>LR989994.1:0-2500000 GCA_905147175.2 Nymphalis urticae | reverse complement strand
TACAACGAACGCTTGTTAAAACTTTTTCATAAAGAACAAATAAGTTTGTATGAAAACGCTGAAATTAAATATTTGCGTATATTTGATATTTTTAAGACTTCTCTTTCTTTATAGAAAAAACATTAGAATAACAAGATTGTTTCTTAAATAATAAACATTGATAAAATTGATATTGTTCAGTGGACACGCAGTTGCCAGGGGATGTATTATCAAAATTCCTTTTTTATTGCTCACCTACATTATATAAGGAACTTTTATGATAAACTTTATCTTAAATTCACGGTGGGTATGATATAAAAACAGTGCGAATGCTGTTAGGTAGTGGTAGTGGTCGCCAATCTATCTACCCAAACAAATTAAAAAAATATATTTTAATTTAAAAAAAATAGTCCTTCAACTACTCTGAAAGTTCATGAACTCGTTTAGATACAGCGGCTTTAACTTTTAATTAATAAATCTTGCTTAAGCTTTAAGCTTAAGCTAGCTTAAGAAAATATAATTTTAATATTTAAAAAAAAAAAAACTTTGTTCTATTTAGAGATTTTTTGTTGCCTTAGTTTGCTACGTTAAATACATTGGGTAACCAAACAAATTTATTACATTTTGTTTTATGTAATTTTGTGTAATAAATGAATAATGTAAATGTGTAAATATTTTATTCGGCCATTTTGGTAGCTACATATAGTTTTTTTATCGCTTGAAGAAGCCTTTTTTTAAATTAACATTAGGTATAACTGTACCTACTTTGTTTTTGCTTAGAATGGAGATTATCGGAAGCAAGTTGGGAGACAAATATTCAGTTCATGCAACTTAGCATGTTACGACAAGAATGTCAAAGTTTTAAATTAATTGTGTACAGGCAAGAGCGCTGGTGTAGCATACATAGAAGTAAGTGCACAAAAATAAAGGTTTTAGAACAATTTTATCACATGCGGTTCTCGTGATATAGTCATTGGTTGGTAGTTTTAGAAGTGATTAAAAACTTTTCGTTTATAGTGATAAACTTCAGTTTGCTTTGTACCCGGGCCAGCTTTGCACGGGTAGAATAAAGCTATATATGAAATACCGTAATATATAAAATTCCATTGGTTGACGCGGCGCAAGCTTCCAGTCTGTATGCTTTTTTTTACAACATCTCCAACAATAATTATATTTTAAACAATTTACGCAATACCTCAATTAATTATACATTTAAACCTTCCTCACAAATCACTTCGTCCGTTGGTGAAAACAGTATGAAAATCCGTTCGGCAGTTCAGACGGAAAAACAGATGGAGAGACTGATTTTATAATATGAAGTGATAACTGCATATATTTTATAATATTGGTATAAATCCAACAAATCAATTATAAGCAATGTGATTACGTTGCCTATATCAAACTTTTCATTGTTAATCACTAAAGCAGAAAAACTCAGACAATATGGGACCGATTACTTTAACTACAAAAAGGTTTGTTATGGTTAAAATACACTTCTAAAGTCCATTTAAGTCGAAGTCTTTGATCTAACAGAAATTATTATACAATAATGACTGTCTAATATTGCAATTACTAAAAGCTTATAACTATATGTATATTGATAGCAAAAATTTTTAATTATTACATTTCAATTTTAAGGTCAAACGTAAACCTAAAATTTACTTTTTTAACAACGCCATCTATGAAAACCAACAAGTAATTTCAGCATTAATTATTTAACAGTAGAACACAAACTATTTCATTCATTAAAGGATAGATGGCGAGATAGAAAAATAATTATATTTTTAATATAAGTGTATGTTTTAATTGTTCTATAAAAATATAAGTAATTTATGGTTACTTTAAGGAACCCTCTAGATACACATGGAGTTTATGAATAAGTATATCTCCCGCCGCCATTACTTTACAGAGATCAAATTGCTTGGGTACACGACAAACTTAATTTAGCTGGGCGTAAGATTGAGCTATAGACTTAATTTTTTTTAATTATACATGATTTTTGTAGTAGGCCGTATGAATATGAATGGAATTGTTAACAAGTAGATAAATTAACTACTAGATGAAAAATTAAAGGATGGACGAATGCATTCACCTGGGTTCATTCACCCATTGGTCGATTTATTATTAATTATATAATTAAAATTGTATATTATTCGTAGCCTTTAAGGAACGTGGTTTTGTGTCCTTTATTGCTGTAATTACAATCACGCAATAACCCTTTAAACTTGAACACAGTAATACAAAATATTTATGTTTAGCCGTGTATAAATTGTTATGTATCTTATGCCCAATGCATTTATAAATTAAATTCAGTTGTAATAAGCCTTGTCGCAGTTTTTAACGATACACAAATAAATACGATAAATAAATTACGATGCAGTACCTTATTCATTTATAAATAAAGTACTTATTTAAATATTTGTAAATGTTTTGGGCAATTGATTATATGTTTAGTTTTTTCTGTTTTTGGATTCTTTATTGTTCACGGTGCTATTTCCTCTAAAATAACAAAAAGATGATGCAATACGAACACAGTTGTAGCTCATATATTGCATCATTTAGCTGATATACATAAATTACATTCACTCTCATTATTACTTAAATAGTTCTATCTCACTCATTTCCTAGGATGAATGTTACCAGATTAGTGTTTTCCCACTATTAGTCTAAATAAATTTGACATTGAAAATTTTTAGAATTGATTTAATATAATGTTTATAAAAACATAGTTTAGTAATAAAAGCTAAGCTACAAGACCCGTAATAATTTTAATCCATATAATCATGGCTAACAACAAAGGCTCTATTCAAAGGTATTAAAATGAAACCAGAGACAATTTAATATTTTTAACTATTTTACTTATTCCTGACAATTATTTGTTTTAAATAATAAATCTTTGATGAGAAAAAAATTAAGATAATATTATAATATTCCTTAAAAATTCATATCAATGATCTTATGTTACGCAAATACTAAGCATTTATTGTCAGGTACTCATTATAGCGATGTATCTAAAATTACTTAAACAAAATGGTGGAAATTTTGTGTCACAATTTCTTATTTACCAGTACATGTGAATAGTATAAAAGCATGGCAGCCCTGTATTATGCCAATATGACATATTCGTGTCGATGTCGATTTTTCGTACACTACACGTGTGTCTGTATCTATAACAACTAGTAGTAGAAGTACATTTTTAAAGTAAGAGCAGCAGCGAAGTTCACCTAATTATGCCATAAAACTTAGTGAAAAAATACGAAAACAGTGTTTCGTAACTAATCGGTACTTATTCAAAGTAACCTAAAAGATTTTGAAATAAGTACATTTTTAATAAATTATATTATAAACTGCAACGTAAGATTTTATACAGCTGTAGATTAAAACGTTTACTTCGATCTGAAAGAAAATAATTTCCGGATATTCAAAGGTAATATTAGTATAATTATGGGTCATCATTTAAATTTAATCAGATTAAGCTGGCAACAATAAAAATACTAGCTACTGTAATAAAAAAAAATCATGTCTGGTATATATATATATATATATATATATATATATATATATATATATAATCAATCATTTTATTGATTTGCGTTAATGTGTATTAAAATTAAGCATTCACATTTATACATAAACAAAATATTACATTGGGTTTTCAATATAACTAATTCAATGTTTTGGAAAATAATAAGTATTGGAAAATCTTGATATTGTTAAAAAAAGTTTTTGAGCTATTTTGGTTGGAGGAAAACATATTATTACTACATTTCCTTACATACAGATGGTTCAATAAAAATCGATTTTAAAAATATTTATATATTCAAATAATGATTATATATTCGTAATTCATAAGCCTTATAAATGTTTTAAAAAATATTCATAAAAATGTCGACTATAATATATTATTAATTACATATAACTACTCGTCCCGCCAGCGGGTCAACAAGGGTCTAAATAAAATGTTTATATCGTAATACATAATATAACTATTTCATTACGCGGCAGTAAAACTCCCAGTTGCCATGATGTTTTCCGACATCTTCAACAATTAGCATCATATAGTATAAGCCACTTCACACACAACTTTAATGAATTATATGTACAAAATCACCCATCCATTGGTGAAAACCGTATGAATCTGTTCGGTAGTTTTTGAGTTATCACGTTCAGTCAGACAGATAGACGCGGCGGGGGACTTTGTTTTTAATATAATAAAAAAATACCTATATATTCTTAGCGTCAATTTTAAATGAACGATTAATTCTCTCGATTAATGTCCTATGTTCAAATCAAACGTCTAATTGTTTGTTATCTATTATTTAAGTAGCATTTTATATTTGTTTCGTGTTCTTATGATATCCTCCTGAAACCTGATCAATTTCGACCATAGAATTCCTGATTAGGAATTAGAATACAAACTGTTAAGGAATGAATTAGCATTATATTCCTATTCACTCATAATCGATAGGATCGATCCGACGAAACCACACGAAGTTCAACATAAGCAACAGCTTTACCTTATTTTCGAGGCACGATATGTCTGTAATATACATTACCAATTTACAAACTCAGGAATTTCTTGACGAAGAAACCTATCAACTTTATGTCAACTCGAGCTGGGTGGGATTCGAACTGATTGAAGGCAGTACGAATCTATTACTAGACATACATGTATTATTATTGTAAAACAATATATAATGCCATGTTAACGAATCCGTGTTACGGTATCGTTTCCATAGTAATATAATTTGAGCTCTTGTAACTAGTATTTGTACCGTATTTCAAGTATACATAAGCAATATGATACTTTCAAGCGTGTAAGATCGCCTTTCGTAGTGGTACTTGCGAAAATGTATTTTGTAATCTGTATTTTAATAACAGCAAAGGATGTATTTTGCCGAATCCTGATTGAACAAAATAATACTATAATTTTGTATCAATTACGATCGCATATGTCTATCTTATCGTAAATCATATTATTAGATATTTATAATTTCACATAAATAACAGATTTCATGGTTTTTAATCTGTTTTGATTGCATTGACTATACCGTACCATATAATTTAATTAAACGACAAGAAAAGTTATGCAAATCGTTTAAAAGTATTTATAGTTTTAAAAGCTATATTCATCACATTTTTAAATATTTAATAATCACTTAACTTTTCAGATAATGTGTGGAATTTGGGCAACATTTGGAACTGACGGTGGCCTGAGTCCTACTTGCCTCAAGTGTTTTTCTGCAATAGTACACCGCGGACCAGACGCATGGCGAATAGAACAAGATGCAAGAGAACCACTCGCTACACTTGGCTTCCAAAGGCTTGCTATTGTCGATGGTCTACATGGTATGCAGCCTATGCGACTACATCGTTACCCTCGATTAACCCTCATCTGTAACGGCGAAATATACAACTGTAAACGACTTCAAGATCAATACGATTTCCCATATGAAACAAACTGCGACGTCGAGGCAATTATTCACTGCTACGAGAACTTTGGCATTACCGATGCCGTTAAAAAACTGGACGGTGTATTCGCATTTTGCTTAGTCGATGGAGAAAAAAGAAAAATTTTCATTGCTAGGGATCCATACGGCGTCAGACCACTATTTAAGTTACAAGACAATGAAAATGGTTTTATGGCTATTTGTTCGGAAGCCAAAGGTTTGATTGGATTAAAACAAAAGGCAAGCGAAACTTCCAGCTTAGGGCAATTTCGTCCAGGACATTTAGAAGAATGGGATATATTGGAGGGAGGTAAAGTTAAACTTAACAAAACTGAACAGTATTTTACGCCTGGTACTCCTCCTCGCTTTCTACCATTCGTATCTGAAAAAGAAATCTCAGAGTTAAGTATTTATGAAAAAACTGCTCATTTATTAGAAGCAGCTTGTAAGAAAAGATTAATGTCTGATAGACGAATAGGATGTCTTCTTAGTGGAGGTTTAGATTCTTCACTTATTACTGCCTTAGTAGTAAAGTTAGCCAAAATACACAAATTGCCATATAAAATACAAACATTTGCGATAGGCATGGGAGATTCTCCTGATCTTATTGCTGCGCGCACAGTTGCAGAACATCTTGGAACTGAACACCATGAAGTCAAATTTGATGAAAATGATGTAAAACAAGAATTAGATAATGTTATATATCATTTAGAATCTTACGACATAACAACAATACGAGCTAGCTTACCGATGTATCTTCTTGCAAAGTATATTAAAGAAAACACTGATACGACTGTCGTATTTAGTGGTGAAGGTGCAGATGAAGTCGCTCAAGGTTATATTTACTTTAGAGACGCTCCAGATGCTAAAGCTGCTCATGATGAAAGTATACGTCTACTTTCAGATATATATTTATACGACGGATTAAGAGCAGATCGAACTACAAGTGCATTTTGTTTGGAACTCCGAGTACCATTCTTAGATATTCAATTTACTAACCATTATCTTAATATCGAACCTTCGTTACGCCAACCACAAAACGGTGTTGAAAAGCATTTACTGCGTAACAGTTTTGCCAAAAGTGGCCTGTTACCTGACTCGATTTTATTTAGGCACAAAGAGGCATTTAGTGACGGCGTCGCTTCTGTGAAAAAGTCCTTATTCACTACGATTGATGAAATAATTAAAGAAAGATTACCAAAAGAAATTCCTTGCTATCCCGGAGTGCAACCCAATACTTCTGAATCTAAATATTACCGATACATATTTGAAAAGTCTTTTTCGGGCCAACACAACTTTACACCATATTATTGGATGCCCAAATGGGTGCAAGTGTCGGATCCATCAGCAAGATTTATCGAGCACTATGCAGCTTCCTAACTTGGTATAGTTGCTGTTTGTTGTACTAATATATAATTATATCTAAATGTAGATATAATATTTATTTGATTGTGAAATTTAATTAATTTTCGAATATATATTTTTTGCTGTTGTTTTAATTATTTTATTAAGCATAGTTGGTACATCTCTATGTAAAACTACAAAGTAGAAGGAATTAATTGTGAAACAGAGTAAAAAAAACATGAGAATCGTTTACTGCTTATAAATATCAAAATTTGTTAGTGGTGGTCTAATAGAATTAATAAAATTCGACATACAATGACAGTTACTATAAATAGGCACTGTTTCCGGAGTTTTGTTTTTATACCCTAAATAAGGTGTCGGCTCTTTTCTGCTATCGCGAGATTCATTATCATTTGATACTTCAAAAGCAACTTTACTTAGTGAAACGAAAGCGTTACTAAGTTCACATTTATTTGTGTCTGAAGTAGATTTCTCTGCAACCTTAAACGCTTTCTCGGTTGATTTATCACAGCAAAACATTTCTGTCCTAGTTTCAGATTCCTCATCTTTCAAAATTTTAAAATCTTTTTGACGACATAAATTTATGGCCATATAGCATCCTGGACACATTGCGGATTGCGGTAAAGATTGGGTTTGACGAAGATTGTTAGCTGATACAGCCCTAGATATTTCTGTGATAAAACATTGATCTGATACTTGAATTTGCTTGTCGTGGTAATCTATATTTTTTTCTAAAGACTTTTCGTAACCGCTACAAATTTTACAATTACATACATTTTTCGCTAATAATTGCTTCAAGTAGCGTAGCTCTTCTGGTTCGAGTAAGCAGCTGGGATTTGGTATTATTTTCCACATTATGGTCTGATATGGTCCGGTAATGATACTGTATTATAATTATTGCATTTTGATTTCCTTTACCAGTTCGTATTGTTTGATGTAACCGAATACTATTAAACTGACGTGTGGATACAGAGTACAAATATATATTACAAGGAAGGTTCAAATAGAAACAGTTTAATAAAAAACATTACGATCATCTGAATTCGTAATAATTTCACAGTAAGCGTTTTTAGAACCGATTACAACAAGACTAACGTGATCGGTTAGGTCTAAATAATAAGCAAGATTATAAGTCATTAATTTGCTTAACTGTACACAGGTAATGCATAATTCAACAAATTATATAGTGTAAATCTACTTACTGTTGTCACAAATAGCCTTATGCTATTAGAAGAAAGGCAATAAACGCGTGATGATTTGTTGACTTACCCAAAGTTCTTGGTATAAAAAGGACTGCAGCAGTAATGTTATCTATTCTTTCACCTAATTAATTATATTTATAAAATAGTACATTTTCTTCTACCTTCGTTTCGTATTACAAAATTTGTATCACAAATACTGTAACAAAATTATTTTAAATGGACAATGCAAAGTTTGCACTAAATACCAAAGATAATAGAATCATCGCGTCATTTTTTTTAAACAATTAACTGTCACGTAACTGATTTAGTCTACATTTTTCATTTAAAAAAATATCTACAAAATTTCCAGTTACCGAAAAAACATTTACCTTATATAAAAATATAGCATGAAAAAAACTAAAGCAAATAAAAAAGGAACTTCAGTACACCTAGCTTCCAAGGCATTGAATTTCGTTGCTTTAATAAAACTAAATATAATACAATAATCTTACTTATAACGTATAACTTTACGTCTGTTAACTTTTACAATACGTTGGATTTGATGTTAACCATTCTTTACATAATTTCTCCGTCAAGGTCTTAGTATATAATTTTATTACAATAATTCTGTATTTATTTGTAGCCATTTTGCGACTGTAGACAATGTAAGAGCAAGAATTGTCCAGATATAAGAGATAAATTAGTGCCGTCGTTTCATGGAAAATCAAAAATTTGTCAAAAAAAATCGAAAGAAATATTTTCAAAAGATAAAATAGCTACTGAATATTCACACAGTGAAAAAGTTGAAGATCAAAGTTTAATGACTTTTCTGAAGAATAAAGATGATTGCAATTGCGAAGTGGTGGCACGTGCACTTCGTTCTAATGTACATTTGAATCTAGATTTATCAGAACAAAGAGCGAAACATTCTAAAACTAAAGATTGAAAAATAATAAACATTGGTTTTGTAGGATTATGGCTTTATTTATCGAATACTGAATTAAATATACACATATATTTAATTTTACAAGTTCCGATATACTATGGGTACATCTTGGTAAAAAAGTTTTGCATTTATTAATATTTATTTAGATTTATTGTTCCTTTTAAAAACAAATTTTACTCCTCCATATTATTTTGTTCTACGGGTTTAACATTTGGTATTGCCTTAATTTTTTCACTATAATAATTCCAATATTTCGATCTTATTTTATCATACTTAGTGGCCAGGGCTTGACATAAGTCTATTGCTCTTTCGGCATTATACACGCAGCTTGACTCGCCTTTCTTCAGATTTTCTTCACAGATATCAATGATGAATGCAAGTAAATATGGCGACCGACATTTATTTTTATAGAGCTCATCACAAAATGATGTTACAACTGCGTTACCACTTATTCCTCGCTTATCATGTAGCAATATTCCTCGTAAATAATTCCATGCACTCTCATTGTTTTTAACAAACCTTATCTTTTCTAAGGTGTAGCATATTTCCTTCTGAACATTATAATCTGACCAGCCGAGGTGGTTGTTCATAATGAAGTAACGCTGATTCCACGCGGAGTTGTTTCTTACATCTTCATTAATTAAAGTATCCACAAAGTCCATCTCCTTATCATAAAGTCTGAAGTGTAAAAATATTTATTTAAAAGGTTAAATAGAAAAATAAATAATTATAAAATAGGAATGCAATAAAGTTTCTTATTTTTGTTAATTTCTTACTAAATTAAATATAATTACTGTTAAGAAAATGAGTATTTAACTTCATAAATTAATTTCTCACCATTAATTATAATAAAGCAGTAGTCGTGGTTTTATTGGTAAGTGGTAACACATTTTGTAATAGTATTATTATATAAATATATGTAATGTGACAAAAATGTCTGTACATAGTAAAAAAAAAATCATAAATATTAATAAAATTGAACATGTTATGAAGTTGAGAATATTTAAGATATATTATACTGTGATTTACTTATTTTGTTTATGCAAGTAAACTAATTTGTAGAGTAAAGCTAATCTCCCTTGACTGATTTCAGTCACAGTGGCCATTCTCAACTAAGACTAACCAACCGCACAGTAGTTATTACAGCACAGCGTTACCGGAGCGTTCATAATCCAATTATGCAATCAATTAATTTAAAAGCCATAAATGTTCTTCTATTGGACAAAGTCACCACCTTTTCTTAACGTAAATATTTATATATACTAAACACTTACCCAAATGTCTTTATAGCCCACTGCCTGTGTTGCCAGGCATGGTAATTTTTAGGGTCTTGCTGAAGAGCATCACCAGTAACTGACAACTCTAGAGAAGGGTCTTGAAGCCACTCAATTAGGACTCTCCTATGATGCCATACCTAAAAAAAAGAACTGTTCCGTATAAATTACAAGGATCTTTTCGAGTACTGTGGTTCTGGAAGTATAAGAGCCAGCCCACTTTAACCTGATTATATAGGATATAGGTAAGACAAATTTCATTAAGTATATCGAACAGTCAAGCATGTAACTGCCTCCAATCACTATTGTAAATGAAAATAATTTACCAGGAAAAGTTTTATGAAGAAGGCTGGCATAATGTTGGCCATATTTTTTTTATATACTTTACAGAATAATTAATGGGATAAGGGTGCAAAAATGTTTATGACCATCACAACAATAATAATTAAATGAGTGCAAATAATGTAAGCTGAAAAACAAATTATTTTCAAAGAGCATGCAAGAGATGGCCAAAAGCCATGATGGCTCAGTGTATAATTGAGTTCAAGCCCGAGCAAGCATCACTGAATTTTCATAAAACATCATGAGGAAACCTCCAAACCTTCTCAAAAGGGAGAGAAGACCTAAGGCCTGGGTTGGGACATATATATGCTGTTACTTTACTTTTTACTTTACCTGATAATTCTTTGGTGACTGTTTGATAACAGCCTCAACATATTCCAATTCAGTTTTCAAATCAGTGCCTAATTCTTTAAGCAAATCTCTCCTGAAAATTGTTTTTTTTTTTTTAAATATAATTATTGTACATTACATAACGCAGAAATATTTTTTCTTATAAATAGTCTCATTAATAGCCAAAATATCCTAAAATCTGAAGACATTATTCATGTGTGTGTATGTATTATTTGTATATTTACAGTTTTAACCTACAAACTTACCTATATTGCCACACAGTATAATTGGCTGGATTAAATTCAACAGCATCTTTAGTGAGTAGCAGAGCTCTTTCCGATTTTTCATTGGTCTTTAGTATAGCTCTGAAGTAGTCATATACATCTTCAACTGAAATTGAAACATTATTATACTAATATTATAATTATATATTATAAAAACATAATCAATCACAAAGAGTATTTGCTATTTTGTTATTTTTTGACGACCAGTTCAGGAGTCAGGGCTACTTTTTATAAAACATATGTAATGGGTAACAAAAAAGTATTATTTTATATATTATTATTTATCCTATATAGTCTATGGCAATCAAAGGAGCATTAGATATCAAACAAAACTAACTAAAAAAATAATTTGTTGCCCATCTGGATTCTATTATATACACATATACATACACCAATGTTTGATATTACTGTGCCAGTTTGAAGTGTATTAGTGTAATTATAGGCACAAGCCAAGTCTGTCTAAGTAAGAAGACTCCTACAATTTCAATGTTAGCGATTTATTAACAGAATGGATTGTAAGGAGTACTTTATACTTTTTACAGTCTTAGTGTCTTTAAGTGAAAGTGATATATCAATCAGTTAACCAATTCAATTGACTGCCTTAATAAAAAAATTATAAACCTGTTTCTATGCCATTCCAAGGTTAACAAATGTATTAATTTATGACTATCGGTTGATGAGTTGTAATTACTCATTTATGTTTCTATTTTTTTGTGTGAATAAACAAAACTTACATTTTTCAGAGTGTGCAATGACAACGACAGGTGTTGGACCATCGTCCTCTGGTATTGGAGTCACATCACTCCATTCTGGCCTATCTTTATAGAAAATCCAAGATGAATCGCTGTCACCACTGTCCGACATCATTTAATCAAAGAAATGTTCCAATTATATTAAGGATGTCTTTAAGCTTTTTATCAAATTTTGCAAGTTTATTGCAGTCTAAAACCAGCCGCAACAAGAGCCGTAAATAAACACTATCTAGGTCGACAGTCTTAATTTGTTTGCATCTAGCTCTATTTACATATTTGATAGTAGTATAACACTGATAATTTACATGTGAGTAATAAAAGTTATACTATGCTGCCTGCTACACAAGTACACAGCAGCAAAATTTAATAAATGTCTTGTCAATCTGAAGAATAACAGATAAACAAATTATAGAATATACTGTCAGTCTGTCATAATTTTGACTTTTGAGCAGTCACCACTATCATTGTCTTGTGACAACTCTACTGTCATAAATTATAATAATCTGTGGAAAACTCGCTATGGAGATTTTGCAGTATATACACGCCTGAACTATATATTTATCGTAGACAGAGAAACGTATAGACCAAGGGGCCGTGCGTAGACAGTATAAACTAAATGAAATCTTTTCCCTTATCACGTAACCAGTTTTAGTATTTGTTCCGCTAAACAATATGTTTGGTAGGTTTGCAATAAACTGACTGATTATTGAACAATATATAATTTCATAGTAGGTGAAGTAATGCTGAAATTCAAATAAGTTTTAATAGGATGAAATAACGTACATATCTTGCGTTTTGAATAGTAAGGCGGACGAAGCAGTAATGCGACGGGTAAACTTGTATTATTTTATTTTAAAAATAAAGGCAAAAGGTAAACACAGCACTGATTTTTAACGTAGCAACTTGTTAGTATGTGTACCAACTTTTAGAATCTTGTACCTTGTACCTACGCATTAATTCCACAAAATACCAACTTTCTGACATCGTCCATGAATTTCTTTTTTTTTACTATATTTTTACAAAAGGAATAATATTTTGTTGGCAGAATATTTTTTTAATTTATTGTAAACTCTTTGGGCGAATTTAAACGGGTGGAGTCGCAAGAAGTAGCTCAATTTCTACTTCAAAATAAAAGAGAAAAATGTATTCATAGATTATTTTATTATTTATGTTATAACTAATTGTAAATAAATTATGTTATAAACTATCAGGTAACAAACAAAGGAATCCTTAATTAGACACGAAACAAAAATAACAAGACATTCAATAACAGATCATTTTCCCATAATTACCATCCGTAGGCCAGGCCAAGTCCGTTAGTATAGGTCATGTGTGATACCGCAGGTGCAGCAGAAAACGCCACGCCCAAAAGACCGGTTGCCACCTGAAATTAAACAATTTTAACAATATGAATTATTATGACATTTAAAAACACAAGAATATTACATAATATGCTGAATTGCATCGTTGGTTTTGGGTTTGAATCCGGATTGAGACAACTACTGAGTTTTTCTTACAAAAATATCTCATTAACAGCACACCACTGGAAACCTAGCGGTGTTACAAGTCCAGCGGATGGTTGTACCAGGCTATGAGAGTTCGGACTTTACACACACATTTGTGCACTATAATATTACCTGCATTAATTATTATTAGACAATAATAAAAGTAAAATTTAATCGAAGATATTTACTATCGGACAGAAATTGTTTGGGATCATTTAAACTGATAGGTGATTTACGATTTACCGTACTATATTTGTATTTATGAATCCTAAATATTTTAAGCACATCACAATGGTTATACAACCTACTTATAGATAAAGAATACGATGTCACAAAGTGTTAAATATCTATTTTGTTAACAAAAACAATTTGCTTCGATAAAGGTCTACTTATCTACTTCTTAAAAATAATAATTGGATCAACTTACTCTCGGAGCAGGGAGAGGTGCACCAACATGGGACACTAGAGGTGAAGCTATGCCGTGGTAAGTTGGAGCGATGGCGATTCCGGGATTGCTTATACGTACGTCCGCTTTGCGCACACTCGAAAATGGAGTATCTACGGCCTTAGAGTAGGTAGACACCTAATAAATTTAATTTAAAATTAAGTGTTATTACAGTACTTCCCACGAGGAGAATAAGGGTTTGTATAAAACTTTTATACAAATAATAAATATCGTACTAAGTATATATAAATTAGTTATCATGGCGCACGCCAGTAAAGCCACGCCACTTAAACTTCCCTGAATTACTCCATCCTTTGGTTTAAATTTTTTGAAAAAAAATACGTTTGCTAGTTTTTTCTGACGGTATCATAAGAGAAATTTCGTTAGACGCATCTATCAAACCACCATGTATGCGCCTCATCATCCATATCATACCGGGTAACACTCAAAACCATTCCAAAAGAGGGTTAGCTAAATAGCTTGCCATATAAATCAAACAAATTGTATGCAAGTAAATATAATAATGCTTATATATTTAAGACATATAATATAGAAAACATACCTGTCCCAAATTAAATGGTGATCTTAGTATATTAGAATGTTGTGTAGCAATAGCCGGTTGAGCTGGATATGAGCTGTATGGATTCCAGCCACCATAGGCATAGGAGCCATAGTAACTGGCAGGTGCAATAAGCCCTCCTGCCTGGACAGCTACAGCCACACACGCCAACAATAATAGCTAAAACACGATAAAACAACAAAGTCGAGTAACAGCCGTAAAGGTCTCTCATGCAGGTTGGGGGTCAAGTTAAGGTGGCTTCCCATGACGAGTGTTTCTGCAGATTATTCACGCACGGCCGACGACCACGTATGTACATCCACACACCGGACCAAATCTCTACCAACGGTGCGTATCGGTCGGTGTCGGTCTTAAGATTTGAAGCCGTTTTGTCATTCCAAAATACAAAGTGAAAAAGAAAGTATCGCTGCCGCTACACCGTAATTTCTGTCTAATTCATGAATTATAAACACAATGAATTAAGTATGATTCTTGTACGGACCTTTTTTTATTGCTACAACTACAAGATAACATATTTCTTTGTCTGTTATAACTATTTAAAAAAAAAAGTAATCAAGCTTACCTTTAGCATCATTGTTAATGTTTCTGAAGTTCGTTGTGATATGGTGTTCAAACGGGTCCGTGTTACCTTTTATATTATTGTCTGACAACTAAATATTAAAGGACATGTGTTAGAATACACATATCACGTATATTACGAATACTGAGCTTCGGAAAAAGCGTATGCAGGTGTCGCTTAACAAGGACAAAGCGTTTGTCTGTTCTAGATTTGAATGTTCCACGGCATGAGGTAAATATTAATAACTGTTGAATTTATAATATTAAATGTAATCTAGGACTATGTCAATGCTAGCTTATTGTTTTATACGAATAACGATACTAATCTATCTTAAATATATACACGATAGCGAATGTTTGTATGTTTGTCATTCACTAATCCGATTTTGATGAAACTTCATATATAGCAACGGCAGACATTGTCCTGTCTGAATACTAATGCTAGTACTTTTTTATATAAGAGGGGGCAAACGAACAGGAGGCTCACCTCATGAAAAGTGACTACAACCAACCATGGACACCTACAACACCCGAGGGCTTGCAGGTGCGTTGCCGGCCTTTTAGAAATAATAGTTAAAGTCGTTTAATGAGTGTTCAGTAGCGGTGACAGAATTGAAAATATTAAATACCTACTACTTATACATAGTATACCTTTATTTAATTTAATTAATTTATAATTATTTCTTGCTTTAATCAGGGAGATTGGCTATCGCCTTAGAGAGAGGGGATTTGACAGTCACTCCGGGTCCTACCTGGCGCAGAGGTTGTCCATTGCTGTACAGCGTGGAAATGCAGCCTGCATTATGGGCAGCTTTGCGGCGGGTGGGAACCAGGAGAGACTATTTTAATTTTGACTTTGTATAACAACTGTATATTATATTCATTTGTAATTTGTTTGATGTCAACTATAATAAAATTAATATCTAAATTTATAATTATTTCATAATTCACTGAAGAGGTATCTGGTATAGAACCTAGTCATACGAGTACACAACCTATCCTACATCTAATATGAAAAATTAAATAATTACCTAAATGCCTTATATACGTAATTCTTTAACAATGTATATTATTGTGATTTAGATCTCAATATATTAGTACTTTCTGACATAAGTGGTTATTGAATTGTTGCTAGAAATAATAAATTCATAGTGTGATTATCTAGATTGTAAAACATTTTACATTTAGGGTTGCCCCTTACTTTAATGTACCTATCAAGTAGATAGTGTTGAGTTAATAACAAACTCCAGGTCGGGCTGATAAAAAGTTTTTTCATCGACAAAATTTTCTGATCTGGGCTGCTCTGTCTGTCTGGAAGTATGAAGTGTGTACACTCCCGTGCCTTGGAAAGCGCGTAAAGCCGTAGTTCCTGTGTCTAAACTCTTTACGGTCGTGTCGGAGTGTTGACCCATCGGATTATGAGAGTAAGGGAATAGAGAGTGCATCTTTTTTGCTACACACGTGCCCTAAAATATTTCCTGCGTATTTGGCTAATCTCTCTTCAGTTTGGCCGGTGAAAAGAAAAGTCCTATTCCCTATTCACATCAGAGTAGGCGTAAAGGTAAACAAGCCGTAGATTTACAAATTGCATGCGATTTGCTAATTGTTCTGTTGTATTATGTAATACAAACAATTCTTGATTAGTTTACCTTTATTTATAATACAACACTATTCACAACACTATTCACTATAATACAACACTTTTAAAGTTCCGATTACAACTTCGCGGACACTGAAAATGCCATTTTTTCGAATCCATAGTGAATATCATAGATTATTCCAGATCTCGACCAATGATATCGTTGTCAATTCGGTGTCAAAGTTTGGGTGTACTCCTCTTGTGCTTGGCTATAGTTTATTTCATCCCACATGGAGAGGGGAGGTGGTCGTTAGGTACACTATGTTCTTTTCTATACCCCTGACATCGAGTATTCAATCATCGTTTAGATGATCGGCTTACTAGTTGAAACGTGAAAGAGAACAAACAATTGAACTATATTTCACATTTATAATATTAACAAGGAGGCCTCTATTAACACATTTATAAAAAAAAAATACGTATAACTTAAGAGCACAACTACCAGCCCTACTACATCAAGTAACAATAACATTTAGGTCATGTTCAAACGGACCTTTGATTACATATATATGTATATATGTATATAATATATAACATACTAATTCAAACAATTTTAAACTAAGCATATCGAACATTGCATTATTAAAATATTTGCTTATTTATAAGACCTGAATGTGACCGTGTATGAACATATGTTTTAAATATATCTGCCTATCATTAATTTGAGTGAAACTAGGTTGTTTGTTATAAGAAAATAACAGTTCTTAATATAGAAAGTACTATTTCTGGAACATTTCGTTACTGAATTTTTTTTATAATAAATAAATGGACGTGCATGCTAAGTTGTTGTATTATAAACTACATAAGAAGCTCCATAGAATTTGGTAACTAAATATCAGAAAAACATAAGACATATCCGTCTTACTTATCTAACGTTGCTTAGCTGTATGTTTAGTGAACCATTGATTTCGCTCTTCATGTCATCGTTGATTTGAAATTGAAGCTATTACAATAAATAAAACTTATTTATATAGAGTATTATTGATAGTAAGATATAAAAACTTATACTGTATATATTGTACTTTTTACACCACTCTCCCCTTAAGTCGTAGTACAGTATATAATAATAATTAAAAGAATAGTATAGTGTTGGCAAAGCATCATAATTCTAGCATATGATTGATGCCGTACGATAATTCTGGTTGTAACAAGAAACACTCTAATTAAAGATGAACTGACACATACTGTTTAAGTGGGTCAAATAAGTAAATCATTACGGTTTCTAAAACGTTCAATTAGATCCGTCAAGCTGTCTCCCCCGTCCATTATAAACCCATGGTACATAGTCATACCTTGTAGTTTAATTTTTGCACTGAACTGTATCAGAAGCAATGACTTTAAATTCAATATGGAATATCATAAATATTTAATTATATTAATCAATATATTGTGTATTCACACTAAAAATTGGTACCTGGCAACTGATAATAGTAATTTGAAAGAACTATTTGAATCGCGACTTCATCAAAAAGACGAAAAAGCAAAGAGATTTATGCCATTGAATAAAGAAGATCGCAACTTATCAAATAAGAACAATGCTTTCTCCACAGTACGTGATTACCACACTGACATTCGAGGATTCAAGCCTTCTGATCCAATGCTAATATCCACACTTCTAAAATCAACGACACGAAAAATAGTAACGGCTGATAGTATACCAGAAAATACGTATACAAATAATTCTATACCCAACATTAGTATAATTCAAACAAATCGATCCAAACGAAGAAACGAGCAAAGATGTACTCAAAAACCAATGAAAAAGCGTTTTTATTCAAAAGTTCGAAACAGATTTTTAGATGTGTTTGAAGTAGTGGAATTCGATCACGTGACGTGTTCGTCACTTAATGGATTCGAAGGGACTTGTCTTCATGAATACGATTGTCAAAAAATTGGTGGAGTAACGATGGGAACTTGTGCTGACGGCTATGGGACATGTTGCGTTAGTGAGTAAATTGGCCAGATTAATAATCTTATTATTGTTGTATTTAAAAAATACATTCAGTTCAGCCCCGACACTGTCTAGCATATATTACATCACACCTCATATTTTTATTGTTATAATGTAAATTATTAGGTAACTATCTACCGTATAGGTACATCCAAGGAAAATAAATAATAATTTTAATTTAATTGATTTCTTATACATGTTAAATTAAATTACATTATAATTTTCAACGATTTTCTTAAACAAAATTGATTGAAAATGATTGTCCATGTCCATTTGATTGATTTAATTGTAAACGCTAAGAAAACAGACCATTTAATTGGAAAATAACAAACTAATGCATTATTTTTTAAGAAAAGTTTAATAATAAATAAAATTTGGCAGTTACGACGTTTGGTAATTTGTTTTAGTGCTATTTACTTGCGAAGGCCGTTCGTCATCTCCTAGTGTATGGTTCACTAATCCTGGATATCCTACGCCAAGTTCGGAAAGGCTGTCTTGTTCTTTTACAATAGACAAATATTCTGATGAAGTGAAACAAATACGACTCGATTTTATTAGTTTTGAGGTAAACATAAACACATGTTCTTTAATTAATGTTTATTTTTTGTTTGCGTGAAATATTATATGGTATCTCTATACTACTTTTAGATTTTACCGCCTACAGCCGGGAGCTGTGAGCAAGATCAGTTTTTAGTTACAGGACAAAATGTCAATAGTGTAATGCCTATTCTTTGTGGCATAAACTCTGGACAGCACGGTATGTAATTATAAAAATCAATTCTTTATTACTTTATAGTGAATTACGATACAACTAATAAATTCTATAAAACATAAAAGTGTTCACCCGTAGTCAAAATTCGAATAAAATAAATTTATTATTGAAAATTGAAACATATTTTTTTACTCTTCTTTCCATCGAAATAACAGCTCCTCAATAGCTACCTATAAAACAAACTGTTAACAAGCAGAGAACAGATTGGTATTGAATTGTTATGTCTTTGCCTCTGTATTCTTTATAGATACTAGCAACGTACATTGCCTCTTTAATTTTGTCACTGCAACTTGCACTCTTTTCTCTCGTTCCCACGCTGCTGAGGATCATGACCACATATTATTTCCTTCTACCAGATACATAGCCCCGCCTACAATTTTCTTTATTGAGTCATTCTTGTAGGTTCCACCTTGAGCACATCTGTCATCTATTTGCCCCAGAATATTAATTATAAAAGCAAGATGCACATTGTACATTTATAGTAATATCAGAAACTTTACGCAAGTGCCTGTATTATTGTTGCTATATGACTTTAGTCTTGTTTATTTAACTATACAATATTTACGTGTCTCGCATACACCCTACTCACAAGTAGCCTTGTATAGCCTTATAGTCGTGGCGGACTGTCAATAATATAATCTAATAATTAGGATGAAACTATAGACAATTTAGTATTTTTTAATTACTTGACATATTCCTAACAGTACCAACAACCAGACTGATGATCAAACTAGCCTCGAGTATGTATTAAACATTAAAAGGGCATTCAACATTTATCATACTACCATATATACCGACAAATATATAAATACCGTCTTATCATGAATACTAAATAAGTTCAATAGACAATTATTACGTTTATTAACTAATTATTTAATGGGCCATAACACGTAGGTATTATATCTATTTTTATTTATTTTTTAGCGTATATAGAAGTTTCGAATACAGATGGTCCAATAGTTCTTTCATTTCAGACAATATCGGAAGAAAACCGTTTGTTTTCCATTAAGGTAACATTTATATATATTTTTTTAACAATTTATGTACATTTTTATAGATGTATTATAGAATATTATTTATTTGGACTAATATTTTTTATTTTATTAATTATATACAATATAATAATACAAATATAATAAAAAAAATGTTCTGCGGATCGATTTCGACCACGGAGACCAATCTCAAGAGAGATTAGCCAACTGCGCAGGACATATTATAGTGCACAAGTGTGTGCGCAAACACAGGTGCGAGAGTGGAATAATCCGATGGGACGGCAATCCGACACGACTGGAAAGAGTTCAGGCGCAGGACCAACGGCTGTACGTGTTTTTCGAGGCACGGGAATGTACACACTTCCTACTTCCAGACTCCGGGCTGCTACTGAGAATTTTCTGACAGAAAAACCCAAACTTTTTATCGGCCCGACCTGGGAATTGAACCCAGGACCTCCGGGTCTGCGGCCTTACATCAAGCAACTAGACCAACGAGGCAGTCATACAAATTATTATAATACAAATATTATATGAACTTTGAACTGTCTCTGCCTATACAAAACTAGTGATTTCAAATACCATTTGTAACGGAATCACTGCTAAAAATAGAATTTATAATGTCCTGTTCTTTAAAATATAAATAACTGTATCTCGCTTTATTAACAATTGTAATATGTTTTAATTTTAATCTAGTTACAAATCTTAATGTCAATTGGTACAAATTTACAGTGAATATAAGTTCTGGTTTTATACAGGTAACTCAATTGACTTCCTCTGATAATTTAAAAGCACCATCAGGATGTTTACAATACTTCAAGGCGGAACACGGAATTCTGGAATCATTTAATTACCGCGACACATCCGAAATAGGAATCCCAAGGATACCTAGTTACTTGGTAAGTTTCCAACAGACAATTAATTAAATATTTACATTAACAATACATCACACACACATAGTTCACACAGTTTATCACCTGTCTAAATCAAAAGCCATTTGAATCATCTAAATACTTTTAATCGTATATTCGTATTCCATTATTAAACATGCTAAATCACACTGGTTTCATTTTTTTGTTGGGCAACATTAATGTTTGTTAAATTTATTCGAATAAAAGATAATCTAATCACTACATTTTGAGTATGTATATTTATAATAAAGAAAATACTTGTATTTATATCTTGTATGATATCTTTGGTTCACAGCATGAAATAAAAACCTCCATGGTTTTTACTTGGACTTTGTTTTGAATAAATTTAAATATGTAAATAAAACACAAAAATAAAGAACAACAAATTAGTCTCTTCACTTTTCTTCACACAAAATAATGTGATTATGACAAAACACAGATGCAATATTACATATCGTCTTTCTTATAGCAATTAATCTAATTTTCTGTAGGTAATTTACAAATTATAATTTGTAAGAATAATACAATAATCAAATAAAATGTAGAATATCAGTCGCTAATAGTATTCAAATAAATTCTCAAAAACAATATCATAAAAAATGCAAATACTTTTAAGGCCTTGAAAACTCTTTTAAGAGATGGTGTTTTAATGTTTTGTTGTAAAAAGTAAAAGACTGCTTCTTAATGCTTTATGTTATTTTTAGAACTACCTGAATTATGCTATATGCATAGAACGTGCAAAAGCGTTCTGTAGTATAACGTACAACAACGCCGGACATATGCAAATTATCAACTATGATACGGGTATGTTCAAGATAATCACGATGCGATTCTCAACAAATGACGTAGTTACTTTTTTAAAATTTTGGAACTATGGGATTGGTTTTGTGTGTTTTAAAAGTATATAAATCATAATGAGCTTCGTTTCTGCATTTGGGGGCGCAGTTGGTAAACGAGCATGGAAAACTTTTACATCCGGCCCCTAATTGACGTTAACCGTATGCTGGACCGTAGAGATGCTTATATGCTCGTACAATGCATTGGTTTCTGTTATTTTGAGCGGAACGTGTACAATTCAATGATACGCTTTAGAAAAAATCCCTTAGTCTCCTTTAATAACGACGCGTTCTACTCATTCTTTACATTCTACTCTGCCGGAACTCTGTACATAAATAATAGAAATAATTTAATTAAAAATATTTTTAACTTTCATTTAGTTCCGAAAATCGATGTGCACAAGGTAACATTATTATTTGTGAGTTATTAATTCAATGAATTAGATAGTCTCCTGTTATTTTAGAAGGTCTGCCTGTAATTCCGCCACGACAAGCAGGCGTTGAAATATTCGACTGTCCGAGCGATTGGCTGCTAATAGCCGCCGTCCGGTTGTGTGGCGAACGTCTAAATGATGGCTCTATTCTACAGGATTTTACTTTGGATGCGCCTGTGACAGGTTTTATGTCGAAAATTTTATATTACCATACATTTTCATGTGCTTAGCTTGTGATTATAATCCATCTCGTGATTGACGGTGAAGGAAAACATCGTGAGGAAACCTGCATGTGTCTAATTTCACTAAAATTATACCACATGTGTATTCCACCATACCCGCATTGGGGCAGCGTGGTGGAATAAGCTCCAATGTTCTCCTCAAAAAAGTAGAGGAGGACATTCACAGTCTGTTACCGTTACCAGTAATGCTTGAAATATTTTTATGTAAAAAAAAAACGAATGACTTATATTTTATTGAGTTTAATAATTTTGCTCACGTTATGGAATTATTGTTTCAGATGATGGAGCGGGACCAATTGTAATATGGTTCAGATCAGACGGAATATACGCCGGTCGAGGTTTCAAGTTAAGCTATCAACAAAATGATTGTACTAAATAAATATTCTTGATTGCTTTTTTACTTTGAACAAATATAGCGGCTGATAGAAATAAAGTGTGAAAATGTTACCTATTTTTTCCTGTATTGAATATTGTATACATCGGCATGATTAGGCAAGTATTTACTACCTACATCCTACATCTTTAGACACTTAATACTTGAAAACTATGTTAGCTTTGATAAGTGTATTCCTTCACAATTTCATTATAATATCCTGGGACATGATTCACACACGACCATCTGATCCCAAACTAAGCCGAGCTTATACTATGGAAACCAGACAACTGATATACTACATATACTACTTTTCTTTTGTAAATACATACTTATATAGATAATTAGACCCAGACTCAGGACAAACAGACATGCACATAAATGTCTGTCGTGGGTCGAAATCGAACCCACACCTTCAGCGCGAAAGGCAAGTATCTACAACTCAATTCAATTAATTTTAAGTAACCTTTTAACTTAGGTTCATCTGAAGTCCGAAGGGCCAATATGACACGTGATTATCTGTTTTTTTTTTTTAATAAATAAGCTGGCGCTTGACTGTTATCACACCTTATGGAAAGTGATGATAGTCTTAAGATGGAGCGCGCTTGCCTAGAAGATGCCTATTCACTCTAGACATGAAGGTATCCAAATTGTAGGTGGTGTGGAAAACGGAGCCGAGCCGAGATGGCCCAGTGGTAAGAACGCGTGAATCTTAACCGATGATCGTGGGTTCAAACCCGGGCAAGCACCACTGAATTTTCATGTGCTTAATTTGTGATTATAATTCATCTCGTGCTTTACGGTGAAGGAAAACATCGTGAGGAAACCTGCATGTGTCTAATTTCACTGAAATTCTGCCACATGTGTATTCCACCAACCCGCATTGGAGCAGCGTGGTGGAATAAGCTCCAAACCTTCTCCTCAAAAAGAGGAGAGGAGGCCTTTAGCCCAGCAGTGGGATATTCACAGGCTGTTACGGTGGAAAACGGAGGTTGGGAGGTCAGATCTTAGCGGTGCGTATCAGAAACGAGGAAGCAAATCGTTTCATATGTGTCTTAGATACGTCAACCACGTACGGGTGCAGATCTTTATTGTGGATCTTATTCATGTTTCAATCTATCAAATAAGGATTCACCTATAAATAAAATATACCTATGAGTGCACGTCCGAGAACCTATACTATTATTTTACATCAAAAAAATTAGGCGTAGTTTGTGCAAGCTCGTCTGGGTAGGTACCACTCACTCATCAGATATTCTACCGCAAAACAGCAGTACTTGGTATTGTTGTGTTCCGGTTTGAAGGGTGAGTGAGCCAGTGTAATTAAAGGCACAAGGGACATAAAATATTAGGTCCCAAGGTTGGTGGCACATTGGCGATGTGAGCGATGGTTAACATTTTTTACAGTGCCAATGTCTAAGGGCGTTTGGTGACCACTTACCATCAGGTGGCCCATATGCTATCCACCTTTCTTTTCTATAAAAAAATAAATAAATATATGAAATGTACACAAAACAATTGTACCTTACATCTTGGTCAAAGTATATATAATGTTACATAAATAAAACATCCGACAGACGTAATTATTAAACAATGTGAGAGGTAAATAAAACATCTTTTACTATTATTTTTTGTCTAAATACTTTAGAGCACATTAACAATAGAAAAAATCGATAAATTAATATCCGCAATTCAGTACATCTTATATCCAGTCACATTCACATAGTTAAAATCACTACACAAATTTTAATATATTTTTCTGTTTCACTTTAGAATTAAAATAAATGTGTAAATTAAGATAGATAAAAAGTTATAGTTTAGACTAGACACATTTTTGGTATATTGTTATAAACTCTTTTCTTTTTCATTTTCAATAACTTCTTTTTCTTTCAAACCATCTCGCACAATTTTATGGAATGATAACTGTACTCCAACCATAACAGCCTTCAAAATACCCATTGAAAATATTTGTAGTAGAACTTGTGTAAGGTTGTCGATTGTCCCACAGTATAAAATTGATAGTAAGTGACCGCTGAATCCAAATACGGAGTAAACCTTGCCATTCTGAAATAGAAACAAATTTGAACTGTAAATATAACCAGAGAGTTGTATAATAATGTTAGGTCGTCATATTATGTAGAAATCGGCACTTAAAAAATATTAACCATAGTGTATGCCGCACGTAATGATAAACATGTATGAATATGTAATTACATTTAAAGAAAATCCTGCAGTATATTTACACATTGGAATAAAAGCAAAGTTTAACAGAATAGATTCACTAAGTCATTTCAATTATAATCAATTGATCTTCATTGAGATGGTTTATAGTTATTTAAACAAACATCATGATGACTTGCATATTACATAATAAATGTTTCATATGAAAAGAAACTTCCTAAAGTAATAAAAATAATATCGTTCACTAACCAATGCATCCCTTATCATTTTTCTACCAACTTCCTCAGGTGTGTGAAGACCACCAGAACCAGATATCAGTTTTGTCTCTTTGGGTTTTGTGAGTTCTTCATTTTTGAATCCAGGAGTATCAGTGTCTGGTGGAAATGCAAGTGTCAATCGCACATTAGTACCGATTAACTCCATGAAGACAGATTCAGCCAGACCACGTACGGCCCATTTTGCAGCACCATATGCACTGTATCCATATATTCCTGAAATATATACATTTGTTTTGTAACTTGCACTTATCTAATTTTTAAGTGTGAAACATCTGTTTTAAAATTATTACTGATTAGAAAACAATTTTTAAATAATAAACAGCTTCAATCCTCCACATTATTAATTAATTAAATTTAACATAATGTAGAATTTAATATAACAAGCTTAACGTCTCATATGCTGGGCCTTTAAACTTGTTCTAAAATCCTCTAAATGTCCAATATGCTAGGCTATGGACCCCGTCTCTTTTTAATTTAAAGGTATAATAGATTAGAAGATTTTTATTTCACAGATGCAGGTTTCCTTACAATGTCTTCCCTTACTGCTGAGCATGATGAATAATAATACACAGATTAAGCACATGAAAATTTAGTGGTTCTTGCCCAAGGTTGTTTGTGGTCGTACATGTTATAACCACTTGGCTATCTCAACTCAAACAAAAGGAATATGTTTAAGTTTATTCAAAGAAAAGAATATATTTACCTAATAGAGCAGCTTCTGTAGAAACAAATACTATTAAGCCTTCATTACGTTTCTTCATTCCTGGTAGGACATACCTTGTTGGATAGGCTGTACCAAAATAATTTAAATCTATCATTTGTTTTATATGTTCTACCTTCATATTTTCAAACTGGCCACAAATACACATTCCAGCACAGTTTATCAACATAAATATTGGTCCAATATCCGATTCTGCTTTAGATAAACACTTCTCTATCGAATCATAGTCCGATGTGATATCTAAAGAAATATAATTAATTTTTTGTCCGCTATATGGTTTACAATGACTAGTTATTTCATTAACAGTTAAAATAAGTTTTTGAAGATCACGACCGATTATCGTAACATTAGCTCCTAATTTAGCCGCTTCAATAGCTGCAGATTTGCCAATACCGCTTGAACCCCCTGTGATAACAACATGCCTATTTTTAAGGTTCTTGTAAACAATTTTCTTTTCCAAACATTTATGCAAGGCTAATAAAATTATTATTATTATAAGAATAACTACACAAATATATATTAATATCATTTTAGCGACGTTTCTTAATCTCAAACGTTCTTATAAATCGCACGATCAGCAGTTATCAGCAGGTATTATATCAGCAGGAAGTCAAGGAAGTTTTATTTAATTACTATTACACTGATAACTAAAATTAATTCACATGAATTTTAAATGCAATCTTATATGAACTTTATTTTCAAGGTTTCCGAAGCAGAAGTGCATTGACATTAGAAGGGGTTGTCAGCATTTGAGTTATTTGTCCTATCACGAAGCACCCGAACTGACATTTTATGAAATGAATGAAATGTTGAATATGCAGTATTTTGTTCGTTTAAACATTCAAATATCAGTAAAATATATAAAAAGAATTAATTTAAATAAATTATAATATATAGAACAAATCTAAATAGAAAGAAGCAATGGATTCAAATCACATAGAAAATTTAACAAGCAAATAAATAAAACTTGTAAATATTATTTTATTAGAATAAGTATGTATTTAAGTAAAATGAACTTAATTATAATTATGTTTATTATTATTTTAGTCTTCCGACATTTCAATATTTAGTAAGCCAAGTTATCGTATAAAAACCTTCTCCATTAAAAATAGATCAAAGTGCCAATTGTTGTCGTACATTTTATCTTTTTAAAAACCCAATAATTCTTTCCCCATAATGTACGAATAATCCTAAGTTGGCCACACTGACAAAATAATATTTTTTTTCAGATCTGAAAAAAGTATAATAATTTTATTATAAGCTTTGTGAATACCAGTCTAGTATTCTATACCTATTTTATTGCAGTTTTGCAAGTAGTATCAATATAATAATAATAATTTAAAAGCTACACACAGTTAAGTTTACAGCCGAAGGTTAAGAAGTTAAAAAATTAATTATCTGTACTGTTTTGTCAAGATCGTCTTTTTAAAGTGTTATTCTTTTGAACCGCTGTTAAATAATTCGTGTAAGTTTATTGTAGAGTTGTATGGCAAATTTTTTTCACCATAATAACGAACAACCTAAAATTCTAAATAAAATCTATTTGTTTACTTTATCAAGGCGGTAGTTAAATACTGAGTTGTATTGAAAACAAAAATTAATGTAAAGTTATTGATTTTTTATAAATAGATACCTATTGATTTTATTTATAATTAATTTCAATAAATAATAGGCTATTCTTAAAATGGTCACGATTAGAATGGGTACGATCTTTTAAATTTTAATGGTGGCAATAATTTGTATTTGTATTGCATAGTGTCAACATTAAAATAGGTGTCAAATGTCAATATAGTTTTTTCTTATTGTCAAATCAATTATATTATATTGATTTATTTCAATTTTTAAAATAAATTCATCAATACATTCATGAAATTATTAAAGTAATTAGAATATATCTCTGGTGATATATTTTTTTATAAACTAAAAGTAGTTGTGTATAGTGCCGTTTATAATGAACCAGGAGTCAAATAGACTAAACACATTCATAAATTGGCCAACTTCAGCTCCTGTAGATCCAATACGAATAGCCAAAGCGGGTTTCTTTTATACTGGACAGGGAACAGAAGTTGAGTGTTTCAGTTGTGGAGGAAAAATATCAGAGTGGAATTACGGAGACCAGGTTATGTGGCGACATAGAGTCATGGATCCAAATTGTGCATTTGTTTTGAATCCAGTTTTATCTGGCAATGTTCCTCTAGTGGTTGGTCGTGAGTGCAATTCTATACAAAGAGCAGAGCAAAGAAATACTTCTCAAAATAGCCAGCAAGAAACAGATCCACCTGCGGAAACCCAGAGGGTTACTGAAGAGGATGAAATGTACAAGAGTGATGCATTACGTTTGTTGTCATTTGTGAACTGGGATGTGAGTCATGTCATTATATATTGGCTACTGATTTTACTATACTAGTTGTGTTGTTGTTTTATTTTTATGTATAAAATTGTAACTGTTCTTTTCTCAACTTTAATGAATTAAATTAACAATAAGATTCTTTATATATACAACTTCTACAACAGCAAACATAAAATGTTTAGTGATTCATCTAATAAAACAAATTCTAAACAAAAATAAATTATAAAAAAAAAAATTCTCATTTCAATATGAATAATAAATTAGAATACATGATAAATCTATACTTATTTTTAAACGCGAAAGCTACCATGTGTGTCTGTTACATTTTCAAGGCCAAATAATTGAATCAATTTTGATAATATTTAGCTTAAACCGAGCTTGTATCCCAAGCACAGACATAGTCTTTTTTTCACCTAATATGAGGGGGTATTAGATAAAAAAAATACCCTATGTTTATCCCTAACACATGTGCGAAGCGGCAGGCGAATACTAGTTTCATATAAAGATAAAGCAATATTATTACGGGCATTTTGTTAACATTTAACAGTCTGGTAATTAATCTGACCTTTGCGTAAGTGAGCAAATAATTAAAAAATTTTGACCTCACTTAGAAGTACTTGAATTATTGCTTAGTTTACATAAGTGGGTTATTGTTGTGTAATTATTATTTTTTTTGTTTATTTTTAGTCAGATCAGAAATATTAAGTGATTTTTTTTTATTTGTGTTAAGCGTCATATTCTTAACATAGTCCAGTTTTAACTTTTTTATTACATTATAAATTGAAAAATCTCTTTGTTTTTGTTTATTTGACCAATGTAAGACTAATAAATCTCAACATATTTTCTTTACAGGACTCATCAGTAGCACGAGAAGAACTGGTGAATGCTGGTTTCTACCATGCCGGTGCTGGACGTATCCGATGTGCTTGGTGCGGAGGGGAATTGGCACCTTTCAGAAATCTAGGATCACTCGGTACTCCATTAGATGTGCATAGAATGTAAGTAAATTTGTTACACTTATGAGAACTATGTACAAAGTGCTTTAAGAGGTAAATAAAGATGATCTAAGTTAAGCACGTACCTAAAGGTAGCAAAATTTTGCTTGTTAGATTTCACCCATACCACCCATCTTTGAACTGGATTTTATTTGATTTAGTATGTAGTAGCTTATTAGTATGTTTTTATTTAAAACAATTACTATTTTAGTTGAGTAATATGCTAAATAAGTGAAAGGAATATTTGCTGTTATTGCTCAGGTATTAATTGTGTAGCCTTAAAGTCAATATCTAATAAATATTATTTACTAATAATGTATTATAAATATTACTAGATTGATATAATTGTAGTTTATTATTGACACTTCAGTAGTTGTGTTTAAATGGAATCCCCTAGAGATATGAGTCATAAAATTTCTTATAAAGGTGTTTGTGTAATCAATAAAAATTTTTCCTTGTTAAAACAACTTGACTTGACTTCCATCCATTAAATTTTGAAAGTCAAAATTATGATGAACGTTAAGGTCGCAGTGTTTGATTCTATTATATGGTAGGATGAAATATGCGGATTTTTAAGAATATGTGCATACCTTATTTATCTTCTCTCAAATTATTCGGCTTGAATAATAATTTGCACATTAATATGTGCAAATAACAATACAATAAATAAAAACAAACATGATTTAATAATAATAATAATTTATTTATTCGAGTAACAAGACCCATACACAAAATTTAAGCAAAACATTAAAAATATGATTATTGTCCAATAACAATGGCATCTACAATTCCAAGATGGATGGATTTTATTAATGATCTATTTTACTCATAAGTGAGTGAGTCAAGGATTATGAATGTTTAGTGATTATTTTTTATGAAAATATACCATAATATTGAGTTAGTTAATCCGAACAGTTGATGTAAAGTTATTGACTATTAAATTTAAACAAAAGAAAGTTTTATAACAAAATATGCTTTACTGTTATATTTAAATAATTATATCTTATCTTTAATAAATGTTTCTTTTAAACTTTCGGCGCGTCATAGATAATGACGCGCCGAAAGTTCCCGAGTGCATGTGACGTCATTATATTGAACTTGAAAGTTAAACTTGATAATATAATTTATTTATTCTTAAATGTCATAAGTTAAGTGATGTTTATATTTAAATTTTTTTATACATTATTTATAATAAAATAATAATGATATTTTTGATTTAAATAAAAATTACAGGTATTTTCCAAGATGTGAGCATGCAGCAACATTGGAGGAGGAACGACGTAATAGCGAATTTTCGCCGCCAATATCGCCCCCCTCGTACACACCACCGTTGACATCGCCGTCAACCACCAGACCTCAATCGTAAGTGTACTTCAACCATATTATTATTAAAATGTTTTGTCATCTTCTTTCGATTGTCAAGTTACTGATGACGGAAGGAGACAAATGTATCGTGTAAAGACGTGAGGGGTTTATATTTTTATTATATTAAAAATCGACACAAGCTGTTGTTTTTGAAGGGCTCAGAGCAAGGTTAAAGTAGGTACCGAGAGAGTTAAGGCAATGTCAAAGTTAATAATATATATTCAATAAAGAATCTTTACACTTGCTTATTGATTGTCAAAAATCTACCAACTTTTATATTTATATTTGTATAAAAGTACGGGTATTTTTTTTTATCTCATATTATGCAGTTATAGGTATACAATAATATAATTATTTTTTATCTGAAATTACCTGGACGCGATATCGTTCTCAATATGTGCAAACATCTAAAAAGTCAATTTTAATATTTGTAATATTCTTAACGACACAAACGTTCCTTAACGATTTTTTTCAAATTTTAATTCATTTATGCAATTGAATATTTTTAAACGTTTTCTGGCATCCTGTTCTAAAAGCGAATACATGGTCTCATAATATACTTACTAACATTGTGTTCTGTAATGGGTGATAGTAGTTCCAAGTTAATGCTTGTTCGAATGCCACAGGGTACGCCAAAACGTGACCTAAATACTGGTAACACTTAACACAAAAAGGCTGTAAAACTATTCTGCAATATTGACACAGTATTAAGTACGAGTCAAGGCTGATTACGTATTTCGCGCAAAAGATTCTGCCAGTATTTCTTGGCACAGTTACGACGCCTGCCTAACGCTGGTGGTAATTGCGGGGAACTGTATAGAGGCGGGTGATTGATGGATGCGTTCAAAAATTTATTTATTCGGCTTTTACTCTTTTTATTCTTACATTACAGTTCAGGTGCTGTACAAAACGCACGCGTGGTAGAGGCAGGTGCGGAGTGGAGATCTCTTGGTGTAGTGGGGGGAGGGGCGAGGCATCCGTCCCGCGCCGCGCTCGCCGCTCGCCTCGCTACGTTCGAGCGCTGGCCCGCGGACCGGGCGCAGGCTCCGAGAACTCTCGCCGACGCCGGCTTCTTCTATACTGGGATCGACGATCAGGTAATGACTCTCTATGGGATCTGACAAAGGTATGCCGGTGCGATTTCGTAGCAGGTCAGCTTCGGTGAGACGGGAATGTTGCGTCACATTAGAAAATGTGATGAAGGACATAGAGTCGAATTTAAATATATAATACTGTGAAGATAGTGTGTTTGAAAACGTTAGTCCCGACGATTAATATAGTGTAATAGAAGAATGTTATAGGCTTACATATCCCTAAGGGACCGTAGCCGATGGTTAACCCCGGGTGACCGGTGTGCAGGTGCGGTGCTTCTACTGCGACGGCGGGCTGGGCAAGTGGGAGGCGGGCGACGCGCCGTGGTCGGAGCACGCGCACTGGTTCCCGCACTGCGGGTACGTGCGCCTCGTGCGCGGGCAGGACTTCGTGGACGCGTGCCGCGCGCGCGCCGTGCCGCGCTCGGTGAGTGGCCACTGCCAGGGGGACTGCAGGCACCGATAAAATCATTTGTACCTTGTTCTAATACAAAAATAAGAAGTTTCAATGTTTTAGAAATCTAATTAATACGGTTACTTCGAAATATATATCCCTTCCCTAGCTTATATCGTACTCTAACCACCCTTAAACTTTAACGTACCTGAAAGAGCGGCTCTCATACTTACACAAAATTTGAACTCTGAAAAAGATAATAAATCGCTTATAGCTCTGAGTCGTACTCAAATAAACATGGAATTTCTGGCCTTTTTTTATTTATTTTCATTTATTTTTAAATTTACACAATATTGTAAATTGTGTGCCATAAAAATTTAATAAATAAATAAAGTAATATATAATAATTATTCCAATCGCGTTGAAATATAGTCTCTTTGTTCGCATAATACCGCAATATACTTGTGCAATGTGTCCTGCACCATTAACTAGCCCAGTTTAGATGATTTCAAATTGTGATCCCATCGTGATAACTATTTATCAGTGTTAATTGAAGGTCCCATTCTAGTTTTTCTATTTTAATATTTCTTTCAAGTTAGTTTGAGTCGGTACCACCTAGTTTTTCTACCAAAACACAGCGTTTTGTATTGCATATTCTGTTTTTTAGATGCGATGATACTTGCCCCGAGTGGTGACGCACAAAGTCGTAATAAATAAACGTTACACTTTCAGAACAGTTATATATCCATATTTATAATACACCATTTAACTACTTATAACAACTTTATTTATACTTCCAAAGCTCCAAAAATGACTTCGCTGACATTCAAAACTCCTTTTTTGTCAAATTCATCATCATCATTCATCAAGTGGTCACCACTGCCCATAGACATTGGCGAGGTAAGAAATAAGACCATTCCTTATCTCCTGCGCCACCAACCTTGGGAACTGAAATGTTATGTCTCTTGGCTCACTCACCCTTCAAACCGTATCGCAACAATACTAAGTACTGCTGCTTAGCGGGAGAATATCTGATGAGTGGGTGCTACCTACCCAGACGAGCTAGCACAAAGCCCTACCATCAGTAAACCACTGAAACAGGAACTATTTCATAATATTAATTGTTAAAATATTTTTTTTTTCGATTCCAGTTCTCAGCCGATGGAGGTTTGACTTCGAGAAACCGAAATCCATCAGTTAATTTTCCAGTTTCGGGTAGCCAGGTGAATTATATTTTAAATTTTAACATTTGTACTATACTACTTTCCACCAACGGTTATGTCCGCGTGTTGGGTGGGGTGTGTTTACAGATTAAAAAATTACCCATGTCTGTCCTTCGGTTTCAGGCTTGATTGATACTAAATATCATCAAAATCGATTCAGTGGCTTTCGCCTTTATAATGTTAGTATATAGATTTTTATCGATTAGAAGTAAATAATCGTTTTTGTTGTGTTATAGATAGAAGAATGTATGGAAAGTAATGCCGCAGTGGCAGCGTTGGGTGCCGGGCTGGACGCCGCGAGAGTTCGGCGGGCAATAGTAAAAAGATTGCGGACTACTGGTATTTATATCATTATTATTATATAAAATCGAAAGGCCGATGAGAAATTATACCCTGTACACGTTAGCTTGAGCTTTTTGATAGACGGGCTAGTGATGGGAAAAAGAAAATATTTATAAATAGTAGTCCAAAAAATTACGTTTTAAAATACTTGTAACTGTGACGAGATGGTGTGGGGTTCGTTCCGTTCGTAACAATAACTTAACAATGGTCTTTAATAAAGTTGCTCTTTAGCACTCATATAAGCATGTAATGTCCACATCGAGAAGACTCAATTGTAAATATTTTCGGTTTTCGGTATTACTGTATATCATTGTTGATTGTATAATTGTATTCAGTTTTGTGGACTAAATAAAAATAAAATAAAAATTTTGTAATCGATATTTGTAACAGTTATTGCCTGTTATTCGTGTCACATCCGTCCGACCGATGTTACATTGTACCAGCGTCTATTATTTTCAGTGTTGCTATTTAAATTTTACTTTGAAGCAATAAAAAGTCTTAAAATTTACGGATAACGCTTGAATCTTTAGGGACTTTTGTCTTATATGTATTTTTTAAATATTTTTACAACTTTTAAAATCATTAAATTAAGAAAGTAATATGTTCGTCATTGCAAAGTTATGTCCATCAGAAAAATTTACATCTGTCAAAAAGATCAAGCTAACTTGTACAGGGTGTAGGCCACCTGATAGTAAGTGGTCACCGTCCATAGACATTGATGCTGTGTGTATTAACCATTTTTTACAACGCCAATGCGTCACCATCCTTGGGCACTAAGATTAGTTCCCACGATACAGTACACACACAGTAACACATACACAGTTACCCCACTGCTGGGTAAATATATCTCCCGTTTATAAATATTACGATGCTAAATGATGTATGTACATGTATCAAAAATCAATATTCCTTATATGACTGCATAGGTTGGCCTAGTGGTTTGAAACGCTCAGAGTGCCACGGTAGCTTGCGAAAGCGATCCCGTGGCGCTCCCCGTTAAGACGGAAAGGGTACCCCCGGGTTTTTTAGTGTATATTCCTTCCTGGACACCGGCGAGCCCATTGTTCCCGTGGGGTACGGCAGAGAACCATTCAAGTGCGATTCTTGATTTCTCCTGAATTCAATTGAGAGTTAAACGGTAGTGTCTGTGTTTTCACATAAATATGTACTACAATAGCGCCTGCGCAGTAATCATTACAGTAAATACTGGTGCAAGCTCGTCTGGGTAGGTACCACCCACTCATCAGATATTCACTTTATACTTTTTATTGTACACCACAAAGAGAAAAAGAATACAAAAACATGGATACAGCCTAAATAAAAGTAGCATACAAATTTGGATATTCTACCGCAAAATAGCAGTACTTGATATTGTTGTGTTCCGGTTTGAAGGGTGAGTGAGCCAGTGTAATTACAGGCACAAGGGACATAACATCTTAGTTCCCAAGGTTGGTGGCGCATTGGCGATGTAAGCGATGGGTAACATTTCCCGCAGAGCCAATGTCTAAGAGCGTTTGGTGACCACTCACCATCAGGTGGCCCATATGCTCGTCCGCCTTTCTATTCTATAAAAAAATGTATATATATATAAATAGATTGTTTTATAATAGTGTTAACACTTGTTCGTCCTACGTGCTCCGATAACTTTATCTTGATTGTTTTAATGCATTAATATCTAATCAGTGTAATAGTTCCGAGTGGATAAAGATACTTCGTTAATATATAATAATTGTTAGCAGCCATAAATATATAGAAACAATTACTCGAAATATGTCAAAATATTTTATTAATATATCTTATGAGTGTTGTATATTTGTCTTCTATGCGTTCATAAATTATTTATCCGATTCAGATGAAACTTTCGTGAGGTGTTTTGCATACGCCTAAAGGTTCCGATCTAATAAATAACAATATTTTTTTATGCATTATGTCAACCCTGCGAAGAAGGAGCGGGGAGCTAGTTAGTAATAATATCAGAGACCTATAATAACCCAGGGGTCCTGACATTGTTAAATTAATGACCAATTATCAACAAACAATAAATCTATTAATCAATTTAATGATTCTATTGGTTAAGTTATTATAAATATGAGTTGTGAATTCGTTCTTTGTCAAATGATATTTTGTAAAACGCTAATTTGCAGAACGACATTTGTCTCACCTTAAAATATAGATGCTATAAAAGCTTTTCAAGGACATTGGTTATAGTAAAACATACGAGGGAAGATTAGTCAATAAAACCAGCAATTCATATCGTATAACTCCGACCCAGGTTTACCATTCAGCTCGTCCGAGGCACTGATCGACGCTGTGTTGGACGAGCAGCTTAATGAAGAGGCTTGGTCGGTCTCCCCCCACAGTCAGCGACTCGCGAGGGATATCCTCGCCGAGACTTTGAGGGACTTTGCACCACGATCTGGGTGAGAAACCGGCACTGTTTAGACGTATTTTTTTTAGTTACAATAACATCTATTAAATTAATACATAACCAAAAAAACAAACCAAACTCGATGTAAAAGACAGTTACAGTTTATTTCTCATATTTTATATAATGATATGAATCTCTCGAATTATGTCCATGGTTAAACTCATAGTAACGAAAAGTTCTTTGTCTTCAGAATAATTCCATCGAATACGGACGAGGAGAGACCTGACAGTCAAGCGTCACAGTCAGACAGTCCAGTTCGATCCCCCACTCCGAGTAATGTTTCAATACCATCGAATAATCCATCGGATAACAGCAGAACAGAAAACTTAACAAGTGAGAGCAGTAATAATAATCACGAACGAAACGCCAGTCCTGTTTCCAACCCGAAACAATTGACGTTAGAAGAAGAAAACAGACAGTTGAGGGAAGCGAGAATGTGCAAAGTCTGTATGGACAACGAGGTATTTATAATCTGTCATAATTTCACGTATATTAATACTTTTTTTCTACTATTTATGGCCAGAGGCGTTTTTAGTCTATATAGCGCCCGTGTGCAATCGTTAAGTAGCGCCCTCTAGTAAGTGCGCGGTCAAAATGGAATAGGTACAAATGTTAACATGTCTTTATAAATGTTATGTCAATGTTAAAAAATGGAAATTTTAAAAAGAAATCGACTCATACTAACTCGGTCAGCTGATCGGTTTCGGCTGATCGGAGCATTTTGTACGGACAGTCAATTCTTTTTTAAATTCCAATTTTCATTTTTTAACATTGACATAACATTTATATAGACTTATTAACATGGGAAAGTTTCAGCTTGTTAATCATACACCTTATATTTACATCAGTGAACGGAGATCTGGGTGCAAAAGATGCAATTTTTAATGATGTCGGGTAAGCATAAAGTTTCCCACATCTGTCAAATTTCTTCATTCTAATTTCGACCTCATATAAAACAGACAGAGTTCAATATCATTTGGCAGATTCGGGAAGCTTGATGCGAGACCATTGTAAACGGGTAACAATATAATTAACATTTTTGAGCTCTTTTTACGTGGGGTTGAGTTATAACGGCCGGCGACACAACACGGGCGCAGCCGCCGCCCTTCACACGCTGCGCACACCCCGCACTGTAGGTAAAGACACCGCCTCTGTAAATAGCAGTATATAAAGCGAAAATATATTGGCGTTTTATTTGAGTTGCATTAAAACCTTTTCTAAAAGTAAAATTGAATAATGCAACACCAAGGTAACCTTCGGCATATTTTTGCAGTATTACTTTCATAAAAAATATACGTTTTTTTCGTAATTGACGCGCGCAAATTGCGATGCAGCTCAGCTGTCGCATAATAAATGAGTGCATAACGAGACGTTGTTCTGAAGACTGAAGACCTGTGACTGTTAACACTCCGCAAACACAAGACACAGGGGGTGGGAAGTCTGCGCGGGGTATATGTGGGTTACGGCCAATAGAACATGGTCGACGATCTCTTAAATCCAAAATGGTAATTTTCTTGACGTTATGTAATCGAATTATTAAGAATAGCCACCGAGACAAGAGACTGAGACGGGAGACCGTGACGGTTACTTGACTTTAGGCAATATATAAGCATCAGTTCGCGAGCGAGAGAGACGTACACAGAGACGCGAGACAAGAGACGACGCGACGGTTGCCGCTCCTGACCAGTAGTGTCTCGTGTCGCGCCGAAAATACTTTCTGAATATACTGTCATCAAACAATAGATCCTTCTTCACTAATAGCGAAAATGATCCATCTTAGCCTCTAGTTAAATATAATTCGGTAATAGGTAATTTCCTTTAAAATTGTATTTGTAATAAAAATAAAAGAGCAAGTCATTGTCTTCTTCTTCCTCCAATATAACTTGGCTATAATATAAGTTTAACTTGGCTTTCCATTACAGTTTAAATTAAGGACACATTACAACACAACTGACTTCTGATACAGACTCCGATATCGAATGAATTGTAGCTTTGCCCTTTGGTTGCATCTCGGTCTCGACCCGCAGTACATGCAGAAGAGACCGAGACACTTGTCACAGTCTTCCGTCTCAGTCTCCTGTCTCGGTCTCCTGTCTTTGTCGCGAAGCGAACCGCCACCTTTAATTTATTAGCATCGGATATACTGTGTCAATAAATGTATGTAATACATAATATTTAAAATATAACATGCCTTAACATCAGCAAGGTGGGTCAAGTACAAGCGTAATATATAATCAAAAAAATATCAAATCAAGTAGTCTCATAAACTATTTATGAATGAGTAGGAGGGGTAGGTGAAGCGCACTGGGAAAAAATTTCATGTTTCTGATTTAGTTCTATATGATTATGTAGTAATCCTACAGGTCCGAAAAGCAGATACATTTTTTTTTATCGACAATATCTAAATAACAAAAAAGGGTCTTTGACGAAGACTTTTGACTTTTGGTTAGTGAAACCAATTATGCTTTTGAAATGCTTCACGTGAACTATATTAAAATAAATGTAAATCTACCACCAGTTCGGAATGTAGATTCTACCGACAAGAACCGGCAAGAAATTCAGTACACACTCGTTTCCATAATTATTTATTGAGTTTTAAGATAATGAGTTTTTGACATGAGATTGCAATTTATAAATAGGCCAAGTGAATAATGACTGTGGACTCTTATTATAGAAATGAATACATTGCCACGTGCGGGGCTCGCGGTGTAGGTTGCGTAGTGTAGCGTGAACGGTACAGTACGGAGCGTGTGTGCAGGTGAGCGTGGTGTTCCTGCCGTGCGGACACCTGGTGTCGTGCGCGGGGCTCGCGGTGTAGTGTGCGTAGTGTAGCGTGAACGGTACAGTACGGAGCGTGTGTGCAGGTGAGCGTGGTGTTCCTGCCGTGCGGACACCTGGTGTCGTGCGCGGGGCTCGCGGTGTAGTGTGCGTAGTGTAGCGTGAACGGTACAGTACGGAGCGTGTGTGCAGGTGAGCGTGGTGTTCCTGCCGTGCGGACACCTGGTGTCGTGCGCGGGGCTCGCGGTGTAGTGTGCGTAGTGTAGCGTGAACGGTACAGTACGGAGCGTGTGTGCAGGTGAGCGTGGTGTTCCTGCCGTGCGGACACCTGGTGTCGTGCGCGGGGCTCGCGGTGTAGTGTGCGTAGTGTAGCGTGAACGGTACAGTACGGAGCGTGTGTGCAGGTGAGCGTGGTGTTCCTGCCGTGCGGACACCTGGTGTCGTGCGCGGGGCTCGCGGTGTAGTGTGCGTAGTGTAGCGTGAACGGTACAGTACGGAGCGTGTGTGCAGGTGAGCGTGGTGTTCCTGCCGTGCGGACACCTGGTGTCGTGCGCGGGGCTCGCGGTGTAGTGTGCTTAGTGTAGCGTGAACGGTACAGTACGGAGCGTGTGTGCAGGTGAGCGTGGTGTTCCTGCCGTGCGGACACCTGGTGTCGTGCGCGGGGCTCGCGGTGTAGTGTGCGTAGTGTAGCGTGAACGGTACAGTACGGAGCGTGTGTGCAGGTGAGCGTGGTGTTCCTGCCGTGCGGACACCTGGTGTCGTGCGCGGGGCTCGCGGTGTAGTGTGCGTAGTGTAGCGTGAACGGTACAGTACGGAGCGTGTGTGCAGGTGAGCGTGGTGTTCCTGCCGTGCGGACACCTGGTGTCGTGCGCGGGGCTCGCGGTGTAGTGTGCGTAGTGTAGCGTGAACGGTACAGTACGGAGCGTGTGTGCAGGTGAGCGTGGTGTTCCTGCCGTGCGGACACCTGGTGTCGTGCGCGGGGTGCGGCGCGGCGCTGGGTGCGTGTCCGCTGTGTCGCGCGCAGGTGAAGGCGCTTGTCCGCGCCTACCTCGCTTGACCGACTTATGTACGGTATGTAAACATTGAATTTATGAACTTACGTACGTACTTAAGTAAATTTATTTTTCTGTGTTCGATTCCCATGTATTTCTTTCATCGACAAGTCATTATACATTACTCGGCGTTCTTTTGATGCTAATTTAATCTATATATCAATGTATAGATCGTAATCAATTGACAGATAATTTATCGAGGTTCAATAACAATGCTCACTTAGAAATAAATGTAGTGTAGACTGTTTTCTATATGCTTTTATAACGATTTTGTTTTTAATTCCCATTGAGCATTTCCAACGAATAAATATCAATTGTAGATATTATATAAAACATTAAAATCGTTTCAAATAAATATGACTTTTCGCTTAAAGAAGATATAAAAATGTGAAAATATTTTCAGACATGTAAGCTTGTGGTGTGAGAATGAAACAATGGAATTGATACAAAACTGTCCGGAGCAGCACAGAGGTTCATTAAGTGCATGGCTTATTTAGGAAATATTTTGTTAATCTGTATTGGCGTTCGATTTATTATGTAATTCACTGTCTCATACTAAATTAAAAAAAAATACATACTATCTTAATAATTGTCATAAAAGAGTTCAATATTTATTATGAATGATCAGTTTTCAGTCATTGATATATACTTGTGAAGTAATCGGATAAAAATTAAAAAAAAAAAAGCTTAATGAGTCGTTTATTATGGATTTTCGATTTTCATGCACGTGTAGAGCTGTATATACCGTACACAATGCGATACCATTGTACTCTATAGCCTATTCCAATCGAAGAACTACACATAGTTCTTGAGTAATATATCTTTATTTATAATACAACACTTCTACTTAACTAGTTATGTTCACTTTAATTTGACTTCAAAAGTTTCGATAGTCACTTTGCTGACATTCAAGACGCCATTTTATCGCGAATCCATAATGAAAATCATAGATTATTTAAGATCACGACCAATGATATCGTCTCAATCCAATGTCAAAGTGGTTTATTTTTCTTTATTTTCTTTCTTGTGGTTGGAATAAGCCAAACAGTTCGATGTTGTACTAAACTGTACATTTAAATGCTTTACGTGGTAGATGTGATATAACTTGCCTTTTAGATCATTATTTATAGTTGTCATTGTAGTGTATTCATAATTTGGTGCCTTATGTTGTACGCAATCTGTAAACTTAATCAGTTTGATTGAAAGTATTTTTATCTTTCTCTTGTGTGCGGTACACCCACAGGATAGAAAAGGATAACCAGTCTTCTGTCAAATCAGTTTAAAGATTGTTCACAGCATAATTAGCAGTAGCAATGTCATTAAAAGTGCAAGTTATCTTGTTCTATTGATAGATATCTTATGTATTAAAATTGTATAAAGTTTCACATTTAATAATAATAATATTTTTTAAATTTACGACTCATCTAGTAGTAAAATCTTAAGTAGTTTGTGCAAGAGTTCCAGCCCTAGTTTAGATAAATGTGGGAATATTTATATATAATAGTTTAATGTATTTTTTATCTAATACAATCGTTACCTAACGCCATTATCGTTTTGATGGGTATTTATAATAACACAATTGTTTAAAAGAAGAAAAGAATTTATTTGGAAAATGGATGACAACATGACATGTTATTTTTTTTAAACTATGTTGGCCGCCATTTGTTTTGAACTTCATAAATATGAATCAAATAAAACTTTAAGTTGTTAAGAACAATTCTGAAATCATAGAGTAATTTGAACGTTTTAATTATAAGGGAATATAATGTAATACAATTACTATGTAACATTGCTAGCACCAAAATAAAAATAGAATGCTTAACTCAATATAATATTATTAAAAAAGTACTATTACTTTTAAAACTGCTTAAGATATTGATGTATAGAAAAAATATATTGCCATAACATTTGTAGTTTAATATAATTAAATTTTTAAATCTATAGATAGTAATGAAATTAGTTTAATTACTATTTTTTTGATTGAAAACATTTTTAATCTGTATTCTTAAAAAACACCGTGTGATTGGGTTTTCATGGCAAGTTGTAGATTCAATCGCATTTTACAAGCTAAAATTTAATTAATTCCTTGTACAATATCTCAATTATTAAAACTAAATGGCAAAAAAAAACGATTATTTTTAATTAAAAAATTAAAAATAAACTATTATTTGTTACATTGTATGTAGTTACGACAAAGGTGGACAAATGCTGGTTTGTAAGACTAATTATTTTTACAAGGATTTCGTTGTCATAATACAGTTGAGATAAAACTTAACAAAAATTGATAGAATGTGTAATTAGTAATTCTCGTAAGAAATAGAAACAGTTTCAAACCTAAAAATTGCCAACTATTTCTATGAAAACGCAATATGATTTATGAGCCATTCCTTATAATAAAAATACGCCGGCAACCATGGGATGTGTACCATTCATTCAAATGACAGAAGGAGTAAAAATAAACATACAATAGATTAACATTCCAAGAAATCTGCTAATATTGCTATATAATGGCAAACAGTTCTTGATTCATATCTTTATTTATAATACAATAATATTGCGATCGACTATTTATATTCACTTTTAATTTCCGAAGTTTCCTTAATTGTCTCAAAACTGAATTTTTTCACGATTCCATTATGACCGATCTCTCGACCAATTATATCACGTCAATTCAAGGTCAAAGCTGTTTTTTTGTCGTTACTCCTTCCGCCTTTGGAATAAACTGAGATAGTAAGATGTTATACTGACTCACTCTCTTTTCAAACGAGATCACAATGATACCAAGTATTGATATTTAGCAAGTAAATAAGACTGATGGTCCATCTAGGTCGATGTTTGTTGTATCTGTTGATCAAATCTCATAAATTTTTGAAGCGAATTTATCTGGACAAGATATAGGTGCCCCGAGGTTATGCTTCGTTTTTATTCAAATATGAAGTGCAAGCCATGAAGTGTGAATCACTGAGTTACAATTTAAATAATAATTAAGAAATAAATATATGTAAAATAAAAAAATACATAACAGTTTAATCGTTCTTACATTATCTCGTGGTTTAGCGATTTTGCCCCACATATATACTACCGTTCCAAAGTTTGGAAGCAGCCAAGTAAAATGACCCATCCACCCATGTACCCATGTAAAATAAAAAAATACATAACAGTTTAATCGTTCTTACATTATCTCGTGGTTTAGCGATTTTGCCCCACATATATACTACCGTTCCAAAGTTTGGAAGCAGCCAAGTAAAATGACCCATCCACCCATGTACCCATGTAAAATAAAAAAATACATAACAGTTTAATCGTTCTTACATTATCTCGTGGTTTAGCGATTTTGCCCCACATATATACTACCGTTCCAAAGTTTGGAAGCAGCCAAGTAAAATGACCCATCCACCCATGTACCCTTCCTCACGCAGATTACAAATAGCGCTTCGCTGGTCAAGTGTGATTTGCTTGCGTCTTGCCATTTTCAGAAGATAAAGTACAGTCAAAGCAGTAGTCGAAATCTTTCGAATACAGAGAATGTTAATGTCCCAACCATCGCGTGCCAATGCTCAAGTGCGACTTAATTGGGTCCCAAAAAGTTGAACCGAGCAGAAATGTTCAATAAAACCTCACTATTGCATAAAAGGTAGCACCCGGCGGATTAAGACAAAAACACGTATTTCGTCAAAATCGAGGAATTTGTTGAAACTTTTGTTTTTGTGTGACCAATCGTAAAAGGTCGTAAAACTTGATTTCATACAAATTTTTACCGCATTTTGTCGGAGGTGTTTTGTTTTGTATGAAAACAAAACACCAAAAAAAAAAATGTGTTTCGAAACTTTTGGAACGGTAGTGTATATATCCAAGTGTAATAATATATATATAATAACAGTAAGAGATAATATTAAATACGGATACATAGTTTAAAAATAAATTATAATACTATTTTTAAATAAAAAATTACTAATTCAATATTTAATTAACCTTAATTAACCAACAGTAAGAGAAAAATTATAAATATTAATAGATAAATATGACATAAAACCTTAATTACGATAAACGCGCCACGATTTCAATTTCAATCGTCCATCTTATTAGTCAGATCACTAAAAACTAAAAATATCTGTCGCGAATTGTCGCGTCGCAGCAATATGTGCGCTTAGCAAGTGCCGCGCTTGTGTGGTATGGCCTTAAGATTTATCATAATTTAAATATGAATAATGCCTACTACGAGTCTGAGACTCTTGTCTTTAAAGAGAAACCGAAGTTATTAGATACTGTGTTTGTAATTTATTAATGAATTTATATGCGAATTGCGGATTATTTGCGGATTTTTTGTTTTCGGAAATGCTGTAATTATATTATGCGTTTTTAAACGCGCGCTAGAGTTATTGATTATCATTACTATCAAATAAATGGTAGATTATTCACATAGTTTCTAAGATTTTTTGTTTTTGTAATTTCTTTATTGTTCGCATATAGTAACTTCTAGAACATACATATATGATTTATTTGTTAGTCACACGTCATTATTTTTCTATACAAAGTAAATTAAAAACTGCAAAAAAGAAGTTGTGAATACCGAATGCCCATCGCGGTTCGGGATTTTCCATACAGCTAAACAGCTTCGTCGTATTTGTCCCTATCCTGTTTTTCGTTGCAACAAAATATACATTGTGTTAAAGTACGTATTTTTTTAATATATTACATTCATAAATTATTTATAGATATAATTCCTTTTAATTTTGTATTCTTAAACGTTTTTTTCTTGTCTATGGCCAAAATCATATTGTTGTTTTGTGTGTTCTTTACCAAATATCCTTTCGTTCTAACATATAGTTTTACAAATATTAATAATAAAAATTACATGCATTAATGTCCCATATTTTGAATACTTTGTGGCGGCAGGCCGGAAACACTTGGAAGATAAGTATAAAATACAGACCGCGATAATTTATAACTATACCAATGTTATAATAGGAATCGATTAAACAGTTATATAAATGTGTTGCCAAATTTGAAAATTATACGCTACACACACATGGACACTGCCTCAATGATTGAATTCTTAACATTATGGATTTTACAATAATTTTAAACTTATTCACAAAAGTGTCATAATTATGGATATTATTAATATCTTAAACAAATGATTTTGATGTGGAGGGCAGGACACAACGTCCGGTTTTAATGAACTTATTTACGTTGTTGCCATTATCGACGCGTTTTAAAAATTGATGATGGATAGCATAAAATAATTAAAAATGTTTTTTATTTAATCAAGTTCAATCCTGAACGTCAACTGCAATTTGGCTACACATTAAAAAAAAACATAAATTGAAGGATCGTTTTTTTTGTTTTAAAAACAAATATTTTTTATATGAATGTCGCATGTAAATAATATAATTATTATATACTTAATATATTAAAAACTTCAGTAAGTCGTTATAAGATCTGAGACTTTTATTTATTAGTTAAATTAAAAAAAACGAATAAAAATTGTTATATATTATATCGCTACTTTAAAATTAACTTTTTCTCATATATATATATACTTAATATAACTTATATAACTTAAAAGAATAAGGATTAGTAGAACAAATTATTGTACATTCGTTGCAATATTCTTGTCTAGTTAATTATGTCATGTGATTAGTAGTATGGTGATGTAGCTTGTGATGGTACCATTTACCAGATTCAATAAAATATTAATAACTTATCTGTGTTTTATTAATATATTTCCCGTTACATTAATACATGTTACCTATATAAACTATACAGTATTTATATGTTTATTGTACACCACTAGAAAGTGGTAAAGAAAATGCTTAGAACCACTGTAGTAACTTGAATTATTTGAAGAAGTAATAAATATTTATGTTACTTTATAAAAAAAATATGATTGTCATTTTCTTTGTTAATAATCAAGATTAAATACGAGGATCTCTAGACCTAATTTCGGCAAATTATAAAGCCTACTACAACAGTTTTATTTTAAAGTATATTAAGAAAATCCACTTGAGTAACTCATGTGTTACATTACCAAAAGTTTTTTTGTCGGTTCTTCTTAGTAGAAGATATTCTGGAACATTGACAACTTTACGTGGAGTTAGTGTTCTACCTAAAAAGAAGATTTGTAATACGTAAAAGCCACCAACTAAAAGATTGAAGCGTAATTAGTATTTCCCAATATTTTATCGTCGTTCTGTGAATTAAAGTATATACCATTTGACATTTTAATTTAGTATATATAATTTTGCAGGGGCAATTGTGCCAACGTCTTGGGTACAATACCACAGGGCAATCTTTTAGACGGCGTGTTTTGTATATTATAAAAATGTCTGTACATAGTTTACTAATAAATTATCTAATTTTAATATTAAATTTGACATTAAACTAATTAGTTTAAACCAAAAGTTTTTACAGCAATTTCCGTCGTATACTTAAAATAAACTACGTGCCTAAAACGGTACAGCTTTTAATGCAGCGATTAACACTACTCCCATATATTGGTATTTCTAGCAGTATTAATAATCTAATCAAATAGATTTGAATCATGGAAGATACAATCTTGGCTTACAAATAAATTGATAAAAAAATCCTAGACAAAAGAAAGAAAGAAAAAGACAAACTAGCAAATGTTTGGGCCAACTAATGCTAAGTGGTAACAGTTGCCCACAATGGCTTTGCAACAACTTTAACAGCGTCAGTGTGCTGCCAACCATAGGATCTAAAATGAGATACCCATCGTGCGTTTAATTCCACGGGCTCACTGTTTAATCAAACGTTAATCAAGAAGAAAGACGTTTATGTGATGTTATTTAGTTGGAGGACTATTGATGCCCAGATGGTATCCTCTCAAACGTGCCTGAAAAAAGACTGTTTACCATCGGGTCAAATATAAATTATGATCTTACCATTTTATTTCAATTAAAGCGTAACGTCGTCAGTTTTCTTACAAGTTGCATTAACTATAGTAATAACGGGTTTATCATCAAAATTTTGTTTATATTTACGATTTTGGAGTACATATCTTAACTCACGGCCTTTTTTTATCTTAATGAGAAAGACGTATTTAATTATATGAAATGTAATGAACACGAAATCTACTCCACTTAAAATGACAGAACTTCAAACGAGCATCGCGTATGGATCAAAGGTGTGTTTTATTTTTGACATAATGGTGTAGAACAGTTTGCTCAGAATAGTATAACATATAATTAATGTGCCGACAATAAATGTATACAAATATAAATGAAATAAAAAGTTCATTAATATAAAATATTATTCTTAATCAGAAATAAAGTTACTTTAACCCGAAATTTATATGTATAAGAATATAATTTATATTATATACATGTTAAATGATTTTATCATGTATACCTATCTTCGTATACATATAAATTTCGGGTTTAAATTAATATTATATAAAGTTTAATTACGAATACATTTTTTATGCTGTAAACATTTCAACAACATAATAATGATAACTTAATATTTCCTTTCTTCCATTTGTATTTCTTTTTCCTCAACCTGCCAACACTAGCAGTTAGGCGCCGAAGCCGCTGTCTGGAAAAGTGGACAGGAATAGCTTGGAAGCACGCACAGAAATAGCGTAGACGCTGCCATGCGACGACATGACGCTTTTGGAACTATATTAATATGCAAAATACGTTGTAATCGTCGTGATATAAATGAGAGATATAATCGATTCTAATCAAGCTCGAGATTAATTCATTTGAGTCAAGTTTTTTGTACAATACTCTTTAAAAAATAAGGTCAAATAACAGATCGTAAGTGACCCACAACTGGATAAGAACTGAGGAGATTTGAAGCTGAGATTTGTTTTAATGTGAGCTTCTAAATTTTTGATTCTTATTTATCTTCCTTGCATCTTGCAAGCCGTTATAGAACCAACGCGGTTTGTAAAGTCAAATTAGTTTAGTTTCTACTAGTTGCCCGCCGGTGTAGCGGGCCCGCGAACAATCGCAAATGTTGCTGGCGTAAAACGCGTCGTGAAATGTATTAAATTTTTTACATACATGTCTGCATTCTACAGAAGTCTCGGGCCCACAACCGCGGCGGACACGGGTGAAAACCGCTTCGTGAGTTCTTAGCCTTAGACTTAACTACCTAACTTTCCTAACATCAAACATTGTTACTGCCCGATTTTTATATCTTGGATATTTTCATAATAGCATTTAGTAAGCATATTACTTTGGGGTATCGTTTCAGATATAGAAACTGTAAAAATAAAAACTATTTACCGTTTACTGGGCTGTTTACAATCATAGAGCTTGAGATTCCCTTCGGGATGTTTTTGACAAGGTTCGAATATTGAAATTGGCATCACAGCATATTCACAATATTATTATGCCTCCATAGTCAAATTGATTATTTTGCAAATAAACATTGTATAAACACTTGGAGAACCTATTTCTATCCCTTTTCATTTGGTACTGTCTTCGAAAATAATTTAATCCTGCCTTGGGTTGTGTTTGCTTTAATAACAAAAACTCCGCATAATATATTATATCTTATTTTAGTGAGCCAAATATATTTTCAGGTCAGTGCAGTTCAAATAACTAATAGCTATTTATAATATTTATTTATAAATATTAACATTTAGATATGTTTTTTCCCTCAGCATTTATTTCCTACTCGTTTGGAGTCGGCGCAGATTGAAAAAGTGAGCAAATAGGCTTTAACAGATTTCTTCAAACAGATGCCGGCCGTATGTATGACGTCCCTCCTTTAAATGCTATTGTTGGTGGGTGGGTTTCCCACTACCGTACTGATTCCTGATGTGCTTACGTGCTCTTATAAATCTTACGACAAACATAGTAGATATATATTGAAACAGGCTACAATGTTTCTAAACAAAGTTTAAAAAATTATTCATGTTAAGATGGTTTCATGCATATTACGCTATATTGCAGGATAATTTTATCTCGACAAATATAAGCCTTTTAATTTATACATAGTTTCTTATCAGGATAACCACTTTAATACAAGCAATCCTTTCCAGACTTAATAACTAAAACAACAAAACAGATAAATCTTAGTAATCGCTTGTTACTTACGCAGATATGAAAAAATAAATATTTTAATTTACTCTTTACGATAGGATCACGTGTGACAGGATGTAACTGCAAGAGTATTATGGTAATAGGACCAGTTTATGTAGATTTTTTTCCCTTATGTGATGGTATTGCGTTTATTTCCCGCTATTGTACCCTCCATGGTCCTATGATCATTAAACTATTTTGATATAAATTATTTATCTTATATAATTTAATTTATAAGCCAAATAAACTGTGGAAAATACATAATTGTTAAAGACTAAGTTATTCTTAGTCTCCACAAAAATATATATTTGGTAACTTCTGTACTGGCAACACTTGTTGGTGATAAAAGTTACTGTAAACACCTAAAATTTTAATTCGGATGGACAAAATAGTGGTAAAACAAATTTTGATAACTGCCAAAAAATTGCAAGCGACCTTAAAAACATTTTTCGTAGATTTCATAGGTTCCGGCTAGAGTTTTAGTACACGCTGAAGCTGTCAAGAGTGAAACCAACATCGTACTTAAAGAATATCATAGGGTATCTATTACACATATAAAAACAACGGTAGTGTTTACATTTAAAACTTATCTTAAATATGCATATTATTTCAATTATCTTAAGAAGTTAAATTATTTCCGTGGAATGTGACGTCAGATTGCGATCTCTATGGACATTAATGCGTATGATGCAAATCTGACAAAAATATGTTCGTTTAGTCTCAGACTCTGATCGTTAACATTCTAATTATAAACATTTTGTCATTTAAAGTCACTGATGAAAATATTTTGATTTGTATTATGACTTAATAATATTACGTATTTATCTAAGTTTTTATTTACACATTATCATTACATATATCATTATAAAAAAATTAAAGTACCTTGTATTTATTATAAGCGAAGGAGATCCAACTTATGTCATAATTTGCCATAATTATTTACTTAAAAAATAGATAGAATTACGTCTAAAAATAATTATGAATTTTTAGCTATTTTCGAATTTATAAGTGTTCCATGAACGAAAATTTTATTTGTGACTTTATTTGCATAGAAAGCGTGTTATTGAATATGATAACGTAAGTTTATATACTGTAAAAAATTGTTACATTAATTAACCATCCATAAAGTTAGTCATCGTTCCTTGGGTAAGGTTTTCGTTTCTATAATAAAATACCGAAAAAAATTATACCTTTGCCGATGAATACACTCTTATCTCGAAAAATGTCTATGTCCTATTCGTCAGCATATTCGAATGGAAATCGTCAAAAGGAATACGATGACGTAAGCCATGTATTGTGTATTCAGAAACTGTGTTGTTTCTGGAAAATGAATTCAAAATAAGATTGAACGATTATAGAAGACAAGAAAACAAATAACTCACTTTCATGTTTCAATATAAACTTGGAATGTGATGTTACAGTACATAGTTATAATTAGTTATCTTCATCGTGTATGTATGTTTACACAGCTCGAGTAGTTCTGTTTCCTTCTTACATTACTCATAATGTACATAATTTTTGTCGTTTCCTTTCCTAAAATCAGACATTACGTAAGCTTAAGGAAAATGACAATTGTTTATTGTTGCGATGATTAAATATATTAAAATTGTAAAGTTCTTCATTTAAATTTTACTATTTATTTTAGCTGTTACTTTGTTGTATGTGATGGATGCTGTGGTTTCCTGTAACTGAGGGAGCACATAGATTTATAAGTCCCATAATGTATAGAAGATTGTCATGTGTATTCCTAGTTGGAGATCCTATTAAAATAAAATAACTATACAAAATTGACAAATCGATGAATTTGTTGGGTGTTTTTTATTATTTAAATAAACTTCAATTTAGTAAAATTGAAGTTTATTGAAATATATTTTTTATAATTGATTAAATACTACTAATACTAACAATAATTATGGATATAATTATGCACATCTAATACTGGAAGAACTAGTAAAGGAAAGAAAATTAACTACAATTTGTTGATTCGCTCTGTTTTTTAATTCTTTACGAGTTTGTTCTTACATAATAGGTTGCAGTTAAAGCTCGAAAGTAAAAAAAAAAAAAACTTACACAAGCCCACATACTTTCCTTAGCATAATCAAGTCGTTGTATTTAATTGGTTTACTATTCCTTAACTTTTGGATACTGTCAAGAAGAGAAAAGTTGCATATCTCGGACACGTGCTCAGGCATGAAAGATATGAACTTTTGTAACTCATTATGATGGGAAAGGTTGCCGGAAGGAGAGCTGTTGGTCGCAGAAAAAAGTTTTGACTGTGCAACATCCGAGAATGGAAGGGAATCGCGAGTGCTGCCAAACTCTTTCGCCTCGCCAACCTTCGCTAGTCAGAGTGGCACTTGAAGAAGAAGAACTATTTCTTAAGTACATAATAGTACTCAATTACTTGTTAAGTAATTAGTAATATGTATAATTACCATAAGTTAGTATTTTTTAACTCGTCTGGCTTATAGTTGTCAAGACCTATCCTGATTGGATGCCTAATATTTTTGATAAGTGCACTAACGCGGTCACCGTGGTAGTTGTGGTTGTTATTTGATATATATTTCAATGTTCCAATAGTTTTTTAAAGTAGGTTTTGGTGTCTGGAAATATCCAAACTGATTTATGATCTGTGTTATTTGTTAGGAATGTATAATAAGAAATATTTACTCATGCGACTATTTCTTAAAAAAACAATTGCTCAATAAAATTCCGCTTTTGCAATAAAATTCCTCAAATACTATTCTTAAAGCTTTATTATTATGGTCAAAATTAGCTTCATCTATGAATATTGTCTTTACTCAATTATTTAAACAGTATATTGACAGTTTAAACGCCCCCGCTCGCTTTCTAGGATAGATATCATCAATTCTGGGGCCGAATTCTACTAATTTATAACGATTACGATACGTTCCCGATTCAATTCCGATTCAACTTTGAATCATTTGTATTTATTCGAGTCGGAACCGAACCGATAATATGTTAATATAACTTTATATCAAAATCAAACGTAATTGTTAACTTTTATGGCAATAGTCTATAATGAAATTAAAGAATAGCACACGAGCACACTTCGATTCGATTGCGATAAAGTGACATTTTTTTAGTAGAATTGTCCCCTGTATTGATATTTAATTGAATGCAGTATTAACTAATTTTTATTTCTTTTTTTTTTTCTTTTTCTGTCATAAATTTGTATTTTAATAACTTATCACTTATGTCATTCCCATGACATAAAATATAGTAAAGTCAGAGTGGTGACAGATAACGAAGGAACGAGTATCCACTTCCACATTCCTACACAGCGAATCCATATTTTAATTGAAACTTCTTTTTATTTTAGGAAGACATACCTGCAAATTGGCCGCCTGGTGGTGATTAGCCCATAGACAATGGCAGTGAAAAATGCATAAATCACTGTTAATATCGCTACCTACTGCAGGCTCTAAGATGTTTAAATCTGGAACACAGTAACACAAAGATTGCTATTTGTTGGTAGAATAATGGGTGGGTTAGTGGAACCCTCCCAGCAGGCCTGCATATACCTCCACCACTGGTAAAATAAATTACTTTCTATAAAAAAAAAAATTACCACTACAAATGAAACATACTACTTTAATAAGTTCTAATGAACTGAAATATTTAATCTTTGTACCTTTATAGATTTCCACGACGCCAGTGGTGTACCTATTACAGGAAAGGAGATACGGTGCCCCTTAAGCAAAGGGGGCCCAGAGGTAATACACTAAAAATTAAACAATGCTAACACTTATTAAAGTAGATTATATTATACTTTTTCAATTGACTCTTGAATCACTTATCATGTACCACCAATAAAAAAACAAAGACAAAATACTAACTTTTAGCGACATCTGTACCAACCAATGCCGGGGTTCGGAGCTTTTATCTGCATAGCTATAACAAATGCGTGACGCATTCATACAAATAATGTTATATTTAAAATGCATAGGTCGTAGGGTATACTGAGATCCGGTGTATGATGATAAGAATAACAAGGAAGGCTCCTTTAAAATGCTGAGTTATCAGTACTTAGTCGAAGCAGATAAGAATCGCACTATTTATATCGCTTATTTATTACTTTAACGGTTTTGTTGAAATAACTACTTAGATAATAAATATAGATAGCTAATTATATAATTCTAAGAAATTATTAGGCCGTTTACTTTTAAAATAAATAACAATGTATGATTCTTTAAAATATATGCTAGATATAAAACTATTACTCAGTATGTTTAACATACTTAGAAATAAAGTCTTAGTTCGGCTTATAATGTATCGGCTGTAATCGTTACTTTTTGCTAGATGTCGCTAGTAGTAGGGCTGGATATAAAATGAGCAAATATACCATGGCATAATCGGTGAGCGGTGAGTCAGCGTTAAGGTAGAATTAATTAACGATAGTTGCAGGCGGCATAGACGTAACGTCCTTGCAAGGCTACACTATCGGGTTTTAACGTGCGCCTGCGCTCGTTCACCTTATTGCGTTCTTTTCTGTTTTCTCTTGCTTAGCGAATTTAAGACGATATTTAATTATCGATTTATTGATTAAATTATGTTTTATTCTGATAATATAATTACATGTGATCAACATAATTTGTGGTAAGAAATCTATCACTTAGGTAATTAATAGGGTATTTTGTCAGACAATGTCAGGATATATATCATAAGAGATATTAAAATTTTGCCATGTATATAGCTAACATAGACTGAAAATTGGTAGTGGTAATGAATAAACCAAAATTTTGTTTTTTTTTTTCAAATTTGATCCTTGGGTCGAGTGATTATTTATCTGTCTACCCACTATTAGAACCTCCACACCTTATATAATATTTATTTTTCTATGAAATCTATATAGTAATCCTTAACGAAGGACGAAATGTTGTCCGCCCACATGTTATACCTTTATAAAGATGAAGCAAGTGCGTTGCAAATCAACCACCAACGCTTATTGCGTTGCGTATACACTTTAGAATGAATATGGACTTAAAGCAAAATTATGTAACTTGAGTAAAAAAATAATAATTCGATTTAATGTCTCGAAAAACAACGAAGCTTAGAAGTGTTTAATTTGTGTGTGTAGTTCAATTAGACTTGCATCTCGTACTCAACGTTGAAAGAAAACATGCATGTTTCGGATGATATTCTGTTTCATGTACATGTATCCAACCTGACCGCACCTGCAGTAGAATAATGGTGGAATCAGCTTCAAATCTTGTTAACCCAGCAGTGAAATATTTACGGGTTCTTACTATTGTTTATAACAATTGAAATTATAATATACCTATGTATAATAACTACTTATATAGTAAACGTTGCTAAAGAGAACAGAACCAAGAATTAGTTCTAAAATGATATAATAAATTCGAATCGAATACATTTCCTTAAACTAAATAAAGATAAACGCTAGCGCAGTGGCGCCATCTGCTTTATAGAATTTAATGTTTAAGTTAAGCGTGGGCGCCACAGCAATGAGTCAGAAACACTCCTTACTCAGCCTACTCGCGTCGGCGTGTGCGCAATGCAATGTCATTCATCACTAGATATAACATAGACTGACTTAAGGGCCTGGAATGTAACCTATGGACTGGGTTGAGATATCGTATATGTACTTCCAGTAATCCGGCGTTTATTGCATATCTATTGTTTATCAGACATATCAGATATTTGTTTAACTTTTTATCGTTTGTCGCCCGTCGATAACGGAATAAAGTAAAGGTTATTTTCGAGTAATTTGATGCTCCTATATAATATATTTTACGTAGAAAACGATATTACCGCGGATCTCCAACGTACTTATATCACTAACATGGTTAGACTTTAAAAAACTAAGACTGGTATAGAGACTTTTGATGAGAAGGAACATGGCCTAGAATATCACAGGCAGTTGACACGACGGAAAAAGAAGATATCCTGTCTTCTAATCCCTCCCAAAATCAGCATCTAATAGTGTTTCTTAGCTGACCAAATAGAAACCTTTTAATTCCTAATTATTTACTGACCGCATTGTCATTTATGACTAAAAAAATTATATTATTAGTTTTTTTTAAATTAATTTGTCTATGATATAATGTCATCTAGAAACTTTTTTATAAAATCTAAAACTAGTGTTTTTGTATTACTCTGAAATAGTGAATCGATAATTATGAAACGCCTTTTTGATGAATCAAAAGAGAAATCCGTCTCTAATGCTTTTTCATAATCAATTTCTTTAATTTCGCATTTAAAGGATGTTATGTTTATTGTTTTTTGTAAATGAATTATTATTCCTAATGAGAAATAAATATTTCTAACCAGAATATAAAACATAATACGATTTTGAATTTATTTAATTTATAAATTACTTAATCTTTATATATATAGACATAAGGATAATTTTCTTATTGAGTTATATTAACAATATAATAGTAAAGTAGAAATATTCGTAGGTAAATACGGGCGGTAAAATGAAACCGATTGTTAGGAGCGCCATCTGCATTCCCGGCTATCAGCGCTGGGTCACTCGATAACCGTGGTATCGTATGCACATTCCATTTCTATGGCGACATGCCACCAACGACACGAATCATGATACCTATTTGTTATGTTATTGTTACAATTTATACAAAACTACGGAATTAAAATAAGTCATGAATACAAATAGAACAGATAATAAAATCACAGTTCTTTTATGTATTAAATTGAAATGTATTTGCATTAACATTGAATAAAGTTTTATTATTTTGTTGATAAATTGAGTCTTGGGATGAATGTACTGTGGTACATAGCTACCTATATACATAAATAATAGTAGTTTAAGAATAAAAATACTTCCTTAGTTTTGAAAAACGTCAATAACTAAAAAAAAAATATAAATTATTATTGAATTAAACTTAAAATTTTCTAATAGATAATATACATAATAGATAGAAAACAAAATTATACAGCAGATGTCGATATAACACAACGACTCTTCCTGACCGATTTCGGTCCCAGCTCCCATTCTCCATGGAAACTAGCCAACTGTCATAATCCGATAGTACGACAATCCGACACGACTGGGGAGAATTCAGACGTAGGACTGACAGTTTTATGTGCATTCCGACGCCCGGGATTAAATAACATTGCTAATACTCAAAACTAAAAGGTAATCCTGAGAAATTCTTGGCAGAACACAAATATTTTTTGGCTTCATTCATTTGCATCTAGGTTTTGCGGCCTTATTGGATCTCCTTAGAATAAAAAAAGTAAAATTATTAAAAAATAAACACTAAAACGATAACAAGCTTTAAACGATGCACTTGCAAAAAAAGTCTTGTGGTAGAAACTGAAAAATAAGAAATAGTATATAAATTAGATATCAATAGAAAAGTTCAGAACAGATTCAAGATAATATGGCTTTTATGGTCGTTTGCTGGTAAAACCATAAAGAAGTACACCGTCACCGTCATGTGTAACAATGATTATATACTTGAGTAAAACAAGTATTATTTGCGTAGTTTTTAACAACTTTGTAGTTTTTGCCTTCAACAAACTTAAGCATTTTGTCATCGTCATCAGTGTATGTATAGTTGATATAATTCACACTTGTCTAACAATTTGTTGCTGATTCATTGAGTATAGCATGTGTACGGGTAATCGATATAGTTACCGATACACACCCTTAAATAGAGATCGTTGTTTCTTCTCAACTTACATAATCGTTATTTGTCTAGCTCCGATCCATGTCATACAATATCTCAGAATATACTTTAAAATAATAATTTGTTTATCAGTTAGAATTATTCCTAAAGTCAACATAGCATTGCAACATGTAAAATTTAAAAAATCCAAATATATTTCTTCGTTTGCTGTTAATTATAAGGCATGCCAAAACACTCTCTTACCTGTCCTAGCTGCCTAGGACATAGGTATTTAGTTAACTTATAAGGAGAAACTTGTTACATACGAAATCATGTATACTGTCAGAGACATGTAGGTAATTTTATGATAAAGTAATTCTCTAGCTAGGTAAATAGAAAAGCCTATGTACCTTCAACGAATGAGCGTCTTAAACATAACGAAATCAGTACTATTTTAAATAATTCCATTTATCAAAGAAAACCATTTCAGAACATTCTTCTAATTATCTTAGCTTTATTGTGTTATATATTAAATTGCAAATGTTTACCATGTAAATTAAAACAGAATAGCCCTAAGGCACTACATTGTGGAAGCTGCTATACTATAAATGACTTCATAACCAGCATAAAAAGCGTCTTTGTACAGGTCGTTACCTTGTCTATATTGGACGTCCGACAAAAGTATATATTTATTTATAAAAATAAATCCATTGTTCTCAGTTTTTTAAATTATCTCTGAAATAGAACGCAAAGCCGTATTTGGTCTGTAATTATTTACTAAATTATTTATGTAATTTTTGTCATTTCTCTAGTTAGTTGAATGAGATGAACGTTCTCACGGTTCCATTAAATTTAATTCAACACGTAGTCCACTACAATAGATTTTTGCTGACATTGTTAAATCGCGCCCAAAACAAAAACACGTTAGTTACATACGTGCTCACTTGGCGCAGGTTTATATAAATAATGTAATTGTATGGGAATCGGCAAGAATTGAAAGGTATTAAAAATTGAATCGACTTATCTTGCTTCAATTTAATTGAAATAGGCTTTCAATACCTTCCGATTATACAGACGGTGTAAACCGCTTTCGACTTGACAATTGATCAGCTGTGAGATATTTTAGAAATAATCAAGCAACAATAATTTGTCTACAGTAAATTATTTAGTTTTTAAAGAATTTTAACGTCATCTTGATATTGTATATGGTCAAAATTTTAAAATAAAGTTATTTAGCCATAATCCATACGCGTAACTATAAAGAGGTAATTATTTTTACAGGTGTTTTTTGATTGATGATTAATGGTGTAATATTTCTTGTACATCCCATAAACTCCATTGAATAAACCCATCCATCATTCATCTTTTTTCATCATAATCATCTTTAATTATAGATTAGTCTACGACTATAAAACGAAAGAGAAGAGGAATTTCTGGGCCTAATTGTAAGTAGAGGTAGCAGAATAGATAGGTAGTATATATATAATATGTAATGTATCATAACCTTAAGGTAGTTAGGTATAAAGTCCATTTACCAACCAATAAAGCATATGACCAACGGCTTGTTACACATACAGGGCATACGTGTCCAGAAATCATATCACAAGTTGTACTTGTATGACATCAGCTATTGTTAGTAGAACAATACAAGTCGCATGTGCACGCGCAAGCGGGTCACGCGCTGATTCACACACGGGATATTCCAAGTCCCTATGGATATAATGTAATATATAGCTACTTATGTAACGTGTCTAGTCTTCCTCATTAGCTATACTATGTAGCTTTTATTTAAGCTAGGAACGCAGACTGGCTAATGAGCCATCTCATGGTTAGTGGTCACAACAGCCCACAGACATTGGCACTGTAAGAAATATTAAACAATAACTTACATCATCAATGTGACACCACCCTAGGGAACTATCTTGTTAGTAAGTAGTAAGTCCATTGTGCTTGTCACACTGGCTCAGTCACACTTCACTTTGGGACAATACTAAGTATTGCTGTTTGGTGTTAGAATTTGTGATGAGTGGGTGATGCCTATACAGGGTACAGGTTTGTACAAAACCCTACCACCAAGTAAATACATACATTTTTTTATCTCATGTAGACCAGCGTTTGACCGGTGACTTGCCTGATGTAAAGCATCGATTCGGTCTAGGTTTCAGCAGGCTTGCCTAGAAAAAACCGTTTACTCTGGATTTGAAGACACCAACGTTGTGTCTATCAGGAAATACAGATTTAGGCATATAAATAGTTCAATACATTGAACGTATAGTATGCAAAAATAATAAACGCATATATTGTTTATGAAGTAAAATCGTCAATCGACTTAACTATTCTTACTGTTATGTCTCGTCAATTCAATAAATGTGAAATTGACATCGTTAACTATTGCTAGTTAAACTCTAATATAATCTAAACACAATTTATTGTACACAATCTTTGTTAAAGTACCACTCGATATTTTGCGTAGGATATTTAAATACTTATTAAAAGCTTATAACTTTTCTTTCTATTTCGATCTCTTAATTTAAGTTGTTAACTTTGTTTACATAACAGCCTGTTAAGGTCCCACTGCCGGGCTAAAGCCTCCTCTCCCTTTTTGAGGAGAAGATTTTGGAGCTTATTCCACCACGCTGCTCCACATACATACATTTACTTTGTTTGTTACAATATTTTCTTTTAGGAACTTTTTTTAACTTTTTAGTGACTCATCAAAAATCTATATATACCTATAAAAGCATTTATGAATCAGGTGGCTCATTGTTCAAAATTAAATGCAATGAAATGCAAACACAGTTTTTTTGGTTTTTTGCTTTTACTGCAACAGCTGAGTAAAATATGTTGATCTAATACATGCCTAGTTTGCCCAGACTTCTCCCGTCTGAAAACTTACCTCTCGTTTAAATATTTCAAGTGTAAAAGTCACTTAGTCTTAACAGTCAATATGAAACTTAATCCCTCATTGTAACAGATAATGATACTTCATAATAAAAAACAATTTTTCTCGGTGATCTTTCTAGTCATAAATTAACGCTATGTTTGTTGTTTGACTTTATCTATTCCTTAAAAAATTGAAAAAAAAACATTTTATATCGAAGTTTGTTCTTAATTTGAATGTACAGAGCTTCTTCAAAATTATATAACTATGTTCTGTGACAGTCTTAGCCAGTTCAAGTAGTCCAGCTTCAATTATGTCACTTCGCATTTGTTTCATTTCATCTCACATAATATTTGACCTAACATACTAATTTTCAATTTTTTTATAAAAATTTGGCGATCGAGCATATGGGGCCACTTATTGTATGATATGTGATGATAAGTGGTCACCAACGCCCATAGACATTGGCATTGTAAGAATTGTTAACCATCGCTAACATCACCAATGCGCCACCAACACTGGGAACTAAGATGTCCTTTGTGCCTGTAATTACACTGGCTAACTCACCCTTCAAACCGGAGCGCAACAATACCAAGAACTGCTGTTTTGCGGTAAAATATCTGTGAATACCCACCACCAGTAGATCCAATACCACCAGCATATTAAATATAATTTGTTTCTCAAACATATTGTATTACTCAATAAAATTCCGTGTTGCAGGACGTGATCTGCAGAAAGTAAAATGCAACGTCACTGATAACATTGTAATCGGACACGAATTATGGACGGTAGTACATTAGGATTACGATTACACAAGACGTAAGTCATCTGGGACAGAATTGTGATGAAATTAGTTGTACTGGATGTGATATTTACACGAACGCGATTGCTTGTCGGTTACTCAACCAATCGTATTTGCTTCCGCAACCAGCTTATGTTGCAACGAACAGGCACACAATGGGTTGCTTTCACAACTAAATGTTTATGTTAATATATATTTCCTATCTTTATTTATTCATAATATCGTTATATTTAATACGACATGTTTTAAATAAATTTGTAATATTTCTGGATTTTTAGATATTTTTTTTTGATGATTTTGTTTTATTCTTTATTTCTATTAAGCAGCGTTATGAAAAATTATTGTACTTAATGATATAATTTTTTGTATGTTGCGTATTACAGTAGATTTTTTGGCATAACTTAGCCTAGCAGTAGAACATTCACAGACAATGTCCTTAGTACATTATGAATCTAATTTTATTGTCGTATAATAACTTTAATTTTAGATTTTATTTAATCAAATTATCTAAACATTGCTAACAAATATATATTTGTTATTAAAAGACACGTTAAGGTTTAATTAAAAACACTTATACAGTGCATACTTCTGACAGACACTTGCATGGAGTGGTATTTTGACGTAACAAAGAAGTGTCCGCTAAAGGAAAACACTTAACACTTCGCAAAAAAACACTTTACTACTGCCACGCGAATTGTTCCATTGACAAACCACACAATTTCGTTTTAAGTGTGTCAATAATGTCGAAACGTTTTAACGGAAACATGACTCAATAATAGGATAAATAAAAATAAAAAAATTGAGAGGAGTGTTTGAAAGGAGTCGGTATTCTTTTTGAAATACGCTGAAAGCATTTTACGCATTTCTACTTCAATTTTACATTTCAATAAATTGTGTACTTGTGGAAACTGTATTGGTCGATGTTTTGTCTTCGTATTTCATTGTAATTGTGTTGTATAGCACTGTTTGTTTCCTAAGTATAAAAAAAATTAATACATTTTAGTTTATTAAAGTGTTTTATTTGCTCTTACTATTATATACTTTATTATTTTTAATCTTTTTCCTAGATTTAATTATTTATATTTATCTGTTTTTTTTGACGCAAAAGATTTAGGAAATCTCTTGACTTAGGAAACGGTATGGCGGCTCTCTTAGCCTTTATGATCTGTCTCCATTGCCGCTCTTTGCTCCCTGTGTACAGCTACACCCTCCATGTGTGGGTGTAGCACGTATTATGTATATATATTTTCGATGACATATATTATTACAATAATAAGAAAAAAAATTTTAGTAACGAAACTGTTTTTATTTATATCTTGGTTTTTTTTTTATTATAAATTATTTTATATAACCATCAATTTCGATGTTTCACTTCTGCGGGGCGGTCCGGTCGGTACGAACATTTTTTTTATGAATTACAAAGTCATTCGTTAGGAACAAAGTAACTTATAACCGTAGACAGAGAAACAAATAGACCAAGGGGTCGTGAAACCGCGATTGAGACAGAGATAGTTTGTCAATGTGTGTGTATAATGTTGCCATAGTAACTGCATTTCCCTGTTTCGGGGAAAAATATTATTAGGATTTAAAACAAAACGAAATGTTTTTTATTTATTTAAAATTACCAATATGACATACAGTAATGCGCGAAGAATGGTGGCAAGAACCAGCAGCATTTCTCCTTTGAACGCCCTCTGGGCGAAAAATTAACCAGCCCTTCTGTCACCAATAGAGGCAATAAGAAGGGGTGTAATATTTTTGATACAAGTTTTTGCACTATTACTCACTAGATATTTAATATGTTGTGCTGTAACACCACACTAGCACAGCACAGGATATGTGGCACGTTGTAGGAGAGGCTAGTAGGCTGGCTCTGCCTCAGCTTAGGAACTCCACACCCCTTTCTACTTCTGAGAATAAAAAGTAGAATCAGTTTATAAATTGACAAAAAATTTTGTTTGATAATAATCAGAATCAATTTAATACAACAAATCAAATCAAATCAATTTTTCAATGGTAAATTATGATGGTCCTAATTTAACTAAGTTATTTGTAAAATTAATAAACGTTAACAAAATCATGGCCACCAAGACGACCACACACTACAAGCAGCACCCGTTCTCGAGCATAACGCAATGTAATGAGATAATCATGTCAAAAAATAAAATGACACATATAAAATATTATTTAACTTGTCAGTAAGCTAAATACCATGAAAGAATATAATAATATTATCATTACCTATTAAGGAGTATACCTCATGCAATGAAAAAGGAGATAAAAAGAAGATTACATTATATAGTTTAGTGCATTTACATGTTTTAACATATTACGCAAATCAAAATATAATAATAATAAAAAAAAATTATATTTTAATAATTTCTTACAGCATTTGGTATCGCATCAGGATGCAGAAATGTTTTGTTTTTGTTTTTTAGTAGCAATTTTTCTGGGAAATGATTGCTACATATTTTAGAATATATTCCGGGAGTCCAATCTTTTCTTCCAGTTGCTTCGATCCATTTTTTACGTAGGTCTGGATCGCTTGGAAAACTAACGATAAACTTAGCTATATTATTAATAAGTACTCACAGGTATTTTAGTCATTCTATCATGTCAGATGTGTAATACTTCAATCACAAATATTATTATATAATTCTTCGATCACCAATATAAAATAAATGTAAATTAAAATAAATAGTTAAATATAAATTAAAATAATATTTATATATATATAGATAAAGAAGCATTATAGGCTTTTATTAGACTCCGTCTTTATTTGTTTACATTGTCGAGTCAATTTTTTTCATCGAAAATCGGGGTATTTTTTCGCTGACACTGGTAACATTTACCTGATAAACAATTATAGGTTATGAATGATAAAAACTCGACAAAACCTATTATTTTCAGGATTTTAAGACGATATAACCTTCCATCATGCTATAGCATACATAATTATCACTGGGAAACTATATTTAGAAACAAAAACGGTCGTACTTACGTGTGAAAAGACACACCGGCAACTTTCTTCTCACTATCACTTTTACATGAAATAACACTACAACGCATTGTTGTATAATCTTCGATGTGATGTACGGATAAGTTCTCTTTGTACTCACTGGGTTAGAATCGTTTTCTAACATGAAAATAAGCAAAAATTGAACAATAAACACAATTAACGCACCAACTGTCAAGTTTGTTTCGCAACTGACTTGCGAAACAAACACCAAAACTGGTTACGCGATAAGGGACAAAAGATTTGATAATTCTATCTCTGTTTAAACCATTTGTAACGTAATTTTCGTTCTCTTTCTTGTGTAAGTGAAAAGGAAAACGTCATTGCGTCTATTTGTTTCTCTGTCTACGCTTATAACAATATTAGGATTAGTAGAAGCAGTACATCATATTATGTAGATAACATACTATCTTATAATATATATAGTCAAGCAAATACTGCTGTATTGCAAGCTCAAATGTAAAGATAATCTAATTTTTATTAGATTTATCGATTCGTAACTAACATAATGTTTAGCTTCATAGTAAATCTTCGTTTTTGTTCAGTTAAGGTCAATTATTTATAAGTTTAACATAAATTACTAAAATGTGACATATTCCAGTATTGTATATAAGTATAAACAATATAGGCGCATATATAAACATCTGTAATTGATAGATATCTTAATAGTGTTCGATATTTGAAGTTAATAAGTTTTAATGTTTCAAAAGTACTGGCAACTAACGCTCACGCACACATTAACAAAAATAGATATTTTTATGTACGTTTATATTTCGAACGTAAAAGGAAAAAAAAGACAAAAGCTTAACGAAAACGAAGAAATAACGGCGGCGTGGCGAACAATGCCACAATTGTAAAATATAAATTAATTATAAAATAATTCATTATAATAGATTTCGTGGTGTGATTCAGGAGAATACTAAAGTGGGTGAGTTTAGATATATTTTTATTAAATTTTTACTTTATAGATATTACTATTGACAAATAAAATACCATTACGTATTTGTAGAATGTGAAAATAATAATACAATACAGTGCATAGTATATCATTATTAAAGTCCAAAAGCAGTATCATTCCCTGTAAAATATATAATATAAATAAAACGTTCTGTTTTTGTATGTATAAGGTATGCAGTGACAGTGAAAAAGAATATTGTATCTATAGTCTATTCTAATAAAGAAAATAATATTTGCTAATCGCTGTTATGTTATGCACTACGAACAGTTCTTCATTATCATTATATAATTTCACTTCAAAAGTTTCGATAGTAACTTCTTCGACATTTAAAGTGCATTTTTTTGCGAATCCATAATGAAAATCATAGATTATTCAAGATCTCGACCAATAATATCGCGTCAATTCAATGTTAAATTTGTTTCTTTGTCTTTACACCTCCCATGGTTGAAATAACCCATATGTTATGTCATAATTTTATTTATAATAATTTGTTGCATAAGCTGACTCCAATATTGGACTGTGTGCCATAAGTATAGCACTTCGGTAGTCTTGTTCAATGATATTGCGTTTCTGTAACGTGCTTTATACTCTTACTGAGTAATATCTGTAAGAATTTCAAAACAAGCCCGTTGCGTTGTTCTTATTACTTGTAATCGTTTCGTATCATAGACACAGGCGCCTATGACGCGAACAGCGACATAAATATACAATCACAATTATTTAAAGTCGAATGAGTATATTATTGGGAGATTTTATTTAACTGGCAATGTTTGTTCGTTAGTTTGTTTAGGTCAAATCTGTCAAGTTGAATTAGAGAAACTTCCTCTTTAATGCATTTTAATGGTAATCATGTCCTGGTTTTACACCCAGGAAAGGCAACAGACGGAGGAATTCCTAAATTGTCAAACGTCAATCACGAAATTTTGAATCTATATTAAATTGTTTTAAAAATGCTTTTTACTATACATTTATTCTATTTGATTCTATTAATGATTTTGTATTCAGCTGCATTACGAATTTGACGGTACAATACTCTCGAACTAATATACCTATGGCCTCATATGAGACCTTTGATGAACAAATATAAATTAGTTGAATAGAGTTATATATCTAATTATGAGGAAATAATAGATAAGATGAAAGTTTCACAATTCAAAGCAATCATATTAACTAACGAATACCTTGAACATGTGTGCATGTGTGTGTATAATATACGTATAATCTCTTGTGTTTATAATTCAGTCATGAATGACTCAGAACGTATATAATTTTTTTAGACGAATAAATGTCACATTTAAACGACATTTAAATATAAATGGTCACATTTTACACAAGTGGCTGGTACTGAATGGAATGACCTTCAGCAACCCTTCGCTGCGAGAACTCCAACGAAAAAGTACAAAGAATACCTACATTTACATATTAAGCGAGTTTTGTGTACAATGCAGAACGAAGTTGAAAAAATAACAAAACGTCCTTAAAAAAACACATCGACTGTGATTTCTGAGAAAAAAAGAACCTTTCTTTGGTATCATCTACTTATTCGTTTATTATTTATATTGAAGTAAAAAAAAAGCTAAATTGTAAATGTTATATAATATTAAATATTTATGTATCTTCATCAACATGTTATGAAGTGTTCTCTCTCCTCCCCAAGTTATAATTTTTATTTAAATATGTATTATATATATTTATGCTAAAATGCATAAAAGGAAACAAATTAGAGAGAAGGGTATAACAAAGGTGCCGTGACAGATGAATGGTCCGAGCTATGAATGGTTTGACACAGTCAATGGCGTCTCGGGCAGACTAATTGAACTTCGTGGCCGGAGTAATTATCGTCCAGGTTGAAATTCTTCGCGTGGTCCTGTGACCTGAATTTAAGGCGTTGGCAACGACTTAGTAATGAACGATAATATTTATTGATAGATATACTATATAATTAACTAAGTTCACAAAGTGGATATATTACGCGGGTATAAAACGAATGAATACGGTTCGATCACGGTTTTTCCGTCCCTAATTTTAATATAATTATGAAATATCATTATCATCCTACATCTACTCATCATCTACATACTAAATCCTCTGGCCCTTTGTAGAGCAGCGTGCTGGAATAAGCCTTATTAAAGGAGGTATTTGCACTCGTGTTAGACGAAAATTTAGATTATAGATACGTATCCTAATATTTTAACAAACTTTCACAGCTTCTCATTGTTCTCGCCAATAGTTCAAAAAAGAAAACGACTACCTTTTATATGGGTTTGATTATTTTTTTTAATCCGTGGTTTACTCATATATTCAATACAATTCAATTCAGAGCGTAACTTTGCGTAATCTTAAATCTGCTTAGAGTGTAGGTTTTATTTACTAACAAAAAATATTCTTTAGCTTTTATATATTTCCAACAAATCTAATTTATAATGTAATAATAAATTATCAGCCATAATAGTTAAATCAGAGTTGTAGCTAAGTAATATTTATCTCCGATGTTTGTATCTAGTCGAATACTAAAATACCCGGTCGATTTTAATGAACACCTGCAGTTTCTTGTGAAAGAAGAAAAATCTAGTACAATTTAAACAATGTTTTAACAAATGATAATCATATTTTTTGTACGTTATTATATTCTACTGAGGCTCACAGAAATAATAAAAATGTTTATAATATACTTTTAACTAAACAATAATGTAGTTTTATTATGAGCGTGGGAGCGTTTAACTGGCTTCTTGATCTTGGATGGTTCCCAAATCAAATCCCAGTTCAGGCTGATACATATAAAATTTACATGCGCATGGGACATGCCGTCAAGGGTCTTATGACGGTGTAACGAACAGGACTTCTTGATCTTCAATCTTATAAGTTGACCAATACAACGATGGCATCATCACTACGGTTTTTTACAGATATTGTTTATTTTTTAATTCTATTTCTAACTTAATGGTTAAGTTTGCAACAAGCTATTGAAATTAATCAGAATATAACCAGCTACATTCTAATTGTTATATGGCTCTTATACCGTTGTGTTATAGGTTTTCAGGTTTTAATATGAAATCTTTGCACAATACTTTTGTAATTCATATCATATACATGATGTGTGATAATATGGTCATAGATAATGTCCGCCTTCAGACAATTATAATGTAAATTGTGTATGACTATCAGACTAAAAACCATAATTGTATGAATGCACAACAAAGATCTTATTTAATTAATTACCTCAACAAATCATCCGGATATGACAATGCTTGGCATGATGTTTAATTGGTAATAAAGGAAAAACCTAAGCTAATCGATTGAGATGCGTCGATAAAATGAAAGAGCAGTTTAGTTAATAAAATACTTAGTAGTATATTGAATAAGAAGAGTTATAGCTAACACTGTTTTTAAATATTTTATTTTAAATTTAAAGCTGAATTCGGATTGGATTAAAATTAGTAAAGTATCATTTACATATCTCGTGTATATTACCTTAGAGATACGGCAATTCATTTATATAAATGAGGAAGTGACTGCGACCATGAATTGATCCCTGTGGGACTCCTCATTTACCGAAGCCTTGATTATCAAATTTCCTTTATATCAACCATCTGAATTTGATTGTTTAAGTGTGAAATTTTAAGATTGAGCGCAATATTTCTAATATAATAATGACGTAGCATCTTGACCAGTACATAGCCATGTCATTAGAATTTTGCCAAGATCTTGCATCATATTCGTTCATCATAGCGTCACTAAAAGATTGATTTCTTATTACCATAAGAAATCAACTACTACGACTACCGTCGAAATGATTTAAAACCGCCTTCGAATTATCATTCAGTATAAATTGTACTCAATTTTTAATTATTTCAATATATATATATAAACTTTTTCATACGTAAGCACGGTGTAACGTATATGATATAAACTAGAAATTAAATAAAAAAAAAACAATTTAACTTCGGCAAATCGCAATAATTATGACACTGCTTTTATGTTTATCAATCTATATACTAATATATTATAGTGATATGTATATACACGAATGTACTATATAAATTGTTTTTGGTTGTATGTACTAACGACTAACCGTTTTGTTCGTAAATACTAATAATAGAGCTAACGTAAATATATTACATTTAAATAAAACAATTACTACTTTAACAAATACAATACAAGTTATAGTATTGTTTTATATCTATCCCGGGTAATATTCCTTAACAAGTACTCAGGTAAATAAAGCTTGTACATATGTACGTTTAATCTATAAATGTTGGTTTATTTGTGGGTGGTTAATCGTAGCGAGTTTACCTCACCAGGTGTGCTTCTAGAATACACGAGAACGAATAATTAAATTTGTTACTGATTTTATTTCATTCATAGAATAAAGTAAAACGCGATTATATACGTTAATGTGATCAGTATGTATTTATAAAGTCAAGTACCTTTTAAAAAAAGCACCAGGTAATGAAAACTGTTACTTATTTGTACTTGCCAGTTGCATGGCCATTACCTTACACAGATGGCGATCGTTCTGTTTTAAAAGGATACCGAAAAACCGTAGTTATATTTAGTAACGTATGGGAGTTAGTTCTAAAACGGAATTCGGATCCGTATCAAATGGATTTCATGGAAATATCAAAGGTAAAATACTTTACATTATTCCTGGAAAATCTATAAAGAACGTTTTAAGTGGTAGGTATGTTGAGAAGCGCGTGGTGTTAAAATCATAAACGAGTAAATGTGAGGATGTAGTGAGTAGTCGGTAGTTATCGCTGTCGGCGCGGGCTCTGCTCGGAACGCGTTGTTTGTTTGTAGTCATAAGATATTTGGATCGTGACGAACTAGTGCTGATGAACGGTATAGAAAAAACAGTATCTAGGGCTGTATAATTACGTTTTGTTTAATTAATTGACTGTATCTATATATATTTCTTATTATAAAATGTATGTTTACTCATGCTTTGGTTTGCTCGGACTTTCTTAATCTATTTCTTAGTTGTATGCAACTAATAATATTCGGAGGCATTATGAGTTTGTCTATGTATCCAAAAAATGCCCAATGTAAACATAGTTAATATGATACAACTCCTTACAGTATTGATCAAGCTTCCCATCGATGTAGTTGCTTCAAGTGCAATTTACCCGAACTATTGCCTTTAATTTTTAAAGACCCTTAAGTATCCATAATAATATTGAAAACAAAGCAATCACGAGATGTATTGACTATTTTATAACACCAAGCTTCCGTCTTCGCAAAGTCAACTCAGGATGAGTTGAATCCTTGGAAATATTGCTTACTTTGTTGCTTATGTAATAAAAACCTGCGGATACTTTGATAGATGATAGCTTTGTTTATTAATAAATTGAAATCTCAAATTATTAAATAGGCTCATAACTCAATAAATAAAATATGAGTTAAAAGCCTCTTGGAACGAGTGTACTTAAATAATGTATATTGATTTGGTCGGATTTTTCCCCTGGAAACTTTAAAATATCTACGTCCATCAATATGGAATCGTTTATGCGATTTTAAGTGAAATATCAAGTACCTTACAAAGTAGCTAAAGTACTTGATATGTATTCATAATTTGTTTAGCTAATACGTAGTTGAACTCAATAAAGGGAAAAAAACCTTTGTATTATATTTTTTTATAAGAAAAATCTCACGTTCGTCAGCCCTACTGTCAGTCCATTGTAGCCCGCTGACGCACTTCCGTCAGCAACTGTGCATATCCGGTACTCGGTTCACTGATAAACAAAGGGTCAGGGTGTATCCGTTTTACCTACACCTTTAAATGTTACAATCTACATATAATTACTATATACATACCAAATAATGTGATAATGTTAAGAACTATGTGAGTTGAAAAGAACAATGAAATATTTTTTCTCACGTATCTAATGTGAATAATTTATTTTAGATTGTCTTCTTATATTTTCATATTTGTAGCAGTCATTTGCAATTTATCTTTATGTTTACAAAATACAAATGAACACGTTTTCGTGTTAATAACGTAATTTATCGGCATCGATATCACGCGAATAATATAAACAATTAAACAATGCAACGGGGTCGATGAACTCGCAACAATGCAAGCAATTTGCCCTCAAAAGGAGAACTAAATTTTATTCCATAAAGAAGTCGAACAGATAAAAAATAAATTGGTATACAATTTCAGGTTGACACTTAGGAGCTATTGCCTTTCGAGCTTTGCCTTTATTTTTTGCAATTACTTTACACTTTTTTGTTACCTACACTTTAATATAATGCTACTGTTTTAGGTCATATTACAGTGAGGAGCCTTATGTGAACAGAGTAAGGAAAACTACATTTAAAGAGGAATTAACTAAAAATAACTAGTCCAATAACACGGCTGACAACTTGAAACAGGTTAATTATAAAGCGATTTAAGTACTGAAATGTACATGTAAATGTATATACATACACACAATGTTTACTGGTGATGGTTCTTTGTGCAAGCTCGTCTGGGTAGCTACCACCCACTCATCAGATATTCTACCGCAAAATAGCAGCACTTGGTATTGTTGTGTTCCGGTTTAAAGGGTGAGTGAGCTAGTGTAATTACAGACACAAGGGACATATCATCATAGTTTCAAAGGTTGGTGGCGTGTTGGCGATGTAAGCGATGTTTAGCAATAATTACAACGCCAATGTCTATGTGCGTTGGTGACTTATCATCAGGTGGCCCATATGCTCGTCTGCCTTCCTATACTATAAAAATAATAAAAAATTTAAAATATTTGCGAATGCGATGAAGACCAAAATACTTTATCTTGATATTTGCACCGCTTAACCTCATAGTGGTAGTTAAAGTATAGTTGGAACGTTATATATATATAGCATAGCACGAAAATTGTTTAAAATTTAAATCAATAGTCCGTTGCTGGACTTTGACAGAGCCGACACATTGTTACAAATGACGGTTTAACCTTTGACTGACAAAAGCGATAAGCCGATAATCGTTCCCACGTCCATCAGATCATTAGTCAGCGCCGAGATGAAAGTCTAAGAGTGGACGGGATTCGTTAAGAGACCGACTCACGTGACAAATGTATGGGTATTGTTATATTGGCTTTGTAATAGAAAAACAGATCATGCGTCGTGTAGCATTGAGAACGATTAAGGAACGCTCGGAGTTCGCTGCGTATGCTGCCACACTTATGTTCATAAATCTAGAGCTCATATTGAAACGTTTCATATTCAGTTTGTAACCCGCACGCTCAATAACAACCGCAGAGCGTCTTTGTGGCGTCGTCGTTGCAATATTGCTGAATTTAAAACGTTTTAAACGTTTTTTTGCTTTTTTGGTAAACTTAAATTGTACGACATAGAATTGTAGGCCACGTACGTTTTGCCATACATTAATATAAAGGTTTAATAAATCATAATCAGTGGTAACATGAATATGGTACCATTGTCAAATACGCCAGAAGTAATTTTTATATTTTTGTATTCATGAATTACATTACTTTTTATATGTAACACATTTCCAAATCCCCAAATCGCGAGCGAATGTTAGTAAGTTATACATCCTTTATACACGACGTTGGAAGTTATTTGTTATTGCTAATACATTATAATACAAATAACAATATAATATTTTTTATAGATGGCGTCTCGATACATCGATTTAGAAAACAATCGCAGAGATAGTCATACCTTACTTACTATATTCACTATAATAATTTCAGTTACAATTTCAATCACAACACATGTGTCCTAGATTATCTAATTGGATGTAAATAATGAATGTAGGGTGTGCTAACTAGTCACTGATATCAAAACTTGTTTCTTTTCTGTGTCATGGAGAGCAAACTCATTAAGTAATTAAAATTGTTTATATAGAGGCGATAAGCAGCGAAATTCTTAGAAACTAGGATAATATTTATATTTAAAATTGTAATCACTAAAGCTGACGTAAGGAAATGTCAACAACTGTATTTTTTTCAATTGTAAGTTATAAATCTTATAAACAGTAGACGGTTCCTATAATAAGCCATTATAAGCGGTCTTATGTACTAAAATTTCCGGTACGAACTTCTGTACTACTTAAAGCTCGAAGCCATTTCTATTATTTAAATAACGAATCACTGAACCTCATTTATTTCTATATTTTTAAAACGATCTTATTATTTTTTGCCGTTAAATAAATATTAACTTATAGACAAAATACAATGAGAATAATATAACAAAGAATTGTCTCATTTCGTATGTTTTTATAAGTTTACATATGATTATTTGAAGTTAAATAGTCGAAGTGTAATGTTATTTACTTTTTTTGATCGATTTTGTTTGATCTTTTGTATAGTTTTGTCTCTTTGATGTCGTTTTCTTTTTGATTTAAAAATGAATTGTCGACTTCAAAAACGGAAGACAATCAATACAGCTATTTTTTTGTAATTATATTTTCTTCGATTTCTTTAGCGATCGAGAGCCGATTCAAGGGTAGACCCACTAATATTGTTATTATATTAAATTTGACAATTTATTTCACAGATGAATTACTTATATTGATATTATAAGTAATCTAGCTTAGTGAGAGGTTGGAGGCGTAGAAATAATATTATCTAACTGAATATAGACTGAATATAGAATTCGTTGACAATATTTAACATTCTAAATACTCAACGACTAAATGTAATTCTTACAGTTGAATTATTTGCAAAGATAAGCAGTGTGACTCCGTAAGAACTAACTTCGTATGTCACTCTTTAAATCGAGATAACCGTCTTACAATGATACGCTATTTTAGTGCAAGTATCCTTTAAATCATATAATTGTAATAGTCATATCATATTCCGACATTGTGTCGCTTATGACTTTCTGTTTCGCGTTTTTTTTTCTTAATACTCTCTGGTATGAAAATGAAAACGGTTGGCGCTGAATAATCGCTTACAGAGCGTTCGTTAATGTGAAAATAAGAGAATAGTACGTTCAACTTTCAGGGCTTTAACCGGTGATTCCATGTTATCAGTTATATACCTCTTTGTTTTCCTTTATTACGAAATTTACACTTGTACTAATTACAGTTTATTGACTCTAACCTTAACCCTTTTGTTATACATTTATATGATTTGAGTGTTATTGAATTTAAAAAAAATCTCTAATGTGTTTTTTTAAATAATTATAAGTAGGTATTAATCAATTCTGTTTTTATTTTTAAAATACCGCCGAGATGGCCCAGTGGTAAGAACGCGTGAATCTTAACCGATGATCGTGGGTTCAAACCCAGGCAATTGGGCAAACACCACTGAATTTTCATGTGCTTAATTTGTGATTATATTATATATAATTCATCTCGTGCTTTACGGTGAAGGAAAACATCGTGAGGCAACCTGCATGTGTCTAATTTCACTGAAATTCTGCCACATGTGTATTCCACCAACCCGCATTGGAGCAGCGTGGTGGAATGAGCTCCAAACCTTCTCCTCCAAAGGAGGAGAGGAGGCCTTTAGCCCAGCAGTGGGACTTTTACAGGCTGTTACGGTACGGTACGGTTTTTAAAATACTTCGATTTTAAATAAAAACGTTAAATAACTTAAAAAATTCGTAGGATGAAAATTTACACGTAATGAGAATTTATGTAGAGAAGTATATTTTTTACATTAACTACGTAAGTTAAATACTTATGAAAAAAATCTATGTCCATTACACAACTAAACGAATTTGGTTACTCGACAATCGCCCGTCGTGTTACGCTCGTGTGTATCGCGAGGCAACATTCGCAGTTCTCGTCGCCGGTCGCCGCTGCCCGTGGCTTGCTTGTAACATTTCGACATACATTTGTTTTAGCCGCAAGACGCGTCGCCGTTCGCTTGCGCTCGAATATTCGCCGTATAAGATTCTCATTAGAACTACCAGGCTGTATGTAGAAATACTAGAGTTCAGTTGTTGGGTATAAAAAAATCTTTGTTCCTTGGGGTTCAAGGTTGTTTCATAACAAATTTCATCACTTCGTATTGCTACGTTTTGGTTTGAAGGTATAGGCGTATCAATGGCGGAAATTGTAATTAATATTTCTTGAAATGCCATTGTTGATAGCAGGGGTATAAATGATCAGTTATTCCATTATCATTTTTGCTATTGCCATAGAATTTGTTATAAATAATAGCAGCTTACAAATGTCCCACTACGGTCTCATTTTGAGGAGAAGGTTTAGAGCTTATTCCACCATGCATCTGCAATGCGAGTTGATAGATACATATGCGGCAGAATTTAAGTAAGATTAGGCACATGCAGGTTTCGTCACGATATTTTCCTTCACAATCGAGCACGAGATGAATTATTAGCTCAGTGGTGCATGCCTGGGTTTGAAACCGCGATTTTTGTCATATAATCTATTATAAATTAAGGAAATTTCCATCCAAAGGTGTAAACTTACATGTACTTCAAGAAAACTGTTACGTTATATTATGTAAGCACATATATATATATATATATATAATGCTTATATTAGTATACCTAACTCTGTAAATGACGCAGCTGCGTACATTACAATTATCAAGGCACGATCAACCATGAAGTACACACATATCAAACACTCACCTACGGTAAATACTTGATGTTTTAAAGGGGGCTTGAGAGTTAAGATGGATTTTTCCGATATCTGATTAGGTGACGACAACACATTGATAGGTATAAGTAATTTTCACTAGACTAAGGTTTCTTGCAAAACTTTGACATACTGAAAAAATAAAACTAGACTATAATCTGGTAAAAAATGTACATTGTAATTTTTTTTTATAGAATAGGAAGGTGGACGAGCATATAGGCCACCTGATGGTAAGTGGTCACCAACGCCCTTAGACATTGGCATTGTAAGAAATGTTGCCCATCGCTTAAATCGCCAATGCTCCACCAACCTTGGGAACTACGATCTTATGTCCCTTGTGCCTGTAATTACACTGGCTCACTCACCCTTCAAACCGCAACACAACAACACCAAGTACTGCTGTTTTGCGGCAGAATGACTGATGTGTGGATGGTACCTACCCAGACGAGCTTGCACAAAGCTCTACCACCAGTGTAACTGTCTAAATAAGATATATATTCAGAGGTACATAAATGAGAAATAAAATAACTATCTATCTCTTGAAAGCTATCTCAAAAATGATAAATTATTTAATTTTTTTAATTTAAATTATTTAAATTAATTAAAATATATATATATATATATATATAGTATTAAAGGAAGGAGAACAAGTATTAGTATTATAAATTCATCACTCGTAGTAAAAAGTAGCAACTACTTTTAAAATTGCTAGTCACTGCACTAACGATTTGTCAGCGTATCTACATTCCAGCTATGTAGTATATAAATAGGCCAGTCATCATAGATTTCAAGTTTTCTTTAAACCGGTATTTTTACAGCTAGGCTGTTAAGGCTCTTTGAAAATACTAAGCTTTTTCCTTCCTCCCCAAAGTAAACATAAATTTGTTGTTTTATTAATAATTATTCTGCTCCGATTGGTTATGCCATATAGATGAATATTAAGATTGACGTTTATAAAATTTTAAAACCCCAATTCAAACTCGTTGCAAATTGTAAACAAATTGAATGACAAGAAATACATTTTTCAATACTTTATTTGCAAATTAATGCTCATATGTCAATGTCATAATTTGCCTTAGTTTTAACGAAGCCGAGTTGTGGTACTGCTTTTGAAACATATTTAACAGCCTTCTAAAACGTCTAGAAGTAAATGTCACATTAATTGTATGGCGTATGAGATGAAATTTGAATTGCCTTTTTTTTTTTTTTTGCAACAGAATATTTTAAAGACATATTTGGTACATAATCGCTGCTTGTGGTAGCAACAATATTAAGTAAGTATATCAATAAGCCTTACCAAGAAGTTTAAAATCGTATCTGCTATGTATTGAACATTACTGCCACGCATTGGCGAAAAGATCTCAATAAGAAGTCCATCTTTGACGCATCTAACGATGCAGGTCAATTGGTTAACATACAAAAGTAAGTCAAAAAATTCACCACTGCAACAATTCTTTTAGGTATTGGAATAGCTATCCCTATCAATTTGTCGTAGTTTTACTTCTTGAAACATTCATTTGGACTTTGAGAGTTAGGAAATATGAGGGGGTTCAATGCTTAAACTAATATTCAGACGGGCCGGTTGGCGTGGTTGGTAGATACTTGCCTTTCACGCCGAAGGTTGTGGGTTCGATTCCAACCCAGGGCAGACATTTGTGTGCATGTCTGTTTGCACTGAGTCTGGGTGTAATTATCTATATAAGTAGTTATTTACAAAAGAAAAGTAGTATATGTAGTATATCAGTTGTCTGGTTTCCATAGTACAAGCTCTGCTTAGTTTGGGATCAGATGGCCATGTGTGAATAATGTCCCAAGATATTATTATTATTAATATTGCAAGTGGCGTCTCTGCTTAGAATTGCCACCGTTGGATAGTGTAGTGATGTAACAACAATATTCTTATATATTAAATATCGTATATAATATTTTTAATATAGCTAGAACCACGTACCCACATAAGTACCATACGTACAATATGGACGATATTGAATAAATATTATGTGGCGCCCAAGGTGGGATTTTTTCTTCAATAATAATAATTCAATCTTCCTTAAAATACTTTGACTTTTGACAAGTACAGTAAATTTTTTTATTAAAAAAACAATAAAAACATGGTATGCATTGTTTTGCACTAGTTTGTAATCATACATACAGGTACATACGGATTATCTATCGCTTACACTTATCTCTATTCGTGGAAAGTTTATGTGTTAAAATGACGATAATAATAATATCTACACAATTAATATGCATAAATTGTACTGTGATATTATGTTCATACTATAAATATGTATATATTGTTTGCTTTCATACCCAAAATTAACATTTTACTAGATAAGATATCGGTAAGATAAAGAGAACATAAAAATACTCAAACACAGGTCTATAAAATTCAAAGAAAGTGATAATCAAAGATTAAGTTTCGAGAAAATAACATTTTAATCAGTAGTACTTAATGACGTGTGCTTATAACAATAACGCATGCGCTGGTCATTACAAGGTGGCATTATTTTGCTATTACTCATGTATTTTTGGCGCCAATGCTAAAGCATATCTTTTTTATCACTACGGCGTTATGATAAATCTATAATAATATAATATAGTGATATAGATGATTGTGGTTTAAACAAGATTACATGGCAAATTCATAATGGATGTATTTGTTGATTTTTATTATTATGGGTGGTTCCCGTCATCTTGGAGCGAACGTGTTGATATCACGTCGGTGACGTAATGATGGACCATAGTGGCCCCAAAAATGTAGATTGGAGAGCATCCCTTGATACTAAATATAAAATAAACCAAACCTATAGGTACTGCGTATATACGTAGCAGTTTTTTGGATAAATCTTACTTCCCCAGCTTTTTTTTTATTTTTAATATAAGAAGCTGAATGTGCATTTGCCCATGGGCTACATAATGGTCACCATCGCCCATAGCGCATTAGAACTGTAAGAAATATGAACCATTCCTTACACCATCAAGGCGCCACCAACATTGGGAATTAAGATGTAATGTCCCTGTGCCTGTAGTTACACTGACTCACTAACCTTCAAACCGGAACAAAACATTACAGTTGATGTTTGGCGGCAGAATATGTGATAAGTGGGTGGTTCTTATTCAAACAAAGTCCTACCACCAAGTTAAGTATATTGTACAATAACGATATTTAAATGAAGTATATTTTGATTTTGATTTAATTTTGGTGTTTCCTAATAAGATCGTTACAACTGCTGGCGTCTTGCTTTAAATAATCTCATTACGTTATTGACAAAACTTCTTTGTCATCTCTTAAAACATGTATCATACAAAATAATTTTCATTTTTCCTGATATTTTTTTTCATGACAAATGCTTGCGATTTCGTTCGTATTAAATACGGGTTTATTATTGGATATGCTGAGCTCAATCTCCCTGTCAAAACCGTAAGAAAATCCTGAGAAAAACCGTTTCGGAAATTAGTGTTTAGACAGACAAAAATTGAAAAAAGAGCATTTTTGTGTTCTTTCACTCTGTTTTCATCGCCTACACTTGTTTTTGATAAATTTATTCTATGTACAGATTATATAGATATATTTTTATATTAAGTTTAAATTTATATATTAAATTTAATTATTAATTTATTTTAAGTATAATTAATTTTAAAGCATTAAAATGCTCTTAAGTTGTTATTTATTATAAATAAAGAACTTTTAAGTTAAACTAAATACAGACAATTCATTAAAAAGGAAAGTTTTAACTTATACAACAACATAACAAGAATCTGCACACACATATCTGGCTTCATTTGTTTTTCTAATTCATAAATAAAAATCAAAAACATTTGTTATTAGCTCTCAGCAATTACCATGTTCAGCTTTCGTGTCGACAATTATATGGTTTATAAATAGCCATGACGTTTGCTCTGTGCAATCATCTGCCTTCAATATTATCTCAAGGGAGTGCCATTCACTGTCCAAGATTAGTCTTTCATCCAAACGTATCACAGATATCTCTGACATTTCAATCTGATAAATTCCAAGAACTGTTTCCATGTTATATAAAACAATATTCATACACGTTTGTAAAATTCTTTTTTTAAATACATGTGATAGTAATCGAGATAGACAATATTGATATAGGTTACTGCGATAGCAAATTTCCTTTTAAGTTATAAATCTTTCGACAAAAAAACATTTTAATTTTCGCGTCTACAACTTGCAGTATTATGTTGATTTTATGTCTTTTTTGGTTTGGGTCCGCTTTATTTCAAAAGCCTACATACAATACAGCCTACATCACAATATTTACAAGTATGACTGTCTGTGTACAAACAGGTAATTCATCTGATTTAGATAAGAGAAATAATCTTGAGTTATTCGAAAAACGAAAGAATGTCTTGTTCAATTTGATTCTTATGCGAGATATTGTATAAATAATCTTAGTTACGAAACGTAGCCCACAATTAAACCTGATTCCATTCAAGGATGTTGAGATATTGCAGTCTATGAGATATGCACATTAAGAACGGTTAACATCAATTAAGTTCTATTTCCATTGAGCGTGAGTCAGTTAGCATTCATTGAGAGGTGTCGTGGGGTAGAAGGGAGCTGGTGCGAGCTATTCGATGCAAATTGTCGTTATTTCATTAAACTAATGCCTCACGTCCGGTGAGACTCGTGTCGCCTTCGCGTGCCGTACGAGCGGCGTCAAAGGCCACTTCACCCAAGGCATGAACTATATAATTTTATTTTATGTCTGCCTTAGTTTCAGTTCATATTAGTAACTATATATATATATATATGTGTGAAGAAAACGTCTTTATGTATCAGACTGTACACGTGAAGGTACTTATTTATCAGATTCGAATATCTTAAGAATCCTTTTGCAAGACTCGCTTTGATTGATGGATTGGTCACCGTTCAAATTTTAATAAGCGATTTTATAAATAATTTTGGAATGATTTTTTTGTTAAATAAACATCAAAACCCCTAATAAGAGATACTTAATATTGAACTACTTAGGAATAAATTTTGTATTCAAAGACGACCTCTTAACAATAATAGTTAGCTGATGTTTGAATAACGATTATATGTTAATGTTAGAAATTTGTGTGTTTTATATTACTATGTAAATTGTTTTCGATAACAAATTTCTCGGAAACTCAAAACTACCCAACAACAACATAACATTAAATCATGCATAAATATTATTTAATTTTTTTTTGTTTTTGCTAGCTTGTTGGCAACTATGATTTAACTAGATAAGATTTGTTAGAATATCAAAGAAATCTATTGAAGCCGTTGCTATCTCCACATGATATTTTTTTTTCTAAATAAAATTTCGGATAGGATATTTTTATATAACGGTTTATAAGGACCTTTTATAGCAACATAATAAGTGGGGACAGCATTTCGCAAAAGCTATAAGAAGGAGCTTTTAGTATTCATTAGAAAGAAAAAACATAAACTGCTGACAATAAAATTATTACTGTAAGTCCATTTGAGATGTTACCATTTTGGTGGATTTTTGACATTGAAAGAGTAGCTATATGTTTAATTTAAACAATTTGACATTAATTTATTTTTCTTTACAAGGGTTATTCCTCCATGCAAACAAAGCTGCGCCTGAGTCAGCGGTGCTGCGTAAATATTTTTATTTCGGCCGCGTTCTGCGCTCTTTGTTTTGCGAATGACTCGCGGTGCGCAAGCGCCACTAACCACTGTTTATACTGACAAAGTGTTTTAGCTCATTTCTCATACTTCTATTTTGGCTACATTCAATTGTATGCGTTTTATAAATTGATATTAAAATTTTCTTAATAACGTAACAAAATTGAAACTTGCCTATATTTTTAAAGATAATTTTCAATTATGTACCTTTGTAGGTAAATATACATAGGTATGTTCCTATATATACGAACACAGTAATTTCACAATAACAATAAATGGAAAAAGAGAAATATATGTACATATTACAGATATCAAAGAATCTTCACCACAAAGGAGTTCGAGTACGTCAATCGCTTAATACAACAGATAATAAATAAGAAGATAGGTATCTATTTACCAGTGATAGGACTTTGTGCAGGCCGTCCCGGAACGACTGACTTATTAGTTATTCTACGGCTAAATGCTTGGTTTCGATTTTAATGGCGAGCCAGTGTAATTACACGCACAAGAGGCATAATATCTTCGATCCAGTCGTTGGCACATTGAGAGTTTTTCAGGTAGTGGTTTATAATCCTTACAGTGGCGCCGTCTATCGATGAAGGCGACCACTTCCCATCAATTGACATATGTACTCGTCTATCTTCCTAAAATAATTAAAAAAAATGATATATTCTTGTCTAAGATATTATGTGACATCAATTTCGCCATTTCGAAAATGATATGAATATTCCTGTAGACGCAAGTCAGTGAACTACGAATAACAACTTGAAAGCCTTTACACGCATTCACATAAAACGAACTTGCATAAATTTCAGGATTTCTGTATTGACAACTCATCTGGTCTGGTTCTAAAGACTTTGCATACTAAATATATGTAAATTGCGAAGCGCTCTGTTTTACAAATAGAAAGTTCGAGTTGAAATTTTTCTCTTTATTAGTTAATTTACGTAATAAATTAACGAATGTGATATTTATTTTAAAAATAATCGAACGATATGATAAATTATGTATAAAGTATTTGTGGAACAAGGACCACTTGGGGATGACGCACAAGTGTTTACCACCAGGGAGAGCAGAAATAAAGCATTACAGACAAGGCAGGGCAGGGTTATCGCGGCTGTGTTACTCAGCGGTCAACGTACTAATTGACATCTCAGTCACATGCAAAGCCGTTGATAACATTCCTATTGTTTTCATTTTTTCAATCGAATAAAATGTAAATTTATAATTGAAAATGTTTTTATCGACTTGGCCTAATTATGGAAATATATAACACAAGAATAGAGATATATAATCGGCCAGTTCTGTATGCGACTGTTATTTTTCCTTCTAGTTAGAATTGTGTTTAGTGCTGCAAGTATTTTGAATATAACAACGAATTGATGAAAATATCAAGTGACATATGCGAATATCGTGTCGCAGATGTCGTGCGTTAAGAAATGTGAGAGAAAGTAAATTGCAATTTTGTTTACATCTATAACAGTCGTTTTGAATAATGACTATAAGTTCATACTATATAATTATAGTGTTGCTATAATATGTTATGTTAAAATAAAATTATAACTGCCTACCCGTCCCGACTTCGCACGGGGTGAATAAGGATCAACGTTACTTAGTCATGACTAAATAAACGTTAGCAAAAACATTTAACTACTAATTTATTCATTTGTAAACCAAAATAATTAAATTTTTGAAGATTAGGTCTAAATTATAAGGCTTGATTTTTTTTTGTTATATAATTAATCGTAACAGATAATATATATTTAAACTTTTCCGGGTTTTGTGATATGAAACTGGCCGCATAGTTTGGTTATTCGTCTATTCGACTACGCAATTGAACAATATTCGGTAATCGGTCTGAAATTACACTTAGTCGGTACGGAAAATCTGCGTTGTTCAAACCGAGAGGGCTTATGAGAAGACCATATTAGGGATCAAATCAGCGTAATCATTAATTTAAAATTAAACTACAAAATTATTACTTGTATTAATCGAAACCAACTGTTCTTTATTTCGTTCAAAGAGTTTCGCCCCTCACGTTTCGCCCTCAAAGTTTAACCTAACTTTTTTGTTAAAAATGTTTTTAAATATTTTTAATGACAGTAATATTTCAAATACTGGCATATAACACGCACGTAACCAGGCAAACATAACGCGAATATAAAATAATTTTTTTTAGTTTTCGAAACGGGGAAACGAGGAGACGTGATGTAAACATTTTGCGACAATTAATAATTATAAAATAATTCAATAAAAAAGAAATTGTATTATAAACAATAGTTAGTTAAGATTAGACTTGTTATTAATATTAACGTATCGATACATGTTATACGTTAAAATACAATTTTTAAATACACTACATTATTTTACCGAACCCGAACGGAACAAGCAAATCCACTACCACAGAATATTAATAACACATATAAAAGTTAGTTCTGAATATATAAAATAACCTGACTTGCTTAATAAATGCCGTAGGAAATATCGATTAGCTTATTTTATTTATTAAGAAGATTGATTCACACAGAATATGATATTAAACATATAAAAAAAATTGAGATTATATTAATTAACATTGTATTAATGTAATGTTTGTAAATAACAATCGTGACTTCGTGCGGTTTGTATTTACTTGGAACCAAAAGTAGTGTTGCAAAAAACCTTTTAAAACATTCAACTTTCCTTATCGTCTCTATAGATGGTGGTGATGATGGAATGGTGACTCATTTTTCGCATAGAGAATCAAAATTGACATTCAACGGGAAATGCTACTAGTATTCGTGTCACTATTCCATGCGGTCATGATTTGTTTGGTCGATAATTTTAAATTTGGAATAAAATAAAACAATTTAGATGTTATTTGTAAAACAAATAAATGTATAAAATGCATAGACTGATTATATTGGTTTTATAATATCTTAATTAAATTAAAATAATTTTCATTCAAGTAAGCTTTTGCAAGCGTTTTTTTTTTGTTTTGTCAGAGACATGTTATAATGAAAAAAAATTAAACATAACAAATACTTTCTGAACGCATCTGAAATTATTAAATTTCTTGTTTAGTTGGTGGTAAGGTTTTGTGCAGCAATACTTATTATTGTTGCGTTCAGCTTTGAAGGGTGAGTGTAATAACAAGCACAAGGGACATAAAATCTCAATTCCAAGGTTGTCGGCGCATTAATGATGTAAGGGATTGTTAATATGCCTTACAGCGCCAGTGTATATATCATATATTTTATATATAATAAGAATATAAACAAAGAAAAACAATTATATACTTATTTATTTAGATATTAGTTAATGATAATACACACTTTAAACATCTTAGTTAGCAAATACATATACATACTCGTACATACTTATACCACATAACTCGTATTGTTCGTCCTCTTAGCCAGCGATGCGAGTGGTCTCTTTTGATGGACTGATGAAAGCTCCTTTTAAATTCATGACTCAACAAATTCCATGCCTGTAGAATAGCAATTTCTATTTAAGATCGCGGAGGTTTATGTTTAAATATGAATCTTGCATAGTGAGTACTTACAAGTTTGTTTGCTTACGCTAAATTTGTTCCGAACCGATTGGCCGCATTTTAGCACGCACCGGTCAATCTTAAACTGTTTCTATTTAGGACGATACACTTGAGTTAGATCTTATAAGGTAATATTCGATTGTCTGTACAACAAACCATGTTTGGTATTTTCTATTACAATAATTATCAGTATGTCATACTCAAACAAATGAGTAATAATTTTTAAAATGAAAAGTTGTTTAAATTAAATGAAAAAATACTGTATCATTAACAATTTATAAGTTGTAGATATAATACATTTTTGTTTAAATAATACACATATATCATAAAGATTGGTCACATTTGGTCAAAAATAAAAAGTTTAAGTATCAAATATATTAAATTAAAGTATAATAATTTTATTTAATCATACGTATTTAAAACGACTAAACATCGCCGTTCGTATAAAACAGTGCTAAAATATTTGACTAGAGCACCGTTAGACTAGAATGGCCAGCTAATGCCATGTTCCACTTCTCTAGATGGTCGGCGGTATCTTTGTGCATTGACCCGTACATGGCTCGGAACACCAGCAAACTTCCTATCTATGATATCATCTTAACCTTTGAGTTATCGTGAATTAGATTCTCGAACTTATGTATATAAGAGTACGAAATTATTGCATTTATATGTTGGTATATGTAAATGTATTCACACCACGAACTTTAGACTTCTATTCCGAACAAATTAACTCAACTCGCATTAAAAATACTGGTTTCGTTTATGACTGCAATATTCCTTTTCGGAATAAACTCTAAGCACTAAATGGATATAAAAGTAAATAACTATTTGTATATCTTAAAGTGCATAAGTGTCATTTATGTAGGTAGTTGGCAAGGATGAGTCGATTCGTTCTGAACTTGGTGTAAGTCAAAGGAGTGAACGATATACGGCTTTATATTTAAATTTCACTTTGAATTATTAATAAAGAAATTAAATTTAAACTTATTTAGGGAGACAGACGGCCAATGGTAAACTGTCCCCTTCGTGCATATATCAAACGCCTATGTGCTAAAGTAAGACAGACACTGGCCGGACAGTACCCAAATAACTTTTAGAAATAAGATGTTATATTACGAGTATTTTATTACACTGAATCATTTACTCTTGTTTGTGGATAGAAAAATTGAAGAAAATTACGTGAATATTGCACAAGTGGCAACTTACCAAGACGAGCCTGTATAAAGCCCAACCAGCTACTTTAAATATTAATTTAATAATATCATTAATTTTCTCATTTCTCTAGCAAGAATGCAAATGAATAATATTCTTATCGTGCTATACTGAAACGCAATACCATAATTAACTTGCAAACGATATTAAACAAAGCACTGGAAATGTTTAATAATACTTCGATTGCATACAAACCAGAGCATGTTAAAAAAGTACATTGTCGATATGATTAAAACTTTTATGTTCAACAATATATTAAATACTTTGACGGGCCGGTTGGCGTGGTTGACGTCTTTCACGCCGAAGGTTGTGGGTTCGATTTCCATTCAGGACAGACATTTGTGTGCATGAACATGTCTGTTTGTCCTGAGTCTGGGTGTAATTGTCTATATAAGTATGTATTTAAAAAAGAAAAGTAGTATATGTAGTATATCAGTTGTATGGTTTCCATAGTACAAGCTCTGCTTAATTTGGGATCAGATTATTATTATCAGTTATTTAAAAAAAATTACATATTTTTCGTTACATAAACTTATCGATATTTATTTTTATTTGTTATTAACTCAAAACAAGTTTTATTAGGTAATCATAATTCCATGTTATTACCGCTTGTAACCTAAGCATGCGGTGGAGTCGAAGTGCGGCCACATTCCTTAGCGATCGTCCTCGCCTTAAACGGGTGGATGTCGCCAGCCACAAGTGGCGACGCTTGCACTGGGAATATAGCGTTTGAGCGATTCACACACACCCAGAATGGTGAAGCCAGCTTTTTTGACAAGGCTTAGATAAAATTAAATTCCAGGCTTTAACAAGCGAGTTAGCTTAGCGTGTATCCTTCCTATAGTTACAGGTTCTATTCAGAAGAGGGTTTGTTTTGTAAATAATTGCTCTGTGTATGGCATCGGGGCATTGTTGTGTTATTTGTTAGTGGAATTGTGAGTTATAGCAGTATATTCGCAAGCTTGGCGTCTGTACCGTTACTCTGCTGGAATGGGACCATCCGTTCTATCGGTTTAAGCTGCTTCATATCCAATTTTATCGTTTAATGATACTGTAGTCACGTTAATAAAACTACAGGTAAACGAAGTAAGACTTATATTCTTTTTATTAAACCGGTTTTAAGGATAACGTAGTAAGTGTGATTGTTGTGGGTTAGCTTTTTTTGTATCGAATAGGTAGACGGGCAGGCATCTGGGCAACCTGATGGTAAGTGGTCACCAACGCCCAGTGGAACCAACACCATAAGCGATGGTTAACTCGCGATGCAAGCGATGGTTATCATGGGTATACGATGGGTATTGGTAAACAAATGTTAACCATCGCTTACATCGCCAATGCGCCACCAACTTCGGGAATTAAGATGTTATGTCCCTTGTGCCTGTCTCCCCGTAATTACCCTGGCTCACTCACCATTCAAACTACCACCCGTACCTATACCACCCTTTTATATTTGCTAACTATGATGTAAATTTCTCCCTTAAAAGTCGAAGATGCGATTCAATATTGATATACTGCTTGCATTCTTCCTATCGGGTAGTCATAATTTGTAGTAGCACTATTTTTTATTTTGATCAGTTTAAGTCAAGTTCACAATGTTAATAATAATTCTTAGTAAATTTTTTTGAAGGCTCGTTCATAATCATACAACTAATTACAATTGAATAAAATACTTAGAAATATAATATACCGATAAAAAATATTAAGTTAAACTGTAATCGTGATTGATGTAATCGTATTTGTTAATCATTAATCTGATTACTATTTGCCCAAGTATGTATACAGGTAACCTTTTCAATACTCTTTATGGAAAAGTATAGAATTTTTTTTAAATATACAATTGAAACTATCAGTAAAATCAATTCGATTTTGAATCTTAGATATATCATTTAAAATGAATTTACAAATGTGTTTAACCAAAATAATTTGGTTTTCTCAGAAAACGACGGCTACACATATATTTATATATAATATAAACAGTTAGTCAGTATTTCTTTGTCATTTTCGAAACCTTTCAATGTGTAAATAAACTAAATTTAAAAGGATTTCGAAGTCAGTGGCCTTCTTTTTAAATTTACATAATTTTGTATGTATGGACACGCCATTCGCTTTGTCACATTTTCGAATGTGCGAATACAGAAGTAGGTATTAATAAATAAAATTATAATTAATACACACATGATCGAACATTAGTCGTAAAACTTCTGGACAAAGGCCTCTTGTTCAAGAAGAATGTTTAAGCCAAAAGAGATAAGACTTTAAAGCCAAAAGAGGTAAGACAGCTTTATAACAATTATATGGCATTCTTTTAAATAAGGATGAATGGAATGAATGCGGCTGCGGCCATTTGATACTTGATACCATTGTCAACGTTCACTAAGATGCTACTTACAACAATGATGTAAGTAAATATCTAATTGATATTTCCATTAACGACCTGCTAAGTCACGCGATATAAGACAATGGACGCTGACGAGTGACAATAGTTAAATCGTGCGCACGCGCATTGCTTACGATCGCTATATATTTTGTTTTTTAAAGCTGTATTTGTATTTAAAAGGCTTATATCAGAATCACGATTTGAAAAGGACTACTATTAAAATAAAACACTTCAACTGCGGTCTGTTTGAACTTTAAATGTAATTGGAAACGATAACTTAAGTTTCGTCTTATTTGGTATATTCACATTCACATGTCAACATATAATTGTTGAATAAATTGCAAATAAAATTAAGTTACTTTTTACTAAACATATTACTTTTCGCTTACAAACGAAACAAACAACCGTGTTTGTATACCGATACTAGGAGTGCCTATTTGAGTCTAGCAAAACCCGCGGCTTTCAAATTCTACCATTTTAACGTACATAATGCTTATTTTAATTATACACCTAATATTTAAATTATTAAAATGACTGATAGTTCGTAAATAGGCATATTAACTTATACAGCGGCAGTTATTCTGACTCTTCAAACTTATTTATTCGTGCGGGTAAACGTTATTTATACTGACATACGGTCATGTAATTCAAATATTTAAAATTTGAGTTCACACGATTTTATTATTCTAATTTCTCAATCCAACGCGCATCTGCGACCCAGTTGACGCTCCAGAAAGAGTTTCTTACAAAAACATCGAATTACATATGAATGGAAACTGGATTGAATGTATTAATACGTAATTTGGTACGGGCCCTACATTAGGGAGACGAATAAAAGATAGCGAAATCTGTGAATAATAACAATTTAACCCCGAGGCCCCCTATTTAATGGAATTAAACATGTTTCAACTTGTACCGGCCACGTAGGTACGTTATAATATCATCTTTTTGTCATCTCGTTATACCTATTAGTACAACCGGTTGAATAAGACTCATTCTACCATAATACCTGTTTTAAAAATCTAAAGCTCTTTGTCTACAACTTTTAGCTACCTAATCTCGAAGCATGAAATTGATTTAAATTATATATCGCTGTTTTTTATTATTTATCTTTTATTTAAATCTCAACGTATTGATACTTACAAGCGAAAGTCGAATTAAAGCCCACATTAGTACACCAAGAAGATTTATTATAATATTATAATTATACTAAACATTAACTTAATGTATGTTCATAATTTGAAAATAAATGCCAGTTACGTTTTAGAATGTATATAACTGTAGCGGTCAAAGACGTCTTATATACTTACACACACTATATACTTTACAAGGATATATTAAGCATTGTATTACAACCAATATTAACGTCGATAACAAGCTAGTTTTACGTTACCAGTTGTTTTGTGTGATTGATTTGATCGTGACCTTGGATCCGAGGGTATCCTGCAAATTATAGATATTTCTTGGTTTCTTCTAAATATCTTGCTTTGCCAACATTTAGTATCATCTCCATTAGCTGTATTTGATATCTATCCACAAAAATCGAAATGAAATATCATATATATAATCGATATGATTTTTTATTTATTTTGGATATTTTTACCTGACACAATTAAATAACTACAAATTGACCTTCAGTAGAGCTATTCTGTAAGAACAAATTCGAAACTCACCGCAAAACGTTCGGAAAATGTTATGAGTTTATGGAATACTCGTTTCAGCGTAAGTCAGAAGCGAGTTGTTACTGAATAGCCCTATCATTCATACTAACTATGAAATAAAACTATCCTATTTAAGCAAAAAGCGTGATTACCTTATAATAATTTAATCTGTACTATATAGATATTATTATCACATTCCTTTCTGACGATAAAATGTGCACCTTCTAAAATATTTTCTATAATTTCACACTAAATATCAATTACACTAATCTAACGTTAGAGGAGTACGTTAATGTCCATAAATTGCCTACGTATCATTATAGGGGTAACCGAAACATCAATGCCGATAAAGTTATGCATTCAACCACAATGACCGCATTTCAAGAAGCCCACATCTCTAAAATATATTTTACTATCTACTACTTTTTATTATTTAATACGAAAGAATTATAAAATATCTTAAAGACAAAGCTTTACCTGTATTACTCGTTCCAATATTTATTACATAAACCTATGGAGATTTACTTTAAATTATTTTTATATTTTTTTAATTCGATAGATGAAGAGAATTCTTTATAAAATAAAATCGCAATATCACTGCACCCGAATATATGAAGACAATGTTTCAAACATTACAATATATTTAAATATCTTAGTTAATTAGAGTAAGAAAGGCCAGAGACGATTTACTTGGTGAAATTCACAAAATTCATTATTTATTCCATTCAAACGTAATTTCAACACTGATCGTGCTTTGAGAGCAATTTACGGATCAGATTGAAATTCGTCTGAATGAAGCCGGTTTCATGCAATATTATGCGGATCCCAAGCATATTTCATGTTAGCTTTTCCTAGGGAGTCAAGTCGCACCAGATCTTCTTGAGATAATCTAAAATTAATTTGAATGTTCGATTTTATTCGGTGCGGTGTCAAGGATTTGGGGATAACAGCCACTCCTCTTTGTAAAGACCACGCCAGTAATACCTGGGCGGGAGTCGCTTTGTATTTGCCATATATTTCCCTCACAATACTCTCCTCCATTAGGGTATTATTGCTTACAGCTAATCCGCCGAAGGAGCAATACGCTTGTATTCGGATGTTATGACTTTCGCAATATTGCAGCATGTCGTCTTGGTGATAGTGCGGGTGCCACTCAATCTAAGCAACAAAATGGACAAAATGACGTACACATATAGACTATTTAAGAGGATCAATAATTTGAAATGGTTACGCCACCTACCTGGTTCACCATAGGTTCTACATCGGTAGCTTCGGCCAATTCCGTTAAATGTTTTATTGTGAAATTTGACACACCGATGGCCTTCGCTTTACCTTGGTCATAGAGTTTGATAAATTCCTTCCAAGTTTCAACGCGTAATTCCGCATTTTTCGGATTTTGTGCATTTATATTCGCTGCACCTGGGAAGTGGATCAGATACAAATCTATATAGTCCAAGCCTATATTATCTGAGGACTTTCTAAATGCATCTGCGACACGGTCACCGCTAAGATCAGCTGGCGCTGTAAGAAACAATTTAGTTGTAAAAAATACAAGTTAATAAAAAATCAAGCAGCAAGCAGCACGATGTAAATAAGCACTTGCCTAATTTAGTTGTAATAAATACGTCTTCTCGTGTTAGGCCGTGTTTCGGCAATAGCTTTCGCAGAGCATATCCCAGGAATAGTTCGTTTTGATAAACTGCTGCGGTATCTACGAAACACAACGCTTGTTCAATTGTTTATTGGAACGAGTATAAATTGTAATAAGTAACAAACTAATTGGCATCTTACCAAATAAACGATATCCAGCCTCCAAAGCATAATCTATTGTCCTATATAGAACTTCACTGTTACGAATACGATATGTTCCCACTGAAAATTATCAGAATATTTTAGTTAAATTTGTTTTTCTTTCAATTTTAATTTAATAAAACTGAAAAAGATATTACACGAACTATAATACCGTCCTATAATATTGAACGTTTATAATAAATTGAATCTCTCTTAAAACAAATGATGCTGAAATGCGCTAAATAGATTTCACTGAAATCACAGATCTTGAAACGAAGAGATTAGTGAACATAGTCACCAATCTCTTCGTTTCAAGATCTGTGAAGGTTTCGACTGAACCCACAAAAAAGGTGTTCAAAGACAATATATTATACTTTTTTCGTCTAAAATATAATAAGAAAATACTTTTCGTGAGGACTTACATCCAACGGCGGGCATTTTGACGCCATTTCTTAAGATAAATTTTACATCACCGAGATTACCTTCGCCTGGCATCTTTTTGTCTAATACATAAACGTGCTCAAATCTGAAACAACAAAATATATTTCACTTTTATATAAAAACGTGAAGCGTCACATGTAGTATATACTGACGTCAGAACGTGGCACTTAGCACGAGTGTATAATAATTATGTAGTTATAAAATAAATATTAAGTAACCACTTTACAACTAAGACAAAATGTTAAACTTTGAAAAAATGAAGTAAAAACATTGGTTCACTTTTTCAAAGGACAGAAACTACAGTGGAATTGAAAAAAATAGTTGGAAGTAAAAAGATCTGAAAGAGTATTTGATTCTGTAATGAAAACATCGATCGATTTTAACGTTTGTTGCCATTTTGAATATATTTTCAATTAAAAGTACATCATAAGATTTATGATCGCTTAAACCAATTTCTTTTGTTGTAGGTACGAAAACTGCATATAGATTAATTATCTTATCAACTTTTTATTATATTTTGAAATCGGTATTTGTATATCAGTGAGGCATAATTATTTGGATCGTTGTATTATTATTAATAAAATTAATTACCCGCGTTTAACGTGCAATATTCTAATTAAAATACTACATTATTTATTAATACATCATATATTAACAAAACTACATGATACATTTAACTAAATTATTAAATGTAAACGTTGGTAAATAAGCAAACTAATAAATATTCGTAAACGATAAGAGTAATTCTTATTATCTATTCTTAAATAGAAAAAATCTGCTAAATAATAATACCCCAAGAATAAACGAAGCGCTTAAAACAACTCGTTAAGACCCATATAAGTAATAAATATGGTACCCAAGACGTTGGGACAATTGCACATGCGCGACGAATGCTTTTTTGTCATGACCGAACATATCCCCATTTGGCCAATAATGAGAATCGGTGATCTCATGGCGCCTCGTCATGTCTTTACGCAGTCACTCGACCAAAAATAACCTCCAGCCGCGCCCTGATGCAATTCCCGAATCGGAATTGTGTGGGTGGAAATATAGGCCAATTTGAAACCGATTAGATCAATTCGCTAAACGACTTCAATTGACTGATATAGAAAATTTAATTAATTCAATTTTAATATAAATCATTCAATAGAAGAAATTGAAAAATGCCTATATCTTTAGACATTTTCGTACATAAAAAGTGCTGATTTCTATCGAAGAACAACAATAATGGCTCTAAGGTGAGGCAAATCACGAAACGATGATAATAATAAGGTATTTTACCGTGACCAATTCGGTGAAACATGTTACGGATAAAGTACATTGAACCTACTATAAATCCAAGTAACTCTTACGAGAGTATTTATGTTTTCGGCTTCTGGGGTTTCTCTTGATACATTTTAAGCTATTTTGATGAATCATATGTTTTCCGAATAGGCACAAAATTAGAACAATTATTTACCGTACCGGGGACGTTCTAGGCTAATGACCTATTAGCTAGATTTACGGTTTTATTTATTTGAAAGTATTTACTATTTACGCAGCTACATTATTTCGTTATAAGTTGATTTATTTTATAAATAGTTACATAGCAGTATCATTAAAATAGATAATGAATCAATAAATTACATAAAACGTATGTACATAAGTGATGACTGGTTTGATAATCATATTATTATTTCGTCTCTAATTAAAAATAATTTTTCCACATAACAATATTACCTAACTTTACCCTAAGGCACCGTTCACATGATTAAAGTGGCCTTTAATTAAACATTACTAATTGACTAAGTTAAGAAGACAATATGTTTTCCAAACAATGTATGATAATTGTCTTAAGTTAAAGTATTTACATCAACATAATATTTTACCATACATGTTGTGTTGATGTAAATATTTGATGTGTTGACCTAACATCTTAGCACTCGGTACACGGTAGGGGGTAGAGGACACACTAAGACTTCGAGCGTCTGACGAGTAAGCGTAATATTTCGAGCGTCATGTGACATCAGCATAAGATATGTTATTTACACATAAATTTTTGTGAGTACCTTGGCACTCACAACTTTTTTTATAAGTGGTGATGATGGTAATATTTACTTGCTAGTAACTAAGTGTAAATAATGTGCATTCTCTATTTACATTCGTATATAGGTGCTGCTTAATAATTTCTTATTATTTTCAAATAATAAAAGTGAAGGAAATGAATATTATTAGTTTCGAATTTGTTGTTATTAAATTATTATCAGGCGAAGAAATTAATGTTGCCAAGCATATTAGTTTAAACGGTTCTAATGTCAGTGAAGTTTCTTCGATGTTCCAAGAAATTTATTACAGTCTTTGGCCGTCTTTGTGCAATTCCGTCTTACCCAGACCGCCTACCACCGCCACATTTTCCACAGCACTGCGAGGAACTGTTTGTCTAAAGTATAGGTATATTGTGTGAAAAGATGGCATCAATTTAGAAATGCAAGTCCTTCTTGCTTACTATCTATTTATTGAACAAAATCCTTGTTGTATGGTGAATTGAGATTTTTGGTGAATAAGCCAGTTAATACTGAAATATCTGAGAAAACAGAAACAGGGCCATCATTTTAAGGGATTGATGAGATGGCAAGCAGACTCAGTTCTGCAGCATTCACGGTCAAAAAACTAAGACTCTTAATGGATTTGGATAAGACACGCTCAGACCGATTGTGTGAAATTTATTTTGATTCATAGTATAAAATTCTATGGCTATTTACTTTAGGGTATTGCAGCCGATCTTACTACGATATTTTTACGCAGAAAGGGCTATTAGCACAATAAGTTAACCGGGCCCGATAGTTAAAAAAAGGAAATAAATATATATATTACATATGTATGTTTGTACAGTACTACATAATGGAAATTAAATTCGAACGCATATTAATTTAGAAATATTTTATTGAAAATTATAATTATTAATTATAACTATTATCGGATTTATTTTCAATTGAAAATTATAAATCTATTAAATAAACAGTAATCCAGCTGAGTTTCTTTCACACTTCTCAAGTCTGACTTATATTTCTAATAGGTGTGTGGTTGTTTTTGAAAATTCATAAGTATATATATAGTGCTTTGCTTGCAGGTATATAATGCTTTTATATTGACTATGATTTTAACTTTGGCTTGACTTTGATTAAGGTAAATTTATCATACAGTTCAGATTCAAACGTAGGTGGCTATGACTCACTTGGTGTTGTTCTGCACGAGGCAACTGCAACCTTCACTCATGTATTGCGTATGTTTTGTGACATTCTTAGATCTGTTGATCTTATTGTAGGTATTCATCTTTAATTATAATCTTATTGTTATAAAACAAAAATGACATAATATTTTTATTTTTGCTAATATATAAATATTTATAATTAATATAATTAAAAATATATTGGTGGGCAAGTGATACTAATAAGTTTCATTCCGGCCCGATGTTAAATTTTATCATTTTGTAAAATGAAGTAAGAGTTTACTTCGAACTCATGCGAGTTGATTTTATGAAATTATTTAAGAAAAATAAGTTGAATGCGGCGCATCTTTGTACAATGTTCCTTCTCCTTATCTCCGAATCCTCCTTCTTGTGCACAAGAGTTTTGTTATATTATTCACTACACAAACATTACTAGCTCTTCGTTTCATCATTTTTATAACTAGTAATAACTCCTTATTATATAATATATTTAATTGAAAGAAATTGAATAAAAATAATGTTGTCAACGCTTATTGCGCAATTTTCTTTTTATGATTAAATACACATATTACGCGCACAGCAATTTCTATCGTTCAAGTAATTGTGAAGTTAATTTTCTTAAAGGAAGCCTAGCGTTGGATTAGAGTAAGCTGTACGATTTCCTGTTATTAGGTAACTGCAACTTAGCTCAATAACTTTTTTAAAACTTTAAGGAAAACACATTTTTATACGTTTTGAATTCTCTAATAATTCGTGTCTATGAATTAAGGTCTTAGACCACACCTTAAAAACTTTTTAGTAATTATATTAATATAAACACCTTTCAGAATACGCATTATATAATACGCAGGATAAATATAAAATATTATTATTATTACATTACGTATGTACACTTATAAATATATATTATTACTAATCAAATATGCATATTCTAATACGGGACAGTCTTCCTGTAACTGTCAAGGTAATGAAAGGACCTTGTTACCGAACGGAGTAACTACGGGAACGGGACAAAAACTGGATTTGATCGGAGAGGAATTGAACGACTCTAAGCGACCAAAAAGTGCAATGCATTGCAAGATGCATTCCATTGTTGATTGGAAACGAGATTCAGCCGCTTTGCAGTGAAGTCGCGGAACCAGTAAAGATTTCAAACTAGAAAATAGTTATGGACGCGGTATTTCCTTTATGTAGTCAATATTACATAAAAACCTTAATTGGGACCTATCTTCTTTTACATGTGTTTGACTGCTCTCCAATTAAAAAAAAAGTTTATTTGAATTTGGAATATTAGATTATTTTATTACTTTAACTTATAAGTCAAGTTTGTTTTTTATAATATTGTAATACATTCGAGTTAGATAGAAGATATACTATACTAAGAAACATAATATGTTTCAATGTTTTCAAGAAGTATTCCTCTTATTATCTTATTTAATTAAACATACTACTGTATATACTGTATCACTTTGTTGTTATTATTTATTAAAATACATTATTTAATAATTTTACCACTTTGTATTCTAAAACCACTCAGGCAAACATGGGTTTAGAATTGAAGCGACTTTTAGATACCTATAGATAATTAAAATCGTGCTGTATCTTTGTTTATCGTGTCCACAGTTATTCGTGGTTGTTAGTTAAGTTGTAGCGACCCAATGCAGGGCGTAATGCGGTGCAATCACCGCGCGTTCCCGTGAGAACGCGACCGACACCCGCGCCAGCAGCGCTGCCACATGCCATGTGAAAAAGGTCAAGCGCCGAGATACTTTTGCGAATGTTTAATTATGTAATAAGGTAATTTAAACATAGGTAACCTACAATTAATATAACCCATTTAGAAACGAACTCATTTTACTATCTAAAATCTGTCGATAACAGCTTTTAAAGTTCCATTTAAGACATAATTTCACTGTTTATTTATGTTATTTTTTTTTAAATCTTCGTGAATATTTAAACTTGACAGTTTCATTTTTGAATCACATAAAATAAAATCAATTTTCATACGAGAAGTGTTATCGTGGAGTTGACAGAGACATGACTATTATATACATATATTATATATAGTTCAACATGATTATAAATGTGTACAGATGGTAAAAATTCTAATCTCTCGAGATGAGTGTGATTATTATTTAAAATTAGTTTTCTTTTTAATTTATGTAACAACTTTTACCTAAACGAGTTTAATGTTAGGGACAGCCCGATGGGTTTTTTAACCAATTAACTAATTTATTTTTAACGAGTGCGGGCATTATGGTAATTTAGAACGAGTCGTTGTCCCTTAATAGCTTGAAGGACGGACAGACCTGCATTCCACTGCACTGAGAAAACCTAGCTATTTGCACAATTTAGAAATAACTGTCAGTTACAGATGTCTTCGAGTCAATGACTTTAATATCAAAAAGATATATTATAATAAATGTAAAATTATCATTTATATACATTTTACATTATTATTATACAAAGTTTCTTACTAGAAAAAATATCTAATATATAATATTTTGTCTCGAATATTTATTTACTAAAAATATCTGTGAATTATTTAATAATATATTAATACACGTCAAAGCACCATGAGAAAATAATATTTCCTCCCACGATTATTCTAAGAAACTGCTTCGTGTGAAAACAGCGAACAATGTGTTTAAAGAACGACAACACTGAAAGGAACAGTTCATTGAAGACGGCTTGCACGAAACCATTATTAGTTGGACCCCTTCGCCCCTTACACATTCAGTTTTTTACCGTTCGAGAAAGGAAAATATGTGCATCGATAAAGGTCAACAAATGTGGTCGACTCAAACACATACTGCAGCCATTGAAGTTCCTTCACACGGTCAAATACGACAAAAAATAATACAAAAACCGTTACGCTCCCGAAAAAATATTCCCATCACTCTTGAATGTCTCATTGACAAATCTGTATAATGTCTTGGGTTTTTCTTGTATGAACTTTGGACGCAGATTATTTTTTTCATTTCTTAAATTAACCTTTTTATGTGACATAACAATAATAATTTATATAGGTGCCCAATTCGCGCTACGCAGACATTAACGAATTATTTAAAAGCAGTGTGAAGAAAAAATCAAATCAAATTAGATTGGAATATTTTGAAACACTATAAAGTCCCGCCAAAATACTCAACAAATAGGTAGAGTATAATTAAAAAGTATAAAATACAATATAATATAAAAAATAGGTATATATACTATACTTCATCATTTTTTAAAGTAATATATAAAATTGCATATTATATAGAGACCCAAATTATAAATGAAAACGTTTGAAGATAATAAATAAATAAAACCTACTAGAGGACGACCCTTCTGAAGATAATGAAACGACACATGGGTCACAAATGTGCGTGGACCTACCGAGCGACATTCCGTGAATGGAACGCTTAACTCATGGAGATACGACATCTCACCCTATAAACATTCTCACGATACCAATATTTAAAAACAGATAAGGAACCTTGTAATAATTCTATTTACTAAATTAATAGAGGTCGGTAGTGGTACGATCAACCTTGGATATGTTGCGAGGAATGCCGGTAAGAGCGTGGTTAGCCTGAGGGTGCATTAAGCTATCATGCCATCAGCGCACTCGTCTGGTCTGCATTCTTGAGCCGGGTCCGGTGTCCGGCTCAGGAATGTCTGCAGCTAGCAACCCGAGACGGAAGGAGCAGCGGCGGAAGCGGTTCATGGAACCATTCCACATTTTTCTAGAACGTTCCAATCGACACTCATGAATTTAATCATATATAAACCTTATCTTGATCGTAAAATGGCTCAAATTTGCAGTAACAGTCGAATGTAGTTGTTCATTGTTTCTGACTACGAAATGATATACCTGACCAATTATAAAATAGCATTAGAAACAGACAGACTTTATCCAATTATAGACCTTATTTTATAGCAAATAGACTATATTTTGTAAATTACTCAGTGATGCGGTGCAACTTAATGGATCGCAAATATTCATTGCCGCGAAGCGCAACCGTCTCGCTCCAGTGTGCCGTGTATCCTGCCTATACAAAGTGTAATTTTCTAAATGTTTTGTCTTATCAGTATCCTTAATTCTTGCAAGTAAGATAAAGTAAACGACAATATTCGTAATTGATATCTCCACAAATATTTCAACACAGAAATACAATTTCTTAGAAGAGTTATGTTAGAATTGTGTGTATTTTTAAAATATGTGTCACATTATGAATGTGAGGTTAGTTTAACTAGTTTAAGTTGTTGATTTGGTCATAATTTTTTATAAACAGTTCAGGTTCAAGTCAATATTTGTGCTAACATTTTATGACATTCGAAATATTCCACCTCCCGCTGAGAAAGCGGTTAAACCTCAGGTTAGTTTTCTTCCTTGGTTTTCTATTTGGAATTAAATTGGCGTCACAATTGTTGATCAAACAATCCTCCGGGTCCCGCATGCCTCGTCCGTTTCAATTGTAAACAGTTATTGGAAATCAATTGACACTGAACAAATTGCCTCAACGAGACGAATGAATGATGCTTTGAGTATATCATATTCTCAGAAAAATAAACAATTAAAATCCATTATATTTTTAATTATTTGTATTGAATGTTTAAGAGATAGTATAAAAACTCTTGTATATAATAATTTGACAATATTAAATTAAATGAAACTCTAGGTATGTTTATACGGAGTAGAACCAACACAATAAAACAAGAAACTCAATAAACTTAGATATATTTAAAAGCACTCCACTTATTTATACCTATATGCAAATTCCTAATTCATTTCCAATTGAAAGTTCGTTATAAAGTATTTTAAGAGCTAGTAGCTATTTAACTTATCAATAATCCTTACAAATTGACAGTTTGTTTCATCCATCATTTTTTAACCAATTACCATATGCACATACCATGGAAATAACGCATTATTATTGATAAAAATAAAATAAGTATACTGTATTTTAAAGAGCAAATAATTATCTTTGTTAGTGTTTCTACATATACGTATAAATCATCTAGCTTATTTTGAACTTTTCAAATTACGTTAGTTTTTTTTTCATTCATGTATTCGCTTTTAATAAAATTATTATTATTAAAACGATAAGTGCAACAAAAACCATACACGTTAAAAATATATACTGAGTGTAAATGTATATTATGTAGTAAGCTGTGGAGAGTATATGAATAAATAAAGTCTGATTACCCATCATTAATATTTCTAGTCAACAATTGAAAATGACTTAGTATGACAGTAATAAAAGTCATTTTATGAATGGTAACTGGTATTCATATAGGGCTACAGCTCGAGACACTCATCGTCTCAGTATCACGTTAGTGGTGAAAGTGAGGTCGCAGCTTTCTATCCGCCACGGTGCCGTTTTGCACCAGTCTTGCGAAAACTATATTCCTACTAGTCAATTGGAAAGTTGATGTTATTGGATATCTTAAGACTGCTGTGTTGGTAATAATATTGTTATGTCTTAAGATATCTCAGACCGTTAAAAGAAAAGTAAATCAAGTAAATATTTAAAGCGAATGACATCAAATATCAGAAGAAGTAGAAATAAATGGTTATTATTTCTTGCATTGCCAATATCTATGGGTAGAGTTGATCAGTTACCTATGTTCCCTGATTTACTGGTCGTTGCATAATTATAATAAGAGCAAAGTCATTTACGGCTTTCGCTGTAGTTGGGCAAACGTCAAATAAAAATGTAAAATTATCACGATAAGGGATTGTGTTACGTGTGTTTTCGGGGACTGACCCCCGACTGTTTTTAAAATATTTATGACATTTCTTTCCATTCTCCTTCAAGAATAACTTGTCAGGCTTAAACTAGTAAATTTGCGAGGTTAAATTCTCGAGGGCACACATTCAAAATATGACAATTAAAGGGGCCGTCTGATGGTAAGAGGTCACCTTCACCCATAGACGTCGAAGCCAACTATGGCATCAAAGGATTTTGTGTGTGCCTGTAATATCATTGGCTCACTCGCCCTTTAAACCGAAATACGACAGTACAAAGTACTGATATTTAGCAAAAGAATAACGGAAAGTCGGTGGTACCCACCCAGAGAGGCCGGCAAAAAGTCGGATAACATAACACGCAACATATAAACATACATTCGTGATTGGTTTTATAATCACAGTGTAATGCCCATGATCTATAAGGCCACGACTACACATCAACTAAATCAGTCAAAATGAAATTCTCTTTAAGAAACACATTTAGAACAAGTAAGCGTGGTAATTTAATTTACATAATATTGTTCTTGTTTTTGTCGGTGACCGCTCTGATACCCGCAGTTTATGTGACGCTTTACGATGAAGGAAATTGCGCCGAGAATGTTATAGGGCATTTTTATTTATTACGATCCAACTTTACTGATTTATATCAATCTAATATTCTCACACCACCACCATCATAGAATGCAGAATCTACGTAGACGGGGAAATAAAATTAAAAAAGAAAAGCCCTCTTCACTTAACTGCGCACATGGCAAGGCAATACAATAGGTCTGTTTCATTATAGTGTGTGAAGGCATTCTTTACTTCTCTGAAGGCGAAGAACACAATGTCCATTGTGAAACTTCTGCGGACAAACGACGTGAAACGAGATCCTTGTGCCGCTTAATGTGTATGCTCACGCATCTACAACTCTACAGTCATATGAAAAAGTGTCACCTCATAGCTATGTTAAAACAGATATGTTATTTTAAATATAATATGTATCGTATATAATAGTATTTAATTTCAAAACATAAAAAAGAGGTAAGTTTGTATACCACCTAAAAAAGATGAAGATATTGATCGTATACGAATATATGAAAATGTTTAGAGTAATTTGAGATGTTCTTTGTCTCTCTTAGGAGACAACGACCGAGGAGCTTACAACGTGACCATTTTTGTATTAGCTCATACTTATTTAAATCTAAAACAATCTCTGATGTCAACAATATCATAATTTGTTATGTTATTTTCAGCATTCAAAGGCGTTACATATCTAATATATCGTGAGTTTATGATTATAAAAGCCAGCAATGAGTACGATAAAGTTGTTAATCTCTTAATGCAATCAAGCTTTACAAAAATGATTCGTAATGGCCTGGTGACGTCACCGGTACAAATTTGGCAATGGCCGGCGTTCGACCTCCAATCGTAATGGCGTCGTGACTTCTAGAGGTAGGTACGACGAAACTGCGCAACAAACTAAAGCAAAAAATAATTTTATTCAAATTCTTATTAGTTTACTAATTTATTTACACTAATCAATACATTATTATAACGTATTTTGATTAGTTACGAAGACATATGTGTATTGCGTTTCCGTTTTAGTATTTAGTAAATAAAATAAGCATGGTTATAATTTTTTTTATAGTTGTTGCGACATTATAAGCTATGACGTGGTTATGGCGAGCGTAACAATCGAACACCTTTATCCGTGGGAAAATCATTGCCATGGTGGTTAAACAAGAAGGTTAACTCCATCATGTTAAAAAAACTACGCCGTAATTATTTCCCAAGGATCACTTTTTTATTGTTATTTACCATAAACTGATACATAATGAAGCGGTACCTACTTATTCTAATATTATCTCGTTTTTCTTTTATTTTTCCTTATTTCCGATTAAGGTCCGACGTCATTTTATATTAATAATAATAAGTATGAAAAAAAATTGTGTAGTTTTAACGAAGTACCATAACAATATCCAACAACATCGCCATTAAATATAATCAGGTACTTACAATTTAGAACAATCGCCATATTCTATATGTGTAAGTTTATTTACCTACAAAACTTTATCAAGAGGGTACCTATACACTTTAAAACAGCAGAGAGTTTACACGTGTAACTATTCAAAGTTGTAAATGTTAGGATATTACAGGGCATTGGATGATAGTGACGATGATGATAAATCCGATTAGCTATATCAAGTAAAATAATATTGAATAGAGTTAAAGTCAGGAGGCTTTTTCCCAAGCTGACCTTGTATTAATAAAAAGGAACTTGATTTTAATAATGACGAAGCAAAACACGTCCACGTTGCGGAAAATATTATAGGTAACCGCTCCCATGCTTTAAATGCTTACATCCGTGTAGTCTATCGAGAATACCTACGAGAGGGAAGGGATTAGATCGGCGTTGAGTCAGCGGCGTGGCCCAAATTCCACAGAACACCATCCGCTAGTAGCACCATCAATGGAATACCACTCAAATGCCGTTATGCCCAAGCGCCAGAATGGTTTGAGCAGTGCTCTAAGAGCCGTTGTTTCATGGTTTAGCTGTCTATGTGGCATTTAGTGTCTAGCAGATGCTTTATAATCGTAAGGACGATTAAAATCAGTTCAGTTTAGATTTATTTCTTGTTAAAGATTGGATTTATGCAAGAACACATTTGTTAACATTTAAGGTTTACTTTAATGTCTTATACAATGAGCACAAACTCTTCTGAATAATTATTTGTAATTTAAATGTAAGTTTCACGTAAGTTAAAGTTGGACGGTTAGTTAGTGAGAATGCTGTGGGAATAGGGCGCCATAAGGTACAATGATCGCTATTATTAGTGAGACGACCTTCAAGACAGCGCCCGGGAATGTCTTCGTCGGTATCAAGAGCCCCATTTTCCAAGAATCGTGATGCTCACGAGCACAGCGCACATTTTTTAGAGTACACTATACAGAGAAGATAGACGGAAGAACTAGTTTCATATTTAAAGGCATTTATATATTACTTAGACATACACCATTATGTATTTTGATTTCATAAAAACACATCAACTCTGTTTTAATTAAGAACAGGATTTGTACAACTTGTAAATACTGTATACCTGCTTAAAAATATTTAAAGTAATACTGCATTTGTTTTTATATAACAAGAATGAAAAGAATAACTAGTAGAATAAATACTAATAGCGCATTAGGAACTTTTTAGAAATTAAATAAGAACAAATATTTGTAGATGTTCAAGACGATTGAGGTGCGCTATAAATTCCTTTGCCTTCTTAGCGCCAGCCTACCTGTGGAGTAAAAAAAGTATTCTGGTTGTAGGGCCGCGTCGGCGCTTTTGAGATAATTTATAAGGCTTTGCCTTTCTTGGAATTTCGAAATCTCGCCGAGAGAGCTTCGTGCCCAACTCACAGCTTCAGCAAATGGAATGTAACGGATTTAGATAGGAAAAAACTGTGCATTGTATCGGAGCACATTGTGTGACGTCTGGTAAAACATTCCAATTTTAAAAAGGGCCCTATTAAATATACTGATGCAATATAAAAAACAACCGATACCAATTACATAAATCAAAATCACTATATAAAACTATATTTATCTAATGTGACAATTAATGTAGGAAAGTTATTATTAAATAATATATTTATGTACGATTAATTTCACTAATGGTAATGTTTTACGCAACTGTACAGAAAATTTAAAATCAATACTTTTTACAAAACGAAACTCCGCAGCATGTTAAAAGCTTAATGTTTGAAAATAAGTTTCTTGTTTCATTTTATGCGTGAGCAAGAGGATGCATCTACATTCAGGTATTTTTGTGTTCACTTGGAGCTGAGTCCCGCCCGTCCAGACGATTCTGGGAAAAGAAGGCCGCATACCACGCCTCGGGCCGCCATTGGTCATTCCACTTTGCGCCCAAAGACTTACTTGAAATTGTCTCAGATACGCCGTTTATTTTTCAGACCAGTTTTGCCTTCCATTACCGTTTACTTTCATTACGACTTTTTTAAATGTGCATTATACAATATAATACCTATTTGTTAAATAACTGTCACGTATTTCGAATATTATATGGTTAAATACGTTTCATTCTACGGTCCTGCCTCCTAAACCAAAAATTACCTAAAGAAAATTAAATAGTCGCCAAATAATATACGATAAACTTTATTACTAGTGTATGTAAAAGTGCATCACACTTATGTATGTACCTAATAAAATGTGTTGTATTCTAGTATAACGATAAGGTCTATAAATGACTAACTAATAATAACATTTTGCTAATAGGAAATTCCAATACAGTTTGCTATGGACAGGATGCAAACTATAGTAAGCTATAACAATGTAATTTGATAGATCACCATTATTAAAACTAGACACATGCTTATTCTTTAAAAGTAATCTAGTCGCTCTTTCTGTCATTATTGATTTAACATTCGAAAGAAGAAGACAAAACATTGTATATTTTTTCATTTAAATGTGTTATTAGATATTTGTTTATGCCTTAAACTAATATGGTATAGCATGCTCATACAATTTTATTGTTTGGTCACGAATGAACCGAGCAGCTTGTATCTACCTATTAACCGGTTTCATTCATTAAACCATAGAATGCATTTGCTAGCATAAAAATATCCTGTATTGTCATGACATTTAAAATACAAAAATGTTATTATAAATAATTCAATTCATAATAGAAGTAATAGATCGTATCGTATACACAAGAGTGAATGTTATTTTTCTTTAAGAATCAACAGTATACAGTGGTGTTATTCTGTAAGAACAAATTCGAAAATTTGTAGGAATTGATCATGAACTATCAGAAATTGATCACAATAGTTATAATATGTAACGGTGACGCATCAAAATATAATATATCCAAGTCGGGTATGGAGTATAAAATTCGTAACATACATAGTAGCTTTGCTGTATGTACTCAATTAAATGTAATAAATAAACGATCATTATTTTCCATGCAATTGTACATATAACTAAGATGACTAACGATACTTAGAATTTATATTTGAATAATGTCAAAGAAAAATGAGGTAATACGTATTACGTAAGCGATACAAAAAAATAATGATACATAATAAAATAATTATCACTACGATTCAATAATGGACACATGGACACTAGTGTGATCAGGCATTTTTTTCTCTTTCTACGGTAATAGAAAATATTGACATTTCAGCGTAGACAGTGTTGCCCGAAACGTGCCATTCTCTAGCCGTGCCCGGAAAAAACGATTATCAAAATTTCTAAAACCCAACTGCCTTTACTTATAAACGTTGCGTAGCTTAGATAAACACTTATGTCTCTTATTATCATCGTTGATTTGACATTTGAAAGAAGAAAACAACTAATCACCGGTAAGTTAGTTCTTAAAAATATTGTTATATAAAGAAATAAATATTATAGAACAATAATTGTGGCGCCAAAAGACCGCCCTACCCGAATGGCAATGGCTCCGCATTGCTAATACCATCCAAGAACCTAATATGCGGCAGTATAGTATACATAACTGGCCCAAATTCAATGGCCAGGCACATTGTTATAGAAACCTTCTGAATGCCTATTGATGTGAATTTAATAAAAAATACAGATTAAAAAAAGGTAAGTTCAATTAATTTCATTTATTTAACCGACATTAAAAACGAAAGAGGTTCTGCTTGCTACACATAAAGTTGGCTTGATAAAGAACACTTAGTTTCATAAAATTTATTTATTGATTTTTAAGAAATCGTGCTGATTAAATGGAAACCATTGAGTTATCTCATAATCTTCAATAAAAACATTAATAATAATATATGTAGAAGATATGACAACAATTGCATCGCAACCATCTCAAACGTATGTTCAAAATAAGCCTTCATCAGGAAAGCATTGTCCGAAATGTAACGGAGATCACAATCCGTCAATTGTTTTAAATTTTTAGGTCTTAGCGTAGAACAAAGATTAGAAATATTACCACTAATACTAATACTAACCGAAAGTCCGTTATAAATGTTTGCATCAAGGGTATTGTTCAATAGATTGTAAAAAATCTATTTGTATAATCTGCAAATGTAAACCACAATGAACCCATTCATTCTATCGCGTATTCGAAACGCAGTTGTTCAAATATCGAAACGAACGAAAGCACCAGCCACCTAAGCTGTTCCACTTGCACCTTCGAATGAAGATTCACTAGTTCTAGTGTTGCTTTATATATACGAATAGAGTTGCCGAATTATTAGAGGATTCGGGCAACTGTGTTTGGCGACACGTTCCCACGAATATGAATGTTAATTAAATTAAACGTTTTTCTGGATGAAATCGTCGGTTAGACAATTCAGACTTTAATTTCGAAAAGAAACACCTAATTATTTTATAGTCCACTTATAAATTTTCGTTATTATTGTTTAACCACGAGCATAAGCAATTAATGCAGGCAGAGCTACAATTATTATTATTTGCATCCATCCGCGAAAAGTATTGGTCTATTGGTGGTCGCAATTTAAACAAATCGTGTTTTTATAAATGTATTCGTATGAGGGGCAAAGTTATTACTCCTTTCATGAGAAACTTGCCACAGCGATTTCAGCCTGGCGGTTACCCCTTTGAAAATGTAGGGGTAGGTTACGCTACGCAATTATGTCAGCTAGTCGTCAAGATCGAGGTTGTAGGCTTGTGAAGGTATGTTTAGCTATTTTATATGCTTTACTATTAAGCAATTCATGTAGGTTGGTGACATAACCACTAAGATATTTATTTTCGCATTAGAGATTTTATATCTCGTCATGGTAAGCCAAAAAATATTTAAGCCGACAATGGCTCGTTATTTGTAGGAAAATTGAATGATATTAGTAAATTTCTAAAAAGTAATTGCACTTATAAAAAGTACTTGCATTAGAAGAAATGGCCAATGAAGTTATTATTTTTTCTATTTTACTCCGGCATACGCTCCTCTATGCTCCGGTTCGGTGGTTTTTGGGAAGCAGGCGTTAGGTCCATTAAATATCATTTACAACGAGTAATAGGAAATTGTAAGCTTAGTTATGAAGAACTAAGCACTGTGTTGGTACAAATAGAAGCAATTTTTCAATACCACCCACTCACGCCGTTATCTTCTGATCCGAACGATTTAATGCCGTTGACACCTGGACACTTCATTATTGGACGACCAGTTACTTCGTTGCATGAACCGAATTATGTGGATCATCAAGAATGCCATCTTACTCGATTCCAGCAAATAGAGCACCTTCGCCAGGATCTTTGGAAGCGTTGGAGTAAAGAATATGTCACCGAGTTACAGCAACGTGTCAAGTGGCATACAAATAAGAAATGTCAAGAATTTGGCAGACTTGTTTTAATAAAAGAAGATCATTTACCACCTCTGAATTGGTCGTGAACCCCTTTGCCCTGGGTTAGACAATACAAGCAGATTAGCAGACATTAAAACCTCTGATGAAACTGTACGTCGAACATTCAGCAAAATTGGTCCATTACCAACTTAAAATAACTCTGGTTTTAAGGCGAGCTTCCAACGCGCAGGGGGGGGGGGTGTTTAATTAAAATACGTATATATTTGGTATGTATAGCGCTTTACAAATAAGAAATAAATGTCATTTTATATTATAAACGTTTAAAAAGTTTGTATTACTTTTAAAAAAATCGTATTTATTATTTTACCTCAATATTCCAAACAGGCGGGTAACTAGTATATATTATAAGGGAGGGGATTGAAGCGTATATCATTTTAAAGGTACTGTGCGTGGATGTGCACAAAAAGTTGAACGAATTAGGACCACACGCGATACTGTTTAATAATAATCTCTGTCTTACTACAGATTATGACCAAATCAGTAACAAATCGATATTAAACGACTAAAAGAAAAACTCACTAAACTCAATTTACATGTTATGTAGGTTACTAAAATGTATTCTAATCTATCAGCCCTTTTTTAATGCACAGCATAATGTAATTACATAGTGGAATATTTATTGTTTTAATCGTAAATTCATTGAATGAAATAACCTAAACTTGCATTAATTTTGTAATCCGAGTACGTAAATGAAACACAACATGACAAGGACAAGGTCTAAAGAAAAAAGAACTACTGACGTATCATTAAAAAATAAGTTTACGTTTAGGAATGAATATCACAAAGTTTAAAAATGTTAAATATTTTTACAGCTTCAGGGCGTTGTCCAAGGGATCAAAATATGAATTCTCTGTTTATTTATTTTTGTATCGCTTAAAAATAAGCAACAATTAAAAAAAATAAGATATTTACTTACATGTTATCGATGAATAAAACACGTTTAATGAATGTAAACCGGGAAATATCTATTAATTTCTAAGAAAACTCCACATTGCACCGTTTTGTGTAAGTGTATCGATTTTCCTACAGCCGCCCACTATGGCATGAAGTTTGAACTCACAGTAGCTAGCGCGGTCTGTTGCATAGAACACACGTTTGGAACGCCCGAAAACCGGAAAATGCCAAAACAAATACGTAAAAACAACAAACGATTATTATTTGACCCGTAACGAATACTGAAAAATTGCAAATAAACTTATATTATGAATATCTTATTAAAACTTCTTGTATCATTACTAAATTGCAATAGTGATCCCGGGCCTTCTTCTACAAATGCAGATCGCTCAGGTATTTTAACGTTAATTGCTAGTGATTATAATAAGATCCCGGATGTCTTTGTGTTTTGTGTATTCCGTGGTGTAACGCAAGGCTTTAGGGATGAGGCGACAGCTGCAAAGCACGTGGAGCAGCAGCTGCGTAACGCCCGCGCACGAGCAAGCTGTGTCCGCACCTGCGCCAAACCTCACCTCAATTTTTTTACTACCTCTATCATCAAACAGACATCATATTAGCATCTGCTCCAATTTTTTTATTAAAAGATTGCGCATGCTAACATTCTTATGGAATAAATCGAATTATGAATTTACAAAACATAAATAGTCATTAAAAAAATATTAACATAGCTACGTGTGTTATCATTTACCGCATTTTTTTTATTAATTTCATAATTTTGTTGACAGTATTGTCATATATTTAACATAACTAACAAAAACAATATTTTTCGGCGTTTACAATTGTTACTCATAGGAAATATGTACGTTTGTACATAGCATATATTTATCCAGGGTATTTTCGGTGACAGAGATCCAGAGTGTGGCTAACTAAATATTCATTACTCAGATTAGGTACAATCATTCATAATAACATTTGTAGCTTTGTAACACTTTAGTCGGTTTGATCGCTAGCTGTTTATATACGTGGCGCATTTATTGTTTACACTCATTGATCTATTCCGTGTATGCAAACGTCACATTTTACGTAATAAATATTTATCAAAGATCTCAGTGTGTCTACTCGTGTTTGCAACAACAACCGTGTATTGTTGATCAATTTAATCAAAAATCGATTATTTTCCTTAAGTGAATTATATAAGGTATCGTAACGAATATTTGTGATTTTATTTTATAACAATCGTTTTCAAAATGTCATTTAAAATGTTATAATGCTGTCAATGGAAAATTTAATATCAGTGTATTTATATAATTATAAAAAAACAGTATATTTAATACTATTCTACTAAATTTTATAATTGTGATATTGATGATCAATGTATGTTCCAGGCATGCAAAATGAAACATCAGATGAAGCAGAAGCAGAAAATGAAACAGCTGGCCCATCAAGAGTGTGCAAAGGTATAAATTTATAAAATATATTTTATAATACAATTTCATATACACATTAAAAAAAATGCTTTATAATATTTTCCTTCATTAAATTCTTTTAAGGTTATGTCTATGTACATGTACATCAAAATAAAGAGATTAAACGACTAAATTCATATAAAGCTATTAAATGAAATGAGTACTTACAAATCGTTCGTATGTTGTATATTACAATGTACTACAATTTAAGGAATTAGGAATAAACTTGATAAAGCAATAGAAACAGCTGATAGAATTATTGGCACTGGCCGAGCGCGCGGGTTGCGCGGTGCGACGGCAGGCAAGTCATTCGAACGAAGCCCAACAGAGCGCGCCTGGCGGATATCGGGACAGTTACTGAACGTGACGCACGTATCGTTAGCGTGCTTGGAGCGCCATCGTAGGTTATAGTCGATTCCACCGACAGTTGCGAGTTTCGCGCTCATGGACGTAGAGTGTTGTCTGTTTTAGTATCGGAAATTGTAATTTAAAGTGAGAGTGAGAACAATAACTGTTGAAGCTTTGAAGTTAATGTGTTTAACGTTTTATAGTGGAATTTCCTGATTACAAATGGAACCAATTAGAGGTGAATGCTTTTTCTAACATAACCTAATTTTGGGTGATGAGTTTTATTTAAAAAAAAAAAATTATTCGATAGGTTCACCATGCATTCGTCATTACATAAATCATCAATAATAGTGATCTAATTATTGTATACAAATATATCAATTTATAAAAGTATATGACGACTATCGTGGCGTTTTTCTACCACGTCAACAGTTACCAGATTATTGAATTGGTGCTTGATTATTAAATAGCTTAATAAATTTGAACTAGATGTCAATAATGAGACATTATTTATATAAAATAAGTTTTTTACAAGCTGTAAGTTCTTTATTACATATACCTATACATTTTGTAAACAGCTGTTTGTTTGATCAGGCATATGTATTATGTTGCATATTATTTACTTTATTTCGTACCTAATTATCTTAATAGGTAGATGAATTTTGTTTTTCAGAACTCGTTCTTAAGTAATTAGTAAATACTATCTTGGTAATAAACAAGGATAAATAATTTAATCAAGTAATTATTTTTCTACAAGTAATTAAAAGTTTAAAATACTCTCTTATTTTTAGAATACAGATAATGTAATAAAATTATTTTATTAAGTCTTCTTGTATAATTAAAAATACATTCTATTTTTTAACTTCATTGTTATACTTGTATGAGTAGCGACATCTATATGAAGATGTTAAAATTACTTGGTAGGAATTACCCGATTTAAAAATACGATTTATTTGAATTTAACAAATAAAACATTTTAGTGGAAAAATTAAGGAAAATATTAAACATAATTGCTATTTCTGGGAAGTATATTGTATCATCATTGGTATTACAATAGAGTAATGAAATTCATTTTACATGGATTGTACGTTAATAGATAAAGAGTTAGTGATAAGAAACTTAAGTGACCAGTAATTCTTAGAAAGTACGGCTTAACTAGATACTTTATTTTCCTCTTGTAACGTACGTTTCCTCGTGTAATGACATGAAGAACACACATTTCGAATCCATTAAAAGTTGAAACTTATTTAATAGTTTTGTAGATACAAAATAAATTTACGTACATTTTGTTTGTTAAAAGTTTGGCCTTGTATTTTTTCCCACCCAAATGTGCCTCTAGCTACGTTGATGGCATGACTTCACAAATTGTATATAGGTTTCAATTAGATTGAACAGTTCAATTCTATAGATAATACATCATACCTAACGTTAAATTAATTTTCGTATTTGCAAGATATTTAAAAATATAATCAATAAATTACATTAACCCGCACACAAAAGTATTAGTACTGTTTATTGTATTGTTAGTTATCAGACTACTAGCGCCATCTATTGTGTGATTTATGAGCTACTTTATAAATAGTATGCTTAAAATAGCCGTAGAGACTTATTTTATCAACAAGCAAACAAACAGATTCTTCTTCATAAATATTATATATATATTTTTCTACTTGAAGTAACTTTATTTTGAGTTTAAGAAATGTTTACAATTGAACTGTGATATTGCTTTTTTCATAATTTTAAAGCGATCGGAATTTGGATTTCAATATCATTTGGTTACTAAAGTTATGAAAAAAATATAGTGTAGGGGGTGTATATAAGATAATATGTATGGATTTTTTTAAATTTCATTTAGGTAAATTATATTTTTTATTTTTGTTTATTATTTTCAGTGTCTGCTGTGTTATATCTTATGTATTTTTGGAAAACTACCTAGTATCGCTTTTGTCTTGTTTATCTAGCGACTTATCCTCATTGTTCACTTTTGGCTAAAATATAACTTTTTTAAAAATATTTATTGTATATAGTATATAGCTCGCCAATCATTACGGTTGTCTATTATACTCATCTCGCTTCATTCATATTCAAAAATAGCTGATGACTTTCATTCATTCAGTTTTATATTCAACAAAACGCCGCTTTTGTAAATAAGCTCCCCATCTGGCGGATGTTCATTTCCTCTGATATCGTTTCCGGGCTATATCCTTTGGTTTGCTTTTTTATCTTTCACGATGACAACCGAAGTTCGTAAAAGAATTACGATCGAATGGACTCTAGAATGAAGGCGTTGTAAGGAAGAAACAGAATTTGTAATAGACCTTTAGCGATGTAATTTTAAAGGTACATGAGATAATGTGTAGGTAGGTACATAGTGTCTACATAGTGCTGCGTAGGTGCTACAGGCAAGGCATTGGAATTCGAAAGCCGAGCGCCGACCACCCATAGGCATGAGAACACGGCCCCGTCCCCTTCCCCACGGCTCGCTACGGCGCCGCCTCTCGCCGCTCTCTTAAGGCACAATGCTGAATTTCATTTGCTCTTAGCGCCGAGCTTATGGACCTTGGATTCGAGACTTTTCGTTTTATTTTCCTTGTCTGTCCCGTTTCATGGAAGCGACGTATTTCGAAATCTTTGGCAGTCTCGTCTCACCGCGTATATTGTTTTACATTTAATTAGTGAATGTTTTACAAACTAGCTCTTTTATCTAGATATATTTAAAATTCCTATTATATATCCTTACATAATTTCATTTATTTACATAATATTTATTTTTATGCATTTTTAACTATCAATTGAATGTCCGAATCATGTCAATGAATTTATGATGAATGTATTCAATTTTGACAGTTAATATATAGCTTGTACTAGTAAGTGCAGTCCGCATTCCACACCGTCACTTTTTATTCGGTACTGCTTAGACCCGCCCAGCAGTACTGCCACATTCCAAAGGCCCTTTTTTACGCTGTGTGGTCGCGGTTTCCGCTGAAGACGGCAACGTCGCGTCTCAAATATGAATGAAATCCGGTCGGCGGTGAACGGCGCGGCAACGTCGCCCCAGACGCTAGTCTGATTGAGAACTACATCTCTCCCGCGTCGTCCCTTCGCACTTCTCGCTTGTTTATCGTATCACAATATAGAATGTAGACGAATAAGTACGCGGCCATAGCGTCTTGAATCGTGGTGGTCATACTTTATTTAACATGTGTCAACCACACGTGTTAACACTATACGATGCTTTTAAAAAAATATTCCCGTTGGCCATGTCTGAAAAAAATCATATTTCGTGCTAGTCTTATATCGATTATTTATCTTTTATTATATGTAGCATTTTGTGATATCAACGAGACCTTTGTATATATAGGCCTTCGTATGGACTCTGTAAATGTAACAGCATGGGGGACCCTAACTCAGACGACACAGCTGTGCAAGGCACCCCACGTAGGCGAATTTGAACCCTCCTAAAAGTACGCACGCATGCGCAACAGCTACACGTCAATGATACTCGCAACCCTATGCGACACAACAAATGCGAAGCGTACTATGGTCGAGTCGCCAATTACTTTTGTCAGATTCTAAATAATATCTTATTTGAAGAAAAAAACTGTGAACTCTTAATTTGAGATGTGCTTTTGTTGTTTTACGTGAAATTCGTGTTTACACATTCGCAGTACAATGCCGTTATTGGTTGATTGCAAGCTCGGAAACGGTAAATATTGATTTTTCGTGGCCATTACTCTCGTAGCTATTTTAGATTTTTCGTTAGTTGTTTCATATTCTGCGTAGTATCGAAAAACATTTAAATTATACTATCGCGCTATTTACAGAGTATCAACTAGGTTTTACTTTCTCTGTAAGATTATTTTTCATTAAGAGTAAGTACTCTTAATGAATTATTTAATTCGTATACTATTTCATATTTGGTTTCAAAATGAATTTAATTCTTAACTATTTGTAATTCAATTACCTAAATTAGTTCATAGACAGTAATCATTTACATTAATTTCAATGATATATATATTATTGTTGATTTGTATGAAAACGATTTGTCTATTTTTAAAATAGATTATTTATAATATAGCCTTGTATTTCTCAAATAAATGCAGGATACTGTTGTAATAGTAATCTCACAAGATGCTCGAAATAGTAGAAAAAAGACTAGGCTTTAAGTTTGTGAAAGAAAAAATTGATTGCGGCCGTTTAGTGCATGCGCACTGAGTGCACGCAGAGAGGGCCTGAGGGCGAGGCGAGGAGAGGCTGCGGGAATGGAATGTCGACGATGCAGCCGGGCCGGCCGCAATGGCCGCGAACTTGTTGTTATGAGAAACTGTTGAACACACTTGTCTGCTGTCTTGTTTTACACAACTGTAACCTAAACGACATTAGTTACTAAGCTATTTGTTCAGGGATACATATATATTATGAATTAGTTGTTATATATTATAAAGCGCAATATACGAATAATGTATGTAATTCTTTACCGTACTATAAGTTAATTATTCTTCTAAAAAATGCATATTCGCATAAAAACACGGCATATATTCTTTATTATTTAAGGTCTATATATAGATATATTATATATTCTTTATATGCCTTATGTATTAAGCCCGCTTATTTGTTTCTTTACAGTGCCCGCAAATAATGCATCGCCGATGGCAGCTGGAATGTTAGCACATTTGCTGAAAAACCGACAACCTTTAAGTCAGCTGGTGCTACCAACGCCAGGATGCGACTCCAATTCAGGAACACCTTCGTCATCACCCAACTCCGTATCCTCCTCATCTTCTTCTGAACCTAAAAACGACAATCGCGACTTATTCGTCTTCGGTCCCGGTGGCCCCGACATGAAGCGTGAAGAAGACAGGTTAAATACATTTGATAAATGGCCTGTATCATTCTTGTCACCTGAACTTCTCGCAAAAAACGGATTTTACTACCTCGGCCGAGGCGATGAGGTGCGCTGCGCTTTCTGTAAGGTGGAAATCATGAGATGGGTAGAAGGTGATGATCCTGCTAAAGACCATCAGCGATGGGCTCCCCAGTGTCCTTTCCTTCGGCGCCAGACCGGTTCGGGAAACGTTCCTTTCGACTCGACAGCGGCGGCCGGCCGAGACGAGTGTGGTGTTCGAGCACCTCCCACGTCTACTGCTGTTCGTATGCTCGGCCCAGTCCATCCTCGGTACGCTTCCGAAACTGCTCGACTGCGCAGTTTCAGCGATTGGCCCCGCAGTATGCGTCAAAAACCTGAAGACCTAGCAGAGGCAGGCTTTTTCTATACCGGCCAAGGCGATAAAACGAAATGTTTTTATTGTGACGGCGGTCTGAAAGACTGGGAGAATGACGACGTACCGTGGGAACAACATGCTCGTTGGTTTAACCGTTGCGCCTACGTGCAGCTCGTTAAGGGGCGAGAATATGTACAGAAAGTGATTTCTGAAGCTTGCGTTATTCCAGCCCCGAAAGAACAGAAAGAATCTACTGTAACTGCGCCCGCACAATCGGCGGAGAAGAGCACCAATGAAAAGGAAGAAGACCACGTCGAGGACACGAAGCTGTGTAAGATATGCTATAATGAGGAAAGGAATGTTTGTTTCGTCCCATGCGGTCACGTCGTGGCCTGTGCGAAATGCGCCTTGTCGACCGACAAATGTCCAATGTGCCGAAGGACGTTCACAAACGCAGTGCGATTGTATTTCTCATGAGAAGGGTTCATCAGTCGAGGACTCGTTACTAGTCACATCACCGGGCGGCCCTGACTCGTGCTGAAACCACGCTCTGTGAAAAACCGCTTTAACTGTGATTTAATATATTTCGTCATTATATTAAAATATGAAGCGGTGGGGCAACTTTTAGTACTTCGGGCAAGATAGTTTGACAAACAGGAGTTTATTTTAGATGTTAAAATGATTTTAAATTATTTATTGTTTATTAAAAATATAATGTCACCTGTAAATAATATATTGTAAATATTAGCTTGTCATTTTGTCCCACCGACAAAAATGAAAGTTGTAAATTAAAAACTTTCTAATGCAATGACAAAGTCACAGCGCATTTATTAATTTAATTAGATCAAACTTAAAATTTTGTTTATTTAAGATTTATAATTATAAAAACAACATTGCCTATTAATCCGTTTCAGAGTAGCGCTAAACAATAGATATGTAAAGACTTTGTTGATTGCATTAAAAAAGTAAAATGAATAATTAATTTCATAATGTAAACATTGAATTTAATTAAACAATTTAATTTTTCCATTATTATAGTTATAACTGCACATGTGTTTGGAAATTGATATTGGTGCAGAATAGATATGACTTCAATATAAAATAATTGTTCCTGTAAATATTTAATTTTGACAATAACAGGCAAATTAAAAATTATTAGGACATAATGATAAGCAGAGAAAGTGTAAAAATAATTTTTCGCTAAGAATTTGTCAGGCAATGCTCAAAAGCAAAATTAGGAATTCGTGTAACATAAATGTTTTGATTTTAATTTGTGAAACAATTCAACGGGTTAAAAAAATTGCATTTAAAATTCACTTTACAAATATAATAATTAAGATGAAATAATAATTGAATAATTAAAGTCATATTTTAAATAATTGTAAAACAATATCACATATTATTTTTCACTTAACTATTAGTATCACAGAACTGATTTTAATTTTAAACTTACAATTAAATATATCACTGCAATTAATTATTGAGAGAATTTATAAAAGTCACGTTCAATATGTTTTTGTCATAGTTAATTATTATTTCAACCTGTTGATGTTATTAATAAAGATAAAAATGTTAAATGGTATTTTTGTTTTCTTTGAAACTTTTACTCACATATTCACACACACATTTGATTTTAAACTCATTCTTGAGCCGTTAATTATACCAATTAGTAGTAACTGGTCTAGTTTGGTAGTGTGTCATATTTCACAGTAAATATATAGTTACAATTGTCATTATAAAAAACCTAAGTTATAACTAAACGTTTATTGATGGTAACAAAAATAAAAGTTTTTTTTTATAGTATAGGTAGACGAGCATATGGGCCACCTGATGGTAAGTGGTCACCAATGCCCATAGACTTTGGCATTGTAAGAAATGTTAAGCATCGCTTACATTTACCAATGCGCCACCAACCTTGGGAACTAAGATGTTATGTCCCTTGTGCCTGTAATTAGTTGTTGTAAGTTGATGTAAAAGCAAAGCAAAGAGGGATAATAGCTTTAGCTTCAGCTTATAACAACATGCTGATCCAGCATGGCTGGTTGATACATATGTGGCAGAATTTATTCCTACACATTCAGGTTGCCTCACGAATTAATTTAACACTTATATTTTCTATTAAAATCATATTTTCATGATTTATAAAAAAATACATATATATTAAATTACATTATTAGGTGGCTGGTATTCCCAAGGAGCAGGAAGGAAAACAGTTACAGTAATAACAGATATGTTAGTTGCACAGAGGGGACATTACATTATTTATTTTATTAAAAATGTAATTACAAATATACGGTTGTCGCGATCAATTTATCATGAAATCAAATTAAACTGGTACGCTTATTGTAAACAGTAAATTGTATGGGAAGTGAATTAAGTTATTTCACTTTGTGAATAAAGAGTAAAAAAGAGCATTAACAGAGCAGGTTACTCAAAAACTAACATTTGAGAAAATCTAATGATTCCAGGGTTGCTTTTAGCCTAGCTACTAGCTAGCCGTATGATTGATAATATTTCTTATCAAGACCTAGGGTTGCCAACATTCACTCAAATGATTAAATTATTTTTCAGAATAAGCTATAAAGAATGTATTTCTATATAGTACACTCCGAATTATTGTAATTATAATTTTTATGAAAACTATATTTCTTTGGCATCTTTGTTTTTATATATATATATGTATATGCTTTGTATAACTCAAATTTAAAATTTTGGATATTATAAGATGGGTAAGACAGCATTGCAATGGCTCGTATTATTAAAAAAATAGTTATTAATAAATATGGATTTTTCTTATTTTTGATATTGAAAATAATTCGTCTTAACTAAAATGTAGTATTTTTGCATACTAAATAATTGGCTTACTATTTATTTATATGTGTTAATGAAATTTAATGTTACTATTGTAACTGTTACTATTAAACCGCAATTATTTTTTTATTTCTTTACTTCAAAAATGTTGCAGAGTAAAATCAAAATAGTAGGCGACAAAATTAAGAAATCGAAAACTTGTACTTGTAATAAAAAAAGTCTAATAGTTTTTTAATCATTTAATTCTTCGTCAAATACAAAAGTTTACAAGGTGGACATTAACGCCTGCACGTATTTGCTATCCTTCTGTAACAGTTGTTGCTTAAGTTTATTTATTTCGATTAACATTTCATCGTCTGATGTTATAGAGTTATGTATTTCTTTGCATTTTTGCAAAAAGTCCGATATCAACTTCTGTCCTTCGGTGTTTTCTTCGGACTCGAAGGCCGATTCAACTTCAAATAGGTTCGTTTCCAATTGCGCCTGTTGAGCCTCAGCGTACTAAAACGAAATTAAACAATGATATGAGAAAATTTTAATGAAAGCAATCATCGGCTGGCCTCGTATCAGTGTCGACAGTGTGTATGCGCGGCTTAGAAATTATTTAACAGACGTTTACGGCCGCCCGACTGGCGCCGATAACGCCCTCTAGCCATTAGTCACAGCTTCGTCAAGTCTACTGAACGAAAAGATAAATTTTATTAGTAGCTAAAATAACTAACTCAGATAAAAAAAACTTCTACAGGTAACGATATCAACAATCGTTTTGATCAATAGAAATGGTTTGGTTTGGTAACAGCCTGTGAATGTCTCACAGCTGGGCTAAGGCCTCCTCTCCCATTCTGAGGAGAAGGCTTGGAGCTTATTCCACCACGCTCCTCCAATGCGGGTTGGTGGAATACACATGTGGCAGAATTTCAGTGAAATTAGACACGTGCAGGTTTCCTCACGATGTTTTCCTTCACCGTAAAGCACGAGATGAATTATAATTACAAACTAAGTACATGAAAATTCAGTGGTGCTTGCCCAGTTTGGGTTTGAATCCTATAATATTAAAGAAAATAGAAATAAACTTATCATGCTGTAGATCCTATATATATATATTGGCTAAATTATCTATACGAGTATTTTAAATGTGAAAGTAAGTCGTATCTGTTACGCTTTCACGGCTAAACCAATGAACTAATTTGATGAAACTTGGTATGAAGCGACTTTGAACCCTAAGGAAGGCCCTGTTCCCTCTAACACGCTGGCGAAAACTAGTGTAATAATAAATATATTTCTAAACCTTAAAATTGGTAGGTATACGTCAAAACTATATAAAGTACTAAAAATTTATCTCATCTTGATATCTTTCATGAGATACTGACGGTCCACCTCAAGTCTGCGTGTGAGTGAAGCCTATGTCAGTTAACTCAGTTACAATTAATACGTTAATTGGTGTATATTATATATTGGTGTATATTATATATTGGTGTATATACAAAAACTAAAGTCCAATAATAGCGACAATACAAAAATGTCCATAGAACAGTCCGCATCAGCGGCAGCGAGGCAGTGATCATATATTTGTAAGTCACGTTGACCGTTTTTATACAGATGTAACTAGAATACCTGAATGACTGCCTCGTTGATCTAGTGGCTTGATGTAAGGCCGCAGACCCGGAGGTCCTGGGTTAAATTCTCAGGCCGGATCAAAAAAAAAGTTATTGGGTTTTTCTGTAAGAAAATTCTCAGTAGCAGCTCGGAGTCTGGAAGTTGGAATTGTTTTCACTCCCGTGCCTCGGAAAGCACGTAAAGCTGTTGGTCCTGCGCCTGAACTCTTTCCGGTCGTGTCGGATTGCCGTCCCATCGGATTATGAGAGCTAGGGTACAGAGAGTGCACCTGTGTTTGCGCCCAAACTAATTAGCTAATCTCTCTTGAGAATGGCCGCAAAAGCCGAAATCGGCCTGCAGAACATTACCTGAATGATTGAGTCAGGAAGATCGGCCAGCTTGGCAATATGCAGCCCCAGCGATTGCGTTGCGGGCCCCGGTAGGATTTTATGCAGCAGCACCAATTGTTGGTCCACGACGGAGGCCTCGGCGTGAGAATTCACGATCACATTCGGGTGTAAGCTCGGCAGGCGAGTCAGCTCGTGATAGTGAGTCGCGAACAGGCAGAAACATTTAATTTCCGTTGCCAGTTTTCTGTAGAAAAAAAAACAAACAATGATATGTATGTATGTTTCGCTTTCACGTAACCACTAATTTTGATGAAATTCGGTATGAAGCTCGAACCCCGAGGAAGGTATAGGTTACTTTTTATACGTGACAACAGCTCCCCACTAATAAGTGAGCGCATCCGCGGACAAACACTAGTACAAAATAATTTATTAAATAAATTATCACATATTTATTTTCTAATTTTAAAATCGTTAATTAAACATTTTGATGTCTACAGTACAACAAGGGAGTGAGACAGATTAGAGCCATACGTTAATATAATGTAGACAAAAATTCCTAATTTTTTAAAGTATTTTTTATTACTTTTTTGACATAACTAATAAGTCAAGCTTTTCCCTATAGTAACCATTACCAAGAGCATTGATTTTGCGATTTCGCATTAATTGATATTGCTTTATCACATTTGGTGTATAAATACACCAGACAAAAATAAAAACAATAAAAGTTAACTATATTCAAGTGGGTCTTATAAGCTATTCTGAATATTCATATTTAAAGGATTGAACTAAACGTTATCAACAATATATATATATATATATATTCCTATCGGTATGGTTATTATTTTATTCATAGATGGCGAACATATCGCAAATTAATAAAGATACAAAAAATGATTTCAATTCATTTTCCTTTCCCCGTAACTTTGATTAATTGTTGGAAAATAGTTCGTACTGAGTTTACTACCAGTTTTTTTGGGTAGAAATTACATAATGAACCGGACGATTTAAGAGTATTCACAAGAGCTTATTGAAATAAAGTATATTTCGATTGAATTTGTTTTGTATGAAGGTTTTGCAAGTTTAGCAGTGTGTGTGTTTTTTTGTGTTATAATCATTTTTCTTACTCCGCTATTGCCCAAGCTATTCCGCAGCCTTCATAAGTAGATGTGCCTCGACCGAGTTCGTCGATGAGGACGAGGGAGTCTGGTGTTGCAGTCTGGAATCGTTTTAAAATAAAATTATTTTTATGACAACGTAGCTCTGATTTTAAAGATACATTTAAATTTAATTTTATAAGTAAAAAACTTGTAATGATTTTTCCATAGAATTAATACTATGACATTTTTTTTTTAATTAAGTCTTATTTTTTTATACTAAGTATAGATTTCTATTTTCTTTTCCAATTTAATATAATAATAAGGAAATGACGTATGGAATTAATATAGATATTTTAAAGTAACAAGGCGACAGGAGCGAACAGATTACTTTCACGTCGCTATGTCGCCGGAAAACTATTTTTGGTAACCAACGGTAAGTTCTGGTAACTACTGGGAAAGATAAATAAATAAGAAACTAAACCATGGCAAATAAAACTTTAACTATAAAACTGACTATATTTATAATACGCTATCTGTATACCGTCGGAGAATGAAAAATAAGCATCATTTTTGGAAAAAAATGTAATGATCACTGAAATGATGAAATCTTTCTATCTGGTCGAGGGAGGGTATGTTAGGATTGAGGTATGAACAGGGCGGACCCGCAGGATGGCGGCGGCCTCCACCATCTCCATCATGAAGGTGCTGTGGCCGCGCCGCTCGCAGTCGGCGGCGCCCACGCGCGCCAGCAGCGCCCGCAGCGCCGGCAGCGCGGCGCGCGCGGCGGGCACGGCGGCGCCCGCGTGCGCCAGCAGCGCTGCAGCGCCCGCCGCGCGCAGCCACGTCGACTTGCCGCCCATGTTGGCGCCCGTCACCACGTGCAGCACGCACGACTCTGCGTCGACGCCGAACATTAATCGCGCACAATTCAATTTAAATCTACAATTTACGTACTTTATCCGTTGGATCATGTCATGCGACATCCACTCGCTCGTCGTCCCGGCCAAATTTTACGACAAACTTATTTACGACTTTTACGACATTATTGGAATGGGCATATGGATATGATATGCTATGCATATTTAATAATAATATAAAAAAGTAAAAAAAGGGACTAAGAAACATTTTTCAATAAAAAAAAAAACGACAGGTTATTAATCTCAAATAAAACCGATGTCAATGATCCTACAGCTTTGCTGTCATAATAAAAAATATTTCGGCGCACAAGAATGTATGAATCATGGGTAATGGATATTTTAAATTTTTTTCTTATTCAACATGGAAACGTTACACTCGTTTGTTGATTGTTCAAAGTGTACCACGGACCTGAAAAGAAATACTTCAACGAAAGGAAACGAAGATTTATATATATATATATATATTTTATTATTTTTAACATCATAATTGACTGTTTCTTAATTTAATAAAATAATTTATAATAACGAATTAAATCTTTTGAACCATTAGTTAGAGATATATATAAAAAAGGAATGAATTGTCACGCCAAACAAATAATGTAAACTTTAAACTAATTGATTATTAATAATAAATAATTTTTAAATGAATACATATATGATGTAGAAATGTCGTCATTATTATAATTAAAATCAGTGTAATAAAATATTATATAAAATCATTACCAAAATTTGAGCTAATCCTACGTAGCCCGGATAGCTCAGTCGGTAGAGCATTGGACTTTTAATCCAAGGGTCCAGGGTTCAAGTCCCTGTTCGGGCGGGGTTTTTTTTATCACATAAAAATAATGTCTGTAGATTAATTAATTATATTTTTCATTTTGAAGATGTAAATTTAAAATTATGATATGAATACATTTAAATGGTAATTTTGAATTAAATATTTGCGATATGTGTGAGCATTAATTTTTACCAAACCCATTTCTGTTTGGATTTTGTTTAAACCAAATCAAAATAACTTGCAGATAAGACGAGTTCAAGTGTTCTTGATAAAAAGAACTGGCGCAGTCGAACACTGCAGACTGAGGTATACGTTTACGTCTACGTCAGTGAGGTTGGATGTAACATCCGTAGGTTCAGATTTCACCGAGTTATTTTATTTACTTTGTAATAATTAAGGTAAGGTTTTGTACAAGTCCATTTGCCAGTCCGCTTATCAATTTATATAATAAAACAACAATGAGCGTGCTTACCTCGCTTGAACACAACGTCGTTGGGGATGAAGGACACGCCCTCCTGCACCTCGAGGCACGGGTGGCGCAGGTCGATGAGCAGCAGCTCGTCCGGGCGGGCCGACAGCTCGGGGCGGCAGTACGGGGCGGGCGCGCTGCTGGCGGCCAGCGCGAAGGCCAGCAGCACGTCCAGGCGGGACAGCTGCAGCGACAGGCAGCACAGGCACTCCGCGTAGCCGCCTGCGGGCGACACGACCACTTACTGTGGTGGCTGGCACGGCGGCTCAGATACATCGATCTGTCTAGTCATTACTAGTGAACTGCTACAGTGATATTATAATGAAAATAATTATAAAATTATAATATATAATTATTTTAATTATGAGACTTGAACGTGCTAACAATAAATAAATAAATATATATATATAAATAAAATGTATATAAAATAGTAAATAAAATGACTAAATTAACCATCAGTATGCTAATCCAGTGATGGTGATCTGGCCCATCGTAACCGAGTCCCACATAAAGTGCATTTTAAAACATATATATATTTTGATGCGGAACATTTCATAATTGCATAGAACCTACTATAGCAGTACATAAGTCAAGATGGCCAAGTGCGTACAACGCGTAAATCTTAACCGATGATTGCGGGTTCAAACAAGCGCCATTGTGTTTTCATATACCTAATCTGAGCTATAGTAAAAACAAAGTAGCACCTGAAAATGTCCCACAGCTGGGCTATGGCCTCTCCATTTAAAGAGAAGGTTTATAACTTATTCCACCAAACTGCTCCAATGTGGGTTAAAAGTCACACATGTGGTTCAGTGAAATTACACACATGCAGTTATCCTCATGAAGTTTTTCCTTCACCAACGAGCACGAAGTGAATTATAAATACGTGAAAATCAAATGGTGCTTGCCTGGGTAAAAAAGCCGAGATGTTAAAACCCGGGCAAGCACCACTGAATATTCATTTGCTTAATTTGTGTTTATAATTCATCACATGCTTGACGGTGAAGGAAAACATCGTGAGGAAACCTGCATGTGTCTAATTTCATTGAAATTCTACCACATGTGTATTCTACCAACCCGCATCGGAGCAGCGTGATGGAATAAGCTCCAAACCTTCTCCTCAAAATGGAGAGGAGGCCTTAGCCCAGCAGTGGGACATTAACAGGCTGTTACTGTTGTTGCCTGGGTTACCATGGTATTGGTAAGTGGTATGTACCCAAAAATTGCAGCCAACGATCACTTACCAGCAATACCGATGATTTCCGTAACGACTTTGTCTTGTTCCTTCTCGTAGGTACTTTTCGTTTGCAAGTATTCTTCGGTGATACTTTCTAACACGCTATTCTTAAATCTGACACCACTCTTGACCGCGTCGATTATCGTATACTTCTTATTACCACGAAGACCGTGTTCTTCTTTTAAAGTCACTCTGAAATTACATAAACATTACTAACATTTCGTTTTGCGATCTAGACTAAATCTCTATTTAAGAGAAATAGTAACTTGTATTGCGTATGTATTAATAATAATAATAATTTATTCTCAGACAACAAAACTCCATACAATTGAGTTTACAAAATTTCTTACAATATTATTGTTAGTAACAAGAACTAAGAACTAAGTTAGACTATACAATTAAATTATTTCTGATTGCTGTCGCGATGCACGGCACGCCAGTACTTAACAATGGGATTTTCAGGGCACTCAGAGCATATCCTTAAAATCTCACTCCGAGAATTTCTAGTGCGGTACCAAAATGCCGCAATCCGCGACCTAACAATCGCAAAATAGTCAGGGACTCTGGCGTCGGCAAACATGGCTGACTATTGCGTATTCCACTCAATGGATTATAGATAAAAACCTTAGATTTACATATCCCATGTGATTTGCTAATAGTTATCTTATATTAACTACTACAAACACCTCTTCATTTATATATCTTTATTTATAATAACTTCGCTGACATTCAAAACGACATTTTTTCGGGTATCCTTAATGAATAATCATAGATTATTCAAGATCTCAAATCTCAAAGGAATCAGCTCCAAGCCTTCTCCTCAAAAAAGGTAGAGGAGGTCTTAGCCCAGCAGTGGGTCACTTACAGGCTGTTACTGTATTCAAGATATCGACCAAAGTTGTTTGTTTATCCGTACTCCTCTTGTGTTAGAATAGACTATATCCTAGTAATGCTTCCTAGTTAAAAGTGGTTTTACGCCGATGGCTTGTCACATTTTTCGTTTGCGATGGGCAGTGAACTAAGCGTGAGCTGATTGATTCTCCAGGGCGATTGTGAGTGTGAGAGAATGTAGTTTAATAATAAAAAACTTTTCTGTAAATAGTCGACACCATAGCGAGTTGAAAATAAATACAAGTACCTAAAGTTAAAACCATTTTGCGGATTGCTCTCGAGTTTGATAGTTTTCCCAGCGTCCAAGCCCAAGTCCCTCGCAGCCTTGTTGAGTTCCCTCTCCGCAGATGACTGTAGTTTCTCCAGCTGATCGGCTAAGCTTTGTAATTGTTCATCAAACGATGGTTTCACTAGGTAATCACCTGAAACAAGGATTTTTATTATTAGGTTCATTCACACACATTCGTTATGTATATTCGAACAATCAAATGTTTTTTGTTTCTATTTATTCGCTAAGCAATAATTTTACCTACAGTCAATAAAACTTTATATAACTTTTTATTGTTCCAATTAAATCGGAATATTGAAAGGATTACTTCGTCGTTAGTCTATCCGTCTGTCAAGCCTTTTTCTCAACGCAATCAAAAGATTCGGTCGTTAATGTCTCATATTTTTACACTCGCAAGGATATCAATACCTATAGGGTATTTCCCGTTGACCTAGAATCATGAAATTTGGCAAGAAGCAAAAAAATTCTGATTACAAATGAATGATAGACAAACACATTTGCAAACCTACATCAACCGCACTCTATAGAATTGATATTAGTGAGGAAGTGGATAAAATGTTTATTTTCACTAACAATATGAAAATGAATAAGCATAAATGATAACAATTACTGATTTGTCCTCACTATATGATAAAAAAGAATCATTTATATATGGATATAGGCATACCCGAAATAGTATAAAGACAATGTGAATAAAGTATCCCCAATGTTTGCTCTATAAATGTGTATAGAATTCGCTCTAATTCTAATTAATTGAATTTCGAACATTAAAATCTTTATTTTTTTTATTTATTATATAATATGATTACTATAAGAAAACATTCTATGAATTTATAGTTATATACATTAAATAGTTATTGACGTATTACAATTGAATATTTGAAATGAAACTTCTTTGATAATAATGATAATATCCTAGGACATTACTCACACGCGGCCATCTGATCCCAAACTAAGCAGAGCTTGTCCTATGAAATCTTTTCTAAATACATGCTTATATAGATAATTACACCCAGACTCAGGACAGACAGAGATGTTCCTGCACACAAATGTCTGTCCAGGGTGGGAATCGAACCCACAACCTTCGTCGTGAAAGGCAAGTATCTACCAACCACGCTACGGCCCGTTTTGATAGCGATGCCTGTTAAATTTCAAGGTTGATTTGAGTGATACGTTTCTATATGTAACGTTGACGAAAAGAAAGTTTCGCTTCTGTTACGTGTACCGAGTCACGAGCGTTATCCGCACCTCTGTCGACGGCGTCCATATCGACTGTAGCCTCGATCATCTGTTGATACTTTTCAAGGTCATTGTTCAGTTCTGATATCGGTTCCGCCAGGGACGAGTGTAAGGTCGCATCATTCGCCTCCGCCAAACATTGCAGCAAGGATGGCAGTCTATTTATGGCCTGAAAATTGAAATTTTGGATACATTTTCTGGTGGTAGGATGATAAACATCCGCCTGGCTTGTTACCACCGTACGCATGGTGTAAATCTCGTGAAGTGGCTTGCAGCCGCGTTTCGAGGTCAGCCAGCGTACAGCCAGTGCCCGAGCGAACATTGCCGCGATGGGTGTTGGTCCAGTGGAGACGGCTACTGAACCAATGCCAGGGGAAACTGTATTGCCCTGCCGGACAGGGAGACCCGAAGAAACGGCTATTCCGCTGGCCGCCCGTGGCATAGTACAGGGGCCCGAGCGTGCCTAACCAGCACGCGAGGCTGCCCCACCAGGCCACGCATAATCTCGGGGTGGACCGTCGTGCCGGTTGGTGACCGGAAGGTGGGGTCCCGGCGGCCACTTCCGGGGGGGTTCGGGGGCCCTTCCGTCCGGCGGGTCAGTGTAGTTTCCCTTTTGGCAACCACTTGGGGTAACACGCCTCCACACTTTGCCCATCCCTATCGTGGCAATACGTCGCTCGCTTCACGTCTCTTTTCCATTCTTTTTTTTTTTCCCATATGGTAGCGCATCAAAACAGGAATAACGGTCGTACAGCGGTGCACACCCCCACCATACCCACGCTGTTTGAGGTCGAGTTCACTAACATCCGTGGACTCCACGCTAACCTCAACGCTGTCCACCACCATCTCGAGACAGCACGGCCAGCAATGTTGTTTCTAACGGAGACACAAATACTCCGTCCTGCCGATACCAGCTACCTTAATTATCTTATTAAAGCCTAGTAAGTCAGGCAAGTGGAAGCATGGCTCCCACTGGGAGGTACATACATTGTCTATATGGATAATCCAAGACTGCATATATGGTACATCATATTGAGCAAGGAGCAGGGAGTCTTTCTATTGATGACAAATTAGTCATCGTTTTTTTTGCGCCATTTCTTGCAGTTTTTAAGCGTTATAACATGATTTGGTACGTTTGTGCGGCTTGCGTTAAGTAGTGGATTTGTTCACCGCCATAATACGGATTACTGAGGGACTAGATTCTCGATTTATAATTAACTGGTTTCTGGCCGTGGCTTCGTCCAGAAACTAGTTATTGCGGGGAAAGGAGACAGGTGTATCAGGTATCCTATATCGTTTTCTGTACACGTGACAATATTTATGCAAAATTTGATGATTAAACTAAATATTGCCCTAGTCGCTCTTATGCACGGTTTGTTACGGGTGACGTTATTAAATCGACATTACGAAATATATAATTACTTGATAAATTCTGTAACAATCTTGTAAATTGGCTTTCTTCCTCGTCAGCCGTCGCGCCAGGGCTTGCAAGTCTGGTATCCTCCTGAGATGATCCTCGTGCAGTTGTTGACGAAGTTGCGAGTTGTTCATTAGTAGTTCAACAATATCCAGTCTTTCATTTATCAGATTTATATCTCGAAGAGGTTGACGAAGCCATTGAGCTAATAGCCTGCAAATCAAATTTTATAAATTTGTTGATTTAACAGAACAACATATAACAGACTAAAAAATATGATAATCTGTATTCCAATTATAACTACTTACATCACTCCACAATACATTTTTAAGGAAGTAAATATATATACTTCATATTTTAAAATAAAAAAACAATACTATATTGTTAAAGTAACAGCTTCTCTTCTTAAGATTTTTTCGATCTTATATTTATTTAGCATAGTGCTAAAAGGACCAATACCAATAACCCTTACTTTTCGTAACCGGAACAGAAAAAATTACCAGATGTTGGTTGGTTAATATAACATATGTCATTAATAAAGAAAAGCTTATGCCGTTTGGGGGTCAAAGTTGCTCACGTCCGTAGGTCTCACCAAAAACAGGTTTCATCCCTCATTACCCTACACGTGGCCCCTGGGTGGTGCTAATTGAGCAACATATTCTAGGTGGGAGGCTCCGGCCGTAGCTAGCATTACCACCCTGCGAACAAAGCCGCACCGCCATAGCGATTTGTCAAGTGACTTGATTCACATTGTCGCGCAGCACTTCGTGTTCCGGTGCGAAGTTTGCAGCAGCTTACCATGGGGGATTGGGTCTGTATAGTTGTGCTCTGCATTTGGTGACAGGTTCTGACCGTAGTCACAGTGACGCCGGGCGGCTCAATCTGGAGGGCAGCGGGATCCGAAGCACAGTGCACCGCTGGCCGACCGCAGTTAGTAGGGGGCCCAATTAGTAGGTTCGCCATCTACGAAAGGCTGCCCCGCCAACTTGCGAAAAATCCTGGGATGGTTTCCACCGTGCTGGTTGGCGACCAGAGAGAGGTCCCGGTGGCAATTCCCAGGGGGGTTCGGGCGTCTCCGCGGTCTCCAGTTGAGTCTACCATCTCCGTCTCTGCGGTTAAAGTCACGATGTCCAAAATGCGGCACCTCGTACAACTTCCATTTCCCCATACCTATTCACGCCCACAAGCAATGAGTTATAAAAACAGCAAGAAGAATGTTTCACAGCGGCTGCACCACCTCTCATTTTCAGTGCATCTCTCTAATATACGAGGTTTGCACTCCAATCTCTTTGCGGTCCACCACCACCTTGAGACCGCCATGCCGCACTTGCTCTTTCTCACGGAGACACAAATCACTAGTCCAGCGGATGTAGCGTACTTACAGTATCCCGGATATTCTCTCGAGCACAACTTCAAACCTCGTGCTGGGGTCTGTATGTACGCTCGTAATGACGTCTGCTGCCGGCGTCTCCGAAACTTGGAGGTACCCGATTTTTCGGTAATGTGGTGCGTATCGGATACAGGATTGGAGCAGATTGTATACGCCTGCGTCTATAGGTCGCACAATGGTGACCAGGAGACAACTCGGATGTTTGAGTACCTCAGCGTGACGGCTGATGCCGTCCAACGTCGTTACCCGACTGCTCAAATGGTATTTCTGGGGGATTTCAACGCTCACCACCAAGATTGGCTGTTCCCATACCAGAACACCGACCACGCCGGGAGAGAGGCGCTCAAATTCGCAATATCCCTAAACCTCTCTCAGCTGGTACATGAAGCAACTCGGGTGCCGGACGTGGACGGTCATACACCTAACTGTCTGGACCTTCTGCTGACTACCGACCCTGACCGGTTTTCTGTGTCAGTTGCAGCTCCCTTGGGCACTTCTGATCATTGTGTGATCAGGTCGGTCTTCAACTTCCACCCTCTGGACTCCGGTCCCACTGGAACCAGACAGGTGTGGCGACACAAGTCGGCAGACTGGGACGAAATGCGACACTTTTTTTCATCCTACCCTTGGCGGCAGATATGCTTCTCTTACACTGATCCGTCGAGCTGCGAACAAGCCATATCTGAAGTGATATGTCAGGCTATGGAGTTCTTTATTCCATATGCTGACGTATCACTGGATGGCAAGATCCCTAGGTGGTACAACGCTGAGTGCGCCGCAGCTGAGGCCCGTAAAAACTCAGCATTTGTAGCGTGGGCAGCAGCCCACACCACCAAAGCTCCGGACATTGCGACTAAGAAGAGAGCCTTTAACTCTGCTGCCAAGTCCTACAAGAAGGTTCTCAAGAAGGCTTGTTTCAACCGAACTAGACGTCTTGGAGCCAAATTAGCTTCCTACCCCCGTGGTAGTAAAGCATTCTGGTCTCTGTCCAAGTCGGTTGAGACGAACTTCTGTCGTCCATCGCTGCCTTCACTGCTGAAGCCTGACGGATCCTTGGCCTTTACGGCAACAGAAAAGGCTAACTTATTAGCGGCCCTGTTTGCCGAAAATTCGCGTCTCGATGCAGGAAGTGCCTCACCGCCAAATATACCACCTTGCGACTCAATGATGCCAGAGATACGAATTCGCCAAAGAGAGGTCCTAAAAATTCTGCGCACCTTGAACGTGAATAAGGCCAGTGGCCCTGATGGGATTCCAGCAATAGTCCTGAGGAATTGTGCACCTGAGTTGTCCCCTGTTTTAACACGCTTGTACCGCCTCTCTCTTAAATCCGCTCAAGTCCCTAAAGCCTGGAAGATTGCCAACGTACAACCAGTACCTAAGAAGAATAGCCGTACCGACCCGGCCAACTACCGACCCATAGCAATCACCTCCATACTTTGCAAAGGTTTGGAGCGTGTATTGAATAGCAAACTCCAGGCGTATCTCGAAGAAAACGATCTCCTATCGGACCAGCAGTACGGCTTTCGTCGGAATCGATCAACAGGAGATCTCTTAGTGTACGCTACTCACATCTGGGGCGAGGCCATGGACAAGTATGGTGAAGCGTTAGCCGTTTCACTTGACGTGTCCAAGGCTTTCGACCGGGTCTGGCATGCGGGCCTTCTTAGCAAGCTTCCTAGCTACGGGATACCTGTTGGCCTTTGCAACTGGATATCAGATTTTCTGAGTGGACGATCGTTTCGAGTTGTCCTAGATGGCTTCTCGTCTGATCTAATGGCGATTAATGCCGGTGTTCCTCAGGGTTCAATTCTCTCCGCCACACTCTTCCTGCTGCATATAAACGATCTGCTGAAACCCGGTATCTTTGGGTACGCAGACGACAGCACTGTCACGGAGAGATACATATCCGGTCCCCGAGGTAGTGCAACAGAAACTCGAGAGCACAGGGAGGCCTTGGTAGAACGCATCAATTTGAGATTGGAAGAGGTTTCAAATTGGGGCGATGATAACAAAATCAAATTTAATCCTACCAAGACTCAAGCGTGTTTGTTTACTGCCAAGAGGAGTCCATTCCACCTGACTCCGACTTTCCGGAATGTATCTGTACCCATCACCGACAGTATTGAGCTTCTAGGAGTTACATTAACATCCAAACTCAACTTTGGACAATACATTGAATCCAAAGCTAAAACTGCTGGTAAAAAACTTAGCATCCTCAATAAGGTCAAACAGTACTTCACACCAGAACAGCTTCTGATTCTATATCAAGCCCAAGTCAGATCGTGCATGGAGTACTGCAGCCATTTATGGGACGGCTCTGCTAAGTACCAGCTTGATACTTTGGATTCAGTGGATCGTCGTGCTAGAAGACTCATTGGCGACCAGACACTGGTTACAAAACTCCAGACCTTAGAACATCGTCGTAAGGTTGCCTGTCTGTCGGTATTCTACAAGATGTATTTCGGCGAGTGTGCTCGGGAACTATTTGATTTGGTTCCCCCGTCACCTTTTTACCAAAGAACTGCGAGGCATCGAAAGGATCTGCACCCGTATGTGGTTGACATTGACGTATATAAGACACGTACGAAACGATTTGCTTCCTCGTTTCTGATACGCACCGCCAAGGTCTGGAATACCCTCCCGACCTCCGTTTTCCCCACCACCTACAATATGGGTACCTTCAAGTCTCGAGTGAATAGGCACCTTCTAGGCAAGCGCGCTCCATCTTAGACTGTATCTCACTTTCCATCAGGTGTGATACAGTCAAGCGCTAGCCTATACATTTAAAAAAAAAAGAAAAGAGCACAAATCAATTTATTATTCTTTAAATTATTTGGCAAATGACAATATTATTTTACATTTCTTTAAAAAATGTACTTTTTTCCTTTTAGCACCAGGCCAAAGAAAACTAAACACAAATTAAGAAAATATGATTGGTATGTCACATACAGTACATAACATAATTTCCAAGGTTGGTGGTGCACTGATGGTGGTAAGAAATATTACCCATCCTTTATATTGTCATAGCACCAATGTCTATGGGCTAGAGTGACCAATTACAGTCAGGTGAAATAAGTAAGGTATATAAAAAAGTACAATTATTAATTTGCTTTGAAACACTAGTGAAACTATGAAAATAACTATGAATATTAGAATAATTTATATATCATACCGTTTTCCATGCTGTGTTCTGCATCTATCTAGAAGTCCATATAAGCTTCTAGAAGGTGCGTGGTTCGTGTCGCCCAGTTCGGGGAATACGTTGAGCGCTTTCAGAGCAGCGGCGTCCATGTGGAGGAAGCAGTCTGCTTGTATTGTTGTTAGTCGAAATCTGCAATTTTTTTTGTAAATATTAATTTTGTTACTTATAGTCTATTCCAACCACGAATTGACGTGTTATCATTGGTTGAGAACTTGAATAATATATGATTTTCATAATTGATTTGGGGAAAAGTTGTGTTTTGAATGTCGGCGATGTTGTTATCAGAACTTTGGAAGTAAAATATAAGTAGTTAAGTAAAATAGTGTTGTCTTATAAATATATATAACACAGTTCATGATTAATATATTGAGTTGTAATACAATGCCTATAAATATTTCACTGGGCAGAAGTTAGCTTCTCTTTTAAGGCAAAGGTTTTGAGCTTATTCCACCACGCAGCTCCAATGCAGATTGATTGTTACAAATATATGTAAATTTTCATCCAACACATGTATGTTTTTTCAAGATTAAGATAAAAGCAAATTTATTTATTTATTTATTTATTTATTTACTTAGGACAACCAACAGTAGATACAATAACACATTGAATACGTTAAAAATAACAACTTGAATCAAGGAAAATGTTCTACTAATTACAGGTAGTCTCGGCATGCACTTATAACATTACAATACACATATTTTATAAAATATTTTTAAGTGAAAACAAATACATATAACAATTCCACTAAAAAATTAAAATAATTTCAAAAATAAATATTAAAATACCAAAAAATAAATTTTTAAAATTACATATTAAAAACACATAGGAAACTATTAAATAATCAAGAAATATTATTAATTAATAAATAGAAAATAAATATTAAAGCATTAACCATCTAAACAAAAATTAACATTAATACTTATATTTCTCTAGACTACAACATTTCATTGAATTAATTTATGTTAGGAGTAACAATAACAATACATTAAATCACTAATTACAACTGGGCTGTACAAATAAATTCATTTATTTTTTTAATAAACAGAGAGCGCGTATCATAGCAGATGTCCAAATCCTTAATTTGCTTACAAATACTAATATATAATAATGATAACCTCGGAATAATAGAATTTTTACCAAATTGCGTTCTATGTGGTCGCGTATAGAAGAAATTACTAAGACTACGGGAATTATTGCGTGGGACGTTTAAGTAAAATCTAGATAAGAGTTCTGGACAGTCTATATCATTATTGAATAAATTAAATAAAAATTTCATTGCTAAGAGTTTTCGTCTGTTTTCCAGGCTATGGATGTTGAAATATTTGCATCTTTCATTATAAGTATTCAAATTTATTCTAAACCTATATGACAATTGACGAAGAAACTTTTTTTGTACTTTTTCTATTCTGTTTATTTGAAATTTTGTAAATGGGGACCAGATTGAACAACAATAGTCTAATCTGCTACGGACGAAACAATTAAATAGCGTTAATGCAGTTGTAGACCGTTTGAAGTCTTTGGAGTATCTCAGAACAAAGCCGAGAGATCTGTTCGCTAAATCAAGAGTTTTGTCTATATGCCCCTTAAAATTTAATTTTGAGTCCAATATAATCCCTAAGTCGCGAATTTCTTTAACTTCATTCAGTTCCTTACCATATATATAATATTTTGAAGGTATAATGTTTTTTTTACGGGTAAACTTTATATGATGACATTTGTTGATATTCAAGACCATTTTATTTTTATCACACCAATCGACTAGTTTATGTAGATCTTCTTGTAGTAACACTACATCTGAGTCATTGGTAATTTTTTTACTTAGTTTTAAATCATCAGCAAATAAACTCGCGTTAGAATTTTTAAATATAGTTATAATATCATTGATAAATATATTGAAAAATAGTGGCCCTAGGTTAGATCCCTGTGGTACACCTGAAGAGGCTATAAATGGTGTTGATTGATGACCACAGATAGCTACTCTAGATATTCTACCAGTAAGATATGTTTTGCACCATTCAAGTAGGTGATCAGAAATTCCATATGAGTCCAATTTACGTAAAAGGATGCTGTGGTTAACCTTGTCAAAGGCTTTAGAAAAGTCAGTGTATATGGCATCGACCTGTAGACCTTTATCAATACAATCAGCCAGATTGGAAACATGCAATGATAGATTAGTTACCGTAGAGCGTTTACTTATGAAACCATGCTGGTTGTCGTTAATGTAATTTTTGATATGGTTGTATAAATGCGAATAGACGAGTGATTCAAAAACTTTGGCCATGGACGAAATAATTGATATGGGGCGATAATTTATAATAAGCTCTTGTTTACCAGATTTAAAGATAGGAACGATACGTGTCTCTTTCCAAATATCCGGGAATTCACCAGTTTCTAAGGATCTATTGTAAATTAACGACAACGGCCATGATATACCCACTGCACATTGAACTAAAAATATTGGTGGAATATTATCAGGGCCCGGGCCTTTGGACTTATCAAGTCTTTTTAACTTTTTATAAACTTCCTCACGCGAAAATACAAAATTATTAATTTTATCGGATGAATGAGCTATGTTGAAATTAAAAGACTGAGATACATTATCGTCGGCAGTGTACACCGAGGAAAAGTGATTCGCAAATAATTCACAGATGGTTTCCACTTGTGCAGCCTTATTATCGTTGAGCAACATCACAGGAGGGTAAGAGTTTGAATTTTTTCGAGTATTTTTGAGGTGGGTCCAGAAATATTTCGGGTTGTTTCCAATTTCGTTTTCGATCTCATTGATATATTTATTATAGCAATATAAAATTAATTTTTCACTATCTTTGCGTAAATATTGAAATTCTAATATGTCTAGAGGATTGCGGTATTTTTTAATTTTAATATGGCATTTGTGCTTTAATTTAAGCAGAGAAATTAACTGTGGTGAAAACCAGGCCGGATAGTTTCGATGTTTAAGGCTCTTCATCGGTACAAATTTACGAATAACATCACGTATGATGAAATAAAATTTATTTACCATTTCATTAATATTGTGATTGCAGTCTGAGAATAAGTCTAGCCATTGAATTTTACTGAGCTCACTAATTATTGATTCATAGTCAGCCTTGAAAAAATTGTATTTATTTTTGGATGCATTTTTAAATTTCACTGATTTAGAGACAGGTACTAAAATTTCTAGTGGTGGATGGAATTTGTCAATTTTCTTAATAGGGTTATTATATTCATTGACTATTATTTCATTGTTACAAAGAGTTAAATCTAAAATTTTGTTTTTAAAATTATGGATTAAATTAAATTGTTTTAAATTATTAAGCGATATAAAATCAATGAGAGAACTTTTCAAAACGCAATTGTTATAATTAGAAGCAGTTGCGCCTACTGTACCCACAGAAGGAGACCAAATTATGTCGCTGAGATTGAAGTCGCCAACAATTAAAGTGAAGTTATTATTCATGGCCATTATATTATTAGCGTTTTCAATAAAATTTTCCAGTATTGTAGTGCTGATTGGAGGGGGCAAATAAACAACGCAGAAATGCAGAGCCTTTGCAGTATTTATGTTTATAGTTACCCACAAATCCTCGCAATTGCTTTCCCAGTCAGTTTCACGATGTGAGGGAAGTTTTTTAGAAACGGCTATAAGTACGCCTCCACCAGTCTTTTTATGATTATATAGTAAAGAAGAATATCGGTCACGTCTGTAAACAAGATATCTGTCGTCTATAATTTCTGAATCAAAAATGTCATCATTAAGCCAAGTCTCAGTTAAAAATATAATATCAAAATCATTGTTTAGAATTTGTTGACGTATTTCGTTCGTGCTAGATCTTAATCCTCTTACATTTTGATAGTAACAATTGATTGAATCGAATTTTGAATAAAATCAATATAAAAAGACATGCAAATAATAATAAATAATTAATAATTATCAAAATAAGTAATTGTAAATAATGACTAGATGTAAAATTTAATCTAAGTTATTTAAACTATCCAGACTTCTAATAAACTTATATTCCGAGGTTTCATTCTTTCGCATAAATACTTGTCCCCGTTTAACCCAAACAAATCTGTAATTAAGTGTCTTCGCTTTAAGTCGGGCTGCGGCATGTAAAGCTTTCTGGTTTGGGGAGAGATGTTCTACTACATAAATTGGCTTATGATCGCCCCCTAATCCTGCATGACTTGAGTTGAGTTTATCATTTTTAACTGCATTTTTATTAAATTTTATTGTAGCCGCTAAGAACTCGTCACGAATTCTAGGACAACTGAATTTTACTAAGATAGATCTTGGTCTTGTGCTAGTTTTTTCTATTTTAGCGATACGGGTGCAGAGATGGATATCAGATTCATTTAAGTTGAATTTAATTACATTTGAAATCTGTTTAACCACGGTGATTAAGTTTTCATTCCTATGCTCAGGAAGACACTGAATTTCTAAGTTGCTTGCTCGGGATTGTTGCTCTATTTGAGAAAGTCTAGCATTAAGAACATTTAGATCAGTGCGCAAGATTTTGTTATCCGCTTCTAGCTGATTAATAGATTTAATCTTATTTTGCATTTCAGTCTTAATTTTTTCATGTTGCTGTTCCATAAAGGAAATTGAGGTGGTTACTTCGGTTAGTTGGTCGGATATTTCCTTTAATTTAAATTCGAACTGAGAAATTATACTTGATTTAAAAACGTCGAGTAGATTCATGAGCTCCTCTCTGACGACCTTGCGAACCTCGGCCAATGTCAGATCGTTTGAATCATTCTCTGGAGTAATAGATGACTTCTGTTTATTCCGAATAGTGACGTTCATATTTGCTTCCTGTTTGTTTATATTGGAAAGAACTCGTACCGGTGTGTTTGAGTTATCTTTTCCCGCTTGAGGACGGTTGCATGCAGGGCAGAACCACGATGATTTAAATTCTTTGGAAAGGTCCGAGTATTCCGTTTTGCTCGAAATGACACAAGCGAAGTGATATTTCTTGTTACACGATTTGCAAGTTAACAATTCACTCGATGTTTGTGAACTGTTACAACACTCAAACCTAATCTTGCCTTTTGGTACTTTATTTGAGTCACCCATTTAATCGAGTATCTGTTAGATTTGTTTTAAATGTGCATTTGCAGTTCAGACACTATTCTGGTTGGTATTTCTAATCAAATAGTTTTAAATTGAAACAAATGATGAAAAAACATAAATTATGGATGACGGTTTCGACGAGACGCGAACCCAGGACTTGTCGCATATGTGTCTTGAAGTCGTTTCCTCGCACCGTTTGACTAATGCCAAGTTAATAAATTATTCGAAAATTGTGATGACAATATACAATGAATTTGTAACAAAGTTGAAGAGGTCTTGATTTTTTCAGAGAAATACAGTCACTTCACTTTATTTTACATGTACCGACGTTTTAATTTATTCACTTTAATTGTTTATTTAGTTCGAGAAATAGCACATAATCGATTTGAAAACTATTTAGATATACATTTAGAAATCACTTATTAGTTTTGTTAATAGTTTGTTGTATCACCAACTTTGTTGACACATGAAAAAGTCGTTGTATACGTAATACATGAATTGACTGAAAAAACACTATTTCACTGAATATTCTTCGTGTATAACACTAGAGCTTGATAACTAGATGGTACTTAGCACATAAATTACTAAATTAAACTATTTTAACCAAATTTATAATTTTAAACATAATTTATTCGCGGAGCATATGCAAATTAAGTATATAAGTAGATTCAGAATTCCCCGGGTTTGAACCTGCAATCCTCTCTACCTGACTATGTCAGCTCGTAAAATAAGACATTACACTAAATTATTGTACTACGTTAACAATTTGAAATCCATATTTTTAATACCAACACGCTATTAACAAATGATAACTTAATAATATAAATTACATTATTCATTGTTTATTGAAGACAGTAACGAGATGACAACTGCGATTTATTTATAAAATATAGGTCGCCCTCGAGGGGTTATTATATAATATTATATACAAACCGATATATATGTTAATTGGTAAATACATATATCGTTATCTTAAAAAAATATTTAATTTTATAAATAACTAGACGCTTGCGTTGCGTTGTCGTTATTTTTTCTTTTATTATCCGATAGTATAATATAATCCGCCTATTGTTATTGATGGTACTATGATGATCATTTCAAACCCAGTCAAGCATTACTGAATGTTCATATGCTTAATTTGTGTTCATAATTAATCCGCGGCTGATGAAGGAAAACACCGCAAGAAAACCTGCATGTGTCTAATTTTAGTAAAATTCTACTACATGTATATCTATCGAACTGCATTGGGAAAGCATGGTGTTGGACAGCTTTTTTATAGTATAGGTTGGCGGACGAGCATATGGGCCACCTGATGGTAAGTGGTCACCAATGCCCATATACATTGGCATTGTAAGAAATGTTAACCATCGCTTACATCGCCAATGAGCCACCAACCTTGCGAACTAAAGTATTATATCCCTTGTGCCTGTAATTACACTGGCTCACTCTCCTTTCAAACCGGAACACAACAATAGCAAGTACTGCTGTTTTGCGGTTGAATATCTGATGAGTGGGAGGTAACTACCTAAACGAGCTAAGGTGGATGAAACTCCGGACTTTCTGCACAAAAAGAGGCCTTACCCAAGCAGTAGATATTACGTTATATGTGAAAATGTTTAGTATGTACCGTTAACAGAAGAAATCCAACATAATTAATTACCTTCCGAAGTTAGTATTATCATTCAACAGGGACGTATATCTAATAGTGGCCGCCAAGCTCGTCATAGCCACTTGTTTGTCCAGCTCGGGAAACGCGTTGGCGTCCTGCTGTTGCCCGTCTTTGAACTTCAGTAATCTATTTAAGTCCTGGTGCAGACCTTCCGTTGAAAAATCCGCCTTCTTCACCTTGGTTACGGTCACATTCGCTCTCTCCATCACTTTCTTAAGAGATTTATACTGAAAGTATTAAATGGTAGAATTCATTTTTTTGAATCCATTCCAAATTGTTCATAACAGAATAAGTATTTTAATTGAATGCATTATATGCCTACGAAAATTAATAATCCAACCCAAGATTCGAATTCGGGATGTCTTGATTCGCAGTCAAACAGGGTAGCCAATAGACTAAAGTGGTATTCTCTATCGGCTCGTCGAAGACATGATATATATTTTTTTGTTACTGGAATAACGCATTTACGTATTTCCTTCACATGGAGTTGCGTGATGTGGTATTCAGCAAATACCTACTAAAAATCAGCGGCACCAACTCCGACTCTGAGTTCTCTCGGCTCAAAGACAAGATATTGCCTGAACAGATTAAAAAATATATCCCATAAAATATTAAATACTTACGTCATCGTTGTCGGTGGGTGATATTAAGCATTCCGAGGGTGCCATTTGAACGGTGATGGTCTCGAGCTCTGTCAACAGATCGTCGTCTGTGAACTCCGACACGGACATCGCATACTCCCCCGGCGTGACGCACGCGACACCCAGCAGCCGACCCTGGAACATTCATCAGATACATATTATAAAAGCTACCAGTCCCGATATCCTATTTGTTTTGTAATATATAATGGTAGGCATTATTTTAGCACTACATTATATCAACAGATGGCGCTGTAAGTCATTAGTTCCACTCAACCTCTCAGTATCGTATTTAATTTATTTATTCAATGTGTTAGATAGCTTTGTAATTTACTTCTCTTAAATTAGTTAACTGACGTCACTAGTGACGACAGTTGTAGCCGGACGTCACAAGCCAATATTATAAATACAATTGTAAACCTTCTTGGAGGTTCATTCGTTTTATTCGTCAGCTGTGAAATGGAAGTAAAGGAAATTGTAACCGATATTAAATTTTTTATTTCAAAACAATAAAAAAATATATATCGAATTATATAATATAATACACCCATACACCCACCACTACAGAGCTAAGACATCTTATTGTATTATTAGCTTATATAGAAATATATTGTAATATCTTTAAAATTCTGGTTTAAACGATAAGGGTTAATGAAAAACGCTAAACCTTTATACATTACATACATATGTGATTAATACTATATATATGAAAGTTGTTTTTGCGTGCATTTGGAAAAAAAAACAAAACCTATCTTTTAATCGTACCATTAATAATTGTATGTATTCGTAGAATTTCTACAAATGTAAATCGCTAGAATAGTTTGCAATCTATTTTTTATTCTCAGAAATTAAGAGCAATATTTACTCACTGAGTCAAAACACTTGAAGAGGTCACGATCAAATACGCGATAATACAATTACGGTCAAGTTTTACATTATTTATATAAAGCCGAGGCAGGAAGGTCTCGGGTTTTAGAATATTATTTACTTGAGAGAGCTTTGTGCAAGCCCGTCTGGGAGATTCAAACACATCAGATATTTTACCGACAAACAGCAATACTTGTATTTTTGTGTTCCGGCTTGAAGAGTGAGTAAGCCAGTGTAACTACAGGCACAAGAGACATATCATCTTAGTTCCTGAGGTTGGTGGCATATTGTAATGAATGGTTATATTTCTTAAAGCGCCAGTTTATGGGTGGTGGTATGACTTCAAAACCATCAAACCGGAACACAACAATACTATATATTACTGCTTGCTGATAGAATGTATGAGTGCGAGGTATTAACCCAGAAGAGCTTGCATAAAGCCCTACTAATTATTTTATTCTCATTTCCTATACTGAAATCGCATCACAATTAGTTCAGTAGTTAAAGTTCAGTCCAACGATTTATTTTAAAGACATATTTAATATAAAGTTGACCTCTAATATTTTGTTGTATATAAAGATAACCGCTTAGCATTATTCAACGTTAATGACCTTACGTCTGATAATGATCACAATAATATTATTATATATTCATTCAAGAAATCATTTATATACAGTATTATATATTACAAGCGAATATATGGTAGCTTATTAGTAACGAAAAAAAAAGGTGTGTGTCTATTTACTCACGAGAAATGTGTAAACATTGAGCTCATGTACCGATCTCACGCACATTAACGTACATACAATAACAAATCTTACGCTAACGTCACCTGACGCTCGAAATCTTAGGTTTACTCGTCTGACGCTGGAAGTCTCAGTTAGTCCCTACCGTGTACCAAGCGCTAAGATGTGTACACAAAAAAATATATATTTGAATATTAAAAATTTCTTCAGCGTATGAATACTAGCCAATTATTGATTTTTGTGCCCCAAGCAGTGTGGTGGAATAAGCTCCAAAACCTTCCCCTCAAAAGGGAGAGGAGGCCTTAGCCCATTAGTGGGAAATTAACAGGCTGTTACTGTGCTTCAAATCGTCAATAATTTGTAATGCTAAACGATCAGTGAGCCAGTGTAATTTACAGGCACAGAAAATCATATCTTAGATATCGAGGTTGAGACATTGTCAGTTTAGGAAATGGTTTTTACTACTTGCAATTCCAGTGCCTATAAGCGAAGGTGACCGCTAACTAGTTTCAACCGAATATAATAACAATAATAAAACATTAGATATAAACGCAAGAAAATATTTATATATAATAAAACAAAAAAATCGATTTAAATACAACAATTTATAACGATCGTTATAGAATCTCCGAAGAATTAATTTAGTGTACTATTTAAGACAACGTATTAAAATTAATTTATGTAAACAATTTAGTTTTTTTTATCATAAATAATTTTTATTAATTCAAGGAGATCGAAACATCGATAATAGTTGTTAGTATAAGAATACGTACTTTGGTCACAGGGTCGGTTTTGATGTTGACAGCCATCAAACAGGGAGCGTGTTCTTCGGAGGAGCCCAGACCGTCGCCTAGAATTTCCTCCAATTGTGACAAATAGCCCGGCGAGCCTTTGTACTTGACCGACCACTCGCATGTTCTGACGGAACCCTCTGCAACGTATATTTCCACCCTGTACCGACGCACCTTAAAAAAAAACCACATTGTCCTCAGCAATTAGCTTAACGGCTGAAATGTTGGGTGTCATTGAATAAGTGTCAGTCGTGTATATAATAAATGGTAACTAATTTATCTATTTACAATGAAGTGATTTTTTTATTACGTACATATTAATATTATCCTTCAAACTGAAAGCGGCCCTGGTGTAATGACATGACATGATCATTGGAAATGAACTAGACACACAGATGCACTCTCAATTGAATTTCTCAATATCTGATGGACTGCAATCAGCACTCGATAACAGAAGCAAGACCAGAGACGTTACGTGATTTCCAAGATATTCAACAACTTTTATTAGCCCAATCCGAGATTTGAACCGGGGCCCTCAGGATCATAAGCCACAAAACCAATGAGTGGATATTATTTTATTTTTATTTATTAATCCTTTTACAAATATATAAGATAACAATTAGTACATATAGAATGCAAAGGCGGCCTTATTACTTACAGCGATCTCTTCCAGGCAACCTCTATAAATAATATTTTTTTTAATTTTTTTTTGATTTTTGGTATTATGAGTACATATTTGTGATATAAAAAATATTATTTATATTAAAAGTTGAACATACCAGTAGTAATTTCCTAATAAGTATCTCAAAGTTTCCCTTAGATAGGACAAGGTAGTCAAGTTTGTTCGGTTCGATTCCCATCTTCTTAATATTTGAATTCGTCGAGAAGACCTCGTGAGCGGCCGTGGTCGCGTCGACGCCATGGACACTGTAGTAGTCGTTGCGATCGAATATTCTCACTGTTGTTGGAGGTTTCTGAAAGTTTCGAAATAGATACAAGTTTCGGTCTTGACTGAGCGAGTGATGCCTGACATTCATTGCAATGCCCGTTTAAAATATTTTGTAAACAATTATTCGACTCACGCGATTACTGAACGTTCATAATACCTTTGTATATTCAATAATTATTATCGTGTACAACCTTATTTTTTAAAAGTAAACGAATAATCAATTTACTCCTCACATTTATCTGGTCTAGAAATTAAATTTAGTTATTCTTTGAACGCGACTATCAGCTGCTCTTCTGTTACTATATTTTAAGCATGGGAAAAAAAAACGAAGTCATAGAGAACAAGGTTTTTAGGGAAGACGATTTGATGCCTACCGCCGTGAAATAGTCCGTAGTTATTCAGCTACAACATACAACATAATACAACAAGTTAATTCTTCACAAATAATTTAATTTAAACTAATCAGAAAATGACGTCACGAATTATATTCAATAAAATAACATCGTTTATATACGTTTATATCGGTTTAAGGATGAAATCAGCTTCAGAAAACAACAGGTTTAGGAAATAACAATGTTTGTCCTTTAAATTATAGTGACTCATTGTTTTGTTACAAAAGTTTCTGGAGGTTTCGGTTGTTAATATATTGATAACTGAATTGATAAGTTTAACATTTACTCTCTCTTAAACAACGATACTGTTATTTTGATAATTTTTGTACAAACATTTTGGTGCAATTTTCTTAATCTAGATACTTTATTTGTAATAAGGTTAAGACCCGAAAATGTGGTATAATAACAGACTGTAAAAGAGTTGGACAAAGACCTCTCCTCTTAAGGAGCTATCAAGTTTGGAGCTTATTCCGCCAAGCTGGTCTAGTGTGGTTAGGTGGATACAAATGTGGCATTACATCTGATACACAATTACCTCACGACATATTTCGTCGCCGTTAAATACGAAATTAATTACTTTTTGTTCTCCGATTTAAATCTGGTATGTTCGGTTAGGATCCAATCTACCTACCAAGTTTGTGTGTATTGTGATTTGTACTTACACAAAAACAAACGTGGATGTCACGGATCGGCCGGCATATAGATAGTAGTAAAATAAACAAATACGAGTCGGTCCTTACCCCGACGTGCGCCAATAGATGTTTCAATACAACAGTATAAACTTAAAGGCTAAACTCTAACACTCAAGGTATTACCGTGCTGATGGTTTTATATAATCATTATCAAAAAATAGCATTTATTTCTATAGCAACAAAAATGTCAAGTTATAATTAAAAAAGTAGATACCTACGTCATCATTTTTTAAAGATCTTTTCCTTAAAATATCCTAAACTTAAAGGCTAACAAAAGCAGGTGTAATAGAATATACTCAAGGTATTACCGTGCTGATGGTTTTATATAATCATTATCAAAAAATAGCATTTATTTCTATAGCAACAAAAATGTCAAGTTATAATTAAAAAAGTAGATACCTACGTCATCATTTTTTAAAGATCTTTTCCTTAAAATATCCTTGGGTATACGACCCACTTTTGAATCGAGATCAATGTCATAAGTAAATACAGGATTATCAGTGACAAGAAATAATAATAATTAATAACTTTTATTACAATAATATACTGATGTTTATAGAACTTCAAGTACGACAGTGTTATCATTTTTTATTATAATTGTTTCTAAGATTATTTTAATAGAGTAATATATAAATTAATAGCGAGATGGCCTAGTCGTTAGAACGCATGAATATTCGTGATGATCGTAGGTTTAAAACCGGGCAAGCACTACTGAATTTTCATGGGCTTAATTTATGTTTATAATTCTAATCTCGTGCTTTACGGTGAAGGAAAACATCGTTTGGGAACCTGCATGTGTCTAATTTCATTAAAATTATGCCATATGTGTATTCTACCAACCCGTTTTGGAGCAGCGTGGTGGAATAAGCTCTAAGCCTTCTCCTCAAAAAAAAAACCCTAAACAGTTCAGCAGTCAGTGCTATTCCGTAAGAACTTCGTTACTCACCCGTGAAATGTTGACAACCGACTTGCGGTGATTTACTATTTTGATGCGCGTATTCTTGAAATATCATAATTATTTTTTAATTATTATTTCAATGATGGTCTAATTTCGACGACAAGGCGAACACTCATATAAAAGAAGACGAAGGAGACTATATAATAGACTAGCTGAAGCCGCTTCGCACGCATGGAATTCAGTTTTTCACGAAAATCTTTTCAAACTAAACAAATAACATTTAAATGAGCTTGGCAGAGAAGTGTTGAGCATTTTAACATACAACCCTTCATCCAGAACTAGAAGTAAATATTTGAGAATAACCTCCTCAATTTCGGACTAATTTATAACTAATATACATAATGACCTTCAAAATACAAAATTACTCATTCACCGCCCACGGCTTTAAGGTGTCATTTAATGAAACGAACTATGGAATCATATCCTGAATCACAGAGGCACACAAATGATGTAATCAATACCGAAAACTTATGACATTCACGAAAATTACCATTTTTAATATGCATAATATATTCTATTACACCTGCTTTTGTTAAGTATGTGACTGTCGTAATCGTAACAGCTTGTGAATGTCCCACTGCTGGGCTAAAGGCCTCCTCTCCCTTTTTGAGCTGCTCCATTGCGGCTTGGTGGAATACACATGTGGCAGAATTTCAGTGAAATTAGACACATGCAGGTTTCCTCACGATGTTTTCCTTCACGGTAAAGCACGAAATGAATTATTAAGCACATGAAAATTTAGTGGTGCTTTTCCGGGTTTCAACCCACGATCATCGGTTAAGATTCTCGGGTTCTTACCATTGGGCCATCTCGGTCTCCCTGGCCAATTAACTTTATTACAAGGCCGCAGATATAGAAGTCTTAGGTAACATAAAAAATACAGATATCACCAAATTAAAAAATAAGGTTTTTTCTGAGATCAGCTGTCAATGGTCACCGTAGAGAATGGTCGCCATGGCGAGAATCGATCAACATATATATAAAACCTATTTTTTTTGGTCGGTTATTCATTTCAATACATATTTCATATATAACTGGTCATGTTAATTCATTTACTTGCTATTAAGATATAAAAGTAATTGTTTTATAAATTAAGCTAATGATTACAAATACTTACACATAAACATATTTTATGTATATTTACATACCTACTGTGTACTGATAATAAAACACGAGTAGCATTGTGAAGTAAATCTATAAAGGTCCTTTTTGAGGAGATTAAGTCTATTCCACCGCGATGCTCCGAAGCGGGTTATTGGATATGGATATGAAAGATCATCAGACACATGCAATTTTACTCAAGATATTCTCTTTCACCGCCGAGCACGAGATAAAAAAACAATATTTAAGCACATATCAGTAGTTCTTGCCCGGCTTTGAGCCCGCAATCTACAAGTAAGATTCACGTGTTCTAACCACTGGGCCATCGCGGCATTATTGTAGTATAAGCTAACCGCAAATGAAACCTTAAATCCAAACGTAAATAAATGTGTTGTCATAGCATGATTAATAAAATCCTACCATTTGTAAAATGTTCATTTAACTCAACATATTTTGCATGTTCGCACTTCTTAGAATAAAGATCGATAAAACGCGGGCCAGGGGTTATCTTGCGGTAGATATTAAATGAATACTGAATAAATTGGCGCTTTATTCCCGTGCAATGTCAGTGCGCACACGTATTTACAACGGGGAGGTTTAATTTGTCAGCATATATTAACAGTAAGTGTATAAAAAGTTTTGTTTTATTTTAATGTGTAAATAATAAAGTGCTACTGGAAAATGAAATAATTTTTTACACGTGCGAAGTTTTATTAAGATCATTTAGTTTTTGAACTAAAAAAAATTATTATATTTTTGATTTTATTTCAAATACCACAAATAAGGAAACAATGTTTGTATTTAGTTACTTTATTATTAAATGTTATTAACATATAAAAATATAATGTAAAAGATAGTAAATATATATATTTTTTTATTTTAATTTCAGATCGGTTCCATGTTCTTCAAAATGAGGCTACTCATTTTGATATGCTCCATATGGGCTTTAGCCTATGGAAAACCAGAAATGTACAAAGAAAAAGAGGATTTTCAATTTTCTAGAAGCTCATCGGACGACGGAAGCAAATCAGGCTATTATGGCGCTCAAAGAGGTAATATGGGAGGAAATTATGAAAAAGCTCACAATATGGACTCATTGGCACAGCATCAAATGAGCACACTTGTGCGACAAGTCGATGGCGAATTGGGGGAAGCTGCAAACACAAGGACTGGTAGCGTATTCACTTCTGGAAATTCTAGAGGTTTGTATGGATCCGGAAACTACGATCTTACCAATCTTCACGGTAGAAACTTTGAAGAGGGTGTCTCGTATGGCGATTCGCAATCACAGTCATCGCTTTCATCCCAACATTCTGGATATACTGGTAGCTCATTCTCGGCGGCTAACAATGCGAGATACAGCGCTAACCAATTAAGGGCCTCAGGCCTTAGCTCCACTTACCGCCAAGCAGGACTCGCATCGAATTACGGACAATTTGACAATCAACAAGCAGAAAGTCAATACAGCGGAGCTAGTAATTACGAACGCGGTAGTCATGCTGCAAGCAACTACAAATATTATTCTCATGGCGGAAGTCAAGCACGAAGTGAATACGATCAAAGTAGCACCAACTTGAACAGTTTCAGCAGCAGTGACGATAGCTCTAAAAGCAGACTAATAACAACACCTGTGAGGGTGTACGTGAGACCTGGAACCAGGGTAGCGATACCAGTTGCGGCTCAAACTTACGACGCTTCGCAAAGTTTATCGTTGCATGATCTTAATGCGGTCAACACAGAAGCTGATGTATTAAGTATGAGTGGACAGCGAGTTAATGCAATTAAACCAAAACATTACGAATCTTCTTATAGTTATCGTAAGGAATGGGAAAAACATGACATACAACCAGTTACAGTGATGCCTACGGAAAACCCATTCCCGAAAAACAGTGAACTTTATGAGGATACGCAATTATCTCAAGCTGCTGGGCAACGGTATCAAAGTGTATTAGATTCCTCTAATCTTCACTCAAGTGCCAGTAATACTGCTTACGCAAGAGACGTTAATAGTGGTTATGCGAGTGGGTATACTGCTAATACGAAATCGGCAGCCGCTAATCGATTGCAGTATAAATCTCAACAACAGAGTTCTGGAACTAGCGCGAATTCAAATCTATATGCACTTGATATGCAAAACTCTGGCGTAGCGGCAAATTTGAATAATCTAGTAGAAAACAAACCAAAAAGTTACCATTCCTCATATTCATATCATAAGTCATGGGAAAGGCGCGGTGATCCCTACGTCATTAAGCCAGTTGGAGGTGATTTAAGTGGACAAGCATCACAGCGACTTTTAGCGGCGGCAGCAGATCAAAATTTGTATTCTTCAGGTCTCTACGGAAATCAGTACAGTCAAACTAAAACCAGTTGTGACGAGTTGTGTCATTTACGAAAGAGACGATCTTATGACATAGATTGGGCAAATATTGATACCTTAGGTCAGCAGACACAGAATAAATGGGATGACTTAGAAAGTCTGGGTCAACAAACTCAAAATCAATGGGGTAATTTAGAAGACTTAGGGCAACAAACACAAAATAAATGGGATAATTTAGAAAGTTTAAAACAACATCCACAAAGCGGCTTTGAAGAACTAAGTCAACAACCTCAAAGCCAACTAAGTGAATTAGAAGATTTAGGCCAACAAACACAAAATATAGATAATTTAGAAAATTTTAATCAACATCCTCAGAGTGGCTTTGAAGTATTAAGTCAACAGCCTCTTAACCAACTAGGCGACTTAGCCGATTTAGGCCAACAGACACAAAATAAATGGGATAATTTAGAAAGTTTAAGCCAACACCCTCAGAGTGGTTTTGAAGAATTAAGTCAACAGCCTCAAAGTCAACTTGGAAACTTAGAAGATTTAGGTCAACAAACACAAACTAAATGGGATAATTTAGAAAGTTTAAACCAACATCCTCAGAGTGGCTTTGAGGAATTAAGTCAACAGCCTCAAAATCAATTTGGAAACTTAGAAGATTTAGGCCAACAAACACAAACTAAATGGGATAATTTAGAAAGTTTGAACCAACATCCTCAAAGTGGTTTTGAAGAATTAGCTCAACAAACTCAAAGCCAACAGGATCATTTTAAAGAATTAGGTCAACAGACACAAAACACATGGGACAATTTGGAAAAAATAAATCAACAATCACAGGATTGGTCAGGTGGATTAGAAGGTCAACAATCTCAAAGTCAATGGCACAACTTAGAGAGTTTGGGTCAAGAAAAACAAAGTCAATGGAATAATTTTGAACATTCTGGTCAGCAGACACAGAATCTGTGGGATAAATTTGAGCAGTTAACTCCACAAAAACAAGACAAATCAAACGATCAACAAACTTTGAACACTTGGAACAGGATCGAAGACCAACAATCGAGTAAGTTTTAATTTTATGACCGTATCAAGCAATTAGTATGTTAAGTTTAAATTTTTAATTCAGAAACCGATTAATTGTTTTTTCGAGGTCTTGCTTTGACTCAATAAAAGTCTTTTTATATATTGGCATAAAAATATATGCCATTATATTAAATCCTAAATATTACTGACTGATGATTTATAATGTATTAACTTGTATAACTTCGTTTCTTTTTGGATAACACATAAAGCATACTTATGTATTATAATATAGCTGTTACTATTAAACAAACCTCTTAAAGCAGGAAATTTTGAAGAATATACACGACATTTTGAACATCAGAATAGTGGAGATAATTTAGATCAAACTATGTTTTTTCATAATATGCAACCTGTCTGGAATAAAATAAACAGTTTAGAGGCGCAAAAAAACATTGAGAGTACTATGGTAGGCCATCAACAAGTTAGCTTTAATCAAGAAACTAATCGGAATGGATATAAGGATCAAGTTGTTACAAGACCGCAGGATAATCCATTCCAAGGTTTTACCTCAAGCCAAGTCACAGTCACTAATGATGAAAACAAACACACAGCAAGTAATACTGAATTAAGTCTATGGGACACAATTGACAAGTTAATAAAAGAATCTGATAAAAACAGTGATAATGTTGACAACAAACAGCATTTGGATTCTAATACATCAAATTTTAAGAGGATAGAAGCTCAAAGTACAAATAATAATTACCATAACACACATTCTGAGCATAACTTAAAGCAATCAACTGAAACAATCACAGAGAAGTCTGTCCAATCAACTGAATCTAATAAAAATAAAGAAACAGATTCAACAAATAAAATCACACTGGCTAAGTCAAACAAAACGGAAATAAATAAAAATGTCGACAGTCCTAATAGTAATACAACAAAGCCAATTGTTAATGAAGTTGGGCGTGGCGATATTGGTCCTGAAGATACACCAGTAGTTTCAATAGAAACAAGTGGCCAAAGTCATGATGATAAGGTTGAAGATTTTGTAAGCCCTATAAATTCAAATAAATTATATAAAACACAACAAGAGATTGAATCATTAAGCTTGAAACACACTAATGAAGACCAATATGTTAATAAATTAAATGAAGAACCTATAATTTTAAGTGTTATAGGTTTAGAGCATCAGGTTGGAGTAACAAGCACTCCGACTACAACACCAACACTTAAATATGTTAATAAGTATAATGATGATGATCAAACAATAATCCAAAAAGAATTCAATACACCAAGTTTTAATAGTCCATCGATTGCCCAAACGTCAGTGCAAATACCTGAAGTTTTTGGGCAACAACAACAACATTTTGCACCAACATTTGTTGATACTGAACAACAAATAAGTAATATGGATAATATGATCATGGGTTTTGGTCAACAACAACAAGTACAAGTACCTTTTAGTAAAAACCAGGAACTATACACTCAACAAGAAATTGGTAATTTTGACACTGATTTACAAAGTACGCATGAACGAGTTCAAACACAAGTTCCTCATGACAATCAAAACAAAGAATCTTTAAATGGAAATCAAAGAAGTAGCCATCATGTAAATAATTTAGAATCAGTCCCTAAAAACCAAGATATGTTAACAGAACCGATAGAACCAACTGAAAAACCCGGTTTTTGGAGTTCTGTATGGAATAAAACTAAAAGTGCCAAAGAATCTGTTGTTGCATGGTTTAAAAGTTGAGAATTGTTGCAGATGAAACAATTGATCAAAATGTTAAAATATATAGAATAATTTAAAGAGAAAAATATCTTAATACTATGTTATGTTCAACAATTCTACTTACATCAGGTAAAGAATGAAAGTATTTAATGAATGCTTGCTGTTGAACTGAATCTGAAAAGATATACAATATCATATTTATAAAATACTTGATATTATATCATATTAAAATATATTTATATAAAAATAAAAACAAGTTTTATTATATTTTCAATTTTATGGCAAAATATAATCACATCTTATATTCCAATTGTAACAGGGCTTTGTGCAAGCTTGTCTGGGTAGGTACCCACTCATCAGATATTCTACTGCAAAACAGCAGTATTTGGTATTGTTGTGTTCCAGTTTGATGGGTGAGTTGACCAGTGTAATTACAGGCACAAGGGACATAAAATCTTAGGTCCCAAGGTTGGTGGCGCATTAGCGATGTAAGCGATGATAAACATTTCTTACAGTGCCAATGTCTAAGGGCGTTTGGTGACCACTTACCATCAGGTGGCCCGTATGCTCGTCCGCATTCCATTTCTATAAAAAAAAATTGCCATTTTTTGATAATATAGAACCGTGAAACATGTTCTTTTTTCTATTTATTGGCTTGTGTTAAATATTTGCAGTTTTATTAATATATATTGTATTACAATACATTTATTTTTTAACTTCTTATTTTTTTATATTCTAATATTACAAACTATGTTTATTACTGTTGAAAGAAAACTAATTTTTTGTTTTAAACTTGTCCAAAAAAGTATTTAAAGTTATTATTAATTTAAATTTTGTGCGCAAAAAAAGTATTTTGCTTTGTTTTAATTTCAAGATATATAAGTTTTCTTAGGATAAGCGATTAAAAGATAAATTGAACTGATAATTCTTACCTCAATTCATTTAATTATACATCTATTCTAAAGCATAAATTTCTTATTTTTAACTTAAAAGATATCCGGAACAACAACTTTTAATAGAAAAACATTATTGCACTTTACCTAAATTTAGCGCGTGGATAGGCTGCAGTGACGACATTTCAATATATTGGTAAGTTGTTCGCTTATTTAGAGAAAGTTTGTTAAACACAAACAATATAAACGATTAAAAATATTTTAATGTGAGCACTAAGTATAAAATTTTAGCGGTATTTTCAATTTTGACGAATGCTGAATTTGTTGACAGTTGATAGTTTTCTAGTTGCCATTTAAGATAAAGTTTATTCTTGCCTGAATAAAAAATAACAAATAGAGAATATAACCATTAAAATAATGAATAAAATAAGGCTTATATTCATTTTATATGTAATGTAATCATTTATAAGAAAAACCAGTTGTATTTAAATAGATGTACTTTTTCGTGTAAGATTTCTCAGTGAAATGAAGTTGGTCTTGTAATGTTAAAAAAGATTTTGATAGAGTGTATAAAAATGTGAATATGTTTAAAATAATCGAAAGCACTCTGATAAACATGTAATAAATTTGAATGTAAAAAATCTTTATTATTAAAAGAATTTAGAAGAATGTCTTTTTTTTTTAATTTTACCCAAAACAATATTATGTATCATAAATAGTATAATGAACATTTAATAAAGAAACGCATATTCCATATTGACTGTTTAAATAATGCTTAACAATTCTTTAATCGCTATAGTTTGATAAAATATAATTTAACTAATTTTATCCTTAAATTCGATAAGTGCTACATATGTGTCAATTTTTAATAAAAACAAAACACTTTCATCTAGCGCCGTATAAAGAAATGGACAATAATAATACAATATGACACTGACATTATAAATTGACGTCTTGATGGTTGTGTTGTGTGTACAGTTTAAACCTAATTGGATTTTGTTATATTACATTTTATTTGTGCTTAATATGTTAATTTTTAAATGTGCGCTTATAGTCTTAACTTCGACCTATATTTTATCGTAAGTATATTAAAAGTGTTACTAAAGTTTGCGTTATCCTTAAATTACGAAATACAAATTATTTGCCCGTTTTCATTATAATTATATTAAAGTGTTCAAATAATGATGAATATTAAAAATGTATATAATTATATCGAAGTATTACTATTATATCGTGGTGTACAGTGAATAATTTAATCGTATGATGTTAGGTTTACTTTTTCCAGCAATTACCTTTCACTTTTCAGTGTAGTTTTCATTTGTTTTTTTATTTCTGTTAAGATCGTTTTCTCTTTTTTTCAGCCTTTGTTCTCAAGTCGTTACCGAAACAAACTTTTTCGACACTGGCCTTGCATTTATGTACATTGCCAGTGGGGCATTCGGTAAGAGTAAAGAAGTTATAACTTTAAGCACTCTAGGCTTTTTAAAGATTCAATTTAAAAAAATAAATTATTTTTAAATATATGCAGGATATAATTTTGTTTTTTAAATATCTATAATATATAAATTGTATCAATAAATGTTTGAATGAATTAACAAATAAATTAATTTGTGTAGCAATTTTAATTAACATACTAATAAAAAATAAAAATAAACTAAATTGTTTAATAGAGGAACTCATATTTATTATAAACTGAAGGTTTTTAAATATTTTAATATGTTATGTCGAATAATCATATAAAAAATTAGTTATTTACTTTTACATATATTTTTTTTCTTTGATAAATAAATAATACATTAATTTGTATAAATTTCTTGTAATTTGAAAATCTTTGGTTTGCAAATTTGTTATAGTTAAACTCATATGAATATGGAACTAATTTAAACGAAATAATCTTTAAAAAAAATAGCATGTTTTTTTTTCCAGATTGTTTTTAAGTACATATTCATAACAAGCCAACTAAATTTTACATTTACTTATAAAAATTGCTTAGCAATTGTTTAGTGGACTTATTTATCTCTTTCCGTCATCATTGATATGACATTCGATAGAAGAGTACAACAATAGTTCAACAATTCTAAGCTAAATTTATAGGTGAAGCCGTATATCATTATTAAATGTACTTTTTGTATGTGCTAACAAACAATTTTTTCAGCTGGCAAAATCATACATGACAGATACCAGCAAATTCATATACTAGGATCATTAACCCCCAATCCGAATGTGACTTCTTTTGCCAATAGGATAGCTTGTTTCTCGGCTTCATTCCTGTCTCTGGGCTTCCTGGTATACTTCTTTTTATTTCTGTTTAAGGTAAGGCTCACTCTGATGTTATTATAATCATTGAAATCATTTAATGAAATGTCATCTTTGCTAATACAAAACACATTATTACGTCAAACTGTATATTCATTTTGTTTATTTACGGTTTAAAAGATATCGATATTATGTATGATATATAATCATGAAATTTTTCATACACATTGTCAGGGGTACAGGAAGTAAAGCCTAGCTAACCTACCTAACACATAGTGGTTTTATAATTAAGTTATTTTTAAGTAATTTCATTTCCATAAGCATGAATAACATGACCAACTAATATAGGTTAAAGTTTGTCACACCATGGCAATGGAATAGTTTATAGAATAGTTCTAACTTATTTCTCAGTTTAAAGGTTTTTTTTAAATACATTTTAGAGATAGGACTTAGACCAAACTTTAAACACATAAAAACAAAGTTTAAACGAATTACATATTATATGATTAATTATTATTATTTATCGTTGATTAATAATAATAATTAATCATACTCGTGTGATATTAATTAGGCTCTTAAATTTCCTTTAGAGAAGTTAAATCATGTTAAGTAACAAAAAATAGGTTACGATAATGAATAACGCCTAGGCTGCCGCAAGTCAAGCCTAGATTATTTCTGGTTGTGTCGGTTTATCGTCCCATCGGCTTATGAGAGTGAGGGAATAGAAAGTGTATCTCTTTTGGCAGTTGGCTAGTCTCCCTTCAGATTGTCCGCCGTGGCCGAAATCGCCCAAGAGAACTTGATTATCACATCATATCGTAGGTACGACAAAAAGACCTGTCTTTTTTACATTTCAAAGATCTTTTAATATCTCTGAAGCTACTGTTACTACAGCTTCAAATCGTAAAGTAATAATAAAACTACCGTAAAATATATAAAATATCAAAATCTTATTATAGCCCATGTCTGTCTTTAAACTATATCCTATCATTAGTGAAAGTTCGATTTTAATAAGATTAGTAGTTCTCGTGTACGAACGAACAGACCTACCTCTTTGTAATATTAATGTAATTATGCCGGTACTAAATATTCTGAAGTGTGAACAAAAACTTTCATCATATTTTAACAAATATATATATATATTTTTAATATCTGTATTAAAATTGTGTACTAAATAATAAGTGTATTTAGTGATATTATTTGCAACAAATCTCTGGTATTTAGGTTAATACTTATTGCATTTGTAACTGACAGCTAACCACAACATTACCTATCATCAGGTGCTCTCAATATTTTCGTTGCGTGGAACACTTAGATAAATCGTGAGTGATTAAACAGGGGTAGTCAATCTTTTTTGAATTTCAAGGACGCAATGAAAAAAAGTGTTGCTAGCATAAATAAGTTGTTTATGGAAAAGTAGAAACAACTTAATTTTATATAATTAGTCATAGCTCTGTCTTAAAATTTTAATAATACTGAATAATAAATAGTCCCTTTTCAATTATAATCACTGTATATGTATGTGTTTAACTTTTTTTGTTTATGAAACGATTTTGATAATTGTTTTTGCATTGGGTTCACTTTTGATCAGAAGTAGTTTTTATTTGAAGCGAAATGAATATTATTAATTGTGTAATTAATTTCGCACGGAATACTTGAAGTTTGAGAGCCGCTGCCTAGCGTTACTATCACTATTTTAATGACGAGTCAGAGATGAAGAAACGCAACATGAAATCATTTTATGTTTAGATGTACAAATATTACAAATGTATTTGTGCTGTTAAGCAAAATGCAAGTGTGCTCGTAATAATACAATGTTGCCATGATTTTGTTTTACAGTTTAAAATATCATTGTAACATTTTATTATGCCAAAATATTTCGAATGCTTTTGAAATTGTTGTAGTTTTATCAAAATGTTATATATAGATAGTAGAAAAAGGTGAAGTATTAAAGGGTAATGAAAAAATACTAATAGTGAATAATATATAAGAATTATTAATTTTTTCTATAATTTTTGCCTAATTATAGTTCATAATTTTTTATTATTCGTGTTAGTACAATCAAACAACAAAACTTTTTATTATATATGTATGTAATAGTTGTTACCGTCTCGCTTCGCCAAATATAATATACTAACTATCGAGCCATTTCACGAGAAAGTTGCACTTAGAAGCAGTAACGCCTTTAGATGCAAGCAATTTGGACTGTAACGTCGCCCGACAGTTGCGAAAGCGCGTGTTTGTGAGGCAAATAAACCACGAACGTATAGATTAACAAAAGAACAATTTCATTTTCAAGTGTAAAGTAGAAAAACGAATTTAAAAATGCCACCGTTACGGACTTTTAGTTGTAAAACATTGAAATTTATGGCTATAGAAGTAATTTTTAATAAAGAGAACAAATAAATATTTACGTAAGTAAATAAAAATATACAGTTTCGTTAATAATTTTTATAATAATACACAAACAAAGGAGTAGAGTATGGCGGCGGGGAGGGAGCCTGATGGCATAAAGGAGCGTCATGCTCATTACTTCATCATACAAATAACAATACATAAATACAATTACAATTCATTACTATAAATATATATTTTTTCATTTAAGAGTATAAAGTCAGTACTATTATAGATCCGGGAAATTATTTATGTTAAATAAACATAATGTTGAATAGAAATAAGTATGGTTTACAATCATAATGAAAGTAAATTACATGGATATTATCTATATTAATAATGCTTTTCATTACTCAGTGCAGTTATATATATCAGCAGGTATATATTTGCTCAATTCAAGAATTTCTACTCGCGAATCTTAGTAGAGCACGAGTATTTCTCGCATGGCTGATATTTTATCTTTTCTCTCATTCGTTTCTATAAATATGAAAGAGAAGGCCTTGACTGTAACTTGTAAGTTAGTATTTCACGATAAGTAGATTATAATATAAACGCTATAATTAAAATTTTATGAAAGAACTCTATGGTTTCTTGATAGTGCTTCATATTAAATGGCTTCACTATGAAGCCCTTCGTTGAGGATCCGGAAATGCGCACGACATGACGAATACACCGTTAAATGACCCAAATATTTGTCATGTGCTTTGGATCGAAACCGTAATTGTATACTAGCTAATAGCAGTTAGTCATGTTTCAAACAGGATGAGGACAGTCGGAGAGGACGAGCCCTCGTGATTGAATCGACCTTGTATTTTACTAAACATTAATGTATTTATGAATAATGTGCTTTAGTGTGATTTAAAAGGGAATATGATTAATGGAATTTTCGAGTGTCATGAAGTGTCTACAAGCACCCTCAAAGTTTATCGATTATGTCTTCTTCGTTGTATAGTACGAAATAATAGTTAAAGGAATACCTGAACCTATAATCAATGAAATTACAATTAAATTAACTCAATTTCATTGTCAATTTTTTTTTAAAGTCGAATTTAAAATAGTTCCTCCCGGTTCCCACCCGGCGCAAAGCTGCCCATAATGCAAGCTGCATTTCCACGCTGTACGGCAATGGACAACTTCTGCGCCAAGTAGGACCCGGAGCGACTGTTAAATCCCAAAAAAAATTAAAAAATATTACAATAATAATAAACAAGATATAAGATATGAATTTACTGCACATTTATATTATTTTATCTACTTGTTAAATTTTTGAATGTAATTTATTTAGACCAGTTATGTTTTTAATTTTTTTAAGCAGCATTTACAATATATCGGTATGCCTTATGGTATAACAATCAACATTCCACTTTTTTTTAATCACAGTAAATGTGACAAACACACTAATCATTTTCTATAATTTATTTATAAAGACATTAAACCAAAAAGTATCTATTACACGAATAAAACGCTATAATTAAATATAAGGATTATATATACTTATTTATAAATTTTTTAAGTTTAATAATGGATTACATTATTTCGGTTGATTGTAGATTTATATAAAATGATAATTTTGATGGCAAACATACAAAGATTCGATTTAAAGGAAGATCATGAAGGATAAAGATCGTGCTCGGAACATTGAATTAAACGAGGTAAAAAAAAAATTGTAGAGGATTTTATTGATAGTTGTCATTTTTTTTTCAGGTAGATGAACAATGTTTAAGAGCATTAAATATATTTATATGTGGTTTCGGAACTTTGTACATGTGGGTGCAGGTTGGTAATTTTCCCATAATTTAAATTTAAGGGAAATAATTATTTCGGGAAATGATGGCAATAATTTATTATCTTGTTAATTTTTGTTTCAGTGTATCATAACGACATATATTTGTACATTGTTTTATGATAGACGGTTGACAGTGGTCCGGCAATGCCTTGCGAACGTGAGCTTCCCTGTTCTAGTGTTAATGGCAATATTCGGAACGGTCTCTTCGTTTTTGCCTGAAGGTGAGATAGAACTTTTTGATGATAATTCATTCTTATAAAGTCGATTCAATTTTTACGTTCAGATATGATTTGTTTTCAATTAAACTTTTAATGTGTTAGGGAAACGAAGTATAAATTATGTATTTATTTATAAGAACGTTATATACTAAGATTTTCTTAATGTGTAGGTGTATAAAAGTAGTGTTACAAAGTATATACCAATTTTAATCTAACTTAACACGCAAATAAAAGTTGTTGCTTACTTTATGTTTACACTAATTGACGAAAAACAAAAAAAAATCTCTATCATATAAAACAAACAGTGTGTGCTAACAAAATATATAACTGAATTTTGACATTAACTATGATATAAAATAAACTTGTAAATATTAGTAGAACTTTGAGCCTATAAAGCAGATCTTAAAAAAAAGAGTAATTAGTTCTACAGTCCAGCAACGTGATCGAATTAGCTCCAAACATTTTCATGCATAATAGTTTACTGGTACGATAATTGTAGGAATGTGGTTGATTATTATTATAAATATATATTATTATTATGCATTTCGTTTGAGCAGTACATACCAAACTGTTGGTAGCTTTACAGTAAATTAAATCCTGAAACATGACGATTCAAAAGAGTTTACCTAAATAAAGAATATTAAGATTATGACAACGTAGACTCGCATAACAGCTCCGTGTATTATTGGTTGAGTATAAAGTAACCATTTCAACCCATGGGTGTCGGAAGAGCCGATTTTTTTTTAAAATGTTAAATGTAATTAATGGATCAGTTGAGCAAAAGCATTTCACGGAGTTAGTATAGTTTTAGCAAAAGGCAAGCAACCGACCGTAAAGTGTAAATTTTTCCTTGACCAAAAAAAATAAATTAATAGAAAAGGCAAATAATTGCTATGCATTAAAAAGTATAATTCGTTAATTATTATTTAAATTGAAACGTGTTTTCTGGTTTTGATGTTCCAGATGGTTCCAAAGGCGTCTACGTGTGTCATGTCGTCAGTTCTCTTTGTAGTTATATTTTGGCGGGAATATTCTGCATATTTTTACTGTCATTCGAAAGAGACTATGAATATTTTTCAGAGGTAAGAGCGTTGTAATCGTTCAACACTTTATTAATTTATAATAAATAATATTAAAAAAATCTCATATATAAATATTAATAATTAATTATAGTATAATTTATAAATATTGTATTTATTATTCATTGAATAATTTAATGTTTTGTTCATGTTCCAATTCCGACGTATTGTTTTCTGTTACCACGCTATGCTTCGTCTTTGGTAGTCAATTATTTATCTGTATTTATATGTTATATTATAATTTCTAAACATAGATTTAATGTGATTAATTTTATTTATTTAATTTTGAAATGCGAACAAAATGTACAAAAAATAAATCCTACTTAAGGTTTAGAGCTTAGCGACAGTCACTAAATACTTTAAAGTAATTGTACATAAGTATATATGTATAATAATAATGTCGGCCTAAAATTAACGAAAATACAAACAACTCAAAAATACGTCATAATTTACGTATTTTTTTTTACTAAAGAAGTCAATGTCATATGTTTTTGTAACGTTTTATACATTAGCATTCTTAGTAGGTCAGTCAGATCATAAACGAATACTTCATTTAAATCCAATCAACATTACATAATGTAACAATTTATGTAACAACATGATTGTTAGGTACTCGTTTTCTTATGCCTACGATAATAATCGTTAGAGGTCGCTTTCATTGGTAACACTGTTATTTATCGAACCGTGAAAATTAAAAACATTCGTAAAAAATGTTTCAAAATCGATTTTCGAAGCTTAGTTTTTAATTGTTAAGTTAGGGCTTTGTGCAAGCCGGTCTGGATTACCAGTTCTGACATATATGTCTACCACCAAACAACAAAACAGTATTGTTGTATTCCGGTTTGAAATGTAAGTGTAATAGTTTAATAGGTACAAGGGACATAACATCTTAGTTAACAAGGTTGCTGGCATTAGTGATGTAAGGAGGGGTTTACATTTTTTTCAGTGGCAATGTCTATGGTTGGTCGTGTAAACTTATACGTTATTAACGTGGCCCATCTGCCAAGCTGCTTGGCTATTTTGAATAAAATTAGGAACATTTATTTAGCAAATGTTTGAAAATCGAATCAGTAACAGAACAGTAACAGCCTGTGAATGTCCCACTGCTAAGGCCTTATGTCCCTTTTTGAGGAGAAGGATTGGAGCTAAATTTCACCACGCTTGTCCGATGCGGTTTGGTGGAATGCACATGTGGCAGAATTTCAGTGAAATTAGACACATGCAGGTTTCCTCACGATGTTTTCCTTCACCGTCAAGCACAAGATGAATTATAATCACAAATTAAGCAAATAAAAATTCAGTGGTGCTTGCCCGGGCTTGAACCCACGATCATCAGTTAAGATTCACGCGTTCTTACCAGTGGGCCATCTCGTCTGTTAAAGCAAATCCAAGGTGTATAAATATTTCCCTTTTAAAGAGGCAGATCTGGACATCGGCTCTGAGTTAGTACGGTTATGAAGGAAAAAACACTTAAAGCTCTTTAAACAATAGTTCTAGTTCCGATAAATAAACTACATATTTTTTTACAGGGATTAAGATCTGATCTGTTACTCGATGACGCCTGTTCTCTGAACAGTGCGTCACTCTCCGACGTCGACAGCATATTTGGGACGCAAGAGCTTATATCGAACACGATGGTCATAAAAGGGAGCATCACTTGCGGTAAAGTCTCCTGACCCGAGGCCGTGCCCTCCCCGGGCACGGTACAGCAGCATGCTACGAACTATGCTCCAAGTAAAAGTTATGGAAGTTTTGATAGCACTAAAGTTGAAGTTAAAAGTAGTATAGAAAACAATAATATCGAACATTTATCACCAATACGAGATAGTATTATAGATAACGATAGTGGTATGTCGTCAGGTGAAAACGATGATTCCATGAGGTACGTTTATAATCGTAATAGAAATGTTAGTGATAGTTTAAGATCAACCGTAGCGGATAATGTAGTAACGAAGTGCCTAACCAATAATAATCGTTGTGCTGTGCTCTGGAATGAGATTCCAAGTTGTTCAAATGTTAATAATAATAACGTCCTCAAAGCGCCGGGCTCGTTCAGGTCGCACTTGGACGAGGCCGACGAAGTGGACGGCGATGGAAATAACATAATCGATTCGGATTTTATTGTGATAAACGTATCGTGTGATGTTAATAACGACGTTTGTGATTCAAGGATGTGCGAGTCTGTTGTTGGTACAAATGTTTATACCGTCGATTGTGATAATTCAAGTATTCTTAATTTAGATTCGAATCGCAGTTTAGTTCCTGTTTCAAACAACGAAATAGTTAAATCCGAGAGTCAGAAGTTGGTAAGTCTATCTCTCTCGATACTCCTGGCGGCTCTGCTACAAGCGATGCGCTGTTTTGCCCAATTCTTAGAAGACATTGTTACTCCTCAGAGGTTATAGTATACTTGTGTTCCAATAATATTTTTGTGCAGTATTGTATTCGCTAGTTATAAGAACTATTACTATTATTTATATTATCATACAAATGTCAATAATATATTTAACTACCCCCTTTTAAATGTTGTTTCATTTTGTACACTTTAAACTTTTGTGATCGTTGTTATTCATTTTAAATATTATATTCGGGTACTTTCGACCTGCCTTTTGACTGTCATGATCACGAAATGACATGTTAGGTATAATAATTAGTGTCACCCGGCAAATGTTATTTTGTCTGTGTATAAATAACATTTGTTATTGGAATTGGTTGAACGGTAGAAGTTAATGTGCTGCAATAAAATTATTGGTAGTAGGGCTTTGTGCAAGCTCGTTTGGGTAGTAACCCAATCATTAGATATTCTACCAAAAAACACCAGTATTTGGTTTTGTTGTGTTCCGGTTTGAAGGGTGAGTGAGCCAGGGTAATTACAGGACATAACATCTTAGTTCCCAAGGTTGGTGGCGCATTGACTATGTAAGAGATGTTTAACATTTCTTACAATGCCAATGAGAGGCTATGAGCGTTGGTTACCATTTACCATCAGATGGCCCGTATGCTCGTCCACCTACGTATTTTATATTTAAAAAAAAACAGTATAAAAACATTCTCATAAAAAATTGCATAGTGTGACAAATTCCGTGGTACAGTGGAACACTTCCAAGTCCATTTTTCTGACAATTGGGACTGATTCTAGTCACAACTGGAGCAGCTGTTTGTCGAAATGTCGGGAATAATAATTAAAGTGAATACTTCTTAATAATGTCCTCCAGAAAGATTTTGGCCACGGTGGCCAATCTCAAGAGAGATTAGCCAACTACGCAGGAGATATTATAGTGCAAAAGTGTGTGCGCAAACACAGGTGCACTCTATTCCCTAACTCTCATAATCCGATGGGACGGCAATCCGACACGACCGGAAAAAGTTCAGGCACAGGACACACTTCCAACTTCCAGATTCCGGGCTGCTCCTGAGTATTTTCTGACAGAAAAACCCAATAACATTTTATTGGCCCGACCTGGGAATTCAACCTAGGACCTCCGGGTCTGCGGCCTTACATCAAGCCACTAAACCAACGAGGTAGTTGAATACTTCTTAATATGATGTTATATCGCGGTTAAAATATGGTTTACAAGGAAAAGTCAAGGATTCTTCATAATAATTTAATAAATAATACCGAACGTTATACAAATGAGGCTACTATACACACACAAGAAATAAATTATGAGGTTAAATAGGTCATTGGTACACTAAACGAATTATTTTCTATTTATTGTCTCAACATTATTCCACTAGTGGTTTATAACGATGCTTCATTGATCACTGTTATCAGTCTGTTGTTTGTGTTATGGCACTTTTTCTTCGATTTGATTGAATTTCTGTGATGTTCGGGCGAATTGTTCTGGTTTTCCTGATTGGTGGAAGGCTGCGGGGAGTTTGAGTTGGCGACGACGATGGACCATCGCCGTCCCCGACGTTCGTTCAAGTTAGGAATCTCCGCGATTAGATTGTTCTCGTACTCGCTTAGCATCAAATAGTTTTCCACCTGTATAATAAAGAATTAACATATTAATGAGATTTTGTGTATGAACGAGTTTGTCTGAGAAACTATCTCTGTGTTATGAAAAAAACAGTTCCTCAGTTAGGAAGAACCGTCAAGAAACTCGGTAATTACTCTTTTCCGACAAATATTATTTAGCCTGCATGAAGATCAATTAATGCTAAATTCATGCTTGTTTATCGTCTATTTATTTTTTTATCGAATATTATTAATCAAAACTTTTTTAAGCAAGTACTTATGGTGTATGAATCGTAGAAACATAATATTTAACCGGTGATAGGACTTTGCAGCCTACCTGGGGTGCGACTCTCTCGTTGATTATATCTATCTGTATTTTTGTGTTGAGGCTTGAAAAGTGAGATAACCAGCATAAAACAGAAATAACTGAATTCCTAGTTGTTAGGAATATGTCAAAGCAATAAAAAGTACCAAAAATTGTCCACGATCTCATCTCGATATCTTTATAGTATCGACAGTCCGCCTCAAGGCTGCGTGAGCAAAGTCTGTCAATTCTCAATGACAATCAATACGATAATAGTATATAGGCGTATAAATAAAGACTAAAGGCATTAACAATAATACACTAGTGTTGGCGGCAAATTTACGTAAGACGGAATTATTTACACTTTTGCATTGTTGGTAACCAGTGTCACTCACTTATTTGCTTGTTTCTTTTATAAACTATTTATAAGTCTTACTTGTATTTAGAAGATTGGCGTTAAATTACCTTATTACAGCTAGTAATACAATCTCCCCCACAATCCAGCTCCTCTAACAGGTGTTCCGGTATGTCTAGATCTAAATCTAAGTCTAATCCTCCTTCTTCGCTGATGCATGTCAGTTCTGGAGGGAGATTGGGCGGGGGGGATCCAAGGCTACCAGGGCCGATGCTGTCTAGTAATAGATCTCGGCCAGCTCTACCTGGTGCTACTAGCTCTGCACCTAGGACTATATGTAAAGCGGTTATTTAAAAATAATTGTTATTTTTTTTAAAGTTCATAGTTTATTAGTAAATTTGTTTCCCTTTTTTTTGTAGTATTTTTTAGATGGCAATATTGATATATAGAATGTTCTGTCATTTGTATTGCCATAAAGATCATGTCATTATATTGATCTTAATAGGTAATTAACCTTTGCTGTAGGGTTTTTGAGATGTGATTTAATATCGTTAATAAGATAAAAATGGTGCTTTTCATATTGAATGAAGCTACATTTCCAGTTTGAATTTAAATAGGAATATGATAAAAAAAATATAATTAAATACATATATAATGTAATTTTGGAAGAAAATATTTATGGGTAGGCATTTAACTATAAACTGAATGAATATTACGGAATTTAAAGATAATTATTACTAATAGTGCTGCGTTTGTGAGTGTATGTGTGTATATTTGTTATAAAATAACATGATGTATATATTTGCATAAATGAAGGGAGAGGTTAAGGTGTGTGTGTTACCTAATGCAGTTGCAGCTCCGGTAGCGGTGCGCGGCTCGCGATCGCGATTGCGTGACGTAGCTGTCGACTCGCAACCAACCGTACCGCCATTTTCTCTGAAAATAATAATAATACTATGCTATAAATACATTATTATTTTTATATATGAAGGCAAGGATGGCCGAATCGCCACTGCCCATAAATATTGTTGATATAAGAAGTACAGTAGTAGCTGATATTCTATCAGTAGTACTGATAGAATATCTGATGACTTGGTGGTACTTATCCAGGTAGGTCCAGGCTAGAACACGTGAATCTTACCTGATGATCGCAGGCAAACTTAGGCAACCACCACTGAATTTTCATATATATTTTAAAATATCTTAATAAATCATCTATTATAATAATCTCGTGTTTGCTTTCTCGTGGCGGTAAAGAAGAACATACAACAACCCGCGAAATAAGCTTCAAACCAGGTGCATCAAACATGGCTTGTATCTTATTGAAATAGTTGTGTGAAACACTAGCGTGACATTTCCACTTGAAAGGTGAATTAACTAATGCATATCAGATAAGGATAAGATCATATTACCATCCTAGTTCCAGCACTTATAAGCTGGAATATATTTTACATTGCCAATGTCTATGGGAAGTTGGTATATTTACCACATGGAGAACCATTTGCTCGTCGGCATTCCTATTTCAAAAATATATTAACTTGGCCTGGTGGTCAACGTACTTGGTGTGTTTGTTAGCGACGCTGCGACGGTGCAGGTCGATGCAGAAAAGCGACAGGGAACCGATGAGCGAGCACGTTGAGCTGAAGTAATAGCCAGCTTTGCCGCCGCAACCCACATTTATGTACCCTGGTTAAATATAAGGATTAGGCTCATCATCTTATACATGTTTTTGTTCAAGTTCTTTAGTTCATACATTCGTCATCCGACTGAGTTAAATTTTGGTACTACTTTTTAGCTGGAGATTCCACAGACAGGCTGTTACTGTAGTGCTGTTGGGACGTGCGTGAAGATTTCTGTCGTAGTATCATGTAGGTGGCGCGTGAGAAGTATCAGATATTTTTTTAAAAAAAAAACTTATTGAAGCCATCAATACAAACCAAAAGGGCAAATAGCTGGTACTTTATTATATTGTTATTAACATGCCTTTCAATAAAAATCAATCACTTTCATTTTACTTATTTGTTAATATTTGCAAATAAAAAGAAAATTGCGGAAAGCAAATTGTATTATAATTGTATATAATACACATATTTTGGTAGCGTCGTCGTCGTATTATACCTGATAATGGCACCCCAATAGCGATGGGCACGGCCTGCGAGCACTGCACGAAGCCCCATGTGCGCGCGAAGTTTCGGGAACGTACTCGTTCGTACGTATACATTTTTAGTGAATAGTGGTACCCGCCGCAAAAAATACCTGCACAAATATACATTTTAGGGTTAAAAATACATTCATTAGCAATATCAAGTTAGAATAATAATACAAAACATAGATAATTACCGTAGACCCACGCAAACATCACATATCCTCTATACGAGCCTTCAACAGCGGTTAGCGCCATTGTGGCTAACGCACACACAAACACGGCAGCTTGGGTGAGGTACTGTCTCGCGATACGGCACTCAGCGGATTTCTGCCGTACTAGCAGACCAAACGCCGCACATCCTACTGCCCATGCTAAACCGAGGTATGCTTGGAGTAGCTCCGCTGTGTCGCCTAACCCTAAAAGAATGTTTATTTTTACTTTTAAATTTATAACTACCACCTAAAACAAAATGTAGCTGGCTGATAAAATAACTGACTGGTGGTTAGGCTTTTGACTGGTGGTAGGGCTTTGTACAAGCTCATCTGGGTAGGTACCACACATTCTTCAGATATTCTACCGCAAAACAGCAGTACTTGATATTGTTGTGTTCCGGTTTGAAGGGTGAGTGAGCCAGTGTAATTACAAGCACAATGGACATAAAGTCTTAGTTCCCAAGGTTGGTGGCGCATTGGCTATGTAAGCGATGGTTGACATTTCTTACAATGACAATGTCTAAGGGCGTTGGTGACCACTTACCATCAGGTGGCCCATATACTCGTCCGCCTTAATCTGTAAAAAAAAATGAATTCATTACTAACCTTCTTCTTCGGCATGATAAGCTAAATAAAATATCGGCGTGTTAATCCCAAATGCTGATATTCCAGTCGACATTAGTAAGATCCTCACAGTTTTAGACCGCAGAGTAGAAAAGTCAAAAAACGGTTGCCTGTCGTCCGTTTTATTTCTATCCTTCATTTTCCGTTTGATTTTGTTCTGGTTTTTAAGATGCAGTATGGCACGACGTTGTGGGTGGTACAAAGAGGCGGAGCGGTAAAATGTTCCAAGTATAAAAGTGACAAAAACTACTCCTGTGACTGCTTGTAGACCCAATCGCCAACCGATGGCTCTGAAATCATTTATGGTATTATCTTGAATCATATCGGAGTATCTGGAATATTTGAACCTTAGTCTAACATTGTGGGTTACAGCTTATGGAAATAACACTGGCTATACATGTATGTACGTAAGTATCTTCATTTCCCAAATTTGGTACAGGTGGCTTGATAGGATTAAAATATGATTGCTTATGTTGCAAATGTTTACCTGATGGCACTTTTGATGAAAGTCGACATGACGGCTATGCCGAGACCACTGCCACTTACAATGAAGATCTCCACGAGCTCCCTTCTCCTTTTGAAGTATTGAGCCACCATTAACGTTGAGCAGTCTCGGGTTAAGCCGACGCCTACACCTACGACGGTCCCTGAAATTATTAAAAAAATAATTGTCTTTGAATTTATTATATTATGATATGATTATACGTCATTTTTTATTTATGTTTTTTATTTGTCTTTGGTATTATTGTTATTTGTACACTTTTCACTCGGAGGCTCTACGTCTCGCCTTCGCACACTTAACCTGCTGTATTCGCTTTGCTGTGATAATGCCTTATGTATCGTAGTTTATGTTTAAATATATTTAAAAAAATGTGATAAATAAGTGTAATAGTGTGAATATACACATAAGATTATTATGAGAATGTTATTACCTACCTATCACTTGTATACATATCTACTCAGTAAAAAATAAATTCAATATACACGATTTTACCAAAAGTCAATTATTGTTCATTCCTTAATATAATTTACTAGTAAATAAATATATTTGAATATCAGTTATTGATATTATAAAGCTAAATGGAATTAACAATTAACTTTATTTCACTAAAAAAAAGTTATGACCAGTTAAATTTATATTAACGATCTCATCAATTTAAGGCGTTATATACAGATTGATATTATACGTACATTTCATATATATCGCATAACAAAAGCGTGTGCTAATCCTATAACCGTGAACGCGTTATGTGCGTCAAGATGCACCATCATTTTTTCAATACTTATTAATATTATAAATATGTCAGTAATTTAGTATACTTTAACGTCTTAAATATTTAATCAATCTAAAAGAATGATTTTTTACCAGGAGTCCAGAAAAGGACAGAGGGTGTCTAAACTATGAAAGAGCTGAATCTCTAAAAATACCACATTTTACCAATAATAGATCACCACAGTGTTTCAGATGCCACTTGCTTTCAATTCAAATTAGTTGAAATGATGGCATGGCAAAAAACAGAAACTAGTGAAATCAGAATAAAAAATAATGTACTAGATTTATATTATATCCGAAACGATAAGAAATACAAACAAAATATATTTAAGATTTCTTGAAATAGCAAAAGTTTCGCTTAAAATGAGAAAATTGTTAAGAATATATCTGTCGCTCTCCTAATATGTTATAAGGTCACCTTTGACTTATCATATTAGTTGCTACTCTTATTATAAATAAGAGATATAAATAGAAAGAACATAATATATATTTTCGAATATTAGTATGTTCAAACCACTTAACTTAAAATTTATTAAACAAATTATGTTTAACACTTTAACCCTAATGTACGGAGAACCATAGATGACAAATGTGGGTGTAAAAAGAAAACCCGGTGTGTTTCTTTCGCCGGTTCTTGTCAGGTCAGAGTAATTCTTTTCAGAACCGGATATATATATATTTATAATTCCCGGAAGGGCAAATGACTACTCCACCTGATGGTAAGTGGTAGTAGAGTCCAAACGCGACGACGGCCAGTACAGTCGGGAAGAAGGTTCTGCACTAGCCGCCTTCGCCTTGCCGGCCCGCAAGATGCCTCTTCACGCCTCGTTTGAAGGAACCCGGGTTGTAAGAGGAGGGGAACACGTGAGCTGGTAAGGAATTCCTTTTTTGGAAGTGCGACAAAGAAAGGAGTTGCCAAATTTCTCTGTACGCGATGGAATTGATGCCACAGTTAGGCGGTGACATCGAGAGCCAGCACGCGTAGACTTCTGAAGGAAGGGGGAAGCAGGAATAAGAGAGAATAATTCCTCAGAGCACTCGCCGTGATACAGTAAAATATGTGATATTAGTGTGCTTACCTACTTATATATACTATATACTACATTATTTTATTATTGCACGTTAGCATTTTTGATTACTTTGCATAATGTTCCCTCCATGCTAATGCGCTCAAGAGTCACTATTCGAACCTCTATCGCCTCTAATGCACGTATATTCTTAAATTTAGATAATTATAAAATATAGTTCATATATATCGGAGTACTTGTTTTTTAATAACACAACAACCGATCACAGACCAAGTAGTTTTAGATTTGTGGCAAAGTATATAACTAGAATCGCTTATAATAACATAAAATTCTTTAAATGCGATATGCAATTTCTGTAGTAAGCTCTTATCTCTTTACTATAAAACGAAGAGAACAGTATCATAAATATGCCGCTACTGAATCTAGTTCAGTGAAACAGTGGAAGTAATAAAGTTGGACCGTCTGACAGCACGTGAGAACTATAGGGGACTCCTCCAGGATACGGTCGCTTATCGCACAAAGGGTTTTCGATGTAACGTACAGAATATATTTGATTTATACCTAGCTATACAGCTAGATCTATAATGTCATGTTGATTTCGTTATGTCCAAAAGTTTTACGAATTGCATGTTAATTTGCAATTATAATAACAAAAATAAACTTTATTCAAGTAGGCAATTACGAGCACTTTTGAATCAATCCATCAACGGCCTGCTTTGTAGATTTTTCCGAGAAGATCCGGCAAGAAACTATTTCATCAATAAAAATAACCTACATATTATACAGTTATGTTAATGTTTTCTGTATGAACATATTAATTCCGAGCTGTAAGTATAATAAACCTTATTTATTAAACAAAATAATAGTGTTTCTCGTGATGGTTAAATGTAAAATGGTCTTTTATTGGAAAGTACCGTAACCGTACCGTACCGTAACAGCCTGTGAATGTCCCACTGCTGGGCTAAAGGCCTCCTCTCCTCTTTTTGAGGAGAAGGTTTGGAGCTTATTCCACCACGCTGCTCCAATGCGGGTTCGTGGAATACACATGTGGCCGAATTTCAGTGAAATTAGACACATGCAGGTTATTGGAAAGTATTCATTTCTTTTTATATTAAAGTTCCAGTTGTTCTTGATAGAACCTACAATCTGAACCAGTATTAGCTACATATATTGATACATACATACTGTGTAATTTGAACAACATGTTAATGACGGTTCGAAAAAGTACTCGTTTATTTTTATTAAGCAATGTAATTGTAGTTCATATTTTATGAGATTTAATAAACATAATAGAATAAACATTTATCGATACTTTCGGTACAATTTGACTGAATGAGACTGAATCGGTGTTTCGGAATATAGCTAAATATACATATGTATCTCAAGCACGTAAATAACGATTCCGGGATGTTTGAGAAAGAAACTATTTGAAATAAAGAATAATTTATTTTCATTTCGATTTGTGTTATGAACCCTTCTTCGTAAGTTATATATTTTCTTTTGGCAAATCCGTATATAGTTTCATGTAGTCTATAGTTCATGTATTATAGTTTAACGTTTGACCTGACTTTATTATTTATAATAAAAATATAATTAATGTTTGAGAAAAAGGTAGTTAATTCTGTTCTCACAATAGTTTATAAATATTTTTTAAATAACCTTTGCAATGAATTGAGAAATCAAATGAATTATAATAGTTTATTTTAATAATTATTATGTTATTTACAAGATAGTTGATCAGGGCCGGATTTAAAGGTCTAGAGGCCCCGGGGCAACAAGGGAGTGGCCGTTAATTATTTTCCAAATAAATTGAACAATTTTAAAAATCAGTCGTGTGTTTTTATAATTTATTGCGGAACAAATTAAATTACCAAATATCCATATCCGGATATAGTAGAATACAAATATTTTACTTGCATTTTAATGTATATATGTGCATATTAGATATATATTAAAAGTGCTTACTAGTCGGAATTGGGATGATTTTTGTTTCGAAAATCTCTGTTGTGGAATACTCTGTGTGGTTCTCCTACATCCAGCCTTGTTATTCATACATTGTTATTAATAAGTATTGTTAAGATAATTTATAGAAAAACAATGCAATAATGCAAGAGGAAACAAAAATAGAATCCTTTGTATATCTTATTATATTCTTTGCATTATAAAGTAGAAACATAAAAGCAGTTCCTTTCCGTCCGTATTGCATTACATTGGATAAAATTGCGGCTTAACATTTGTAATGTTTTGTCTCCCCATCGCTACGTTTGTTCCTGCTTTTAAACTAAACGACATCGTAACGACATTCGTTTTAGTCGAATAAAATATTATTGTATATTTGTTTTTTGTAATCAGAGCAGCAAATTATGATTTTACATTATATAAATGTAAATTTATTTTCTTGTTTATTAATAGTGATTATGCCAAATCTTCCTGTAGCTCTGTCTCGTTTGTTTCAGCTTTTAATCTACGATATCGTTGCGACATTTTTTTAAGCCGGATAAAACGGTTTTCTTTAGTTATTAATTATTAAGTGTTATTTACATTAAAAACGGTAGGTGGGCTTATAACATTGTCGGACGATATTAATCTTTTAACTAAAATTCAGTTGCAGTACGAATTAGGAAAGTGGTTGCATTTAATGTGATCGTTATATATGCATTGCATAATTATTGTATTCCATATTTCAGTGAAATGTATTTTAATTTTTAACTTTAATAAAGCAATTTAGTTTATCACATAAGCTGGTTATTTATATACCTCCGCTTTTAACGTGTATATGCAAAGATTAATATTTTAAGTTTTTACTGACATTCATTTGTTTTCTTAATATTTTTCTTAATTTAGATTCTTATGAATTGGCGCAATATAAAAGCATTTACTGAATACAGCAGTTGGCTACAAGAAACTAACTAGTATTAACATATTCAAACAGTTCCTAATTACATTGATGCTTTGGGTACTCTGATTTAGATCAGCGATCGTATCGACCGCGGGAGTCTATCAAATTGCATTCAGCGCAAACCGTATTCTCAATTTAAATGCTAATACAATTTCTGCCGGTCGCAACGACGTTATCCTTGAAGATAGTCAGCTTAGCGCGTGCATTTATGCAATGCACAGCGTTATTTTTGCGGCGCCATTTGATGGCGATAGAATGCGAATAGGATCACACGATGTTGCATTCTCTTCTATTCCGTGCTTTATAAATGCTTCGTATTGCACATCGGTATTTTCGTATTTCAAGGAACGTTGTACGATTTGTTTTGAAATTATTTTATTGGTTTTGTTACGCTTGTAAATATATGCTAACATTTTACATGCGAAACTAACTCTGTCTGTCTGTTACGCTTTTACGGCTAAGCAATAAACGGATATTGATAAAATTTGGTATGAGGCAAGCTTAGATATAGGCTTTTTTATACATAACATAATATAATAATATTAAATAATTTTATAAATGATAAAGTGAGTTTTTCATATTCAATCGATTAGCATGAAATTTTGCATACACTTTTTAAGGGATACGGACATAGACTACCTAACAACTTGCCTCTCACACGGGCAAAGCCGCGGGCGGTAATTAGTGAACAATAAATATTACATTATTTATTTAATAGGTTACTATTTAACCTGTAATAGTTGAATCAAGATCTAATAAGTATTACTGTATAAACAATTAACATTTCGTATAAAGTCGTGACTGACAGTTTAGATAATAAGGATTCCGTTTAAAATTTAGCCTCTTCCATTTTAGGTAAAGATAGAAGATAAGTCAATACGATTAATACAAATATTATAGTTATTACCTAATTATTATAAGTAAAATTGACTCATTAAACACGTGTTCTTAATCAAAGATCGCAGATTCAAATTCGGCCAAAATACTAAGTAAGCGTGCTTTTCCTATAAATTCGTAATGTGTATTTTATTTTTTTATTTCGTATATTATAAAAATGTCTGTATGCACTTTAAGTAAGAATAAATAATACGCTTCTGTATGACGAATTTGTATTAACCTTTGGCCTTTGATTTGGCCTAAAATCTACCGTTTAAATGATATTATTTCAGACGATAAAGTCTTCGAAATATGCCGGTTTCAATATTCAATTTATACATCCGGCTCGAACGTGCGGTTTATTGAATTACACTCATTTACCCTCAGTGCCAATTACGGCTACCTTTGATGTTCTTAAACGGGTGTCGGAGATGTAAGTGATAAAATAAATTGAGCCGTCAGTAGACTGGGGAGATTATACCAATTGTTTATGTTTGGATATACACGAACAAATATATTTACAATTTATATTCCATGTTTTATATTATAATCATTTCTAATTATAAATTCACAACTTGTTTTTTTTTTTGTTTTATATATATTTCAAAAATAGAATGATAAGCCGGGTAGTAAATATATATTAGTGATCACACATAGTTCATATTTTTCTGTAACAAAATTATGAAGTTACATAACTTTCAATTGTGACTAATTACTGAGATTTAAATGTCCATGTATAAAGAATTATGATTTAATTTCATTGGATATTATTTAATATAAAAGTATTTTTATATATATTTTACTTTCAAAGTATATATTCGCATTTAAATTTATATTTTAATGTACAATTAAGAAGAATGAAATAAAATCAGTATATGTCAAATTTAAATGTCAATGTTCTCTTGTTAAAATATTTGGATAATAAAACTTAAGCGAATTTTAAATTCTTATACGAGATAAGTATTTTTCTTAAATAACGTTTTATGGCTAGTTACATAATATTTATTTGTTCTAAAATAAGTGGCTTAAATTTACCGTAACTGAAGAATAATTGATGGAATTGTGTAGCAAAGGACGTAAAAAGACAGCCCAAGGCGGCGACCAGCCCGCCTACGACCGCAGTGACGCGCGTTGACTTGCGCACGCAGAGCGCAACCGTAACTGGTGATAGAGCGAGTGCGACGCCAGCTGAAATTGCGCCGAGGCAGCCTGAAAATAAAAATACATATCAGGTTTTTGTTAACAACTAATTGACAGAGCCTAGATGACTCAGCGGATTGTACATATGGGCGCTGGACCGTGCTGCCATCTGGTGTCATTGTAAGCAATAAACCAAATTAAAACTTTATATCTGTAAAGCGAGATCTTCGGAACTTAAATAACACAGGAAATATTATTAAAAACTTTTTGCTATAAAGTAAATAAATTTACTAATTCATTTATATTGTCTTATTTTCTTATTATCATGGATCCTAAGGAGAACTCTGGCGAATCGCCGACATACACGTGTTCTTAATCAAAACTCTGGACAATTTTGGACAGAATACTATGATTTTGTTGCACTGCATTTGTGTTTGTACTACATACTACACACATATATTGTGCTCCGCGGTGAAGGAAAACATCATGATGAAATTTGGTGCTTCCTCTTTAAGAGAAGGTCTACCTTAGGTGGATCTTACGTTGCCTTGTTTAAATTGACTTGTATAATGTTTTTAACTGTGTGTGACTACCAACATAAAGCACAAAGTAAAAATTAAAGGAAAAATTATAATAATTATAACGGCACACTGAGATAATATTTTACAAAATTTAGATTTTAGGGAGCTTTTTTTTTACCGTTAATAGGCAAGCGCTTGACCGTTGACTTGCCTGATCTTAAGCATAGTCACGGTCTAGGATGGAGCGCGCCTGCCCAGAATGAACCCGTTTACTCTGGATTTGAACACACCTACATTGTAGTTATCTGGAAATATGGACTCAGGCAAAGCATTCCACAGTTTCGCAGTGCGAATAATAAATGTGGATTCAAAGCGCTTCGTACGTAGGCGGGGAAGTTCCACTGTGTACCTATGGCGCTTTGGTCGCGTTTGCCTGGCCGTCCGATAGTAGAAGGGGGTGGAAGGAATTAGATTATGTAATTCCAGCACACATTCTCCGAAATGTATCCGATAGAAGACAGAAAGCGAAGCAACCACACGTCGATGTTCAAGACTTTGGAGTCTTGACACGACCAATGTGTCGTCTCCTATCAGCCTCCTAGCACGTTTCTCAATCAACTCTAGAGCCCGAAGGTGGTGCTTAGCAGAGCCGTCCCAAAGGTGAGAGCAGTACTCCATACAAGACCTCACTTGTGCTTTGTATAAGCTGAGAAGTTGTTCTGAAGTAAAGTAACGTCTCACCTTGGCGAGGATACCAAGCTTTCGGGCGGCTATTTGGGCTTTGGACTCAATAAAAGAGCCGAAATTTAGAGTCGACGTGAGAGTAACGCCAAGAAGGTCAAGGTGGTCAGTTATAGGTACGGACACATCTCGGAAAGAGGGAGGTAGCTGGAATTCCCTCTTTTTGGCGGAAAATAGACACGCCTGCGTCTTGGTTGCATTGAACATGACCAAGTTGGCATCGCCCCAATGGACACTGCCTTAAGGGTCATGCTCAGTCGCTCAACCATAGCTTCTCTCTGAGCCTGAATTAGGGCCTCACTAGCTCCTGCGTTGGACCTGTAGCTCTCGACAACTGTGCAGTCATCTGCGTACCCATGGATACCGGGCATCAGCAGATCATTAATGTGCAGCAGAAATAGTGTCGCCGAGAGCACTGACCCCTGGGGAACACCGGCATTTATAGCCATTTGATCCGACGAGTGGCCATCAACCACCACTCGTAACGATCGGTTCCTCAGGAAGTCTGAAATCCATGCACAAAGGCTAGCAGGCAGGCCATATGCAGGAAGCTTGCTGATAAGGCCATCATGCCAAACCCTGTGAAAGGCTTTCGAGATATCCAAAGAGACAGCAAGTGCCTCTCCGTGTTTCTCGATGGCCTCACTCCAGATGTGTGTGACGTATACCAGAAGATCACCAGTGGACCGATTTCGGCGGAATCCGTATTGTCGGTCACTGAGAAGGTCATTGGCTTCCAGGTAAGTCAGGAGTCTAGTATTTAGGATACGTTCCATTGTCTTGCACAGAATGGACGTAACCGAGATGGGCCTGTAATTGGCAGGGTCAGCACGACTACCCTTCTTAGGCACGGGCTGCACGTTAGCTAGCTTCCAGGACTTAGGCACTTTACCTGTCTCAAGAGAAAGGCGGAACAGACGTGTCAGGATAGGAGACAGTTCAGGCGCACAGTTCCTCAGGACAGTTGCTGGAATGCCATCAGGTCCGCTAGCCTTGTTCACGTCCAGACTGCGTAGCATTTTGCGAACTTCCTTTTGCCGAATGTGTATATCACTCATATGAGTATCGGCGCTAGGTGTTGCTCTAGGTGTCGCGCTACCAGCGTCAAGACGAGAAGATTCCGCAAATAAAGACGCAAACAGATTTGCCTTTTCTTCAGCGGTGTGTGCTAGCGTTCCGTCAGGCTTCTGAAGGGAAGGCAGTGAGGGGCGACAAAAGTTCGCTTCGACCGATTTAGCTAGGGTTAGATTAGACGCTTACCAATACGCTTTGCTACCCGGTGGGTATGAAGCCAGTTTTTTCCTTATTCGACTAATGTGATCGAAGCGTGACTTTTGCATAGCTTTCTTGCATGACTTGGCGGCTTTATTAAAGGCTCTCTTTTTTCGGCGTATATCCCTCGCTTTGCGGTTACGAGCATCAACCCAGGCCAGGTACGCTTGATGCTTCAACGCTTCTGCGCGTCTGCATTCAGGCCCAAACCAAGGCTGAGCTAGGGTGGACAGTGGCTTGTCTGAAAACGGAATAAAATATTCCATAGCCAGACGTAGCAAATCTGTCACACTTTGCGCGCTAATCGAGGAATCACCAGAAGAGAAGCACACGCGCTGCCAAGGATAGCATGCAAGGAAAGAGCGCATTCTTTCCCAATCTGCTGACTTGTATCGCCACACCCGCCGAGTTCCAGTGGGACTGGCGTTGGGCGGGGAGTAGACAGATACAGATTTCAACAGACAGTGGTCGGACTTACCTAACGGTGAAGAGATCGTTACGGAGTAACGGTCTGGATCAGTTGTCAGCAGAAGGTCCAAGCAATAGGCTTTATGCGAGTCAACGTCGGGTACCCGTGTAGCACCACGGACCAGCTGGGTAAGATCTAACGCTAAAGCTAGCTTTCGTATCTCTAACCCAGCATGGTCAGTGTCCTGGTATGGATATAGCCACTCCTTGTGGTGGGCATTAAAATCCCCCAGAAACACTAATTGGGCAGTGGGGTACAACTGTTGAGCCGCGTCAGCTGCCTCACTGAGGTATTCTGTGAGCCTTGTTGTCTCCTGATTCCCGCTGTGCGAACGGTAGACACAGGCATACAGGATTTTCTCCATACCCGTGTCCACCAAACCCCAAAGTACCGATAATGTAGTGTCTTCAAATCGTCGGAGACGCCGAAAGCAGATGTCATTCCGGACGTAAACGCATACGCCTGCTCGTGATTTGAAATTGTTCTCCAGGGTATACCCTGGGTACAAAAGATACGATACGTCGGACGGACAACCGATCTGCGTCTCCGTAAGAAACAAGAGGTGGGGTTTCTCAGTCTCAAGGTGGTAGTGGACTGGCACGATATTAGAGTGCAACCCTCTAATGTTGCTGAGGTGCACTTTAAGCGAGAGGGAGTGCAACCGCTGTGAAACTTTCCTCTTTTTTCGTTTCTTGACCATTGTAACATCAGAGTACTTGATACAGGGCAAGAGTCGGAAGTAGAACGAGGCGCCATGCTGCTAAGACACGATGATACACACATGGAGTATCGCGCACACTGATGGGGGACTAGGCTGGAGACTGCGGGGACGCCCGAGCCCCCCCATGGATGTCCATCGGGCCCTCTCATCCGGTCGCCGACCGGCACGATGGCGCATCCTCGGGATTTTTCGACAGTTGGCGGGGCAGCCTTTTGTGAGTGGCTAGCTCACTACTTGGGCCCCCATCTATCTGCGGTCGGCCAGGTGCACCGTGCCTCGGATCTCGCTACCCTCCGCGACTAGTCTCCCGATGTGGCGATTCCAGTGTGCATTATTTCGATCTTTTGCAGAGACGCAACTGTTCTGACCCGACTCTCGGAATGGTGTCACCGGACATCGTACCGGAACACAACTGCGTTGCTTGGCGGTACGGCTTTGTTCGGTGGGTGGTCACTAACCACGGCTGAAGCCTACCACCAGTTAGAGTGTCACCTGATTGGCACCACCCAGGGACCACGTGTGGGGTTACGTGTTATGAAAGGAAAGGAGCTTCCCTTAAAGTGCTTGAAAAATGTGCGATGTGGAAAATGATTTTATAATTTATTATATATTTTATCGTTATAAATAACTCATGTAATTTTTCATTATTTTTGTTTTTTTTTTAATCTGTAATGAGTGCTGATATTCAGTTCATAAACAGTTTCTTTCTTTCATAACACTAACCTGTACCTTGACGCTCACGTAGAAAACTTTATCTAACTCAAAGACTGAGAACCGGATTAGGACCACCTTGGTGAACATCAGTACTTGATTTATCAGAAATGAGGTCTATAAAAATTAATACAATTTAACTGGTCTAAAGACAAGATCAAAGAGTTTTAAGCGCTTAAAATTAATTACATTAAAGTGAGTATTTGTGACTCGAGCACTTAAGCGGCTTAATAAATAACAAATTATATAATATTATTTTAATTCGTAAAGTTTTTCGAGTCAGTGAATTGTAATCAAAGATGTACGTAGGGATATAAATGAGAGGCGCTATATATTACGCGGCATAAATGCACGACACGAGTTTAAGTGGCTATTAACCGCGAAAATTTCTTTAATTATCGCATCATCTGCGTGACAACGCGTACTTCGGTATATCACGTTTAGTTTACCGTCGACGGTGGTAAAAAGATCTTGATATTTTATAGTAATTCACAGTAATAAAGTAACGCGTGCAAGAACGCATAAAGCAGCGGTCTTGTACAATTTTTTAAACACGTAAGATTGATTTCATATATATTATCTTTTCATTTCGAGTTGTTTAGCAGATGGGCTAATGGCTCTTCTTCGTTTAAGGAAGGCTAGTTTGTACCACCATGCTCCTCAAATGCGGATTTGATGCGGATTGGGCGCATGGACTACGTTAGGAGTGGTTTCGTAATTCTTGCAGCCTATAGACGAAGCCGAGATGGCCCAGTGGTAAGAACGCGTGAATATTAACCGATGATCGTGGGTTCAAAGCCGGGCAAGCACCATTGAATTTTCATGTGCTCAATTTGTGATTATAATTCATTTACGTGATGCGATTACGTGTGCTTTACGGTGAAGGAAAACATCGTGAGGAAACCTGCATGAGTCTAATTTCACTGAAATTCTGACACATGTGTATTCCACCAACCCGCACTGGAGCAGCGCGGTTGAATAAGCTCCAAACGGTCTCCGCAAAAAGGGAGAGGAGGCCTTTAGCCCAGCAGTGGGACATTCACATATCATTTTATTTAAAATAAATAAAATAAACAAAGTTTCAGAAGAGGTTTTAAGGACAAAGTATTTTTTCTAAAAATAATAAATAGCTAATAAGTTTTAATATATTTAAATATAATATTAAAATAAACTTCTTTTGTATACGATTTTATTAATTTTAATTAATATGACGGCTCATTGGCGCAGCTGGCATTGACCCTGCGCGATATAATACACCCATCAGTGTATAAGCGAAATACCACTCATCACGAACTTCATCTTCTAAACTATCCGCCCGATTGACTTGAAATTTGTCACAGTTACTCCTCGCCGACGTAGACAAGAAAGGATTTTACGCAAATCCTATCTACATTTTTCTCCTTAATTACCCGTGCGAAGCCGGTTAGCTAGTTATAAATTAAGTATTTATACATTTTTTTAATTATATAATATGTATATCCGTCGGTATCGTCGTCGGTATGTTACATAACAGGTATAAGAATCCTACCTTAGAAACAGACGACCGTATATTTCATTCATAAATTCATTTATATACTTAATATCAACTATAGAATTACGAATACTCTAATTAAACTGTCCAACACAGCTGTTACCTCAAGTTCAAGATTGAAATTATTAAAATATTCGTTAAGCGTGTGTTTATACTAAATTTTCTAAAATAGTATAAAAATATTCAGCTTTTATTGTCTATGTTTAAATTATATTAAAAATATAAAGAGTTATCTGAGCCGCAATATATAATGTCTGGCAACATTATTCCGAGACTTTTTCTTCGTTACTCTGTCACTTTTTCTAAGTATAAGTCCAATTAAAATAACGATTAATGGGACGTGTTTATACGAAAAGGATTTAGTGTTCCATTCATTTGCCATCTAAAGTCTCTGTGGCAACATTCGAGTATAAATCATGTCCTTTATCTTTATCGCTACGTTAAGAATAACCGCATTTCATTTGAGGATCGGATTCACGACAATTATTTAAGACATTCCCGCTTTACAGTGTTATTCTATTTGAAAATTGAAATGGATATATTGAATTTCGAAAATACTTTAAAAAAAATCTAAATATATATTTTAATTTTTAATAATATTACGATTTCCATATTAATTTTTATTGTTAATTATTATATTTTGAAATTATTTTCCTTTTAACAAACACACACACATCAACAAAAACGACTAATTAGATTTATATGATACTTTTGGTTACGTGAAAAAATGTTCATTACGTGAGCTTAACCTATGATGTACAAATTATGTTTTAGAAAAATGAATCTGCTCATATGTAAAGGACAGTATCATTGGAATAAGAAAGACTAGAAGAGATAGAAAGAGAGAGAGAAAGTCTTTAACGTTTCATACAACTATAAATCAAAATAGTCTCTTTAGTTTGAATTACTAATCATACAATGATATCGCTGGACCATTGTCTCAAAATAGTTTCTTAGTAAAGTTAAGTTCACAACTGAGGCGAATCGAGGGGCTGACAAACATTCAGTAAGTTTTGGACGAAAAGTTTTGAAGTTCGTCGACATTTTAAGTGGCAACGCATCAGAGCAACCGCAAAGCACATACAGTGAAGAATTATTCTGCTAGACAATGTTTAATCTGGCAACACAGATTGATGAGCGTTGCTTTGTCTTAACTTTGTTTATCTGTTTCAACCATCACGCCATGTATCTAGTTTTCCAGACGAAACAAAAGCGAATTAATGAAAATCTTATTATCTGATTATTTTTGCGCTGGACAAATATAATTGACCTTTACAATCATTCTTATTTTTAAAAGGTTTTTATGATTAGGATGTGCAAATATTATTTTTATTTATAAAAATAATATAATAGATAATAAAAAAAAAATTAAAAACAAAAATAGTAATATACGACACTCCTAAGAACTTTAATTAAAGAAAAAAAAAACAAATAAATAACTACTGTCATAGAGTTTAGTTTATAAAATAAAAAATTAATACATTTATTATATATAGGTATGGAAATGAGATATATATAGTAATCATACGCGCGAGACGATTCAATAGATATTTGAAATAAAAAAAAACTATAGAACCATGCGTTCACTCAAAAATGCGAATAAAAAACTTATAATCGATATAGCCATCTGCCAATTATATAATCGATCTGCCAATTATATATCACAATGCTATGCTTAAAATTATAGTGAATTCAATTGAGTGTTGCGTATTTAATCGACGTTTAGCCGAATATTTATAAACAGTCTATTAAATTAGTTTTTAATAGCAAAAGTTGTTAGAAGACCATTTGCATTTAATGTTTAATGCTCTACGTGCTATAATTTAGCATTTTTTGTATTACATTTATATCTTAATATACATAGTTCTTGGATGGCACAGACTAAGTTAGGTATATTAGAAAATCTTCTATCGATTTAAGTACTGTTTGTCTGGACTAAAAATCAATTGAAATGATTAATGTATTGTTAAAATTTTGTATTAAATATTTCATAAAACAGTAGCTATTGTGTCGAAATATACGATTGTGTAATGAACAAGTTTGTTCTATAGTCAATAACTGCATCGGATCGTATGAAAAGATCTTTCGTTTGGTACCAATAGAAAACGATATTGAATGGAACTTTTGCCGTCTCATCGTCTTTTTCATGTTTATTTACAGAACCAATACAATAAAAGTACAAACTTACTGTACAATTTATTAATTTGACAATTATGTGTATTTATTTTAAGAGAGAAAAGTTTTATATTAATATTTGTGATTATTGTGTCGTAAAAAAAACTTTTTCAAAATAAAAGGCTATTTATGATTATACGATGCGATATTTTAATATATTATTTTTCAACAAAATTCTTTATCTATTTATGAACAGTGACAAGCAAATGTTACCAACTACAAATGTAGTATGACCGATTTTTTTTGTGCTTATATTTAGTTTTTTTTTTATTAATTGATAGTAATTTATAAAATCTACGATAATTTATGACTTAATATAATTGTATCTAAGCAAAAGGTTGCAACACTGAAATTTTACTTCTAAGTATTTTTCTTGAATGTTGAGATGTTAAATGGACTTCATAACGACAAATGTGCGACGAATACGAGTAGTATATACTTCAACTTCATAGTACGGAACACATGCCGTTGACGTGGCCTGTGTTTTACGGATGAGTTTTAACATTGCTTTGAACTTTTTAGGGTTCCGCAATTGAAAAATAGCAAATAAATTTAAAATATAAATGATTTAGTTTTTTATATTCGCTATTAAAATACAGGTATTAAATACAATACAATAGATGGACATATATTGTTGTTAGGTTTTGATATAATATAAGTTAGATACCATATTAATATATATTGCCCTAGACCTCATTGATCTAGATCTGGCGATAAATTAAAGATATAAGACCGAGCCAGATCCTGAGGTCCTGGGTTCAAACCCCGGGTCAGGCCAATAAAAAAAGTTATTGGGCTTAGTAGCAGCCTGGAGTCAAGAAGTGAAAAGTGAAAGTGTGTACACTCCTGTGCCTCAGAAAGCACGTACAGCCGTTGGCCCTGCGCCGGAACTCTTTTCGGTTTGGCATCACATCGGATTATGTGAGTGAGGGAATAGAAAGTGCATCTGTGTTTGTGCACACAAATGTGTACTATAATATGTCCTGCGCAGTTGGCTAATTTCTCTTGAGATTGGCCGCCATGGCCGAAATCTTTAATATAATCAATTTTTAATTTTAGGCACAGAACCCTGAGTAACATCAATAAAAAATAATGTTTATACTTATATTAATAATGAGATAAATAAATAAAACCAATCCAAAGGATCCCTAAGATGTTGGTTAGATTGATGTTACATTTTAATATCCCACCGGTTTCAAAGTTCAAAGGGAACCGTTGATTTATGTCGCTTGTTATGGTGCGCCAATGACTCGCGTTCTTTTCAAACTGTCACATTATTGATTAGTAGGCCCGTCTGTGGGACAAGTGATCTGCAGGTTAGAATATCCGTGGCGCCGTTTTTTTAGAATCTAATAAACTTCAGCGCTCCTTGCGTCCTACTTTGATTTTGTCTGCTCGGCATCGTTTTGATATGACAAATTAGTTTTATTTGTGTCATCCTAGCAGCTTTTCTAGTAAATATATGACTTGATTTCATTGGGAAAAATATATTACAGTGAGTAATTAATTAATCAACAAAACTTTTATTTGATAAAGCAGTATTTTCTTTTAGTGAATAATAATATTTACTGTAGTAAAAGTAATAGCCTGTAAATGTCCCACTGCTGGGCTAAGGCCTCCTCTCCCTTTTTGAAGAGAAGGTTTTGGAGCTAATCCACCACGCTGTTCCAATGCGGGTTGATATGGTCACTAAAAGGATAACTTTCTAGCAACTAAGTTATGATTGAGTTCGATGCCTTAATTCAATTTGCGCGTCTATCAATCAATATAAAACTATAAATGGCAAAGATAAAAGGACATTTTCAATGAAGTTGAAATATGTTATTATAATTTTGAACTAACGTAACACATCCGAGAAACGGTAGCGAGTGCTAATTTATTACACGAAATTACCGTTCCGTATCACACAAATCACACACCGCAAAACCGAAAGGCGTATTATGATGGAAATTCACAAATTATGAACGTCGCGGTTTATACGTCGCTTATCGCGGGACCTGTCACCGAGGCATAACATATTAAACGTTCTTTTAGATGATAAATGTTCGGTGAGGTCGGCGCAACACACGTAACGTCGTCGTATCGGGCTCACGCCTCGCGTCGATTCTAATAAACGATTGCCGATGATTGGCAGTTAGGCGGGCGGCCACCCGTCTCTTGACTGGACTTTTTGCCGGTCTGGCGCTTTTTACGAATATCATGTAAAAACACGCGTCATAATCGACGATTCATCTTGTCGTCACTTAGATGCAGTCATTTTGTAAGCATTTGTTCGGCACATTGGAAATATAACTAGGGATACATTAGCTAATAATGAAAACAATATTAAAGTGTACCTACTTTAGATAACTCTAATAGAATTGAATAGAATAATATTATATTTTTAGGTTTTTATAATCTACGTATTTTGATTTTCCTATAAACTATTCATTTTAGTTTACAAATAAATATTTCTTATCAAATAATTAAAATGATTCTTAATAAGCATCTCCCTAAGTTGAGTTGTTAATAGCCTTTGAAAAATTTAAAAAATCCACTATTAAAAAAAAAAAGTCGTAAAATCAAATGAACTATGTCATTGTTTGTTACTATACGTAATACAATTAAATTAATAGTATAAGTAGGAGGTAGAATTTTATTACGCTTGTGACGACCCATTTGTTCAAAATATAGCGAATGGCAATGAAGCCAGATATAAAGATAACGGCTCTATTAAATACGATAATCGATTCTTGACGACACTTAAGGCACATTATGTTATATTTATTGACTGTTAGTTTTATGACAAGAGTGTAACTGAAACCATTTGGACTTATTCTGTGCGAAATAAAAGTGTTTCATTGAGACTGTAGACGCTAAAGACGGCGATTGGTTTTCGAGTAATAAAATCCGAAAATGTGACTGAATTTATTTACACTGGAGTCTACGTTATAGAATTTTTCGTGAATATATTAAATGTTTTCAGACGATTTTATATTTTTGTTTTAATGCAGTTTATTTAATACACTTGATAAGTTTCTAACGCTGACTGACTGAGCGGAGATGGTTCGGTGGCTAGAGTTAAGAGTTATATTAAGTGAAATAAGTGAACTATGGGTTCAGCTCAGGCAATCACCATTGTTAATGTTTATGTACTTAATTCGTTATTGTGAGTTATTATTTGCGAATGTTCATGTACTTAATTTATAAAACATTTGCCTCTCGGTGGTGAAGAGAAACATCCTGGGAATGTACGTGTGCCGGATGAAAATCTACCTCGTTTCATTCATCCATCTATATACCAAAGCTCATCGACCCAGCGTAACGCCATAAGCTGCAAACATTGTCGACAAAAGGAGAGGATGCCTTAGCCCAATAGTGACATCTTTACAGATGCTATTTTAGTCAGTGATCGTAAAGCATAGTCTAAACTAGAAAAAGTATGAAATGACATAAGTTCTTTATTCCGTAAGCAATTGGAACGGATTTTTGAAAAATCGACGACTAACGATAAGGCGTTTGAAAAGAGGACAATATATGGACGTTCGTCATTTAAATTAAAATAAGAAAAGTGATTTGTGTGGTTTGTTATCTGGATTTAGAGAATAAATCCCCTATTGCTCTCTCGGAGACAGTAAAAGTTCTGAATCTGCTAAGAAAAAATAATATCCTTTTTATAAAAGAGAAAAAAGTTCACACCCTAGAAATACTTTTTAACATCTTTTACAATTTGCCATCGTTGACTTGGATAAATTATTACTGCTCACATAATAATAACCAACTTCTTCATAAGTCACAGGATTGTATAAAAATCCCATTTTCATAAGATTTCTTTTAAAAAAACCTTTTCGTGACTCCTATCAATATTAAATTTGGGTGTAGGAGACACCAATAATTTTTGTATTCAGCCACGGAATATAAATTTCAATTTTTCCTAAGATATAGGTACGTATATCTATGTATAACTTCTGCTCTTGAAAAATGTCTCAATTCTTTTCGAAGGTAAAACGATCGTGCTTATTGTTGGAATTTGAACAGTTGTTTCATTGATTCACTTAAATAAAGTGTATTTACATGCAGAATAGTAAATATTGAAAATGGAAGCCCAAATCGTATTGATGTTACGCAAGGAGAGTATAAACAAAGAAGGATGACGCTAAAATCTATATTGTTTATGCGTCAAATATTTATATAAATAGTAAAATATTTTTGTTGCCAACGTTCATCACAATTTGGGTGTATTTATATATTTTCGATATGCTTAATTTAAGCAGTAATATTTTGAATTAACTTCGTCAACTCTCCAGACGCATTGAGAACTTATTGTCCCAACACTTATGAATCACGATTGGATTTCATCCAATTCGCCAATCCCTTAGGGGCTGTAAATGATCGCTGAAAATAAATATTTGAAGTGAAATGTCTTCACGAATATTTTGAGAAATTAAGTTTTATAAGGCGCTTGCCAATTTTATTTATAATAGTTATAGAAAAGTTTTGGGTGGAAAATGTTAAGTTTTATTGAGTATAATTAACGAGTTCTTTGGTCAATTTTTCAAGTTTCAATGGTCGTACTAGGTTATTAATAAGTTTATAAACACTAGGTTATAAAGTTCACGGTAGCATGCGAAAGTGATCCCGTGGCACTCCTCGATAAGACGGAAAGGGTACCGCTGGTTTTTTAGTGGGTATTCCGATGTTCGGGGCGCACTCGGCGACTTGGACACCGGCGAGCCCCACATACCTTCCCCCCACTGTTCCCGTAGGGAAAACGCGTAATGCGTTTTTCCAGCGTTAAAAAAAGGTTATTAATTAAGTAATATTTATATCCTCAATACAAGTACAACGATAATTTTTTGAAAGTCACTTGTTCGATTTTGACCCTTTGCCCAATTATTACTAAAATATTATTGAGTAATGTACTTATCATCCATATTTTGAGTATTTGTATTTTTATTTTAAGTAGCCCTTACCTGCTTGCATTCGAACCTCGGGACCAAAGCGTTTCACGACCTCTACGGCCAGTACTGCAGCGGCTTGATGCAATCCATGAGCCAAAAGTTGCGCAATAGTTGCTGCGGCCGCTACGCCCCATCCCCAACCTCCTTCGGGGTAGTAGTGGCGGGTTAACGTCAGGAGTTGTCTTGGGTCGAGTTTCGCTTGGCGCGCAGGGGCACCTCCGCTCGCTTCTAGCACCAGCGGCAAGGATCGCGTGCGCAGCAGCGGCGCGCCGCCCGACGACCATGACTCTTCCATCAAAGCGCGCGCGCATCGTGCGCCGCCGTAACTCGCATCACCGCACCCCGTATACTCCACTCATGTCCGCCCACACATTACACTTCACTTAATATAATCGGTACTAAATATATCGAACAGAGCCCACTTGACTAAAAAGAAAATTGAGTTATCTGAACCGCGTGTAAATGATCGAATGAGATGTTGGAGATCTCGATTAACTTTGCCTTCGTGATTGTCTGCCGCCCCTTTTTTGCTACAAATATGGCTTCGGCATCAATTGGATATCAAATAAACTTTCGAAATAAGAGTCTCTATCGACATTGATTTGACATATCTATGAGTCTAAATGTAATAACGTCTCGTAAGCTTGAAGATAGAATCGTGGAGAAGTGGTCGTCTCGCCACACTCGTATAAATAAATCCTTTCAGACCTTACGTCGCTGTCCTTTACGCACTTAATCTTGTAAAGTTTTTATTAGTTAGGCATTTATTTTTGTCCAATCACATCGTGATCAGCTTAAATAATAAAATATAGTTTCAATACAATAAAACAATGTATTGTTTGATACACATACGTCATTTAAATATCGTGCTTAGAATAATAAACAAAAACTCTTGTTCATTTAAAAATAACTTAATATTTATGTTGAAAATGTATTTACGGCCAATTTGATTATTATCATTTTTTTAAACATGTATATATATCACATTCATAAATAGTGGGGGTATTTTTTCACGGTTGACCAATATGCACTTTTTTGTTATTTCTTTGAATTCAGTTTTGCTCACTATTTGATTTATAAATACGAATAAAAATCATAAAATTACTCATAAGTGCTGCTGGAATTCTGATCTGCGACATATAGTTGAGATTAGCATGTATTTACTAGGCTATCTTAGCTTTTCCCATATCTTCAGTAAATGGAAGCTAACTTACTTTATACGAATGTGGTTTGAGGATAATGTGCTCAGTAATGGCGTTACATGAAAGATAAGAAAGACCAAATGGTGTGGAAATGGACAAAAGATAAGAATACTACAAATTCATGGTAATTTGTGGTAATGAAATTAATTCCGTTTATTATCAAATAACATGTGGTTCCGGCAGAGTAGAGTTTCTCCATTTAAATCCGAAGATGCCACAAGAGAATCACCAAACCAAATCACCAGGAAAAGCATTTCCAAAGAGGAAGGGAGAGGATGTAGCCAGGCAGGCTGGTTTAAAGTTTGCCAAATTATAAAATACCTTAAGCCGGTGGCTTTGTGTAAGCGCGTGCGCGTGTAACCTCTCATTACATACCGCTAAACAGCAGTTCTTAGTATTGTTCTGTTCCGAAAAGTGAGCCAGTGTAATTAAGGGCTCAATGAACATAACATCTTAGTTTTCAATATTGGTGATGGATTGATGATGTAAGGGGTCGTTAATATTTCTCACAGTGCCAATATCTATTGGCGGTGGTGACCACTTAGTATCATGTGGCAAACAAGTCCGCCTACCTATTATAAATAAATTATATTTTTTCATTATATATTCAAAGCTCTATTGATAAGCCTTAAGATACTTGTTAGACTATTATATATTTATTGTTGTTAATTAATTTAGTGAATCTATTAATTCAGAGTTAAGTTTGAGACCTATATGGAAATTTTAGTTTGTACAGGAGTTTAATGATATTACACGTTTTAGCGAACTTGTTTATTGGTCGTAATTTATTACAACAGAGGCGCGGGGTTGAAGTTATTTTGGAGGAAATCCAGAGCAGTTTATTTACATTTTGTATAGATTATTGTTTCCGAGATACAGGAATGCTTATTGATTTATTTAATTATGCTACGCATTCATGATTTGTATTATTTCCTTATTTTTCATTTTTGTCTGTTATCTATCGTGTAAAATAAAGTCGTGATCCGCGTCGGCTGTATGGTTGTCCGCTTGATTTTGGAAAACTACGCGCCAGAATTTCACTTTCAACTAGTTTTTTGCTTTAGTAGTATTATATGTGGAATAAAGTCTAATTTTGTTTATAAAGAGTTTCTTTGGATTACGCTGAATAACTATAAGATTTACATTAAATTAATGAAGTACTAAGATGAGCTGGGTGACTACGCAGACAAGCTAGGGCTCTCCCTACCACCAGTAAAGAGAATTATTTTATTTACTAGGTACATAGATTAACTAAGCAAAGTAAATAATGATATAAAAGCGAACAATTGATCAATAAAGTCTTTCTAGCCTTTAAATCTGATAATCTCAGAGATATAAAGCGTCGAGGTAATATGAGAGAATGATGTTTTTGGATAAGTAATCCTCTTCGTTTTATATGAAATACGACGAGAATTAGCAATGTCATAAAATTTACGTTACGGTAAATGAAGAGAAAACGACCTTTTTGGTAGATAAGCGTGGAGACGGTAACTTGTTTAATGTTAATTTTACGGACTTTGAATATAGTGAGTGAATAGGTTTAATTTTTATAGTTCAAAATGATAGATTTATAGACTGGTACATTACTGTTTGTTCTTTATTAATGGTTTTCTTTTATATAAGCGGATCTATACGTATAGCTACTCCAACCACAAGAGTATACACAAATAAACAATATTGACATTCAATTGGCGTGTTATCATTGGTGGAGATCTTGAATGATCTTTTATATTAATTATGGATTTGCTAAAATGGCTTTTCGAATGTCGGCAGAGTTGTCATCGGAACTTTGGAAGTAAAATTAAAGGGTATATAAGTAGTTAAGTGGAATAGCGTTGTGATACAAATAAATATATATTAATCACGAACTGTTTAATGGATAAATCTATGGTTTGTTTAGCTTCACCGTTTTTTCAATTGGAATCATGATGTACTCTTGACTGATTTCGGCCACGGCAATCTTAAGGGATATCGCAGGATATATTATAGTGCACAGGTGTGTACGCAAATATAGGTGCACTCTTTTTTCTCTTAGTCTTTTAATCCTAACGGACAGCAAATCCGACACGACAGGGAAAAAAAAACAAGAATGGCTTTACGTGCATTCCGAGGCACGGAAATATTATTAACTTCCAATTTCCAGACCCAGGCTGCTTTTACATTAGTCCTAGGCTATTTTTCAATAGATTAATTCAAAAACTATTTATCAGCCCAATTTTGGGATTAGAACCCATGGCCTCTTGATCTGCGGACTTATATCTAACCACTAGACCAAGCGGGCACGATTGGAATAGAGTATAAAAGAATATTATCCGCTATAATTATATTTTCGCAAGTATGCATGCGTGGGTTTAATATTCCCATTCTTATCACAGGGTATTAAGTTATGGTCACCGTATATTACATTCAGAGATTAGCGATAACATACAAACAAATAAACACTGATCTAGAATAAAATAAGTTGCTTAAAGTTTTCATTAATAAAATTAAGCATTACACTATAGTATAAATTCTAAAATAGAAAAATATCAGCAATTATAATTTTTTTTTTTCGATCCTTAATTTAATGGAAATCTTTCATAACAGGGTTTCTCTTATAAGCGTATATATGACAAGTGCAAATTAATATATGTGTATATTGTTCGTATATATATGATCTTGTTTTCCATAAAAGTGTGAACTGAGTATAAGATTAAAACATTCCGATTGAAAGATACGTTTTTAATTAAATTAACGTAAACATTTTAAATGGAACGCATAAAGTAAAATCATGAATTGATTTCTTTATTAGTACACGCGGACTCATTAAGCTCTCGAGACTTGTTTCGTACGTTTATAAATAAATAAATAATTGCCGACTGCTTGACGTTTCTCAATAATAACACGTTGTTAATGTTAAACGGAACTAAAGGCTATTTAAGAGCGAATATGTGTCTTTTATTATCATTTGTCACTTACGTACGAATGTATTTGAAATTTCAGCGTATGAATTCAGTTAATGTAACCGATATGAGCGTTATATCTATAAATATGACGATAGAGCAACTAGGAATGTTGATAGGTATTTTGTATTGGAGTAACATTTCCTAGCCATTTTAAATTCCGAATTTATATATCGGTAATACAAAAAATATTAATCATAATAACTACGTTAAATTTAATTGGTGACATTTTTTTGTTTTTAGGGAAACCTAAAGAGCAAAATTAACCATTAATAATATGGGTTTATTACCAGAATTGAGGATTATAGTATAGGTAGGCGGACAAGCATATGGGACACCTGACCGTAGTCACCAACGCCCATAGATATAGGAATTGTAAGAAAAGAAAAAAAACATTCTATAAAATATATAAAATTAACATATATTCCATAACGTTTCAAAAGATATGGAATATAGTTTAAAATGTTCTTAACGATTGTCCTACTGATTACCGTTTTATTAAATTTAATTCAAACATTTTATTCTTATTTTTATGTGTAGCAACACTAGCTTAATCATAAACAAAACAACTTGATTTAAAATTATTAATGAACTTTTATACAATCTTTTAAAAAAAGATCTAGAATAAGTTTATCTAATATTTGTATATATGTTGTATACGACAATTAATATTAAAACAAATGTATTTTATAAGTTTTATAAGTACTAGTACATGCAGGCCCACATGTGTCCCACTGTGGTCGGATCTTAAATTATTTATAATTGACATATCATGTATTACAATATAACAAAAGACATTGTCATTTCGGTCGGTTCACAATATTTATGTATTCAACTGAACAATTATAAAAAATAAACATTGCCTGTAATCTTTACGTTCAACTTCGCTATTATGTATTTTTTTAAGCGTATTTATTTAAATCATCTCAAATTATTTTACAAATTAGTTTAGGGGGAGATGTTAAGTACCATATGTACCATTTTTGTACCGCTTGTCTTGTCTTGTACAAGATTTCATGATGATTAGTTGAGTTGTTAAAATTTAAGACGTGAAATAATAACAAACCAACAAATTCACTTCCGTCTTTGAATAGGATACTTGGTGACTACCCTCCCTTGCTTTTAACGTGTATACTATGAAACCAGTTATTAATTTAGAATGAGTATAACATGCTACCTTTGTCTAATTTTTTAAAGTTATGCTTTCGAATAGATAAGTAGAGTTTTCTGTTGAAAATGATATTTACATATGATTGTATGATAGCTTAGCCTAACTGACTGGATAACGCCAGTTAAAAACAAATATTCATATAAACTGGGATCTTGTCATGGTTTATTCGTGCTATGCTTGGGATTCATCACAAGGGTTTCATAGTCCCTGAATTTGAAGCGTTTATTATTATCATAACAATATAAGGCGTATAAAAAATCTTTATCCTTAAATTTATTTTTCGCTTACACATTAAATAAACGAAATTTAAATTTTTTTTTATTACTAAATTTGAAATTTAAACCCAATATATTTTTACTGGCCCGATCTGGGATTCGAATTCTTGAGCTCCGGGTCTGCGGCCTTTCCACCATTACACCAACGAGGCAATCAAATAAAAAAAACAAGCCACTGTCACTTTTTAATTTTTAAATATTACATATATAAGAATAAAAATAAAAGGTTTTTAAATATCTCTCCTGTTTTGAAATATCACAGTAATTTACCTTTATAAACTAATCCAGAAACTACTAATCAATTTGTGAAACGATTAACGCTTCCATTAATGTCATTTTTATTATTCAATTTATTTAGACGATGACGTAAATATTTGATGTATTAATGTTTTACGCCAGTTTAGTCTTGTCTTAAAACAAACTGTTTTAGATTATTTTTGTTAAGGTGCATTTTTAGGTATTAAATCTTTTTGATGATCATTGAGTAAGATAAAACCGACTTTTTGGATAAGCATGTATATATATATATATATATATATATATATATATATATATATATATATATATATATATTAAGATGGTCGCATACACTAAGATATATAATATATTTTTAATCAATCAATGTAAGCTATATAATAAATGATGAATCAATATTTCATACAAAAAAAGTTACAATTTGATAGATACACTATTTTTTATATATAATTTAATATATATACAATGGTAAAAAATAATTTAAATATCACAACAAATATAATCAAATACCTATACGTATAAAAATAACTCAGTTGTAATATAATTATTAATAATTAAAGTTCTTATAAATCGACTAAAATGAACGCGTGGAGAAGGTTCATTTTGGTCAATTTGTAAGAACTTTGCTATAGTGAAATATTTGACCATAAACGATTCGTTCAGTTATGAGGTCTGGACGGTTTAGTACTTTTTATGAGTGCCTAATGAGCCTGGTTCATTTTTTTTTAATTTTGGGTCCATTGCTGGTACCGTATTAAGATCCTTCGATGATATTTCGCCGTCGAGTTTTTCTTTAATTGCAAAATTTAACGCCGCATTTTGAATACTTGTTTTTTTTTATTATACGACTCGTACTGAATTCTGGTTATAATTACGGATTTTTAACGATATATTTTTAAAATATTTCTAAGAAATGTGTTGTGGAAAATATTATACCGCCGAAATTAATGATAAATATTAATTAGTCTAATATAAAATATTTAGATTAAAGAACGAATTAAAAAACAAAACTTTATTTGCACCTTAGTTAGTAAATATATTTTCATTAATTATAAAATAAAATTTTGTTATAAAACCTTTTATTAATTAAGCTATTGAAGATGAGGATCACATAGCATCAAATCACATTTCATCCGCTTGTATGAAAAAGAATAGACAGTCAAGTGTCATTTAATGTTCGCCATTAGGAAGTAGATTAAAAATTAATGAAGATTGGTACTTAGATCGATTTAAATCTTGGATCATAGATAAAATATTATTTTAATTATCAATGCATCGAAACACTAACTTTGTAATTCGTATTCTAATTAGCGCAAATACTTCGTTATAAGAATACTTTCATCTTTATAATATTACTATAATGAAAGAATAAAAGTAAAGGGTTTTATTTTATTCATTAGCTGTTAATAAATCATTTTCTGAATATTCTTTCAACCTATAAGCGAAATACGTGTCATCGCCTTATATTTTATATAACATACGAGGTGCGAGATGAAAGAATGTTACAGCTATTTTAATAAAAATCATCTCGATAATATAAAGGGCCGTTAACGTAATTTAATGTCATGTTGCGTATTTGTACGTCGTTTTAACGACAAATAAAACCACTGTTGAACTAATTAATAGGGCGGTTTGACAGTCATAAATGTCACTTTTAAATAACCCATAACTCAGTCCAGGTTTGAATATGTATAATATATTTGGGAAGAAGGGATACACTTTTATCTTTGGACAACGTTTGAGATATAACCAGGGTATTATTTAAAATAGGTACGTATTAATTTACGTCGGTGTTGTCTAGTTGAAATAAATTGATGTGAGAAAAGAAATCGTTTTTTTTTTTAAGTGACGTTTAGTTGTTTCAAATGAAACACATTTTTTTTTGTTGTGAATATTTGTATTTGTCATTGTGTATTTTTAAATTATTAATGAGAGTTTAATAATTTAAAAATACACAAGTTAACAGACAAAACAGTACAGCACCTTTTTCTCCTATGTTTGTCAATCGTATTTTTTTTGTTTGTTTGTTAGCTCTTCATAAGCTTTAGTGTTACCAATAAAAAAAAAGAAATAAAAATGTATTCATGCAGATTTTAAATGCTCAAATTTTCAAATTTCGACAATGACTGAGTACTAACCTTATATTTTTTTCGATTATATAACGTGATCTTGGTTAAAATATTATAACTTATAATTTTATATAAGTAATATAGTGGTATAAAGTGTATTGCCTAGTTAGTTTAAACTCAAAAAGTCATTGACCTTATTGTTTTTACTGCGAGGTAGCTCGTACGTATTCCGTGTGATCGATTTTTTGCCAATTTTTTGTGCACACCTAAGGCACAATACTTTTAGATTTCCGAATGGTAATTATGTTTCATTCCTTTAACAATAAATGCAAAATAAACGACCAAGTACGTTAGTGTCTGCTATTAGTGTATTCATTTATATTTCAAGATTAAATATTATATCAATGTTTGTCAGTCTGTCAGTCTGACAGTAACCGAACTTTTCATACGGTTTTCACAAATGGATGAAGTGATTGAGTTTAGTTAATAAATTGGTTGAAATATAACGATGGTTGTTGAAGATTTCGAAAATAATATTGCGTTGCGTAAAGCAAGAGAGTTACAATGTTTATTAAGATATTAAACGTTCATATAGACCATAATTTTACCCGTACGAAGCCAGGAAGGGTAGTATTAGTATATTGAAATATATTATTGTGAACGATATACTTATATGTGCAAATATTTAACTAAGCTGTGTGAAATGTGCAATCAAAACTATTATTAATAATGAACTTTGTTTAAAGATAAGCGAACTTCAATTTAATTTGCATTTTAATGCTTTTATTCAATATGTTCAAAGCAAATTAAGCTTGAACACCATCTCTGTTAAAATTTAGAGAAATAGCGGTTTTCGTTGAATATTTGTATCCTGAAAAGAAATAATAATGAGCTATGTATAGCTCATCGCTAAGCTGTTCAAGTAAATATGGATTTATCTCTTTCCGCCATTAATTATTTTACATTCGAAAGAAGAAGACACAGCATTGTTTAACTAATCACCCGACCACCCGCTAAACGACGTTTATTAGTAAGGCCGTAAATATTTTTCTCTCGTAAAATGATGTTTTTTACATTTATTGTGACACAAGTTTATACAACCTCTGTTACATAGAAATACTTATTTTCAAACTCTTTCTCATATGTATGTATGTACGTCGTCATTCTCTTTTCAAAAAAACCGCTCATTATTTTTCTTACCGGATTATATGAATCCATCTTAATTATTTTGAAAAATCAGTAACCAGTTCCGATTCAAAAAAAATAATATCATCTGTTTTTTTTTTAAATATATAAGCAGGTTTAATAGATGGTACAGGATTGTATTAGATTCGCTGGGAGACGTCGATTTTGTATTTTTAAAAGTGGAAGTTCCCTGGTATCTTTAGTTTTTATTTACGTCGAACTAATTCCTTTATCTAAAAACTTAAGCATTTGAGAGTCAAATACATATAAGATTAGCCAATTTAGGCTAACGCTTAATTGTATTACAAACCTATTTGATTCAATAAAATAATGTTTTATCATATTTCTTTTATATGCTCGTCTTACCATACTTTAATTTTACATTAAAGTAAAAAATATATATTTGGCCATCACCGTCGTATTAGTTAATTGCCTCCTACTTTGCCAGCCTGTCTGCCTGCCTCGTTTGTCTAGTAGTTAAATATAGAGGATTCAATAATAGAGAGTACACTTGTGTTTGCACACTTGAGAATTATAATATAGGGAGTATTGAGGTTGGACACCGTGGCCGAAATCGGACAGGACATGTTTTTGACATACCCAGAGACATTTTTGATTACTCAATATTATCACGACACTGTATGTAATATATACAAATATATTTGTATTTTATCCGTAAAATCAAATTTGCGGACGAAACAGCACGAAAGTCGCCAATGCACCAAATTGTAGACGAACCGAATATCTCGTGTGGTTGATTTATTTTATTTGAATCGACAGCGAACTGAATAAAGGGTACCGATTTGCATGTAAATAGTAGAAATGTGCTCCTCTTTGTGTAACCAAGATGATTTACGGAGGAATGTGTAAAGTTAAGATTTACTAAATTATATATCGTTGAATTTTATCACGAATTTCGAACATTGCGGGTGAGCCCGGGCAAGCATCACTGAATTTTTACATGCTTAATTTTTCTTTATTTATTTGGTGTTCGGTTTTTAATATACAATATAATATAAACAATATTTTGGAAAACATTATGAGGAAATTTAAAAGAAAGTCAGCCATACGTGTCTTACTGCGGATCAATTGAAAACATAAATTATTTATATAAAAACTCAGTAATATTAGTCCCGTTCGACTAAGATCCATATTAACTAGATAATATTTAATAAACTCTAGCAATAGCTGGCATATGAGTCAGATACAATGCCCAATGCGGTGCTTTGAAGACCTAATTTGACATCTGCTTGTCGTATAAGAATTCATTTAATTCAATTTCCTATAATAAAATATGTTAGTAATAACATCGTGATCGCGGCTAGTATACACGTCAGCGGTTCCCTCTCGCTTATTGCAAGCGACGTTATATCAAACGATATATTAACTTAAAATTCATGCATCTAGGTTATACTCGCTTGTATCGGATTTGTCCTGCAAGCTGGCTTAGCACTGATCAGATGTGACAGAAAGCGGTGGACTATGACGCGCAATTTTGTACAGCCATAAATTTTATAAGCTTAGTTTTCGTTATAGAAGAATTATTTTGGTAACTTTCTAGTTAGAGTACTATATTATAAAGAGCTATGTATCATATATACTATTATACAAATATGATTAGGGAAGATGTTTATTATTTCGCTTTCTAGCTATTATTTATTTATATATATATTTAGTTTATAATGGAGTTAATATGGGTGTACCAAAGGACGAAAAATGTTTTTTTCGTTCATAATTCTATAAAATTATAATAATTATTATATCTTGATATTATTTACTTTTTATATTGAAATAATGAATTCGTTTCGTTGTATTGTATTTATTATCGTGTTGTCTTAGGTGCGGCGTTGAATTTTTTTTTAAAAATATAGTAAAGGCGGACTGCCGTGGTACCCGATTGTAAGTGGTAACCACCGCCCATAGACACATAGCCATTATTATAAAATATGAAAATAAGGAAAGATTTTGAAGTATTATTCTGCTGGTTTAAACGATTATTATGTATATATATATAGATGATGCAAACACTATTAAGTTTAGCTGATTCGGTAGAATGTAAATTCTTTATTTAGTTATAAATTTTAAGTCGGTAGGAGCTTTATAATAACTTTAACTCGTGAAACGACGCTTCAAAAGTGTTAAGTAAGTGTCTTCTTGATTAAGTATTTTTAATTCGATATCGTAATTTTCCTTTAAACTTTACTCTTTTGTTATTTATGAAACATTTAAACTTCTTAATCGAGTCAGTTGAATCATTTTGTCAACAATTATTGTCACTAAAAAAAAGACCAAAGTGTGTATTAATAAAATTTTATATTTTATATATATATATATACATATTTTCTTTTATGTTATTTATATCTTACATAAGTCGCGTTTGTTGAAATAAAGTACTTTTCTATGAATAAACTCACGTTTTTTTACATAAGTTATATTTTTCCCTTTAAGTTTAGTCGTTATATCAATTTGCTTAGGCCGTGAAATTGTTTGTCGATGTGTGATCGACTTCTTTCAATATTTTCCGGATCGTCGACAGAAGGTTATAAATGTCTATTTGGCTCATGCAACGGATGTCCATGAAATGAAATGATTTCGTTAAAGGCGAAATAAAATCATTTGACTTGTATTGTTTTAACTACAAATACAAATTACATTAAGTTTATATTATAATTATATAGAATTCCAATAACTTATACTCTTTTGAAGGGCGGGAAAAATTCCAATGTTCTGTCACAGATTATATTTAACGTATCTATATGGCCTTTTCTGGGATATTCGTTACGATCTATTTGCACCCTCCCTCAGTTGCACAAATATAAAAGTGTAGCCGACTTGTCCCGGGAAAGATACCACAAAAAACAGGGTTAGCGACCCTAAAAACTAAATTATATCAAGTTTATAGGGGGTGTAAGGGGAGTCGACAACAACCTAGGCTCCCTACCGTCAACCTCACCTGCTCGTGGTGCATCCTGCTAATCAACGAACGAGGCTCTGGCGACCGAAATCGTGGCGGTATAACCACACAAATGCTGGAATCCGAAAATGCTAATCCTGATAGCGGGCAGCAGCGCTATTAGTGAAAGATTCCAGCCACGGTCGGTTGCGGTCACCAACCCGCCTGCCAAGCGCGGTGACTAAGGCAAAAACCCCCCTATGAGCGACGACTCAAATTCACGGCCCCCAATTCCCGGTAATCGCACTATTCCTGGCCACGGTACCGGCCATGGTAACGGTGCGATGGGGGGTGCTAAGAATCCCCGGGCTACGGCAGGGTACCACAAACGGCGACTGTTTCTGGCCACGTATAATGGACGCTCTCTGCGGCTGGACGAACACCTGACAGAATTGGAAGTAGAGTTAAGTCGTATTAACTGGGATATAGTAGGTCTATCAGAAATCCGAAGACAGGGCGAGGACACGATGACACTAGATTCCGGTCACTTACTCTACTTCCGAGAAGGACACCAACCATCCCAAGGTGGCGTCGGCTTTTTGATCCACAAGTCACTCAGAAGCAATGTCGTGGAGGTTGGCAGTGTGTTGGCAAGGGTGGCATACCTTGTCTTAAAGATAACCGAGAGGTATGCCTTGAAGGTAATACAAGTGTATGCCCCAACGTCTACATACACTGACGAAGAGGTCGAAGCCATGTACGAAGACATAGTGAAAGCTATGTCTCGTACCAGTACCTTCTACACAATTGTTATGGGTGACTTCAATGCCAAAGTGGGAGTACAAGAAGATGGTGAATCGAGGGTAGGAAAATTCGGCTATGGGCACAGGAATCATCGGGGGCAAATGCTGGTAAACTTCCTTGAGGCTCAGGGATTATTTCTGATGAATTCATTTTTCCAGAAAAAGCCCCAAAGGAAGTGGACCTGGCGAAGCCCCGATAACACAGCGATGAATGAGATCGACTTCATTTTATCCAATAAGCGCCAAATATTCAGGGATGTCTCCGTGATCAACAGGGTAAACACTGGAAGTGATCACCGCCTGGTAAGAGGCACCCTGAATATTAACACTAAAATAGAACGATCGCGGTTAATGAAGTCGACTCTTAGACCAACTCAGCCCCAAGTCGAAGCTGGTTGCGAAAGCTTCCAGTTGGAACTACAGAACCGATTTGCCATGTTGGAAACCAGGCAGGACATTGACGACGCCACCAATAGTCTGGTGCGTGTCATCCGCGAAGTGGGCCAAAATTACTTTCGACAAAAGAGCAATGGACGTAAGTCGAAGCTCTCAGGCGAGACTCTGAACGAGATGACGAGGAGACGAGAACATCAGAATATGACGCCATCTGAGTGTCAGGCACTTAACAGGAAGGTTAAAAAACTAATAAGGCGTGACACAAGACGAGCTAATACCCGGAATATTGAAGATGCCATAGCACTCAATAGGGGCTCAAAGGTTCTTGCAAAGTCACATACCTCCTGTTGTCACCTGACAAAACTCAGAACCACACAAGGCACAACCGTCACCTCAAAACCAGAGATTCTCGCTGAAGTCGAAAAGTATTATGGCGATTTATACTCATCACGAGTACCTCCACCTGAGTCCCACAGTGCGGATGACCCACGAGCCAGACTGACACGCCACCTATCAGACGATCTTCCCGACATCGATTTGGGCGAGATTAGGATTGCTCTCGGACAACTTGGAAACAACAAGGCTCCAGGAGATGACGGAATTACCTCAGAGCTTCTTAAAGCAGGAGGCACACCAGTTCTGAGAGAGCTGGCTAACATCTTCAATTCCGTCCTCCATAATGGTACTACACCGAAGACATGGAGCAGAAGTGTGGTGGTTCTGTTTTTCAAGAAAGGGTGATAAAGCTCTTCTGAAGAACTACCGCCCCATTTCACTTTTAAGCCATGTTTACAAGTTGTTTTCGAGGGTAATCACGAATCGTCTTGCCCGGAAATTCGATGACTTCCAACCCGTTGAGCAGGCTGGGTTTCGAAAAGGCTTCAGTACCGTAGACCACATACACACACTTAGGCAAATAATACAGAAGACCGAGGAATATAATCAGCCTCTATGCCTAGCGTTTGTGGACTACGAAAAAGCCTTCGATACCATTGAGACCTGGGCTGTTCTGGAATCCATGCAGAGGTGCCTAATTGACTATCGGTATATCCAGGTGTTGAAGTGTTTGTACGAAACCGCATCCATGACCGTCCAAGTACAAGATCAGAGCACAAGACCAATCCAATTGCATCGCGGGGTAAGACAGGGGGATGTAATCTCCCCGAAACTTTTTACCAATGCATTGGAGGACGTCTTCAAAACGCTCGATTGGAACGGACGCAGCATTAATATCAATGGCCAACACATTACACATCTGCGATTTGCCGACGACATTGTCATCATGGCGGAGACTCTGCAGGATTTGGAAGAGATGCTAAACAACCTGAGCGATTCTTCGAGACGAGTAGGTCTCGGGATGAACATTGAAAAGACCAAAATTATGGCAAACAATCATGTATCCCCGGGACCAGTGGTCGTAAATGGCTCTCCACTTAAAGTTGTGCAGGAATATATCTACCTGGGCCAAACTATACAACTTGGCCGGCACAACTTTGAGAAGGAGGCTAAAAGAAGAATACGTTTGGGCTGGGCGGCATTCGGGAAGTTGCGTCATATTTTTGAATCGTCGATCCCACAGTCGCTTAAGACCAGGGTCTTTAATCAGTGCGTCCTACCTGTGATGACTTACGGTGCCGAAACGTGGACACTCACCGTAGGACTGGTCCACAAATTTAAGGTCGCTCAGCGAGCGATGGAACGCGCGATGCTTGGGGTTTCTCTGGGCGATAGAATCCGAAATGAGGACATTCGCCAGAGAACTAAAGTCACCGACATCGCGCGGAGAATTAGCTCGCTGAAGTGGAAGTGGGCTGGTCATGTCTCCAGACGCATTGATGGCCGATGGAGCCGACACGTGTTAGAGTGGAGACCGCGCTTAGGCAAACGTAGTGTAGGGCACCCTGTGACAAGATGGACCGACGATTTGAAGAAGGTGGCAGGCACGGGATGGATGCGGACTGCCCAAGATCGGAATGGTTGGCGTTCTATGGGGGAGGCTTTCGTCCAGCAGTGGACGGCAAAAGGCTGAATTCATCAAGTTTAGTGTCAATCGCCATCTTGAAAACGTTGCTAATATATCTATATCATTAACAGTGCTTCTTTGCTGGCTTAGTTGCTTCTTCTTGCGATAAAATTAATATAGAATAATAAATTATATTTCACTTTATATATATAGATAGATATAGATAGTTGAAAAGTTTAATTGCAAAGTTTCGCCAAGGCGTTGGATGTGAATACTACAGAGGGGACGATTCTACTAACAAATTGTCACTATCGCGATCGAATCGAAGCGTGATCATTGCCGTTTTTCCGTTTTTTTTTTAATTTGTTTTTTTATAGAACAGGAAGGCGGGCGAACATATCGGCCACCTGATGGTAAGTGGTCACCAAACGCCCTTAGACATTGGCACTGTGAGAAATGTTAACCATCGCTTACATCGCCAATGCGCCACCAGCCTTGGGACCCAAGATTTTATGTCCCTTGTGCCTGTAATTACACTGGCTCACTCATCCTTCAAACCAGAACACAACAATACCAAGTACTGCTGTTTTGCGGTAGTATATCTGATGAGTGGGTGGTACCTACCCAGACGAGCTTGCACAAAGCTCTACCACCAGTAATTTTTTTTTCTATTTTTCTATTATTTAATCTCATTATTGACTATTGTTATAAGAGTTAAAAAATAAGTTTGGATTTGACACAACAGTATGTTAACATCATATTGGTTCGGTTCCGATTCGAATAAATACAGATGATTCAAAGTTGGAATTGAATCAGGAATGTATCTTAATCATTATAAATTAGTAGAATTCGGCCCCAGTTTAATCTATTTACTGGTTGTAAGATGCAAGCTCACCTGGCAAGTTTACCTATTAATCAATTATTCTACCGCCAATCAACGATATTGTATAAGTATGTATAAATTTGCCTTGATAGCTGGGTCAGTCAGCCTGTAGTTATAATCTACAGGAACGAATGACTTAATGTCTTAACTCGCTTACTTTCTAATAATTGTAAGCATCCTATATTTCGACAAGATATATTTCCACCAATATTTTCGAGATAATAAATCCATTTACAGATAAAAAATATTTTCGCTACAGATATTGATGCATGCTTACTAGTTTCCGAACAAGGTTTCGGCCATATTTAAGGATTCTGTACCTCTGACAACGTGTATGTTAAATTGATCAGTTTAGCAGTTAAGAAGCGCCTATACAGCGCTGACGAATAAACAAACTCACTTTCACATATATCATATTGTTTAAGATATATAAATTAAATTATCATTGTCCAAATAGTATTGTTTTGGTAGGAGCGATAATGGAAATACTGCTATTAATTTCGAGCCAAGCTCGGTGGCCAGCTAAGTTCCCGACGTCCCACAAAGCTTCATCAATCTTACTGCTCTTAAACTTCTAAACTTTCCGTCTGCGACATTATTCTCGAATATACCATTATTTCCATATTATCACAGCCTAAATGGACCGCGTTGTACAGAAACTTTCCAACTCACAGAAAAAATATTAGGATTTTAAATAGAAAACGATTTTTATGCTGATTGTTACGTAATATTATAAAATGTCATTAAATTAATATGCATAAATGTAAGAGAAATATAACTTTTGGTTATTGTTGTTTCATTTTCTTGGTGGTAGGGCGTGCAAGCCTGTCTGTTTCCGTACCACCCACTCGTCAGTCTACCACAATAGCGACACAGCTGTAACAGCAATATTTAGCATTGTTGTGTTCCGGCTTGAAGGGTGAATAAGCCAGTGTTTTAATGACATTTTAGTTCCCAACGTTGGTGGTGTATTGGCGATATACGGAATGGTTAATATTTCTTTCATTGCCAATGTCTGCGAGCGGCACTTACCATCTCATTTCATAAAAAAAAAAACACAATCCATGTGTTGTACAGAAATGTTCCAACCCACAAACCGCAAACAATAATTTATTCGAAGCTTCGGGTTATCGTACGGAGCTTAAATAATAAAAAAAACGACTATATATTTGCAGTGACACCGAATAAAGGAAAGCAAATATGAAGTCTCGGTACCCCACAGAGCAAGGAATTGCATACAATCACGTAATTATAACTGATATTTACTTTACCCCTTTCGGTATTTATGAAGGTTGAACTTTTAAAAACGGTAAGAAATTTCTCGTTTTGCCGTTGTGTACTTTCTAATTTGTGTTTTAAAAACCAATTATAATAGGATAGTAATGAAATGATTTTATTAGTACAGCCATTGTTTTAATGCTTATAAGCTTTGATTTTAAAGTGATCACGTCAAGCGCGGATCCAGCCCTAAAAAAAGGTTGCTGTACATACTATATATAGTGTTGCAATTTAATTATACGTTTTGAATAATTAGTAAAAAACATTATGAATTTATGCCACGTTATTGATTTCTAATTTGTTCTTGGAGCATATATTACATTTTTATCTCACACACAGAGTTCACAATCAGAGATTATAAACATTAAAACAAAAATAATATTTCACGTTAAATTATTATATCACATTCTTAATAATTGTTTGTGTTGCATAAAACTTTTTTTTTATAAGTGAATCGACAGGACTCGAAATATTGCTATTTCTTGTAATATATGTGGAAGAGATTAACATTTTAGTTAGTGAATAGATTGTACAATAAACTCTCACTAAAAATAGAATTTATTTTTAAACCTATTATAGCTTTACGTAACCTTTATCGCAAAAGGCAATAATCGTGGCGCTGTTTTTTTTTTATTTAAGAAAATTACGCATTAATACGTTGTATATCAGTTACCATGGAAACAATAGAAGAAAAAATGTAATACAATTTTAACATAACAATCATACTCGAATATATATATATTTTGCAAACGGACCACTTTATTGTTAGTGGTCACCACCTCCAATAGATATTGACAAGAAATATTATATTTTAGAATTAGAAATACTAACCAACCTTTACATCGCCAATGCGCCATCAACCTTGGTCACTTAGATGTTATGCCCATCGTGGCTGTAGTTACACTATCTCACTCACCCTTCATACGGGAACAAAACATTACTATTAATAACTAATAATGTTTTGCGGTATAAGATGAGTGAATGGTGCCTAACTAGACAAGCTTGTACAAAGCCCTACCACTAAATATTCTGTTATATTATATTTATTTGTTTTCCCATACCAAGTGACTTTGTTTCTTTATATCTCTATAACATTAAAGTTAAAATTATAAAAATATAAAACCAGTTTAATTGTTTTTAATAAAATCGTTATAACGTAATTTTAAAAGTAACAATTTCGCATTCCTCTTAACATTTCCAAAATACGATTATTGCAACCATAAATGATATAAAATTTTATGCGTCCATCGCGCCTGTTAACGAGTTAACGACGAAGAGTAGCGATCAAAGCGAAAAGTGATAGAGTCATTACAAGGAAACCAGAATCGGAGGAACTGGCTTCTTATAGTCCGCTTGACAATATATAATGCCTTGACAATTAACAATCATTAAAACATTTAATTAGAATAAGATAAGATCGAGATGCTGTCGCAACTGGTCGACTTTCGTCCTATTTCTTTGAACGAAATTCATAATTTTTGTACTCATGCATACCTCTTTACTTTTATATGTCAATTTTCTTTCTTTATAATATTGTATAAAAAATAGTTATTATTTTCGGTGAATTTTCTTTTAACGTTATAATTTTTTATTTTATTATAAACGGGCACCCTTTTAATATCAAATAATGGGTGTGTATAACTGAGGCTCGACTACAAAGCGGAACTATATATCCTTTACTTTTACTTTATACTTTTATTTTACACCACAAAGAGAAAAAAATACAAAACATGAATACAGCCTAAATAAAAGTAGCATACAATTTTGGCAATCTTATCGCTACATAGTGATCTCTTCCAGGCAACCAACGGAGTAAGTGATAACTTATAGGACATGAGGTAGGTGGTGAGGTAGGAGGCTCTAATAATAAATAAGGTAATATTAATTTATGATTAAACAAACTAATAAATAAATGTATATATAAAATACACATAAAATTACAAGTATACAACATACACTCACGCATACATAGATACATGTTGTTTAATTTACGAATAGGAGTTACTTATATTTTTTGTTACTTTCTCCGACTAAGCTGTTTAGATTGAACGGAACAATTGACGTAACGATAGGAAAAAGTTAAGTTTATGTATACCAGTAATTAAAATAAAAACTACTTTCATATATTTTATTCATGTTACTATTATTCATGTAAAAATTTCTTCGAATATACGTTTGGGAATCGACTCGTAAATTTTACCACGAGTTAGTTCGAAAAGGTCAAATCAAGTGAATATGCTTGGCCAAAACCCAAAGGACGGTACGTGATCAAAATATTAAGAATTTCCTATTCACGGTTCCACCGAATACGAGAAAGAATTCACCATTGCACTGGAGTTTACAAGAATGTTAAAGTACTTGAAACAAGTTACCGATCTTCGATAGGACGATTCACTTTTACATAAGTACTTGAGAATTTTATTGAGATCATAAATACAGCGTTCATAAAGTGAACTGGAAAACTTGTGACTTTTAAACCAGTCATCCTAAGCAATGGCTTTTATGAAGTCAAGCGATACAAGTTTGTTGCAATATTTAAAAAGAATAAAGTTTTAAGTTTTTATTAAATCATTGTGAAATGACAATTATAGTAAATTTTCTATCTTATTACAGTGTATTTTCCCACTTTAGCGCTTCGACTGTTTGTTGTGATGAACGTTATGAAACACGAAACTTAACTGGGATTTTTGACATATTTTTATTTCATACTAACAAAAATCACTGGTGGTATGGTTTTTTGCAAGCTCGTTTGGGTACCACCCACTTATCAGATGTTTTACCGCAAAACAGAAATACTTGGTATTGTTGTGTTCCGGTTTGAAGGGTGAGTGAGCCAGTGTAATTACAGGCACAAGGAACATAACATCTTAGTTCCCAAGGTTGGTGGCGCATTGGCTATGTAAGCGATGATTAACATTTCTTACAATGCCAATGTCTATGGGCGTTAGTGACCACTTACCAACAGGTAGCCCAAATGCTCGTCCGCCTTCCTATTCTATATTTTTTTTTATAGATTATATATTATCGGGTAAAAGTTAGTAATCATTAAATGCACATTGTGGGTAAAAGTTCATATTTATCCGTACACGTGTTATGGATAAATATGGTTTATTGACTATATAATAATAGTTTCCTTGTGTTCTCGATGAAACATCGATATTTCTGTATTTTAAACTTGGAACGGGGTTTCTTTTTGTTAGCGTTTTGTTATATTTGATGATAGCATTTAGAACTTGAGAGCACATTAAGAGAGGGTATTGCAATATTGATTTGAAGCTTCATCTAATTATTTCGTTTAGCATGACATTCTTAAATACATAAAGGCAAATAAAAATACGTATACTTACATTTTAGGATAAGATTAATGCGCGTCGCGTCACTCATAAAACACTAATATATTTTCTGATATTACGCGGGCATAGTCGTTTGGGAGATGGGTTATTATATGTAAGTAGATAAATTGTTGTTTTAATTTTTCATTTAATTCGCAAAAACTCTTCAATTTAAGCTACTCTTCTCATATGAAATAATTATTTTGAAATTGGTAAGTGGACGGCAAATCTTCCACCTGACAGAAGTGAAATATTAATCGTGTCTTACAGCACCAATGCGACCTTGGGAATAAGGATGTCCCTTGTGTAGCTACAGGACACTGGCTTATTCACTACAAGTCAGAACATATTATATAACAATAATCCTTATTGCTGTTTGATGGTAGAGTATCTGATGACTGGGTGGTACTTTCTCAGACGGGCTTGCACAAAGCATTACCACCAAAAAAACATTTCAAAATTTATATTTGTACAGATAATTTTAAATAAATATATTTGTTTATGCTTCTAGCAAGTAGTCCACAAGCTAAATAAAACTAATAATATAAATGTGAAAGTTAGTTTTTTTACGCTTGAACAACTAACCGCAATCAAGTTTTTTATATACACTTTTAACACGGAAAAGGACAAAAGATTATCAATTGGCTGAGTGAATTAAGCCGTGATCTCTAAGTGTGGTATTTTATTTATTGAAGTGCGAATCGGATTTGCTTGGTTTCGTACTATCATGATAGAAAATAAGAGGAGAAAAAATATTGAAGACCAGTATTGTAGGAATATTATGATAGAAAAAAATGTAAAACAAAAACAATAACTATATTAATTATATTAGAAATGCGAAAGTAGTCTGTCTGTTACGCTTTCAAGGCTAAACTGCGGAACCGATTTTGGTTAAATTTAGTATTGAATCAAGCTTGAACCAAGAAACGACAACGGCCAGTTATTTTTTGCATAAAATCTCCTAGCAGCCGGGCGAAAGCCGCGAATCTGTGGGTCAAAACGAGTAATAAAATAAATAAGATTAAGAAAACGAATTTCCTTTTTGCGTTTAGGTTTTATATGTATGGATATTTTTATTTCTCCTTTATTGCTATGCCATATGATGCTGTAAAAAGTAAGATATTTTTTGTTCCAATTTGCGCCCCGAAATAAAACACCGAATTCTTCACCCTTTCTTTACACTATTCATATTTAATTGGGTCACTGAGCTAGAAGTATCAAATTTCAATTGTCTCCTAGTAGGAGAGAAAATGGGCTGTGATAGACGGACAGATACGAACGTGACCCTATTAGGGTTTCACTTTTTCGTCGGATGGAGGAAATCCTTAATACATAAAATTATATTACTTATTTTAGTTCGTAGTAGTAATTCGTATATGTTTGTGGTAGTACTAGTACTGTACGGTAACACTTTTAGAATAACTCTACCGAATATGTACAGCTGAAGTCAGATAGCTTTATAGTTCTCTTCTTTTTAAAGAAGCCAAGCCTCATTAAGTATTTACAGAAACAAATAATTACAGCGCGATTTAAAAGCCAACTAGCACCATCTAGTAACGAAAAAAGGAAAATTAAACGAACATTCGTTATAATGTGATTTGGTCTTGAACAGTATACTTGGTGCTTAAAAATATTATAAAGAAAAAAACATAGTGAGTACTAAAAAATATGTAGATATTTATTGTTATAAAAATATAACAAAGCAAATTTATTATTATAAAAAAATATTCTGTGTAGAAAATGATTAAAAAAAAAGGATTCTTTATCACTATAATGTTTTTGTAATTACAGTTAATATTTATTCTCTTTCGTTTTATAAAAACCTAAAACATGAGAAGTAGCCAAGCGTTGAGTATTATAGTAGTAGAGTTGCTAGATGCTAGAGCTCAAGATAGATTATATGTTTTCCTGTAACATGGCATATGGCTTGGTGTGAAAAAAGTATTATTATAATTTCGACTCTCTCTATAATTATAATTAATTAATCAAGCTCTATATCAAAGGAAGTACAATAAAGATAACTATGAAGAGTGGTCGAAACATACTTTATGCTTATGTCTACTATAGAGTTGAGCGGAGAAGAGAAAATGGCCAATAGGATATCATGATATTCTACATCTTTCCGTTTACTTTCAGTGGATTCTCAGAGAAGTCTCCTTTATCCTCTAATCTTTAAATCATCATCATTTGCCCTTACATTTATTTGGGGTCGGCACTGTGTTTTATAACACTGCAAGAAAATGTATTTCGTAGATTTTTATGGCCGGCCGCGTGACGTCATCCACGAATAATCTTATTGTAGTTTTTAAATATGGAGCTCAATCAGAATATCTATATGTAATAGTGGGTATTGATATATCTGTTTTGAGATTAATAGACTTCGACACCGTTTGACCGATTGCCTTGAAAGAAAAAAATATGCCTAACATTTATATATTTCTTCATGGAAAAAGTTTTTATATTATCAACTTTATTACAAACCACTTGATGGCAACATTTATACAGTTCTCTATTCGTCATGATTATGATTATGATTATGATATTGTTGATTGGCTAGTTCTTTGATTATGTTGAAAATTGTAAGCAATTGCAAAACGATAAATTTGTACTCGCTTTTTCCGTCGATTGTTATCAGACCAAAGATTTTTTTCCGAACCGTAATTCACACGTCGTATTGGATAATAGTTTACAAGCAAATTTCAAGAGGTATTCAACGCTTGCAGGCCAATATCTAGCACTACATAAACAGGCTTGTAAGCGTCAACTAGTGTAATACATAGCAATAACATCTATGTACCGAGTGTATGTAAATCGTGACTAATGTGATGAGAACGGACGTATATTGGCCTAGAAATTAATGGGCCTTATAATTGACTTGTGTTATGAAATTATTAAAAAAAATAACTGTTGCTCGAGATAGCCGAATGGTTAAAACATATCAATCTCAACCGATGATTTCGTGTTCAAATCCAGAATCAAATTTCATGTGATTAATTTTTGTTTTTAATTCACCTCGTGCTTAGCGAAGGGAAATATCGTATGGAAATGTGTGTATGGAAGTGAAAATTTTCAGAAGGAGACGAGGCCTGAGCCCAGCAGTGGGACATTTAGAGGCTATAATAAATCAATTTGTAATCTCGTTTTCTGACTTAATTTTAATATGTCCTGGAAACGCCCTGGATTATAACGATTGAAACTAGCTTGTAAGATAATAAAATAATGTATATTTTGATCGATTGAACTTTTAAGGTTTATATTTACATCTACAGTGTTAACAATAATTAAAACATTATTGAGTTTTATTTAAGTCAAGCAAGTAAAAGTTTTAGTTAAACACCTTTAATAACTTTTTTAATTAAAGCATCAATTAGCAGAGAAATTCCAGTTTTATGTATACATTTTTTTAAGTTTTATTTTTGAATAATTGTTTTGATTTTTATCAATGTAATAGGTGTAGAATTTCTTTATTAGTTATTCCATTATCAATTGTATTTGCTGGTAATTGCTGTAATGCTGTATCACACTGTATTAGCGTAATAATGCCTCAACTTTATATTTTAATTTGTGAATATACCGATTATGTCTCTAATATTAATAAATATTATTTAACGATATATCTTTTTTTATATTGCTAAAATGTATTGTCATGAAAATAAAAAGAATTCGGATTAAAATTGAAAAATTGAGGAAAATATATATGATTTTTTGTATTTCGAACATTACTTTCTTATAAGACACTAAATCTCTTCCAAATTCAAAAAGAAAAAAAAATGGTTGACAAGCCGAGGACACATTGGTGCTGGACTGTTTTGTCATTTTCTATTTATGTATAGAAGGTAATAAATATTAAATAATTTCATTGTTATGTAGTTATCATTTATATTTATGTGTTCTAATATTTTATTACGGTTTTTATTGTAGTGTTTATTATGGCAAACTTTTCTCACTTGTACCGTTATTGTTGAATTTATGGGTTGGATAACATTTGTGTAGTGATAACGCGATGCTTATGGTACGGTGTGAAGATAAAAATTATCTTTTCATATTTTGCATATTGTTTTTTTTTTGCAATACCAAAATCTAAAGTTACTTTATTCATTTAGGCTCTAAGAAGTCTTTTGGATTAAATTTAATGTAAAGCTACCTGGTTCGGAATGTAAACGCGAATGTAGATTTACTAAGAAAAACCGTCGAGAAAATCAGTTGTAATTACTTTTTTTAAATAAAATACATAGTCACATTTATATAATCAATATATGGAATAGATACATATCCTTTATCGAAATCAATTAATACTATCTCCACGATTATTTATCATGTATATGCATGCATTTACCAAAAAGGTATAATATTAATATGTTTTCTTAAACATTTTTAAGATTAATATTTTCAAGCGTTTGGCCAACTTTGTTTGAATTACATCAAGCTAATCTTAAATAAAAAATTAGTTTGAGCATCATGCATTTATTTAATTTCGTAAAAAGTTCTGTTTCATTTAAAGTTTTTGTCTTGTTTAAAAAAATCATATTCAACCTATATAATAATCTGTTACAATTACAGATAACTATAAAAGATTATGTTGTCAAATATATAATTGTCAGTTTTAGAATGCGATGCTATTTATCGTAAAATAAGACTGACGTAGAGTAATTACGGTATGTATATTTTGACATACTGAGTTCGTCTATAAAATACAGCGACAAAATAGGTGAATGTCGAGACTCAGCATGCAATAGATAACACACGTGCTTGCCTATCATTCTATCATAGAGGCGGCACGACCAATCAGCCTAACTAACGACCGGACCTCGGGTCACAGCCATATGTTGCTAACTTACACATCAGCTCAAAAAATTACACAAATCACCTTATATTACCACTTTCTAGCTTTTAAATACAGTCAAGTGTGTACGGAACAAGTTCGCGATGTTCCGAAATTAAATTAAAGTAGGCGTGTAAGTTTACGAATACGATCGACAGTTCGGTAAGTCGCGGTGCGAAAGCCGGCGGTAGCGAGCGCGCGACCGTAACGCCTTCGTGTGGAGCTTACACTGATTTTTTGTCGAAGGCATCGCCGCTAACCGCCGCGTGCTCCACATTCGCCGACCGGTGTGAACGCTGTACGCTGCACGACTATTACCCGTTCATGTGTATTGTACTTATTTTAACAAACAATTATATGTGACTATTCGACTTCTACACTCAGCTGGATAACTTCACTTACCTGCTGAGCTACGTGTCCGCTACAATTACGTACTATTACTATTTCGCAATAAAAACCGATACATTCAATATTCGATCTTATTAGTTCAAATACTTTTTATTTGGCATTGAATTTAGCTTACACTCGTATTTTGTTTAAATGCCATACCACGCAGATGATCTTGTGTGATCGTGTAATAAGTATTTTTTATGACGGTTTTATCTTGCAATAAGAAATAACACATTAAAAATGTATAATCGATGACTTTAGCTGAACTAATGTTACGAATATTTCTCATAAATGTGAGCAAATAACTTTATTTCCTTGGTTATGGTGTTCATTAACTTCACGCAAAATGATTACCGAAATTAAACACCCAAGAAAATAAGCGAAAGTCTTAATAAATTATTTCGAAGTCTTTTCCTAAACATGATTTATAGGTGTAAACGAAATTGAAAAATACTGGACGTCGTGATTAATAAGACAGAGTTGTAATTAAGTTGGCCGGCTCTAGGAAGTCATTTATTGTGTATGAAATTGTGAAATACGTCTCGAATCCCTTCTGAAAGTATCAGATTAAAATATACGCTCGAGATGTGACAAGATGTCAAACATGGCACCGATTTAAAACACTGATTAATATGTGGATTCGTTATGTACTAAATATATGGACTTGACGTTTTAATCAAACACTTGGCTTGCAATAAATAATCTCTTTTTTTTAATAAGTACTTATTATTTATTAATTTAACATTTAGGTTTTGTTATAAAATATATTTTTAATTTCGGGTTTTTGTACAATTCGAATGCAAAGCGAGAGATTCTGATTAAACTGTGTTCAAGTTATGTATCTATTAGTAAATAATTTATGAGTACTTATATTTGATTTTATAAATTATTTTTTTGTAAAATGTTTCAATATGATTTACTTTTTAATAAAAGTAGTATTTAAAAGCAAGTACAACGTTTTGTTTATATAATTACTATTTATAATGTTTTTATATTAATATTCAAGTTATGATAAAATTGTCACCGACATCGTGCGTAGAATTAGCACGTTGGAGTGGAAGTGGGCTGGTCATGTCTTCAGGCGTATTGATGGCCGATGGAGCCGACACGTGTTAGAGTGGAGACCACGCTTAGGTAGAGTAGGACGCCCTGCGGCAAGGTGGACCGACGATTTTAAAAAGGTGGCAGGTTCGGAATAGATGTGGACTACTCTAGATCGGAATGGTTGGCGTTCTATGGGGGAGGCTTTCGTCCAGCAATGGCGAACGGCGATAAGCTGAAGAATATTAATATTATAAAAAGTTAACTTTTATTTGTTATGTTTTTTACGGATTTACGCGAAAACTAATAATAATTACATTATTATGGTATATGTATATTACATTAGGATACAAATCGTAACGATCATATGCTATATAGCATGATTATATGTTACGTATTTTTTGTCATATAGATTTTTATGTCGACGTCGTAGAGAATTGCCAGTCCGCGAGCATTCCGAGCGAAAGCTGCGAAGACTATAATATTACAGATATATGAAAACTTTGCATTAAAGATTTCTGGATTTCCAAAATTTTTACCAAAAAACATATACTTGTCTATATTTAATGGATAAGTCAAAGTAATTATTGTATCGTTAAAGTGGGATAATCATGATCTATAATAAGTATTATCCTACTTGTTGGTATGTCTTTGTGCGAGCCTAGGTTCACCCTAGGTTCACAAGGTTGGTGGTGCATTAGCTATGTAAGAGATGGTAGACATTTCTTACAATGCCAATGTCAATGCGTTGGTGACCACTTACCATCAGGTGGCCCAAATGCTAATCCACATTCATATTTTATAAAAAAAAAAAACAAAAAAAGGTAACCTTTGTGCGAGCCCGTCTGGGTTCCACCACTCACTCATCTAATATTCTACTGTCAAATAGCAATATTTAGTATGAAGGGTGAGTGAGCCAGTATAACTACACGCACAAGGGACATAACATCTTAGTTTCCATCTTAGTTTAAAAAAGCAGTTATTTTAAAACACACAGACACAGATATACACTTCAAATTTAATCAATTATACGTATATAAGATGTATAAATGATAAGAAATTAAACATAACATTAATTTGATTTCTTTATCACATACTATAAATCATTATCAAAATAAATAACATATTAATTTAAAGCGATTTCTGTAAATACAAAATACTGTTTACATTTTAAAGTTTGAACCAGTAGTCTTAGCTGTACTACAAAATATTTATATAAGCGCACGAGAAAAAATGACAAGATGTATTAGACCAATACGGCAGACACATCGCCGGGCTTGATAATGCTTGTGTAAACATATTTATATCTCATTATTTATAAAAATGTAATTTGGTAAAATATTTATTCATCCCGTGTAAAGTAGGACCGTGAACGAGACGATTTATAAAAACAAAAGTTAAGCGAATAACGCTTGCGTATATTGTCTTATATATATTTTAGAGAAATTATATTGCAGATAAAATCAACTTATATTTATCTCTTTTCCTCTTTTATCACTTAAAAAATTGTAATGATTAATTTAATTTTTATCTCATTATTAATTGTTATAAGTGTTAGCTATTATTGTAAATTTTATTGATTTTTGTTTATTATACAAACCATAATATCAAAGATTTATGTATAATAATTGTTTATTTTCAAAATAAATATTTGTCTGACTTTAGACATATTGTTTAAAATATATTTCAAAACACAGTACTGAGATTAAATGTAACTTATGTCATTACTTTGAACCTTTTTCATACAAGACATATTTAGTATTATTATTACAATTGAAAGCATCCATATATCAGTACCAAGTTTTCAAATTAATTGGCTTATTCACTTACGTTATAAAATACACGAAAATATTTTCGTTCAAATATAAATATCATAAACCTTTAACAAGGCTAAGTTGCGAGAATGTCTTGAATTATCTGTATTTTAACATCTTTTATTCAACAAAGAGCCGAGCCGAGACGGCACAGTGGTCAGAACGCGTGAATCTAAACCGACGGTTGTGGGTTCTAACCCAGATAACCACTGAATTTTTATGAAGTATTTTTGTTTAAAATTTATTTATAATTTCACTAAGATTCTACCACATGTGTATCCACCGCCTGCATGGGATAAGTCCCAAACCTTCTCCTCAAAGGAGCCTCCTTAGCCCAGCAGTGAGCATATACAGGCTGCTAGCTAATTGAACAGCCGAGATGGCTTATAACTGAGATGGCCTAGAACGCGTAAATCTTAGCTGATGACCGTGGTTCAAACCCAAGCAAGCGTTAATGAAATTTCATGTGCTTAATTTGTGTTTATATATAATTTTACCATATGTGTATTCCATCAACCCGCATTAGAGTAGCGTGCTGGAATAAGCTCCAAACATTCTTCTCAAAAAAAGGGGAGGAGGCCAGCTCAGCAGTGAGTCATGCACAAGCTGTTACTACTTGTTTATTGAACAAAATATGACTTGTATCATTAATATAAATATTTGTTCTCAATACTATCGAAGCTGATATTTATTCCTAAAATATATTTAGAGACCTTATAAATAGCTCCCCTCGATATTTATGAACAGACTTCTCGTAAATGACACTACAAATACATTCAATTTCTTTTATATGGTATGGATAAGTTATGTTCATATATTCAGCTCGCCCGATATGGTATTTTAATAATCACGGTTTATTCAAAGGCAAGATTTCAAATAGACTTGTGTTTATTATTTTAAGCTATTTAAAAATTGATAATTTTTTCAGTGATTTTGAATTGAATACTATAAATAGGCAAAAATAACATTTAATAACATTTTCTCCGCTGTGTCAACCATTTTTTATTTATTTAGTAGCGTTGATGATTCCCGTTCGATTTTCAAACACAGGTAACTGGAAAAATAGTTTTATTAATAAATGATTTTTACAGAAAAAAAAATTAATTTAATTTTAGTATTAGTATAATAACAACTAATATTATAAATACGAACGTCTCTTACGTTTTTACGGCTAAACTGCTGAACTGATTTTGATGAAATTTTGTGTGAAACAAGCTTAAGCCCCAAGGTCTACATTTTCACCTCCACACGCCCACACTCCAACAGGCGGACGGGCGGGCGAAAACTATTTATTTATAAAATCTTGAATCCCTAAGCTGTTATCAGATTACTAAAATAAGATGTTCTTTTAATTTCAAAGTATGGAATTTAATATGCAGCATCCGCTCACGACAAGGGCGACGAAAGCTTATTTCATCACAACTTTATTAAAATACTGCGTTATTATAATCTTACTATAAAATTTACAGTTTAAAACATATTGCAATTTAGGTTAACACATTATTATGAGTGCAAATGACTTTTTTAATTTTATTAGGAAGACACTGGTGGTAGGGATTTGTGCAAGCTCGTCTGGGTAGGTACTATTGATCATATACTTTACTGCAAAACAGCAGTATTTAGTATTGTTGTGTTCCCATTTGAAGGGTGAGTGAGCCAGTGTAATTACAGGCACAAGGGACATAACATCTTAGTTCCCAAGGTTGGTGGCGCATTGGCGGTGTAAGCGATTGTCAACATTTATATATAAAAATATAGTAAATATAGTAATGTATAAAAATTAAAATATAGTAAGGTTAAATACGAATGCTTAAATGTCAATAGCGCAATGGTTTATGGGCTATATGGCCTAGCGATGTAAAATTCGCAGGTTCGATCCTAACCTCTTAGTATATTGCCGTCCCTGCTTCTTACACAAGCTTTGCGTTTATTTGTAGAGGTAAAAAGGAATATTTGTAATTCTTTAAAATTGCTTGTTTAAAGTAAAACCATAAGAACTACGATATATCTAGTTGTTGCTGCTATTACACTGGCTCACTCACACATTTAATCCGAACACGGTGTTTTACCTACCTACTAGTAAGTAAAACATTAGTATGATGCGTTGCTGGTATTTGTTTGCCTGTCTGGTTGGTCTAGTGGCTTGATGTAAGGCCGCAGACCCGGAACTCGTGGGTTTAACACCCAGGTCGGGCCGATAAAAAGTTATTGAGATTTCTGTGTACACTCCCGAGCCTCAGAAATCACGTAAAGCCATTGGTGCTGCGCCTGAACTCTTTCCGGTCGTGTAGGATTGCCGTCCCATCGGATTTTGAGAGTGAGGGATGAGAGAGTGCACCTGTATTTGCGCACACACTTGTGCTCTATAATATCTCCTGCGCTGTTGGCTAATCTCTCTTGAGATTGGCCATTATTATTATTTGTTTAGATTTTATACTGAAGAACTTATACATTGCTTTATCGTATAACGTCTTTTTTTTATAGAAAAGGAAGGTGGACGAGCATATGGGCCACCTGATGGTAAGTGGTCACCAACGCCCTTAGACAATGGCATTGTAAGAAATGTTGCCCATCGCTTAAATCGCCAATGCGCCACCAGCCTTGGGAACTACGATCTTATGTCCCTTGTGCCTGTAATTACACTGGCTCACTCACCCTTCAAACCGGAACACAACAGTACCAAGTACTGCTGTTTTGCGGTAGAATGTCTGATGAGTGGGTGGTACCTACCCAGACGAGCTTGCACAAAGCTCTACCACCAGTGCATCACCTCTAATAAACTTATATCGGCTATTAAAAACTTTAAGTGCGAATAAAAGTGCAAGTTGATTTTATTTGATGATCGAAAGCGATTGAAGCCGTTTGAATAGAGTTTAGATCAATTTGTTGCGAATACGAATTTTTGTTGATCAACGAATGCTGTTGAACTAATCGAACTATATGAACGTATTCTCAATCTGGATCAGTATCTGTCAGGTAATCGTTTGTTTACGCCGAACTGTACTTGTATAAATTATTTCAACTTTGCTGTTACACATAATTCTTCGTAGTTACAACAGAAGTCGCAAAATAACAAACACTAAAAACATCCTTAGCCGGGCTCAACACAAAAGCGTTTGAAAAACAAATAAAAATATTTTTTTCACGATTCTTTCATTATCTGTCGTGAAATTATGCAAAATATCGCTTCTTTCTATTACTGTTTATTATTACAAAACTTCGATCGCGTCTTGGGTTCAGTTTAGTGGTGTAGCTATCATAGGGCCCCCAAAGGAGAGGGGGCCTTTAGACTAATAATTGATGTGATTTATTTATTAAGCTAGATTATATCGAAATACTAGCAACAATATGTATAATATTTTACGAAAAAAAGTACTCTTTTTATTCCAACTTTTAGCGGCATCTGGATCAAACAACGCAACGTCAAACCGGGGCCTTTATCCACCTAGCTACGCCATTGCTTCTGTGTATTTAATAATATTATTAGAAAAATATATTATATATGAAAAATTAAACTTGAAATAAGGACCATATATATTAAAATTTCACTAGCATATAGAGATTTATACAAATGTAATTGTATCCGACCTTGATAGATACACTTGGCAAGTTATATAGGAAGACATAAAAGTGGCCATGCCAGGAGATTGTTTACTTACTCTATTGGTAATGCTCGTCACTGAGAATTATATATCCAATCTGTGTATTTTCTTCCCTCTATAGTTAAGAGGCTTTGTTACTTATGTCGATTTTATTAAATATGATTTATTAATTGTTTTTATTATATATGATTGTTTATCGCGGTTTTAGATGTTAACACTCCTTGTGAATTAAATAAGGCTTTAAATAAAATATGATTAATATATTAGTTTTACACTTGAGTTTTGATGAAGAATATTTCTTACTTACTTAACATGCGTGAGAAGCCGCGGGCGAGCACTAGCACCAAATAAAGTTATAATGACATTCGATTTGATGATACAGTAAGTAGATATGAAGGAGGATGCAATAAGAGAAGTCTAGAAATAAAAATTCATAACTCCACATTCAGAGTTCACAGAAGAAATTACACAAAAAAAAAATCGGATGAAATTTTCTGTAATTACCTACAGTTGAGTATAATTGCAAGCATTTGCAAACGATAAATCCATTTCATTTCTTGTTAAAATACATAATGATATCGATATTTAGTATTCAAGTCATATATTTATTCTGCTAGGTTCATAAATATTGTATACCCTATAAGCAATATAATAGTTGTATTGACATAGAAATGGACACGTCCAGAAACAGCTTTATAATTTTCCTATCGTGTGAATCATGGTTGAAGATGTTTTTGTGTTTTTGTACACCAGAAAAGGATATTGTTTTCAATAAAAACCAACGAGAATGCTTAAAATATTTTACTTATTCAATGTCTGAGATCCTAAGCGCCGTTATTTGTTATGTTTTTTTTCTCCGTATCTAGAAATGTTTGTATTTTATCTTGTATTTAGTAGACGATATGGTGAATCACTTTGATGGTCGTAAATAAATATTTATTCTGGGAAATCGAATTAGGAGTTGTAATCTGAATACGAAAGGTTTTAATACATACATCCCTTATATAACAAACAAATATTCATTTAATGTAATACTTACATATATTTTAACAACAAAAATAAACACTTCTGAAGTTTTATATATTCTTCGCAATTTAATGAAATTACGCCATAAGATTGCGGAAAAAGAAATTCAGTCGGTCCTTTTTTATAACAGTAAGCTTACTGAATTAACGAAGTTTTTGGAGGTACGATTTTCTTTTATGTTTTTTAATACTCATTGAAAAAAAACGCCACGAATTAATTGAATATTTAAGGATTAACTTGAACGTAAATAAATATATAGAAATTTCAAGTGCCACGCTGGTTTAGTCGCTGGCGTTCACGGCTGCAAAGCCAGATTCCAAGTTCGAATCTCGGAGCGGTATAATAAAATGTATCCGATTTTTCTGCCAAGAAATTGTGTTCTAAGGATCGAGATCTCGCGAAGCTGTGGGTCTATGAGTTGTAGTTTAGGGTGGGGCAGTGTTAGCACATTTCGGCTTGCCCTATATATATAAATAATATTTTTATTTATTTTATTTTATGTTCATAGGTCTTCAAAACAAAATGACAATCAAAAAATTGAAATGACTACATTTCTCTTGATGTAGACACGACATGCGCTTTTGATTAAGTGCAAACAAAAGCGTCTAGTCTGTGACAGCAACAAATATCTAAGCTTATAATTTTTTTAATTGCAAAACAATTTAAACTATCGAAACAGTTTTTTAAAACTTTTTTCAATGAGGCTATAGAACTGTTGGTAAAAATATCATAATTAAAACGAATACTATTATAAGAGGAACACACGCGGTGTAAAGGCGAGTGGATATAATAATAATACTGTACTGTCACCCGGGCAAAGGAAGTTTATTATTTAAACTTATATATAAATGTTAAGAGCCATTGTATATTATAGACCTTAATGATTGAGTGAGCCAGTGTGTTACACAGCATAAGGGACATAACTTCTTAGTTCAAGGTTGGTGGTGCATAGGTGATGAAACATTGTTAATATTTCTATCATCACCAATATCAGAGCAGTGGTGACCACTTATCACTTTTACTGGTAGGTCTTTGTGCAAGCTCGTCTGGGTATAAGTACCACCCACTCATCAGATATTCTACCGCAAAACAGCAGTACTTGGTATTGTTCCGGTTTGAAGGGTGAGTGAGCCAGTGTAATTACAGGCACAAGGGACATAAAATCTTAGGTCCGTTTTTATCCGTGCAGTGACGGAGAAAGAATACATTTCACTGCCCCTTTCCCATGGGTGTCGTAAGAGGCGACTAAGGGACATCTGAGCGACCATCTGCTCATCTGGTGGTAGGATGATAAACATCCGCCTGGCTTGTTACCACCGTACGCATGGTGTAAATCTCGTGAAGTGGCTTGCAGCCGCGTTTCGAGGTCAGCCAGCGTACAGCCAGTGCCCGAGCGAACATTGCCGCGATGGGTGTTGGTCCAGTGGAGACGGCTACTGAACCAATGCCAGGGGAAACTGTATTGCCCTGCCGGACAGGGAGACCCGAAGAAACGGCTATTCCGCTGGCCGCCCGTGGCATAGTACAGGGGCCCGAGCGTGCCTAACCAGCACGCGAGGCTGCCCCACCAGGCCACGCATAATCTCGGGGTGGACCGTCGTGCCGGTTGGTGACCGGAAGGTGGGGTCCCGGCGGCCACTTCCGGGGGGGTTCGGGGGCCCTTCCGTCCGGCGGGTCAGTGTAGTTTCCCTTTTGGCAACCACTTGGGGTAACACGCCTCCACACTTTGCCCATCCCTATCGTGGCAATACGTCGCTCGCTTCACGTCTCTTTTCCATTCTTTTTTTTTTCCCATATGGTAGCGCATCAAAACAGAAATAACGGTCGTACAGCGGTGCACACCCCCACCATACCCACGCTGTTTGAGGTCGAGTTCACTAACATCCGCGGACTCCACGCTAACCTCAACGCTGTCCACCACCATCTCGAGACAGCACGGCCAGCAATGTTGTTTCTAACGGAGACACAAATACTCCGTCCTGCCGACACCAGCTACCTTAATTATCCCGGCTACATGCTTGAAGAATCCTTCAAAGCGAAAGCCGGAGTATGCTTGTTCGTCAGGACGGATGTTTGCTGTCACCGACTGCGCTGCTTGGAGGACCCCTCCTTCTCCATGTTGGTGGTACGTGTGGATCTGGTTCGTCAGAGTCGGGTCTACGTGTGCCTCTACAGATCCCATAATGGTGACTTGGAGACAAGCCGACTCTTTGACCATCTTAGTCGGGTGGCAGATGCTGCGCAAGAGCAGTTTCCTAACGCGGAATTGGTGTTTTTGGGGGATTTTAATGCTCACCATGAATCATGGTTGAAATCCCTCAAAACTGACCATGCTGGAAGGACTGCTCATGCTTTTGCTCTCACACATGACTTGACCCAACTGGTTGATCAGCCCACCAGGATCCCAGACATTGATGGGCAAGCGCCTTCTCTTCTGGACCTTCTGCTGACTTCTCACCCGGTGGAATATCAGGTTGTGGTTCAAGCTCCACTTGGTTCTTCGGATCACAGCCTCATATCTACCAAAGTGCCACAGGCCAAGCTGCCGCCACCAGCGGTATGCAAACGTCGCGTTTGGCACTACAAGTCGGCAGATTGGGACGGTATGCGCGATTACTATGCGTCAGTCCCTTGGAAGGAACGTTGCTTCAGTGGGAATGACCCGTCAGCTAGTGCCGCTGCTGTTGCTGGCGAGATCATGTTGGGAATGGAATACTACATTCCTAGCTCAGATCTCGACAGTAGGGGTGCGCGAAACCGTTGGTTCACTCGCGAATGTGCCGACGCTGTATCATCTAAGCAGGCGGCATATCGCGAGTGGATCAATGGCTGCATTAGCGGGGCATCTAACATTGACTCACTGAAAGCAATCTACAATAAAAACTCCAAGTCCTGTAGGAAGGCTTACACGAGAGCGGATGCACAGCGCATTGTACAGATTGGTCATGACCTTATTTCACATCCTAGGGGCTCCCGTAGCTTCTGGCGTCTGACCAAGTCTGTGCAAAACAATTTCTGCCAACCTTCGCTGCCACCGCTCAGAAGTCCGGACGGATCGCTAGCTCACAGTCCGCAAGAGAAAGCTGATCTCCTGGCTAAACTCTTTGCCGACAACTCCGTCATCGATGATTGTAGTGCTCTGCCACCAATAATACCTTCTTGTGGCCACACGATGCCTGACATCAAAATCAGGCAGCGTGATGTGCGTGCGGAGCTGCAATCACTTGATGTACGGAAAGCTAGCGGTCCCGATGGAATACCAGCCATAGTGCTGAAGAAGTGCGCGGCGGAGCTGTCTCCCGTGTTAACGCGCCTGTTCCAACTGTCTCTTTCTTCGGGATGTGTGCCGGAGGCTTGGAGAAGAGCTAATGTGCAAGCGGTTCCCAAAAAAGGGGATCGGTCTGACCCGGCAAATTATCGGCCAATAGCTATCACCTCAGTACTTTGTAAGGTGATGGAACGGATTCTTAACAACCAACTGATCCATTACCTAGAAGATCACTGTTTAATTAATGATCGTCAGTACGGATTTCGACCAAAACGGTCTACAGGTGATCTTCTAGCGTACGTAACACACCTCTGGGGTGAAGCTATCGACAAGCATGGGGAATCGTTGGCTGTCAGCCTCGATATCTCCAAGGCTTTCGACAGGGTCTGGCACAGAAGTCTTCTCTCCAAGCTGCCGGCATATGGTCTGCCTGCTCAGCTTTGCACCTGGATTGCCAGCTTCCTACACAAGCGCAGCCTTCGTGTTTTAGTTGATGGTTGCGCTTCACAATTCTATGTAGTGAATGCTGGGGTCCCCCAGGGATCTGTGCTATCTCCCACTCTGTTTCTTTTGCATATCAATGATATGCTCTCTCTCGGGAACATTCATTGCTATGCAGACGATAGTACAGTGCATGGTGGATACCACGGACGCGCAGTGGCTGGGCGAGCGGAAATTAGGGAGAGGCGGGAGGATCTTGTCATTGAACTCAATAGGACGTTAGAGCTTATCGCCAAATGGGGCTCAGATAATCTTGTTGAGTTTAATGCCAAGAAAACACAGGTATGCGCTCTCACAGCAAAAAAGTCACCATTTTCCCCTCTTCCCTCCCTCTGTGGCACTCCGCTGGTGATACAAAGCAAAATCGCCATGCTGGGGATGGACGTTCGCTGCGACCTTAGTCCAAGGGATTACATCGAGGCTGTGATAAAAACAGCTTCACGGAAACTCGGAGTTCTGAACAAGGTGCGGCGTTTTTTCACGCCTCAACAACTGTGCCTGCTGTACAAAACACAGGTACGGTCTTGCGTTGAATATTGCTCGCACCTCTGGGATGGCTCCGCTAAATACCTACTTCAGGCCTTGGATCGGTTGCAGCGACGTGCGGTCCGCATAATTGGCGACGTAAAGGTCACTAACACCCTCGAGCCTTTACAATTGCGTCGAGAGATAGCAGCGCTGAGCGCTTTCTATCGACTGTATCACGGCGAGTGTTCCGAGGAATTATTCTCCATAATTCCAGCTTCCCCCTTCCTTCACAAGTCTACGCGTGCTGGCTCTCGATGTCACCGACTAACTGTGACATCAATTCCATCGCGCACAAAGAAATTTGGCAACTCCTTTCTTTGTCGCACTTCCAAGAAATGGAATTCCTTACCAGCACACGTATTCCCCTCCTCTTACGACCCGGGTTCCTTCAAACGAGGCGTGAAGAGGCATCTTGCGGGCCGGCAAGGCGAGGGCGGCTAGTGCAGAACCTTCTTCCCGACTGTACTGGCCGTCCTCGCGTTTGGACTCTACTACCACTTAACATCAGGTGGAGTAGAGTCATTTGCCCTCCCGGGTAATATAAAAAAAAAAAAAAAGGTCGTAAGGTTGGTGGCGCATTGGCGATGTAAGCGATGGTTAACATTTCTTACAGTGCCAGTGTCTAAAGGCGTTTGGTGACCACTCACCATCAGGTGGCCCGTACGCTCGTCCGCCTTCCTTTTCTATAAAAAAAGAAAGCCCATTTGAAAGTCCGATTTAGGTAAAGGTAGTATAAAATAAAAAAAAACTAAACAAGCAAATTATATATTTTTTAACGTAAATTAGATAAGCAAAACGGCTAGTTGAAAATCTGAACTCACCTAGTTAGAATTCTGCACGAGGGATCTCTATTTAATTTTTATCATCGCGTTATTTAAACAGTCTGCTTGGATTCCACGAATAACCTCTTTCCAGATTATCGTCTACGAGAGACGAGTGTTGAAAACTCTGACGAATGTAATTGCGACACTCGCCATTGTTACAACGAGAACTATATACGAAATTTTCTGTTAATTAACTCATGTATAAACATGAAGCTGAGATACATGGAGTATCTTATTAAGATAGAATATATCTATTCATTATTCTTTGATGATTCAGGATTTAAAGTATCGAGCTCTGGGGAAATAAAGTGTCTCCGGCTACTTTTTGAACTAGACAATTTTGTTTAAAAGTTTTAGTAATTAATTCAAATCGACGGCGAGATACTTAAAGCATAAATAAACGTTTTTTCTCTTAAACAGAATGGATATTTCTTCTTTTCTTTTTTAAACAAATAACTACGGCCTTTCATGTTTCACTCCGAGACTAAAGTCCAACCCGCATTGGAGCAGCGTGGTGGAATAAGCTCCAAAACTTCTCATCAAAGAGGGAGAGGAGGTTAAGGCCTGGGCTAAGGCCCAGCAGTGGGATTCATAGTCTGTTCCTGTTAATGTTACTGATTGTTTTTTCAAAAAAATATATTATAAATTGTAAACGTCGTTATTTGTTAAATTTGGAATTACTTATTAAGATTATCGTAAGAGGTTATATAAGATAATTGAAAACTCATTGTTGATTTAAGCGCTTATGAATTATCTTTTATTATTATTATTATTCTTTTAATATTTCCTTAGTTTGACCTCTCTTTAAAGGTCAATTTGGTACTTTACTTATTGCTGTATTTTAAATGTTAATCACGTATAAGTTAACGAATTACAAATAAGACAATAAATCAAAATTAATTACATTCTTAAGCACCGACTTGTTAATAAATTATTCTTTTTAATTATTAATTTGCGAACTTAAATTTAATTGAAGTTTAAACAAGTAAAAGCACAAGTTTATTTAAAACTACTTTCACAACGTTATCCAAGGAAATAATCAATTAATAAAATAAACGAACTAATGTGTGCGTAAATGTAAACACGACATTACGTGTAATGAATCAAACCTGCCAGAGAAATGAAGACGGCTGGCAGAGATTTAGCCGATAAAAAGTTGAAGTGTGTCCCGCGGTTCGTATTTCTGCATTATTTACGATGCACAAATTAAGTGAGCTCGCGAATTTATTGATAATTTGACAACGATTTGCCGTGATTACGGATTTATTCGCGTTAATGAACATGGTACGTTGATTAATCCTTAGGAATTGATTAATAAGTAATAAGCAGGCAGGCAGAGATGCATTCTTAACTCCCTCACTCTCTAAATCCGATGACACGACCGGAGAGAATTATTATAGGTGCAGGACCGACAAGAAAGCTTTGATATTCTACCGCAAAACAGCAGTACTTGGTATTGTTGTGTTCCAGTTGTGTAATTACACTGGCTCACTCACCATTCAGGTGAGTGAGCCATTACAGACACAAGGGATCTTAGTTTCCAAGGTTGGTGGCGCATTGACGATGTAATCGATGGTTAACATTTCTTACAGTGCCAATGACTATGGGCGTTGGTGACGACTTACCATCAATCAAACAGCCAATCAATATTTTGTCCACTGCTGAACATAGGCCTCTCCCAAGGTGCGCCAAAGCTCCCTGTCCTCCGCCTTCCGCATCCAGTCGGTGCCCGCCACCTTCTTAAGGTCATCGGTCCACCTGGCTGGAGGGCGCCCTACGCTGCGTTTGCCGATCCGCGGTCTCCACTCTAAGACTCGTCTGCTCCAACGGCCATCGGTCCTACGACATACGTGACCAGCCCACTGCCACTTCAGCCTACTAATTTTGCAAGCTATGTCGGTGACTCCGGTTCTTTTCCGGATAATCTCATTTCTGATCTTATCCTTCAAAGATACTCCGAGCATAGCTCGCTCCATAGCACGCTGAGCGACTTTGAATTTGTGGACTAGTCCCGCAGTTAGTGTCCACGTTTCGGCACCGTATGTCATAGCAGGTAAGACGCATTGATTGAAGACTTTCGTCTTCAAACATTGCGGTATGGACGACGTGAGGACTTGACGAAGGTTGCCAAATGCTGCCCATCCCAAGCGAATTCTTCGATCGGCTTCCTTCTCGAAGTTGTTCCTACCGACTTGTATAACCTGTCCTAGGTAGGTATATTCCCTAACAACTTCGAGAGGTTTCCCTTCGACGTATATCGGTCCCGGCACAACATGCCTATTGAACATGACCTTGGTCTTGTCCAAGTTCATACCGAGACCGACACGCCGGGAAGATTCACTAAGGCTACGCAGCATTCTGGTTAGTTGTTCCAGCGACTCCGCTATGATGACGATATCATCGGCAAATCGAAGGTGTGAGATGTACTCGCCGTTTACATTGACTCCACATCCAGTCCAATCCAGCGTCTTGAACACGTCTTCCAACGCGTTGGTGAACAGTTTCGGAGATATTACATCCCCCTGTCTCACCCCTCTCCGCAGTTGGATCGCCTTCGTCTTACAGTCCTGGATGTGGACAGTCATTGTAGCGGCGTTGTATAGACATCTCAGTACCTCGATGTATCTCCAGTCGATATGACATCTCTGCAATGAGTCGAGCACTGCCCAGGTTTCGATGGAGTCGAAGGCTTTCTCGTAGTCCACAAATGCCATACACAGCGGCTGATTGTACTCTTCGGTCTTCTGCACAATCTGCCGAACAGTATGAATGTGGTCCACGGTGCTGTAGCCTGATCGAAAGCCGGCTTGCTCTGGGGGCTGGAACTCGTCAAGTCGTCTGGCGAGACGGTTCGTGACGACTCTTGAGAACAGCTTATACACGTGACTCAGGAGAGAGATTGGTCTTTAGTTTTTCAAGAGGGTTTTATCACCTTTCTTGAAAAACAGTACCACCTCACTCCCGCTCCACGTTTCCGGGGTCTTGCCATGTTGGATGATGGAATTAAAGAGGCTTGCTAGCTCTTTCAGGACCGGAGTCCCGCCTGCCTTAAGCAACTCTGTTGTGATTCCGTCATCTCCCGGAGCTTTGTTGTTTTTAAGCTGTTTTAGAGCCGCCCTAATCTCGCCTTGGTCAACGACCGGGAACTCCTCGGAGTAATGGCGCGTAAGAGGGGCGCGCTGGTCATCAGGACTGATTCCCACAGGTTTATCCGATCTTGAAGAGAACAACTGCCCATAAAACCTCTCTACTTCTCCGACAATCTCAGGCCTAGAGGTAACGACCCCACCATTTTCAGTTTTAAGTTTTGTCAGACGCGGCCTCCCAAACTTGCGAGCGAACACTTTCGATCCCCGATTTTGCTCAATCGCAGCCTTGATGGCACGGGTATTGGAGCATCGGAGATCGCGTCGCGTCAGCGTTTTTATTTTTTTGGTTTAAGGCCTTATCTGACAAAAACGATGGTAGTTCTCGTCGTTTCCTCATGAGCTCGAGTGTCTCAGCAGAGAGTTTTGGTGCGTTGTCTCTTTTCTGTGGCGGAAAACACTTGCGGGATGTGTTTTGCAGTATTTTGACCAGCGTGTCGGTTTTCTCATCAATACTGCTTACGGTTTCCAACGCGGTAAATTGATTTTGAAGTTCCATTTGGAACTTTTCGGCACCTTGAGCAGCTTGGAGCATGGTAGGTCGGAGAGTAGACCTCATCATTCGCGATCTTTCAGCTTTAAAGTCGATATCTAGAGTGCCTCGAACCAAGCGGTGATCACTTCCGGTATTAAACCTGTTGATCACTGAGACATCTCTAAATATGTGCCTTTTATTCGAAATGATAAAATCTATCTCGTTCCTTGTCACGTTATCGGGGCTTCGCCAGGTCCACCTCCTCTGGGGCTTCTTTTGAAAGAAAGAATTCATCAAAAAGAGCCCCTGCGCTTCGAGAAAGTTTACCAGCATTTGCCCCCTGTGATTTCTGCAGCCCAAGCCGTAAGGTCCAACTTTCGATTCACCCTGTGTATTATGTACTCCCACTTTAGCATTAAAGTCTCCCATAACAACATTGTAGTGGGCCTTCGAGGTGTTGTTGAGAGCCTTTGCGATGTCCTCGTACATCGCTTCGACCACATCATCAGAGTATGCCGAAGTTGGCGCATATACCTGTACGACCTTCAGAGAGTACCTGTCGGAGAGTTTTAGGACAAGGTACGCTACCCGGTTCGACACACTACTGATTTCCACAATGCTGCTAATGAGATCCTTTTTGACCAGAAAACCGACACCACCCTGGGAAAGGTTATCACCTTCGCGGAAGTAGAGTAAGTTACCGGACTCTAGAGTTATCGTGTCCTCCCCCTGTCTTCGGACTTCAGATAACCCCAGTATATGCCAGTTTATATGACTTAGCTCTACTTCTAATTCGGCGAGGTGATGGTCCAGCCTTAACGAGCGTCCATTGTACGTTGCCATATTTAGTCGCCTTTTATGGTAGCCTGCCATGAACCGGTGATTCTTTGCACCCTCTGCCCTGCCGATACCGCGACCGCTACCTTGGTCGGGCCTAGCGGGCTTGCCGGTAACTGGGGGCCTTTTTTTTGGCGCATCTACCATTTAGAGGTTTTACCCATACTCGCCACGCTGGGCAGGCGTGTTGGCGAGCGCAGTAGGGTGTAAGATGCTTATGGGGGGGACGCTGCTGCCCATCCCCCCTTTCCCTTTCCCTCAGTCGCCTCTTACGATACCCACGGGATGAAATTGGGGGAGTACTATTCTAAGCCGGTACTCCACGGCAACTTACCATCAGGTGGCCCATTTGCCGATCTGCCCATATATATTTAAATAAAAAAAAAATGTCAGTGTATTCTACTATATATTATTATATAACACAATGATTCTTAATTACAAGAAACCAATGCAAATTGTTTTGTTTCAATACATATTTAGAAAATGAGTTTCATTATTAAGACTTCGTTCATTATTAATCGTTGCTTGAGCAAGACTTTAATACCTAAGTCTTAGTTTCTCAATGATATTAAAGTGCTGCAGTAACATTATTTGCTGGGCGATCCGTGAAATTTCATTCGGGTAATAACAATAAAGCTATATTTGTCGCAGGCGTCTGGGTAATTTAATGTGAAGCATTTAAAAGGATCCAATCAAATAAGATTCGTTTAATTTCGATAAATCTTAATAATAATTAATGTAAAGATTTTATTTTTACTCATAAATTGTTTGTTTTACGAACCGATTACGATACGAGTGGTTGGTAAATACTTGCCTTTCACGCCGAAGGTTGTGGGTTCGATTCCCACCTAAGACAAACATTTGTGTGCATGAACATGTCTGTTTGTCCTGAGTCTGGGTGTAATTGTCTATATAAGTTTGTATTTACAAAAGAAAAGTAGTGTATGTAGTATATCAGTTGTCTGGTTTCCATAGTACAAGGTCTGCTTAGTTGGGACTTAGTTAACTTAACTAACTGAGAAGGTTTGGGGCTGTTCCAATGTGATGCTTATCCAATAAATGCTGATCTCCTTACGATCTTTATCTCCACCTAGAAATAAATAAACTTAGGCCTACAGTGCCTGTCTAGGTTTGAACTCGAAATCTTCGGTAAAGATTCACGTTATTCAACCACTGGGCCATCTAGATAACATACTTACTACTATTATTAATTTTTTTTATTTAACTGGTGTAGGTGTGTGACTATAATTATATGTAATAACATAGCATGTAATTTAATATATTATTATTATATCCTATATATAATATGATTTGTATATAATAACAGTTTGTTTATATCGTGTTCAATGAACTTGCAAGTTCAAGTACGTTTTCTTATAGCTTGTTTACGCGTGTCGGCGATTCTTTTACGGGAATGTGGAAATACGTGAAGCGCCTTGTTACACGTAACATTTACGCCAAGAATAATATTTACGTACCAATATCTATGAAATATTTAAAGAATGTAACTTTTAGGAATAAATAAAATGTAATTGTTTATCTGGTATACGAAAATTGAGACGTGACGGCTCTGTGGATAGAACACAAATCATATCGGAAGTACATGGTCTCGAATCCGGGCAAGCAAAACTTATTTGTATGTACATGTATGTGTGCGTAAACGTACGTGATAGTGCTTGACGATTCGTAAGTACTTTTAAAAGTCTGTTTGATTTGATATATATATATGCATGTGTATATTCGCTACCAATTTGCAAAGGATCAGCTTGTTGGATCAATTTTCTTAAGAAACCTCTGATAAGCACACACATTTACGAGATTTTGTTGTTTATTGATAAAAGAAACACCATATATATGTCTTAAATTTTTTTTTTACAATTTTTTAAATTTTTTTTTAAATAATTGCCGGGAAGGCAAATGACTTTAGGGTAAGTGGGAGTAGAGTCCGAGTGGTAGTAGAGTGGAAACGCGACGGCGGCCAGTACAGTCGGGAAGAATGTTCTGTATTAGCCACCCCGACTTTGCCGGGCCGCAAGATGCCTCGTTTGAAGAAACCCAAGTTAAAAGAGGGAGGTAAACGTGTCCTAGTAAATAATTTTATTTTTTAGAGGTGCGACAACGAAATGAGTTACCAATTTTTTTCGTGCGCGATGGAATTGATGTCACAGTTAGTCGGTGACATCGAGAGCGAGCACGCGTAAACTTGTGAAGGAAAGGGGAAGCAGGAATTAGGGAGAATAATTCCTCAGAGTATTCGCCGTGGTACCGACTGTACCACGGCAAATACTCTGAGGCTAGAAAAATATTTTATACCCGATCACAACAATACTGAATGAATATCTGTTAAGGGTGGTACCCTTAACCTAACGGGCTTGCTAGAAGCCTAACCACCAAGTTATAATAAAAAACATAGGTGAATGGCTAACAGTTAGCTCAGGCATGCAGGGACATGGGAAATAAAAACAATAAAAATAATATAAACATACACCAAAAACATTTCGGAGAAGAAAAAAATCTTAGAGCAGATTAGAACCTCAGAGTATTTCTTTTATTAAGAATAAATAAAAACTTGTTTCGGATTAAAATTCCAATGGCCGTCTATCCTTTCTACATTATTTAAATTGGGATAGAACTTTTCTCACTACGAGTTGAATTAAGAGAGATTAATTATATTCCTTTACAATGGCCCTCAGAATCATTTGTAACGCGAATGTTTTGTCAATAAAGTGTACGGAATGATTGATGAGCTTCTACGTCATAGAAAGGCAGGGCATCACTTGAATTGATATTTTGCCAACGTTATATACACAGAATAAAAAAACGTATATAAAAATGATATGTCTCATTTCATTCGATCGTATGTAGTGTATGTATTTTCGTTGGTGTGGAATCCACAGTTGTATTCCAAAGACACAAATTTATATATTTTATTAAGATAATTAATATATAATAGTACCTATTTTTTTCATATTATGTAATTATCTGGATAAACGTATAAATATTTAATGAATAATACGAATGTAAAATTCTTGTTTTGAATAGGAATATTATTTTTATTTTATATTTTACTTTTTATTTATTAAGTACCTGTGAAATAAGTACGTGTGAACATTTTGAGAAAAAAAAACGATGTGTGGTTATTGCCCACACAGCAAAGCTTGCAAAAAGCTCTACCGCCAAGTATAGTATGCCGTAAAAAATATGTTGGTTATTATTCTAAAAAGAAAAATTCTAAAAACATAAACGAATTGGAACAAAAATATATTATAATTCGCATTTTGGAATAAAGAGACTGAATAAAAGCATATTTCCATCTAGTTGAAACTATTATAATATGTATACCATTTCTTATATTGTTATTTATCTAAGGTACCATCTTAATCTACCACTAGAATCGATTGATTGGCGTTTGCACACGCATAAGATAGACAAGATTACGTATGTTGAATTAAGTTTTTTGTACAGTACTTTAAATGATGAGCTGTAAAAATGCTTAAAAATATAATGTTATTATAACATTTACAATTAAAAAAAACACAGTTTTTATAAATGTAAATATATGCGATAAAATCAATAATGATCCGTGCAGTGACGGAGAAAGAATACATTTCACTGCCCCTTTCCCATGGGTGTCGTAAGAGGCGACTAAGGGATATCATCTGGTGGTAGGATGATAAACATCCGCCTGGCTTGTTACCACCGTACGCATGGTGAAAATCTCGTGAAGTGGCTTGCAGCCGCGTTTCGAGGTCAGCCAGCGTACAGCCAGTGCCCGAGCGAGCATTGCCGCGATGGGTGTTGGTCCAGTGGAGACGGCTGCTGAACCAATGCCGGGGGAAACACGCCTCCACACTTTGCCCATCCCTATCGTGGCAATACGTCGCTCGCTTCACGTCTCTTTACGAGGCGTGAAGAGGCATCTTGCGGGCCGGCAAGGCGAGGGCGGCTAGTGCAGAATCTTCTTCCCGACTGTACTGGCCGTCCTCGCGTTTGGACTCTACTACCACTTAACATCAGGTGGAGTAGAGTCATTTGCCCACCCGGCAAATATAAAAAAAAAAAAAAAGATGTATCATACGATGTAGCAAATTGTATGAGACTATTAATATTAAAAATAAAAATACCTACTCTAACATTTCTTATAATGCCAATGTATATGGGCGTTGGTGACCACTTACCATCAGGTGGCCCATACGCTCGTCCGCTTTCCTATTCTATGGAAAAAAAACATTTTTATTATTAAAGTGACAACAGACAGACATACAGACAAACGCGACAGGCGTGTTTTATAAAACGTAGTGATACTGTAACAATTACATTACTTTTTACTACAATTTCTCAAGTAAATATCTTTTTCAAAAATTTGGCTTTAATTTGGTGCTCAGAAACTAACATTACATATATCACTTTTCCGTGTGCTTTATTTTACAGAAAAACAGTTTCATTCAGAACGGAGCCAAACCGTCTTAGTATAAGTTACTGACTTTAATTTTGATTCAGGTGTGGAATTTCGTAAAATACGGTAAAACCCATTTAAGAGTATACGTTTAAAATAAATGTCAATAAAATTGGCTTTTTAATTTTTTCGGTACTTTAAATTATGCTGGCTATATTTTTTATAATTAGTGTACAAATATTGATTTAATTTTTATTTATTAGTATTGGTTTAACTTTAATGAACAGCCTCAGTTTAGTCGGAAAGGGTACCGCTGGTTTTTCAGTGGGGACACCGAGTCCCACATACCGCACTGTTCCCTTGGGGGAAACGCGTAATGTGTTTTTCCAGCGTCAAAAAAGGTGCCAACGACCCATCGCTTGCAGCCAGTTTTTTGCACAATGTTACACTTTTTACTGAAAAATTGATAAAAGTACTTTATATAATACAGAAATTATACATATAATATTACATATAATTGTATATGTATTAATTAAAAATACAAACCGTAAGAGAATAAATAGTTTCTTGTCGGTAGCCCTCGATAAAATCAACACTGAATCATTGGTTTACATCCTGTAACACTTGACGATTGAAATGTGGTAATAAGAGCCTAATTGAATAATCGTTTTACTTAGTGATGGTACTACCAGCGGCGGGTAGGTACCAACCACTCATCATATATTCTATCGCCAAACAGTAATACTTAGTATTATTGTGTTTCGGTTTGATGGATGAGTGAGCCAATGTAACTACAGGCACAGAAGACATTATATCATCTTAGTTCCCACATTGGTCACCACTTATCATCAGGCCCATTTGCCAATCTACCTAACTATTGTAATAAAACAACACAAAAAAAGAATTATAAAAGATTAGTTCTGTATGGTACGGAGTTTGTTCATATAACAAGCATACACTTGACTTGTTCCATGAGCAACTAAGTGCAAGGAGTGCGATTAATATCAGCGTGGCAACGACTTTTGTCTCTTCCCGCTTGCAGTTTGTACAACTGGAACATTACTTCCAGTTGCGGATTACTTAAATGTTATGATATTCTTAACTCTAACCTTCCGAATTTTGTCGTCTTATAATTATGAAAAGACAAATTGACAACATACATATAATTTATAATTAGGTGATAAATACGAGTTAAATATTTTTGTTAATTAAACATATATTTTTTTAGAGAATTAGTTGGCAGACAGGCAAATAGACCACTTGATGGTAAGTGGTCACCATCACCAGTAGGCATTGGCATTGTACGAAATATTAACCATCCGATACATGGCCAATGCGCCACCAATCTGTATGCGCCACCATGATGCTATGTCCCTCATGTAATTATACTATCTAACACAACTATATTAAGTACTGCTATTATGCGGTAGAATATCTGATGTGCGAGGTACCTTAGCCAGGAGCATACACAAAGCTTTTCTTAATAACCTTAATGAATTTCTCGCGATACTTATTAAAAGGGAATATTCCGTATATGTTTAATTATCACGATGTTGAAAAGTTTGTTTCCTTTAATTTTCTTTTATTCAGGAGATAAATACTCAATAAGTCACCCACTAGAAAATTGATTTTGTTATTCTGCAATGCCATAACTTCGGTAATATGTTGGAGCTGCACGAACGTGACTTATTATACGTCACCCCTATAGGGGTAGATTTGCTATTTTTTTCCTGCACAAAGAGGCAATTCAAGATTTATGTCATGTTTACGAGCATTGCACGCCACTTAATAAATAGTATCGGGGTGTACCGTGTTTGTATTTTTTCATTCGAAACGAAAATTGCTTACATTTTCATAATTCACTTGATATATTTTGTCGATGCATTTGGCTGAACTGGATAAATCGTATTACGGGATACGTGTCTTAAAACGAAACGAACGTGAAGTGCGTGCGTTATCGAATATATCATGGACTTCTTTTATTTTAAGCAGATGTTTTGGCGCGTGGGCCGCATTCCTGATTTATTTCTTGTAATTCACAAATTGAGTTATTAGTATTATTATGATACTTTTTAAATGTTAATTTATTCGTTTTTCGTTTGAGTTCTTTTTGTATTGATGATTTTTTATAAAATATTAAATAAATTATATCTTAGATCGTGATTCTTTGTAAAGTCTAAACATTTGTAGTTTTTTTTTTTTAAATAAAGCTAACATTAAATTTCAGTTTTTATATAAAAAAAAAATAGTAGCTATTACAACTTTCATCAAGCAGCTAGACAAAGTGTTACCAATGTTGTCCATATCTGTAATTAGTACATATGTATATCAGATAGATGTAACTTAATTGTTTTGAATTTACAAATGTTTTATATATGTACTGTAGTTTTATTTTTTTACGTTTGACCGTTGACTTGCTTGATCTTAAGCATCGACACGGCCTAGGATGTAGCACGCTTGTCTAAAAGAAACCTGTTCATTCTGGATTTGTAGTAATGTAGTATGTGCCTTACAAATAAATAAATAAAAAATGTATACCTAAGCATTAGTCCTGTGACAGTTTTGTACTTGGGGCTTAATATATTATATCTTTTAATAAAAACGTGTTTGACGCCTGTCATACCTGATGGAACGCAATAACCTAGACTCGCTAGGTTGTTGGCGCGCGCTTTCCTAGAAAATGCCTCACACTTATCTTGAAAGCACCTCAATTATACGTGGCAGGGAAGACTGATGCGTAAGATGTGGTCTACAAATGTAGATGGAGTATGTTTAGTGAGAGCTGATTGAATGTCAAAGTTATAAAAACGCCACTGAGCACATTAGCGAATGTATTTTTTTTGTGAAAAAATAATAAAAAACGACGCAATGTTGTAAAAAATATTATAGTTCAGACTTACCTATTCATTGTTTCTTAATCATGAAAAAAACTTTTTATACGACTAAAGAAGATATTCAAGAATTTAATAGTCGTTAAATAAAATTGGGAAAAAGAATAATTCATGTATATTATAAAGTGATTTATATGTAGTACATACGTACATAACAAAATTGTATAGATAATCGTTTTTTTACTTTGTGGTTTAGTTGGTGGCTTTGGGCAAGTCCGTCTGGATAAGTACCAGCCACTTATCACATATTCTACCGTCAAACTGCAATACTTAGTATTGTTGTGCGGTTTGAAGTGTAAGTGAGCCAGAATAACTATATGCACAAGGAACATAATATCCTAACTCCCAAAGTTGGTGACACATTGGCGATTTAAGGGATCCTTAATATTTCGTACAACGCACTGTCTGTAACTACTTACTATCAGGTGGCCCATTTGCTCGTGCGTTTTACAAAAAAAGACCTCCTAAAAACATATAGCTGTTATAACTGAACCTCAAAGCATATCTATGTAGATTTATCAAAACCAGTACATTTCAATCTCGAAATTATTAAATTTTTTTGTGGGCATTTCTAGAGATATATAAACCTTTGTCTTATAAGAAATAGTAAAAAAAATAAACGTCAATTTTTAGTGTTCGCATATTAATGGTAGATAAAATTCCTAAAACCTAAGCATATCCAAAATATTACAAATGGAAAATAGATGAAAGTTATGTCATGTCAGAAAGTTTCAGTATATCAAATTTGTCAAAATATTTTATACGCAAGTGTTATTTAAATTTAAAAATATATTAATTGTTTTTTTTCGACTTCGCAAACATATTTTGTTCGAAATTTAATTAAACGTAGCGTTCGAAAATATTAATTTTCGTACGCGCTTTGACAAGTAATAAAAAGTTTTCTGTTCCAATGTTCGCCTAACGGTGGACATGTTTAAATTTTATCGCAAACGTACTAAAAAGAAATGTATTCATCATACTGTAAGCTAATAGATATTTTTAATTTTTATTTGCATATATGTGTGGATTGAATGTAAATAATTCTGTAATAAAGTTTATAATAAAAATAAAATAAATAATAAAACAATTAATATCTAATATTAATTACTGTGGAATTCGTCAATTTCCGAAAAAAGCCGAGATGGCCCAGTGGTAAGAACGCGTGAATCTTAACCGATGATCGTGGGTTCAAACCCGGGCAAGCACCACTGAATTTTCATGTGCTTAATTTGTGATTATAATTCATCTCGTGCTTTACGGTGAAGGAAAACATCGTGAGGAAACCTGCATGTGTCTAATTTCACTGAAATTCTGCCACATGTGTATTCCACCAACCCGCATTGGAGCAGCGTGGTGGAATAAGCTCCAAACCTTCTCCTCAAAAAGAGGAGAGGAGGCCTTTAGCCCAGCAGTGGGACATTCACAGGCTGTTACGGTGGTACGGTGTCGTCAATTTCGTCATATTAAAAATTTGACTTGACTTCAAGTGCGAGTATTTGTGAATAAATTGGGACTGACTGGATAACAATTCAGTATAGACAGCGGCTAGCATAGACAGAGGATAGTAAATGCTGAGCATATAGTGTACAAGTGTACGCGCAAACGTACATGCACTAATGCATGTCTTCGATAAGTTGGGCAATAGCCGAGAAGACCTATTAGTTAGAACCCGGTTTAAGCCCGGGCAAGCATCACTGAATTTTCATGTGCTTAATTTGTATTTATAATTCATCTCGGGTTTGACGGTGAAGGAATACATCGTGAAGAAACATACATGTGTCTAATTTCACTGAAATTCTGCCACATGTGTATTTCATCAACCCGCATTGGAGCAGCGTGATAGAATAAAGTCCAAATCTTCAACTCAAAAAAGGAGAGGAGGCCTTAGCCCAGTAGTGGGACATCCAAAGTTTGTTACTTTAAGTTGGATATGACCGCAGAGTTCACGCGCAAATCTTGCTTGATCAAGACATGGGGCTGTACACACTGCAAAGTTCGAAACTCAAGACCTTAGTCTATGGCCTTATAAGTTAGCAACTATACTAAAGATACAGTTAAATCAGCGATGTTTTATTATTACTTGAACTCCAAAGGTCGTAACTCGAATATATTTTTACACAATTATAGTTGTAACCGACTCATTGTGCTGTACCCATAAAAATATATCATAATTATTATGTATAATACGTCTCGAGGAATAACTGGGTATCACTAATCCTACAAGCGTGAACGTGTTATGTACGTCAAGATTGATTACATTTAACGAAGAGTAAACGCGATAAAAAACCGGTAATCCTGTAAATATTTTTATCTCCGTAAAAGCCAGCGTTGCTTTTTTAAACGGCTAGTATTCGCCCGCGGCTCCACCCGCGTATTATATTTGTGCTTGCTTCATACCAAATAATCAAATCGATTCAGCTTGGCCTTGAAAGTGTAACAGACAGACAGAGTTACTTTGGTATTTTTAATATTAGTATAGATTATTTTTCTAATGTATTCATTTAATATTCCTTTTTCTAAAGCAAAAGAGCGACGGATTGAAAAAGTTTGTGATTCAAACAGTAATAGGATTTTTTTGATAAATGCGAGGATTTGGATCCTCGTATACAAAATTATTCTTTATCACGTTTAGTTTAGTATGATTTTTGTTGTATTTTTTTTTGTTTTTTTTTTTTTTATGTAGCATAAAACTTTTGTTAACAATTAAAATAGTTTTGCTGTACGCAAATGTATGTTATGTAAAAAAAAAACTGTTAGATACAGTCAGTTATTAAATAAAATATGGATTATTCTTATAGGCCTCAAATCACGCTGCATTTAATGTTATTAATTATTTCTTAGCATTTTTGGTAAATGATTAGATCTTAAAAAGGAGTTATACATAGATATATATGTGATCTGCATTATTAAATCATTAAATCCCCTAAGGATGCTACTTTGTTAAATTTAAGTAACACCATATTTAAAAGTCGAATGATGGTTGCATAACGTAAACATTTTTGACTACTACGTGCTCTCCGCGTTTTAACCCGCGACTATATTGCTAGCGTAATAATATACAGCTTTTATTAAAAGTCTTCTGTATAACCCAAATATTTAGAAATCGGATTAATAGATCTCGAAATTAGCGGGTAATCAATCAATTTCATTCAAACATCAGTCAACACAACGGTAGTTTATTCAGTCCTAGCAACGCTAAAGGTGCCAGCCGTGGCGAAAATGACAGAAAGCCTGTTGTGTAATGGACGCCTTTAAGGTGACCCCTATTGTACATGTCTGCGAGACGTCCACTTAATCGTTCAAGATAATAGGACAAATAGAGTGCATTTAATTTATATGACGTTTGAGTGATGGAGATTTGGACATTCGCTTTAACGCGTCCAGTAGTCAAACTGAAAGCCATTAAGGCATTATCACATCTTATCCGATCGAATTGTTACGGTTTATTCGCATCAGCGGTTTTTTTGCTTCGGTTTCGAAGTCGAAGTTTTTTGCTTTTCATTGTGATACGATTGCGATTGTGTTGTGCGATTATTTAAAAATAGAATGTTAATAACATCACGATATAGTTACCCGAGCATAAATAATGTTTGAATAATACTTTATTCATAAAAACACTTGATTAAATAATAGATTCGTAAAACTTAGAACTAGTTGTTATTTCTAAGCCATTATGCTATCAGCGTTGGTGGTGTAATGGTCAGCATAGTTGCCTTCCAAGCAGTTGATCCGGGTTCGATTCCCGGCCAACGCACATTTTTATATAATTTTGAATAAAGTATTTAAAAATCATATTAAAAAAAAATCTTATCTGAAATGTATTAAATTATTGTTAAACGCGAATGTAAATATAAAATTAAAGTGCGAAAAAAAAGGTGCCTTGTTTGAATATTACTTAAAATTTGTCAAAAACTTAATGTGACATGTTTTATATTAAAACCTCAATTGGATTTCCAGCATCGAATTTATTTTGCATATAAATGTTTTTTAAATAATCGATACATGATGTTACCTTACTAAACGTCATGTTTTATGGTTGAATATTACAAGAAATTACTTAGAAATTTAGTTTTACAAGGAACGACTTATTTAATTATATACTTATGTATTCTTTAAGTCAATCTTCTTTGGGATCGTAAGGTTTGGAGGACGAGTTTTCGTGCAACGTTTATATATGTAACATTTACTTAAAACATTTGTGACGTAAAAATGTATACACTTGTGTATTGAATTGCCAAAAAGTGTACGCAAACGAATGTCCCGTTTCTGAAAGTTGGATTAAGTTGGTTTAATTAAGAAAGTTTCCAACGTTGTCCATTACAACATTAGTCAAGAGTTTTTTTTACTTGGTAGGTAGGTACTTATCTGAGTACGTACCATTCAAAAATGAGCAATAATATTGTTGTGTTTCTGTTGGAAGGACATGACATCTCAGTTCCCAAGGTTGATGGCGCATTGGCGATGTACGGAATGGTTAATGTTTTTTACAGCGCCAATGTCTGTCAGCGATGGTGACTATCAGGTGGTCCGCTTGACCGTTACTATATTATTAAAAACCTACCTTAAATGACCTCAAGAAGGTGATGGGTACCGACTGCATGGGGAAGGCGGAGGACCGGGAGCTTTGTCGCACCTTGGGAGAGGCCTATGTTCAGCAGTGGACTACGATTGGCTGTTGATTGAATAAATGAGAAGACGTTTTTTTTGTAATGTTACAAAAAACTACCCAGACAATATACAATACAGTTGTACGAGAAGATGCAGCGTGTGTCGAATAAGGTTTTAGTATATAAAATTATTATATAAGCAGGTGATTTCGGATTTATTTAAAAAAAATAAACGTTTTATTTTTTTATTTACATATTATTTCATGTGCTAGGCTGTTGCTAGGCTGCAGCTTAACGTAAATTTTACCTTCACTTTTTTTACTATGTTTTAGTTATAAAAGATATATTACGAAATATTATATTTCCTATGAAAATAATACCTAGATTATTTTTAACAGGTAACCCAGAGAAAAGCATTTTTACTATGGGAACATCGTTACGGAATGAGGTCATAATCTTATTTCTTGAAGTTTTCTTATTAAAAGTTTGTATTTAAAATCGAGGATCTTGCAGTACTGCAACTATTTCGTAGGTTTCATTCGCTGGCTCTCTCGTTGCATTGATATTTTATTTTTCTATAACTTTGTTGCAATGCACAATTTTTATCAGTATTTAAAATATATTTATAACCTGTTTTTGGTCATGCAGTAATTTGCGTATTAAATTTTTAAAGAACACTTTGGAATCAATTTATTTATAGATATATAATATTCAATTTATAAGTTACGATCGAATTGAAATGTAGCTTCTAGCGTCAGGCAAATAACTCAGTAATTAAGTTTTCATCATCCATCATATTAAATACATATATCAATTGTATACAATTAATTCTAGATATCCTGCAGCAATAATATCCAAGTCTATGTCCTTCTGAGGAGTGTAGGTCCAAGCACAAGTACTGCTGGTGGTAGGGCTTTGTGCAAGCTCGTCTGGGTAGGTATCACCCACTCAACAAATATTCTACCGCAAAACAGCAGTATTTGGTATTGTTGTGTTCCTGTTTGAAGGGTGAGTGAGCCAGTGTAATTACAGGCACAAGGGATACAACATCTTAGTTCCCCAGGGTAATGGCGCATTGATGGCAATGATGTAAGCAATGTTTACATTTTTTTACAATGGCAATGTCTATGGGCGTAGTGACCACTTACCACCAGGTGGTCCATATGCTCTTCCACCTATCTATTCAAAAAAAAGAACATTTAGAGGCTGTTTATTTGCTTTTACTTTATCATATCAATATCAACAGCCAATCATCCACTCACTGCTGCACTAAGACTCGTCTGCTCGAACGGCCATCGGTCCTACGACATACGTGACCAGCCCACTGCCACTTCAGCCTACTAATTTTGCAAGTTATGTCGGTGACTCCGGTTCTTTTCCGGATAATCTCATTTCTGATCTTATCCTTGAAAGATACTCCGAGCATAGCTCGCTCCATAGCACGCTGAGCGACTTTGAATTTGTGGACTAGTCCCGCAGTTAGTGTCCACGTTTCGGCACCGTATGTCATGGCAGGTAAGACGCATTGATTGAAGACTTTCGTCTTCAAACATTGCGGTATGGACGACGTGAGGACTTGACGAAGGTTGCCAAATGCTGCCCATCCCAAGCGAATTCTTCGATCGGCTTCCTTCTCGAAGTTATTCCTACCGACTTGTATAACCTGTCCTAGGTAGGTATATTCCCTAACAACTTCGAGATGTTTCCCTTCGACGTATATCGGTCCCGGCACAACATGCCTATTGAACATCACCTTGGTCTTGTCCAAGTTCATACCGAGACCGACACGCCGGGAAGATTCACTAAGGCTACGCAGCATTTTGGTTAGTTATTCCAGCGACTCTGCTATGATGACGATATCATCGGCAAATCGAAGGTGTGAAATGTACTCGCCGTTTACATTGACTCCACATCCAGTCCAATCCAGCGTCTTGAAAACGTCTTCCAACGCGTTGGTGAACAGTTTCGAAGATATTACATCCCCCTGTCTCACCCCCCTGTGCTGTTGGATCGCCTTCGTCTTACAGTCCTGGATTTGGACAGTCATTGTAGCGGTGTTGTATAGACATCTCAGTACCTCGATGTATCTCCAGTCGATATGACATCTCTGCAATGAGTCGAGCACTGCCCAGGTTTCGATGGAATCGAAGGCTTTCTCGTAGTCCACAAATGCCATACACAGCGGCTGATTGTACTCTTCGGTCTTCTGCACAATCTGCCGAACAGTATGAATGTGGTCCACGGTGCTGTAGCCTGATCGAAAGCCGGCTTGCTCTGGGGGCTGGAACTCGTTAAGTCGTCTGGCAAGACGGTTCGTGACGACTCTTGAGAACAGTTTATACGCGTGACTCAGGAGAGAGATTGCTCTGTAGTTTTTCAAGAGGGTTTTATCACCTTTCTTGAAAAACAGTACCACCTCACTCCCGCTCCACGTTTCCGGGGTCTTGCCATGTTCGATGACGGAATTAAAGAGGTTTGCTAGCTCTTTCAGGACCGGAGTCCCGCCTGCCTTAAGCAACTCTGTTGTGATTCCGTCATCTCCCGGATCTTTGTTGTTTTTAAGCTGTTCTAGAGCCGCCCTAATCTCGCCTTGGTCAACGACCGGGAGCTCCTCGGAGTAATGGCGCGTAAGAGGGGCGCGCTGGTCATCAATACTGATTCCCACAGGTTTATCCGATCTTGAAGAGAACAACTGCCCATAAAACCTCTCTACTTCTCCGACAACCTCAGGCCTAGAGGTAACGACCCCACCATTTTCAGTTTTAAGTTTTGTCAGACGCGGCCTCCCAAACTTGCGAGCGAACACTTTCGATCCCCGATTTTGCTCAATCGCAGCCTTGATGGCACGGGTATTGGAGCATCGGAGATCGCGTCGTGTCAGCGTTTTTATTTTTCGGTTTTACTTTTATTTTACTTTACAATAAAAACTACGCGGCTTATATTAAATTCTTTAACGTAAAATATTATTTATGTTGCCGGATATAGCCATATAAGTGTTAAACCATAGAAGATAAAACAAAACAATTTCAAACTATTATTAAATATTTAATCCCATAAATTATAAATATAAAGTATTAAGGATAAAAAATGTGCGTTGGCCGGGAATCGAACCCGGATCAACTGCTTGGAAGGCAACTATGCTGACCATTACACCACCAACGCTGATGTTACAATGGCATAGAAATAACAACGTGTTCTAAGTTTTACGAATCTAGTATTTAATCAAGTGTGAATTATATGTTTAATACATACAAACAATGATAATAGCTATGTGGATAATAAGATATAATACGCGCTTAAATCATTCTTTACGATTGTATATTCAGCTGTGAATATATCACCATATACGGCACCATGTACATGAAAATGAACTTAGTCTTACGTTGTGTTGTTCTGACGGTACTTCAAATATATTCACTTGAACTTATTACAGTCATAATAATGTTTATCTGTCAGAATGTTGGCCACGGTCAATGTCAAGAGCTAGCAATTTTATTGTGGTATTCTGGTTTGAAGGGCAGTGTGACTTCAGGCACAAGGGACATTACATCTTAGTTCCAAAGATTGGTGACGCATTGACGATGTAAGTAATGGTTAATATTTCTTACAAAGGTAATTCTTGGGGCTTTAGTGGCAACTTACCAGCAACCTATTTTATAAAAAAAGCAGGCAACGGTATGATGTTGATACTCTATTGAGAGAGAGCACAAACACAGGTGCACCCGACGTCGGTGGACTCGGAATCGGTGTCCGATGGAGGGCGTTAAGCAAAATCCATTTTCACAGTACCACGAGTAAGTCGCTGATATAGTTATGTAATAATTAAATTTTCACTAAGCGCAGCTTTATTCTGACGCAGGTGAAAAATTGTGTTAATATATTAAATAAATTATTTAATGAATATTGTAAAGCTTATTTGAGCTAAATATTTCTTATCAATCTTACTTTATCAAATATTTTGCAGCGATAAAAATCATTTAACATATTATAACGATAAATATCACGTTTCGTTTGTATAAAAATGGTGGATCACTCTATCTGTCACGGAATGTTGTCGCCGAAAACAATTGAAATTTATTCCTAATATAGAGTTCGGTGACCCTAACAAGGATGTACAGCGTGATTAAATGATTTCTGATTTTTGAGTGTTTTAATGGTATGCATATTTTTTTTATTATTTAAGGCTACCTAATATAAATAAAAAAAATGTTCTAAGTCTCTCTATCTATAAAACTATTTTTCCGTTCTAAAAACGCATTTATGCGTTTCCTCCACGTGAAGGTTGGGACTTTGGCTTTGGGACTCACCGTTACCGAGTGTGCTAAACAATAATCGCTTGCGCATATTACCCTAAAAAAAACTATTTAGCCTCTAATAAAATGAAGCAAAACGGATTATACTACTACTTTACACTCATAGTTTAAATTTCCTTTAACGAAAATCCTCAGCATGTAAATACGGAACATTACTTGTCTCTTTCATGTAAGCTGGGCTCCCAATACATCGCTTTCATTTTAAGTGTAATTTAATTAAAATTTAATTCCAACGCGTATTCTCATTTTAAAAACTCGATTAAAACTTTACATAAGTTAACGCTATATATGTCAATCAACGTTCACCGGAACTGCAAAGTTAACACCACCGGCGTGACATATAAAGATTTCCAATCAGTTCATTGATTTATCAGCGCGTGAGTGGATTTAATTCGATGTTAAAATTATACAAGAATTTACTTGAAACAAGTTTACGAGCGATTTTTGGGACTTATCCAAAAAATACTTTCATAGCGACAAGTATACACGCGTATGTACATATATTTCCATGAGCATTTGGTAATTCATTTTCATAGAACACTTATTGTGATAAGTTATATCAAAGTCCTATTATCTTATTTTACTGGTGGTAGAGCTTTGTGCAAGCTCGTCTGGGTAGGTACCACCCACTCATCAGATATTCTATTCTACCGCAAAACAGCAGTACTTGATATTGTTGTGTTTCGGTTTGAAGGATGAGTGAACCAGTGTAATTACAGGCACAAGGGACATAAAATCTTAGGTCCCAAGATTGGTGGTGCATTGACAATGTAAGCGATGGTTAACATTTCTTAAAGTGCCAATGTCTAAGGGCGTTTGGTGACCACTTACCATCAGGTGGCCCATATGCTCATTCGCCTTCCTATTTTATAAAAAAATAAAATCGTACCATTTTTGAAATTTTAATTTTTGTGATCGTAATCGAAGATCGCTTGTTTAAATTCGGTAATCGCTGCAAATTAAATATACTTCATTTATGTTTTGACATATGCTTAATTTGTTTTTATAATGCATATTTTCCGTTCATTCATTAAAAGTTCAGCGAATCATACAGGCGTGTCGCTTTAATGAAATCTTTGTCCCATAAAAGAACATGTTCATTTCTTTAAACCGCCTGAAAACACTTAACAATGGCAGCCCTTATTGTTTAATTTTAATTAACATTGATTGATCGTGTCTTAAGTGTTGTCTGAGTCTGGGTATTAAGTTCATTTATGTCCGCGTAATGTGTACGTCAAAGGAATCTTGGTCGAACGCCAGGCGCATAAACAATGTTTCGGTTCTATTCATTAATAATTCCATTCTTGTAATGTCAATTACTTACAGCTTATCTTCAGTAGACAGACACTGAGATCTAAGTTTACAGTTAGTCGACTATTTACATTTACAGATATATGCTCTATTTAATTTTGATCCGATAAGCTCTATCAATTCATTATATTAATGAAATCGTTTCATATTAAAAGGCTTTTAAATAAGAAACTTCTAGAATTGGAAATAAGTTTTCGATTCGAATTTCAAATAAAATAATCTTATCAGATTAGCAAGGAGGTGTAACTTACTTAAATCTATTTTCAATGGTAAGTGGAACGTAATTCTAGTTTGGTATGAAATATTATAATCTTGCTAACGATTTCGTTAAAACTTGCGATAATAAACTCGACGTTAAGTTCAAAAAACCGGTAGCTGATAAATGTCGCTGGCAATAAAAAAGAGGTACTTCCGAGTGCATAATATGTTGGTTATTTAAGAAGTAAATTGGAAGACATTTTTTTTACCAGTTTAATGGCGGCCGAATTGAATATAAGCGCTGCTGCTATAATTTCTCTTATCGACCACCGGAGTGCAGAGAGTATGTAATTTACGACTTTTGTGGATTACTTTTTGTGGGCTTTCGGGTCAGAACAGGTGGTTTTAAGGGCAATTTGCAGACCTTTACAAGATCGGATAATTTTGAAATAAATAGAATATTCTTTATTCGTTCCCTCATGTTTTTATGTATTTTTTTGTTAACTAATTACCTTTGTTACGTCAGCTTTTCTCTTTACGAGGAGGTTTGAAGCTGTTCCAGTGCGGGTTGGTGGTTTTTTCTTACAGAATTTCATCAGACACGTGTTCATTTTATTAAACAAAGAGTGTGAGATGCGTTATGAACACAAATCAGGTTTATCGGGATTTAAATTCGAGTCCATTTTAATATAATAATAATAATATTGTTAATTAAAAATGCTCTAATTTTTAAAATAGTTAATAAATTATTTATATAGTTATTTAATCGTTTACATACTATCAGAAGCATTGTGTATTAATTGTAAAAAAATAATAAGGAATACTTATAGATGGATTAGTTATTTATATTCTTCGTTCTTGTATTCGGTTTCGTATTACAGTTGTCAAAAATAGTCAACAACATTAACCTAAAGTACTGAGTCGTCCTCGTTTCTACCGTGTAATAGAAACGAGCGGAGCCATTAGGACAAAATGCGTACACTGGATAAACTTAAAGATAGGATAAACACTCTTATTTTAATATAGTCTTTATGTTAATAATCATAAAAGCTAAATACGCATACACACTATTTGGCTCTGTGTACTGCGCAAATATCTTCTTGGCCATCTCATTGAAGGGAATGAAAGGATAGTCATCTAGAATCGAGTTCAATGATCCCATCAGTCGTAAATCTGGAATGTAAACATAGTGACGTTATTACATGTGTTTTGATGACGTCAGAGTGTTACGACTTCCTTTATTTGAAAAGTAAAGTTATGTTCTAGATTTTGAAGCGAGGCACTGTTTTCCTGACGAAGAAATCTTTGATTTTAGTTCGGAACGCTTTCCTCGTTACCATTACGGAATGAACTGTTAAGAGTGAATATTTGTTTGTCTTCTCTGAACTTTGATATAAATTTTTCCAATTCGGAAAAACTGAAAATTTATAAAAAATATAAGATAGTAAAGATCATCACATTTATAAAAATCTTAAAATTGCGATGTTATTTTGAACTGTAACACCATTCAGTACAAAAAAAATTTAATTAAATTACGAAAGAATCAAGAGAGGATTCATATGTTTGTTTTCGGAAAGGTAAAGGGCTACTGCTCTACAATCCTTAAGGGTACGGCGATACGAAACATTTAGGTGAAATACGATCTTCCCCTGATGCAGTACGACTTGTTCCGGGCAAAAAAATACCAATTATAACTTTTAACTGGTTTTAATTACTGTCGCTGATACTGTGGAGTGTTCGTTAATGTTTAGTTATAACATGAAAAATCCCGAATAATGTAATATACTAGCTAAGTAACAGCCTGTAAAATTTCTACTACTATTTTTGATGCTTTTCTACCACACTGCGAATTGGTGGATACTGCTATGGTAAAATTTCCATCGCGTCATGGAGGTTGCCTCGCAATGTTTTCTACCACCGCCAAGCCCGAGATGTATTATAAAGATTAATTATGTACGTGAAAATTTAGATAACTTTTTAAACTTTCTAATGTTATTTAGGGAGGTAATTAGACAATGTAGTGTTTTTCTTACGAATGTCAAAACAATGATGACAGAAAGAGAAAAATCAGTGTTTAAGTAAATACGCCCTAAGCAAAGTGGATAAGTGAGAACGTATGTAGTTTTACTTACGTAAATTTATTTCCCTTAGAAGAAAACAAAAAACATCGTCGAGTTTGACATGTTTTATTACATCCGGAGAGTTTAATGGAAAATAGCAATTAAAAAAACACTGACATTCCAAACTGTTAAGAGATTCTCTTGTCTCATTACTATTTGATGCCATTTATTTTACCGTTTCTTGTAATTCCGTTGGAATTTCTTAAGCCCATTTCGCTGAATGGCGAGTATTGTCTTTATTAAAACGATGTGTTAGATGTTTCATTCTATTATATTAAATACCTAAATAACTGTATACGTTTATAGTAAATACCTCGGTCCTACTCTCTTGGTTGGGCTCATGCAAACATGTCGGGGTACCATTCACTTATCACTTATTATACCACCAAGCAATTATACTTAGTTTTGTTATTTTCGGATTTAAAGGGTGAGTAAGTCTGTTTTTATGATGTTTTATAGTGTCAAGAATAAAAAAAACTCCAATTAAAATTACTTTTTATCGTCTAATACAATAAAAGAACGAGGCTTATAAATAAAGCTTATCATTAGCTTTGCTTATTAACCTTTACAGAGGTCCTGACCAACCAAATTGTGACCTTCATAATAATATAATAAGAAATGACTTCAATCCTTAAAGTAACTGAAGTAAAACTTCTTTATGTTTGAGTTGAGGATAACTCAGAGATATATATTTTTAAGTACTTGATTGTATTCCGTTATATAATAACCGGGCTTAACTGTGTTAGAACCTTTGTCAAACAACCTTAAGACTTACACGTAAGCTGTATGTGTGGAAAATAGAAGAAACTACGAAATAATTAATACAAGCATATATGATATCAATTATTCACACACATACATACTTTAAATGTATTCAATTCGACCAAACAATATAGACCTTTTATGTGTTCCGAGAACAATTATATATAACGGATCAAAGTCAGCCACAATTATATCCATCAACCCGCAGTGAAGAAGTGAGGTGGAATTAATCTCATCAGTAGAGGAGAACTATCTTTTTCTTAAGAAAACACACAGTGAAGTGATTTGACGATTGAGGACTTTTGAATATAAAATTTGAGTAGAAATCAGAAATTATTTCGACTTCTATATAAATATAATATATTTAAATTAAAATACCATACAATACATTGTCGTGAATATCCATTACAAAGACATACATTTTTCTTCATACCTCATTACGAGGTCGAATAAAAAAGCTTATCCTACGAAGCCGGCAAGAACAAGAAAAATAATGACGCCGTAAAGTCACTTGTTAATTTATCAACAAGTGACATCTACTGAATTATTTCGTACACGCGACGTCAACTTGATACTTGACACCTCGAAAAACCGAGTACATTATTTCGTTTGCAAGCATATTTTTATTTTTATATAAATTGATAACATGATACATTAATCTAAACGATAGTGTCGAGGCGATTACTAAAGATCATTATTTTGTTTAAGTTATTTGCGAAATAAAAAAAAGAACACCGACAAATTTATAGAGTCGAATTTTTATGAGGCAGTAAAATTACTGAATAACTCGGAATGCGGTTATATCGAACGATAAGATTAAATTTTATTAATACGCTATTTTCTGCATTTTTATTATATAGCCTATCAAATTTTTTCTGCTTTACTTTCATAATATTATTCGTTTTTTATATAATGATAATGGGGTGCGAATTATGATAAGGATGAAATTATTAGGTGAGTATTTATAACAATGGATCGACCCGCCATTTTAATGTTCGTTATGCCGACAATGGCTTGCTGTTTTTGTCCAGCAGAAGTGTGTTGCATAAATTACTTTTCAAGTTGACGCTTATACAGCACACGATTACGATAAGATTAGATGGCGGCCAAATTCTCAAGACCTACAGAACATAGCCTCATCAAATACCCATTTACTATCCCACATTATTTTCATGGTATTTCGCGTATATTCACTGAGGGTTGTGGTCTTTTTTATCTTTTATTAGATACGTATATTTTATTGTTAGTACATTTTTTAGATAAAAAAAAACTATTTTAACTGCTTAACCTAATACTATCAACCTCATGGGAGATTTATGTAAATAATTTGTATTTAAATTACTAGGACCGTGTGCTCCAGAAAGACACTTTTTTCTTTTCTAAATAAAAGTTACCTATTTAGTTTTTATATTCTATGAAGGCAAGGAAGGAAGGTTGAAGATCTTTGAATTTATTCTTTGGATACTAATTTATGTATATTTGTAAAATAATATATAATATTACAAAATGAGCAATTCTTATATACATTCATATATATTTCGTATCTCCAAAACAGCACCAACGATTTTTCTCCAATTTTGTATTTAGATATAGTTTTGCTTTTTAAGTTTTTGGTAATTATAACAAATTATTAATGTCATGCGAAGCTCTGTCACTCAGGTACTCTATGTAATAAGAAGAACATGCCTTGGTACTATACCTTAGGTAATAATAAAATTTAACTATAGTGAATTTGTGTCAGGAACAAATCGTAAGTTACTGAGTTATTGCAAATAATTCGGCTTCAGTGAAACTGGGTTAACCAAGCGATAGACGAAATCCTTTCCAATCCCGAAATGAAAAATGATGATAAACGTTCTTTTTTATAGGACACAGTACTGTACTAATTTATTGTGATTTATAATTTTTACAAATTAGATACGCGAGTACTGTCTTTGTGATAAGAGCTCTCTTCTGGAAAGTTAGCAATGTTTATTCCGTTAGGCAATTTTACGACAACAGGATATGTTAGGGACATTCCTATACATGAGAGCTTTATTTCGGCTTAAAGGGTGTGTAAGAGAACTATTTATTGATAATTTCATTTGTTTCCTCCTAACCAAATACGGTCCCAGTGGCAATTCTCAACGTTTATCGTTCTGTTAAACACAAGTACTCATACTATTTTTTTAATCCGATGTGACCGACACGATTGGTGAGGATTTAGGCGCAGAAGCAATAGATTTACTTGCTTTACGAGACATGGGACTGTAAGCTCTGCCCGTTTTACAAACTTCGGATTGCTATTGAACAGAAAACTATAACTTTACTTATAGAAAACAACGACAAAACACGTAACAATATATATACAAAAATAATATGTATATTTAAAAATAAGCAAGCAATAAAGCATAGCAATTTTGCACAACCGACTCGATAATTCAACAATACGTTGTTAACCGAATATATTTAATAAAATGAAGCTTGGTGAGATAAAATAAATTGTGAAATAAGCAGACGCGTTGAAGCCGTCGACAGCCGCATGATTTAGACGTAATGGTAAAAAGAGAACCATTTGCAAGCGTGCGTTAAAGTGGCAACGATAACAGATTATGCTAAAAGAGGAGCAAACCCGACCGCTCGTTATCTGCTGACAATATAAAAACTCACAAGAAATATATTAAAAGCGCCACAGCGGTCGACGCCCCACACGAATGCCTCCTATTTGATAAATAATCCTCGAACAATAAATCAGGATACAAGGGGAGCTAGTGTTTCGAAGCCGATACAAATTTAACAACTGACCGAATGCAGGAGTCGATAGTGGATGAAAACCTGGAGTGCATTTCGGTGATACTTTGCTATTGGTATTTCCTTGTTTGACGGTTTCTTATGAAAATAATTACAATATAATTGAAATTTGACCGTCTTACAAATTTCGTTGATTTAATCTTTGTTTTTAATTTACATTTAAATTTGCGTCGATCAATAGTTCTATAAGTGAAATTTAAATTATATATATAAGCGTTAGATCACTTCTACTTAGGTTTTTGATTTATCTCATAATAAATATACAATATATATAAATAAACTATTGATTTTACAGGTTACTTAATTATTATCACAATTAATCTTTAAAAACTAAAGATCTCATAATACATTATATAAGTATCGTATAACCTACATAATAGGTATTATGGCGTACCGTAACAGCTTGTGAATGTCGTACTGCTGGGCTAAAGGCCTCCTCTCCCATTTGAGGAGAAGGTTTGGAGCTTATTCCACCACGCTGCTCCAATGCGGGTTGGTGGAATACCCATGTGGCAGAATTTCAGTGAAATTAGACACATGCAGGATTCCTCAAGTCGAAGTTTTCCTTCACCGTAAAGCACGAGATGAATTATAATCACAAATGAAGCACATGGAAATTCAGTGGTGCTTGCCTGGGTTTGTACCCACGATCATCGGTTAAGATTCACGCGTTCTTACCACTGGGCCATCTTCGTACCGTTAAGTAATAAAGATAATTACTCACTAATTAAAAAAAGATATTAAGATAATCCCATAGGCAATTGCTACTTTTAATTGGATATTTTCGTAATATTTACATAACATGTCAAATTAAGTTACTAAGCATTTCCACAATTTTATTTTCCAAAGCCCAATTTTTAGTTCCAATTCACTGGTCAAAACATTAACTGTCCTGTCACTAGGCCTACCTAATTATATTTAACAAATGATAGCGTTGTGAAGCTTTGTTTTTCTCCTAAATCCTTTTTGATAGCCATTGTGGATTACGAATTACCGAATTTATTTGGCAGAATCATTTTTGCCTTTTCATTAGAATATGTATTAAAAAAAATCCTGTTTTTGATTTCGGTTACCTATATCTTAAAAAACAATATAAATCGAAATAAATACTCGGCAGTAATATTTATCTTTTCTATTATATTGGTTGAACAATTTATATATGTTTAAAGCATGTATTACATGAGTACAGGAATCGAAATAGTTTATTAAAAAAATATATATGTCATTTTAAAAGTAACTCCTGTTGAAATGAAAACCGAATTTAATTTTTAATTGTATTATTTTTCGGTTTTTTTTTAATTTTTCTGAATAAGATATTTTTTTTGTTTTCAATATATATAACTAAGCCGTTTTTTTCTTAATATCACCCCTGCTTATAATGAATGAATGATGGGGAATAATAAGAAGTCGAATTAGTTACTTGTGCGTGTCAAATCACACAAAAATATATGACAATTAGCTAGTATTACTAACGGTTATAATATTTCTTACGAATCAGTTATAGTGTCCTCTTCACCATGCTTCGGCCACGTCATACCGAGGTACACAAGAAGGTATCATGGTGTATCCCAAATATTCCAACCACAAGAAAGTAAACACAAATAAATAATTTTCATATTGAATTGACGCGATATAATTGGAGATCTTGAATAATTTATGATATTCACTATGGATTCGTGAAAAAATGGCTTCTTGCGTATCGGAGAAGTAAATATTAAAAATTGGAAATAAAATTAAAGCGGATATAAGTATATATTATGTGGAAAAGTGTTGTATTATTAAGAAACATATATTAAATGTCTCACTCTCTACTACTCATTGCTCATTCATTCTATTTTATTCCTCACAGACAATAGAACGGTCATCCAGTCTTGGGTCTGCGTTTGAGCCCATCGGCTTGACGAGCTTTCTGAAGCACAAGAATATAAGACCGACTTCCTAGCTCCCTGTTGCTAAGGAAAAACTTCTAAACTACCCGACGTGACTCGGCATTCGAGAGTGGGATCTTAGGACAGAACTTGTCAACAAGTCACTAGAATAAAGAAACAATTTGACAAGCTACGTATCACTAGCATGAAGCTACATATATCTATAAAGTTATGAACTATAAATAAAACCCAGACATACATCGGTAGTTTGTTGCTGTTTTTGTTAGAAAACCCATAGATTGTGTGCCCCATAACATGACCCATACTTGTTATCTAACGACATTACGCCTGACGGATGGCGTTAGTTGCGGCTAAGTTCTATCATGTTCTGATTAATGTATTCTTTGATAGCCGACTTATTCAATGATTATCTGGGTCTTCGTGCTTGGAGTTATAGAGAGATATTGTGATTTTGTAATACTTGGATATTTATTTTCAGTACAAATTTGTCTATTATTCAAAGGTAACTTAAGTATATATAGGTACTAATATACAACTGTTTGAGCTGGGCTGGAGCAGTAGATAGATCACGTGGATCTTAAACAATGGACACGTGCTCAAATATAAGCACCAGTGGCCTTAAGGCCTTATCCGCCTTAAGTATATTTATAATCTTCGAAATGCCTCGTTGGTCTAGTGGCTAGATATAATTGCGCAGATCCCGGGACAAGTTAACTAAAAATTAACTAACTAATAATTACAATATTATAATAATTAATATAATAATTAAGCCGAGATGGCCCAGTGGTAAGAACGCGTGAATCTTAACCGATGATCGTGGGTTCAAACCCGGGCAAGCACCACTGAATTTTCATGTGCTTGATTTGTGATTATAATTCATCTCGTGCTTTACGGTGAAGGAAAACATCGTGAGGAAACCTGCATGTGTCTAATTTCACTGAAATTCTGCCATATGTGAATTCCACTAACCCGCATTGGAGCAGCGTGGTGGAATAAGCTCCAAACCTTCTCCTCAAAAAGAGGAGAGGAGGCCTATAGCCCAGCAGTGGGACTTTCACAGGCTGTTACAAATAATTACAAAATCTTATAATGCGTGTAAAGATTTTATTAAAAAGACTATTTACACAAGCACTTTTTTTAATCATACATAAATGAAATGAAATGAAAAATAGTAAAATTATAATTTATCAATCAAGAAAGTTTAACTTTTTAATTTCACGCTATACATAGTATAATCATACTCATAGCGCCATCTTTTGGTACATTTTAGTACTAGACACTAGCTACAATGGAAAGCGGTTTCAATAGAACAGCCACATGAAATATTTTCTTTCGCGTCGAACTCTTTCCTGAGTACGTATTTTTATAAGTATTCAATAGATGGCGCTGTGTACATACGAAAGACTACCCTAACTTTTTATTTGGTAATATTTTAAACATCAACTGTAACTGTATTTTTTAAATGGTAGGATTATAATATGTAATATTTGTTTTTAGACTTTGTATAAATTATTGTTAAGACTACGATTTATTCTCAAGAGGTATATTATGGATAATTAACTAAATCCACCAAATACAAAAAAAACTTAAACAAGTAATAAGAATAAAGGGGAAAACAAACGAAATCTTTACAAGGGTAACTGTCCCTGTATACGAAGATAAACACCCTTTTATCTTCGTATACAGGGACATTATATAGTCATTTACGTGCATCTAATTTATCCTATAATCTTCGCATCGTGGGTTTGTGGATTAGCGATGTGTTCTAACCACTGGACCATCATTAATGTCAATTATTAATTTATCGTTTCCACTACATGAAGTGGGTTAGGGATATTTAGGACTCACTGGCACCAGTTACCGAGTACGCTGGAGTACCTCTCAAAACCAACAGCACTCGTTTCGTCTCTTAGGGGGGGGGGGGTGTCACGGGACCGCTTGCGCATACTATTATGACGAAAACCTAACATACTACAATATATGATATATTTTGGTTATTCCTATTGTTATGAATTATGACGTCACTTTTAAAAAAACTTATAAAAAGTTATGTAACCTTAAAAACAAATTAAATTCCTTTTCATCTGTTGATTAAACTCTAATTCTAAAATTCTGCAAGCCGTATTTTATTATTAACATCCTTTGATATTTTACTATCATCTCGCCGTTTAACTTCACTATGAGGATATAAGTAATGTCAGTTCATTCTGTTATATTAAGCGACACATAAAAAAGTTTTATTTTACCTAAAAGCGCTTTCACCGTATTAATATCAGCTCTTCAAATATTATCCCTGAAACGAGAACCAGGAGTGTCGTTATTTTTAATGGCGTGTTAAAGTAAATTGTAGCAATTTTATAATTATTTTTATTAACTGGATATTAACATAAAAAAATCATCTTATAATAAAGTTAAGTATATCGTTAAGAACATAATTATCGATGAAGATGTTAAAAGGACATTATTTAAATGAATATGATCATTAAGCCGAGATGGCCCAGTGGTAAGAACGCGTGAATCTTAACCGATGATCGTAGATTCAAACCCGGGCAAGCACCACTGAATATTCATGTGCTTAATTTAGGATAATAATTCATCTCGTGCTTTACGGTGAAGGAAAACATCGTGAGGAAACCTGCATGTGTCTAATTTCACTGAAATTCTGCCACATGTGTAATCCACCAACCCGTACTGGAGCAGCGTGGTGGAATAAGCTCCAAACCTTCTCCTCAAAAAAAGGGAGAGGAGGCCTTTAGCCCAGCAGTGGGACATTCACAGGCTGTTACGATTATTAGTTTGTTAATCCATAGACATTGGATTGTTAACTGTTTTATATGCAAATATATGTACATAATATAATGAGTTCGTTTATGCATTTATTTAATTTTTAAAGGAAAACAAACAGTGTTAATATACTTTAATTTAATAAGTAAATGTACATAAATGGAACAATAATATGTTGTTCAGGTACTAGTATTCGTTCTGTACCCCAAACACGATAATCCGTTGAGGAGTTGAAAGCTTGAGAGTGCATTTGTAATATTAAAAATAAGCCAGAATGCAAATGGTTCTATATTTATCCATACAGTAAAACTTATGGTTTAATTTTATTTTATAAAATAAGTAAGAAGTGGTCACCAAAGCCCATAGATATTGGCATTGTAAGAAATGTTAACCATCGCTTACATTGCCAATGCGCCATCAACCTTGGGAACTAAGATGTTATGTCCCTTGTGCCTATAATTACACTGGCTCACTCACCCTTTAAATCGGAACACAACAATATCAATACTGCTGTTTTGCGGTAGAATATCTGATGAGTGGGTGGTACCTACTCAGTCGAGCTTGCACAAAGCCCTACCACCAGTAAAAAGTTTAATGATTTCCTAAGACACATAATGCAATATTTTGTCACACTGCATTTACATTTGTATGAAAAATTGCACTGTGTAGTATTTTCGTTTAATTTGATAAATTAGTCGTGTTGTACAAAATTGAGCGGAAAATTTAGTGGAACGAAAAGGAGGTGTTGCAATGTTTTCGTTTTTCGTTTTCTTTGATGTTGATGTATTATGATATTTTTTATTTATCTGTGCGATATCGTTGTTGAGTTTTAGGTGAGTAATATAATGACCCATTTCATCAGTTTTAATAAATAAAAATATACTAGTTTAAAATGGATTTAGTCTTTAAAGTATGTTTATAAGGATTATGGCATAGAAATCATCGTAAGATGATCTTAGAACAAACAGAAACGTCAGCTTGTATAGATCCGGGAAATTTCATTATTTTTATGTGTTTAATTTGTGCTTTGTGAAAAACTCAAACAATATTTAGCATTATTGTGTTCCGGTTTGAAGGGTGTGTCAGCCAGTATAACTACAGTCACAAGGGACGTTACATCTGGTTCTTCCCAAGGTTCCCAAAGTTCCCAAGGTTGGTAGTGCATTGGCGATGTAAATAACGGTAAATATTTCATACAGCATCAATGGCTATGGGCGGTAGTGACCACTTATAATCAAGTGGTCCATTTGCCCGTTCTCCCAATTTTATAAAAAAATAATCCCCAGCGTAAAAAGGCTGTATGTCGGACAAGTGTACTGATTTTCATTCAAATACATTTAGGTAGCATTTGAACAAATACGCGGAGTGACTGTATAATTTAGTGTTTATAAGCACACAAGTGGACGGTTGCTGAAGTGTTTTGTAATTACTGTTATATTTCGAATATTAATTTGCTTGCTTTGTTTTTTTAAATAAAACGTCGTGGATATTCACTCTACAGAGAAAATAAGACAAATTAATGCGCTTACTCGATTTCCAGAAATTTTGTTTCGACACATTTTCGAAGAAATTACATTTTATCGGAAGATTTTATTATTGCCCGTAACTTTAGGGATTCTGGAATGTGCCATAAAGGAGGAAAGTGTCACTTAGAAAGGTATTCGACAGGTGTAAAATGCCTGTGTGGCGCGTAACAAAATTATATACATTTTATGTACACATTTTCAACATCGGTCATAAATGGCAGGTTCTTAATAACGTTTCCATTTAATTGAAGAACATCAATATGGAAAAAGTTTAAAAAGGTTTTATATATTTGAATAAAAATAAAAAAATTTCTATCTTATGGTAAGTTGCTACTTTCATCAATTGACACTCCAATGTACAAGGTCTGTATGTTAAAAGGAAAGAAGGCCTCATCACTGATGATGGGAACTGAATAGACTTTTACTATCATCGAAGACTTAGAAAAATATAATATACTAAAACCACACCTTCATCGATAACTAACGAATAAGAGATCGACGTATTCTAACCACTATACCAGTATGGTTTTTATAGCTATATATTTCTATATTTAAATAATACATTCTGATATTATAACACCACAGTCCAACTTTAATATCATTTTACGAATTTTCAAATTTCGAGTATTAAATTACACACGGTTTTATTACGTGATGTTCGCGAGCTCTATTATAAAGTGTTTGGATTTTCAATTCGAAATAATTTTAAACAAAACATTATACAAAACCGTACATCTATTACAATTTATAAACTGTAAATTGTATGTTAAATTTTATAGTTTTATTGTTTCTATTTCAATTCGTTTCAACGATGGTGCAAAAAATAAAACTACGAATGAAAAGTACCTGATGGATTTGAAATGAGGGCTCCTTAATGAAATAAAGTCTACGTGGGCGAGGCTTCGGGCGTAAGCTGGTATAACGAATTGCAACAGAGTCATGCCTGTACATAAAAAAAAACAATCATGGATATTAAAAATGGATATTTGATTCAATTTAGGTCATAGGTGAACAATTTCAAAGACTAGCCATCTGAACATGATATCTGAGCGGCAATCCGACACTAATTAACGAGAATGTAAAACTTTCTAATTCCTGAGTGCTAATGAGACTTCCAAGATCGGGATGGTTGGCGTTTTATGGGGGAGGATTTTGTCCAGCAATGAACGGCAAAAGGCTGAAAAAAATGAGACTATTTTGACCTAATAATTGGCCCGATGAGATATTCAAATCTAGGACCTCGTTATCTGCATTCGTATAAGCAAGTACCGCTGTATAGCTTTATAAAATACCCACTATCGGTGGATGTATCTGAAGAAGATTTTATATTTTATATAGTAGAGTATTTGTGTCATATAATATTATCTGATCGATAGATTCTACTCGCTACAGGCACTAAGAACATAACTTTTTAATTTTGTTTGCGGCGCATTGGTATTGCAAGAAATGGTTTCTATTTGTATTACTGGCAATGTTTAAGCAACGACTTATCAGCATGTGATCTAGTAAAAAAGACATTTGCCTGGCTTTAGACTTTGTTATCTATGTGTGTGTGTTCCGGTCACTTTATCTCGCCTGTATGGGCTATAGCCCATAAATAAAGAAAAAGTATGTATAAGACTAAATAGCATGACGATTAATGTATTCATCCTAAAATCCTAAACTTTAAACTTTAAGGGGAATAAAGAGAATAATCGACTATTTTCAGACGTTTCGTCTATTTGAAAGATCATATATCTTACAAGTCTAAGTACATAAATGATGCTGAATGGTCAGTAAGGAGACGTGGGTTTTGTATGTTTCTAAACAACCGTAGCTTTTGAGCGGTAATTTATAGCAGTCTTAAGGGATATGTCGAGGATCGACCGTAAATATATATAACCTCGTTGCTTATGAGACAATTATTCTTGCATCAATCAAACCCGTACACAACAGTCAAAATTATAATGTTTTTAGGTTTAGTAAATTGTTTTAAATTGGCTTTTGTTCCAAAAATTTCTTGGGTTAGATTTTTATTATGTTAAATAAAATTATATATATTCAACATGGGAATCAAATCCTGCTAACTTCACGCTTTTTTATCATCTGTTTATAATAGAACCCCGTTATTTGACACGAAGGTGCCGTGAGAGCCGAATAAGGGATATTTTGGGTTATACCCAAAAAATCGCATCCATCAGAGCTTAGCGTCTCAACGTTCTGGTGGCTTAAAACCAACCACCACATGTTTTCAAAGGAGTGAAGTAGCGTCAGAGAGGACTAATATTTTTTATTATAATGTTTTAATATATACTATGTCTTCTAGTCTACTATGTCTACTAGTTTCTTATGTCAAACGAATGATGAATATCATATCATATAACATTAAATTTATGTTTTGAATATTATGTATAGAATTATCACTTTTATTTATTGATTGTAATATTAAAAACTATCATCGTATCGGAAAAGAAAATACCCTGACCTTAGAAGAAGAGGAAAAAACTTAGCAGGACCTTTTTTTAAATATTTTGCAATTGTTTCTAAATTTTAGTATAAGCAGTTGTTTCTCGGAGAGTTTATATCTGCTGAACAAGGTCCCTAACCTTCCTAAATAAACCTGCATATACTATTAACTTAATTGGTGTCAAAGTATTACGACCATATTAAAATGATAATATAACAAAATACTATAAGAAATTGTTATTATACATTTAAGTTTTATTACCTTAAATGTATAATAACACTAAAGTACTAATGTACTTTGTGAAAAACCGTCAAAAACGTATCGGGTTAGTTTTTCTAAGACGAAAGGCACCCGAATGATTAGCTTTTCCTCTTAAAGTATTTGCTTAGCAATTCAAGAGGACACTCCACTTCGAAACTCTTGAGAGAAAAGTCTCTTAGAAAGCTTATTTCTCGTATTTTGAGCTCAGTTTGTAAAACTGTACTTACAATTAAAACATTCGATGTGTGGGCAAAACAAAATGAATTTGGAAGGAAGCCAAAATTTTGCCAGTTCAGTGTCGAGTGATAAATTGTGAAATACTCAAAATCTCCGCATCTAATCGAGCGAACATCCCATGTGCGGGTTTCTATGACTAGATGAGTAGAGGAAATTCGTAACTTCAAGCTAAATATAACATAGAAAGTTATTCTTGCCAAACTTACGAGCAAGTTACTCGCTTTTAGATAACTGGTAATATTATTAATCTTTATATTTGTAAGTGCATGTGTTTAAAAATGTAGGAATATTTTTTTCGTTGGAGGAGCTCTTTTTAATGGTATTTTTTCTTTTTTAAATATAGGTTTCTTTTTTAATAAGCAAAGTTAAAAAGTATAAAGCCATACCTTCGGTTTCAATATACGTTATGAATTATGTTCCATGTAAACACTAAAAAGAAAAAATATATATATTATGTATAGTTTTAAATATGACCTCTTGTTCGTAGTTGTTATAGTTTTATGGGAAGTAGATATTAACATGTAAATGTATACGGTACTAGTTGTTTTTATTTTTTCTAGATCTACAAAGTTTTGGTATTTAATTTGTTATAATTTGACTGCTTGCCGAATAAAATCTCTCATATTAATATTTTTTCCAGACAACGATGACATAATTATCTGTTTTCATTAATAAATAACAAATAAACATTATATAAAACTTTTGTGTCCCTTAAGTTTGAACTATGAGCTGTTAGGTGAGATGGCCCTGTGGATAGATCACGTGAATATTCACCGAATACCGTGAGTTCAAATCCGGAAAGTTCTTTTTTTTTTTTAAAGGTAACATATGTCACCAACTTTGGGACCTAAGATGTTATGTACCTTGTGCCTGTAGTTACTCTGGTTCCTTCACCCGTCAAACCGGAACACAACAACACTAAGTATTGCGGCTACGTGGTAGAAAATGTGATGAGACTTACCCCGACAAAAGTAATAATACAGCCAAAATTTATAATACATCTTCTGCTCGATGAAGGAAAATATCGTGAGGAGGCGTAAAGGCTTAGGTGTAAAGTGCATAAAATTCCGCTACTGGTGTCCGAACTTGCGCTGGAGCAGTGTCATAAAATAGAATCTAAACCTTCGATATGAAAGGACCTTTCCCTTTGCTAATTTAACAGAGTGAGAAATATTTTTTTTATTTTTATTTAATGTATAGGCTAGCGCTTGACTGTTATCACACCTGATGGAAAGTGAGATACAGTCTAAGATGGAGCGCGCTTGCCTAGAAAAATACAAAATTATCATCTTTGTAATGTTAAACATTGAGAAGAATGTAAGTTTCTTCTGCAACGCTGAAAACACTAAACAAAGCGTTTATATTTATTTTAAATCTGATCTTGTATGCGTAATAGAGTAAGAGTTCTATTTCAGAATACATAAGGTCGATAATCCTACAAGCATTGTTAGTTTTGGTTCGGCGGTCACTTGTAGCTAGTTAAATTGCTGGCTGACTTTTCAGAAACATTGCTAGGAATTTAAAGCGATTCGTTTAAATGAAAAAAAAAAGAATTTACCTCATATACGATGTATATATCTTTTAATGTAACTTATACATATTTTTAGTCAAAGCCAGTGACACTCTGTGTAGAATGGAATTTAATCAAAATGTTTTCCATCGGCAGACTTTGTAGTTTGAATATATATATTTTTTATTTTAGTTTATAAAACTGTACTATACTACTTATACCTTAAACAAATTAACATTTTATGTATATATATTATTATTATATATATATAATGATTATTTTATGTTGTAAGTATGGTATAGATAATCTCTGATAGTTTTTACTTTTAGCTGCCCGTTATTGTAGTGGTTTGCTTATAAGGCTGCCCACCCCGAGGTCCTGGTCGTCTACGGCCTATGAATGAAAGTTTAGGAGCTGATTTCGCGCGCTGCTCTAATACGGGTTGGTTATGAGATTCAAATGCCACATATTTTCATCAGACACGCAGGTTTTCTCACGATTTAATCGTTCACCACCGGGAACATTGACCGTAAGCTCAGTATCAGACGGATTTAAAACCCCAAACTTCATTTAAGGTTAACAAGACCACCCACGGACTATATCGGTTCGCAACAGATATATCAATAAACAAATATAGTAAATAGTAGTGCATGCAACATAATCAACATGTTCGGTACCAAATATTTACATTTTCACGAATGATATTCAACGTCACAGCTACATAAGACCGTTTATATTTGCCGTATCACGTGCCATTACCAAATATTAGAGCTGCGAGTTAATCAGGCCCTCGATCATCCATCAACGCAGACCAGTCATCGGCCTGAACAGATTACGTTCAATAGCAACAAAGCGATGGATATCTCTTTCTTACCGAACATGATGGACGAAAATTGAATTTCATTTTATCTTGTATATAATCTAACTTCATTGTATACAATTATTATATATCTATTTATATGAATATCGCGTTAAAGATGTCATGAATGAGCATATGCAAATCAAAGTTAGAAAATAGGTTCCTTGATTGATTATATTAGCTATAATAGGATTTTCGTCGTTGATTCGCAATTCCGATTCTTTGTGCGAAAAATGAACCAGTCCTGTAACCAGCGGAGGTAATAAACAAGTGAGGCACGACTTACATACAAAGTAAAGTTTTCTTGTATTGGTTATAGACAGAGTATTTAGATAATAATAATGATAGATACTAGTACATAGTAGCCATATTTTTTTAAAATTTTTATTGCTCATTTGTAATTATTTTAATTAACAAATATATTTTTCCATAGCAATAGATTACAGTTAATATAATTTTGATAAAATTACAGCTGTATTTTCTTTCGTATCTTATACATAAGTCTTTGCTTGATTGCTTGTCCAATACTAATATAATTGCAATTAAAATACAAAGTTCTTAACGTGAAGCAAAGAAGTTTTCTTTCAGTATATTATGGAATATCTTGTAACTGGAAATCCATTAAAACACTTTAAGGATAATTTAATCAATCTTTCATTTCTTTGGTAACATTTAACAAAATTCCCTCAAGTAATGTTTAATGATGCTGGTATCCAGATCAGTTAAACAGCTTTTGTTTACTGCGTATTTCTAATTTAATTGCCTGGAATGATTTACTAGTTTTATTCCTTCCTATACCCAATATATAGCAGGTTTATCAAAACAATATGGAGATACCGAGCAGTATCTCAACAGTGTTCCATATAAATTCGAAAATTTTGTTTTACGAGTAAACAAAGTTTGGTGAAATATATGCGCATTGAAAGTTTTCCCTCGTAACCGCAGTTTAACAATCAGAACAACGGACTTGCTCATCTCATCTTAGATATATTAGATTCTTCAGTATAAAAGAACGCGATGTCATTTTTTTCTCTTATTATTTTTATCATGTAGTCTCCGCTGACGTGTTATACGTGCCTTTAGTGTATCTTTATGTTACGTATTTATTTATTAGGAAGTCAACGTTATATACTAAGAATTTTTCTTAATGAGTATATCAAATTAGTGTTACAAAATATATACTATTACAGGTACTAATTGACGAGAAATAAAAAAAAAAAACAAATCTTTAACTTAAATACAACAACAACAAAATATATAACTGATTTTTTACGTGAACATAAACCAAAAATTTAAAAAAGATAAACATTCTGTAAGTACAAACTAATATAAAATTAAAATTTTTAATTTCAATTAAACAATTGAATTAAAAAATATATATGTACAGTACAGTAAGTTTGGAGCTTATTCTACTACTCTGCTCCAATGCGGGTTGGTCGAATACACATGTGGCAGAATTTCAAAGAAATTAGACACATGCAGGTTTCCTCACGATATTTTCCTTCACCGTCAAGCACGAGGTGAATTATAAATACAAATTAAGCACATGAAAATTCAGTGGTGCTTGCCCGGGTTTGGACCCACGATCATCCGTTAAGATTCACGCGTTCTAACCACTAGGCCATCTCGGCATATATATGTAAAAGGTATTTTTTTGTTTTTATTCATAAAACTTCATAAAGTATGTTTTAAGTTTGGCTTTAAAGTTTGACAGTTTGATGTGCTTGCATGCTTCACAATAGAAGAGTTTAAATAGAATTTCATCTGAAATTAAAAAAAAAAGCTTGCTCTTTAACGCATTTAAGTTAAACTCGCTCAGAATGTTATCCCCAATCCGAAAAAATAAAAAGTTCTTTAGTAAATCAATATATGAAAAGCCACCATTTGCTTTTTGTATTGTTTGGATATCTAAATTTTGTACATAAGAGGATATAATTATGTATATAAGTTCACTGTTCTTATTAAAGGAACTTATAATGTCTTATAAGAGTATACAAAATAATTAATCGTAAAAGTCTTCCTTATTTGCAGATATATTTAGAATTGTGGGTATTATTATTATATATTATATTGGAATACTATTATAAGCACGATGATGCTTTGTTTTCTGTTTCTCTTGTGTAAAAATGAACTATATAGATGTACAATATACTATTAGTAATGATTGATTCAAGTGAATTATAAATCAAAGTAATATTTTTGAAGTGAAAATTCTTTGCATAATAAACTTTCAAGGTCGAATTTCAGTTAATTTCAGACGCAAAAAGGTTTGACTTCTGTCACGTGCTTTGTTGGCGCGCCCTTCAATTTTAACAAGCAATTATTTCATTTCACCTTTGTGTTTGCGGATCAAGTCTTGCAAATTAATTTTCTCGAGAAATATACTGGCACTAGGCAAGCGTAAATATAATATAATTAGATAATATAATTTGATAAAATATTAAAAATTAACATACAAGTAAAAATTAGATTATCTAAATTTAAACGAATTCCATCCAACCGATAGATTACGTTTGAACCGTCCGTCATTTCCGTCTATCGTAAACATCATTATGAATATCAGTATATATCGTAGGAAAGATTATAAATATAAATGACTGCAGTATTTTTGTATAAGAATAACATAACTTATTAATTGATGAGGATTCGACTGATGTCTTGTTAGACCGTGACGTGTGTTAAGAAAATATTTCATTGGTAATATATTACTGTATGCTATTTATATATATTTATATATACAGGTCATTAACTTTTTTGTTCTCAAAGCTATTTTAAGAACTATACTAAGCTATTATATTAATAGAAGCTAGGTATCTCTTTTTTACTCGAATGGTTGGCTGAATGACTTATCTTGGTGGCGGTGGTAGGTGACGCCTCAATTGACTCAACGGGGCAAATAATTGCGCATTAAAAAAAAGGAGTACACGTATGAAAATAGTGCATCACCGTAACTCGGCATTCAACATTTCATGAGTAAGATACGAAGTGACTTCCTTAAAAAAATAGCACTGTAGGGATTTGATATGGTTTGCATGCTAGAATAAAACTAACAGTACATTGAATGAGCATCATAAATAAAAATATTTCTAAGCTATTTTTCTCACAATGTTTGATAATAATTATCAGAATCTTGAGAGACAAATATCGTAGTTTACCAATTACGCATTGGCAAGACCGACAAAGCCCGTCAATTACAATTTGTACACGTCAAAAACAAGACAAGGTAACTTAACAAGTATTGACTTAAAGGAAGCCTAAAATAATTCATTACGTATTGCTAATATTTGCACAGCAATTTATAGTTTTACTATTTCCCTCCCACGGCTTCGCCCAAGCGATAGTGGGAAGGTTTTAGTTCAGGTTATACTCTGTATCCTTTTCTGTATCCCCGACAACGTGTTTGCAAAATTTCATAATGAATAGTTAACATGTGAAAGCGTAACAAACAAATAAACAAACAAACTCACTTTCGCATTTATAATATTAGTAAGAAATTATTGTACTTATTTTTTTATATAGCCCAGTAATAAATATTCTTAAATCATCAGCTTAAGCGTAAGTAACAGTAACAGTAATAGCCTGTTAGCGAAGTTAGATACATGCAGGTTTCCACATGCAGGTAGGCGAAAATTCAGTGGTGCTTGCCCGGGTTAGAACCCACGATCATCGGTTAAGATTCACGCGTTCTAACCACTAGGCCATCTCGGCTTAAGTGTAAGAACTAAGTTATATAAATTTTGAAGTCTGTTCTTTTGTAATAAGATTTAGAATTATTTAGAATTTTGTTGTTATTGTAACTTTATAAATACTATATAAAATGTGATGTTGCTTGTCAGGGGCAGTTGGTGAGATTAGTCTTTATGAGATCTAGAAATGTCCTTCACAAAGTTCTAGTGTTTTATTATCTGTTTTGCTGACGCTCTTCAGATAAGCGCTCGGCCCAATCATTTTCTATCGGACTGTTAACATAATACTCTTATGCCAGTCCAATGGTTGCTTACTTTTGTGAATCCTGAAACAACAACGAAACTTTCGCTCTTTATAGTTTATATAAGTATTATTAATATAACCAGAATTATTTCAATGTAAATAAACTTCAATTGCAATCTATGTAAATAGCATTTGCAATTGTTCAAAAAAATATCAACAATTACACAACATTTTTGTAGATAATTAGATGTGTTTAGATATAAATGTTTGTCACCAGTATGTTCAAAACAGCACAAAAACAATTAGACGTTAAAAAAGACCGTTGTTAAAACAATCTTATTTTATCTACATATATAAAAATTATGAAAGACTGTAACGATGCCTTCGCAAAAAGTATTTGGAACATTCCAGAATTCCAGAATAATTGGTTAGGTGTAATGGCTTAAAATTAAATTGCAAGATTAAACTAGCACATACATCTATGTGTCGAGTTAAATAAAACCTTTGTAAAGTAATAAACATTTATTTTTCTAATAAACTCGAACATTTATTAAAAAAATAAACGTTTAATCCTAAATTACGAAGAACTTTAGTTATTTAAATTTTTAAACGATATGAGTTGACGTAACGAGTACGAGTCTCTTGTTCAGACTAACAACTTGTTGCAGGCGTATGTCTAAAGGTCATTTACTTCAGCTTGGCAGCAATAAATTCTTACAAGGTCTCATATTGCCCCTAAATACAACATAAATAAGCCTTTATTTCGGTAAATAAACTTCAAGTGCCTAGACGAGGATTTGCATAATTTTCTTACAATTAATTGGTATTAAAATTTCGATTCTATTTTTAATACACTTTTTTTTTAAATATTCGAAAATTCAATTAAAATATATATATTTCAAATGAATTTAATTATTTGTGTATTATTTGTGTGTTGTGTCTTGCCCATATGGTACTAGTGAAGTAGGAGAGAGGCTCGCCACTCTATCTGCCTTCTTGCATGCTAAATGCATTTCCATTCAAATTGCATTGACAATTATTCAAACAATTATAAAATGACGGACTAATAATACTATAAACATATTTATTACTTAGTTTACATATAATTTAGATTAGTTTTTTCGGTGAGGAGGATTTGTCCAAGCCCTTCTGGGTAGGTACCAACCAATCTTCAGATATTTTTACCGCTAAGCAGCAATACTCAGTATTATTGCGTTTCGGTTTGAAGAATGAGTGAGGCCGTATGAAGTGTTTATAGGCACAAGGGACATAACAGCTTCGTTCCCAAGGTTGGTGGCGTATTGACGAATGTAAAGAATGGTTAATTTTTTTTAGACCGCTAATGTCTATCCGATCGAAACACAGAGATAAAAGTATTAAATTTTTGGCGGGAAAATAATTCAATTATACAAATCGTTATAAATATGATGGGATGTAAGGGGAGTCGACAACGACCTTAGGCTCCCTACTGTCAACCTCACCTGCCCGTGGTGCATCCTGCTGATCAACGAACGAGGCTCTGGCGACCGATATCGTGGCGGTATAACCACACAAATGCTGGAATCCGAAAATGTAAATCCTGATAGCGGGCAGCAGCGCTATCAGCGAAAGATTTCCAGCTACTGCGGTCACCAACCCGCCTGCCAAGCGTGGTGACTAAGGCAACAAAAACCCCCCAAATGAGCGACAACAGAAATGCACGGCCCCCAATTCCCGGTAGTCACACTATCCCTGGCCACGGTACCGGTCATGGTAACGGTGTGACGGGGGGTGCTAAGAATCCCCGGGCTACGGCAGGGTACCATAAACGGCGATTGTTTCTGGCCACGTACAATGGACGCTCTCTGCGGCTGGACGAACATCTCACAGAATTGGAAGTAGAGTTAAGTCGTATTAACTGGCATATAGTGGGTCTATCGGAAATCCGAAGACAGGGCGAGGACACGATAACACTGGATGCTGGTCACTTACTCTGCTTCCGAGAGGGACACCAACCATCCCAAGGTGGCGTCGGCTTTTTTTGATCCACAAGTCACTCAGAAGCAATGTTATGGAGGTTGGCAGTGTGTCAGCGAGGGTGGCATACCTTGTCTTAAAGATAACCGAGAGGTATGCCTTGAAGGTTATACAAGTGTATGCCCCAACGTCCACATACACTGACGAAGAAGTCGAAGCCATATACGAAGACATAGTAAAAGCTATGTCTCGTACCAGTACCTTCTACACAGTTGTTATGGGTGACTTCAATGCCAAAGTGGGAGTACAAGAAGATGGTGAATCGAGGGTAGGAAAATTCGGCTATGGGAACAGAAACCATCGGGGACTAATGCTGGTAAACTTCCTAGAGGCTCAGGGATTATTTCTGATGAACTCATTTTTCCAGAAAAAGCCCCAAAGGAAGTGGACCTGGCGAAGCCCCGATAGCGTAACAATGAATGAGATCGACTTCATTCTATCCAATAAGCGCCAAATATTCAGGGATGTCTCCGTGATCAACAGGGTCAACACTGGAAGTGATCACCGCCTGGTAAGAGGCACCCTGAATATTAACACTAAAATCGAACGATCGCGGCTAATGAAGTCGACTCTTAGACCAACCTTGCCCCAGGTCGAAGCTGGTTGCGAAAGCTTCCAGCTGGAACTACAGAACCGATTCGCCATGTTGGAAACCGAGCAGGACTTTGACGACGCCACCAACAGTCTGGTACGTGTCATTCGCGAGGTGGGTCAAAATCACTTTCGACAAAGGAGCAATGGACGTAAGTCGAAGCTCTCAGGCGAGACTCTGGACGAGATGACGAGAAGACGTGAACAACAGAATATGACGCCATCTGAGTGTCAGGCACTTAACAGGAAGGTAAAAAAACTAATAAGGCGTGACACAAGACGAGCGCATACCCGAAATATTGAAGATGCTATAGCACTCAATAGGGGCTCAAAGGTTCTTGCAAAGTCGCATACCTCCTGTTGTCACCTGACAAAACTCAGAACAACACAAGGCACAACCGTCACCTCAAAACCAGAGATTCTAGCTGAAGTCGAAAAGTTCTATAGCAATCTATACTCATCACAAGTACCTCCACCTGAGTCCCACAGCGCGGATGACCCAAGAGCCAGACTGACACGCCATCTATCTGACGAGCTTACCGACATCGACTTGGGCGAGATTAGGATTGCTCTCGAACAACTTGGAAACAACAAGGCTCCAGGGGAGGACGGAATTACCTCAGAATTACTTAAAGCGGGAGGAACACCAGTTCTGAGAGAGCTGGTAAAGATCTTTAATTCCATCCTCCAAAATGGTATTACACCAAAGGCATGGAGCAGAGGTGTTGTGGTGCTGTTTTTTAAGAAGGGTGATAAAGCTCTTCTGAAAAACTACCGCCCCATTTCACTTTTAAGTCACGTATATAAGTTGTTCTCGGGGGTAATCACGAATCGTCTCGCCCAAAAATTCGATGACTTCCAACCCGTTGAGCAGGCTGGGTTTCGAAAAGGCTTCAGTACCGTAGACCACATACTCACACTTAGGCAAATGATACAGAAGACCGAGGAATATAATCAGCCTCTATGCCTAGCGTTTGTGGACTACGAAAAAGCCTTCGATACCATCGAGACCTGGGCTGTTCTGGAATCGATGCAGAGATGCCTAATAGACTTTCGGTATGTCCAGGTGTTAAAGTGTTTGTACGAAGCCGCAACCATGACCGTCCAAGTACAAGATCAGAGCACAAGACCAATCCAATTGCATCGCGGGGTAAGACAGGGGGATGTAATCTCCCCGAAACTTTTTACCAATGCATTGGAGGACGTCTTCAAGACGCTCGATTGGAACGGACGCGGCATTAATATAAATGGCCTACACATTACACATCTGCGATTTGCTGACGACATTGTCATCATGGCGGAAACTCTGCAAGATTTGGAAGAGATGCTAAACAGCCTAAGCGATTCTTCAAGACAGGTGGGTCTGCGGATGAACTTAGAAAAAACTAAAATTATGATCAACCAACATATATCCCCGAGACCGGTTGTCGTAAATGGCTCTCCACTCGAGGTTGTGCAGGAATACATCTACCTGGGCCAAACTATACAACTTGGCCGGCACAATTTTGAGAAGGAGGTCAAAAGAAGAATACGTTTGGGCTGGGCAGCATTCGGGAGGTTGCGTCATATTTTTGAATCGTCGATCCCACAGTCACTTAAGACCAGGGTATATAATCAGTGCGTCCTGCCTGTTATGACTTACGGCGCCGAAACGTGGACACTCACTGTAGGACTGGTCCACAAGTTCAAGGTCGCTCAGCGAGCTATGGAACGTGCGATGCTTGGGGTTTCTCTGGCAGATAGAATCCGAAATGAGGACATTCGCCAGAGAACTAAAGTCACCGACATCGCGCGTAGAATTAGCACGCTGAAGTGGAAGTGGGCTGGTCATGTCTCCAGACGCATCGATGGCCGATGGAGCCGACACATGTTGGAGTGGAGACCACGCTTAGGCAAACGTAGTGTAGGACGCCCTACGGCAAGATGGACCGACGATTTGAAAAAGGTGGCAGGTACGGGATGGATGCGGGCTGCCCAAAATCGGGATGGTTGGCGTTCTATGGGGGAGGCTTTCGTCCAGCAGTGGACGGCGGTAAGCTGATATTATAAATATGCGCAATTCAGTGACGTTTTATAAATGCTGTGGTCTTTTATATATTTTTCGCTATTCAAATCGGGGTTGACTCGGATCGCTTCTACATTTCTATCAGTCAGAATAATAACAGAGATATTACGTTTGTACGAAAACCGAATACCTATCTTCAGTTTTAGAATTAATTAAGGAGAAATAATGCATTTCTTCAAATATTTTGTAACACGACCTTATTAAATTGTTATTAACCCTAACTTACCAAAGGTACATTTCTAAAGATTGTATTATTATATAACATAGTATAAAAAAGTATGTAACAAAAAGTAAATATCCTTTTAATAATTGTTGGGCAAAGGCACAGTTTCATACGACAAATGCAAGTTTTACGCGATGTATTTTATCACCATCAAATATTAATTATAAACACAAAATAAACACATGAAATTTGTACAGTATTTGTACTAATTGGAATCTGCAATCATCGTGCCATCTCGGCTCTTTGTAAGCGTTCTACAAGCTTTGTTAAAGCGATAACAAAACTTCTATATTTTTCTAATAATATAAAACTAAATTTTGATGAAATTTGTATCTAATTCATTATGTTTATTACTGTTTTCTGCAGATAAGGGGATTAAATTTTATTCATTTTATACTTTGATATCGAAACAAAGTGAAGACTCAACATTTGAAGCATGAATGAGTAAAAGTAAAATATGCAATCTAGTTTTATACAATTTCAAGAAGCGTACAATATAGAGTATTTCAAATGTTGTCTTACCGAATATATTTAAATAATTTAAATTTACTACGATACTTAAAATATTACAGTGTGTCTGTGATCACATCGATTCAGAACATTTAACTGGCTTATTGGTTTTCACAAGTTTCATATTTTCAACCATAAAACGTTTAATTTAAACATACATTTTAAATAACATGAGACCTTATTCAGCTGAGCTATATAGCGAAGACGCAAGATCAAACCCGCAATGGTATTCTGCGAGAACTCACTCGTGAAATGCTTAAACCCGAGTAATGGTGATACGCTATTTGGATGCGTATATCCTTAAAATGTTATTATTATTAAAGTCAATGTCGCGTATCAACTTCTGACATGAAACGATGCGTTCTACGATGATTTATAAGTAAAATTACAAAAAAAAAAACTCTTCTGAATCTTTCTTAGCGATAACTCTAACCTTTTGTACATCTCTTATGTCTATATTTAAGTTTGATTAGTGTGAATGTAAAATAATTTAAAAAAATAATCTACAACATTTCCTTAAATTTAATCCAAACAGACGTGAAAACTTTAAAATGGGTTATTCTTTATCTATATCATGGTCATCAATCATTAATGATTTGGTGAAAAATCATTATAAAAGTACACAAAATCTATCAAAAGAAACTTTGAGCTTAACGACGATATTGTTAAAAGTTCGTACGTCAATATTAATCATTTATTAATCGTATCTTGTAATTATGCAATCACTTATATTATAATAAAAGTAAGGGCGTACATTAAGTCGTTTTTACTCATTTCGTTGTTCTCTCTATTTTAAGATAAATATATAAATATCACATATAAATAACGTAAAACAGGGCCTTGTCTGTAAATTATATGTTTATTATAAATTACACTTGCATCACAAATAATAAATTATTATATATCTATGTAATGACAATTTATCAAACACTTTAATATGTCTTGATTCAACCGAGAAAAACCGGCAAGAAATTTAGTACCGAGTTACTTTTTAAACTACTCAGATATTATGTTAATTGAACACAATCTGCATAACAATAGACTGCCTCGTTGGTTTAGTGGCTAGACGTAAGGTTGCAGACCCGCAAGTCCTGGATTCAAATCCCAGGTCGGGCCGATAAAAAAATATTTTAAGATTCTCAATAGCAGCCCGGAGTCTGGATGTTGGTAGTGTGTATACTCTCGTTTCACGGAAAGCACGTAAAGCCGGTGGTCCTGCGTCTGAACTCTTTCCCGTCGTGTCGGATTTCTGTCCCATCGGATTATGAGACTTAGGGAATAGAGAGTGCACCTGCGCTTGCACACACATTTGTGCACTATAATATGTCCTGCGCAGTTGGCTAATCGGTTAATCGAAATCGGTTTTAAGGACCTTATATACAATTAAATTATTTATCTTACATAAAATCAACAAATACTAACTTCACGTATTTTATAGAGTAATATACAAGCGTACACCTCGTCCAAGAATGACTGGCTGGAATGAATGACTGACTTTGTGGAGACGGAAGCTTGGTGTTGCCAGAGTATCTTTACTTCTCGTGTTTATGAACCACATTATAGGCCACAGTTTCTATTTTGAAAGATCATTATTTTTGTGGATAAATATAATATTTTTTTAAATGTATTGTATGAATGTCATCTTTATTAAAACATCCTTATTATCTATATTAATATTGTAAATGCAAAAGTAACAGTCTGCTTACTTTAACGGCTAAGCCACTGAACCGATTTTGATGAAATTTAGTATGAAGCTTGCTTAAACTGAAAGAATAACTACCTTCTTGACGTCACCTGTCACTTGATGTACCTTCATGGGTGAAGTTGAAGGTATAGATTAGTAGACTATATAACATCACGAAGACCAACGTGGCGAAACGTTAAACGCAAGTGTAACTCCGCGGAGCAGCACGAAATATATAATTAAGCCGAGTATATAGGATTCATTGTTTGTTTTATCGAAGTCGTGGATAATAGTCTAGTCAAGTCATACAAAATAAATACCTATTTATTTAAAATTGGCTTGTAACTTTATAATAAGTCATGATTTCGTCCAGGTCACGGACGGTAGATACTTATCATATCGTAATTGTGGCCAGATATATATAAACTAAAATTTTCTCTGACAGTTAATTTAATATTAATATAAATATTTATGGTATTGTTTAAAGTATGTGGGATGACATCATTACGGTCACAAATTAATAAATGGAATATAAAATAATTGAACCCAGACCAATTGGTCTGAGTTCATTAAAACCCACACGTTCTACCTCCAATTCGACGCCCTCAGAACATCTCATCTTCTCTTGACATAGTTTTTTAATCGACTTTGAAGAAAGAATTAAGTTTTGCGCTTGATTTTTTTTAATTTAAAATAACGGTAGGTAGATTGGCAGAGACGGCTTAAGGTGCTTACTTTACTTGGTGGTAGGGTTTTAGCAAGATCGTCTGGGATGATGGACATCATATGTCCACCAAGTTGAAGTATAAGTGAGCCAGTGTGACTACAGACCACCAACTTTGGATACTAAGATGTTATATCCCTTGTGCCTATTTGCCCTGGCTTACCCACTCTTCAAACCGGAACTTATTAAGTATATTATTCTTATTAACAGCAATCTGTTTGGGAGTAGGATACGTGGTGAGTGGGTGATATTTATCCAGGTGGGCTTTGTTCGAAGCCCAAGTAAATGCGTATGTATTAAAGTAATATTATGTTCATGTAATACAATGATCAAATTTTCGGAATGTGGTTTGACTGATTTGGATAATTATAATATATTCTACCGAGATGGGTCTCAGAAAATCGGGACATTCCCATAGGGAAATCTTGCTTTCAGAAAATCAGGTAAACTATGTTAACAAGACCAGCATCAATGTGTGCTTTTCATGGATTTTATTTTATTTATCAATAATGTGTACATAGACATGATCGTATTTATTTGTCGTAATCCGTTCGCTTTGTTAAGTAATTCAGCTTACTTTATTACCACTTATAAACATGATCTTTCCCGCTTCCCGATACAATAGTTACTGCATGTCGTCAAAATACATTCTGTAGTTAGAGATAGAGTAGGTAGAAGATATTTGTATTAACGCATAAAAAATAAAAATTTGGCTAACATAAGTATATGAATAATAATAGAAAAAAAACTGCAGTAATATATATATATTTATTCGTTTGCAAATTCGCAACAAAATCTTTGGTGAAAATCGTTGTAAACACCCCTGAGTTTTGTGTCATGTGTCTAATTATGTTTATCGACCAACCCTCATTAAACTTTGACAGGTGTCATATGTCATACTGACACCTGTCTGTCCACCAACCCGGTTTATAACATCGAGGCGGAATACACTCCAATTTTTTACTTTAAGATGAGAAGATACCTCGTCCCAGAAGTGGGAGAGTGACGGGGTAATTATTACCAAGCAGTTTTGCCTATATTGCTGTTTTATAAGTATATCTTTTTTAATTTATTTATGTTTTCATAATGTGTAGATTATAGTACTAATTTGCAATCAAGAAATGTAACCTATATAAATGAACTATATGTAAAAGTCTTCATGAAACGTTGTAATTTATATTCAAATAGGATTTCTTGGTAAGCAGCAGTTCGGTTACAACTCAAGATCTATTTAGAAATACAAGTACACAATTTGAGCTGATTCGCACAAAATACGTGCCATGTAATATAATATTTACACGGCATAATAATAGAGTCTAAAAATAAATGGAAGGCGCCACGAGATATCGTAGAAGATGCCGGGAATGTGTCAATAGGATCGTGTTTAAGATATCTGCATGACGTGACACCGAGTCAGCAATTTATCTCCGATGTTCTATATTAAGAGTTTAAAAATAAATGATTTTTCTAAAATAATGTTAAGAATTGAATGTTAATATTAATTGATTTCCATACATGATAAATATTATTACGACTTGTATTTAATTACCTAAGTAGCGAGTTTCTGGCCGGTCCTTCTCGTTAGAATCTACAATTTGAACTTGTGTCAAATTTGTCATTTAAATGGTGTTGTATGTTTAATGTATAAAATAAAGACTAGTTTTGTAAAAATAAATATCCTCGATATAATAAATATAATTTTAAAATCCTTTTGGTTTAACGAATACATCATCTGCAACTGAAGTGTGGTTATAGCGTTATATTTTGAAAAAGTTACATAATAACAAGATATTAAGCCTCAAAAAATAAATAAATAAGCGCATCTTTTCACTTCATGTCGTTAAATGTCAAAAAGTGATATGCGATATTACAAATATAACACCTAAAGGATATAAGGATCAAAATAGCGTATCATCATAAGTCGCCTTACAACATTTCAATAGAGATATACGATGTAAGTTCCTAGAAAAAACACAGCCTGACTTCTTCTATATAAATAATATTTTTTTAAATATTATCAAATTCTTATTTTATTACTTCTATTTGGTACTTTATGCATAATTTTATAAATGTATTTCCTATTGAATTGATGAATTGTTTACGCCGAAGTAGTATCGGTAGATCAAATGGTAAATGAAACTATGAAAAAACTTGTCACTGTTTATTCAACTATTACTTATTTGTCATTTTTAAAAAATCACTTCCACACTGTATATACCCAGTAGCGAATATCTAGACAGCGCGATTCAGGAATGTGACAGATTCAGTTAACGCCATCTATCGGTTCCGAGTAGTAATATACTGGTGTATGTTATAAGGTAATGTATCACATTTATATCAAATAAATGTGATACATCCGGCGTCATAAAGCTGAGTGGTAGTTCGTGTTATTTATTACGATACACACTTCTTCCAATTTTCAAAGTGTAAATAACCCTTATAAATTATATGTCGTTAGCGGCAGGCAAATCGCTTTTTCCAGGAGTACCGCATGAATCCGTAAATCAAAAAGCGCTGATAAGTAGGAGGCCGTTGTGTTTGCGAAATTAGAATTATTATGCTTACTTATGTTCTATTTGCCAGAACATAACAACAGTCTCGACGTTTATTAATATATGTCACTGGTTGTTTGGGTATGAGCTTAAAATATATTACGTGTTTTCATACTCGTTTGACTAACACAAAATATATACTTACTATTTTTATAATAATTAAAGAGCATTTTATTCGTATCGTAGTATCATTGTAAATGTAGTAAGAATTTATCTAAAACGAATCACGTCACGTCTTTAATATTTGACCGAACAGTATCATATTGAGCGTCTCTGATTTATTTCTTCAATATGATTTTCAATATGTTTTCACAGATAAAAAATGTCACAAAGTTTTTCAGGAGTTGCTTTAACGGGCGATGTGGATAACACCAAAAACTGAACGTTTTCGTGATAATGTCAAAGCGATGAGAAGCTAAATTAAATTGAAAGCGAAGTTAATATTTTTTGCTAAATACGATACAGTTTAATAAAATACTATTAGTTGATTTTATTTATTTTATATAAGTTTCATATTTGGTTTAGTATTTACTTTTGAAATGTAATTAATAAAAATGTTAAAATTATTAGGACTATAAAATAAAAAATCTATATTAAATGTTTATCCAATAGCTACTATATATATAATAATAAATATCAGTCTGAAATAAGTTTACATTCCATTATTTGGCTTTGTGCAAGCTCGTCTGGGTAGGTACCACCCACTCATCAGATATTCTACCGCAAAACAGCAATACTTGGTATTGTTGTGTTTCGGTTTGAAGGGTGAGTGAGCCAGTGTAATTACAGTTACAATGGACATATCATCTTAGTTCCCAAGGTTGATGGCACATTGGCGATATAAGCGATGGTTAACATTTCTTACAATGCCAATGTCTATGGGCGTTGGTGACCACTTAATATCAAGTGGCCCATATGCTCGTTCGCCTACCTATATTATAAAATAAAAAAAATACTAACTATAGTACTTTCAGATTTTGTGATAGTTTTACTCTCTTATTGAATATTGTTATAACTTCAGTTTAAATCATGGTTATTGTGTCGTAATATGGTATTGTTGTTCATCACGTCTTACTGTCAGATTTGTCTCTTGTTGTCTATTCCCTTTCAAAATTTTATGGAAAAGTGTTGTAGCCAGTAAGTGGGTTTACTATTTAATATTAAGAATGTTTTGATATATCTAAAATTTATGTTTGTGACCTATTAGTGCCCTAAATAAATTAACATATTTCGTTGTAAGCAATATGTCAAGTGGATAAATCGCCATAATGTATATTAGTTATGATTACATATTCCTTATGGCGCATACCTGCACTAGTGATTCAGAATATTCTATCAATGCAAATCTTAGGAATGAATGGATTGTCTCTTGGCTATTTCTGTCGAACATTGACGATTATAAATAATTATAAAAAAGATATAGTTTCTTTCGCCTGTTTTATTCAGGTTTTAGTGTTTTATTTTCCGAACTTGTAGTATTTTTATGTCGACTATCAATAAGTGCTATGCTTCTATATTGAATAAATTAAATCTATAAACGAGAGATCGTTAGAATTTTTTTTATTTCTTTATATTATCAGACATTAGTAGTATTCAAAGTAATTTTATTTCAAGACATTTCTGTCATTTTAAAAACGATACAATTATGAAATCTTACATTAATATGACACCTAGCAGTCGACTTTGCACGACAATTGTTAAAAATAATATATTTGTGAATTTTTATAGATAGTTATTAATACAAAAAACTTATATGACCGAATCTATCTGTACTAAAAGTAATGATATTTCAACGGGTCAATTGGATAAATTTGAAGACAAAAGTATAGAAGCTTTTTTTTTAAAATCACAATTTTGGGAATGTATTTCTTAGTGCGCTTTCATTTTACAAAATGGAGGCTTTGTTCGTAATTCATACCTATATGTCTTATGGTCTTGGCTATATATTAATAAATAATTATTAGTGAGTCAGATCATATATATTATTATTTAAATGCGACAAACGATTTCTCACAATATTGGAAGAAATTTAAATCAAATCAAAATTTATTATATATATTTATAAGCACATTTATATTGTCGTTTCACAAGATTTATTTACTCAAATTTATTTTTGCCACAAGTTATTTTGGACGTAATAAAGTACGATTTCAAGGTCGAATTAGACTTTGTCGTTTTTATACATTAAGTTATTGATGTAAAAAGAGTTTAACTTCTATGAACAGTGTTACGTAAACTATAACTTCTTAAATCGTTAACATTACTATATATACAACATTCTTGCTTACTGCGTCTACTTTTATCTTATTTGCAAGTTGCAAAATGTTATACAACTCGGTCCCCGAAGAGGAAATTTTCTTTCTAGCATTTTACCGGCATTATATGCCAGGGTCTGCTTATAATTCAAATTCAGATCTGACAGGTTATAAATACGAGTTTTTTTGCGGCACGATTACCATCTGACCTCCGCAATCCTTTAAGGAAAGAACCAGTAACACAGGATTAGAATAATTTACTCACGAAGTTAACGACTTTTTTGTAAGTTTTTGTATAACAGTTATTGTTATAACTTAGCTTTTCGCTGATTTTTGGTAGGATGAACAGAAAATATTTGGTTAATACAATCATTGAACACAAAATATCCAAGAGATGGAGGCTTATTCCAGTGCGTAGCTCTGTTGTGGGTTGGTGATCAAAATATATGACATTATATCATCCAACATATGCAGGTATCCTCGGGACTCGGGAATTTGATATGACTGGATTTGAACCCGCAATAAAGATCCACGTTTTATATTCACTAAGGCATAATATTGACTCTCCGAAAGGTGCTATATTTTTGTCAGTGAGATAGTGCTAAGAATGGAAAAGAAAATTTTAGAATATTGTAATTTGAGGAAGTTGGTGCACATATCGTGTTCTTAGATTCAATTACCATGTTAAGCCTATAAAAAAAGTATTAAATTTTTCTTCGTGTAACTTCTCAGTAACTCAGTATTAGAAAGTAGGCACTGTTACTCCTGTACCCCGTTTTATTTGCCATTGTGTCAGATTTCTGTTTGAGGAGGCAATTTGAGTTCTCACTCATGTAATAGAAGCTTTATTCAGATTATTCAATTGTAAACTATAATATATCCAGCAAATGATCTGTAGCAGCTAGTCTGTGATACATATTGGCCGCCATGAATGAAGCTCTATCAGAACAACATTATTTTTATTTAAGTCACTAAGTAAGTAGTCTTATTAATTTTATATTCATAGAACCAAACACATGGTTTAATTTATATCTGCGAAATAGAACAAAGATAAATTCATCTATCTATATAGACAAATGCTATAGAAACAAAGGCCAAAACTAGTTCAAAATAATTTACAATGCACCAACATGAGGTATGTGAAATTGTTTGTCAACGGTTCCCCATTTCTGATAAATTATGACTTCGATAAAATGCGATTTCGGCCCGATTGTACCTTCGCATTTATGTTGTTTGCACAATAAGTAAATGAGGCAAGATAACACGCGAAACTTCCAGTATAAAAACATAAATTTGTTACAAACACCTTAAAAGTAGTAGTACTGTTTTACTTTTTTTTTTAATATAGCTCCTATTAATTCTTTAGGTTATTTCAAATGCCTCTTAAATATTTGTAAAGACATTACTGTTAAGATTTTATGAAAAAAATATAAATTAAAATAAGTATAAGGTAATATAAGTATAGACATAAGTATAGGAAAATATAAAGATAATCACACTCAAAGACTTATATTAAACGTTGCTTAGTGGATCTTTATTTAAATACTGATTTCGCTCTTTCCGTCATTATTGATATGACATTCAAAAAAAGAAGACTTGAAGATTGTTTAACTAGCCAATCGCTGAGCAAAGTTTATAAGTACGGCCGTTAATGATTAATTTTTAAAGCTAAATACAAAATTATTCTTTTTAAACTTTATAATATGCCAAGATCTAAAATACGTCTATTAATAAATAAGATATATATTAATATTTTGACGAATCTGACATTTGCAGCAGCGAAACGTTGTAAAAGATGGTGCGTTATAATATAGAGTTTATAAATAGTTTTAAAAGGAAAAAATAATTTATTGAGAGTATTAAATAATGTATCCCTATAAAAACAATATAGTCATCTCAGTGAATTTAAAAAAAATACATTACAACATCGAATAAAACGGCGATTTTTTTTTCTTTTGTATGATTTCAATTTGTAGTTTTTTATGCAACTTGTTTTAAGGCAATGATAAATTCAACTACTTTCAAGTGGAGAGTAAAATAAGCTTAAATAGGCTGATAGTAAGTATCAAACAAAATCTTTAGTTACTCTTCCAAGTACCTCGTAATGGAATCTGATTTTTTATTAAAACCTGCATTACTATTTATAAAAAAATATTTTTTTTAGTTCAGCATTATTAAATATATATTAACGCAAGGTACTACATAGGATCTGAAATCGCCCAGTTTTCTAACAACGAGGCTTAACTTTTTAAAAAAGCAGAGGTCTTAACCCAGCAGTGAGATATTCACATGGATTACTTTACTTACTACTTGACAACTAATTTTGATTTGTCATGTACGGTTTATTTCCTTCCATTCGTGCAAACATTTTTATTTACATATATTTTTCTCTTAAACTAAGTTCATACGCTGATTCTGAAATTTGTATGCAGTTATCCAAACGGCTTTTACATTTTCATTTATAGGAAATCCGTGCAATATTCCACTTCAGCGTAGAGGTTTACTAACAATATTTGGTCCACGTTTGTAAAATACATTGAGAGCAATGACGTCATAATATCGTATTCTAATTTCGTTTCATCGACAAATATATGCATTGTTATTTAATGTCGCCATTTATCGAGCAATATTTGAGATGATTCATTATGAAACGGAAGCTTCGAAACACGTCGCAGACATCGAATATTTACAGCTCATTTAGTAGTCAAAATGAGAGGTTTAATTCTCAAACGAAAATAAATGTAGATTCGATATCAACTGCAATGAGTGCATCTTTTTAATTTAAAATATTAAAAAAAAAAAGAATATTGTACTTATTGAAACGAATCCCATTTGACTGTATTGTCATCAGCCCTAAAGGTATGTTCATAGTCTTAGCTCAAAAGCTCGGCTTCAATTGTCTTTAAGATCAATTTTAACATTTGACTTATATATTTTTATATATACAAATGTATATATTATATATACAAATGTTTGGACTTTAATATTTTTATGTTAAATATATAAATAGTGTTTAAAATTCGAATTAAAAGAGAAGACTAAACAATAGTAGAAGAGTAAAAATTAGCCAAAAACAAATATTTGCAATAACAGCTCCTTGCACGATGGACCACCACGAATACCACTTTGCAATATTAAATTTTTCATAAAATTGATGAATTGAAATTATACAATACATATCCCAAATCGTTTAAACAAAATTTAAATGTAATTTAAAAATGGATTTTTTAAATACAAGTTTTTTTAATTTGTTTAAAAGTTTTAGAGGCAACGAAAACGAACTGTCAGCTCAATTACGTAAAATGCATAACACAAATTGATGAACGTATTTTCTCCTTCCACTTTCAGAATATTCACATGCAATCAAGCAAATGGAATAATTCAAATTTAAGTGCAGATTAAATGAGTACGTGGAACTGCAGAGGGACATCTCTTAGTTTCCGACTCATTTTGCTCAATTAGTATAAATACTATCCGAGCCTGCTCTATTTCATTCTGTAATTACGAAATATTGAACAATGTGCCTTACGTGATAGGAATAAGATTCAAAATCCTTCCCAGAGCCTGTTTAATTTTATATCGAGATTCGTTCATGTGCTGTTTGCTTTTTTTTGTAGCGACGTATTTTGATTTAATTGATAGCGGCGTGTTATTTGCAGTCCAGTCTTTAGACAAATAAGAATTTCAATTAAAATTAAAGCTAAGTTTTTATTTTTTTTTGACAACTAGGTTTTTATTGACTATTTTTTAGATGCCTAAAAAGTTACACCAAACATTCGATTCAAATACTAGTTTCACTAGATTATTGTATATTTTTATTGTTTACGTTATTTAGAATAAAATCGCAAAAGAGTATTGAAAGATTCAACCAAATAGTAATGACCCTAAAAATTTATTATGGTATGTTTTCCTACAACATGTTTTTTGATTGTGTGTCATTTTTGTCAAGATAACTAATAAGCAATTACCTAATTATATATATTATATTTATAATGTTTCTATATTTAAGAATTGAGGGTTTTTTAAGTAAATACTTACTGAATCTCTTCTTATCTAAATTAGTATGCAAGACAAGAAGTAAAGTTATGTAACAAATTACTAAAACACTCACCGTACGTATAAAGCGGAGCGACGCGATATTTAACAGCCGCTGTACACGCTATCGCACCAGTGCCGCCGCCAAGTTGTAAACCGTGCGATAAAATTTGAACAATTGTGCCAACGATGGTAATGGTCCATCCCCAACCTCCCTCCGGGTAGTAGCGTCTTGCTAAGGTAAGAGCAGCGCGGGCGCGTAGTGCTGCTGCTGTCTCAGCACCCACCGTCGCACCTGCGCTTGCGCACCTATTGTATAACACGTTTAATAAAAAATACACTTTATCCAGCTATATAATTCAATGAAGTACAATTGATGCTTCATTTAACCTACATTCAACAAGGCACTAACCGGCGGAATTGAGTCACTTCACGTGCAGCCTCATATCCTACACTTTTGGAGCGTCCACGCTCTGCATATTTATTCAAATCGTTCGTGACAATTGGTTGAATAACACCACAAGTGCAAAACGTATCACTCGGATGTGATTTGGGTACAGGGGGAAACTTCGACGGATATTTGACATTGCAATCGCAGTCTGGAGTTTTCCAGGAGAGAAGACGATCGAGTAACGTCTTTCGTCGCACCGAATTAGCCTTCCTATCTGTCGGATATCTCTGACCCACGTCCAGGGGACAGGACGAGGTGCGATCAGCACCCTGTGCGCCGACTGTGATATGTCTAGTATTATAAGTGATTTTTTTATGCCGTTCTCTATTGTAGCGCTTAGGTACTGGACTGAATTTGTGGGTAATGGGTCTTTTATCCGTGCCATGGTCCGATAGGTCATTCTTCGCGGGAAAACCATTTTTTATATTCTTGACGTCGGTGTGAAGGGATTTCCAAGTGGCGATAACTTCTTCTCGGGCGATATTTTCTTTTAAATTTGGGTCAGTGTTGGAATCGGGTATTTTATTCCTCGAAGGTTGGCTTAGTTCGGGGTTAGCGATCGGCGCCTCCCTCAATTTCGCCGGGAGACTGTCACACCGACGGAGTGTCATATTTATTCGCTATTAATGATCGCATTTTTTTCTTCAAATTAACACAATAGTTCACGTCACATTTCATGTATCCATAAACACTTTATCTGAAACAAGCGGAATATAAAAATTAATACAAAATGAAGGTAATTTTATTGAAGGTTGCAATGACTTACATGACACAGCTAATATATTAACTTGATTGATTTAATTATTATTATTACCGTAGACTATTAAGAAAAGTAAGTTTTTTAAGTGAACCTTGACCATTAATCCGTACAAGTATATATTATGTAAAATTTATATGGAAGCAAAGTCTATTTGAATAATTCATTAGATCCGATACGAAATGGTGCTTATGTAAATTGAGATTTAAGGTAAATGTAATTCATATTGTATTAATCCTTTTCACAGATATCAAAACAAAATATTAAACCCTGGTCTAGGGTCAAATATTACGTTTATATTAAGAAGTGTATTTTAAAGAATTAAATTTATCAACTGTCACCTTGTTTTGTTAATTTGATAAATGATCATAAATGCCTAAAGTTCTTTCTAGAAGGTATGACGCACGTAATAATTATCAATTAATGCTACGTACGACTATAAACACTCTTTTGTGGGTCAATGAAGACGCGTTTGGAATGCAAGCAAATGGTCAAAATCGATTACTACCAACCTACTAATATTGTAAATGAGAAAGTTTTTACATATCTACAAAGAAACAGCTTATATGTATATGCCGATTTAATACATAGCATGCTGGAAAATCCGTCAGTGGAAGTGGCTATACCTAAAATAAAAAAATATATAAAAAAAATCTTAAAAAAGAAACGATTTGTCTCATATACATATACAAACTAAAAACAAGCTATGTTTAAAAATATTCTTTGTTTCTTTCCACTGTTATCGGGCTTGAGTTAATTATTTCCGAATAATCTTATTATTAGTAGAAATAACTTAATAAATGTATATCACTGTACATTATATATTATTGTATTAAAACATCAAATCAAACATAGTTGTATATATGTAATTGTAAGTTAATTATCTGTATCGCGTGTGTTCCTAATTAACCCAACTTTCGCCCGAAATTCGTCCAATTTGTTTTCTTGCACATGATAATAACACCGCATAAACGATAAAATACATTTTGAAAGATATGTCTTACTTTTATAGTCAACAAGCTACACGACCCGAGTTTGAACGGATAGAATTAGGATTTTATACCGTGTTAATTAGCTAGTGAGCTGTGAGGTGACTGCAGTGCTATACTGAACTCACTTCATTACTCATCCGTGAAATATTGACATCCGACTTATGATGACTTACTATTTGGATGCGTCTATTCTTGAAATGTTATAATTATCATATAATATATGCAAATGAAAAGGACATTTATGGAGCCCCTTAACAGGAGCTTAATGTTTTATTAAGAATTTATTTAAGGGTGAAGTATGGTTCTAAATTGTTTAACATTTATGATTGAAGGTTTACACTAACAGTAGTTTTTCTCGTAGCTTTGCTCGTTTATTTTCCCACAATAATAAGCCTTTGTACTATCTGAACCGTAAATTATCTCGATGCAAAAAAATGCCGGTCGATTGCTCAATTGCTACAAAAGCGTACTGAACTGCGAAGTACAACCATCAGACACTCTCGTATATTATTAGTATAGTATAGTATTAGTAAGGTTTAGTTTGACGATAGAATTTTAATAAAATACATAAAAAACTGACTTAAAAATTTACCTGCACTTATACTAAAACCTAAAAAAATATAGAAAAAAAATTGTCAAGAATAACAGCAATAGTTACTTTTGTAGTCGGTGTCATAACTTAGCCGATTTGCATTACCTTACTTGGCTAATACGTTTGAAGTCGTTTTTATCATTTTTTTTATATATGTATTTTCAGGTTAAGAAACTTTATTTGTCATTAAGAATATTAATTATTTTAAACTCGTTCAAACGATAAAACATTTTTTTATAAAATCTCAAAGTGTCTCTTTTTTATTTTGTTTATTTTTGATGTATTCAATACAATTAAATTAAAAAAAAAAAACATTCATATCAATCATAAATATACACAGCACTAGTAATATAAAATGTATTAATTTTTTTTGTATTTTTTTTTCAGCCGCGTAGCTATTACAATACGCAAAGATACTAAATCAGTAATATGCATAGTGCAAGTCAAGGTTCCCCTAGCCTTTTCACGCATATTCCACTCGTATGATTAAATTTTAAAGTCTACTAAATTAGTTCAGAATCTTTCATATAAATAATCTTTGTCAGAACAAAAACTATATAAAAATATTAAATATTAAACTACGCGTATCTTTGTCATAGTTACAAATAGATAAGATACATTAAATAATTTTTCAAATGTAACATTCGCAATTTTTCTCCAGTTGCAAATTAGAACACGTAGTTTATTACCGACCAAATAAATGTAGCTCTAAGAAAGGTTAGAGGCGATTGCATATTTTACCTTACCTTTGTCAAAAATAACAGATTATTTCAAGTATACATTTTGAGATGTGAATAGAAATAAGTAGTAAACGAATGAGAAAATACAATAAGACTAGAAGTTTTCAGACGTCATTCCATTTTGCAGGCCATTCATACTCAGTAATTACTGGCGTTGATTTTCTTTGCCTCATCGCTTCGACAGAGATTGAATTTCAAATATTTCTTTTTGTATCAAGAGATAGTTATCTGACAAAGTTTTATTGCAGCGTTCTTGATGTTAACATTCAGCTGTTATTGTTTAATGTTTATTAATATTGTCTGCACTATGATCCCACAAGGGGCGTTATTTGAGAACGGATTCGTTGTTGTTGCTAAGAAACAGATGCAAGAGTTTACGAAGTTTAATAACATCACGTTCTATCTCATATATTAATATTTTCAGTTTCAAACACTTATGTTTGGCTTAGTAGCTAGTTCGGTTGTAGCGTGGTCTCTAGTTTGAATTCCGGGTCAGGCCTATAAAAATTAACTTTGTTTGGTGAGGATCATAAGTATGTGTTAATCTTAATATAGTACTTTATACGACTTACGCTTGAATAATTGCTTTTAAATATGATTAAAGTGTGGCGGCGTGATGCATACCTGACACAATAATCCTCTTAAAGATTAAGACAGCTGAGGCAAAGCTCTACATCGAACATTACGGTAATGTAAAACGTTTTTTTCGATTAGCAACAGTGAAATCGAAATGACGAGTTATAAAATGTACGTCGCGTCAGAGATGACGGCGGCCGTCGTGATGATTTTCATACCTGTCAATCAACAGGATGAAATCTATATTAAAGAGATTTACACCCGTGAGGGTTCCTTTATTTAAAAATGAATTTCGATATCTGTAAATTATATAAGAACAAACACGAAACTCATCTAAGAAAAAATGTCGTGAAATGTCAGAAAGTAACATGGGACATTGACCATAATAATTATAACATTTCAACAATACACCCACCAAAATATGATATCATCATAAGTCGATTGTCAACATTCACGGGTGACTAATGAAGTAATTTTTTTACAGAATAGAACTGCAGACACTAATAAGCGATATTGACTATCATTATTATAATATTTAAAGAATATACGTATCAAATTAGCGAACTACTATGTGTTATTTTCAACATTTTACAAGTGAGTTACAAAGGTGTTCGTACAGGATAGCCTACTGTAGTTGTAGTTTTTGTAACAATACTGTCTTATTTGATTATTTTAAAGTAGTAAGTAGTAGTATATAATTTAAGCTAAATCTAAACATTTTATGGTACATACACAATTGTCCACTTGGTAGGGTTTTTATCACATATTCTATCGCCAAACAGCAATACCTATTATTTTAGTGCTCCGGCTTGAAGGGCGAGTGAGTCAGGGTAACGGCATTAGGGACATAATTTCCATAGGTGGTTGGCGCATTTACAATCGTAGGAATGGCTTCTATTTCTTAAATGAGCGGTTTGTGACAACTAACCATCACAATTGTCAGTGCCTACCTATTTGAAATGAAAAAGTCTTCAGGCAACTTATAATAAATATTTAAAATTTTTGACGTTTCCTTGAGTCGAATTTCCGAGGATGTGTTTTGATCTTGCGTAATCCATTAATCATATATGGTAATCATCAATCATGTCAATGGAAGAGAAAGATTAAACGTAATGAAACCACCGCTAATTCGTCCGGAGCGGAGATGCTATTCATTACGTGAGTGAAACGAGCTATTTCCCGCATTGACATACCAACTGTGATTTATCTTTATAATCAAATAACATTGAGTATAATTTAATACTTTTCGTTCGTCTAAAACTTTGAGCCTTTCTCAAATTAACGTAAATATAATGACGAGCTGTTATGATCGCAAATTCATTTGCTTGGTATGGTAGATAGAGTTTTTATGTTATCCCTCGAGAACCCTTTTCATTACGTATTTACGTTAGATATTTTATCAATCAATCTATCAACAGCCAATCATTGTCCACTGCTGAACATAGGCCTCTCCCAAGGTGCGCCAAAGCTCCCTGCCCTCCGCCTTCCGCATCCAGTCGGTGCCCGCCACCTTCTTAAGGTCATCGGTCCAACTGGCTGGAGGGCGCCCTACGCTGCGTTTGCCGATCCGCGGTCTCCACTCTAAGACTCGTCTGCTCCAAAGGCCATCGGTCCTACGACATACGTGACCAGCCCACTGCCACTTCAGCCTACTAATTTTGCAAGCTATGTCGGTGACTCCGGTTCTTTTCCGGATAATTTCATTTCTGATCTTATCCTTCAAAGATACTCCGAGCATAACTCGATCCATAGCACGCTGAGCGACTTTGAATTTGTGGACTAGTCCCGCAGTTAGTGTCCACGTTTCGGCACCGTATGTCATGGCAGGTAAGACGCATTGGTTGAAGACTTTCGTCTTCACATTGCGGTATGGACGACGTGAGGACTTGACGAAGGTTGCCAAATGCTGCCCATCCCAAGCGAATTCTTCGATCGGCTTCCTTCTCGAAGTTGTTCCTACCGACTTGTATTTTATTTTTTTATTTTATTTATTTATTTGATCACCAACAAAGTACACATTGATACATGACAGCACACAGTTCATAAAATAAAAAATAAAAGAAGTGGTACCTCAATTACAGGTGATAACTGCATGAACAGTAAGGCAACATATACATTAAAGCACAAAAAAAAAACAAATAAAAGACTAATCAAAATTTCAAGTTACAAAACAAAACAAAAAAAAAACAAAACAATGAATAAAAAATGAATAAACTAAAATAAAAATAATAATGAGAACAAATATGGATAATTAAGTATTACTTATTAATGGCATTATGGACCTTCTAAATTTAAATATATTGTTGGCAAAGATGTTTACATCCTTGTCCATGTCTACGCAATTATAGGTCTTTAAAATTCTATTTATAGGTGAACTATGTCCTAGGTTCGATTTTGAAGCTTTAGTTTTAAACAATTTACGCCTGCGTAAGCGTAAGCATTTTGTGGGCGCGGAAATACAAATGAGTGACAGTAGTTTTAGACAGTCCAAAATGCCATTAATGAGTTTATACATAAAAAGGCTATCCAGCAAGCATCTTCGATCAGCAAGCGATTTCATTTTAAAATGTATTAACCTATCTTTATAGTTTGGTATTTTTTTAGCCAACCCGTTTTTATAACATAGATGCCACAAGAAACGTTTCTGAACACTTTCTAATCTTTTGGAATAAACATCATAGAAGGGATTCCATACAACACTGCAGTACTCCAGTCCGCTGCGGACAAAAGCATTATATAAAGTAATTAGGGTGGTTGGGTTTTTTAAGTCCTTACAATTACGCAATAAAAAACCTAAATTTTTAAAAGCCCTCCTACAGATTGCGTCGACATGCAAATGGAAACGTAATTTATGATCGAGAATGACTCCGAGATCTCGAACCTCACTATGTTCTTGAAGCGTTGAATTTTTTAGTTTATATGATCTCTTTGAAATCGTTTTGAGTCTATTGAAGCACACCAAGCTAAACTTATCAACATTGAGACTCATGCCGTTATCTTCACACCATGTATTTAAGCAATCTAAATCGTCCTGAAGTAAAGCCACGTCACTGGGCGAAGTAATAGTGCGAAAGAATTTAAGATCATCTGCAAATAGCATGAAACTGGAATTCGTGAAGCAAACATTTATATCGTTAATGAATATGTTGAAAAGAATTGGTCCTAAATGTGAGCCTTGTGGGACTCCAGAAATAGCCTGAAATGATTTAGATTTATAACCATTGATTACCACTAGTGATTCTCTTTTGTTAAGATAGGATTGAAACCACTCCAATAAACATCCCGAGATGCCATATTCAGACATCTTTCTAAGAAGCATAACGTGGGGAACCTTGTCAAACGCTTTACTGAAGTCAGTGTAAATAACATCAACTACCTGACGAGAATCAACAGCAGTCGATATGGCATCAATGAAAGATACAAGATTCGTTGACGTAGACCTACATTTGAAAAATCCATTGTCCAGTTACTAGAATGGAAATCGGTCTGTAGTTCCCAATTAATTCGGCATTGCCACTTTTAAACAGGGGGACAATAAGAGCTGTCTTCCATGCAGACGGAAAAATACCTGAGGAGAGTGATTTATTGTATATGGTAGAAAGGGGATAGGCTAGTGCAGAAGCACATTTGACAACAAAAATAGAAGATATTTCGTCTGCCCCAGCACCTTTATAAGGGTCCATTCTTTTTAAAACCTTTAGAACATCATCAGGCGATGTCTTAATAATATTCAGAAAATTACTCGTTAGTTCTATCTTATGAGAAGGTGAATCTTTCATGTATTTTGTCTCGATATTATAAATCGAGGAAAAGTGTGTTGCAAAAAGATTACATATTTCAGGGCCACTGGAGGCTTTCTTTTCGTTAAAAATCATTTGAGATGGATATGAGCTCTTATTTTTTCTTATGCCTTTATAAAAGGACCAAAAGAACCTGGGGTTGGAACGCAACATAAATTCCAGACGACTTTTATAGTTCATATAGCAGGACGATTGTAGTCTTAAGCAACGTTTCCTCAACAACTTAAACGACAAGACGTCCAATGGATTACTGTTATGTTTACGTAATTGAATGCGCAGTTTGTATTTTTCATTGAGTAAAGATTTTAATTTATAGGAATACCAATTAGGATATGAATTTCTACTGTTTTTATTTTTATATATGGGAACAAATTTATGAATAATATCGCGCAAAACTTCATAAAAAACTGAGAGCATATCATCGACTGAATTGCAATTACAGAACCTGTCATCCCAACTAATTTTATTAAGCTCTATCATTATACTATCATAGTCTGCCTTACGGAAACAAAGTCGAGTGACAGTGTTATAAGGCAGACTACTAGGGGTCCTTAGTGGTAGGCACATTTGCAAAGGAGGATGATGAGGGTCAATTATTGATAGTGGTGAGCTATTAAGATGAAGGTTTGCAATCTCCGTATTACATAACCATATTGTATAACCTGTCCTAGGTAGGTATATTCCCTAACAACTTCGAGAGGTTTCCCTTCGACGTATATCGGTCCCGGTACAACATGCCTATTGAACATGACCTTGGTCTTGTCCAAGTTCATACCGAGATCGACAAGCCGGGAAGATTCACTAAGGCTACGCAGCATTTTGGTTAGTTGTTCCAGCGACTCTGCTATGATGACGATATCATCGGCAAATCGAAGGTGTGAGACGTACTCGCCGTTTACATTGACTCCACATCCAGTCCAATCCAGCGTCTTGAAAACGTCTTCCAACGCGTTGGTGAACAGTTTCGGGGATATTACATCCCCCTGTCTCACCCCCCTGTGCAGTTGGATCGCCTTCGTCTTACAGTCCTGGATGTGGACAGTCATTGTAGCGGCGTTGTATAGATATTTCAGCACCTCGATGTATAATGGAGTCGTTATGACATCTCTGCAATGAGTGGAGCACTGCCCAGGTTTCGATGGAGTCGAAGGCTTTTTCGTAGTCCACAAATGCCATACACAGCGGCTGATTGTACTCTTCGGTCTTCTGCACAATCTGCCGAACAGTATGAATGTGGTCCACGGTGCTGTAACCTGATCGAAAGACGGCTTGCTCTGGGGGCTGGAACTCTTCAAGTCGTCTGGCGAGACGGTTCATGACGACTCTTGAGAACAGCTTATACACGTGACTCAGGAGGGAGATTAGTCTGCAGTTTTTCAAGAGGGTTTTATCACCTTTCTTGAAAAACAGTACCACCTCACTCCCACTCCACGTTTCCGGGGTCTTGCCCTGTTGGATGACGGAATTAAAGAGGCTTGCTAGCTCTTTCAGGACCGGAGTCCCGCCTGCCTTAAGCAACTCTGTTGTGATTCCGTCATCTCCCGGAGCTTTGTTGTTTTTAAGCTGTTCTAGAGCCGCCCTAATCTCGCCTTGATCAACGACCGGGAGCTCCTCGGAGTAATGGCGCGTAAGAGGGGCGCGCTGGTCATCAATACTGATTACCACAGGTTTATCCGATCTTGAAGAGAACAACTGCCCATAAAACCTCTCTACTTCTCCGACTGTCTCAGGCCTAGAGGTAACGACTTTCATTTTCAGTTTTAAGTTTTGTCAGACGCGGCCTCCCAAACTTGCGAGCGAACACTTTAGATCCCCGATTTTGCTCAATCGCAGCCTTGATGGCACGGGTATTGAAGCATCGGAGATCGCGTCGCGTCAGCGTTTTTATTCTTCGGTTTAAGGCCTTATCTGATAAAAACAATGGTAGTTCTCGTCGTTTCCTCATGAGCTCGAGTGTATCAGCAGAGAGCTTTTCTGTGGCGGAAAACACTTGCGGGATGTGTTTTGCAGTATTTTGACCAGCGTGTCGGTTCTCTCATCAATACTGCTTACGGTTTCCAGCGCGGTAAAATGATTTTGAAGTTCCATTTGGAACTTTTCGGCGCCTTGAGCAGCTTGGAGCATGGTAGGTCGGAGAGTAGACCTCATCATTCGCGATTTTTCATCTTTAAAGTCCATATCTAGAGTGCCTCGAACCAAGCGGTGATCACTTCCGGTATTAATTTTTTTTTTTTTTTTTTTTTATATTTCCCGGGTGGGCAAATGACTCTACTCCACCTGATGTTAAGTGGTAGTAGAGTCCAAACGCGAGGACGGCCAGTACAGTCGGGAAGAAGATTCTGCACTAGCCGCCCTCGCCTTGCCGGCCCGCAAGATGCCTCTTCACGCCTCGTAAAGAGACGTGAAGCGAGCGACGTATTGCCACGATAGGGATGGGCAAAGTGTAGAGGCGTGTTTCCCCCGGCATTGGTTCAGCAGCCGTCTCCACTGGACCAACACCCATCGCGGCAATGCTCGCTCGGGCACTGGCTGTACGCTGGCTGACCTCGAAACGCGGCTGCAAGCCACTTCACGAGATTTTCACCATGCGTACGGTGGTAACAAGCCAGGCGGATGTTTATCATCCTACCACCAGATGATATCCCTTAGTCGCCTCTTACGACACCCATGGGAAAGGGGCAGTGAAATGTATTCTTTCTCCGTCACTGCACGGATAATAATTATACACGGATAATTAAACCTGTTGATCACTGAAACATCTCTAAATATGTGCCTTTTATTCGAAATGATAAAGTCTATCTCGTTCCTTGTCACGTTATCGGGGCTTCGCCAGGTCCACCTCCTCTGGGGCTTCTTTTGAAAGAAATAATTCATCAAAAAGAGCCCCTGCGCTTCGAGAAAGTTTACCAGCATTTGTGATTTCTGCAGCCCAAGCCGTAAGATCCAACTTTCGATTCCCCGCTATTATGTACTCCCATAACAACATTGTAGTGGGCCTTCGAGATGTTGTTGAGGGCCTTTGCGATGTTCTCGTATATCGCTTCGACCATATCATCAGAGTATGCCAAAGTTGGCGCATATACCTGTACGACCTTCAGAGAGTACCTGTCGGAGAGTTTTAGGACAAGGTACGCTACCCGGTTCGACACATTACTGATTTCTACAATGCTGCTAATGAGATCCTTTTTGACCAGAAAACCGACACCACCCTGGGAGAGGTTATCACCTTCACGGAAGTAGAGTAAGTTACCGGACTCTAGAGTTATCGTGTCCTCTCCCTGTCTTCGGACTTCAGATAACCCCAGTATATGCCAGTTTATATGACTTAGCTCTACTTCTAATTCGGCGAGATGATGGTCCAGCCTTAACGAGCGGCCATTGTTTACGTACCAGCGTCCATTGCGTACGTTGCTATGTTTAGTCGTTTTTTATGGTAGCCTGCCATGAACCGGTGATTCTTTGCACCCCCTCCCCTGCCGATACCGCGACCGCTACCTTGGTCGGGCCTAGCGGGCTTGCCGGTAACTGGGGGCCTTTTTTTTTGCGCATCTACCATTAGGAGGTTTTGCCCATACTCGCCACGCTGGGCAGGCTTGTTGGCGAGCGCAGTAGGGGGTAAGATGCTTATGGGGGGGGACGCTGCTGCCCATCCCCCCTTTCCCCTTCCCTCAGTCGCCTCTTACGACACCCACGGGATGAGATTGGGGGAGTACAATTCTAAGCCGGTACTCCACGGCAATATTTTATAAGAAAGTTTATTCTAACTAATGTTATAAATGTTAAAATGAGTTTATTTTTTACACTTTTTCACGATCGTCATGAAATTGTGCATACACGTTGGCAAGGGTCCAGTTAGGGTACCTAATACTTGCCCTTACCTCTCAACACCGGACCGCCGCGGGCGGAAACTAGACTATATAACATAACGCTACAAATGCTACTAGCGGGCTAAGTAAGTCACGCTTAACGCAGACGAAACAAATATATAATAAAAAAAAATATATATAACATTTTTTAAAACCGTTTATTATCATAATACATTTCAATACTATAAAGTTTTCCACAATTATAGCAATTTATGAATGCCTATAAAATTTATATTCAGAGTAAACATGTTATGGTACTTTTAATAAGTGGTAAACTACGTCAGTCGTTTTTATAGAAACGTGCAATCGCCTCACACTTGCCATATACTGTAGGCTGTAACATGGATTATATTAATAGATTTTATTGAAGTCGCGCTGTCTGGACCACCTGGCATTTTTCACTTAGATATACACCCGGGAATCTAATGTTATTATTACAGCGATGTTACGTTCAAATTCAGCGACTCTTTTTTATATTGTGCGGTTATTAAAATGTGTAATGTTATGTACATACATTCACGCTAGATATTCGCTAGTGTGTGCACAATAATAGAAAAAACTACTCTCTCGGTTTTATAACTAAAAAATAATTAAGAATTTTTCTTCGTATGTATGTCAATTTAAACGTTTATATTCTAAGTCGGGACGGGTAGCTAGTATTATATAAAAGTAAAGCTAATATTGACGTGCCCTGGTTGGTAGACTTGCCTTTCACATCGAAGGTCGTGGGTTTGATTCCCACCCAGGACAGACATTTGTATGTATGAACATGTCTATTTGTCCAGAGTCTGGGTGTTATTATCTATATTAGTATGTATCTACAAACGAAAAGTAGTATATGTAGTATAACAGTTGTCTGGTTTCCATAGTACAAGCTTGAATTTTACAAGGATCTAATTAGGTGCTTATTTGCGTAACATAATCTAGATTCGTAAGGTAATACTGATGTAAGGTAATAAAGTAATTTCAACGCAAATGAGTAACATATGACTTAAAACATTCTTCTACTAAGAAAAAAATATTTTTATCACGAATTTTATACAATTAAAATAAAACACACTGTGGTGAACAGAGCTTATTCATATAAAATATAATAACTATATAAAGAAAAAAATCGATTCAAAGGTAGTATGTTAGGTTAGCCTCGATTGCTGGTGGTGATCCCGTGGTGCCCAACCAAGATGGAGATTGGATTTTAGTAGATAGTATGTCAATCAGGGTGCCTTCCCCTAACATCTCGCGGGAAGAATCCTTGCCGTGCCGTTCTTCGAGAAATTCGTAAATTCTCCATCGATACCAGAAAACTAGGTCTCTAATACAGAATATAATGTATATAAGAACAAATGTCTTAGACAAATTCAATGGTCTTGTCTCTTAAGATAATCTGTTTCAAATAATTTGAAATGAGATCTATTAAGTTGTTATAGATGTGAAAGCAATGTTACTAAGGAAAAATATACCATACAAAATAAAGCAGAGTTTGTTTAGTTTAAAAATTATCCCGCCCACAGTTCGTAATGGAGGGTATTTTTAGATTTTGCTCTATTTTATTAGCGATGTCACATTACATCTACAGACGGAAAGACGTGCGTAGGTTTGACTTATGGAAGTAACTTTGGTTAACAAGCAATATTTATTTATATTAATAACATTAGGCCTTACTTATTAATGTTTAGCGGGTAACAAGTGAAATATATACAATCAATAATGGCAGAAAGGGATACGTCAGTGTTTAACTAATCAGTCGTTAAGCAACGTTTAAATGTAAGGTCGATTATAATCATATGATTATTGTCACACAGATTTAATATTATATAATAACTCTTCATTTTACTTTTTTAGGCATTCTTCACGTCTGTCAATAATGTGTCACTATTCGCACGAATAGTGTTGCAAACATTTCATTTTTCTCCAAGTTAAAAAGTATAATAATAGTTTTTTTTATACATAAAACAAAATTATGATGGATTTGTACCACAATGACAGTTAGTAATTTTAGTAAACTTTTATTTAATATTGTGTGCTTGAAGGCAGAATTTGGTTGACCATTTTATTGTAACGATGATTTATCTACTGCTAACCAAGTTATTTGCTAACCAAGTAATGAATATAGTGCTACAAGAATCTCGTGACAATCTAATGACATTGACAGGGGGCGTGGTTGTAGTTTAAGGGTTACCAGTTAATAGAATTGCCTTGCCCTTAGAATGCATCAATGCCTATTATCGAGTTTGAAAAAGAGGCCTTATATGTATTTTCTTGTTTTACTATCCTTTTACTCAGCCATTTGTCGTAAGTTTCTATGAAAAAAACACCGAAAGAACACAAAATAAATCTACTGTTATACTATATATTTCATAGAATGTACTCCATCAGTTATTATGAACAGGAATTTAGAATTTTTAATTAGATATAGTATAACTTATCTGTTGCATCAGCTATCAAAATATGACATATGACAATAGCTTATATTGATGAGAAGTGGTGTTGTGGTACGAACGGTACCTAGGACCTACCTGATTATTTATTAGCTTTGCATCATTATTATCTTTCTTTTCAAATAAAACCGTTTAACTTAAACTATTTTATTATTTGTTTACAAGTAACTTTAATAAAAAAACTCGGAATGTTTCTTAGATGTTGCCGCTGGGAAATCTTATCGGAAACACGGTTAGTAAGATGTAAATAGCAGTATTTTGAAAACATTTCTATTAAAACGGAAAAGCTAATCTTTAAGAGAAAAGGCGAGCTATTCCATCGATCCAGATTTTCTATTTCGTCGGTTATTTGATGCTCTATTGTAATTATAATATAAAAAATGCCTGTACTTAAAATAGCAAAAATCTAAATATGAAGTAAGAAAACCTTTAAGCATTTTTCCTCCTAAAATAACAAACTTTAATGTAGACTTATATTTAGGAGGAAAACCGCAAGTTGGCTTCACCAGATACCATTATCAAGCTCGCTCGTCAAGGTAGCACCGACCCCCGTTCAACGGATGTTGACATTCCGAAATGTTGCCAGCTACAACACTTATTTATAAAATCAACAGGAACATTAAAATAAATGATCTTGTCAAGATACGAATGAAGGTCTGAACGATAATTCTAAATTAATTTAAGACTAATGTATTTGTAAATGGATGTGAAGTTCAACTCCTACCAGACCACTTTAGAATATTAATTCACAACGGTCTACATAAATATATACTTCTAATGCATTAATTCCAAGTTTATTTGTTTCAAATAATGCTCATTAAGTACGTTGTCCGTGCTTTTAGAATATTTCTAAGATTGAAATGTATTCTCATATATATGTGCTAGTGTTAGAAATACTTATTTATGTACTTCACTTAATATATTTAATAATTACATATTTCTATATTTTATTTGATTTAATAAAAATATAATCGGTTTCGGAACGTCATTGGTATTGTTTGGTAATAAAGTTAAAAAAAAATGTTTTCCCGCGCATATATAAAAAAAGGAGAACTGAACGATTGTCATCGAATTAACAATATATGATGTTTTGTTTTAATTAAATTTAAAAATTAACAAATAATAAAATTTATTACTTTTACGTGTATTTATATGATATATTATGTAACTATTAAGATTCTAGTTGAAAATTGCTACGATGCTGCTATGCTATAAAGAAAATAAATAAATAACAGAAGAGCAGATAGACTATTCTGTAAGAAAACGCTAGAAAATTATCGTCAGAGCACGATCGTTAAATGTCAAAAAGTAATATGCGACATTAATAGTGACTGTAGTAGACATTTAACGGATACCAAACATCAAAATAGCGTATTTCCGTATGTCGGTTTACAATATTTCACGAGTACGATGACAGTTCTTACGGAAGAGGATTAATGCTCTCCTTTTGACGCTTAGACAGTCGATTATTGAGCTTGTCTCGAGATTGACTGTTGCTATTTTTAAAAAAAATAATATTACAGACTGACTGTTGCTATTTTTTTTTAAATAATGTTTCGACATAAATATTATTAATGCTTGTATGAGTGGACATTTATTGGATTGTAATAAAAATGTACATAGAAGTCAATCTTTATATATATGACTATTTATTTTATTCATAAAATACTCCTTACGGTAACAGCCTGTGAATATCCCACTGCTGGGTTAAGGCCTTCTATCCCTTTTTGAGGAGAAGGTTTTGGAGCTTAGTCCACCACACTGCTGCAATGCGGGTTGGTGGAATACACATGTGGCAGAATTTCAGTGAAATTGAGACATGCGGGTTTCCTCACGATGCTTTCCTTTACAGCCAAGCAAGAGATGAATTATAATCACAAATTAAGCACATGAAAGTTCAGTGGTGCTGCATGCATTCTTACCACTGCTTCCTTCTTGCCATATCGGCTCAATACTCTTATATGTAGGAAAATGGACTGGAAGTTATTTCCTCATAGAAAATCGAATTTAAATAAATAATGTCTCACTGTTCAACAATTCACCTGCATAAAGTTCAAAATACAATTATTTTTCTTTTAAATTTAATTAAACAAATTGTCACAAAACTATTATACAGAATAGTTACTATAAATCGACTATTATGTAATATTTAGAACTGTTCAGCGAAATACTTAAAGGCAAATAAATTAATTGAGTTATCAATCAATTTGATGATGCAACTAAAACGCGCTTATCATATCTTTGATGTAAAGGTTAGTGTAGAACGAGGCAACGTCCGCTGGAATCGATCCATCAATCAAATTGGCATTATTGCTTGGATTATTGGGCGGCCCACATCTGCGGAGTAATCCTTTTAAAATCATCTCAAGTGTTGCTCGTATGCACTTTCTACAATACATCAATATACCGGTCATTTTAGCATTACCGATACGTATCATGATTTTTGTATCAATGATTTGTTATGTTATATTGTTGTATCAATCAGGTCTTTCGTTCAATAGATATATTTTTGTTTTTAGTAAAAACTCGTAAAATAAGATAAGTTCAAGGCTGGGCTATAGCAATTTGTATCGCATCTCGACTCCTATTATACCCATAAATTACTAACAACTAACTACGCAGTTTTATCGAACTAAAGTAATCAATCATAGCATTATGTCGATGGTGATTTTGTCTCGTTTCTCTATTGTATTTTTAGGCATAACAGGAAATTTCGTATAAACTTTCAATATCGTAGAACAATGTTTTATTAGAAATATGAACAGTAAGTATGGTTTTATTTAATTTGCTACCAGTGTTTTCACCGTTCAATTCACTTAAAAGTATTAATTCGAATTATATATAATATGTATATTTTAACGACTCATACATGATGCACTTTCGTCTATTTTTAAAAAGTCGTAAGTTTTTTTTTTAGTCTATATAATATTTAATATGACTTATAATGAGAACGTTATCTATGAAGAGATTATAGAAGCAAAAACTGTATAAAGAATTTAGTAGCGTTACATTTAATTCAACACTGTGACATGGGGACTATAAAGTGCTTTCATGATACTACTTGAATAAAGAATATTTTTCTTTTTTAATTTTAAAAATCACTACAAAAAATTCTGCGACACTATTTAAAATTGTAATTTAATTGTATATAATTAGCATTCAATATTAAATGCATTTAAAACAAGAAATAACAAAATAAAGGCGGGGAGCGTCCGATAAGATTTATTAACATTGGGCAGACTGGCTTACGCAAAAAGAGATCACTTGGGTGAATAATGATTATATTATAATATTTGTGAGGGAGACGTGAATGCACTTTTGTTTGTTTATGTATTTGTTTAATATCTACTGTTTCAATATAATATGAAATGAGATTAGCCATCTGATCTGAATGATTAGCCATTATCGTCGTGGCATTACAGTAAGGAAAATATTATAAATCAATATCATAGCTGTCGTCAGACATTGTATTTCCTAAGCATTTTATCTTCTTCTTCATCTGCCTAGCGTTTTCCCAGCCTAGTAACGCCAGGGTCCGCAAAACAAAGGGTTCCTAAGCATTTTGTAACGCTCAAAACTTTATAGAAAGTCTTGGAGTGTTCAAATTCAAAAAATTTAAATAAACGATTTCTTGTAAAAGTTAGTTTAATATTTAATATCAACCGAAACTTAAAAAAAATAGTTTGCATAATCACTTATATTTGATAATTTCTGAATTATATACCTAATTAAGTTAATTACAAAATGTACACAGATCACCATCAACTCCATTAGGCTGCTGGTACTTGGGTTCCTTTTGAAATACACGTACTGAAATAACAGACAACTAGAAGTACTAGTAGTATTAGTAGTATAAGTAGTATTTAACTTATTTAAATAGTTCAACAATCAAAATTGGTTAAATTATTTATACCCAACGTTGGCTCAAACAAATTCAACGGCTGAGGCTAATAATTAATTTGCGACCCCTGTAATAAAAACAAACGCAACCCACCAAAACACAAATGTAAATTGTATTTAAATAACTCAAGACAAGGAAGGAATAGATAGCATGTTTATTTACGGTGACGTCAGACGGAATGCAAATTTTTTTATCGACCAGAAAGCTGTGGCACTATTTTTTTAGCGGGCACGTGGCTTGAAAGTTTCATTAAACCCAAAAAACTAAAGTACCATATTGCCTAAATTGCTTGTGAGAAAAAACTTTATTTATATTTCTTTAATTTATAAATACGAGAGTATGTTTGTTAGTTTTCTGGTCTCTTATTTACGTAGCAGCGGAACAGTTTCGAGATTTTGGTACATATATTACTTATAAGCCAGAGACAGCCAAATTTTGATTGCGGGAAAATACACGGGAAACATTTCTCCGCGACTTATAATTTTGTTTGTATAAATACGTAAATAAATAATGTACATTAAATGCTGCAAATAAATCATGATAATGACAAAAATACATATGTATAGCAAAACACTATTTTTTAACATAATGCATATCTGTATTTCATCATGGAAAAGCTTATTATTATTGTTCTTTATAATATCATCGTCTCAATAAAAAGTTTTAATCAATAAGATATGTTCGTATAAAATGTAAATAAATACGTTAGTGAAAGATTTCATACGCAAACTTTGAAAGATATCTGAAAACAAAAATAACTAAACGAAGTTGTCAGAACTGTGAATTCTAGTGATAACTGTGATGGAAATATTGAGTCACGTGGAAGATATTGTGTAAGGATATTTACTAAGATTGTTTTAATCAAAACTTATATATATATTAATTGTTTTAACATCTCTTATCAAACAACTATTTCAAACTTGATTTCAATGTTATGTACATGTGTAACAGTTTGTTTATTTTCTTTATTTGCTTGTAATCAAAAGCATTAGTACTAATGTAAAGCCTAAATGAAAAGTAGAGACATAGTATAAGTATTAATATGTTCAATAAAATACATTCTTACTTAATACTAATATGCGAGAAAATTATATGCGGGCGTGCACGCGTGTTTGTGTTTGTTTTTCCTTCTTTTCCGCCTTATTTTTTACGACGGATTTGAATTATTTCTCTTTGAAACTGCATTTTAGATAAGTGGATAAAGTCCACTATTGAGTCTACTATTTTATGCCACTATTGAGTTTTGAGTATTGAGCTTTGCCTCCTCTCCTTTTTCGTTTAAAGTTTTTTTTTAACACGATACTCACATCTCGCGGTTGCATGCAGATTTTTTACAGTGTTTTCATTCGGCCGATCAAGAGATGAATAATAATCACAAATTAAGCATAAAAAATTCAAAGATATATCAACTTACCCGATGATATGGGTCTTCGGTTAAGATTCATAACGTATTCAAGCCAAAAAGCCATCTTAAAGGGGCTTAATTTTAATTATATATCAAGTATTTACTAATATCTCTGTTATGAAGGTAACTTGAATAAGGTTGGGTTCAACTCAAGAAGTGAATGTTTTACCTATTTGGGACGGATCACGGTGCATTACTATTTTACGCCCGCGGCTTTGCTTGCGTGTAAGGAGAGGGGAGGGGAGGTAGGTATATTTTGTCCTTTTGTGTACTTTGTACGTGAGACTGTATATGCAAAATTTTATGAAGATTGATTTAGTAGTTAAAACATGAAAGCAGAGTAAATAAGCGTATTCACTTTCACATTCGTAATATCAGATAGAATTTAGTTATTAAGGTTGGTTATTAGTAAGGTTTGGTTTGTGGTTATTTTAGAAATACGTCGAAATAGAACTACACTTAAATCAAGTAGACCCTTACAATCTTTTGATTCATTTGTCAATGGAAATGTTGTATATATTTATTTTTTAGTTGTTACTCTTTGTAAACCAATTTCTTTTGAATAAAGTATTTCTTATTCCTACTCAAACATTATACCAAACCTTTTTTTGGTCAGTGCCGATCTGCCGTTGCCTTGTACATAATATTTTTTCATATCTACGTAATAGGTAATAATACCTCATTAATACCCCACTGATGGGAAAAGGCGCCTTCTGTTAAAGAGAATGATCCAGAGCTTAATTTGCCAGGATGCTCCATTTCTGGTTGCTCGATGTACGTGACTCAGAATATCTTAGGTATACAGATTCACATTGTTTTCTTTACAGATAAATTATCCAAATGACTTCAAGTTTACGTTATCTGGGGTTAAGAATCGTCGTGATATTATTCGAGTTTCTGCATTATGTACAATGTTTTGAAAATATTACCTTTATGTAGTAGTGTATTTATCAGTTTTTTTTTAAATAATAAAACGTAGAGTATTTTTGTACGTATTAGAGCCATATATATCTGATCGCGATAGCGTGGTTTGAACCTGAGGTCATAATTTGTATTTTTGTTTAATTAATGTATATAATTATAAATACAAATTGAACATAAATACTCAGTTGTGCCTGGTCGGATTTAAGCAACCTTTAAGATTCACATCTAGCCACTAGACATCTCAGTAAATTTAATACGGCCTAAATAAAATATTCAATGGGTTTTATGGTTAAGCATAACGATAGTGACAAATAAAAATGTTTCCTGTTCTGCGTTACAAGAATCTTTCATCTGAAGGGAATTCGTTTCTGATTTATCACAAGGACAGTCTTGCCTGTCAGAGACACGCGAACATAATTCGGGTCGCTGTCGGCACTTATCAGCCTGTCTCGGGGAAGAAGATTTTTCACATTGCCTAATTAATAGTGGTGTCACCCCGGATCTTATTTCTTGTCACTATTTTATCTTTGTTTAATTGGATTTCGACTGTGTTAGATGCATTTTAATTTTTAACGGCCATTTTGATTTTTATGAACCATATTGAAATATTCTGTCACATTATTAACGTTTAGGTTATTTATTTAAGTGTTTCTAATATTTAACGAAATAATTATTTTATTGTTAAAATCTGACTAAAATTTACTAGTAATGTCAATTTTCAGAAAGAACTAATTAAACGTATAGGTAGATATTAAACAAGGTAAAGAATGGGTAAGACTAGGAGTTGTGCTATTGAGGAACATTGTGCAATACACAAAGTAATTTTAATAGGAGTACCACTTTTGTATGTGAGAAGTCTTTGGAAAAAAAGATTTTACTTTCGTCACATACGCGTGCAATCGCATGTAATTTCTTTTTAAATTACTCTTTCTTTTTTATTTAAAGTTATAGCAAAATTTTATATTTAGTTATATAAGGTTTTACTTGAAAACGTGTCCTACTGCATGTTTAGTTAAATACTGATTCGCTTATTCTGTCATTATTGATTTCGGTTCGTTCTTTTTGATTTTAATTCGATTGTTTAACTCGTTACTCTGTTTAATGTAAACGTTAAGTTTTATTCTTTAATCATTGAGCGTGTTTTTTTATCGTTTTAATGTTTAAGAAGTTTATTGATTAATATTCCATTGATGTACATTTAGCTATTAAGGATCAATGTACTGTTTGTTTCACTTCAAAAATTAAATAAAAAAATATAAATATTTTTGACAATGACTTTAATTTTATTTATTTTTATAAATCATTATTATACCACTAAAATCCTACAAATTAATTATTAAGGTTATTAACCTTTCTCCTTTACGAACACGTACGCGTGACGCAAAATTTAATACTAACTTACGAGTACTATATTGGAGTTATAACTTCACTAACTTCAAATGTTCTCGCAGTATTAACACCTTTACTTTATATCCCTCGTGTGTTGGTGAAAATGAGATGAACTGAAATTAATGCTACAGTCTACAACAGCCTGTGAATATCTCACTGCTAAGCTAAGGCCTCCTCCACTTTTTTTTTGAGGAGAAGGTTTGGAGCTTATTCCACCGTGCTGCTCCAATGCGCGTTGGTGGAATACACATGTGGCAGAATTGAAATTAGACACATGCAGATTTCCTCACGAGGTTTTCCTTCACCGTCAAGTACGAGATGAATTATAAACACAAATTAAGCACATGAAAATTCAGTGGTGAATCCAACGGTTGAACCCACGATCACGCGTTCTAACCACTGGGCCATCTTGCCTGTTCATTTTCATTAATGCTTACGTCTAATAAATATTTTGAAGAAGTTAAAGTAGTCACAGTAATTGCCCACTACTGGCCAAGGCTTTTAAAGACGGTTTGCAGCGCCTTATAAAACTGTTGGTTAATGCTGTGGTATTAATTAATCCGACCATATACCAATTTTTCCACGACATTTTTCTTCACCACTAATCACGAGATGGTTATCAAGATTCTTTTTTTTTAATTTTAACGCTGTCATGAAATGGTTTGTACCTTCTTGTCATAATTTAGGGTACAAAATAAAGAAATCAGTTTCGTATTGCGTCTATTTATTAGCACTGTAGACTAACGCGAAAGTACAATATAAAATTTATTAAAACATATCTATGTACATCATATTCGTTCTAAATATGGAAGAGTTTACATTGCATTATGCAAAAACCGAAAGTAATTTAATATGTTTAAAGAAAGTGGGTCAGATATAAAATAAAATGCATATCAAGATTTTACTTTAATCAATGTAATACCGTACTATTCAATATCTAATATTTAGGACAGCTTTATACCTTTAGCCGTTACCATTGATCTTATGGAAATAAATAATTAGTGTAAATGGACATTTTTTTTTTCTTAAAATAATTATTAATTAAATTGATTATTGAATGGGTCGAGGATAAGCCAGTACCTACAACTATTGCACCGTTAATACTCGAAGAACATGTCACGTTGTGGGTGGTGGTGTGAGTATTATTTGCAAGCAATATGTCCAATCGCCAATGCGCCACCAATCTTTGGAACTAAGCTGTTATGTCCTTTGTGCCTGTAGTTACACTGGCTCACTCACTCTTTACACCGGAACGCAACACTATTTATTACTGTTAAGCGGTATATCTGATGACTGTGTGGTACCCATTCAGACGGGCTTGAACAGAACCCTACCACGTAAAATAACTAATAAATAACCTAAATCTTAATAAAACTTACTGGTTAACTGTTCATATGATTGTCATTGTCAGCAATTCCTGAATATAATTACCATAATATGGGAGTTGTGTTTGCTGACAGACTGTTTAACGGAATATGTTAAGGGTGGGAGAAACGATACCCACACGGAGTAAGCGCTGATCCCGAACCTTTAAAAAAGTAAACAACGTTATTTTAATTTCGTAAACAGGCAAGCTGTGCCACACGGTTTTATGCGAATTAAATTTTCATAACGTAAGCCTGTTTTGGTTTTAAATTGGTTGACTTTTAGGGTTATTTGTCCTTTGAGTTGAGATGTTATATATAGTTGTATTGCCAATAGGGAATATTAGTTCCTGATATTATAACGTTCAACTATATAGCTCTCACAAACTTTAATCAAATAAATATAACTGACGTGATTAATAAGAAATGAATGTACGACTAATGAAATTACCATTCATTTAGCTTAATCAATAAACGATAATTATTAATCTGTTTTCATTACATAATCGGCATTTCCGTTTCCGGTCACGAGTAAGCCCGAAGCTTGAGCTAAATTAATTTAATCTACTTAATAAAACCCAAGGGTAAGTGGATGTAATTATCATAAATAAGAGAGCAGGCCCAAGTCGCAATTGTCATACTAATAATGAACTTAATCGAACTGGAATGTCTGTAAAAACATTCCAAAACACTTCAGCTAACAGTTCCATTCTTCATAAACTTCGTGCCCGTATTCCGAATTGATTGTCAAAGTTTTCTATTGGACTTGAATTTTCCCTAATATAAGTCATTTAAAGGTAGTAAGTATTATTTCATTGGATTATAACGTTATAAAGTTTGGAAACCAGAACAAGTTCTGTTACGACTAATAAATATATGTATATTTTAAGAAACTATGTACTTAAATAACGATTAATTAAAACTATTCGTATTTTTAACCTTAAATATTTAAATGAAGTAGTCTGTAGAATGGAAACTAAATAATATTCTTATGTAGTCTGAAATCTTTTAAGTTAATTTTACGCTATACTTTGACTTTTAAAGTAATAACAATATATCACATTTTAATTAATGTCTTTTTTAAACTGATTTGAATAGATTTTCGATTTGCCTATGTATAATATTTACGTATGTCTTTATATATATATAACGTTTTGAACTGTGAGAGAACAATTTTGATTGATTCTCCTTGCGTTTGGTTAAGTCTCTAAATTTCATTAGTATTGAACATTGTTGAGTCAATGTTATCTGAAGCTATTACATTCAATTTATCTTATTTCCGGATTTTTTTAATCAGAGTATATTGTTTTTTTTTGTATTAAAATTTTGATTTTAAAAAATAATTTTGAAGTGTATTATCGTATTATATCTCAATGTCATTTACGCGAGATAAAACATACATTGTTTTCGACTTAAAAATCGATAGTACTACAAACTAACCAGATTTAAAGTTACTCAAAGGATGTTGTTTCCAAGTATTGGACTGTTGTTTGCAGCGATGTGAAATTAAATTAACAGAGTTTTTCCATCAGACTTGACGTATACTTTATACATCGGTCAACATACCGATCACATGGCACGCGGACGACTCGACTTTAAATATCTGGACCGTGGAATGAGCTCAGTTCAGATCGAGCTAGGAACAAACAAAGTGCTTAGTTTTAATGAAGAAATACTTGGAAGCTCATATTATTCTCATAAGCGTTGGACATTCTGGCCGTATAATTTTCTTAAAATGATAATTGCGCGGGAACTTTTATACGTAAGGAGCAATTTTAGGATATCTACGAGCTATCAATGTACACACAATTCTTTAAATGGTGGAAAGTTTTTTAATCGCTGTAAATAGTGGGTGGTATAGATAAAAAATAATGGTACAAAAATTTAAAACTTGATATTATGTACTTTGAGGAACTTTTATTTATAATATGTATATGAAATTATTATATAGTAGCCAATTGGCCATTTTGTCGTAAGCAACAATTTCTTTAACTGTTAATAGTAATAATTTTGATTTGGTTCGTGATAGTTATGTGTTTGGATGTAAATAAAAGCCTATATATATATATATATATATATATTTGTATTTATAAAGTCAATGTAAATAGTTCTTATGTAAAATAGATTTTATTTTTATACAATCCTTTTATATTTATCTTCTACGTCTATCGTAATTCGAAAATCGTTTAATTTTATACTAGATTGACTAAATTTTCAATCACGTTAGCTTAATTCACTTTTACAATCGGGCAAAAGACTATTATTAGAGAATTCGAACCGAAAATACATCTCAATTTAATCTTCCTATTTATAATAGCCAATTATCGGTGTTGTTTAGATCATTAATATAAAATAATACAATATGATGACGTTCACGAGACGAATGAGATTACGCTGTATCGTTATATCGTTGCAAATAAATTGTTTCTCAAAATAATTTTGGCTATGGTGAATATCTATCAATGTATTCTATATTCAAATTTCATTTTTGATTGAAAAAAAAATAACCTGACTTGAGATGAATCGGCGTAAGAAACTCAGCGGTTTTTTAATTGACAGTTCTTGTAATTGCTTAAGAATTTTAAATAAAACAATAAAAAAGTCAAAGCGATATTTTCTTGGAATAAAATGTAGGAAGTATTATTTGAAGTTTTGCAAATTTTACCACAATAGCATGTATGTTCGAAAAACTGTTACAATATTTACGTTACACGACTAAAATAAAAATACAGAGGCAGCAATGTAAAGGAATAACTAAACCCATGAATAAGTAAATAACATAGCTTTGGGACCGGCCTTCGTACTTGTCTCTGGTAGTAACGACACATCAATTTTCAACGATTTCGAGTTTATTCAGGAAGGCTTTCGCTAAATATTTTAATTTGTCGTTTTTCATGTGTTTGTGAAGTTAAACATTTTTTTGAATCGCAATAACGTGTGGTTCCCAGAAATGTAAATGATTCCTTAACTTTTTTAAATAAGGAGTTGGTATTTCTAGAATTATTTGTTTTATCTATTATATTTATTTAAACGTCAATTCGAATTTTGAAATATTCTAAGTAAAATATGTTCTCACGTCTGCAGGCGATAATACAAGGATATTAGATATATTTACAACTAAAAACCATTACATTTTTTTTTCCAACAACTTTGTATGGTAAACTTACGACTTGCAATTTGATATTTTTATATAACTAAGTTTGTATTAAATTCAATTATATTGTAATAAAAATGCCTCACCTTCCTTGTTACCGGATATTCAGAAATATCTGTTTAATTTCAACTCGTATTTACTACGTAGGGTTATTTTGAAACTAGAATTATTAGATAATCATATTTAATTTGTAAAAAATATCTAAGGTATCTTACATATCAAATTTTATCTTATAGGTTTTAGAATATACTTTCGAATGTCGGCCTTTAAATAGGACCCTTAAAGATTATAATAATAAATATTATTTTCGAGATTGTCATACCCACATTATTTTAAGTGAAGTGTAATTTTTGTTCTTTATTTTTGTGTACCGTCCGTATGTTGTATATATAATATGTAAGTATGTTAATCTTGTTTTCTCAAATATTTAAAGTGAATTGTATTATTTTTTTGAGAAATAAATTCTTAAGCCAGAAATCATATATATATATAGAAGGATATATATTTGTTTAGTGATAACAGAAAAGCGTACAAATTTAAATAAAAAAATACCATGGAATTACCATGAACAGTCCAATACAATATTTAAAGCTGATTTTTTTATTTTTTTATCAAATGTTGGTTTAAGTTTGATTATTGTTTTCTTACTTTAATTTAATTTATGGCGTCTTTTATTTTACTTTAATACATGATCAAAAATGTTAAATTGGAGTGAACAAAATTAGATTTATAAAATTGCATGTTAGCCTATCATTGCGATGTATAAGTTTTAGTAAATATTACAATATAATTATTTTTATTTGTTTAGAGATAATAAACATTGTAAAGTGGCTTCCTGTATAGTAAAATTAAAAGAAAATGATTTTGAATTTTTATTGATGGGACTGAACGTTAAGGCAACGTTAATGATAAAATGAATAAAAAATCGGCGTGTAGAAGTTATAGACGGAAGAAATGGAGGACGGGTTCACACTGCGCTGACCTCGAGTAGATTGTTGGGATAAGGATGATGATGATTCTACATACAAATGCTTTTAAAATTACAGTTTGAACAAAATATCAACATAAGTAATATGTAAACTAACTTGTAAAGTGAGATTTTAAAGTGCTCGTAAAAGCCTAGTAAGTTAAAGTGTGTTGTGGCTTGTAGCCGAATTAAAGGAAATAAGTAGATAATTCATTTTTTATGTATGTTCGATTGTAACGTTTTTGTCTATGAACTGATTTTGACGATTTTTTTGCTTTGGGTTCTGTAGAGCTCCACGGTGGTCACATCTCAGTTTCGTTATTCTTACACATTAACAATTTTGTAACTTAAAGCGTATTTAGATTTTACTTTGAAATATATTAAGCTTACATATGAAGCATGTTATAGCTTCCATTATTTATGTACTCTCGATATTAATTAATATGTTTTTTTATAAAGTTACCTTATTACCGCCATTGCTACTCCAAAAAGATAATTCATTTTTTTTTATAGAAAAGGAAGGCGGACGAGCATATGGGCCATCTGATGGTAAGTGGAAGTGAAGATGGAAGATGGATGTAATCTTAGACATTGGCACTGTAAGAAATGTTAACCATCGCTTACATCGTCAATGCGCCAGCAACCATGGGACCTAAGTTTTTATGTCCCTTGTGCCTGTAATTACACTGGCTCACTCACCCTTCAAACCGGAACACAACAATACCAAGTACTGCTGTTTTACGGTAGAATATCTGATAAGTAGGTGGTACCTACCCAGGCGAGCTTGCACAAAGCCCTTCCACCAGTATTCGAAGATATCCTGCATAGGTTAAATGGAAGACGGAAAGGACGATATTTATTGAATTTGGTTATTTACTTATGTTCATACGTGTGCATATTTTCTGTATTCAATTAAATGATAATTTTTCTTAACAATGACACCTATTTCTATTATATTATTAAATTATCAAAAATATTATCAATTTCAAACATATATCATATTAAGATTGGGGTTCACACGTTGACATTTTTGCAATTTGAACTTTGAGAGGTATTACTTTATTATTTTAATAAATGCATGAGATAAATAGATAGGGTTATGTTCTCTGATGTATATAATTGATATTTGCAATTTAAAATTTAAAAATATAAAATTGATAACATCAGATAAATCTAATGTGTGACACATTAGATTTATCTTGCTTAGTTATCATTTTCTGTTTCTGTTCTGTAAATTGTTTTGCAAATAAAAAAATTATAAGCTTAGATATTTGTTGCTGACACAGACTAGACGTTTTTGTTTGCACTTAATCAAAAGCGCATGTCGTGTCTACATCAAGAGAAATGTAATCATTTCAATTTTTTGATTGTCATTTTGTTTAGTAGACCTATCAACATAAAATAAAAAATAAAAAAATCATTACTTTGTATACGTACTTTATACTACTTATATACTTATATTTTTACTGGACTACCCCACTTCAAGCCCTAACTATTCATACTTGTTTGCTCTGTACCGATATTATTACGATATTTTTAGGTTATTGTAACGTTCATCGTATTACTACGATATGTATACATACCTCTTTCAATACATCTCTTTTAATCCTAATCAAATAAAACAACATCCATTATTATTAAAAATATATTGTTTAGTAGATAACAAAAAAAAAAAATTGAAAATTAAGTGGTGCCCTGGTTCGAACCTACAATCTTCGATTAAGATTCTCAAGACCTACCCGTTGTGCCATCTCGGTTCACTAGACATAAGCTCGATATAAATAAAGTCTGATTAGCTTATGCGCTCGGAATAATCAGAAAATAAAATATGTCTGGATGTGCAGGTATATTACAGTATGATTTTATTCTTCTCAGCGCTCGTGTATCGAATATAAAGACGAGACAGACAAATGTTGACACTTTCTATTTATCATTTCGTTTCATTTACCATTTATGTATCAATTTACAAATATTAATAACATTAAACGCTTACAGATGTATATATTTTATCACAATTTATAAAGATTTTCAAAATGCTTGCTTTACTATACATATATTCATACTTTTTTTGCGACAAAGATTTATGTTAGGAATTTTTTGGAGCTGCTTCCATCACGCCGCTTCAAGACAGTTTCGTGCAAATAGAATTGTTACACGGAAATCATCTTAGATCGCGTTTATTTGTAACTAAATTATAAATAAGTCGCGAATATAGTATTTAAAATTAATTAAAATATTTTAATTAAATAATATGTGTAATTCAATATACTTGCTATTTTTATAGACACAAATTGGATAGATTAATTTATTAGTCCAGCTGTAATTGATACTGTAATCAAGGCATGTTTAATATAACATGTTTTAATCGGTTTTTCTATGAAACTATTACCATACAGCATATATGAGTTTCTGAGAACGTTTAATTATAAACCAATACGGAGCCGACAACCGATCGATGACATATCGATGTGAGATATCTAAAGATAAGGTGTATTCCACAGTAATGTAATTTACGCGGTAAAAAGTTGTCACTGCTTAAGCATCGTCTACAGGATTTTATAACCATATTGAAACCAGTTAAAACAACAGAAGAGTTAGTAAAAAATGTTTGAAGCGGGTTTAATTGCATTATTAAAGACCTACCCATGAACGGGACACAGATGCACCAAAGTTGGAACGTAAGATATTTTAAGAAAAAAATAGTATCCAGCTGTTCCGAAATGAAACTAAAAGTTACGTATATTATCTGTTATTTTAATCTATTGTACAATGAAAAAAGAAATTACGTCAGACACTATACAAGATTTATGATAGTTATGACGTAGCATTTTCTTTATCCATGGTCATCTTCTATAAACTAATCGAAATTCAAAATAATCAGCCGAAAGTATTTCAAGGACTTCCAACTGATTGGTTATTAAGGCTTTATAAGTGATGATATTTTCCTGACTGGTTTTGATAAAGACCTCGGTGGAAAATAGTCAACTGTGCAGGATAGTGCATAAGTGTGTGCGTGAACACGGGTGTCGCTATTCCCCATTCTCATACTTCGATAAAACGGCAATCCGACACGACCAGAGATAGAGTTATGGCACAAGAGAAAATAGATAGATTTTACGTGCATTCCGAGGCATGAGATTGTTAACAATAGCAACTTATAAACTTAAAGCTGATGACTGAATGTCTAATGAATCCAGTGCCTCAGTTTCACCAGCCGTACGAGTGAAACACTAGACCAGTGAGGCATTAAAAGTATTTTCGAGTTAAATTACTACCTAACTGTGTATTTGAGTCCAATTAGCGATTGTATTGTCTACAAAACACCGTGTATACATTACAAAAAACTTACTCCATTACGATTGGACATGAGCCAAAATTATCCTGATAACCGAAACCTTTTGTCATATATTACAATAACTACTGTAATGTGTCATGTATAAAATACGGTTCAGATGATTATACTTGAAGCTTTATTTTTTTATAAATGTATCTTTATATCACATGAATTTCAAACAAATCGAAATACTACTATTACTAATTTCAAGTAGACTCTTAAAGCACGGGTCAAGAAAATTATATTAAAAAATACTGCCCCGTATTTATATAAAATAATCCATTCTATCGTGGAGTTATGTGACTGAATTTAATTATTAATGAGCGAGTAACACGACAAACGCAGCATGCGAGAGACAAAAACGTATTCATACTCATATATGCAAAATTAAAACGCCGTCAAACAGATTTCGAAAAGAAATTTTTCTCCAACCACAAGAGGAGTAAATACAAATTAAGAACTTTGATATTTAATTGACGTTATGTATATCGCCAACCAGCAATATTTTGTATTGTTGTTTTCCAGTTGAAGGGTGAATGAGACATATGCAGTTACATACTGCAAGCAAGGGACATAACAACGTAGTTCCCAAGTTTGGAGACACATTGGCGATGCAATTGGGATTGGGATGGTTAATGTTTTACCGGTGCCAGTGTCTTTGATCAGTTGGGTCCAAGTACTATCAGGTGGCCCATATATCTAGCTACTTATCATAAATAAAAATAAAATAATTAAAGGCTGATGGTAGGGCTTTGTGCAAGCTCGTCTGGGTAGGTACTACCCACTCATCAAATATTCTACCGTAAAACAGCAATACTTGGTATTGTTGTGTTTCGGTTTGAAGGGTGAGTGAGTCAGTGTAATTACGGGCACAAGGGACATAACATCTTAGTTCCCAAGGTTGGCGACGCCTTAGCGATGTAAGCGATGGTTAACATTTCTTACAATGCCAATGTCTATGGGCGTTGGTGACCACTTACCATCAGGTGGCTCATATGCTCGTCCGCCTGCCTATACTATAAAAAAACTGTTTTTAATTTAGTCTTACTATAATAGCATATAAAATGAATTATAATATTTACTTAGAACCTAAAACTGAATTAATAACCCAAATCACGGAATTAGTTAAACTTCAATCGATATTATTCTAATGAAATAAATATTTACTTGATGTTCCACATTATGTCTGACGGCAAGCCAAATAATTAACTCGGGCAGTTAATTCCATTGTATCTTCGAAACCGAATGGAGATATAATAAAATTAGCTATTTGCTACCAACTTCCTTATTATTATGTTATGATCGTCGTCGTAACTAGATGGCTTTCTTCCCAGGCTATTATCTCAAATAGATTGAAGTATTACTATTCAATTTTTCTTATCATTTGGTAATTAAGCAGGTTGAGTTTGTCCTGTGGTTTAAATGCGTTGATCTTAACGAAGGTCGCGAGTTTAAATCCGGGAAATTACTACTCAATTTTCATGTGCTTATTTTGTGTTTATTATACATCTCATTGGCAAAGGCAAATCTCGTGAGGAAACACGTGTCGTATTAAGCCTATTATTAAGTAATTTTAATTAAAAGCCTAATATTATAATAGATTGACTTACCAAGATTTTTTCTCTAGGAGATTCTTAACAGGCTGATACTTCAACTCAGCCTTAACTCATAATCAATTAAGTCCGTATTATAAGTCCTGTGACTATATAGAATGTTTTTCTTTTCAATATAGACCAAAATCTAGGAAAATTCAAAATAATTTCAAATTAAGAACCGTAGAATGAACTTTGTTATCTTACGCTTTTAATGCTAGTGGGACAACAATTGGATAATTAATTATATTGACAAATCTAAGGCTGCTTTATGGATTTTTTTTTATTTTTTTTAAAACCACTTAAAGCTTTTAACACTGACTACATTTTCATTCCGAAGAAAACCACATCTGTTACGTGTCACCTACGTGATTCTTTAATTATTTGTTTCGTAAATCAGTCGCAGCGGCGCTGTTGAGTTGAGCGAACTATAATATATTTTTTAAAATAATTTGTAAAAGATGTGCAACATGTATGGAAATAGAAAAAGTATAGAATTGAGATCACTCATCGAGAAAGGCATATAAGGGATGCGGTGAAACCTGAAATTTTGCTGGCTTTAGTCGGGCTCTCACGGATCCATATAATTATTTTAAACTAGATTTAATATTAGATTATTATAATAATATTCACCCGCGTTAAATTTTAGTGCTCCGCCTCCGTGCAATGAAAGAAACAAACTCATCAGCTTAATATTAGTAAGTATATACATATATAAGTATTAGGTTTTATTAGATTTTTTTCTCTTTCTTTCATATATTTTTTCAACTTATTATGTAAATGCGTTTCAATTGATATTTTACAATTTTATATTAAATGTAAAGCTACCATCATAAAACTCAGTAGTAACACATTCCCACTGTTGAAATAACAAATGTGGGCTAATAAAATACATACCTACAAATAAAATGTACATGAACTATACATGTACTAAAAATCAACGTATACTAATATCACACCTTTTGATTATCTATAGTATGTATTAACTATGTACTGAGTAATATTATTTCTTATTTATTACATGACAAGAACGTGAAATTCACGCTTTTCATATCTAAAGTATAAATTTATAGGGGTTACGGTACAGTACAGTAACAGCCTGTTAACGTCCCACTGTTGGGCTAAAGTCTCCTCTCCATCTGGAGAAGGTTTGGATCTTGTTCCACCACACTGCTCCAATGCGGGTTGGTAGAATACATATCTGGCAGAATTTCGATTAAATTAGACACATGTAAGGAAACTTACGATGTTTTCCTACACCGTCAAGCACGATATGAATTATAAACACAAATTAAGCACATGAAAATTCAGTGGTGCTTGCCCGGCTTTGAACCCACGATCATCCGTTAAGATTCTCGCGTTCTAATCACTAGGCCATCTCGGGTGATATATGTAGTGGGTGAAACTGCCTTTATAAAAGTTTTATAGAATGATTTGGAATGTTGGTTTAGTAGTTTGTTTTTCAGTTCAGCATTTTAAAAAAACGTGTGTATATTTAATAGTAGATTTTCTAACATGGGATTTGAAGTGATTTTAAAAACGTAAAATATATTTTTTGTTTTAATTAGTAAAATTATTGCTTTGCATTGCCTGCGTGTGTTGCCTGAACAATTTTGCACATTAAAGTCATGTTTAATCTACTGTGAAATTGTGTGAACGGAAAAGTAATAATTTTCTGAAATCCTCTCATTTGTAGAACGAAGAATTTATTTAACTATAAGACCCATTGTTTGTACGGCAATGAAAAAATAATTATAAAATTGTTTTGTAAGCTATCGCTGAGAATAATTTATTTTATATATTTTTTCGGAATATAGCCAATATTGTCTTATGTACTAAACACCTGATCTACGCTAAAATTCAAAAAACCCGGGTTCAAAGCTGGAGGATTAAATTTAATACCCTTAATTTGTTTTTGCGATTTTCGTGAATGGCCATGGGGTAAAATATCTCATATCAGGTGAATTTCTGCATCAGTATATATATGTACATATATCCATCGAAGAGTAACGGTGTAATCAGTTCCAAGCTTCCCTTTTCATGAGAGAAAACCTTTGGCCAGCTATTGGACATTTACGGACTGTTAGGTAACTACATTATTTTAGTTGACAACCTTTTATGATTTTTTAAAGTGACTACCTACGTTTTACTTACGTCATTTATCGACAATGATTTCATTTCGTTTATTATATTACGATGGAAGCTATATAATAACCTGAATTATCAAGCATTCCTTGATAAATAATCAGTGAACCGAGGAAGTTTAGTAACTATTCCCGATAATAATAATAGCCAGCGTCTTTGTTCTATTTGCAATTAGGATATTTGGACCTCAGAAATATTTTTAAAACATATAACACGCTAATTTCCTCCACCGCTGACTGGAGAGCTTGGTTCATTTTTTGTCCAAAAATTCGGAATTGCGATTCAACGGGGAAAAACCGCTAACATTCATGCCAACATTCCGCGCGGTCATGATTTTTATGTACAGTAGATATTTTTTATTTTGATTTATATAATTAAATTCTCAACGTAAATAATTCTTATGTAAATAAATATAAATAACGGTTGATTTAGCAGTAATATATTGATTTAGCAGTATATCTTATCTGACTCTAGTAGTTGCTGTGTGAGGATACTGTGACAACTATGTACCTTGTTATGTAAATGGTTGCATATTAGCATAGCCTGTCGGGAAAATAAATAATCAGGAAAATAAATCATATAACCATTTTAGTAATAATTTAAAATTAAATCAACAAAATGGTACATTTAGTACCACAAACAGCTTTTATTTGTAAAATTGAAAATTTATATTTTTAAAATGACTTTATAACGAGAAATTTAACTTTTTTATTATTTAATAATAGATATATAATCAAAATATATTTTATTTTATATTGGTGGTAGGGCTTTGTACAAGTTTGTCTAGGTAGGAACCACCCACTTCTCAGACATTCTACCGCAAAACGGCAGTACTTGATATTTTTTTGTTTCGGTTTGAAGGATGAGTGAGCCAATGTAATTACAGGCGCAAGACATAACATCTTAGTTCCCAAGATTGGTGGAGGATTCACGATGTAAGTGATGTTTAACATTTCTTATAATGCCAATGTCTATGGGCCAGGTTGTTGACCACTTACCATCAAGTGGTCCATATGCTCGTCCACCTACTTATACTATAAAGAAAAATATAAATACATATATATTCAAGCAGGATCTTACGCAGAACCTTTATGCCTAGGAGACGCTCCTAATTAAATTATTTAGTCCAGCCAAAAGAATATAATTTTACTCTAAGCCTCAAACTGCCTGAGGGCCTTGGATCTCAAAGTCCGGAATTACGAGCTCTTTTGTATCACTACGAGTTACCACCAGATTGGCATTTAGATTAGCTTGTAGTATGATCAAATTTAATTACACGGGTATGTTTTTCACCATAGAAGCTTACGACCACTTACTTATTGATAGTCAAATTAAACTAATACCGGTTCGGAAAAGAAACAACCAGAACTGAGAAAAACCAGCTAAGGAAATCGGTTTTTCATTTTCAAGATAACACACCCATAAATTTATTAATTGTATAATAGCCATTACCACCCAATAATTCCTTTACACTATTTTAAATTTAACAACTGAGGGCATTTTGAACGCTTTCTTGGATTCCGTTGTAGAACCGTGTATTGTAACACAAAAGAGTTACTGACTCTATGCAGTAGTTTATCTAATTTACTATTATCTATGTAATATTTTGTTGAGTAACTTTTTATTAATGTTTTCTTGATATGAGATTTTAAATAATTAATTGGGGAAGTTATAATAAAAATATATATATTGGATTTTATTATATAAGCGAACACCTTGCTCATTGATATATTGACTTTCCTAAGAGGGAAACTTGGTGTTACAAGTTTTTCTTTACTTCTCGAGTTTATACAATTTTTTGTTACTGTTTCTATCAAAATAATCAATACTATTTTAACATATATAATACTGGTTTCCTTTCGGCTACACCTGCGTTTGAGGGGTAGGTACCCAATTATTTTGTCCCCTGACGAAGTGTATGATATTTTTATAATTTCATAATGATCGATTGAGAATTTAAGACGTGAAAACACAAAAAAAAACAACTAAACAAACTCATATTCGCATTTATAACTTAAGTAAGGATTGTGAATATACTGTGAACATTCTGACCTGAGAATATGCATTATTTTCACTCTATATTGTAATTTAGATTATGTACGTGTCTCTCGTATTAATCTGAATTAAAATTTCCTTCTTATCTTGTTATAGTTATGCTGGTCAAAATCTCTTATTGATATAGCATTGTTTTATAGAATAGGAAGGTGGACGAGCATATGGGCCACCTGATGGTAAGTGGTCACCAACGCCCATAGACATTGGCATTGTAAGAAATGTTAACCATCGCTTACATCATCAATGCGCCACCAACCTTGCAAACTAAGATGTTATGTCCCTTGTGCCTGTAATTACACTGGCTCACTCACACTTCAAACCGAAACACAACAATACCAAGTACTGCTGTTTTGCGATAGGATATCTGATGAGTGGGTGGGACCTACCCGGACGAGCACAAAGCCACCACCACCTGTAAATGCATGCCTTTTATAGTTAACTAGCTATTCATCGGCTTCGCACGGATCAAATAGGCGTCTAAGCAAAATGTTTATATCGTAATACATAATATAAATATTGCTTAATACGACGCACGCCAGTTAAGCTCCAAGTCCTTAATGAATTATGCGCCAAAAAGTTGCTCACGAAAAGACTGTGTTTATTGGTTAAACCGTTTGTAACCGTATTATATAATATGTAATGATTGTATTTAAAAAAAAAGCCGAGATGGTCTAGTGGTTAGAACGCTTGATTGATCTTAACCGATGATCGTGGGTTCAAGGCCGGGCAACTACTGAATTTTCATGTGCTTAATTTGTGTTTATAATTCATCTCGTGTTTGTCGGTGAAGGAAAACATCGTGAGGAAATCTGCATGTGTCTAATTTCATTGAAATTCTGCCACTTGTGTATTCTACCAACCCGCATTGGCGCAGCGTGGTGGAATAAGTTCCAAACCTTCTCCTCAAAAGGGAGTGGAGGCCTTTGCCCAGCAGTGATACATTAACAGGCTGTTATTGTGGTTATATTTATGTTTTTATTTTGGTACGTGTAACAAATGAATAAAAATTACAACTTTGCTTAAATCTCATTAGTGCACTTAGGTATATTACTAACTATATTTTTTTGGCTAAAATTTCTTTTGGTGATGATTTTCAAAGTAAATAAAAAATATTATACTGAAAAATAACAAAGTGTGTAATGTTATTTATTTTAATTTTGTTAGAAAGGGTCTAATATAAATAACATAGTATGTTTTTGTATGTTTTAAATCACCTCTTTTGTATCGTACATTACTGTTATTATTTTTGACTTAACATTTATCTCATTTACGATACAATTATTATTTTGCTTATATACATTTTAATACAAATATCGTTTATGGAAATTTTAAAATAACTTCTTGTCGTTCTGGGAAGTAATGGTTGTGTATTATTTAATTGAAGAAGTCGTATTTTTTGTTGTTGTTTTTTTATGAAAAAGAAATAAACACATTCTTTTATGTGTATTACATACAGCACCTCAGGGAGGATCGCTGACACAGCACATAGTATTAATCTAGTAGATCAGCATTTTTAGCTCTATATATTAGGATAGACTAATTATATGCAGCATTCAATATGTGATCCAACATCGATCACTATTGTTTCATAGGATTAAGTTTTATATATATATATATATATATATATATATATATATATAAGGTAGCATTCAATATGTGATCCAGCATCGATCACTATTGTTTCATAGGATTAAGTTATATATATAAGGTAGCATTCAATATGTGATCCAACATTGATCAGTATTGTGTCTTAGGATTAAGTTATATGTAAGGTCTAGAAATTAATTAAAGTGTTAATAGAAACTTTGGTTTTTCTCAAATCCTCCGGCTACCATAAACGTAATTTGTGACTAGTATATCCTGCGACAAAATAATTATGTAAATAATACAAAAAGGAAATCCGATTAAAAGTTAAAATGCAAACGATAAAAGTTTTACCCTTACTTGTATTAATCTTTTTAATCAAAGTTTGGCCACAAATTTAAAGTTTTTCGGACTAATTATGATTAAGTGTCCTAATTATGTTTGTTTTTTTTTAGGTTTCTAATTTCTTTATTATTTTCATGGCTATTTTTCCTAAATAAATTGGCTTATTACTTGGCAATAAGCTATCCAACTTGAAACTTAGCTTAAAGTTCATCTTACGTTGGTTACAATTATTTGTGAATAAAATTAGTCTCATTGTAAATTCCCGTCATCGTAGCGAGATAGATATGGAAAAAGTACGGTAAGTAACGGTGGATTTCCCAATGCTGGGCTAAAGTCACTATTATTATTACAATTAGGCATTTATGGAGAAATATTTATCATGCATGCATGTACTCCTGTTGTTTTAGTTTGATGTTCGAATGAACAACAAACAATTTAACATTTAATAATAATTAAAATAGAAAGGATGGAAAAACTTGTGATAGAAAAATATTATTTAAAATTTTATAACAATTCAAATAAACTAATTGTATTTATCTTAATGGAAACACTTTGTTATTATTATTAAATACATATGATTTTTCTTTATTTAATTTTTCTATTCATTTTAATGTTAAACGTTATTAAATAATTATATTTATAAGCTTAAGTAAAACTAATTAATGTTGCTATAGATCCCCCAGAGGTCATAAAATATTGTAACGTTAAGACGTATGAACAATAATCAACAGTATTCGTACCTAGTATTTTACGATTATTCAACAAACTAAGTCAGTTGTAGTTTAAGACAATTAATATAAAAATCAATTCCAAATAATTGTTATAAATATTAATAAATGTATTCAATGGACGTAAATAAAATTCTTTTATATATTAGATATTAACCTAGCCTACAATATTATACTAGGTTTCTTCGTTAAATTTTATATGACTATTAATTCGATTTACAAATCTATATACATAGCCTAAAAGGATTATATTACTCTGATAACCTTTTTATATAGTCAGTCACTTGGAATAAAAAATCCCTCTATTTAAAAAAAAAACGTATATGCAAAATACCTTACCTCACACCTTATATACACTTATATACATACGCAATTGACCAATAAAATTTACATGTTGCAAAACGGATCATAGTTTGAATAAACTATATATATTTATGAAATAATCTAATAACATATAAAATTCTATAAACACCGTTTCTTCCACATATATATTATAAAAATATTTCAGTTCGCCTTATTTTTTTTTTATTTCAACTTACCTCGTAAAGTTACGTTTTATAAACACGAATTGCGAACGCGGCGCGACACGTCAGCACCGTGCCGCTAGCGGACCGATACTGTCTCGTTCTTGATAAACTGATAGCGGCCCATGACATTTCAAACAGAAATGGTTTGAGTATAAATAAAATGCTTATTAGACTAACATTCTATTAGTCTCAAAATTTCTATAAGATGATATTATTATACTTTAAATAAAAATTTGTACATACATACAAACGATTCGAGATAAAGAAACCTTTAATGGTTTTTAAAACTATTGTATAATACATTTTAAATCAGTAAAATCGAAGAATTTACGATATGTAAATTTCATTTGGATTTTGTGTACATAAAAATCTCATTGTTAAAGATTGATTCCTCTTTTAGTGTATCTTTGTATATAAGTCGCTCTCTGCTCCCATTTTACATGGGTTGAGACTTTGACCTGAGATGTTTTCGTAACTAAACATATATTAAACATATCTATAATACAATCAGTAGGCGTTCTGTTCACCCGTAGTCTGAAATACACGCTGAAAATTCACATCGTACTGCAAGTCACGTGACTTTTTTAACTGTTATTGTTACTAAATTGCAAAATCGAAAAGAAATATTTAAGTGAAACTAAAAAAGGTCTGTTATTTTTTAAGGATTAATAGAGTGATATCCGGGAATTGTCCCACTGGTGGGCCATGATGCCTTGTTGACACGACGCGATCGCTAAGTTTTTCTTTATCGCCTCGCTCGAAATTAACCCTAAAAATAGGGAAGCCATGCCCGAATTTTAATTTGAAATCATCAATAATACCCGCGTGCTGTTCTCGGCTAATAAATAAATAATTTTAATTTAATATAATTCAATTTTATTTTTGTTTGTATTTACAGAATAATTATCTTTTTTTAAATCTTTTAATGTATAGATTTAAATTTACATTATAATGCACTAGTTTATATTTTATATTAAAATTGAGTTATTTATTTTGTTATTTAAGTTAAACGATTTTGTTTTTTTTTTGTTTTGCTTTTTGTCAATTAGATTTTTTTTTATTTTTTGATTATGAAGCCTATAATTAATATATTTTATATAATATAGCCTATAATAACAAATGTTTTTCTAAATATATAACATTAGCTTCTTATTTGATAAAATAAAACAAAAAAAAATATTAGTACTGTTGACACTAGAAGGATGACACCCATATAGTCCGTAATAGTTTGCTTAACCAGGCAAGGCATTGACTTATCGAACTACGAGTGTATTACAAGAAATAAGATGACAATGAAAATGACGAAGACGAGACAACTACGAGATATTGTAGTGCAATGACGCAAATACCGATACATTCTCTATTGTCTTTTTATACCTCTATAGTCCGATAAGACGGGAAGTAATGAGGTTGCTAGCGTGATAATCCCTTGCCTCGTAAAGCTTTAAGGTCTGTGCTTGACTTTTCTTCATTCGTATTGGATTGCCTCATTGGATGATGAGAGTGAGAGAATTGAGAGTGCTGAGTGATCTGTGTTTGCGCATATACTTGTGCAATATTATATAAATCATATGCAATTGGACTAGTCTTGGGATCGGTCGTGGATGAAAATTGTATATTGTGCTTACGTAAAGTATGCAAATCTTTAACCTTATAGGTCATGTCAGGTCAGGTCATTTGAAATCTGATTTAATCGAATTAATAGGTTTTACGCAAAACCGGTAAAAAATACAATAAAACAGATATCATTTATAGCATCAGTATGAATACAATAGATATATATTAAAAATGTAAGCGTTAGTTTGATTTACATATATTATACAGCGTGTGTAATAAAATTACTTTTATATCTGTTTTATAGAGCATCACTAATGTAGGTAAAGTAGTTTTCATTTAAATGTGCTAAATTGAAGCGAATTATTGTTTTCAGCTTTTGGATTTGTGTGAAGAACTTTCGTAGATAGATTAATTGTATAATTTTATTAAGCTAGTTATAAAAATAGAAAATTAATATTATCCCCTATTAATAAAATTTTAAATGTATTAGATATAAGACAACTTTCAATCTTCACATTCTAACTAAAAATATGTTTTTTTTTTCAATTAGGCTTTCAGATCTTTCTGAATTTTCACAATTATATTGAAGGTAAAGCTACCAGGAAAGAATGTCGATTCTACTAAATTGAACCGACCAGAAACATAGAAATTGCTATTTTTAATCAAAGAGTTTTTTTTTTGTGTGAATGTATGCTGTTGGCCCTACTAGCCTTTACAGCGTCACCGGTCGTTGTGGCGAGTACTAGACTCCGCCTTGAAATTTGCACTGTCTCGGGTTCCGCGACGCGTCCATCCTGAGGGTGTCACCTATGAAATCGCACCTCGACTCAGGACGTAGTCGGTGGGGTGGAAAGCACTCCTGCATGAAGCACCATACTATGTCAGGACCAGTTGCGTGACGTCACTAGTCGGGGACCTCGTTTCCGCCCGCGACAACGGTGTATATATGTTGTATATAGTGTTTTCCCTACGAAGAGAGCCTTTGCGACAGTTATCCTATCGTCTTTGTCGTCCAGGACGAGCATAAGACGCCCGAGTCTGTTTGGAAGGTTACCTCTATGGAAAGTGTACGAGCATTCCTGTGCTATCAGCGGAACGCCGTAGAGCATTGTGAGGTGTTTGGCGATCGAATCGATTTTAATGTCCTTATGTAGGTCGATGTTACGTATGTACCAAGGCGAGTTGGTAGCAATACGACAAGATTTTGAATAATCTCCTCGGTTCTGCATCTTGCATCGGTTAATTTGGGATGGTTTGCAGTGGGCAAGGACAGGCTCGTCGCATAGGTCTTAATCAAAGAGACATGTGTATAAAGTCATACTAACTCGAAAATCTTTTATTATAGATATAATAATCTTGTACGGAATAATAGTCTTTACATTTAAAGGATGTATTTTAAAATAAACTACCCACGCGTTTAAGGTGAAAACAGTCTGGCGCATTCAAAACCCACCTAGCGCAATATCTAGAGTTATAGACATCAAAGCGAGCGAATGTTGTGGGTAGATGAGCTCTTGTGGAATGATGAGTGAATAATCTTTTGTTGTTGTATTTTCAGGTAAGGGTAAAGGTCGTAAGTTTGTGAGTAATATACGACTTTAAACGTTTATTATAAGCATCAAAATAGCGTATCAATGTAGTAGGTTTTCAACATTTCAACAATGAGAACAAGCATATGCTTACGGAATGCCACTGCTGTGTGTTTTCAGCAAAGAAACGGAATTTTTCGAATTCTTACTACCGTATTGATAGCGTCAAACACAAAAAAGGGCTTTCACAACTCTTGAGAGATATCTCATGAGATATATATATACACGCGTAACGTTAACGGAGTTTTACACGCGTAACGTTAATGGAGTTTTTGTTGTGTAACGTTAACGGTCACAACAATCACATTCAATCTTTGGTCAATTCCATTCAGTCAGTCACATTTCACTCTTATCACACTCAAAATATTATGGTATGGTCAGACAGCGGGCGGGACGGAACGACGAGGATGACGTCACACCGCCGTCGCGCTCCGCGTGCCACGTCCCGCCGTCTGTGTGACTATTAATATGAATACTCATAGAACACGACTCGACGCCGTCATTCCAGCGTCACGTCACCGTCTTACCCCGTTCGCTGTCTTACCAAGGCTTTATTTCAATCTTATTTATTATAAAAAATGGATGTCGTTGTATTTCTTTGAGAATAATATAATTCGACACCATTTGACCGATGACCAAGAAAGTTGGCACATTTTTGTTCTTTTTTTTATATAAGGAACGTTGTTTATACTATCAACGTTGTTATAGCTTGCAGCAAGATGGTGGATCGACTTCTAAACCGTTCAATCTATTGCCACGATAATTGGGACACAAAGAAGCTTTGCAAATGTTTACCGAGCATTAGCTAGTACGTCTTTTTTATGTATTTATAATATTTATGTACAATCTGTTTTATAAATATTTTTCGGATTTTATCCACGATTGTATCTTTTTTCATTTTGACCGACATTTTGAGATAGTTTCCGTGATTAAAATCTGACTGCCCGAATAATATATCTAAGACGTAACGAGTATGAAATTACGAATTATAAAGTGAAAATTTTAAGTTAAAAATATTAATACAGCTTAATACAATTAAATAATATGTACATTAATAGTGCTTTAATAAGCTACGAATAAATACATGTTATTTTATTTTTTCATTAGCTACACGTTCCGACTTCACTCGGATAAAATAAGATTCTAATTGTGTGCTATTGTGTGAACAACGATATATAAACATTCGCTAACTCATTTAATAACCCATACTGTGCTTAAGCATATTACAAGACACTCGCACGCTTACTTGAATGTCTTTCAATATTCCTAAATCTGTATATACATATATTTTTAAATATGTTAAGTATATTATGGCTTACTTGTGCCAGGGCTTTTTGAGAACGTAAAGGTGGGTGAGATCTGCCGAACGCCCGTGTCCCTAGGCGTCGTCTGGGTCCGATGTCCTCTCGCAGCCGTACGCAAAGTAACGGCGGCGGGACGGATCCACATCGGATGGGACTCCGCAAGAGTCGAGGCACTGGTGAGCAGACCTTTACGCTGCTATCGGTGCCTCGAGAAGGGTAGGGTTGAGGTGCTCAAGCACCGTCGACCGAAGTGATAGATGCTTCACTTGTGGAGAGATTGGCCACAGGGCGAAGGATTGCACCTCTCGGTCGATGAAGTGCCCTTTGTGCGCGGACATGGGTCGTCAATCGGCTCACCGTCTTGGCACCAAAGGGTGTTGCCCAACGAAAGGAAGGAGGAAGAACAAAGCTTCTCTTGTCTAAACCCAGACGACCGCCGAGGCTCTCGCCTCAGCACCGGGCCCTAGCCCTCAGGAGGCAATGGAGGTTTCCAATTCGCGGGTGTAGGGGTGATTCAGGTGAACCTTAACCACTGCCGCAACGCTCAGCAATTGCTGATGCAGACCGTTGCGGAGCGGTCCACAGGTCTCGCGATCGTGGCCCTATAATGTCCCCGTCCACCCTCGCTGGTTTGGGGACGTCACTGGAACCGTCGCAGTGTATTGGGCGGGCGGTGAAGGGGTCCCCCCTTGTTCCCTGCTTGAAAGGGGGCAGGGATTTGTAGCTGTTCGGTGGGGCCCTTTGGCCATCGTAGGGTGCTACGTTTCTCCCAATAGGTCCCTCGCCGACTACGAGGCGTACCTAGACGGGCTGGCAAGCTACATACACAGATGCTTACCCCGTCCCTTGATCGTCTTAGGGGACTTCAACGCTCACTCCACGGCTTGGGGTAACCCCAGAGACGATCCAAAAGGAGAGACATTACTTGAGTGGGCGGCTGTTCTGGACCTCCGGTTACTGAACCGAGGTTCGGAGAGCACATGCGTGCAATGGCAGGGTGAGTCGGTCATCGATCTCACATAGGTGACGCTGCTGCCATTCGCATGGTTTCAGGATGGCGCGTCGCAGAAGAGGTGGTCACACTATCCGACCATCGCTACATCGTATTCGATGTAGCTCTCCGCCATCCTAAGCACCCCACTCATCATCGAGGAGGCAACCTGCTGCGTCGATGATCCCTTAAGAAGCTTAACCGAGACTTTCTCGAAGCCGCTGCCATCGTTGTGCCCTGGCCAGAAAACGCCGAAGAGGTCTTGTCCGATCCAGAGGTGGAGTCAGTTCTTTTCCGGGATACGATGACGTCAGTCTGCGACGTCTCTATGCCCCGAGCGGGCCGCCCTGAGCGTCGGGCGGTGTACTGGTGGTCAGCACAGATCGCTCAACTGTGCGAGTCCTGTCTGCGCGCGCGCCGTGTGTACACCCATACCCGAAGAAGAAGGCGAGCAACTCTAGACCAGAAAGCTGAAACATACGAGGCGTTCCGGATAGCCAAGTTGGCGCTCCGAGTCGAGATCTTGAACGCCGACGCTCGTTCCTGGAACGAGCTCCTGGAGGGACTCGACAGAGATCCGTTCGGGCGTCCATACCGTATGGTGTTGGGCAAATTGCGCTCGTGGATGCCCCCACTGACGGCGACCTTAGATCCGGATCCGATAAGTCTCGATATCGTCAACGCATTCAACACATTGCCCTGGGACGCTATCAGGGAGGCACTTTTACACCATCGTGTGCCTTCCTACCTGCAGGCGATCGTCAATGGCTACTTGCGCGACAGATACGTTTCGTATATGGAGCAAGACGGTAAGAGGACCCGGAGAGAGGTTTGCTGTGGGGTTCCACAGGGGTCAGTTTTGGGGCCTCTGTTGTGGAATCTCGCTTATGACGCAGTCCTCCGTGTCCCTCTCCTTGAAGGTGTCAACATCCTTTACTATGCAGACGACACGTTGGTGCTGGCATCGGGGGAGAATTTTGAGAGAACCAAAGAGCTCGCCGAGCTCGGGGTGAATATCGTCTTCGATAAGATCTGCGAGTTTGACCTTCGGATAGCATCCCATAAGACGGAGGCGCTATGGTTCCATAAACTGCCAAGGAGCAGGGAACCGCTCGACTCGCACATCCGCGTTGGTGACTCAAACGTCCAAGTGGCCAGTTACATGAAATACCTGGGCCTCACCCTGGACGGTCACTGAGACGGCTCTTGCGACGTGGCGTGACCGTCTCTGCGAAGAACGGTACGCGCGCAAACGCGTCGTTGGAGCGATCCTGCCAGCCTTCGAAGCCTGGATGAGACGAAAGCGACGAGTCACCTTCCGACTTACGCAGGTAATGACCGGCCACGGTTGTTTTGGAGTATACCTGTCTAAGATCGGACGTGAATCGTCGGCGATGTGCCACCACTGCGGTGCAGACCGGGACACCGCTCAGAATACGCTGGAGGCGTGCCCCACGTGGAATGCGGAGAGGGAGATCCTGGTCCGCGAAGTCGGACAAGACCTCTCGGTCGGCGATGCTCCGAAGGGAATCGGCGTGGAGGGCCGTAGCCTCCTTCTGTGAGACCGTCATGGTCCAGAAGGAGACGGCGGAGCGGGAACGGGAAAGGGCCGATCCTGCTTGTTGGAGACGACGTCGGCATCGTCTCGGCCTTCCCACAGCCCCGACGCCCGGGGCTTAAAAGATAGGGCGTAACCCTGGGGCCGGGGATGCGTGAGGTGGGGGCCTCGCGTGTCTTATTTCAGACGGTCCTGAGGAAGACGGCAGCCGGGATGGCCTCGCGCACTAGCGAGGAGTGCGGGGGGGCGAGATAACCTTCGCCCCATGAGGAGAGCTCCGCTGAGCCACGAGCGGAGCACAGCATGGGAGAGGCCGCGGATGCGTTATATCAACACGATCCCGCAGCCTCTCCGATCCGTGCCGAGGACGGCCAACGCAGTGGTTTTAGTGGGTAAGAATCCCACATAACCCAGTTCTCTCCCCCAATGAGAGCTGGGTACCTTTCTGAAGAAAAAAAAGGGCTTTGTGCAACTTTGTGCTCATCTGGGTTTTGGTACCACCCATTCGTTAGATATTCTACTGCAAAACAGCAGTGCTTGGTATTATTGTGTTCCGGTTTGAAGGGTCAGTGAGCCAATGCAATTGCAGGCGCAGGGGGCATATTGGTTCCCAAGGTTGATGGCGCATTGGCGATGTAATCAATAGTTAACATTTCTTAGAATGCCAATGTCCATGGGGGTTGGTCCCGTCCGCCTACCTATACTATAAAAATATATAATATAGAATTATAATAAGTATGAAGGCGTATTTATTTTGTCGATTGCAATTTACCTCAGTAACACAAATGCGCTTTATACTTTAAAGCATCGTTCTGTACGTAGGCGTTCCTCTCATCTCAGGGGGCGGAATGTAGGAGTACACTGTGAACGTTTTCAAATCAATACCGGACTTCGAAATAAAATACAGACTATTCAACACGATTTTTCTCTCCCATCGAAATCCAATTTTATGCGCTATTCGCACCTACGGATTAAATGTCGAAGCTCAATAGCAATGAGTCGAAATAAAAAATAGTTGATTCCCCTAAATTGCTAGGGGTGTTCGATATAAAGCTTGCTGCTAAATCCCTGAATAATCTGATCAATTTAGGGTAACGGCTTAATATGAGCGAATCTAAAACCGTGGGGATGAATGAAAATTTAAGATATAGTGTGGACCATAAACCGACCCTCGTCGGGTACAATTAAATATACTATCTGAATTTAGGTGTAACGTACAATTGAAAACAAAATGTTTTTTTTTTTTTAATTTATAGTTTATAAGAAATCACAGATAGCTTAGCTATGCATTGCTTATAGGAAACTATGTAGTTTGCATAAATCTTACATCTTGCATAAATCTTAAATCTTCTTTTACTGGTAAATTAGAAAGGACATACTAGATTAATATGTATTATTATTATTATTATATGAATACGTGCGGTACAATTATCGCTTATAATAAAAGTGGTATGGGTGCGACCCAGATGGTCCATACGATAAACTCCCCAGTGGAAAGAATGAAATATAACCTTTTTTAATTTTAATTTAATTTTTAATTTATCTGTTTTTTAGGTTTTTTGGTCTCAACAAAAAATTACTCGATCGATTTTTACTCAAATCTAATTAGCGCTAGAATTTGTAATTCTGCGTCAAATGCAATTGGTACCAGCACGATATCATTTTTCGTTCTCGAGATAATCGTGACGAAAAATAATCCCGAACGCACCTACGCACCTACGTACACGTACATACACACAAACAGACATCCTCTTAAATACATTATCAATGGAGAATATGACCATGAAACGTGGCGAAATGTCAAAATTCGGGATTTACAAAATCCGACCTATTACAAAAACTTCCCACTGGGAAGTTAATAATTTTACGTAAATAGAAAAATTAAAATAGTTATCAATCTTTTAATACGCCTACAACAATAAGATCTATAATTTGACATGTATTTTAAGCCAGTGGGATCACCTTTTAAAATAAAACATTAAGTGATAGAACAAATATTAAGTGGTTGGCATTCATTCAAATAGGCTTAAGGAAGCCTGGTAAACTGATCTCTAAGTTTGTCACTACCGTGTTATTTTTGTATCTATATACCTTAGTAGTAGATACTCATATTCTACCAGACACTTTGTGTCTGCCCCCTTTTTATTATATATATTTATTTATTTAATAACTTTGTATAAATGATAACATAATAGAAATAAATATTAATTCCTACAAAATATTGTATTAATATGATTAATGTTATTTGAAAATAGACAAAAGATTCAAATTTGTTATCGCGAAATGCAAAATAAACATTTTATACATTTCCACCGTAACATTATCCGGTTAATTTAAATTTTTATTGATATGGTTTACACTGACCATAATTCACTTGTCAACGACGTTTTGGTTCAGTTAATTGAAAATGTTTGTTAAAATATGCAATACGAGTATAATGCGTTATCATTATTAATTATCTTCATTCATTAATATGGAAATAAGTAGATATTGAAAATTTACTTTCAACAGTTAATTTTTAGTAACAACTTATTTTAAGGGTCCACGAAGATTGTACTCAACTAGTAATATGAACTCTCAATTATAATATTGAATTTATTTTAGATTATTTTTATGGAAGAGCCCCATGGAAATATATTTAAGTGTGTTACTCCCACTCCCCTCTTTTCATATTGAAGACTGAGTGAACTAGTGTGTGGATAAGTACAGGTATTCATCAATATAAGAAATATTATACTAGTAAGCAATGCGTATTATAAAAGAAAGATTCCGCCACGTTTGTGTATATGTCTGTTTGTCTGTCTGTTGCTGGCGATAAACTCAAAAACTAACTGATTTTCATACAGATTTCAACAATGGAGTGATAAATGCAGAGGGTTTAGTTATATAATTTAAATACGAAAAAAATATCGCTTTACTGGCGTGCACAACGTAAACCAACAGAGATGTATATTACGATATAAACTTTTGCTTGCGAAATAGGAATAATAAGCTTGTTGGTAATGAAACATTTGCGTTAACAACATTTCTAAAATGGTAACCGTAATGTTATATTAAGAACGGGTGGTAACCCAAGAGCTTGCACAAAGCAAAGAGATCAAGTAAATACATACATTTATTGCTTATAACGTTTTGAATGATACATAGCTAACAGCGGTTACTGCAAATTAAGATCAATGTAAATTATTAGTCTACCATTTTATTTCAGCCGAGGAATCTGTATAGTCCTTCGCAATATCTCTGATTATTTGAAACTGATACTAAAGTAGAATTTACAGTCATTTATAACATCTGCTTGGGTCTTTTTGGGAGGGTTAAAATTGTGAGATCTAATATGAAAGAAAATATTCCAACTATGTTTTATATTATAATATAATTCTCTTATAAATTAAGGATAAATTTAAGTCTAATAGGCCCTATTTTTAAACCTCCATTTACGACAAATTCAAATATCATATTTCTTTAATTCAATTTTATAAGTTATTTATTTTGTTTGTGATTCTTAAATATCACTTGAAAAGGAAATTTGATAGAAGTTCTTGATAGTATAATAATAATAATAATTTTAATATCTTTAGAATAAATTAAAATATTATTTCCTTAGTCCAATTCTTTTTATATCTTTAACGAAATTTATTAACAGTTGTATTATATAATAGTGGTCGCCTAGTTGTCGGAATTCGACCGGAGTCGGGAAAGCATATATGCATTTTTGGAATATTTGTTTTGTACTCGTGTTTCCAATTATTTTTTATAACACTCAATCTCAACAATAGCAAACAAAAAAAGGTAATTGGTCGACAAAGTGGAGTGCTATTCTTAAATAACTGACTTCAATAGTCACCTGTGAAATGTTGACAATCGACTTGTGATATACTATTGAAGCGTGTATTCTTGAAATAATTATTACGGTCAATGTCACTTTCTGATAATACACGAACGTTTCCTGCGGTGAGTTTTGAGTTTGTTCTTACCGACTAGCCCAATTTAGGAAACAAAGGTACTGAAATTTTCTGTCCTTGCTTATTTATATACACATAGATTCCTCGGTTGTCACCCAATGGTTTAATTAGACCAATGGACCAATGGACCAATTACTACTATATATTCTATCTGGCTCGAAATACGAATTTCTAACTCACTCACGGGACTCACCGGCGCCTAGAACATTCAGTGCACCGGAAAACCCACTAAAAAATCCTACCCTCACCGCTCACGCTTGTCACAGGATACTATCGTGTCGCCGCGAAGGTTAGCCCGGCTGAGCGGGCTTAATTACTAAGGTTAAAATAATTCAATTTACAATGCTTTAGGTTAAGCTATTGATAGTTTCAAATTGATACGATTTGGTAGATTGACAAAATTCCAAGACATTATATTTATAAAATCACTAGTAAAATTTTAATATCACGACTTGACAGTACCTAACCCTTAACATATACTCGTAACTACGAATGTTGATTTTGTGTCACGGCTTCGCTGCTCAATCCCACGCCACGTTTCACTGTTCCTACTGCTGTAGGATCGTTTTATACTTTTAATATTACAAGCTGACAGAGTATTGAGGGTAAAGTTAATATCAGAATTTAATTATGAATATATACAAGTCAATACAATTGATTTCGAAAAATTAAGACATGTTGTTCGAGTAATTTTGAACGTTATATATGGCGGCTTTTATTTGTTACAAAATGTAATCAAATGTAAATTAATAATAAAAAAATGTAATTAAATTCATTTCTCAACCACACTTTTACGAACACCTTTGAATCGATACTTTAAATATTATTTCGTGGCGATTCTAAGTGGAACTAATATATAAAAAACGATTCTTTCGCAAAGTTTCGAATAAGCTTACTAAGTAGCTTATAATAAAAGCAGCATCCATTTTTTCAGCTTATGGTCGTTTATATTTTACAAAAGGATAAATTTTTAAAAGGTGTTTGATTGTATAAATTAAAAATACATTTTCTAAACTTGTTTTCTAAAAACTTAAGAAACGTAACAACAAAAAATTGCTTCTGATGTTAAAATTACCTACTTAAGCAGCAGACCATGTTCAAGGGCACATGAAAAACGTAAAGCAATAAAATTATTAAAAGATTATTCCAAAGCTTAAAATAGATTTATTTAGCATAAACAAAATGTAGTGACGCGCGTTGATCCAATAACTTACAAGCCATTTACGCCTTCGCGTAATTACGGCAAGTTATATTTCATTTAATTAAAAACACAAAATTAAATCTTTCGTTCGGAGATATAATCAAAATTCGTACCTCGTTTGTCTAGCGGCTAACTTGAAGGGCAGCAGATCAGTGTCTCGGGTTCGTGTCCCATCCCTTACATCGTCAATGCGCTACCAGCTTTGAGAATTAAGACGTCCATTGAGCCTCAACAATACTAAGTTTTGCTGTTTGGCGGTAGAGGATTATATCAGACCGTTGTTTCAAGCCAGAACAAGGAATATTTCTGGTTTAGAACAACGGTTGACAGTGTTAGTGTTCTGTAATCTACGAAACCCACGTTGGTCTTGCATCTAAACTCTCTCCGGTTATATTAAATTGCCATACGGTCTATAAGAATGAGTTTCCGTGCAAACTTGTGCACTACCTACTAAATGTTTAACTATAATATTAATCAAAGTGACAAACCTAATATTGTGTCATTATTTAAATACGTATTTGTATCTTGGACACAAGTATAGTTAAAGAGTAATATTTAAGAAAGAACGTTTGCATAGGCTTTAATAAAGATTTTAGAGCTTTCTATTGTTTTATTATTTCCCGAGCTACATTCTGTATTTACAGTCGAATTTTGCTAAAGATATATTATCTTAGGTAGTAATTCTTAGGTAATATTATCTTCAGACACTTTAATTAATATAAACGACATACATTCTAACAGATGAAGTTAAATAAACGCTTGTAAATAGCTTGCTTCACGGAAACTCGGAGTTCTGAACAAGGCGCGGCGTTAGTCACGCCACAATAACTGTGCCTGTTGTACAAAACACAGGTACGGTCTTGCGTTGAATATTGCTCACATCCTTGGGATGGCTCCGCTAAGTAATGGAGGCCTTGGATCGTCACCCGTAACCTACTGGAGGCCTAGGATGGTCACTGCAAGTGACGTGAAAAAAATCGATCTTTTATTTTCTGAATATATAGATGGCACTTAAGTGATTTTTGAAGTCAGATAACAAAATATGTATTAGCAAATGGACCTTGATAATAATTGGTTACCATCCATAGACATTGGCACCGTAAGAAATACTAACCATTTCTTACATCGCCAATGCGCAGCCAACATTGGGAACTATGTCATGCGCTTGTGCCTGTAGCTACCGGAATAGCAATACTGTTTATTTTGTTATTGTTATTTAGCGGTAGAATATCTGATGAGTGGGTGGTACCTACCCAGAGGGGCTTGCACGAAGCCCCACCAAGTTCGAAGTGCATTAAATTAAACAATAATCTAAACAATTTACACGAATTGCCGTACAACGAATAAATTTTTGATAATCGCTTGTTATTCTCGATCGGCATTGTATTTTGATAACGAATGCTGACGGGCGTCCAACGCGAACGGCTGTGGATATAAAGGTTGAATTATAGGTTTTGTGTGTCAGGATTTGTGTAATTGACATGACAGATTAAAATTGTATTCAGTTCGGCTTTTAATTTAGTCACCCGTTTTATATATTACATCTGTTTTTGTTTTTATTTAATTATTACGCCGCGACGTTTCGACAGAGACCTGTCGAGCTCATCTCATTATATAATCATTTATAAAAATAAATACTAAAGTTTGTATGTTTAATTCTTCCGATTGTGATGAAACTTTTGTGAGTTGTTATGCTCACTTTATTGGCCCAACCCGGGATCGAACTCAGAACCTCGGGATCTAAGGTCTTATATCTAGCCACTAGACCAACAAGGCAGTCAGGCTATTATGCTTTACATCCATGTTACATGTTAAAAAAGAACTATGAAAAGGTTAACTAGCACATTGTAATAAGTAGCCTGTAAATGTTACGCTTACGCTAAAATATCTTTTAAAAAAGTAACGTTCCAAATATAAAACCTATAAAACAAATGTCCCTTAATTTAATTCATCATATGCAAGTTTTCTCACATCTTATTTCATCGCGAGACCGTGTTGAATAATAAACTACAGATCAAGTAGATAGTACATGAAAGTTTAACATTTTTATAACAAATAAATTAAAGATCTGAATAAATATATCATTAAATGTATTTGTGTCTGTATGCTTCTGATAATTTACTTAAGTAAATGAGTTAAATTATAACGAAAATTTTTTTTGGGATATTATTCACACACGGCCATCTGATCCCAAATTAAGCAGAGCTTGTACTATGGAAACCAGACCTCTGATATACTACATATGCTACTTTTTTTTTGTAAATACAAATTTATATATATAATTACACCCATACTCGAACAAACAGACATGTTCATGCTCACAAATGTCTGTCCTGGGTGGGAATCGAACCCACAACCTTCGGCGTGAAAGGCAAGTATCTACGAGCCACGCCAACCGGCTTGTCAAATAAAAGAGGTTTTTATTTGTATAGCAGTGACTCCCAACGAGAGGGACTATTGTTATATATTTAACGAGTTTTAACCCACGTACTTTGATTACGATTTACGCGTTCTACCCACTGTACCATCGTTTCTAATGATGGTTACAACCCATATATATTTACTATTCTCTACATTACAAATGAGCTGACTCCATTGAGTTAAATCCTTTATGTCTGTAATTACTCTGACGTCATCAATGCAATATACTTATTATAAGAGATACACATATCAAAGTTGTGTCTAAAGAGTATTTTTTGTATGTGTTTAATTTCAGAGGTCAATAACCTCTATGACGTAGATTCTTTGTAAATTTATATACGCATAGCTTCCTTGCGTAGGCAAAAAAGTAAAAAGTATAGCAACATAGTTGAATAAATAATGACAATTGAAAAATAATTGATTAAATAATAAATTCTAATAAATTATGAATGATATAATTACTTATATATGTTATTAATTATATAAATTAAAATAGTATAATTAATTATTGTATAATTATGTAAAGATACGAAATAGCCCGATAAACACTTTTAACATAAAAAACAACTGTTTCCGAAAACCCTTTATATGATAAAAAGCCTATAGTTAGTACATAATCGTTGATTTATATTTATATAAATTATTTAATTGTATTTAATTATAATATATTTGGAAATTATTGGAATTGGATAACAGTTTAGTTTAACACTACAGTCTGAAACAGACGATAGCTGTATAATATAAAACAACATGATTCAAAAGTGCATATAAGAATATTTTATTAATTGAATTTGATTGTAATGTAAAATGTTTTCACTATCACAATATAACTAACACTATGCAATTGTTAGTTCCTTAATGTTTTCCTCTTGTTAAGAAATTCGTGTTTATATTCAGCGAAACAACAAGCTCGAAGCATTGAAGATTAAGATAATTGGGGCCCAAGACATTGTATTAATTAATATTATCCTTTCAAAACAATACTAGCAACGTTTTTTTTTTCTATTTAATTATAAAATATATATATTTTATAATATATATATATATATGTACAAGATATATTTCGGCGAGTGTGCTCGGGAACTCGGGAACTATTTGTTTTGGTTCCCCCGTCACCTTTTTACCAAAGAACTGCGAGGCATCGAAAGGATCTGCACCCGTACGTGGTTGACGTTGACGAATTTAAGACACGTACGAAACGATTTGCTTCCTGATACGCACCGTTAAGGTCTGGAATACCCTCCCGACCTCCGTTTTCCCCACCACCTACAATATGGGTACCTTCAAGTCCAGAGTGAATAGGCACCTTCTAGGCAAGCGCGCTCCATCTTAGACTGTATCTCACTTTCCATCAGGTGTGATAACAGTCAAGCGCTAGCCTATACATTTAAAAAATAAAATGTATAAAAAATATTTTTTTCATAATCTATTACCAGAAGTAATCTGATTAAAGGATTTAATGAAAATTCTGCTGTAATGACGAGTTTTTTGAGTTTTTTATTTATAGAAATTTAATATCTCAATATTCATGAATGTAAACCACCACTTTTGGTGTGAATTAAATTCGATACCTATGCAAACGCTCATACAGAAAATGTCCTTTAAATACGTATAATATATTTTTTTCATACAGGCACAAGGAATAGATCTCTAGGCAGATAAAGGTTTGGCTTATACTCGAAGTTACACTTACAGCACAATAGTGTATTGGTTAAGGACCACTTAACATCAGGTACATTTTATCATTTGCTGTTCTAAAATACAAAACAATGGAACGTAAATTACTTTTGCTCAACAAAATTTGTTCACCGAAATAAAATTTATACGTTGTTATTATTTTCGTTTTAAAATTTATTAAAATAATTTAAACTTCTGGCGTTCATTATCAAAGAGAAAACAAAAAATAAACGAATTTTTCTTCTGTTCACAAAATAAAGAACTGTCACATCAACTAAAACAATTCGACTTGAATAATATTTCATCTCATAAAAATGCGATTTATTTAACATATGAACAGGGGCATTATAAATATGATAAGAATTCTTCATGTAGGTACGTCTGAAAAAGTCATACATTGTTATGCATGGCAGTGTGACAAATGATATATCGGTATGGTTTGTCGTCGGTTTACAAAGGAATTTGTTGCTTTGGAATTCGCAAAACTTCGGTTTTCTCAGAAATAATAAAAGGAAATTTTAGTGTGCGTACTAAATATGATTTATAATACAATTGACGATTTATCGAAAAATTTACTCGTAACAGTTTATTTTTAAACTTACTCACTTTCTATAAATGTTTTACATGACCTCGTTGGTCTAGACTAGATATAAAGCTGCAGATTCCGAGGTCCTGGGCTCAATTCCTGGTTGTGCCAATAAAAAGTTATTGGGTTTATCTGTGGAAAAACTCTTAGTAGCAGCCCGCAGTTTGGAAATTATAAATGTGTACACTCCCGTGCCTAAAACACATACAACCGACACGACTGAAGTGACACGACTGAAGTGAGTTTAGGCTCAGGACCAACTCCTGAGCCTAAACTCACTTCAGTCGTGTCGGATTGCCGTTCCATCGGATTGTGAGAGTAAGAGAATAGACAGTACATTAGTTGTGCATCACGTGTGCACTATAATATGTCCTGCGCAGTTTTGCGCAGCTAGTCTCTCATGAGGGCGACTAGTGCAGAACCTTCTTCCTGACTGTACTGGCCGTCCTCACATTTGGACTCTACTACCATTTAACATCAGGTGGAGTAGAGTCATTTGCCCTCCCGGCAAATATAAAAAAAAAAATATTGGCCGCTATGGACGAAATCGGTCAGGAAGACGTCATATGGTTTAAGAAGTTTATGTCTAAAAACAAATATAACAAAACACTAATATTGTCGTTGTTGATACATTTTGCTATTTCTTTGATTTTCAAGTTGTCAACTAAATAAAAAACATCAGCGAGGAATGTCTTTGCAGCTGCGCTAGTCAGTTAGGAGAATTCACTCGAACTGACAGATCTTCTAAAAATTTACTCTGCAGGGCTAAAAAAACAATAATACAGAAAATAAATTAAATATATAATATTGTGGTATATATCTAAATTAAGGATATGTTCAGAATATTCTACTGCATTATAGAATTGCTGTGCCTAAATCATTTAATTAAAATTGGTATTATATGTGTCTCTGTCTATCAGTTAGTTAAATATATTAATAAGTGTAATCATTTGTTTTAAGATGGATGTTTATATATTTAAAAAACAGAATTATCTAGTGAAAAATAATAATTATCGTGTATAACTGTAACTGGCCTTAAAATATAATACAAGTAAAAGATTAAGATTATTAAGAAAATATTTTATTTGTTTCGTAAGAAATGGTATATATATTATAAATCCTCTTAAAAAGTATTTAATGGTGGGCGTTTATTTTTTTTAGCATAATTTACTTGCCTTAATCTCCCAAAAATACCCCCAAAAATAAAAATTATAATAAAATATCAAAATATATTCTGAATCGAAATCAGCAAACTCCGATTACTATTATATTGAATCGTAAAAACTATTTGTTTCAAATTATCATAAGGAAATGCCGATAGCATTATAGTAACACTTTTCATATCATAAAATTTTACGAGATTCAACCCCTCTCAATTTCAAACAAATCCTGATCAGGGATAAATAGAGGGAACGATTTTATAATAACCCCTTCCCCCATAACCCCCACTATTTTCTTGTATAATAAGGACTGTTATGACATTTTGAAGATGTAAACAAACTTAAGGAATAATAATGATATTATTATCTATCTGCTTCGAGCAATTTCAAGTTAAATGTTACTGTGCTGTGGTTCTTTAAAAAAAAATGTTTGAATAGTTGTTTGACCTTCATACATTATTTATTAGTACGGACTCTTTCACCCGACATGGGCTAGTGGTGAGAGCACATGAATCCTTAAAGATGATTGCGAGTTCAAACCTAGGTAAGGTGCTTAATTTGTGCTTATAATTCAAAAAACAGAATTATCTAGTGAAAAATAATAATTATCGTGTATAACTGTAACTGGCCTTAAAATATAATACAAGTAAAAGATTAAGATTATTAAGAAAATATTTTATTTGTTTCGTAAGAAATGGTATATATATTATAAATCCTCTTAAAAAGTATTTAATGGTGGGCGTTTATTTTTTTTAGCATAATTTACTTGCCTTAATCTCATTTATTTAGGAGCGCAGTGAAAAAAAGTGCAGGAAAGAACATAATAGTATATTACGTTACCTGATACCCAACCCTCCTCGGAATAGTTTGTACTGAAGGGTTTCCCTTCACGAACTTGCCCGGTTGATGGTTTTCCTTAGCAAATCAAAATCAAAGTATTCTGAATTCAAGTACGCTCATAAAGCAGACTTGACTCGTCATGTTTCATGTTATAGTATTTAATTAAATGTAAAGCTACCGCCAGTTTTGAATTTGCATAAATTCTACCGACACGAACTGGCAAGAAATTCAGTACGTATTCATTTTATATTTATAATTGTTCATTTTATATTCATTTTAAATATCCTGCTTGGAAATCAACAAACACTAATTGTACGCTTTTTTATCACTCATATAATCTTGTTTTGAGTAATATGCTTTTTTTTAAGGTTTTTCTTACGTGAGATTTAAATTTGTTAATAAGCCAAATTAAAAATAGCAATTTACTTGTCAGATCTTAAAACACCTTAAGATGTGTTCCTTTTTTTTGTACTTGAACCATATGTCTTTAAGTTAAGTGTGTAAAATGTCTTTAAGTTTAGTATTAGGCAATTCTAATACTCGATAACAGCTACAGAAGATGAAAGTAGCATCGACTTCAGATATATTTACGACACAACTTATAAATACATAAAAATCCGAAGAACGCTATATTTCCAGCATTTCGTTTTACATTTTAAGTCGCTTTTTTGTTTCTTTTAGTGTTTATTAGTATAATATTAATTATGAGTATTTGAAATATTTTACTTTACCTATAATGCTTTACATCACATTGAGTTTAGTACGAAGAAGGTTATTAATTGACCAGTAAAGTTTTCACATTTTAAGGAATCATTAAAAAATAGATACAGTTTAAATAGAAAAGGTATCAAAAAATTATAAGCATAAAATAATAATTTGATTACTACCTAAGCAATTTAAAGAATTAATAAATCAAAAATATAAATTATTTATAACATATTTTATATTATTATTTATAAAAAAAAATCTGAAACTTAAGACAATGTCTGAATATCTTAATTCATATTAAACATACGAATATTAATATCATTATATGAGGACAGGTTATTATGAAGTTTTCGAAAGATTAAATCTAACATTTATTAAAGCTATAAGTTCAGAAAATTAATTCTGTAAGAACAAACTCGAAGCTCACCGGAGAACACGGTCGAGAAATATCAGAGTGATATGCAACAATGACTTTAATAATTATAACATTTAAAGCATATACGAATCAAAATAGCGTATCACCGTAAGTGTGAGATATGAATCTCTTTACAGAATGATTAAGACGATTAGAACCTAGTCACATTAATAAGTACGTTATGTATTATTTATTGAATCATCACGTCGAAGTTGTATTATTACGTACATACACATATATGTGTTGTTGAAACCGAAAGAGTTATTTTCTTAACTTGATTGAAGATCACGAGTCCGAACCCACATGAAAACCATCGAATTTTCACATGCTTAATTTATAATGCGTTGAAGGAACATTTCATGCTTCATGCGATTTGGTGACATTCCACATGTGCATCCATCAACCCGCATTGGGTAAGCGTTGTGGACTAAGCTTCTCTTCAAGAGATGACTTAGCTCAGCAGTGGCACATTTACGTGCTATTACTTTTCTTTTATGAGTTAATTTAAAAAACAAATCGAGCAAGTTAAACTTTTCAGTAAAAACATTGCAACAGAATACAACCTTGAAGCTTGAACTTCGTCGAGCCTATACAAATTTAACTTATACTATATTTATACAATTCTATGAAGCCTATATGTATCTAAGATGTGGTTTAAGCGGAATCAAGCCATTCTGCTTAATCAACGTAACACGTCACGTCAGTTTCGTGTCTAGCTAAATTATATCAAGTGGATGCAACTAGGTGTAATTAAGCTAGCGTCGGATAGTGGATAAACGCTTTACACTGGCTTACTTGATATGCGCTAATTAAAATGACGACTAAGATTTTACAAGGAAACCAAATTGTTCTACTGAAATCAGATTGAACTAATAAATTAGGCATATACTCAATACATGAATATATCATTCAAGGCCGAGCTCGAGTCGAATTATAAGCATAAATTAAGCACTGAAAATTCAGAGGTGCTTACCCCAATTTGAACCCACAATCTTCGGCAAAGATTTACGTGCTCTTTGCCTTTTAAGCTTCATGCTAATTTTATAAATGCGAAAGCAACTCTGTCTGTCTGTTACGCTTTCACGGCTAAACCACTGAACCGATTTTGATGAAATTTGGAATGCAAGCAACCTTGAGCACCGAAGAAGGAGATAGGCTACTTTTTTATAACAACCCCTCTCCCCAATACCAACACCCCTCTTACCTAACACGCGGGCGAACACTAGTGACGTATGAATGAGGTAATAATAAATAATATATTTTAATTCCCTATCACTATGATAACAAATATTTGTTTTACGCCGAGGTCATAAATATATTCGAAAAGCAAGTTCATAATTATAGACTTGCTGAAAAACCAATATTGGTAAATTTCACTACGGACGTCCCATAGTTCATTTTACCGCATTCAAAATGCAATTATACTCGACCATTGATACGGTGCCGATGTTATTGATATGCCAATTACCTGTCATTGTGTTCAAACGTAGAGGCCGAAAGCCTACCTACCTACCTACCTACTATTCGCTTCCAATTCAGATTGAAATTGTCACAAAGCGTGGTGAAACGAAGATACATAATTTCAAAGGACATGTTTAATTTTTCAAAGCAAAAACTATAATTTCGACATATGTTTATTTGTATGGGTCTATACGTTTTTGAACTTACATTTTAAACTTCCGTTGTATATAAAATACGGGTTATAAAATTATCTATCTTAGTAAATATTTTATAGGATATTTTTGATACCAGGTTACATTATTGCAATTTTCGTTGGGATCTCTATTTATAAAAAAAATACAGCTTATCGGTTTAGTGTTATAGTTTTTGAGTTCCTCCATTACAAATAAAACAAATCTTATCTCTTTATAATATTAGTACATATACATATATAGTGTATATCTCCTAGTTACAACGAAAGTCTCATCTCCATGATCGAGGTCCTAACCCGAATATAATGTACAAAAATGTTTTACTTTATAATATAATTATGTATATTTGTGTTTGTGTGTATGTGTTATGAATCTTTCAAAATTTTTTGTAAAAATTCTACTTTTTGCTGTTTCTGTAGTACAAAAGAATTAGATATGTATGATTTAGTGTAATGCATGGGATCCCATAGTCGGCAGCGCATGCTTATAAATCTTGTCACTATACATAGGCGAACTTTGTTTACCATCGGGCATTTGTTCGTTTACCCCCAAAAATAAAAATTATAATAAAATATCAAAATATATTCTGAATCGAAATTAGCAAACTCCGATTACTATTATATTGAATCGTAAAAACTATTTGTTTCAAATTATCATAAGGAAATGCCGATAGCATTATAGTAACACTTTTCATATCATAAAATTTTACGAGATTCAACCCCTCTCAATTTCAAACAAATCCTGATCAGGGATAAATAGAGGGAACGATTTTATAATAACCCCTTCCCCCATAACCCCCACTATTTTCTTGTATAATAAGGACTGTTATCACATTTTGAAGATGTAAACAAACTTAAGGAATAACAATGATATTATTAACTATCTGCTTTGTGCAATTTCACCCACCCGCGTTAAATGTTAATGTGGTTCTTTAAAAAAAAATGTTTGAATAATTGTTTGACCTTCATACATTATATATTAGTACAGACTCTTTCGCCCGACATGGGCTAGTGTTGAGAGCACGTGAATCCTTAAAGATGATTGCGAGTTCAAACCTAGGTAAGGTGCTTAATTAGTGCTTATAATTCATCTCGTCCTTGACGGTGAAAATTCAGTGTTATTGCCCGGGTTCGAACCCACGATCATCGCTTAAGCTTCACGCGTTCTAACCACTACGCTATCTCTGCTATATTAAATATACAAACTTAAATTATATATTTTCTCCACGTTCATTTACTCTAACAATGTATTTTTTTTCGCACAACCGTTAAAGCAATTAAAATTTTATATTTGTACGGTCTTACAGATATTAGACTAGTTAATTTTTAATGCTAAAATCTCAGCAAAAATATATAAGTTCGCCTCAAGTTTTACATATTTATATAAAAGGATTGAAAGTTATGATATCATATACCGTTGACAAAATTTAATAATAATTCGTGGAGTGTCTCGACACCGATATCGTCCGCAATTTGTTCTACTATCACTTCACTTTCAATTCTTCTTGAATAATTCAACGCTCGTCGAAGGTTTTTCGATCTTATTGTTGAAATTGCACGACTTGTCAGACGTGCGAATTTGACACATGATACAGACTGTAAAATGATTTGCGTCTGAATGTCAAGAAAAATATAATAACTATTTGTAAATATACGGACATATAACTTTGGTTTTGTTAGTGCATATGTATATAAATCGTAGTTATCCCTTTGTGATTTTAAAGTAAATATTGAAATTTATATTTTTATAAATAATATTACCCACTCATTAGATATTCTACCGCAAAACTACAGTACTTGGTATTGTTGTGATCAGGTTTTAAGGGTGAGTGACCCAGTAATTACAGGCACAAGGGACATAACATCAAGATAGGTGGCACATTGGCGATGTAAGTGCGATGTAATATTTCTTACAATACCAATGTCTATGGGCGTTGGTGATCACTTACCATCAGGTGGCCCATATGATCGTCCACCTTCCTATTCTATAAAAAAAATGCTTATCTCTATAAGAGATTTTGACCAGCATAACTATAGTAGTGCTATAGTGCCGTGGAGTACCGGCTTAGAATAGTACTCCCCCAATTTCATCCCGTGGGTGTCGTAAGAGGCGACTGAGGGAAAGGGAAAGGGGGATGGGCAGCAGCGTCCCCCCATAAGCATCTTACCCCCTACTGCGCTCGCCAACACGCCTGCCCAGCGTGGCGAGTATGGGCAAAACCTCTAAATGGTGGATGCGCCAAAAAAAAGGCCCCCAGTTACCGGCAAGCCCGCTAGGCCCGACCAAGGTAGCGGTCGCGGTATCGGCAGGGCAGGGGGTGCAAAGAATCACCGGTTCATGGCAGGCTACCATAAAAGGCGACTAAATATGGCAACGTACAATGGACGCTCGTTAAGGCTGGACCATCACCTCGCCGAATTAGAAGTAGAGCTAAGTCATATAAACTGGCATATACTGGGGTTATCTGAAGTCCGAAGACAGGGGGAGGACACGATAACTCTAGAGTCCGGTAACTTACTCTACTTCCGCGAAGGTGATAACCTCTCCCAGGGTGGTGTCGGTTTTCTGGTCAAAAAGGATCTCATTAGCAGCATTGTGGAAATCAGTAGTGTGTCGAACCGGGTAGCGTACCTTGTCCTAAAACTCTCCGACAGGTACTCTCTGAAGGTCGTACAGGTATATGCGCCAACTTCGGCATACTCTGATGATGTGGTCGAAGCGATGTACGAGGACATCGCAAAGGCTCTCAACAACACCTCGAAGGCCCACTACAATGTTGTTATGGGAGACTTTAATGCTAAAGTGGGAGTACATAATAGCGGTGAATCGAAAGTTGGACCTTACGGCTTGGGCTGCAGAAATCACAGGGGGCAAATGCTGGTAAACTTTCTCGAAGCGCAGGGGCTCTTTTTGATGAATTCTTTCTTTCAAAAGAAGCCCCAGAGGAGGTGGACCTGGCGAAGCCCCGATAACGTGACAAGGAACGAGATAGATTTTATCATTTCGAATAAAAGGCACATATTTAGAGATGTCTCAGTGATCAACAGGTTTAATACCGGAAGTGATCACCGCTTGGTTCGAGGCACTCTAGATATCGACATTAAAGCTGAAAGATCGCGAATGATGAGGTCTACTCTCCGACCTACCATGCTCCAAGCTGCTCAAGGTGCCAAAAAGTTCCAAATGGAACTTCAAAATCAATTTACCGCGTTGGAAACCGTAAGCAGTATTGATGAGAAAACCGACACGCTGGTCAAAATACTGCAAAACACATCCCGCAAGTGTTTTCCGCCACAGAAAAGAGACAACGCACCAAAACTCTCTGCTGAGACACTCGAGCTCATGAGGAAACGACGAGAACTACCATCGTTTTTGTCAGATAAGGCCTTAAACCGAAAAATAAAAACGCTGACGCGACGCGATCTCCGATGCTCCAATACCCGTGCCATCAAGGCTGCGATTGAGCAAAATCGGGGATCGAAAGTGTTCGCTCGCAAGTTTGGGAGGCCGCGTCTGACAAAACTTAAAACTGAAAATGGTGGGGTCGTTACCTCTAGGCCTGAGATTGTCGGAGAAGTAGAGAGGTTTTATGGGCAGTTGTTCTCTTCAAGATCGGATAAACCTGTGGGAATCAGTCCTGATGACCAGCGCGCCCCTCTTACGCGCCATTACTCCGAGGAGCTCCCGGTCGTTGACCAAGGCGAGATTAGGGCGGCTCTAGAACAGCTTAAAAACAACAAAGCTCCGGGAGATGAGAGTTGCTTAAGGCAGGCGGGACTCCGGTCCTGAAAGAGCTAGCAAGCCTCTTTAATTCCGTCATCCAACATGGCAAGACCCCGGAAACGTGGAGCGGGAGTGAGGTGGTACTGTTTTTCAAGAAAGGTGATAAAACCCTCTTGAAAAACTACAGACCAATCTCTCTCCTGAGTCACGTGTATAAGCTGTTCTCAAGAGTCGTCACGAACCGTCTCGCCAGACGACTTGACGAGTTCCAGCCCCCAGAGCAAGCCGGCTTTCGATCAGGCTACAGCACCGTGGACCACATTCATACTGTTCGGCAGATTGTGCAGAAGACCGAAGAGTACAATCAGCCGCTGTGTATGGCATTTGTGGACTACGAGAAAGCCTTCGACTCGATCGAAACCTGGGCAGTGCTCGACTCATTGCAGAGATGTCATATCGACTGGAGATACATCGAGGTACTGAGATGTCTATACAACGCCGCTACAATGACTGTCCACATCCAGGACTGTAAGACGAAGGCGATCCAACTGCGCAGAGGGGTGAGACAGGGGGATGTAATATCTCCGAAACTGTTCACCAACGCGTTGGAAGACGTGTTCAAGACGCTGGATTGGACTGGATGTGGAGTCAATGTAAACGGCGAGTACATCTCACACCTTCGATTTGCCGATGATATCGTCATCATAGCGGAGTCGCTGGAACAACTAACCAGAATGCTGCGTAGCCTTAGTGAATCTTCCCGGCGTGTCGGTCTCGGTATGAACTTGGACAAGACCAAGGTCATGTTCAATAGGCATGTTGTGCCGGAACCGATATACGTCGAAGGGAAACCTCTCGAAGTTGTTAGGGAATATACCTACCTAGGACAGGTTATACAAGTCGGTAGGAACAACTTCGAGAAGGAAGCCGATCGAAGAATTCGCTTGGGATGGGCAGCATTTGGCAACCTTCGTCAAGTCCTCACGTCGTCCATACCGCAATGTTTGAAGACGAAAGTCTTCAATCAATGCGTCTTACCTGCCATGACATACGGTGCCGAAACGTGGACACTAACTGCGGGACTAGTCCACAAATTCAAAGTCGCTCAGCGTGCTATGGAGCGAGCTATGCTCGGAGTATCTTTGAAGGATAAGATCAGAAATGAGATTATCCGGAAAAGAACCGGAGTCACCGACATAGCTTGCAAAATTAGTAGGCTGAAGTGGCAGTGGGCTGGTCACGTATGTCGTAGGACCGATGGCCGTTGGAGCAGACGAGTCTTAGAGTGGAGACCGCGGATCGGCAAACGCAGCGTAGGGCGCCCTCCAGCCAGGTGGACCGATGACCTTAAGAAGGTGGCGGGCACCGACTGGATGCGGAAGGCGGAGGACAGGGAGCTTTGGCGCACCTTGGGAGAGGCCTATGTTCAGCAGTGGACAAAATATTGATTGGCTGTTTGATTGATTTTTGATTGATTGATTGATAACTATAGGTAAGAAGGAAATAATAATTTAAATTAAGACGAGAGACACGTACATTATCTAAATTACAATATAGAGTGAAAATAATGCATATTCTCAGTTCAGAATGTTCAAAATATATTCACAATCCTTACTAAAGTTATAAATGCGAATATGAGTTTGTTTAGTTGTTTTTTTTTGTGTTTTCACGTCTTAAATTCTCAATCGATCATTATGAAATTATAAAAATATCATACACTTCGTCATACGTCATCCTGGGGTCAAACATAAAAAAAATCAACAATTGTTACATCATTTTATGAATCTTTTTTTATTTTATTATATTATTTAAGTGAATATGTGTATAAAAATTATGTATGTGTATTATTTATGAAACAATAAAAAATCTTAAACCGCAAACCGTAAGAATGCGAGTTGATAAATACTCCAATCTAATTCACTTTCAACAAGAAAAGAGAACAGTAAGATATTGACAATATATAACACCTTACTTATTACTTTTATTAATATGTTAATATGTAAAGCCCAGATGGAATTTTTATGTGCTTAATTGGTATTTATAATTCATCTCATGCTTGGTGGTGATGGAAGTCTAATTCCACTGAAATTCTGCTACTTGTGTATACACAAACCATCTCCTTAATGGAGTGGAGTCTTAGTAAAGTAATGAGACATTTACAGGCTTTTGTTTTATAAAATTGAATATAACATTTACACTAACATATGTTAGTTTCGTGCTGAATAATAGTCGTAGGCTAATTAACTAACTATCGGAGCTGAGAATGGTTTTAATCTCTTCATTTGCATGTTGAAATACTATTTTTACAAACCTGTTCCAGAAACTATTGGATACATATATATGTATATATATGTATCCAATGAATAAGCAATTATTTATCTGCTATTAGTCACATTACAGGCTTTTCTGATTTCATATAATTGCGTGTGTGTATAATCATATGCGTGCGTTTGTGAATGTGTGAACGTGTGCACTTGATGTTTATGTGTTTGTATTATGGATACATATATATGTATATATATGTATCCAATGTATATATATAAACGTGCACCAAGTTTTGCATTAATTATAATATATTGTAACTGCCTTCTTGGTGTAGTCGCTAGTCTAAACGGTCACAGATCTCGATGCCCTAGTTACCAGTCGGGCCAATAACGATTTGAATTTTTCTATCTAGAAAATCTCAGTAGCAAAACGGAGTGGAAGATGGCAGTGATCACACTCCCGTGCCTCGGTAAGCAATTAGAACCATTGGCTCTATGCGTCTCTTTCTTGCCGCATCGGCTTAGAGGTCATCATATTATGAGAGTGAAGGAACATTTAATCGTCAATAGCGCAATGGCTTACGTGTCGCCTAACGATGTAAATTCGCAGGCTCGATGCTGACCCCTTTGTATATTGTCGTCCTCATTCCTAACACAAGCTTTACGCTTCATTGGAGGGTTAAATAGGAATGTTAGTATTTACCTTAAATTCAGAATTGGTAATTCTCTTGCACATATACTTGTGCATTATAATATTTTTATGTAAATTTTAAAAAGTGTTCCAAGGGTTATAATAATAATAATAATAATAATAATATCCTACGACATTATTCACACACGACCATCTGATCCCAAATTAAACAGAGCTCGTGCTATGGAAACCAGACAACTGATATACTACATATACTACTTTTCTTTTGTAACTGCCTCGTTAGTCTAGTGTCTTGATGTAAGGCCGCAGACCCGGAGATTTTGGGTTCAATACCCACGTCGGGCTAATAAAAAGTTATTGGGTTTTTCTGTCAGAAAATTCTCAGTAGCAGCCCGGAGTTTTGAAGTTGGAAGTGTGTTCATTCCCGTGCCTCGAAAAGCACCTAAAGCCGTTGATCCTGCGCCTGAACTCTTTGCGGTCGTGTCGGATTGCCGTCCCATCGGATTATGAAAGTTAGTTAATAGAGAGTGCACCTGTGTATGCGCACACACTTGTGCACTATAATATCTCCTGCGTAGTAGGCTAATTGAGATTGGCCGCCGTGGCCGAAATCGGTCTGGAAGACATCATAATTATCCTCATCATCTTCTTTTGTAAATACATATAGATAATTACACCCAGAATCAGGACAAACTGACATGTACATGCACACAAATGTTTGTCGTGGGTGGGAATCGAACCCACAACGGCGTGAAGTGGAAGTATCGACCAACCACGCCAACCGGCTCGTCCTATAATGATGTATGTGATCTATAGTAGATAGAAATTATAATCTCAAACGCTTAAAAATGATATGATTTTCACAAAAAGGACGTTAAACGGGTCCGTACTAGACGAAATGTATATGTTGTATATTGATTATCATAATTTTATATACCCAGTAGTTTAGAGATAGTCGAAAATTTAACAACATTTTAAGTGGAATGACGCGTCTCGCAAACTAAATCATAAACTTTGTAATAGATTTTAAAGTGTCTGTCTGTTATCTGCTTACGACGTAAATTAAATCTCCAAAATTATAAATTTTGTATGTTATGGATGTTGGTATGTATTTCTAATTGCGACTTATATACTTCGACGCCGGTTGACTAATCCGCTGTAATATTTCTTTTTTGTTACTAACTTTTTTAGTAAATTTTACGTGTGGTACCAACACAACAGCAATGTACTGCCAAATATTGATACTTTGTATTACTGTCTGAAAGGTGACTAAGTTTACTGCTGGTAGGGCTTTCTGCAAACTTGTCTGGGGTAGGTACCACCCACTCATCAGATAATTTACCACAAAACAGCAATACTTGGTATTGTTGTTTTCCAGTTTGAAGGGTGAGTGAGCTAGTGTAATTACAGGCACAAGGGACATCACATCTTAGTTCCCAAGGTTGGTGACGCATTGGCAATGTAAACGCTGGTTAATATTTCTTCAATGTATTGACATCTTCAATGTATGGACCATCTGATAGTAAAAGGTCACCGATGCACATTGGTGCATGGTGACCACTTACCATCAGGTGGTCCATACGCTCGTCAGCCTACCTATATGATAAAAAAAAAATTATAGTTACAAGTGTCTTATATGGGGTAGTATAATAAAATATATGTTTTTGTATCCCATTGTTGGTGGCGCATTAAGGGTGGAGGGAATAGCTTATATTTATTGTAGACGCACTAGTGCACTATAATCCTGTGCAGTTTGATAGCGCAGAAAAAGATTTGAGAATTGCAAAGTTCGACCCTGTGAAATTGACAATTGATATTTTGTGATTATCACTATGATAACAAAACACAATATGATCATAAATGTTGACAACTAAAATTGTAAGATAATTATGTAATTAGGTATACAGATGTAATATAATTAAAATAAATGTCTGATGTTTAAACCTTTGAGATCTATTAAAGTGATTCATATAAATTGTAATCCATCAATACGAAAAACGATAAAATTAATTAATTTATTAAACAAAGTAAAACTTTAATAAGCCATCGCTGACAGAGTAAAGAAAAACTGAAATGTCTTCGCTTCTAATCCATTTAAAGGTTTACCTCAAAGATATAAAAAACTTTTCATCGTCACGTTTGTTTGACCAGACAATGTTTGTTTAAGATCGATGGCGAATCTTCAGGTTACCGTCTGCTAAACAACCATTCAACAAAAAGGGATCAAAGCCGTTTAGTCATCCCACTTGAAGTGCGTTTTACAATGATTTCGTTGTAAATTTATTTCTTTAGATTTAAAGAACAAAAGACTTTAAAGGATGTGACGTAATCACGTCATCCAGACATGACTGTTAATATGTACCATTATTTTTATCTAAATGCGATATATTTTCTTAATAATAACAAATAAATTTTCTTTTAATTTATTCCATTTATAAATTAATAAGTAATAAATATTTCTTATTCTTATAATCTAAATATATCTTAATTAATTAAAATCCTTTCTGGGTTTACGTGGGTTGTAGAAAATGGCGATGGCTTTGTTCAAACTCAAAAGAATTTTATCACAGATTAAAGAATAAGCGAAATAATACGTCAGTGTGGACGCAAACAATGTTTTTTTTTTTCTATAAATTGTAGTAATCAAAAAGTCAAAACATCGGTAGCTAACATCGGCTTAATTCGAACAAGATTTTATGATATTAGCTTGGATTTAGTATTTTCATAACTGCGAGCAGATGCATAATAAAATCAAGTATGTAAGTAGATTTTTTTAAAACGTTAATAAATATAAACTCTTTATGAGTTAAGGATTTATTTCGCTTTTATTACGCGAGGGTCGCCGACTCTATCACGGACCGATCTATATCTATTTGCTTACAAATATCTATTTTCCAACACATCGCATAATCTACCGTTATAAATTTAATATACAATTGATAAATCAGTATCATATAAATTTAATGGCTTCATAAAATGTTTGCGTGGAGACATTTTAAATTCGTTATATAGAAGCGCTGAAGGTTCTATGTAGCGACGCTAAAAGTTATACCATTATATTATACTGATAAGATCTAACTAAGCAAAATATGCTATTCGTCACTTGAGACGTAAAACATAAAAAAGTGTTGTCATTTAAAAAACTTGCAATGTCATGACTTATGAAATTTTTGTTTAAAAATAGAATAGTAAAAGTTTTCACTCGTTTTAATTGAAACTGTGAACAGTTGGAATATTTAACCGACTTCATAAAAATGTTCTATTCGACGCGTATGTTTTTTAGTTTTGTAATATTAGGATGTTCTATTTTAGTCGCGTTGATTTTGTCTCTGTATATACGTTTAGTGATTTGTCGGAAATGTTTTGAATTATTTTGAGCCGGTTGGCGTGGATGGTAGATGCTTTCCTTTCACGACGAAGGTTGTGGGTTCGATTCCCACCCAGGGCAGACATTTGTGTGCATGAACATGTCTGTTTATCCCGAGTCTGGGTGTAATTATCTATATAAGAATGTATTTACAAAAGAAGAGTAGTATATGTAGTATATCAGTTGTCTGGTTTCCATAGCACAAGCTCTGCTTAATTTGGGATCAGATGGCCGTGTGTCAATAATGTACTAGGATTTAATTATTATTATTTTACGATAAAAGCTGAATTCTATAGAGATCTCGGGGTAGTCCTATATATTTTTTGGACACTGAGCCTAAAATACACCAAACAAGACAGTACATTAAGTAATATTATTTCTATCTTATTCTAATATTTTTTATTACACAACGTAAATTTAAAAAACAATATATAAGTATATAACTTTTTAATTGTATTATTTACTATATATGTTTATTAGTAACCTAATTGTTGCTTTGTAAATATTATTGAAGAATACAGACAAAGAAATATGACAACCAAAAATAGCCTTACAGTTTTTTTTTTTATAGAAAAGGAAGGTGGACGAGCATATGGGCCACCTGATGGTAAGTGGTCACCAACGCCCTTAGACATTGGCATTGTAAAAAAATGTTGCCAATCGATTAAATCGCCAATGCGCCAACAACCTTGGGAACTACGATCTTATGTCCCTTGTGCCGGTAATTAAACTGGCTCACTCATTCTTCAAACCGGAACACAACAATACCAAGTACTGCACCAAGTACTAAAATACACCAAACAAGTACAGTACATTAAGTAATATTTTTTCTATCTTATTCTAATTTTTATTACAAACCGCAAATTTAAAATAATATATATAAAAAAAATAATTTTATTGTTTACTATATATATTTATTAGTAACCTAATTATTGCTTTGTAAATATTATTGAAGAATACAGACAAAGAAATATGACAACCAAAAATATCCTTAAAGTATTATATATTGAATCACAGTTTATGAAATCAAGTACAATTTTTATTATTTCAATATGGTCCCGATTATATATTTTTTTATAGAACAGGAAGGCGGACGAGCATATGGGCCACCTGATGGTAAGTGGTCACCAAACGCTCTTGGACATTGGTACTGTAAATAATGTTAACCATTGCTTACATCGTCAATGCGCCACCAACCTTGGGACCTAAGATTTTACGTCCTTTGTGCCTGTAATTAAACTGGCTCACTCATCCTTCAAACCGAAACACAACAATACCAAGTACTGCTGTTTTGCGGTATAATATCTGATGAGTGGATGGTACCCAGACGAGCTTGCACAAAGCTCTACCACCATTGTCTACCACCGAATTATAAAATACTAGTTTAGGCCAGTGACTACGCCCGCCTGTGACGTGTACCTTTGATATTTTCGTGGCGATCGATCGAGTAATTAAGACATGCGTAAAAAACAAACAAACTTAGTTTCACATTTATAATATTAATAATAATAATAATAATAATTTGTATGTATGATGAAATTAGAAACGTATTTATAATTAGATTTTACGATACGATCATGGTTTATTAATTTTTATTACCATTTAGATATATATTTTTAAATATATTATATATTAAAAGGTGGATTCCAAACTATTATATTTAGTAAATTTTCATAGAAACTTCAATAACTACAAGGATTAACGAGCGGCTACGTGGGTGGAACCTGCAGTGCACCTCTAATGAGGTAGAAATCTTACCTATAAAAATATTTTAAAGAATGAAATGTACTCAGAATTTTTTATCTTAATGACTAAAACTTTACCAGTAAGAGCTGGGCGTGATCCCACTTGGTTTTTTTTTAATTATTGTTATAGAACGATATGGTCGAAGGTAGACCATTATTTTGTCCCCTTTGCTTGTCTGGCATCCTATATAATAAGTAATATTTTAAAAAGCATTTAACAATAATTTATAATAATGTAATTTGCACAAAATTAGATAGAAATACTATGATATCTGTTTGCATCGGAGGTGATTCACTCAAATGTTACATAGAACGTTGCAGAAAAATGACTTTCAGTATTACACGTAACAGTTTCATATAAAACAAAAAAAAAGGTTTTACGACTGGACAAGCCGCTTCCTCTTCAGGTGAGGGTCTGGAGCATATTTCACTTGGAGTATTTTTATTTGGAGTTTGTAGAAATTAAATTAAAAATGATTCTAAATTTTCATCACATATTTGATTTTAAATAGGTATATCCAGTAGATCCATAGTATCCAATATTGTATGTACGCTTCATTTTATTTTCAAAGGCTGTGTTTGTTCATAAACAGAAAAATATAAATTTATCTTGATTTCTTTAGGTTTTTTTTATGTTATAAGTAGGCGGACGGCAAATGGTATCACAGGTGGTCGGGCTTTGTGCAAACTCGTCTGGGTAGGTACCACCCACTTATCAGATATTCTACCGCAAAACAGCAGAACTTGGTATTATTGTGTTCCGGTTTGAAGCGTGAGTGAGCCAGTGTAATTACAGAAACCAGGGACATAAAATCTTAGGACCTAAGGTTGGCGGCGCATTGGCTATGTAAGCGGTGGTTAATATTTCTTACAATACCAATGTCTATGGGCGTTAGTGACCACTTACCATCAGGTGGCCCATATGCTCGTCCACCTTCCTATTCTATATAAAAAAAATTCGACGGCCACCTTATATTATGTGAGTATCACTTTGGTATTGGCGATGTGTATGATATATTATGTAATTTTAACCATTGCTTACATCGCAAATGCGCCAACGGGAAAGAATATGTTATGTTCCGTAAAAATCACGGAATGTCCTTTAATCCTAACATTTTTTTTTTTTACTGGTAATTCTATACTGTATTAAGAAAATATTTTGATTATTATTTAGTTACAAATAATGTAAGGCAGTCTTAATTTGTTCTTTTATGATTTTTTTTTGTGAAACAGACACTAACACTCTAATATCACTGAAATTTTGCCACATGTGTATTCCACTAACCCGCACTGGAGCAGTGTGGTGGAATAAGCTCCTTATCCTCAAAAAAAGGGAGAGGAGGCCTTTAGCCCAGCAGTGGGAAATTCACAGGCTGTTACGGAAACAGACACTTAAAATTACCAAAATTCGATCCAATTTTAAGAAAAATCTTGATATTAGCATTTTGTTTAATAATTCTAAATAATAAAATAATTATAAGTATTTTTCCTTTAATTGCACTAGAATGAAAATGATGAAAATAAATAAATAAATAATTTTTAAAAACATATCCTTATATGTTTATCCCTTCATACGTAGCTTCATGTTAAATAATGATAATGTACATAAGTTACATATTATATACGTCAGACAGACTGAGATGAGTTCGGGGATTCTTTCTGCTGTAATTAACAACGTCCATTAATTACGGCGTTTAATTAAGTTGATGATTTACGCTTAATTATTTTTATTCTTTACCGATATTACCTTTATAAACAGAAATTAACGATGTGTTAAGAAAAAATCTAATTTCATCAAAGGGAATGGAAAATCTTTATTTAATTAAATAGATTAGAAACGAAGATTATGGCTTTGTGCGTATAATGAAAAAACGGAACACTTATATGATTAGTCTGGTGTCTGCTTATCTGTCTATCACAGGGTTCTCCGAATCTCCTGAAGAAAGCAGTTGGTATTTTGGTAAACGTATAGAATTAGCTAATCCAATCATGGTTATATAAGGTACATATAAGGGTAATTTTGGTTCCTTTTTATAATATATATATATATATATATATATATATATATATATATATATATGCTGCAGTACTGGGACAGCGTTATGGAATGAGATCCAATTATTCTAAATAAGAGAAGTAACGTAATTTTAATTATTTAGCCACAGCCTGTGAATGTGCCTACTGCTGGCCTAAGGCCTTCTTTCGCTTTGAGGAAATGGTCTGGAGCATATTTCGAACGAGATGAATTGTAATCATAAATAAAGCACCTACATATTTAGTAGTGCCTGTCTGGCTTTGTACCACGGGATCGTCACGCGCTCTAACCACTGGGCGATCGGCTCATGTTATTTGATGAAATCGTTGCAAAAAGTACCATATAAATATCAAAAAAATATCACCTAACCAGTCTTATAAAGTAACAGAACTTGTAAACAGATAACTTTCAACGAGATTCTTTATATAAAATGACAATAATAGCTACTTCTTAGTACTAACGATGCTTTCACCTCTCGGAAGGTGTTCGTGTAAAATAAAATTGAACGGTCCCCGGCGGTCTCGAGTGGCTTGACCTTAATACGCGTGCATTAATGTTTCACACTGAAAACAAACTCAATCATTCTAACTAAACAAGTATAAACATTAAAAAAACATAATCGAGTATACCTACATAGAACTAAGTTTATTATTTTGGCCATAGTTACAGGATTTAGGACACAAATAAACAGTTGAATGCGGGGTGACTTTCACTCGTAATTGATTAATTAACTGAACTATAAATTAAATTAACATTGTTATATAACCTTGTAAATATTTAATAATCTTTATTAATACAAGTGTGCAAACGGAACATAAGAATTTGAAAAAATGACTCAAAATACGAGAAATGGTACACTAATTATTTAATTAAGTAATTTTTGCTGAAATTAGACAACCGCTCTTCGCTTAAGACTATGCTTTAACCATTGGGCAATATCGGCTGTCTAGATTTGTAGACCAAATTTTACGTATTTTTACGTATTACGTAAAATTAACATTCACAATTTGTCGTTCGTTTAATTTATGAAAAGAATTTTCTTATTGCTAAGTCCTTGCCAAGTATGTAGAAACCTAATTTCTGCATGTGTTATTAATCTTTTGTAAATATGCCAACGCCAACAGACATTCAACTTACTTCGGCGAACTTTCGAAACCTCGCTCGTAAACATTTTATAGTTTCATCAATTCGGCTATTGTGAATTTCCATTTGCAGTCTATTTAGGACGGCCATAAACGCAATACACGATTCACGTTATTGCCTCTCTAAAATCAAGTCTATACCTGTAGTTGGAACACTTTTAATAAATTTATGTGATATATAATATATTTCTTCCAATGGAACGGTTTTATAATCATCGGTATCAATTTTTTCAGTATTACTTTTAGTAATATTTCAAAGATAAGAAGTTTGTTTCTTTAAACGCTAAAATGTTAGGATCTAGAAGTCCGAATTAAAACCCTTGAAAGCCCGTTTAATTATCGATTATGTATGATTGTCATTACATCGGATTATGATAGTGAGGGATTTGATAATGCACCTATAGCAAATATAGGTGCATATATATATATATATATATATATATATATATATAATATATTATACTCTTTTAAAAGTTGCTTAGTAGCTGTTTAGTCAAACACAAATTTGACATTCGAAAGAAGAAGATACACTGTTGTTTAACTGGCCCGCTAAACAATGTTTATAAGTAAGGCCGTATACCTGCGCAATTGGTTAGTCCTAAATCAGGACTGTTACTGACCATTTGATTATTACTGATACTGACTGTAGTAGTCAGGATTGTTATTCGTATTCTTTAGTATTTATTTAGTCGCTAGTTTGCAGGCGACCTTTGTTTTTTGAAGCACGTACTGTGATTCAATACGTGTCCACTCTCACGAATATCAATTATTTATTTGCAATATTTACTTTTATATCACTCTCACTATATATGTATTGAACAATGTGACGTCATTAATGAATTGAATTATCTTATCCCGTTATTCAAACGAACAGGCTGACGTAATTGTATAGTTTTCGGGATATTTAAAATATAATATTCGTTTAAACAATGTTGTACATTTATTCATCGATTATAATTTATTTATTTTACTTATTATGTATCTGCAAATATTAACATTCGTATTTATTCATTTCAAAATCGAAACACATTGGAGAAATGGTGAGATAAATACGTCGTAGTTACATTTTAAAAATAAATTTAAAAATCTTATTATCTTTTTTTAAATATTTAAATTAAATGTAAATCTTGACTATAAGTTAACCTCTACGTGCAGTAACTAAATTTTACATATTTCTTTTTTAAAGAGTTTTCGTAAGATGAGACAACTGTTCTAATTATTCTGTCACAATATTATGCACACTTAAATATTTATTTCGTGGTATCATGTAAATTTCAATCTTGCTTTATTATGACGATTAAAAAATCTTCAATTACAAATAAACTTTTTTTAATTTACATTCAAAGTACCCACTCTTACTATATTATCCACCTGTCACATCTGTACCCACCGACCCGCAATGGAGCAGCGTGGTGGTTGAGGTTTCAATTATTCTCCTCAAGAAGAGAGGATTAGCCCAGCAGAGGGATTTTCATGGCTGTTACTTTGTAGTTTTCTTTTCAGCAGAAAATCAATGAAATAGTTTAATTAACGCTTGGCACTTTGTTTTTTTTTCTTTAATAAAAATAAATAATGTGATTGACCGTGTGCACATTAAAGTTCTTAAGAATTTATAACAGTAAATGTCATTTCAAACTGAGCAGACGGCATTAGAGTGAAGTATGTCGTTTGCGGGAAAACTTGTCCTAAATATAGTGGCGGGATTATTTCTGACTTCACGTGTCGCGCTATCCCAAAATCTAAACACATTACGAGTATACTGTATACGATTTGAACGTTTATTGTGTGATTTTAACCAAACGATCCTTAGCGAATTAATTACGATAGTAATTGTAAGAAGTTAAGAGTTTTAAAATGTGCATAAAACCTTTTTGGTGTTTTGATAATGTTATTGTGATTTTTAAAAAATAGAATGATTCGAATTGATTTTAAAGTATTATTCACATTGCTGGTGATAGCACGATGTGCTTTATCGAATCAACCAAATGTTGGTAAGTACTGTGGTACCGAATACTCTGAGATAATAAACATGAAAAACATATGTTTTTTAATTGAGAACATATTTGATGTATATGTGTTTCAATTGAATAAATATAATAGGATACCAATAAATGCTTTTAGCAAACGTTTTGTAACACCATGTTGCTTTTGGTCTTGCGTGATATAATGGCGAAGCCCGTAAGCCCGTAAAAAAATGAAAAACGACTCGGTTCCATACAAAATCGAAACAGCATTAGTTGGCCAAATTTAATAAATAACTTGATAATACAATTGTAGTTCCGATGTTTTGTTGTGGATCTTGATACAAAATGAAATTCGATTAAGGATTGTCTGCAATGACAAAAATATTCTTTTTCTTTGTTTGTATTAAGTAATAGCTTTTATTTATTGTTGGTAGTTTTTTTTTCAATTGTTATGAAATGTTTTTGTCTCTTTTTTAACGTTTTCCTACAATTAGTTTAATGGAAACATTCATTATTATGATTTCATGTCTTCTTTGATTCACTTCGGTTGTAATTATAAACTATTTTTTTAATCTTAAGACCGATCTTTTCATATCATTTATAAAAATATAAGAATAAATTTAGCTTCTTCCTTGGATATAATTAGACGAAAATAAGTCAACGAATGAGAAATTAATTGTATTTTAATAAATTGTCGTGTCCTTTTCAAGTAGCTTTTAAATCGTGACATGATTTACTCATCAATTTTCAGTTACGACATTTTTTCATAGTGCTATGTACTAAACACTGAAGCAATTTTCAGGTGGCATTTTTTACAGTAACGATGAAGATCTAAAAGTCGCTATGACTGTTAGCGCAAAATTATTTAACTTTACAGCTCTCATAAAAGAGGTCAGCAAACGAGGGGACATTCTTGAGATAACTCGTCACGTCTGCGATCTAGCTGAAGTGAGACACGTTCTGCTAAACCATTTCTTGTATCTGTAAAATAAACTTCTCGTTTTATTTTTAAAATTTTGATTAAATATTATGAACACTGAAAACACTGGTGGTGGTACGGCTTTGTGCAAGCTCGTCTGGTAGGTACCACCCACTCATCAGATATTCTACCGCAAAACAGCAGTACTTAGTATTGTTGTGTTCCGGTTTGAAGGGTGAGTGAGCCAGTGTAATTAAAGGCACAAGGGACATAAAATCTTAGGTCCCAAGGTTGGTGGCGCATTTGCGATGTAAACGATGGTTAACATTTCTTACAGTGCCAATGTCTAAGGGCGTTTGGTGACCACTTACCATCAGGTGGCCCATATGCTCGTCCGCCTTCCTATTCTATAAAAAAAACAGTGGTAGGATAGTCTTAACGGAAGTTGAAGTATTCAGACCCAGGAAATAACTACAGAGTTGTCATGTTAAGCACATTCGTGTTGACATTAATCTCTTGTGGCCTTGAAGTAAAACATCGTGAGGAAACCTGCATGTGTTGAAATTCTACCATATGTGTATTTTTTTTTATTTAATAGGTAGGATGTAAGTCACCACGATGAGATCCGTAGTTTTCTCAGATCGTCGAGCACTCCAAAATACAAGAAATTGAAGCCAAAACATTTAATAATAATTCTCTAATAATTCTATTCGCCTACTGGTCCTAATTTAAGCATAATTCTTATTGAAATGTTGAGGAAAACTTATAAAAATTTTCATAATTTAAACATTTTATTCTATTCTATTTTCCATTTTTTTATTGATGCCATTAAAGCGCTTCAATTGCTACAAAACGAATCTGGTTGACAAACAGATGAGAAAAGGCACTGGAGTTTCTTATATTTGCCTATTTAATATAAAGATAATAAATAACATAGGGACAATTCATCTTCATTTGAAAAAAGCCAATATATAAAGCATATCTGTGTGGTTGTTTACAGAACGGCGTCGTTGGAATTATAGATGGATTGGGCGGTAAAGCGACAGAACACTTACAGGGAATATGCGACATTTTAGAGCTTCCTCTTATAAATATTCAACACAACGATTTGTATGTGAAGAACTGGTCGCTCATCAATTTATATCCAAGCCCAGTAGCATTTAATATGGTACGAACATTACGTATTATGGAACTGGTTACTTATAGATTCTTAACATTTTTGACAAGATATTATGATAGATACAGTAGAATCTATTCCATTTCTTGGTCATGCTGTTGATATTAAATAACTATTACCTATTTTATCTATTATATTTTATATATTTATTTATATTACTAATCAATATAACTCCATTAATGATTATTTTACTATAATTTGTTTCAGGCTTTAGAACAATTAATAACAAAAAAGGAATGGTTGAACTTTACGTTATTGTACGTTAAGGGCCATAGTTTGACACAGGTTCAAAGTTTGATGAAAATGGGTCAGCCTACCGAGAGGGTTACCGTCACGGTGCGAGAATTAAGTGGCAAAGACTACAGGTAGTATTATTATCCTAGAAAAGCAAACAGTAATTTGATTTCTCTCCAATTTTCTCCCCTCTATTGACAGTTTCTTTGCCAATTTTCTCGTAACTAAACTTCATTTTAATAAGATTCAGATTAACAAGAGAAAAGACCAGAAATACAAAACTATTATTTCTTTTATAATTTGCAGTCATAAAAATTAGCGTCAAACATGTATTTTTGCCGAGATGGCCCAGTGGTAAGAACGCGTGAATCTTAACCGATGATCGTGGGCTCAAACCCGGGCAAGCACCACTCAATTTTCATGTGCTTAATTTGTGATTATAATTCATCTCGTGCATGACGGTGAAGGAAAACATCGTGAGGAAACCTGCATGTGTCTAATTTCACTGAAATTCTGCCACATGTGTATTCCACCAATCCGCATTGGAGCAGCGTGGTGGAATAAGCACCATACCTTCTCCTCAAAAGGGAGAGGAGGCCTTAGCCCAGCAGTGGGACATTAACAGGCTGTTACTGTATGTATTTTTTAGGGAAGTGTTAATAAACACGAAAGAAAGTGGCCACACAAACTTCGTGGTAGACTGTCCGTCAGGTCACTTGGAACAGATCCTGAGACACGCGCAGCACGTCGGTCTCATGGCGGACGAACATTCATATGTTTTCGTGTCACCCGATTTGTTTACTCTGGACCTACATCGGTATAGATATGGCGGTGTTAATATGACAGGTATAGACATTAAAATACTCGTTTTTAACTTAAACAAAAGAAAATAATAATCTATGAAATAATATTAGTGGGTTTTAAGTGCTATAGTGCTATTCTGTAACAACTCACAGTTTTTTCTTACATATTTATTTGTCTTAGTGTACGTACGTACGTCTTAGTCAAGTTACACAGTTGATATTGAAGCAGTGAAACGCAAAATCAAAATTTGCTAAATTATTTTTACGAGTGTTACAAGTGATGATAGTCAGTTCATTGTATCTGACACTGGTACCTTAAGAACCTTCTGAACGAGTTTATAAATTTTCTTTTTATTGATATTTTTTGTCTCATAATTAATTTAAAAATCTCATGTATGAAAGATATTAATTTGAAAAATCTAATTTTTAATTGGACCCATTCAATATTGATTCTGTGCAAGACATATTCAAAATAAACGTAAAATGTGGCAAAAATTGTGAAATTGTTGTTGGAAATGAATATAAATTTTCCGAATAGGAAGTGTAAGTCAACGAGCATAGAAAATCACTAAATATTATTATCATTCTAAAATGATTATTATTTCAACAGCCTTTAATTTATTATTATATCATAAAACACGTTTTATTAGACAACTATAATACTTTATGATTTACTCGTTTAATACGAGTATTAAAACGACGAAATAACGAATATTAAATAGATCACCTAGTAATCTAAATTCGACCATAATCATTACTTATCAATAATAATTACTGACTAATCGCACCAAATTTATTTTTGTGACGAATAGAAAATATTCTACAAATAATAATTCAATGTTATTGATTTATCAACAAGCAATTGTACTGTACGGGCAATCTTAAACAAAATAAAATTAAACTTTATAAATAAAAATATATTTCAAATTATTCGTTGAGTGATTGATGCGTTTTTTTTTTGTAATAGTTAACAAATTCTTTCGTTGACCTTAACTGCGATTTGTATGGAATTCAGATTAATGGCGCTATATGGCACTGTTTTACATTTCATAAGTACAAAAACTCGCACTAGGCACATTGAAATTGTTTCCAATTCTACAGAAAGTCATCAAGAACTAATTGTGTCAACAACACCATCAACTTCTTTTACTTAACAAGAGGATAATGGGCAAGTTTACTGTCACACCACGCGTTTCTGATAAAAGTTTATGTAATTAACTTAAGTTACAAATAAAAATGTATACTACGTTGTGGAATTGTTAGAACTTCTTTCTGAAGAAAGAGCTTGTTGCAACGGCTTTGTGCAAGCCCTTCTGGGCCCGTCTGGTACAATCATCATCGAATGCCAAAGAACAATATTCAGCATTATTGTGTGCCGGTTTAAAGTGAGCCAATGTAATTACAAGCACGAAGGTCATAATATCTTAATTGCCTAGTTTTCATATTTCAATTCTGATACGAATATGTGTATGAATGGTTAATATTTCTAACATTGCCAATGTCTATCGCCGGTAGTGACCACTTGCTATCAAGTAATTTATTTCATGCAAAAAAAGAATCACAATTGTTCCATTACCAATCATTATATCACCAAACATCGTTTACCTAATTATATATATTCAAAAACATCTTACAGCATTTGAGACTAAAATCAAAGTGAGTAATTTTTAACATAAAAATTTTATGTATTACTGTGATTGAATCTTAACGCTCTCACTGTCAACTACAACAACTACAGTCGATAGCGTTCGTGTCTTCTGATTGATAAGGGAGATATAGAGAGATAGATTCAAGTATAAAAAATGGTTAGAATTTCCACGGTGCTGTGTAGTTGTTGAGTGTTGTCGATTGCATTGACAGAATAGCAGTACTATTATAAAAGAACTCACTTCATTACTAACTGGTGATATGTTGCCAACCGACTTATGATGATATGTTTTTTTGATGCGTGATATACTTGAAATGTTACAATTAATCAATGTCGCATATCACTTTCTGACATTTCACCACCGATTTCTCCGTTTGTATATAAATTTATATACTTCCCGATGTGTCCTGCAAGCATCTTAATACAGGGAAGGGGTCACTTCTTTATTTTATTTTGAGTTAAGTTTTTTTGTTTTATTTTTTCCTTTGTCTGTGTGTGCAATAAAGATTTATATTATTATTATTATATTGACTGCATCGTTGGTCTAATGGAGGGATAACCGGTCGTGTCGGATTGCCGTCCCATTGGATTTTAGAGAGTACCTGTGGCGCACTTGTACACTATAATATATCTTGCGCAGTAACTAATCTCTCTTGAGATTGCCCGCCGTGACCGAAATCTGGTCCGGAGGACATTATTATTATATTAAGTATATGTAATATTTTCAGGATTTCAGCTAGTTGATCTATTAATGAAGGAGCAGCTGTATGAATTTATATCATATTACAATGAGGAGTCAGGGGAAACTCTAGCACCAGAAAATCTGAAGACTAAGGTTGTACTTATTCATGACGCTATTTTAATGTTATACCAAGCAATGACAAAGGTGACCGTGGTCCCGGCGAGTCTTAGTTGTGATAACTACGAGTCCTGGACTTATGGAACTACTTTGCTTAATGTTATGAAAACGGTACGTATGAAAAAAGTAATATATACTAATACTAATTTTCGCCCGCGGCTTCACCCTCATTTCAGGAGCAGTGTCTGCGGCGCAGTTATTATGTATAAAATATTATGTATACAAAATTTAAAGTATATATGTTTTGTTATTTTCGCATTTATTATATTATTATAGATTATTTGTTTGAAGAGCGCAATATCTACTACCTCGATTAGAATATTTAATTTTCGTGCATTATATACCCTATCAATTAAAAAAAAAACTACGCAAGTAGTTAGTAAAAATATTACAAATCTATCTATTATCTATGGTGTGTATGCCTATGTTTGAAAGTTACCAAAACAACCATTATTTATGGCTGGCTGGCTGTGTCCAAAAAAAGTCTACGTCATCAAAATCTACGAAACAAAGTCATTTTCATATTTATATTTATTACACAAGAAGAAACAGCACAAGAATAACTAGCGCTAATTTTTACTGCTCAATAAAAATAGTTGTGTTTTGTTTCGTTAAAATATTATCATTTCATTTCATTCTAATTAATATAATATTTTTAAATATTATTCTAATTAAGTGCTAGTGGTTTTACACACACATAATATAATTTTTTTATGCTTTAAACTGTTAAAATAAATACGGTTCCAGAATAAAATTGAGGGTATTACCAGAAATATGATCTTCGATGGCTTCGGTCAGAGAAATAATGTTACAATGGATATATTGGAGTTAACACCAGCTGGTAATCAGACTGTAAGACAATTTGACAATTTTTTTGAAAAAAAAATCGATTATAATTATCTCTATACTTTTTAATTTTATTTTCTTTTACCTATTTTTTTACCAGATAGGTACGTGGAAAAACGACGAGCTTATTATATCAAGGCCTTATATAACTGCCGCTGAAATTGGATCGGAAACGATTATGAGAAATAAAACTTTCAAAGTGTTAATTTCTAAGGTAATATCTATTGAAATACTTACCTAATATAAAAAATAATTTTACGTATTATAGCGCTTTTTTAAATCTGTATTTAAGTAAAGTAAGAGATTATAAATGTCCCACTGCTGAGCTAATGATTGGAGCTTATTCCACCTTATTTGGTGCTGCTTCAATACGGGTTGGTGGATTTTGTTGGAGAGATGCGGCAGATTTCCTTACGATGTTTTCCTCCATTACCTAGTAAGGGATGAATTCCAAACACAAATGAAGTGTATAAAATTCACGTGATCGTCTCGGCAAATTTGACTTTTAAAATAATCTGAATCATTACGGCTAAATTACATCCCCGAATTTTTGGCAACATTGCCTCAATGTAATCTCATTTTGAAATTTTATTTGTTTCATTGGCCGAGTAGGTCATTCCACAACGTGGTTACCACTTGGCTCGTTCAACCTTATATATATATATATATAACAAAAATATATATATAACAAATGTATCTCTTATAGACTGCGCCATATGGTTACGAAAAGAAATCTTCTAATCATCTAGAGGGTAATGATAGGTATGAAGGTTTCACAATAGACCTGATTGAAAGAATTGCCGAAATCTTGGGTTTTAACTATGACTTTGAACTTGAAGATGACTACGGTGGGTTAAATCCGACAACTCATAAATGGACGGGCATGATAGCGAAACTTAGTGATGAGGTACGAAAAACAATCTATTTATTTTAAAATAGTGTTAGTATAATTTAACAGTGTCAGTATATCTTGTAAATAAATTGTATAGTTTTTTTATGTATTAATGTTAGTTTAAAAAGGAGTCTGGAAAAATAAAATAGATCCGAGATTTGATGCCCCCCCCCAGAAAAAGATAATGGTGATGATTTTTTTTTTATTTAATACAGTATTAACGATATTCAAATACTAAATAAATCTATATGTAACTTATATTTTACAGAAAGCAGATTTCGCTATTTGTGACTTTACAATAACAGCAGAGAGGCAGAGTGCCATTGACTTTTCCACACCGTTTATGACATTGGGTATTGGTATACTTTATAAAGAACCCAGTAAGCAGCCTCCAGAAATGTTTTCGTTTATGGCCGTGTTTTCTAAGGAGGTAACGTATTTAAGAATTTATCAATCACAAAACATGTGTAAGTAGCCCAGAATGGGGCAAATGCGTTTTTTTATGTTAAAAAACGTTTTGGATGATTTTATTTTACCAAGTTTAACGGTGAGTTAGTGGACATGTGTGTCAGTTTTCGATACATACCTTTTCACAATGTTTTACCTTACCCTAAACGCGTAGCCAATTATGACCACAAATTAATCACATGCAAACTCGAAAATATAAATCCGCCAATACAAGCGGTCATCCATTAAGCCAACATTTACTGAGCCAACTCGGTTCAATTTCTTTCTTCGTCTTCAACTTCTCAATAACTTTTACCCTTTAAGACCTATTTCTGTCACGTTAAATCATCTTTCAAATTTCTAAAGAAAAGTTTGCAAAACATTTTGACGTATAGATTCTTTTTTTATTATTGACGAGTTGTTCCACCACTATTCAAGTAAACTTTAGCTATGCCTACACTTTTATATTTTAGGATGCTGTACAGACCTTTTATAACAAATTCAAATACGTCAGACAAACCACAGAATATACTAATTGTATTTTACATTTCAAATCCATGTAAACCATTTAAAATTTAAACGCTATCTTCCGATTATTGCCTAATAAATGATCGCAATAAAAATATTTCTTGACATCATTCATGATATTTACATATCATAATGTCTAACTACACCCATGCATAAGCTACTAACTACACCCAAGCATAAGCTATAGACTTTGCAAAATCATTGATATTATGGCAAATACTGTCAATCCCGACGGTCGAGAAGAAACCCTATTCGAGCTAATTAAAGTTATATGGCTTTGCTAACAATATAATTGTCACTAGCAGAATTGATATTATAAAAAATTGGCTCAGTAACATTCCATTACCTTAACACGTAAATAATTTAGCATGGTCTTTCCTGACTAATTGGATTTCCAACCAGCCAACCCCAGAGTTGGGGTTAAATCATTATATAACCAACCCCAAAGAAATACTATAAAAAAACGAATAATAATTTTTAAAAAAAATATCACATTATATAATTTCAGGTATGGTATTATATGATGTTTGTACAAATTGGTTTGGGAGTAATTATGATATTCGTCGGTCGGATATCTCATAAGGAATGGCAGAATCCCGTCCCTTGTATTGAACAACCGGAAGAGTTAAGCAATCAGTTCAGTTTTGCGAACTCGGTCTGGCTTATCATTGGATCCGTTATGCAACAGGGTTCTGAAATCGCTCCCATGTAAGTGATGATATTCATAAAAAGTTTAATATTCCCTACGGCTTAATTATACAACAGATTTGTTTTACCATATTACCCGCAGTTTTGACGCATCTACAAAAACTGTTTTTATAACAACATCTGAAGCACTTGATCGCATGTATAGTGAATAGTGATAATTATTACATTGAAAGAATACACGCAGAAAAATAGAGTATACACGATACTAAGTTATTTCTTATAGAAAAGAACTGCTGGTTCATGCCTTACGTATGTACGATTTCTTTACGATTAGTAATATCGCGATGAGATAGAACTACTTTCGCATTTATGATAAGGTTAACAAATTATATATATTTTATTTTAAAACTGTTAATTAATAAAATGAAGTAAGTATACAATAAAACAAACTAAAATATATAAAAACAACACGAAATTAATTAAATTATAAATGAATATAAACCGAACATAACTTTTATGAATATGGATAAGCTTTAAAGACCAATACCAATTCGAATTCAGTCATATTTTTGCGTTAGATAGTTCGTTTTTTAGAAAGGCTATAGCCTATAGCCTTTCTAAATATAGTTTCATGTTAGAACATTGAGTGGCTTTCAACCATAAACGTTAACCAATATGACAAAATGGAACAGGCATGTAAAATCCGAAATTTACGCATGGCTATTTAAATATAATATTTGTTTCTTGTAGATTATAAATTTTATTATCATAAGACATAAATAAAATATACAAAAAAACCCCTATTGTACAAATTATGACCGCGTGACTTTGGCTTAAAGTCCCCCGTTTAAAGTCAATTTAAAGGAATACTGAAAAAGTTATTTAAAAAAAATATAATTTGATTATTAGTGACTACTGAGTTTTTATCGGTCGTTTCCAATAAAATCTTCACTTCAAACCTGTTTTAGATTTGCATTTATTGGATGTTGTAAAATGACGATATATAGGTTTTAAAAGTTTATTTTAATGTAAAATAGTATATTTGGATATTGACTACGTTAGTCAACAGAGAGAGAGAGAGAGAACAATAAGTCTCGACTTTACAATCATTGTATTTTTAAGTTTTATTTTTCCAGTGCTTTGGCTCCACGTATAATAACCAGCGTGTGGTGGTTCTTTACGATGGTAATGGTTGCTTCCTATGTGGGAACACTCGTGGCGTTTCTTACTGTCGAAAAAAATGTCCTGCCATTTGAAAATGTTAAAGAACTTTACGAACACAAATCCATTTCCTACGGAGCTAAGAGCAAGGGGTCAACGATATCATTTTTTAAGGTTTCGTATATTTTAGTATCATCACCATTTTTATATGTACCCGTCTCGATTTGGTACGCGTGAAATAATATTTTTTTTCTTCTTAATTTAAGCCATCAACTCAAACATACATATAAATCTTTTGAAAATGTGCATGTCACTGAAATCAATAATCTAAGAATATAATAATAATTCTAAGAAATCTGTCAATGTGCTTAGAACGGCTGGACCGATTTTGATGTTTTTGTGTATATATATATATACACAAAAACATCAATCATATATATATGATTGATATGCGTTACGAGCCGTTAATGGCTCCAAAACTTAGGCAATGTTAAAAATTTAATGCTTATGAATTACTCTTCGTTGATATCTACCATTTACACATAAATAGTCTGTTAATTTCATATTCATTTTTAAGAACTCATCGGTTCCTGAGTATAAAAAAATGTACGAAAAAATGGAGAAAAATGGTTGGCTTGTGGCTGATAATGATATAGGAGTCAAATTGTAAGTACTTTTTGTAATAATTATAAATTAATTCTGACACTTCAGTAATTACGATTCGAAGATAAATTAAATTAGCTTTTACTATTATTTTTTTATAAAAAGAAATGACGTGACGTTTTGTCCAAGTCATTGATGTATCTTGCCTGTATGTTTTTATTTCCAAATTTAGGATCACGTTAGTTTCGCTTATTATTAACTAATGTGTAGCTTAGCATATTATTAAGGTTTATTTTGGCACACTCGTTTGGTGCTTGTGGCAATGTACGGTTACCTAAATGTATCTATTTTAATCCAATATGGCGGCCACCACAAAATAGCGGATTATAATTTCCACATTAACCCCTATGATATGGGTATCAAATGAAAAGGTTTGATTAGCAAAACACTTTTATTATACAACCATTAAAAACTTATTATAAAAAATATATATTTTTCGTTTATTTCATGCAAACTTACTTTGTTGCATACAGAGCAGAGACAAAGACATATGCATTTTTCATGGAATCTACCTCTATAGAGTACACCACCCAAAGACACTGTGATCTACTCCAAGTGGGTGGATTGCTTGACTCTAAGAGTTATGGAATTGGTATGAAAAAAGGTAACAATGATTTTGTATAATACTTTCTGTAAAAATCTTTTATAGAATACGAAGGCGGACGATCATATGGGCCACCTGATGGTAAGTGGTCACCAAACGCCCTTAGACATTGGCACTGTAAGAAATTTTAACCATCGCTTACATCGCCAATGCGCCACCAACCTTGGGACCTAAGATTTTATGTCCCTTGTGCCTGTGATTACACTAGCTCACTCACCCTGGAAAAAAGGAAGGCGGACGAGCATATGGGCCACCTGATGGTAAGTGGTCACCAACGCCCTTAAACATTGGCATTACAAGAAATGTAAACATCGCTTACATCGCCAATGCGCCATCAACCTTGGGAACTAAGATTTTATGTCCCTTGTGCCTGTAATTACACTGACTCACTCACCCTTCAAACTGGAACACAGCAATACCAAGTAATGCTGTTTTGCGGTAGAATATCTGATCAGTGGGTGGTACCTACCCAGACGGGTTTGCGGAAAGCCTTACCACCAGTTAAATTCAATCAGAGTTATAATAAATACATTATTACAGGTTCCCCGTATAAAAAATACATAGATGAAGCATTGCTGAAACTTAAAGAGAGCGGTGAGATAAAAAAGCTCAAGGACCTATGGTGGAAAGAGAAAATGGGAGGGGGCAAATGCAGCGTAAGTATTTTTAACAAGTATATATATTATATGTTTCAGTAAGAATCCAAAAGTACACTCAGGATAAAAGCCCATTATGAATTGTGCATGGTATTCTACATGTTGGGTAAAAATTATAATGCGTGAATCTTAATGATCGCACGTTCAAACCCAGCCTACTAAATTTCCATGTGCTGGGAATAAACTTGTGCTTAGCATTTATATAGTACTCGGTGGTAAGGGAAAACTTCTTGGGATAATTTATTTCAATGTAATTTAATTTAATTTAATGAAATTCAAATTCTTGGGAAAATCATTTGAAGAAATATTGAAACCAGTTATTAATAAGGTAATATTAAAATTAGTTTAGAACATCATTTATTTTTATACACTATTAATCCCTGGATGAGTCGAAGGAGATGAAATTTAATGACAATTTTCTGCATACAATAAGATTTATTACTTTGCAATATCCATTTTAAGGCTGATAAAATTAGATGGTGATAAATTAGTCTGTTCCAACCCTCTGATATATGTTTTTGTAGAATACTGCTATAGGAGTCATATATTTCTTGTAATAATATATTAGTTTACGAAAATTCAGAGTATGAGGTTCCATGAAAGAGTTTTTCGACCCTCATAAAAGGTTAGATTCAAGCCTTCAGTCTAATCAACGTCAAATTAACTAACTAACTTTAATCTGAATTGTTATTGCTTGTTGGCAGTCGATGACGCAACATGCAATCAAAGATCGTTCAATATTCAGCAAGATTAGCTGATCTGAATTTAACAAATGTTTTAAAAATATCGGCGTGATTCTAAGTAAGAACTCACTTCGCACCTCACTCGAGTAACGTTGAAAATCGGTGATACGCTATTTTAATGCTTGTATCCTTCTAATGATGTAATTATTATATTCAATGTCGCTTATTCTCTCATTAAACTGATAGTGATAGTGTACTGCGTTGAGTTCGAGTTTATTTCTACAAAAATTGATGTAGAGATCTACAGATTTATTTTCTTAAAAATTTAATTAGGTATATTTTATCTTTTCAGGAGAAAAGAGATGAAGAACAGAAGCAATTGGGAATGAAGAATATGTTAGGAGCGTTCGTAGTCCTCGGCGTGGGCTGTTTGATTGGTATATTCATTTCAACACTCGATATGTTGTGGGGTGTGTTCAAGAGATCAGTTAAATATAATGTAAGTTTAAAAACTAGCAACACTTTATATTTACTTTAATGACAGACATAACACAAATATAGCAAGTTTAGTGAACCAAAACCAAAAGGTGGAAACCATAAGCGGGAAAAATTATGGGACTGTCAAACTCAAGTTCGAAATAGCAAATGCTTATATTTTTACAATGAATTTCTAATTGTCACTAGTTATGTCAATTCTTGCAAAATTATTAATTTGTTTGAAAATGTTAATGCCATTTAAAATGTTCTTCTCTATACACAAAATTAATTACTTATATTTATTTTTACGAATTTTAAGAAGCTTTTTTATTTGGATACTATTGAGCTACGACTCGAACATAATTCTACCATTCGTAAGCAAAACTAATCATTTCTTAGTTAGTTCTATAGTGTATAAGTACTTCTTCTGTTGTTAATTTTTGTACCTTTAAAACATTAATTGCTATAAAATACGAAACCCAAATTATAAATTGATTTATTAGATGCAATTTTAACCGCCTTGAAAGCAAAATAGCGAAAATGACGTCCTACTACACGTGTCTCCTCTCGTTTACGATTTATTTTTTTAAAAGTGTGTGTCTTAATTATATCCTTTAAAAATCTCCTATAAACTTTTTCAGACGACATTCAAGTATGAGCTGATTGAAGAATTAAAATTTGCACTTAAATTCAACGGAGATATCAAACCACTCAAGCGGCCACCGAAGACCGGCAGCGGTAGCGCCGAAGCCCTAGCTGACTTAGAAGGGAAAGACGAAATCACATCACTGCGGTCGCTCCGGTCAGCTAAATCCAGTGACTCGCACAAGACTCACCACTCACATTGTTCAAAGCATTCCTCTGGGGGCTTGAGTGTAGCATTTGCTCGACGTAGAGATTATTCTTAAAATATATAATAATATATTGTAATATTTAACATATACTATAGATTTATTAACATTGAGTATTTAAATAAATTTATACAAATAAAAATTAAAAATACTGTACAAATCTTGACCGTCTTGAATGTTAACAAGATTGTTAGCGGCATTTCCCAATTGAATCGCAAAGTAACCAACCCTCCTGTTACTGGAAGCAATAAAACCAAAAATTTTGAATCATTAAAATATATTATGCTACTGTCAGTTTAACAATCAGAGATATATGGTAAGAATAGTAATGTCCTCCAGACCGATTTCGGCCACGGCAGCTAATCTCAAGAGAGATTAGCCAACTACGCAGGAAATATTATAGTGCACAAGTGTGTGCGCAAACACAGGTGCACTCTCTGTTCCCTAACTCTCATTTTCCGATGGGACGGCAATCCGACACGACCGGAAAGAGTACAGGCGCAGTACCAACGGCTTTACGTGCTTTCCGAGGCACGGGACACTGGACACACTTCCAACTTCCAGACTCCGGGCTGTTACTGAGAATTTTCTGACAGAAAAACCCAATAACTTTTTATTGGCCCGACCTGGGAATTGAACCCAGGACCTCCGGGTCTGCGGCCTTACATCAAGCCACTAGACCAACGAGGCAGTCCATGGTAAAAATATAGTAAGATCAAATCATTATTTTATGTAATACAATTATCAATACGGCTTGCCGTTTAAAAACCAGTCACTAGATCTTTTAATTAAAATGTATATTTTTATATCACTTACTATTCCTAGGTCTCAAGCACTCTATTAAACAAAACTGACAGTCCATTAAATACATTTAATTCGTGTTTATATTTTTTTAAATTAATTATAAATTACTCTGTACCAATTAAGTTAAAACCATTTCTTTTCAATTAAAGATTCAGCCTTGTATTATTTACTATTCAAGAATGAGCCTATTATTATTATTATTATATTTTATAGAAAAGGAAGGCGGAAGCATATGGGCCACCTGATGGTAAGTGGTCACCAACGCCCTTAGACATTGGCATTACAAGAAATGTAAACATCGCTTACATCGCCAATGCGCCACCAACCTTGGGAACTAAGATTTTATGTCCCTTGTGCCTGTAATTACAATGGCTCACTCACCCTTCAAACCGGAACACAACAATACCGAGTACTGCTGTTTTGCGGTAGAAGATCTGACGAGTGGGTGGTACCTACCCAGACGAGCTTGCACAAAGCTCTACCACCAGTAAAATTATCTCAAAGATTTATCAACACATCTATGGCATAATAACTTTCAGTGATATGTTTCATTCCTATAGTATATTATAAATGGGAAAGTAACGATGTTTGTCTGTTACGCCTTCACGGTTCTACCATTGAACTGATTTTGATGAAATTTGGTACGAAGCAAGCTTGGACCCCAAGGAAGGACATACGCATATTGTGAATAGGCATCTTCTAGGCAAGCGCACTCCACAGACTGTATCTTCTCTTTCCATCAGGTGTGATAACAGTCAAGCGCTAGCGTATACATTTTAAAAAAAATACGCTTTTTTACTTAATACCTGACCTTCTTTTGTCTCTAGAAAACAAGTTTTATAATAAATAAAAAAATGTACGTCAATTTTCGCGTACGTCACGTACATTTATATAAATATTATTTTTTATGTACTGTATAAATAAATAGTAAATATAATCCCGGTATCTTTTAATGGAAGTATCTTCTAACCTTTATAGCTAATGGGAATCTATTATGAAAGCATTGGAAGGTTATTTGCACGTATAAAATACACCTTAAAGTAAGTATTTACGTAACCTAGAAAAACATTTATTATTAACTTATAATTTTCAATAGTCGTTGTAAAAATACTTTTTGATTATTCTACCTCGGCTATCATTTTACCTTCTTATGTTATTTGTTGTATTAATAATACAATAGAGATACGAAAAAAATAAAACCATTTTGCCGGGTAAAACTACCTATTGACTTATCGTAGGACTTTGTGCAAGTCTGTCTGGGTAGGTACCACCCCTTATCACGTATTCGATCGCCGATAGCGCGTTACCGCTGTGGGGAAATAAGGAAAAGTTAATATTTCTTACGGTATAGACTATGGGCGGTAACCACTTACCATCAGGTCCATCAGCCTGTGTACGTACCTTTATTACCACCCACAGCGTACCTTTATTATAAAAAAAAATCTCTCGTAGTATGTAATAAAGAAGTGATGTTTTTGAAAATGTGTAGAATTTAATTAATCTATTAAGTAACTGTTGCTTAGAGTAAAAATAAAAATACATAATAATTAATTTGTGTCTTGTGTTGTTATTAAAATAAGTAACTTTAAATAATAATCTTTTATCTTGTTGAGCTAAGATAGCGTATTTTATTAACATTCTATAAATCTGCATAGTATTAAATGATATATACGGTCATTATTTCAGTGTCGCCGCGAAATGGACACCGACCTCTGTGACCACGACTACGATCTTTCACCGGGCTTCCATTAGCAGAACAAATTGCTCAACAAAAATGATTACATTACATCTCATGTCCTTTTACAGAGCTTATTAATTTTATTGCAGCTATCCTGTTATTTATTTATTTATCAAACAGGAAGCCAACGTTTTATATTCACAAGAAACATTTGTTATTGCATATATAAAAATATTTTAACAAAGTACACATCAATTATAGGCTAATTTAACAATCAAATAATAATAAAAAAATCTAATTAACAAAAAAAAAACTAACTTAAATAACAAAAATAATAACTAAATTTTGATATAAATATAAACTAGTGCATTGTAATGTTAATTTGAATCTATATTATAAATTAAATACTATTATTTAATACATTATAAATTTATATTGGTTTGTACATTTTTATGAAACTTTAATATAAAGAGCCTATTTACAATCATTCATAAAAATGATACCTTGGACGTCTACACAAAAGTCGGAACTGTTTTGAAATTTAAATTGATTCTGAGTGATCCTACAAACATTTTATGATCATCATTTAGTAATAAGGTAAAGAGATTGATTTTGATAATAAATAAATTATCTGATGATGTATTTTTTTTAAATATTTAATTAATTGTTTTTAATTTGATAAAGTTAACCAAATTAATAGTGAATTGCGGGAATGCGTTGTACACTTACGCGATTTACCCTTGTATTTTTTAACATCTAAGTTTTTGATGTTTATGTACGATGATTATTATGATTTCTATTTGCAAAGAGAAAATCTTGATTAAAACTTATATTAGTTGGTTCATTTAGTATATTTGTCTTTCAAAATTATTACACGTATAAAACTAAGTGTAAATATTATATTTAATATTATATTTTTTTTATCTTTCTTATGTCATATGTGAAAATTGTCTGCTGTATTTGCGCATTTTCGCCATCTGGACTGCATTACTCTGCCGTCTACTGTGAGCTGTGTGGTGAGAGTGACTCGATCTTTCAGAATGCGATGTTTGTGCATCAAGTCTGTCTTCTTCTCTAGTAGACTCTACGTCGTCTTCTTCCTTGTCGTCATCTTTTTTAGATCCTTTAGATCCACTTCCTGTTGACTCTCGATGACGAACGGGCTTAACATCACCACTGAAGCTGAATATAAACTTCAGCTCAGCTATCAGTTCATCTTTGAATGAAACCTAAAAATGAATTATAATATATAAACTTGCATAATTCCAATTTATTTGACCATCAGTAAATAAATAGAAAAACGGTTAGTACAGCGGATTAGACTAAATTAAATTATCGATTTCGATTTTAGAAAAGACCGAAATGACAAATATTCGATTTATCGCGTGACCAGCAATTAATCATTGCAAAATATCGTCGACAATTGCTTATTTATAAATAGTCTAATTGAGAATTTAAACGAAGAATATATTATCATTGTCTTGACAGACGTTTAATTCAGACGAAAGCGAAGTTCAAAATCGCCTATAATAATTATTACCGTTGAATACATTTTGTCTAGCTGCCCTCAATACTATACGAAATATGATGTTTATAAGAATTTAACTTATAATTATTGAGATAATATTGACTATCACAATTAAATAACGAACATTTATCTTGGACATTTCCGAGGTACGAAATAATATCAAACCTTGACTTTGTGGGAGATCATCCATACATTGATAGTCATTTCTATGAAAGCACAAACGATAGCTAAGCCGGAACCAGCTGCCAAGACAATAAACACTCCACCCACATTCGCCAACACCAATGGTTGAGCATCGCCGCTACTTGTGTCGTCATCCTGGAAATTTTAATTTTTCGTCATAATTATTATATATTTTTTTATCAATGTTGTAGGTTTCTTTGCGTAACAATTGTTTCTTCGCGATGTTTCCTTCGCCGCCATGCACTAAAATTATAGAAAAAGTTTCTATATTTTTTTTAAATTACCGCACAGGCACCTCCGCCTCTTTTTTCCTTCCACCACTTATCCTTCATCCTCATGATCTTTCCTTGCTCCTGTAACTGCAATATTGATTCACTCATAGGTTGTCTATATGGAGAATCTGAAAATACAAACGAAGCAGAAAAAACAGTTAAGTTAGTTAGAATAACTCAAACTTATATTTATAATTATTAAATTGCAATGCTATTAAGGAAATTGGTACGTAACAAAAAATATGAATACGTTTCAATAAGCATAAAAGAAAATAAGGTTGTACATACTTTTTTTCATTGCAATGCCATATCCTTTGCTATCTAAAAGCCCCCCCACTTGAGCAACGTCACAATTTCTCTCCACCATGTACTCGATTGACGTGGACTCCATTAAAAACGCGTAGTTTTCATCTTCTGATTTTACTCTAAAACAATATGTTCAAAGTAAATTATGCCCTCTCATAATCCGCTTGGACGGTAATCGAAAAGCTTTTTCATCTGATCAAGTCACTAAACAAAGGGGCAGTGAAAGTAAATATTAGTGTTTTAAAAAGGTATGTAAATTTACAAAGGTCGCTTACCTTTCAAGCCCGATTTCATTTGTTGGTGTCATCAATTCAGGATGCGCGTCCATATATTGATACATTTTTTGATAAAGTATATTATCTGACTCCTAAAATAATAAATTGGATATAAAACATGTGGTCTCAATTACAAAAAAATAAATAATAACACCCTTAAGTCACCTTGAAAAAACTAAAAGTAGCACCTCCTTTCTTTGCCCCATAAGTTATGCCATATGGATTGTTCGACAAATCGGACACACTTTTGATGGCATAGAATTTTGACTCGACAGTTAAAAATGCAGCAAGGTTAGCTGTATATGACGATACCATAATGAGAGTAAAGAACCACCACATACTACCAGCCATTCTCGTTGATACTGCACTGAATAGAATACCGTAAATATAAAATATATAAATGATCGTATTTATATATAATCTTAATTATATCTGATGTATTAAATCTATAAACTTTTTGTAATCAATTTATATTGTTATTAAAAAAATGTTGCTAATTTGCCAACTATTTTAGTGTAACTGTGTAACTATCCATAGACTTGGTATCATAATATACATATTCAATATATAAGTAATTACATGGGTGCGATTTCGGATCCTTGTGTGAGCACACTTCCCAAGGTAAACCAAAATGAATTTGCTATTGTAAATTGATTATCCAAAGTTTCCGGCTCTGCTATACATGGATATGGATTCTGCCATTCTTCCGGTGCAAACCGTCCAAGTATGAAGAGCAATACCGATACACCCACATACGCCCCCGCTAGCCAGCCCCAAACCTTAAAGTGAAAGTCGTTTTATTTTTTATTATTTGATAGTAATTTTTAAGTCATGGTTATGGTCATGGTTATTTTTAGGTCATGATGACAAGAATATCAAGATATGCGCAAAATATATTATAGTGTACAAGTAAATTATACGTGTACGTAATTATAGTGTAACGTACTTTCTCTTACATACAAAGTAAGTAAGAGCTGCTACTGAGAATTCCTAGACAGAAAAACCCAATATTTTTTCAGTCAGCCTACTGGGTTAGCCATTGGAGCCAATATACAAAGTTAGGCATAATATATGCATTTTTATATAACTAACCTGGTATGAAAATGGAGATATAAAAGAGAACAAGTCAGGAGGTTGCTTTGTTGGTTTTTTGTATAAGATAGTTATGCCTAAATTCATAAACGGACTGGTAAAATCGACAACTTTCTGTCGTGCTGCCGTTATCGTCAAATCAGTAATCGCAAAATCGGCCCTCTGAAAGAGAAAATAAAATCAAATATACATAAAACGATAAACCAAAATATTAAATACAATACATTTATTTACCATGTCTGACTTAAAATTATTAATATCGCTAAGTTACATTTCAGATATAAAGGTAAATAATGCTATTTACACCGTTCATTATCTTGTCCATCATTCCAGTCCATTTGCGAGTTTTAGAATCATACGACCCGTAAACGCCGTCGGCTTGGATATCGAACGTATAGTTAAACTCATTCATCTTTGCTAGTTCTTCAATGATTTCTATACCAAAACCTTCGTAGCGTTCGTTGCCCTCTAGCTTTTTAGAAGACTCTCTCAGCATTCCGTAGGGTGCACTCTGTAAAATTGTATGCATTTTTAAATGGAGATGAATTCTTATATAAACTTTTGTTTAAGATTTACATACCAACGCAGTTAGAACAATGAAATGTTTGCCTTTCATGGATTCACTTCCTTCCTGTTCCACTGCTGGAATTATTTTTCTAGCTTCACTAAAACCGTCTTCCGTTGTCCAAGTCCCGATCTATTGTTAATGTTATTAAGTATTAAAATATTAAAAATATATTATGCATTGAAAATATTTATGTTTAAAAAAATACCATATACCTTTTCAAAACCATGGGCCATGACCTCAAGCACATCAACCTCTATATCAGAACGAAAGCCTTCGTCATCAAATTTTATAGTTCCTGTCAAACCATCAGTTTCCATCTAAAAAAAAACAAAGTGCGCTAAATATTTCAAATGATAAAAAAAAGATTACCCCTAAAAACAAATGTATATAATTGAATCGAATTTTAAATTAAATCTGAAAATACGAGTATTGTTTACACATAAAAACAAAATATTCATATTTTATTTTTGTTTAAATGGATCGTCTTCGCATAAAAACGAGTATTGTATGTAACTAAAGATCGCTTACAGTTCGAAGGTGATTAATAACAGTGGAACCGAATGACCAAGTCTCGCCGCTGTCACAAGTAAAATTTGCGCCTTCCTCCAGACCCATTGCCGTGATAGCAGACGTATACAAAATAAGTGAATCGTACACTAAAGCCAACTTAAAATCAAGGTTATTTTCTTTTATAACATTTTCAATGTTTCCTTCTGAAAGCTCTTTTACGTTTTCATTTAAAGCAGATATAAAACTTTGAATGTCTTCCAAATTTGGATCAAAAAATCGAATTCCTGTAATTTAGATAATATATTCATTACAGAAATAAGTTTTCATTATGTTACAAAAAATATGATAATAAGTTTAGAATAATAAATTAAATTAAATACCTGTGATGTTAGAACCGCCATGTTTATAAGGATTAATGTCAATTGTTTGAAAATCAGGATTCATAATAATATAGCTATGTTCATCAGACATTATCCCGACTTGTTGAGCTTGTTCTAAAAATTGAGGTAATTTATCCTTTCCACAACTTACTAAATAATTAACTGAACTAGAAGATTTAATTGTTTTCAGTTGCGATCTAAAATATATACAAATTTAATTTGCTTTAATTAAATCAACAGTACAGTTTATTTTATTAATGCTTCCATATACCTGTAATCATCGCCATCTGGAAGTTGTACTATAGTCATTAATATATCTTCTTCTGAGTCTAAGTCTTGTATTGTAACTATGCCGTCCAAATCAGCTAAATGTTCGGAACCTTCATATATTATTGTAAACTCTGTCCAACCTTTCATTCTAATGATATCAGCAAAAATCTAAAATTGATATAAAACTTTAAATTTATTTATTTGTAAAAGCACACTTACAACATACATATAAAGGATTGAAAAAATGAATTTATAAAACAATCTAATATGCGTGTCAATTACAAGTACACTTCCAGATTCAATCTAATCAAATTCGAATTAAAAGTAACGAAAAATCATAAGTAATTGTTAAAAATGTCAAAAATTAAATAATAAATTAATTTCATTGTTATAATAAAAAATCAATCGGCGATATCATAATTGAAATTATTAATAGTATTAAATATAAATTAAGTATATATTTAGTATAGAATACATATCCTATTTTTAATCAAAATAAAAATATATATTATTTGCAATCATTACCTTTGAATAAGATATATAATGAGGATATAAATTTATTGCAGACCAATTTCGGGTTTGCGTTTCAATCGGCTCGACAATTATTTGTGGAATTTCAACAAAATCTGCAATACCCTGAATGTGTTGTACTGTGTTCCTGGTTGTAGGCCCAAATATTGCGAATGTTGAACTCTATAAGAAATTGCACGAAGTTAGCAATATTTTTATTTTTAAAGTCAAATATGACAAACATGTTGTAACCTCCATAAGTGTGCACATGGCATTTTCAGCTTCGAGTAAATCACCAGGTGAAGTTTTTATCACATTCGCCACAAATGGATTCTCGTCATTCTGAGATACTGCATCAATGGCAACGTTAAAAGCTGCTTCGTATAAAAAGCTTCCATCATCAAATATAGCTCCTAAAAAGTTTTATCGTAAAATATACAAATCTTTCTAATCTTCAATATTAAAAATTATAGTTTCTAAAATTTGATTAAACACCAGTAAAATAATGGAAAACTTACCTATTGTTCTTTCTCCTTGCACATTTAACAAACAATGTATTATAATAAAGTATACGAACCGTTTTAATTTCACATACATTGTTAGTCACGTTCATTAAATAAATAATCACGGCGCGTTTAAATTGTGACGAGCGATGACTTTTCATATAGGTGTTAAGGGAACATTGGCCATCTCGAATTAAAGTACCACACCATTACATAATGTAAGTGTATTATTTTTGGAACTATTCTATAGTTTGTAACGTACACCTAATTGTGTCGCATTTCTAGTTAGTTGGCCATTGCATAGCGTTGGCTCGAAATAGCCAAACCGCCGATTACATTTGTGCATTCGTCGTGTCATACCACTGCAACTGCTGTTAGTTTAAATTTCATGAGTAAAATATAGGTTACGTAGTATTTATACTCAATGAAATAAAAATGTAATTAAAAATAATATACGGTAATTCCGTTTTATTAATTATATTATCAAAACCGTGGACAGCAAATTAAAAAAATGATTGGATTTCAAAACTTTTATGGTGATTGTTTCGTACAATGCAACCATCTAATACATACGAAGTACGAAAATTTTGCATAGTCAAGCTTGCGTGTCTCCAGCTGATACAGTAATGGATTTAAATATTTTAGCAAGGAGAAATTTGTTACATTTTTGTATTACAGTGGAGCGATTCGCTAAGAACATTCCCGATACACCACATAACATTTAGCCTGGTGTGAGTTTTTTACTTATTTTACGCGTTAAAGTAACTGTGGTTTGTATATAATTGCGATTCTTGTCACTAAACGGCGCTGCTTTTATTCCATACACATTAACGAAATACTATCGAATAAGGAAAAAAAACGCAGATCATTAAGTATCAAATAATAATATGCGAATTTGACTTTAATAATTATAATACTGAAAGGATACACGCGTCAAAATGGCGTATCACTGTCACGGCGTCACCAATGTGATACGAAGTGAGCTCTACAGAATAGTATTGCAGTATTATAATTCATTTAACGAATTAAAGTATAAATTGCTAATTTTTTTTCGAATATATGTAGTGCTTTTTATTTTATATGAATATTTGAATAACACTATTTATTAAGGCGTTTTAAAGAAACGATTTAAATATTTGTATCCTCATCATCATAACTGTAAATTGTTTAAATAAACTACACACGTACAAAAATTACAGTCATCCAAAGAAATTACACTCACTCATATGTATATACGTTACGAGGCTGCGTCGTTGGTCTAATGGCCGTAAGGTAAATCCCGAGATCCTGGGTTCAAACGACATATCGGGCTGAACTTTTTCCAGCCGTGGATTAACGTCTCATAGGATTATAAGAGTGAATCGGGAATAGAAATATAAGTTTACGCACACACTTGAGCATGTATGTCCTGTACAGTATATAACTAATATTATAATATAAAGGAAGATATATATTGAACGCGTATGTTTAAAGATTGTTTAGTTCATCTAATAATATAAAACGTAAATATCGATTTGTATTATATGGCTCCAACTTCAGACAGTTTTTCTATAGATAAAAACATTATGATAAGAAAAATAATTGAGTTATTAGTAGCCCGTTTATATTTTTTATAATAATACAAACTAACGACATATTATGACGCGAACTCGACAGCTATTCGTAATTTAAAATAGTTGACAAAATTGTGTTTATCAAGTGTCTTAGAAAGTAGATTATTTTTTTTTTCAAAATAAATCATGGTGGCTATTCAATCAAATATGTTAACGTTGCGTTCGTTAAATAACAAGTATGACCATTTAACATATCTTAGTTTACAACAATTTAATTAATAACATATTATAAAAGAAGACAAAAGCCATTAATAATTCAAAATGTCAACATTATCTATAGTTAGGAGATTCCTTGATTCATATAACAGGGTTGTTAAAAAAAGACGCGCGATAATTTAAAATCGCCATTTTTTTGGACAGAAAGGTAAGGTAATGAATTAATTATTGGTGCGAATTGTGAGTTTGTTGCATGTGTTCAAATGTGGATTTTTATGAGTAATTAATTGAGCTGTTTACATCAATTGGTATGGTTTCTAGTTGTTCTATTTTTAAAAAGTCTAATTCGAGGCTTTTATAAAATCAGTTTCATTTCTGGATGCTAAATATTTTTTATTAGTAACTCTTTGGAAGTAGATTGTATTTTTTTATTAGAATAAAGTGGCATCTTTGGATGGAATCTATAAACCTCTAGTAAAAAGATTCTTTATAGAACACCACGCTTACTTTTGTGCCACCTTGTTGTCTAAGTATTGCTGAATGTATACGCTAGATGGCGCTCTACGACGTATATTTTCCGGTGTTGTCTCCACGCTGTTTCAACAAATTTTAATTTAACCATAAGAACAATTAAAGAGTCATTCAGCCAAGTCTGTAAAACCAGCTAAAGATTAAAACGCCAAAGAAATTATTTATTTAGTATTTCTAGTAGTTATTATTTTAGTTATTAGTTTACAGGTAGTAGGACTTTGTCCAAGCTCGTCTGGGTAGGTACCACCCACTCATCAGATATTCTACCGCAAAACAGCAGTACTTGGTATTGTTGTGTTCCGGTTTGAAGTGTGAGTTTGACATAGTATCTTAGTACCCAAGGATGGTGGCGCATTGGCGTGTAAGCGATGGTTAATATATCTTACAATGCCAATGTCTACGGCCATTGGTGATGACTTACCGTCAGGTGTCCCAGATGCTCTTCATATACTATAAAAAAAATTATGAATAACGCATTTTATGTAGAAAATAAGGAAATACGATAAAATTCACAAGGACCAAGTTTTGAACATATATTAAAATATTTATGATCGAAATGGGTTTTACTTTAGCAATTTGTTACGTCTGATTGCAATAGCACGAAGTTCGACGGAAATTTATAAAACAATTCCCAATTTAAACTTTAACAGAAAATTGTTTCTATTTTAAAATAACTGTTCGAATATTTGCTTGCGAGAATCTTGTGAGAAAAGAGGATCGACTGATTTCTTATCGGTTTTTCTCGGTAGAATTAACATCAGTGGTAGTTTTAAATTAACTGTATCTTGTAAATATTGATTCAAAAGTACTTATAAGAACAGATTTGATTAAAGTATATTTAGATTTGAAAACAATTATAGTTTATGCTTAAAAAAATTAAAATAAATACACGTCAACTATAGTTCAATTTATTTGTATATTAACAAATATCGAGCAAACTCAGTATTTTTCAACCAAATACATTATTTATTATAAAATGATCCAAAAAATAAATTAGGAAGGCAGTTGAATAAGCGATCTTGATGTTAACCATTACCAGTAGACATAGGCACTGTATTAAGGTATATTACCAATGCGCCAACCCTACGAACTAAAATGTTATGTCCCTTGTGCTTTTATTAACCGCTTGGTGCGAAGACGAGATGGCCCAGTGGTAAGAATGCGTGAATCTTAACCGCTGATCGTGGATTAAAACCCGGGCAAGCACTGCTGAATTAACATGTGCTTAATTTGTGATTACAATTCATCTCTTACGGTGAAGGAAAACATCGTGAGGAAACCTGCATGTGTCTAATTGCACTGAAATTCTGCCACATGTGTATTCCACCAACCCGCATTGGAGCAGCGTGGTGGAATAAGCTCCAAACCTTCTCCTCAAAAAGAGGAGAGGAGGCCGTTAGCCCAGCAGTGGGACATTGATAGGCTGTTACGGTTACGGTATGCTTGGTAAGCGAACACCTTTGCCGATAGACATTGACATTGTGAACAATATTAATTAACCTCTGTCAACGCGCTGTCAACAGTGGATCAGATAACGTCCCTTGGGTTTAATATGTGTTTGTTAATAAATTTATGAAGGTAACCATAAGGCATCTCATGCATAATAGACATAGCTTTTAAAATTAGCAGACCAATGACCATTTGAGCACAAACTAGTTTTATGTATGCATAGACCACACATCGGCAAATGAAGTGTAGGTCGCTGTCCAGCCAGTTAGACAGATAGCTTGAAGAAGGTGACGAGACCCAACATGATGGGGAAAGTGGAGAACCAGGAGCTATTACGCACCTGAAAGAAGCCTGTCCAGCAGTGGATTGCGCTTATGTGATTGTTTTTGACTATGAATAAATTTATAGTCATAAAATTGGTTATTAAAAAATTATAAATATATTTTTACAATGTCGAGAAGATAAAGAATGAAAAAAGTCTTAAAATTTTTATTTCGTAAATTCTAGTGGTCTCAACACCGTAATATTTTACAAGTAAGATTTCCAACGGTTGTTATTTTGACGCGGTGCTGAAAATAGGAAAAGCTGCTTCCTCGTCACTGCTAATCTTATATTTTCTGCTCGCTATAATAATTATCTCGAGTTGGATGATCCTATAAAATCTTTCTGGCGGAAACATAAAAATGCTTTTAAGAAGTTAATTAATAATGAAATATTTTCTTTTATAATCAAGTTTTAATTAGTTAAGTAAAAACAAATATTTAAAAATTGCTTAAGTATTAAAGTTAATCCATTAAACCCTTTCGTAGCAGCGTGATGTTACAAATCCCCAACCATCACCGCATAATATTATTTTGTCCACCAGTGGGCTATTTAGAGGTGTTACTTTTTACTTTTAAATAAAGTAAAAGAAAACCAATACATGTAATTACAAAGTAAAGCTGCTGGGCCAAAATAATAAAACTCATTTCTTATTACATTACCAGAAGTTATTCATTAGAATGAATGATGAGATGATAATTATTTCTTTTTTTAAATAAAAAAGTTCGGATTGAATTAGAAGACTTCATCTAAAAACCTCTCTTATTATCACTATTTTAAGATTTGTAGAGCAGTAGAATACGACTTTCTCGAAGACAACCCATGCAATGAAGACTTGTTTACATCATAACTTGGCCAGTAATTTATTGAGGCTTGATACAGAAAATGGTAAATTTACTGCTTCGGCCTATTGGCTAGCTTATGACTTAGTTAAAGGAAGCAGACACCGAACAAGCCACGAGCGGAACAGCATGGGACGGGCCGCGTATGCGTTATATCCACACGATCCCGCAGCGGCCTGCAACGAAGGCCATCTTAGTGGTTTTAAAGGGTAAGAATCCCACATAACCCGGACCCCCACTATGGGAGCCGGGCACCTTTTCGAGGGTTTCCACTGCGTGAAAAAAAAAGGCCGCAGACACCGAGGTCCTGGATTCAGACCCCGTATCGAGCAAAAAAAAGATCGCTGGATTTCTCGTCCCATCGGATTATTAGTGTGGTATTCCCTCTTCATTATAAATCCTGCATCAATATCAGTGGTAAATTTCGAATTCACATCGCAAACTGTTGCCAGCGTTAAAAAATAATCCTAAAAAATATTATCGCACCTTGAATATAATGCTATCCTTGCAATGATACCTTGAATGTAATGTCTGTTTACAAAACACATATATTATCATGTAGTCTTTGTTGATACAAATTTTCTTTATAGCCTTCCTTTTTCATTTATCATGTTCTAATGTGTTTTGATAAATATTCATAAATAATGATGAAAAAAGTGATTTCTTACAAAAATGACTTCTAGGGTGTTCTTAAGAGTTTCTGTTTATATTTTTTTATTAAATGGACAATCTTAAATAAACTGGGTGTGAATAATGCTCATTTCCTATATTTGACGAATCGTCATTATACTTCAGTAACCGTTATGTTGTAGGTCGACACCGCCCATAGACATTGTCAATACGCCATATTCAAATGTAACGTAAATAACCAGTGGGTTATTTAGTTTAAAGTCTAAAGTCTTAACGTTTAAAGTCCTTAAAAGAAAGATTTGAAATATTTTATGAAATATTTTATGGCAATTAATATGTTAATTTCCCTTCAGTATGCGGCTACATACTTTATACATACGGTTTTTTTTCAGAAAACATTTTACTTTTACACAATTTACTAAAATTTGAAAGTTTAATGACCTTTTCTTACTAACTAATAATACTACTAATTTAAGAATTATCTACAAAAATTCAAAGACTCAAAAGCATTTTGAATTGTTATGTTGCCGCATTAAATTAAATGTAAAGCATTTGTTCGGCATTTAAATCCTTCCGGAAATAATCGCCAAGAAACTTACTAATTATTCTTTTTAATAAATTAAAATTATTATTTATTCTGCATGAAAATCAACGAACACAAACTATGCTTATTTATCATTTATATAGCAATATTTTTTGTCATAATACTTCAATTCATTAATAGGGCAAGTTAAGAATATTTACAGAATCTTATGGAAACGAATACCGTGCTTTAGAAAGGGCGTATTGACTTTGCGAAGTCGGAAACTTGGTGTTATACTTTTATCTTTACTTCTCGTGTCAATACAATGATTCTCATTATTCTTTTGTTAATTAATATTCGTCGTAATTTTTATTTTATAGATAAAAATGAGTTAGGAAAATAACAAAATTAAATTTATTGCTTTTCACATTCTTGAGCCATGCATAAAATCTTATTTCGCTGCTGTAAAGCATTTTATTATTCAGTGCTCATGTCTTTTGCAACCATTCCCTAGAAAGCCATTCTATGTGAGTTATTTCAAAGCTCGCGAATTTGATATTATTCTTCAAATTATATTATACGAATTACACCTTAGAAAATATCACCTTGGAAAAAGCCGTGTTGATTTGTATATATATCTTGTGTTCAACAATATACATACATAGCGAGACGGCCTAGTAGTTAGAACGCATGAATCTTAACCGATGATAGTTGGTTCAAATCCGAGCAAGCACCACTGAATTTTGATGTGCTTAATTTGTGTATATAATATATAAATATTATTATTTTAGTTAAAAACCAATATGGCCGAAGATTGCATATTAAAACCCCGACAATATTCGTGTACTTATTTTGTGTTCTTAATTAATTTATTTCATGCTTTGTTGTAAAGGAAACCTTGTAAGTGTGTCGGATGAAAAGCGTGAAGAAGGTTTGGAGCATATTCCATATACAGGCTGATACTTTTTTTTGTTTTGTTATAAAACAAGGCTTGTAAAATATAAACATATAGTTTCCATCAAATATCATTAAACCGACCCATTACATATTGGATTCTCGGTGTGATTAGATTATTTATTTACGTTCAATTTTTAAACTCCGCTGTATTCTTGTGGTTACACTGGAGTTTTGTTTGTATACATGTGATAAACTAAAAATTCAACTAAAAGGTTAGGTAAGTTATTTAATATTCAGATATAAATGCATGAAAACTCGCAATTTTTTACGTTATATTGACACATTACGGGCGGCTAAATCGGTTTGGTAATGTTTTTTATTTGTTTAAATAAAACTAGCACGGAATAACTTGTTTTACCCGTAAATGATAAAACAACGAATGCATTAAATTTAAAAAATAAAACGTTGATAAAAAAATGTTGATTTTCATAATTTTAACAATTGAAATATAAAAATTGTTCTCAAGTATAATATTCCGTGAAAATTTTTAAATTTTTTATTCATTGTAATCTGGCTTCGCCGACGTTCAATTTATTCACTTTCATCCGACGTTAATGTTGATCGCAATGACGGGGCGATAAATTCTTTTTGTCGGCATTTCTGTTTTACTTTTTCAATTTATTTACATATAAATAAGGAACAAAAGATGCAATTTACTTTACGTGAAACGTCTTTCATTACAGTTCGTAATTAGTTTCGGGTCACTTGCAAAAACCAATCGTGACGAAGTGTGACTGCAAGATCAGTTATTAGAAATATTGCACCTACCGTTATTATTTTATAACTATTATTTAATAATGGAATTGGAATATATGGAAGTCATTACTCATATATGGCGTAAATGCAACTATAATCGCGCACAGCACGTATACTATTCCTTTCTACGTCGATGAAACAGCCTTCCCGATGTATTTTCTACTGAGAATTATTTAACATCTTGAAATATTTGCATATCATAGAAACACAATAGTGAGAAATAGAAAAAGCATATCGATATAAAACAAAATATATCGTTTATACAGCTGTGCATGCCATTTAAAATATATCGTCGATACAGCTGTTGGCCGTTCGGTACCATCTACGTACCATGAATACTTCAAGCAAATGGCCAAACTTTATATTACGGTACGGTTACGGTAACAGCCTGTAAATGTCCCACTGCTGGGCTAAGGCCTCTTCTCCGTTTTTGAGGAGAAGGCTTTGGAGCTTATTATTCCACCACGCTGAATACACATGTGTCAGAATTTCAGTGAAATTAGACACATGCAGGTTTCCTCACGATGTTTTCCTTCACCGAAAAGCACGAGATGAATTATAATCACAAATTAAGCACATGAAAAACTTCAGTTGTGCTTGCCCAGGTTTGAACCCACGATCATCGGTTAAGATTCACGCGTTGTTACCACTGGGCCATCTCGGCTTTTTGGGCCATCTCGGCTTTATATTACAGTGACTAGTAATATGATTGCGCTTTGAAGGGTCAGTGACACAGTTAAATTAAAAGCACACCAAATTGCTTCTACATTTCTAACATTCCTTATATCGATTAGTAGAGCATTTACCAGTCAGTTCGCCTCCTGTTTTCCTAAATTAAAATACATCACAAATATGAAAATACATAGACAACTATACGTAAAGTAATGTAACATATGTTCATTAGTATCCAAGAATGAACTCCAGTAACTCATATAGTGTGATCACTGCATTGTGCATACGTTAACATGTACATGCATTTCTTGTTCAATGAAAAAGTAATTTTGTAGAAGGCATATTTGGGGTAAGCATTAACGAGATTATGCTCAACAAGTCGGTTCAGTTAAAAGCAACGCTCATTCTGATCTGTATAATTGTGCCTAAACTAGAGGCCTTTGCCTAACAATGGGACTTCTATTTACTTTAAAAAAGTTTTGGCCTAAATTAGTGATGTCCTGACCGATTTAGACCACGGTGGCCAATCTCAAGAGAGATTAGCCAACCACGTAGGACATATTATAGTCCACAAGTGTGTGCGTAAACATAGGTGCAATCACAATTTCCTCACTCTCATAATCCGATGGGACAATCCGACAAGACTCGAAAGAGTTCGTGCACAGGACCAACGGCTTTACGTACTTTCCGAGGCACTGGAGTTTACACTTCCAACTTTTAGACTCCAGGCTTCTACTGAGAATCTTCTATACTAAAGCCCCATAACTTTTTATCGGCTTGGAGTTTGAATGGATCTGCGGCCTTATATCTAACCACTAGACCTAAATAACTAACTAGTAAATGCGGCACTAGCTTTTAGTATTTTTTTGTCAATTACCCTCGCTTACTGGTAGTTGTGGGTCTAACCTTATAACTGAATTTTCCATTTTTGAAAGTTCTACCGAAACGCTTGAGCTTAAATTTATTGATGTAAAAAACTTTTATTGATGTAAAAAAAAATATTCAGGGAACTACTTCGATTTATTTGACTTCATATTTATTGGTTGTCTTTAACAATAAACTCCTCAATAACAATAAATTTCAAAGTACCAAATCTACCGGACACCTCGTGACGGCCATATTTCTTTTATAAGTTTAATATTAACTTCAAACTAGAAAATAAAACGACACTGCAAATTAGAAAAGACATACATTTGATTCTATAAATTTACTACATAGATAATATTTACAGTCGAACTATTTTATATTTATATCTACAGATTAATGGACAATAGAAAATAACGAAATAAGTAATTTACCAAGAAGACATACAAAGCAAGAATCAAAGAACGTAATAATACACCAGCCCTCGTGAACAAAGAAGTCGGTGGCGGATCAAGGCCTCATTAATTACGAGAAGGGTGGCGTAATACTAACATCTTAGAACCACGGAATTCCCGGCTTAACTTTAGGGCTCACATTACACCATGGACGAATACTATCGATCTTACTATAAGGGACTTAACAATACGCACTGCAACTATACTGGCTTTTTTTATAATATCCTGGGACATTATTCACACACGGCCATTTGATTCCAAACTAAGCAGACTTATACTATGGAAACCAGACAATTGATATACTACATATACTACTCTTCTTCTGTAAATACATACTTACATAGATAATTACACCCAGACTCAGGACAAACAGATATGTTCATGCACACAAATGTCTGTCCTGGGTGGGAATCGAACCCACAACCTTCGGCGTGAAAGACAAGTATCTACCAACTACGCCAATCGGCTCGTCAAATTATTAATAACATCAAATTTTATATAATAACATCAAATTTATTACACATATTCAAAATATAAATGCGTATCATCATAATCAGAATATTATTATATTATTATCAATTAGGCTCTTGTATATGTAGCGAATATAACCAACACTGGTTCACACATTTATTATACATACATAAGGCACTAGCCCGATGTGACCTGCAAGTATTTGAAGGCAGGGTTGTCTGGAAGAGATCACTACAGTGATAATGTCGCCCTTTGCATGCTTTTATTTTATATACAAATATATTTATATTTTTCCTTTGTTTGAAAGTGCAATAAAGATATTTATTATTATTAAACTCATTATTTACTGTTTTCCTCTAAAAAAGTATTTACATAATATAAATAACAAATATTATGTCAGTATGGAAATCAGCGAATACTAATTGAAGCTTTATTTATCATACATAATGTATGATAAATACATAATGTATGATACATAATGTATGATAAATAAAGCTTTAATTATTCTTGTATTTTGTGATAGGAATAAGTAGCCGTAGTATGTGTTTTATTAACAAAATAAATTTATTCTATATTTAAATTTTTTAAAAGGCAAAGTTATAATTTTCCAATTTAATGGTCTTTCATTGATAACAGTATAATATCATAGTTTTGTGCGCACCGTGGTTAGGTTTAAAGTAGAGGTAGCGCAGGAGTTGAAACGACCATTGTAAGTGGTCACCAGCACCCATAAATATTTACCATAAATTAGATCGCCAATGCGCCGCCAACCTTTATTTATTTTAATTATGTATTTATTTGGATCTCCAGCAGTACATAACCCACATTCAAGGCATGCTTTACGTTAACTAAAAACATACCATTCCCAAACAAAATTACAAAAAGAGGTAAAAAAATATACAAATAAAAAAAAAAAAACAGAAATAAGAAATATTTAATTAAAATACAAAAACAGAAACAAAAGGTAGTAACTAAATAAATTATTGAACCTTGGGAACTAAGATGGTATGTCCGTGTGTCTATAACAATGGCTCACTTCACATATCCTGTAATGTGTAAGTGGATGGTAACTACCCAGACCACTAAGTACCATTTTGTAGCATTATCATAATTAAGTTTGATTCGAGTAAAGAAATAAAACGGAAAGGAAGCGCTCGCAGATTAAATATTGAACGATCTAATGGTAGCCGAGCTTGTTAGAATTATTAAACGAGTGACTTCAGAGATCCCTTGCAAAATGTACAAACGTCACCGAAGCTGTGTCTACACCAGAGAAAACCTTGCAAAACTGAATTATATACAGTGTACGTAACCAACGATTCTATAATACTTTAAGTAATTAAAAAATATACCTTAACCGTAACAGCCTGTGAATGTCCCACTGCTGGGCTAAAGGCCTCCTCTCCCTTTATGAGGTGAAGGTTTGGAGCTTATTCCACCACGCTGCTGCAATGCGGGTTGGTGGAATACACATGTGGCAGAATTTCAGTGAAATTAGACACATGCAGATTTCCACACGATGTTTTCCTTCACCATAAAGCACGAGATGAATTATAACCACAAATTAAGCACATGAAAATTCAGTGGTGCTTGCCCGGGTTTGAACCCACGATCATCGGTTAAGATTCACGCGTTCTTACCACTGGGCCATCTCGACTCTGTATATCTTTATAAGTAATCAGAGTCTAATCTTTATAAGTATCTAATACATTTCGCCCATGATAGGCACGTAAAATTTACAATTCTATATAATTATGAGGCATCATAATAACATAAATTTTACAGTGAAATAATATTTAAATTTTCATTAAATTAATTCAATGTATTTCAAACAATTAAAAGACACATTGTATTTTGCATTATTGATGTTTTATAAGTCGGAGATCGCCTTTGGTCTGAAGCTAGTCTTTCGGAGGCATTAGTTCCCGTAAAACAGTAAAAAATAACGGTAATCGACTACTTTAAGTATCATCTGCTTAACGATCTATTCGGTCTCTGAGTTAACGGCGTTTTAAATAAAATATATAATTGTTTAAAAAATACAAATTCGAATTTTAAAGAAAGGTTGGTTGGAAAATGGATTGAAACTGACTAGTAACTAGATTTGGTCCAAATTGTTTGGACCAACTGTCAGAAATACTGTTGCACCAACCTTCTTTTTTCCAGTGTGTATTATAAAACCATGTGAAAATTAATTCAGTAATTTGCAAAGTAAAGACTGCACCCCGAGTGTTCTTTTAAATTATAAAATAATATCTTAGCACATGAATGTTTTATTAACTTTATTTTTATCTTAAAATAATAAGCGTACAACATCCACATATAACAACCGAAATAAAAGGACGCTTTCCCTTTGAAACAGTCGCTAGCTCGTTAACTCTCTTCAAAACAAGATTTATACTTGTATTGTATTTATTTATTTTAATATAGAATCGTTTAAATAAATTTTAAAAGTAAATAAATTAGAACAATATAATTATAAGAATGAAACTCAAAATAAAATAGAATGTTTCGATTCAAACAAATATTATTGAAGTTCCTTTGTTAAGTTTTATTTTAAAACAAATCGGGTCTCGTGGGGGTTGCCTAGGATATGTGAATCTAAACCACTTCGGCTTCCACACTCTTAGTGAGCCAATGTAACTACAAGGGCATGACATATTGGTTCCCAAGGTTGGTGGCATATTGGCGATGTAATGGCTGATTAATATTTTTACAATGCCAATCTCTATAACGGTGGTGACGATTTACCACCAGGTTACCAGTCTGCCTACCTGTTTCGAATACAAAAACCCTTAAAACTTTATTTATTTCAGACATAAAACCTCCTTTTACTGTGCTAATATTTCAAACAACATCGCTTACTTTATAAAATTAGCCGATGTTAAATCTTTTGATATCTGCATTTCATACTCCATTCTACAAATATTAACTGCATATGGAAACTGATCGGTTCGGAGTGCCCGAAAAATTGATAGCCCTGTATTTCAAGTACGTGTGTCGCGGCGAGCTCGACTTTTATCTGTTGGAGAGGGGCCAGCTCAGGATTGAGTTCAACTTACACAACTCTACTGCTATTCTTGCCATTGAAATTTTTTAAAGGAATACTTTTAAGACGTCCTGTGTCTTAAGGCTTTAAAACTTCGAAGTAAGTAAAGAGTTGATGGTATACGAACAAATATATGTATGTCTCCTGTATACGTAGTATAAATAAGAACAGTTTTTTTTGTAATGCCTAACTGAAAAAAACCTACTAACCCAATATACATAAAACTTATACCAGAATATTCAGCGCGTTTTGGAGAATAATAATAATAATATGATAATTTATTTGCATGAAACATAGTTTTACAGATGTTATGATTTCTTTATAAGTATCTAATACATTTCGCCCACGATTGGCACGCAAATATATTTATTAACAAGTAATTAATAATAAATACAGATCACACCAATTGTACATTAAAATAATTATATTAATATATGTATTAATTAATCATAAGGAATATATTTATAATATTGTATTAACGAATAAATTCATGCTTTTGTTTCTGGACGCATCCGTTAGCTTAATCTTTGAACCATCAAATTCAATTATTATTCATTCATTCAATACATTCTTATATTTAAATATTTATTTATAGAGTAATTTTTTTTTATCTATTAACTATTTTTTAAGTTTATACCTTAGTAACCTTAATGGTAACTCCTTTAAGCTTTTTGATATATTATTAAATATTTTGATGCAAATTATGTAGGATTTTTTTTGAAAGAGAGCACATTGGCAAGGTGGTATCGATAACCTAAGGTAGGATCTCTTAATCCAAGCCTGCTTATATCACCTGCTTTTTCGAATAAATGTGGATATATTTTTTAAAACATGACTACATCCATTATATACAATCCGGCTAGTGTCAAGATTTTGTTAACTTTAAAAATTGGTCTACATGAATCTAATGGTTGAACTCCAAAAATAGCCCGTATACACTTTTTCTGACAGATAAAAGCATTTTTAAAATGAGAAGTTTTACCCCATAAAATTAAGCCATAATTTAATAAAGAAACAACATATTCATAATATGCAGTGAGAGCAGCATCTTTGCCAGAGGGTTCCAGTATATGATATTATTATATACTGGAAACTTATATAAGTACGTTTCGCAGGTTCACGCGTTTTAAATTTAGACTGTTGACCTGACAAGTATGATTATGATGTTGTATGTGTGATAACTGTGATATAACTATAAAAAAAAATCCCAGCATACAAGTCTCTACAAAGGGGAAAGATAAATTAATAAAACGACATAAGCATTATGATGGTGAAGGAAAACATCGTAAGGGAACCTGCATGTGTCTAATTTCACTGAAATTCTGCCACATGTGTATTCCACTAACCCAAATTAGAGCAGCGTGGTGGAATATGCTCCAAAACCTTCTCCTCAAAAAGGCCTTAGCCCAGCAGTGGGGCAGTCACAGGCTGTTACTGTAAGCAATATTTATATTTTTTGCGTTTTCCAATTAATCACCATATCCATATAATAAAGATATTTAAGGTGATTTTTATGGCGCTTAATACCGTTTCCCTTTTCTAAAACCAATACATAAAACTAACATTTAAATAAACATTTCCAAAATGTTCCAAATATATACTTAATAATTGAATGGACTTAATTTAATACATAATATTGACTTTTTTGTATTCCAAAAGCTGTTTTAATTTTATTTGAAATACATTCTCGAAGGATACACTGTACTGGCAATCTACTGACTTTCTTAAAGCAAATAAATTGAAACCATTTGTCACCTGTCGCCACCACGTCTACTGCCAACACGGGGATGGATCTTTCAATCTCTACTGAGAAGTGAATTTATAAATATATGTTTACAATGTCGAGAAGATAAAAAATGAAAAAAGTCTTAAAATTTTTATTTCGTAATTTCTAGTGGTCTCAACACCGTAATATTTTACAAGCAAGATTTCCAACGGTTGTTATTTTGACGCGGTGCTGAAAATAGGAAAAGCTGCTTCCTCGTCACTGCTAATCTAATATTTTCTGCTCGCTATAATAATTATCTCGAGTTGGATGATCCTATAAAATCTTTCTGGCGGAAACATAAAAATGCTTTTAAGAAGTTAATTAATAATGAAATATTTTCTTTTATAATCAAGTTTTAATTAGTTAAGTAAAAACAAATATTTAAAAATTGCTTAAGTATTAAAATTAATCCATTAAACCCTTTCGTAGCAGCGTGATGTTACAAATCCCCAACCATCACCGCATAATATTATTTTGTCCACCAGTGGGCTATTTAGAGGTGTTACTTTTTACTTTTAAATAAAGTAAAAGAAAATCAATACATGTAATTACAAAGTATTTAGCTGCTGGGCCAAAATAATAAAACTCATTTCTTATTACATTACCAGAAGTTATTCATTAGAGTGAATGATGAGATGATAATGATTTCCTTTTTTAAATGGAAAATTTCAGATTGAATTAGAAGATCATACTTCATCTAAAAACCTTTCTTATTATCATTATCTTAAGATTTATAGAGCAGTAGAATCCGACTTTCTCGAAGACAAACGATGCAATGAAGACTTGTTTAGTTCGTAACTTGGCCAGTAATTTATTGAGGCTTGATACAGAAAATGGTAAATTTACTGCTTCGGCCTATTGGCTAGCTTATGACTTAGTTAAAGCAAGCAGACACCGAACAAGCCACGAGCTGAACAGCATGAGACGGGTCGCGAATGCGTTATATCAACACGATTCCGCAGCGGCCCGCAACGAAGGCCATCTTAGTGGTTTTAGTGGGTAAGAATCCCACATAACCCGGACCCCCACTATGGGAGCCGGGCATCTTTTCGAGGGTTTCCACTGCGTGAAAAAAAGGCCGCAGACACCGACGTCCTGAATTCAGACCCCGTGTCAAGGAAAAAAAAGATCAGTGGTTTTCTCGTCCCATCGGATTATTAGTGTGGTATTCTCTCTTCATTATAAATCCTAAATCAATATCAGTGGTAAATTTCGAAATTACATCGCAAACTGTTGCCAGCATTAAAAAATAATCCAAAAAAATATTATCGCACCTTGAATATAATGCTATCCTTGCAATGATACCTTGAATGTAATGTCTGTTTACAAAACACATACATTATCATGTAGTCTTTGTTGATACAAATTTTCTTTATAGCCTTCCTTTTTCATTTATCATGTTCTAATGTGTTTTAGTTATAAATATTCATTAATTTTGGTGAAAAAAAGTGATTTCTTACAAAAATGACTTCTAGGGTGTTCTTAAGAGTTTCTGTTTATATTTTTTTTATTAAATGGACAATCTTATATAAACTGGGTGTGAATAATGTGAATAATGTAATCATTTCCTATATTTGACGAATCGTCATTATACTTCAGTAACCGTTATATTGTAGGTCGACACCGCCCATAGACATTGTCAATACCCCATATTCAAATATAACGTAAATAACCAATGGGTTATTTAGTTTAAAGTCTAAAGTCTTAAAGATTAAAGTCTTAAATTGACTTTTTTAAAATATTTTATGGCAATTAATATGCTAATTTCCCTTCAGTTAAGTTAAAAATATTTACAGAATCTTATGGAAACGAATACCGTGCTTTAGAAAGTATTGGCGTATTGACTTTGCGAAGTCGGAAACTTGGTGTTATAATTTTATCTTTACTTCTCGTGTCAATACAATGATTTTTGCTGATTATTTTTTTGTTAAAATACATCATGTATTTTATGAATATTAACGTCGTAATTTTTATTTTATGGATAAAAATGAGTGAGAAAAATAACAAAATTAAATTTATTGCTTTTCACATTCTTGAGCCATGCATAAAATCTTATTTCGCTGCTGTAAAGCATTTTATTATTCAGTGCTCATGTCTTTTGCAACCATTCCCTAGAAAGCCATTCTATGTGAGTTATTTCAAAGCTCGCGAATTTGATATTATTCTTCAAATTATATTATACGAATTACACCTTAGAAAATATCACCTTGGAAAAAGCCGTGTTGATTTGTATATATATCTTGTGTTCAACAATATACATAGCGAGATGGCCTAGTAGTTAGAACGCATGAATCTTAACCGATGGTCGTTGGTTCAAACCCAGGCAAGCACCACTGAATTTTCATGTGCTTAATTTGTGTTTATAATTCATATCGTGGTTGACGGTGAAGGAAAACATAGTGTGGAAACCCGAATGTGTGTTATTTCACTGAAATTCTGCCACATGTGTATTACACCAACCCGCCATGGAGCAGCGTGATGGAATAAGCTAAAGCTACAAACCTTCTGCTCAAAAAAGGAGAGGAGGTCTTAGCCCAGAAGTGGTACATTCACAAACGGTTATTGTGACTGTACAGTGTTTAACAATAATTATATACTCGTAAACATAACAATTTTATTATTATTTTAGTTAAAAACCAATATGGTCGTAGATTGCATATTAAAACCCCGACAATATTCATGTACTTATTTTGTGTTCATAATTAATTTATTTCATGATCGGTTGTTAAGGAAACCTCGTAAGTGTGTCGGATGAAAAGCGTGAAGAAGGTTTGGAGCATATTCCATATACAGGCTGTTATTTTTTTCGTTTTATTAAAAAACAAGGCTTGTAAAATATAAACATATAGTTTCTATCGATTATCATTAAACCGACCCATTACCAACCGATGTGATCGGATTATTTATTTACGTTCAATTTTAAAGCTCCGATGTATTCTTGTGGTTACACTGGAGAGGTTAGTCTATATATTTATTTAATGTTTTGTTTGTATACATGTGATAAACTAAAAATTCAACTAAAAGGTTAGGTAAGTCTTTGCTGTAGGTAGCACATGTACCCCGATATTTGAGGCCCGTATTGGTTGCCCCAACCGTCGGGACGTCACGGTAGCTTGCGTAATCCTGTGCCGCCTCCCAATAGACGAAGTGGGTACCGTTGGTTTTTTTTGGTGGGTTTTTCGGTGCGCTCAGCGCATACGTAAATGTGTTTTCCAACGAAAAGAAAACTGATGTACACCGTACAACTATTAAGGTATAATAAAAATATAATGTTAAAATGTTATTTAATATTCAGATATAAACGCATGAAAACTCGCAATTTTTTACGTTATATTGACAAATTACGGGCGGCTAAATCGGTTTGGGAATGTTTTATATTTTTTTCAATAAATTAGCACGGACTAATTTGTTTTACCCGTAAATAATAAAACAACGAATTAAATTTAAAAAATTAAAACGTTGATAAAAAATGTTGATTTTCATAATTTTAACAATTGAAATATAAAAATTGTTTTCAAGTATAATATTCCGTGAAAATTTTAAATTTTTTATTCATTGTAATCTGGCTTCGCCGACGTTCAATTTATTCACTTTCATCCGACGTTAATGTTGATCGCAATGACGGGGCGATAAATTCTTTTTGTCGGCATTTTTGTTTTACTTTTTCAATTTATTTACATATAAATAAGGAACAAAAGATGCAATTTACTTTACGTGAAACGTCTTTCATTACAGTTCGTAATTATTTCGGGTCACTTGCAAAGACCAAATGTAACGAAGTGTTACTGCAAGATCACTTATTTATTTAGAAATATTGCACCTACCTTTATTATTTTATAACTATTATTTAGACTATCGAAGCCATTATTCATATATGGCGTAAATGCAACTATAATCGCGCACAGCACGTATACTATTCCATTCTACGTCCATGATACAGCCTTCCAGATGTATTTTCTACTGAGAATTATTTAACATCTTGAAATATTTGCATATCATAAAAACGTTGCAATAGAAACACAATAGTGAGAAATAGAAAAAGCATATCGATATAAAACAAAATATATCATTTATACAGCTGTGCATGCCGTTTAAAATATATCGTCGATACAGCTGTTGGCCAAAGTTTAAATTATGGTACGGTTACGGTAACAGCCTGTAAATGTCCCACTGATGGGCTAAGGCCACTTCTCCCTTTTTGAGGAGAAGGCTTTGGAGCTTATTATTCCACCACGCTGCTCCAATGCGGATTGGTGGAATACACATGTGACATAATTTCAGTGAAATTAGACACATGCATGTTTCCTCACGATGTTTTCCTTCACCGAAAAGCACGAGATGAATTATAATCACAAATTAAGCACATGAAAAACTTCAGTGGTGCTTGCCCGGGTTTGAACCCACGATCATCGGTTAAGATTCACGCGTTCTTACCACTGAGCCATCTCGGCTTTTTGGGCCATCTCGGCTTTATATTACAATGACTAGTAATGTGATTGCGCTTTGAAGGGTCAGTGACACAGTTAAATTAAAAGCACACCAGATCGCTTCTATATTTCTATCATTCCTTACATCGATTAGTAGAGCATTTACCAGTCAGTTCGCCCCCTATTTTCCTAAATTAAAATGCATCACAAATATGAAAATACATAGACAACTAACTATACGTAAAGTAATGTAACATATATGCATTAGTATCCAAGAATGAATTCCAGTAACTCATATAGTGTGATCAATGCATACGTTAACATGTACATGCATTTCTTGTTCAACGAAAAAGTCATTCTGTAGAAGGCATGTTTGGTGTAAGCATTAACGAGATTACGCTCAACAAGTCGGTTCAGTTAAAAGCAACGCTCATTCTGATCTGTATAATCGTGCCTATATTAGAGGCCTTTGCCCAATATTGGGACTTCTATTTGCTTTAAAACAGTTTTGGCCTAAATTAGTGATGTCTTGAGCGATTTAGACCACGGTGGCCAATCTCAAGAGAGACTAGCCAACCACGTAGGACATATTATAGTTCAACGGCTTTACGTTCTTTTCGAAGTACTGGAGTTTACACTTAAAAATTTCAGACTCCAGGCTTCTACTGAGAAACTTCTATACTAAAGCCCCATAACTTTTTATCGGCTCGACTTGGAGTTTGAACGGATCTGCGGCCTTATATCTAGCCACTAGACCTAAATGAATAACTAACTGGTAAAAGCGTCACTAGGTTTTAGTATTTTTTCTGTGGTTAGTTGTGGGTCTAACCTTATAACTGAATTTTCCATGTTCCACCGAAACGCTTGAGCTTAAATTTATTTACTTTTATTGATGTAAAAATATAAGTTATTAACGGAACTCCTTCGATTCACTTTACTTCATGTTTGTTGGTTATCTTTAATAATAAACTCTTCAATAACCAAATCAATTTACGGTTTAAAAATCACTTTATTTCTCAAGATTACAATCAATTACTTAAAGATCACATTTTCAAAGGTAATGCTATTAAATAATCATATTTCAAAAATAATGTTTTTAAAAAATTTCTAACAACATGTAAACCGGCCTTTATGCTATTCTCAATAACAAGACAATTATTGAAATGTACCTACATATTCACAAATGTTTTTGTTAATCAAGTTTTTTTGTAATACCGTCTATTTATTTGCGCACTCTGTGTATTAATTGTAACTAATTTGTTAAGTTTATTTATTTCTCCTCGAAGTGATTGTAATCTTGAGAAATAAAGTGATTTTTAAACCGTAAATTGATTTGGTTATTGAAGAGTTTATTATTAAAGATAACCAACAAACATGAAGTAAAGTGAATCGAAGGAGTTCCGTTAATAACTTATATTTTTACATCAATAAAAGTAAATAAATTTAAGCTCAAGCGTTTCGGTGGAACATGGAAAATTCAGTTATAAGGTTAGACCCACAACTAACCACAGAAAAAATACTAAAACCTAGTGACGAAGTCATGTCTATCTGTTCGATTCTTGATAAGGTATCCGCCACTATATTTTGCGAGCCTTGAATGTACTCTATTGATTTACAAAACTGACTTATGAAATCCAGGTGTCGTAGGCGTCTAGGTGTATCGGTGCCACTCGTAGCTTTTTTGTGTAAGGCGTACACGAGCGGCTTATGATCCGTAAATACGGTCACTTGTTGACCTTCAATCATGTACTTAAAATGTTTTACAGCCATGTATATAGATAGTAGCTCCCGGTCGTAAGCACTATAACGTTGCTGAGCTTCGCTCGACGTATCAAATCTGCCAGGCGCCTCGTGACGGCCATATTTCTTTTATAAACTTAATATTGACACTGCTGAAAACAATTTACTACATAAATAATATTTACAGTCGAACTATTTTATATTTATATCTACAGATTAATGGACAATAGAAAATAACAAAATAAGTAATTTACCCAGAAGGCATACAAAGCAAGAATCAGAGAACGTAATAATACACCAGCCCTTGTGAACAAAGAAGTTGGTGGCGGATCAAGCCCTCATTAATTACGAGAAGGGTGGCGTAATACGAACATCTTAGAACCACGGAATTCCCGGCTTAACTTTAGGGTTCACATTACACCATGGACGAATACTATCGATCTTATTGTAAGGGACTTAACTATACACACTGCAACTATACTGGCTTTATAATATCCTAGGACATTATTCACACACGGCCATCTGATCCCAAACTAAGCAGAGCTTGTACTATGGAAACCAGACAACTGATATACTACATATACTACTTTTCTTTTGTAAACACATACTTATATAGATAATTACACCCAGACTCAGGACAAACAGACATGTTCATGCACACAAACGTCTGTCCTGGGTGGGAATCGAACCCACAACCTTCGGCGTAAAAGACAAGTATCTTCCAACTACGCCAATCGCCTCGTCAAATTATTAATAACATCAAACTTTATATAATAACATCAAATTACAAAAATATTACACAGATTCAAAATTTAAATGCGTGTCATCATAATCAGAATATTATTATATTATTATCAATTAGGCTCTTGTAGTAGCGAATATAACCAACACTGGTTCACACATTTATTATACATACATAAGGCTACTAGCCCGATGTGACCTGCAAGTATTTGAAGGCAGGGTTGTCTGGAAGAGATCACTACAGTGATAAGATCGCCCTTTTCATGCTTTTATTTTATATACATATATATATATGTATATAAATATAAATATAAATAAATATATATATATATATATTTATATTTTTCCTTTGTTTGAAAGTGCAATAAAGATATTTATTATTATTAAACTCAGTATTTACTGTTTTCTTCTAATAAAATATTTACATAATATAAATAACAAATATAATGTCAGTATGGAAATCAGCGAATACTAATTGAAGCTTTATTTATCATACATTATACTTTAATTATTCTTGTATTTTGTGATAGGAATAAGTAGCCGTAGTATGCGTTTTATTAACAAAATAAATTTATTCTATATTTAAATTTTTAATAGGCAAAGTTATAATTTTCCAATTTAATGGTCTTTCATTGATAACAGTATAATATCATAGTTTTGTGCGCACCGTGCTTAGGTTTAAAGTAGAGGTAGCGCAGGAGTTGAAACGACCATTGTAAGTGGTCACCAGCACCCATAAATATTTACCATAAATTAGATCGCCAATGCGCCGCCAACCTTTATTTATTTAAATTATGTATTTATTTGGATCTCCAGCAGTACATAACCCACATTCAAGGCCTGCTTTACGTTAACTAAAAACATACCATTCCCAAACACAATTACAAAAAGAGGTAACAAAATATACAAATTAAAAAAAAAAACAAAAATAAGAAATATTTAAACATCATACAAAAACAGAAACAAAAGGTAGTAACTAAATAAATTATTGAACCTTGGGAACTAAGAAGGATGTCCGTGTGTCTATAACAATGGCTGACATCACATATCCTGTAATGTGTAAGTGGATGGTAACTACCCAGACCACTAAGTACCATTTTGTAGCATTACCATAATTAAGTTTGATTCGAGTAAAGAAATAAAACGGAAAGGAAGCGCTCGCAGATTAAATATTGAACGATCTAATGGTAGCCGAGCTTGTTAGAATTATTAAACGAAGCCGAGAGACTTCAGAGATCCCTTGCAAAATGTACAAACGTCACCGAAGCTGTGTCTACACCAGAGAAAAACCTTGTAAAACTATATTATATTCAGCGTACGTAACCAACGTTTCTATAATACTTTAAGTTATTAAAAAATATACAATTCTGTATAATTGTTAATTTGAAATAAAAACAAATAAATTAATTTTAGAACTATTTCAGTGCAACTATGCGCAAGATAATGAAATTTAATCACCGGTATAATTATGAGGCATCATAATAACATATTTTACAGAGAAATAATATTCATATTTTCGTTAAATTAATTCAATATATTTCAAACAATTAAAAGATACATTGTATTTTGCGTAATTGATGTTTTATAAGTCGGAGATCGCCTTTGGTCTGAAGCTAGTCTTTCTGAGGCATTAGTTCCCGTAAAACAGTAAAAAATAACGGTAATCGACTACTTTAAGTATCATCTGCTTAACGATCTATTCGGTCTCTGAGTTAACGGCGTTTTAAATAAAATATATAATTGTATAAAAAATACAAATTCGAATTTTAAAAGGTTGGATGGAAAATGGATTGAGACTGACTACTATGGACGAATGATTTGGTCCAAATTGTTTGGACCAACTGTCAGAAATACTCTTACACCAACCTTCTTTTTTCCAGTTTCAATTATAAAACCATGTGAAAATTAATTCAGTAATTTGCAAAGTAAATACTGCACTCCGAGTATTCTTTTAAATTATAAAATAATATCTTAGCACATGAATGTTTTATTAACTTTATTTTTATCTTAAAATAATAAGCGTACAACATCCACATATAACAACCGAAATAAAAGGACGCTTTCCCTTTGAAACAGTCGCTAGCTCGTTAACTCTCTTCAAAACAAGATTTATACTTATACTGTATTTATTTATTTTAATATAGAATCGTTTAAATAAATTATAAAAGTAAACAAATTAGAACAATATATATTTTTAAGAATGAAACTCAAAATAAAATATAATGTTTCGATTCAAACAAATATTATTGAAGTTCCTTTGTTACGTTTTATTTTAAAACAAATCGGGTCTCGTGGGGGTTGCCTAGGATATGTGAATCTAAACTACTTCGGCTTCCACACTCCGAGTGAGCCAATGTAATTACAGGGGCATGATAAATTGGTTTCCAAGGTTGGTGGCATATTGGCGATGTAATGGATAATTAATATTTTTACAGTGCCAATCTCTATAATATACGAGTAGGTCTCGGGATGAACATTGAAAAGACCAAAATTATGGCAAACAATCATGTATCCCCGGGACCAGTGGTCGTAAATGGCTCTCCACTTGAAGTTGTGCAGGAATATATCTACCTGGGAGAAACTATACAACTTGGCCGGCACAACTTTGAGAAGGAGGCTAAAAGAAGAATTCGTTTGGGCTGGGCGGCATTCGGGAAGTTGCGTCATATTTTTGAATCGTCGATCCCACAGTCGCTTAAGACCAGGGTCTATAATCAGTGCGTCCTACCTGTAATGACTTACGGTGCCGAAACGTGGACACTCACCGTAGGACTGGTCCACAAATTTAAGGTCGCTCAGCGAGCGATGGAACGCGCGATGCTTGGGGTTTCTCTGGGCGATAGAATCCGAAATGAGGACATTCGCCAGAGAACTAGTCACCGACATCGCGCGGAGAATTAGCTCGCTGAAGTGGAAGTGGGCTGGTCATGTCTCCAGACGCATTGATGGCCGATGGAGCCGACACGTGTTAGAGTGGAGACCGCGCTTAGGCAAACGTAGTGTAGGGCGCCCTGTGACAAGATGGACCGACGATTTGAAGAAGGTGGCGGGCACGGGATGGATGCGGACTGCCCAAGATCGGGATGGTTGGCGTTCTATGGGGGATGCTTTCGTCCAGCAGTGGACGGCAAAAGGCTGAATAATAATAATAATAATAATGATAATCTCTATAACGGTGGTGACGATTTACCACCAGGTACCGTTACCAGTCTGCCTACCTGTTTCGAATACAAAAACAGTTAACATTTTATTTATTTCAGAAATAAAACCTTCTTTTACTGTGCTAATATTTCAAACAACATCGCTTACTTTATAAAATTAGCCGATGTTAAATCTTTAGATATCTGCATTTCATACTCCATTCTACAAATATTAACTGCATATGGAAACTGATCGGTTCGGAGTGCCCGAAAAATTGATAGCCCTGTATTTCAAGTACGTGTGTCGCGGCGAGCTCGACTTTTATCTGTTGGAGAGGGGCCAGCTCAGGATTGAGTTCAGCTTACACAACTCTACTGCTATTCTTGCCATTGAAATTTTTTAAAGGAATACTTTTAAGACGTCCTATGTCTTAAGGCTTTAAAACTTCGAAGTAAGTAAAGAGTTGATGGTATACGAACAAATATATGTATGTCTCCTGTACACGTAGTATAAATAAGAACAGTTTTTTTGTAATGCCTAACTGAAAAAAACCTACTAACCCAATATACATAAAACTTATACCAGAATATTCAGCGCGTTTTGGAGAATAATAATAATAATATGATAATTTATTTGCATGAAACATAGTTTTACAGATGTTATGATATCTTTATAAGTATCTAATACATTTCGCCCACGATAGGCACGCAAATATATTTATTAACAAGTAATTAATATTAAATACAGATCACACCAATTGTACATTAAAATAATTATATTAATATATGTATTAATTAATCATAAGGAATATATTTATAATATTGTATTAACGAATAAATTCATGCTTTTGTTTCTGGACGCAACCGTTAGCCGCCATCTTTGAATCATTAAGTTCAATTATTATTCATTCAATACATTCTTATATTTAAATATTCATTTATAGAGTAATATTTTTTATCTATTAACCATTTTTTAAGTTTAAACCTTAGTAACTAGTACTTAATGGTAACTCCCTTAAGCTTTTTGATATAATATTAAATATTTCGATGCACATTATGTAGGATTTTTTTTTGAAAGAGAGCACAGTGGCAAGGTGGTATCGATAACCTAAGGTAGGATCTCTTAATCCAAGCCTGCTATCACCTGCTTTTTTAAATAAATGTGGATATTTTTTTACAAACATGACTACATCCATTATATACAATCCAGCTAGTGTCAAGATTTTGTTAACTTTAAAAATTGGTCTACATGAATCTAATGGTTGAACTCCAAAAATAGCCCATATACACTTTTTCTGACAGCTAAAAGCATTATTAAAATAAAAAGTTTTACCCCCTAAAATTAAGCCATAATTTAATAAAGAAACAACGTATCCATAATATGCAGTGAGAGCAGCATCTTTGCCAGAAGGTTCCAGTATATGATATTATTATATATTATATAAGTACGTTTCGCAGGTTGACGCGTTTTAAATTTAGACTGTTGACCTGACAAGTATGATTATGATGTTGTATGTGTGATAACTGTGATATAACTATAAAAAAAATCCGAGCATACAAGTCTCTACAAAGGGGAAAGATAAATTAATAAAATGACATATGCAATATGACAGTGGAGGAAAACATCGTGAGGAAACCTGCATGTGTCTAATTTCACTGAAATTCTGCCACATGTGTATTCCACTAACCCAAATTGGAGCAGCGAGGTGGAATATGCTCCAAAACCTTCTCCTCAAAAAGTCCTTAGCCCAGCAGTCGGGCAGTCACAGGCTGTTACTGTAAGCAATTTTTTTTTATTCGTTTTCCAATTAATCACTATATCCATATAATAAAGATATTTAAGGTGATTTTAAGACGCTTAATACCGTTTCCCTTTTCTAAAACCAATACATAAAACTAACATTTAAAAAAACATTTCCAAAATGTTCCAAATATATACTTAATAATTGAATGGACTTAATTTAATACATAATATTGACTTTTTATTGCAAGTTAATTTGTATTCCAAAAGCTGTTTTAATTTTATTTGAAATACATTTTCGAAGAATACACTGTACTGGCCAATCTACTGACTTTCTTAAAGCAAATAAATTGAAACCATTTGTCACCTGTCGCCACCACGTCTACTGCCAACACGGGGATGGATCTTTCAATCTCTACTGAGAAGTAAATTTTGTTAATATTACCTAATATAACAGAGCAGGGCTAGTTCATCTAATTTTAGTCTCAATTATTATTCCATTAGAAAATTAAACCAAATAAATATTTTAAAGGTTTCCTCAAATATAAATATTCATATTGTAATAAATGTGATCTATAAATCCATCTATAAATCCAACTGGGACGAGCAAATGGGCCACCTGATGGTAAGTGGTCACTATCGTCTAAAGACGTTAGCGGTGTAGAAAATATTAACCATAAGTTACATCTACATTTCGCCACTAATCTTGTGAACGAAAATGTTGAGTGGGTGATACCTAGATAGGATTACACAAAGCATTATAACCAAGCGAGTGTAATTATTATTTACCTTATTTAAAATATTATACAACAAAAACCCCTTCGAGCAGCAATTTTAAATATAAAAATAATTTATTTTAATTTCAAACTGCGAGAATTATTGCTTTAAAATAAAGTAGAAAATATTTGTGCAACATAAGGTACAAGGTTCTATGAATTTTAATCCGAAACTATTGTGTTTTCAATTTATTTCGTGTTGTGTTTTGCAATGAATGAATAATTACCTGAACTATAAGAAATAAACTGAATGTAATTAACTCAGCTCTCCCGTGGGACATACATAAGCATTGCTCTATCTCATATTTTTTTTATTACATACATATATCAAACGTGTATACAATGAATAAAGCTAAATGTATTATAATCTTATAAAATATGGTCTTAATCAAATCAAATGATTCTTTAAAAAAAAAACTCATGAGAGCGTTTTGAATTGTCATGTTACAAAATACAAATTTCGAATGTTCTAAATTCAACGGAAAAGAACGGCAAGAAACTCAGTAGTTAATATTATTTTAATATATATTGACGAGCCGGTTGGCGTGGTTGGTAAATACTTACCTTTCGCGCCGTCCCGATCCCCACCCAGGAAAGACATTTGTGTGTATGAAAATGTATGTTTGTCCTGAGTCTGGGTGTAATTATCTATATAAGTATGTATTTACAAAAGAAAAGTAGTATATGTAGTATATCAATTGACTGGTTTCCATAGTACAAGCTCTGCTTAATTTGGGACCAGATGGCCGTGTGTGAATAATGTCCCAGGATAATATTACAAAATACATATACTACTATCTCCGGTCTAGTCTTAGTCGTTTTCCAAATTTCCTACTTTTTGTAACAGATTTGTACATACCGAGAAGTTTGTTTATTGTTTAATAACAAAATAATTACAAGTTATCGTGTTTTACTTGGTGGTAAGGCTTTGTGCAAGCCTCTCTGTATAGGTACCATCCAAACATCACATATTCTACCGCCAAATACTCAGTATTATTTTGTTTGGGTTAAAAGGGTAAGTGAGCCAGTGGAACCTCAGGCACATTGGACATAATATCTTAGCACCCAAGGTGGGTGGCGCATTGGTGGTGTAATGAAATGGTTATTATTTTTTACAGCACCAATGACTACGAGCGGTTGTGACTTACCATCGTACGGCTTCCTTGGCTCAACCTGTACCAAATCCTCTATTTCAAATAGGTTTGTAAAACAAGTCATACCTATTGTTTTCTCAACTCGAAATAGTTCCAAAACAAATCAGAACAAGTGTTCATTTCCATGTTGGATCTCAGCCAATTTAGTTTGTAGTGTTTTTAAAGAATTTAAACTTTGTCAACGTCTTAAATTTTTATTTCTTTGTAAGTTATGTATATATACATACATACATAGTATAGGAGGCATGTAAGTTTTGTTATTTTTTTATGGTTTGAAATTTTATATAAGTTGTGTTCTACTCATTATTAGGTTCATCCATGTTTTGTATTTTTTTTCTTTTGTGGTCTACAATAATGTATAAATTAAAGTTAAGTAATAGTAATCTTTATTTTAATAGCGCAATGGCTTACGTGTCGCCTAACGATGTCAAAAGTCGTAGGATCAATTCTGACCCCTTGGGCTGTTATATTTCTTCACTTCACTAGCCATACCCAGTATGTCTCAGTGTAAAGCTATACCCTTCTCCCCTTTAGCAGAGAAAGTTTTGAGCTTATTCCACTACAAATTTCCAATTAAGGTGTGACAGATTTTCATCCGACGCATGCAGGTTTCCTCGCGAAATCTTCTTTAATCGCCGAGCACGAAATAAATTATAAACACAAATTAAGACAATGGAAATTAAATGGTGCGTGTGTTACACTGGGATTGGCAGTTAATTAAACACAACGTACTGTCCCTGGTATAATATTAAATATATAATTATGATAAACTGGTGCGGAATTAATATTCGTTGATTTCAATAGGTTTGGGTAACTTTACACTCAATTGAATCCTGTAGAATTATTACTCAAAAGTAATTATAAGAATTTACTCGTATAAAGTATGTTTTTTTTTTTTAATAAGTAAAAGCCATTCTGTAATATCTCACTTCGTGTCTCATTCCTAAGTTGTTGAACACAGACTTACAGTGAGATACTTTTCTAATGGATGTATTCTTTAAATGCTCTCATTGTTATAGTGAATGTTGTAAATAACTTGACATTTGAGTTCGTTCTAACAGAACAGCATTTCAGGTAATTCAAGTTAGATTTTTTTAAAGTATAGTTAGGCGGACGAGCATATGGGCCACCCGATGGTAAATGGTCACCAACGCCCATAGACGTTGGCATTGTAAGAAATGTTAACTATCGCTTACATCGCGTCTACAACCATGGGAACTAAGATGTTATGTACCTTGTGCCTGTAACTACAATGGCACACTCATCCTTCAAACCGGAACAGAACAATACCAAGTACTGCTGAAAATAATAAAATATAAATAGTATAACAAAACAAGGTCATTATTTCTGTCTTTTTACAAATTATTATATTATTTGTTAAAGCAAACATTATAGTCTTTGTTACGACCATCATATCTCAATCCTGTATATGAAAGGTTCCAATCGTCCATGGGCAATCATTATTCAAGGTCAAGCGTCCCATGAATAATGAAAGGACAATTTTCGAAGGCAACGATGGTTCAACGGATGGCGTGCGTGAGATGCTCAGAAAACAATCTAACACACATTTATCACATAGATGATTGAAAATCACCATGAAATAAATAAAAAATAAAAGTAAAAAAATATCACTTAAATTTGAAAGTAAATTGCGTTTACACATTTCATATATTAAACGAAATATCAAAAATATTAAATAAAATATAATTAAATAATCTCGAAATTTGGTTTTAGTGGATGGTGATCGGGTAGGGTTCGGCGCATGCTCAGTGAGCTCCTTGCGCTCAACCCCGACGAAGCACCCTGACGGCGCCAAACGCGCGGGCGGACGGTCGTATCACGGCCTACATATACAACCCTAGACCCCGACTCGATTCAAATATAAATCGATATCCATTCGAACAAATTATCAACAAATTAAATTCTAACAACAAAGCCAGTGTTCAATATATTATATAATCTAAAGTTACTAAATCGCTACTGCCATGATTTTAACAACGAAGATTTATTTCTGTGATTCGTGTTTGTGAATTATGTTACCGTGAACTTAATATAATTAAAGGATTTTTATCATAGATAGTCGATATGTTTGTCATCTATTTCTAAAACATCTGTATCTATATTACAGCAGGTACGTATTAGATTTAAGTTAAAGTATTTAATTAAATTATTTGTATGATGACAAAGATGTTTTAAAAATAAATGTATATTAGTGTGATTATTTTTATTGAGTGGTTGGTAAGTTATAATTTCCGTCTTTGTGCTTTTTACTAAAGGCAAATCAGAGCGAAGAGATCAGACCTGATACTACATTTTGGAACACAATACGCTGTCCTATTTATCTTTTTGTGAATGAAGTGAGCAATGAAACATAATTCTATTCATAAATTCATAAAGGAACAACTGCAATTTGAATCTCAAAAAAATGAAATTTATATAAATTATTACTATTTATTATTATCATTTATCAAATATAAATTAAAAACAATTACTATGGTAAAGAGAATACTATATTTGTTAACAATTTATATAAATCGTAAAATCACAATAAAAAACAATACATAATATTATGTATTTGATGTCATTGACCTAATAATATATACAACAAGATACGTGTCCTTCAGGCTGTTTCCTGCTACAATAGCTATTTACTATGCAAGAGATATTATAATACATAGTGGAACTCTTTCTATTTATTAATTCTACGTGACGACACAGATACGGTCGAGAGCTCAGGTGACCAAGGGCTTTACTTACTCTTCGAAGCACGTCAAGCCAATCCAATCAGACTGATGCTCAAAATTTCTTGACATAGAAATCCAATCTTTTTGCTTAACTCGAGATGTGAAGGCGTGATTGGGGAATTGCAGCCTTTTAAACTAACAATTAAAACGAAGTGGTTAACGCATTTAGAATCCATATATTGTACATACAAACAAATTCACGAACCTACATCATATTTTAATTATAATTACCATCTTGCTTTAAGCCTCGATATAGAATATATATCAAATAAAAGATCAAAGACAGTCTCGCATCGGTATGATTGATCTCTTTCAATACGCGACGTGTTTTAATCATTTGAGGCGAACGCTTGCTTTAACAATAAATTTGGGAGACGTTTTTCTTTTAAGGTTAACCTATATTAGTTTTTATCTTCTCATTTCAAAAAGCTTCTGTTATATAAATGGTTGTAAATATAAATTGCAGTAAAAATGTATTATACTTTAATTATGAAAATAACTGAAATATGTTTTCTTATCACGATTATTTGGCAGAGTGATTACAAATAAATGGGGTATTCCCCTATTATAATTTGTCATATGTTTTGATAACTTTGTGTATTTTTATTGTTATGACTTAGACAAGTTTCCGCAATATATAATTATAGTAAATTTGTGTTTAAAAATAAGGGATTGTAAGGGTGAAGTATATGCAGATGCACAGATGTGTTGTTTATGCCTTTGGTGTATCTTTATATTATTTTGGTTGCGTTTAGTAGTTCGATGTTTTAAACTGGAGCAGTGGTTAGAACGTGTGAATCTTAAACGACGATTGCAATTACATACCCAAACAAGCACCACTGGTTTTTCGTGTGCTTCATATGTGTTTATAATTCATCTCGTGCTCGGCGGTGAAGGAAAACATCGTGGGAAACCAGATTGTGTGTAATATCACTAAATTTCTGCTACATATGTATCCACCGACCCAGATTTGAGCAGCGTGGTGGAATAAGCTTCACCTTCTCCTCAAAAGATATTAGTAGCCTGTAAATACGTCACACATTTTGTAATTCGATGGTACTTCGATGTACAGTGGTACATTAACCATTTCTTAAATAAGAACATACATTGGCTGCGGAAGAAGTGAGCAGTAAAGCACTTTATATTTACCAAAATAGTTCATCATATTATGACATTCATAATACATAAGCGAAAAATAAAAAGAAGCCATCCATAGAGAAAAGACTAATAGCCTGTAAATGTTCTGGAAGAGATCTCCTCCCTTAAGGAAAACCTCTCTGCTTTTCAAATTGGTGGATTTATGTAGCTATATTGCCTCGTTAGTCTAATGGCTACCTTGTAAGACCACAGATTCCCGATGGTCATGGGTTCAAGCCCTTAGGCCGGTAAATAAAATTATTGAGTTTTTCTCTCGATAAATTCTCAGTATGAGCTCGAAGTTGGCAGTTTGGTTGATAGCTGATAATGATTACACCCCCGTACCTTTAAATATGTTACGTGCAACGCCTGAACTTTCTCCCGTTGTATCAGATTGCCGCTTCATCATATAATGAAGTTGAGAGAAAAGAGAGTGCATCTTTGTTTGGGCAAACACAACTGTCTCTCCTAGTTTTTTTTTTTTTTTATACAAAAAAGTATGGCGAGCAATTGGGCCAAATACTTCTATACTAATATTATAGAGAGATAAGATTCCGATATTAATAATTCTTTCACCATTAGATAGGTAGCTACTTTATAAAAATATTTAACTACTGCATATTTAGAATAATGTTATTTGTAAAAGCAGTTTATCCGCGTGCATGTATGCGTGTGTGTGTGAGACGATATGTCTCAAAATGATTTCCACTCGGGCACAGCTAGTTTATCATACAAGGAAACATAAAGCATAGATATGAGAACTTTTCGCAAATAAACTTGTATATTATAAATACTAATAATCTTACAGGTTCTTCTTGGTTGAATCTATATTCCAAAGTATTCTTGTAAAATGACGTTTCAGAGTTGCTTATTGTGTGTCTATATAAATAAAGACTGAATTATTAATAAAATAATAATAACTATACTAGCCAATATTAAGTGTCTATATCGCGCAATGGTTTTCGGGTCACCTAGCAATGTAAAAGTTACTGGTTCGATTTGGACTCCTTGGGCTATTGACGTCACCACCTAATACAAGCTGCAACACCTAATTGGAAGGTTAAATAGAAATATCTGTAATTTCATAAAAATGGGATATAGCAATGTGCTATATACCAAAAAAAGATAAGGTAGCATAAACAAAAATTTCATTTATTTTTAAATTTAAACATTATATATTTATAATTTTCTTCATTTATTTATTAAGAAGCCAACGTTTTATACTAAGAAACACATTTTCTTAATGTAAATATCACAAGAGCGGAGATAGCCTAGTGGTTAGAACGTGTGAATCTTACCGATGATCGTGGGTTCAAACCCGGACAAGTACCACTGAATTTTCAAGTGCTTAATTTATGTTTATAATTCATCTCGTGCTTGACGGTGAAGGAAAACATGGTGAGAAAACCTGCTTGTGTCTAATTTCACTAAAATTCTGCCACGTGTGTTTTCTACCAACCAGCATTGAAGCAGCGTGGTGGAATAAGCCCCAAAACCTTCTCCTTAAAAGGGAGAGGAGGCCTTAGCCCAGCAGTATGACATTAACAGGCTGTTATTCAAATATAAAATTACGAATTACAGTATACATTAATGACAAAGAATACTCACTCATTGGTATTATGTAAAATATTACGAATAAGTTATATACATTTTATATATTTTTTCGAGTAGCTAAATCGCGAAATCTTAAAATAATCGGCATCAGAGATAAGGGAACAAGACAAAAGAAAAAAGGCGAAAGCTTTTCAAACAAGGTCGGCGTAGATAAGTTCACACAAAGGTTGAACTCATGATATTATATAATAAAAATATTAATTAGTTCAAAATACAGTGATAGTTATATTTACATAATATGTGTAAAATTATGTAAATTAACCGTCCGCACATGCCCCACTACTGGACCATCACGTCCCTCCAAATCGGATTAGTGAATAAAATACGTCAATTTTTTTTATGTTATAGATGGGTTATTGGGCCATCTGATGTTAAATGATCACCACCGCCCATAGATATTGGCGATGTAAGAAATATTAACTATTCCTTACATCGCCAACGCACCACCGACCTTGGGTACGAGATGTTGTGTCCTTTGTGCTTGTAGTTACACTGGCTCACTCACCCTTCAAACTGGAACACAACAATGCCAAGAACTGCTGAAAATAATAAAATATATAAATAGTACCGGAACAATAATAAGTATTGCTGTATTAGCGGTGGAATACCTGATGATTGAGTGGTAGCTACCCAGACGAGCTTGCCAGCCCTACCTAGTAGTCCAGTAGTAGTCTAGTAGTCCTTACGATGTTTTCATACACCGTTGAGCACGAGATATATTAAAAACACATTATTTTTATTACAATAAAAATATTCAAATCAAATCAAAATATACCCTGTTCAAGCTTTTACGAGTACTTTTGATTCATAATTTTCCAGAATTATATGTAAATCTACCAGATAGATTCTACAGAGACCGGCAAGACACTCAGCAATTACTCTTTTTCAACATTATAAAATTATTTCGATTATAATACAAATTGTCTAGAATATAAAAGAATTGTCTAGAAGAAAAATTAAAAATATCATTTTCTACGATATTATAAATGTTGGAACGTTATATCCAAGTATATTTACTTTCCAAATACGGTGTTTGCGTGTTGGCGTCTGTCGGGAATATTTTATTCATGTAGATATCTGAGACATATCACTCTTTATGAAGAAATAAAAATGTTTTGATATTTAAAGATTTGTTTACGTTATGAAAACATGTTCGATTTGTGAAATGGGACCTGGAGTTCCTTACTCGTCCAAGCAGTATTGGACTATTGGATTACAACGTGAGCTAATAAATGATGTCAAAGTCAGAAGAAAATTGTTATCTATATAATATATATAAGTGAAATACTATTTATCACGAGATAAACTTTGCACCCGATTGACATGGAATTTGTCTCAATTACTCCTTCCCCAACGTAGACGGACTAAGAACAGATTTTACGCAAATCCCATCCTTTGGATGGGATACATTTTTTTTCTTATCTAACCATGCGAAACCGGGACAATTAGCTAGCAAGTAAATTGTCAAAAAACGTCTTCGAGTTCTTCATTTTTTTTTTAATTTTAAATAGAAACGTAGATAATGAATGTAATGTTCAATCATTTGATGTCAAACTGTACACATCAGCGCACGTACAGACGTAGTGAAATCTTTTTAATTATAATATAGATTTATCTGATAAGCCAGTAGTGGCTAAATGTAAAATTATATAATAGAAAGTAATATTATTAAAAAAAACTTCGTTATAACTAAATACGTTATAATCATTATAATGGTACTCATTAATCAGTTACTTCTAGAGTTATAACGTTTTCAATTTAAATTAAGGACTTTAAGATGAAAACCGTTTAAATGTTTATATTTTTTTTTTTTATTAGGGGTAGAATATATATGACGTCATCAACAAATATCATACTAAAGTAAGGAAAACATATAATATTCATTATTTATTTACTTCATCTGTATCTCGTAAAGCAATTCGTCTATTTTTGAGAGCAGAAATTTTTTGAAAATTCACAGCAGTAGCTGATATTTAATAGTAGGTACATAGATTAATCCCGGCCATCTATATATGCTTCCTGGAACTAAAAACATACAGACACGTTAAAATTAAGTCAATCAAAATAATACAAAGATGCAACAACTGCGTGATACACAACAACAACACCTGTGTGAATATTTGCCTATTCGAAGTACAAAATTGTATATCGTATTTAACAAAGTAACCTTATTGGATACCGCCCGCAATGTGTGAAATTCCATTTCAAAGTTTAATGTAACTCGTTTTTCCTTGTTACAGAATGAGAGGGACAAATGTTGTTTGTCTCGTTTTATTGTTTGGTCATCTCTCAGCTTTACCGGACACGATACGAATAGGTAAGAAAGAAAATGGATTTTTAAAATTATTTCTCTACTTACCATTTCTAAGAACACACTTTCTACCTAACCGATTGGTTTTAATCATTTTAAGATTTTTTATAATACATTTTAATTTCAACTTTAGAAAACGCGATACTTTATGAATGCTGTGTAACTTAATCGATATACATATCAGAAGTTGTTTTTTTTCCGTTTGATGTTATGTATGCCACCATTTAATAGATATATTTTTAGTGTGCTTATGTAATAAATAAAAATATCATAAGTCTACGAAGATATTGATGCATGTATGTTTAAAATGTTATAATTATTTTAGACAATGTTGCATTTCATCTTTTGACATATCATGATCGTGTGCTACGGAGTTTTGAATTTGTTCTTAGAGACCAGCCCCACTGTATACATACCTTAAAAATTTTAATATATCAAAGGAAACCGCGAAAAATGTGGACGAAATGCAGTAAAAGCGTCGTTCGTTGACAGAGTATCTCTTTTACGAAACATTTGGGTCACCTCAGCCTAATAATTTTTGAGCGAGAGGAATTTTGTGAAATAATTTTTATTAAATGTAATTTTAATTATTTATTTGTACTGAAAGTTCCTTCGATTTTAAATTTAAATTTTGAATTATATTTAGTAAATTATAACCACGTTTTAATTTATACAATTCACAAATATTTGCTAATACCATCACAACATTATGTTTTCAACAATCTGATATTTTCAAATCTATCCTTATATGAAAAATTGTTACCAATTTTACAGAAGACCAACTGCATTTCATTTAAACCTACGTTCGATATTCTCTAAATCTCTCGCTCTAAAGATAGACAACAGAACAATTTTATTACAAATATTATATAATTTAATTTGCTGAAGGAAATGAAGTTACTTTCGCTATTATTTAAATTGAATACATTCATTGTTTTGGTACTAATGAACTTTCATCTAAGAACTTAATACGAATACTATTGTGTACTAAAGTTAAAACGTGCTATGTACAACAGGGGGTCTTTTCCACCCCGAAGATGATAAGCAAGAGGTTGCATTTCGCTACGCCGTGGAGAGGGTTAACGCAGACCGCGCAATACTGCCCCGAGCCAAGTTACTTGCGCAAATTGAAACTATATCGCCACAAGACAGCTTCCATGCATCGAAACGAGGTTAGTCTTAACCACTCGAAATTGAATTCCATTTTGTTATGAACATTTGACTAATTCTATTAAAACCTCTTTTATAATCTTATGGTTACACACACATATATCCATACATACTTTATCAAAGGCATAGTTATAATGCCTATTCTTCTAAGAGTTATGTGAGGGTTATGTAGTTTAGTCAACTACGACGCTTTGTGGGTTTATGTGTGCCCAACACATGTGGTGTCATTTATAAAAATTAAGCACACATAATATGTAAACTTCCTGTTGTGTTTGGGGGTTTGAACCCAAAATCTGTGATTAAAATTCAGATATTCTTAAAAGTATGTCTCTCTCCGGATTGGCGTTGATTTTTTATTAATTAGCTATTCAGACTTATGATATATTATAACATGTTAATTATTTATTAATTTCAAATACTTTTTTACACAGTATGCCATCTCCTTCGAAGCGGCGTGGCAGCCATTTTTGGCCCGCAATCGGCTCCTGCAGCGGCTCACGTGCAATCGATTTGCGATACAATGGAACTGCCACACTTAGAAACCAGGTGGGATTACCGTACAAGACGAGAATCCTGTCTCGTCAACCTCTATCCCCATCCAGCGGCACTCAGTCGGGTAAGTGGATTGAAGATAAATCTATTAACTGGAATGCATTTCATAGATAGACACGTAATTGTGTAATGGGCTATACTCATCTTTGTATACTGAGAGATCAGTAATATTGACGAAGTCATTTAGGAACTTAATTTTTACAACTAGCTTCTTAGAAGTGGTTTGTCCAGCGATGGCTTGTAACAGTATCTCTTACCGCTGAAATTATTATTATATCTACAATTCGTGTTTTAATCGATCTTGAAAATTTATTTTAATGACTTTTTTGATCGTGTTTTTTTTTTAATTTAAATCTTAAATCAATAATAACAATATTCATATTTCCTTTTAATATTATTATATTTAAGCTTATACAAAACGTGAAATTATATTATAGTTCTCTATTTAAAATAGTATTTATATCGAAATGCCCGCACATTTCGATTAATTCAAAATGTTTTAGTCTTATTTAAAATAAATTAATGTTTTACAAACTATATATGAATACACAATTACCTTTAATTATATTAATGCATATTTTAACCATACAAATAATACGAAACTATTAATTTGAATAGTAGTATAGTATAATATCTTGAATTAGTAAAAATTATAACATAGACTGTTAAATTAAACAATAAAACAAAATGAAATTTTCAATTTTTTTTACATTGCCACAGGACAATCTTTTAGACGGCGTGTTTTTGCTATAAATTTGTAATGTGTATTTTGTTTTATTTTTTATTTTTATGTTATATATTATACAAATGACTGTACATAATTTAAAATTAAAATACTTTAGTTTATTTGCTACTATAAAATATGTAATAAATTTTCAAACAAAATGCAATCTAATCTATGATCCGACATAATGTCTTATTAAATGGGATTTATTCGTGTATTTCTAGATTGATTATTTTGGCACATTCTACTACATATCTGTTGTAATATTCTATAAATAAATTCAAAGTAAAACATGTTTTATACTTTTCGAATCCTTAAAAAATAAAAATCATTTTACACACACTAAACAGATAATCACAAAAAAAATACAGGAACCATTAAGCGCTGACGCAGTAACTCGTACTGTGCAATGGTAAAGGAAAAAATATTGAATATAAATCTAAATAAAAACACACCGTATTTGTATTAAAATGTATTGATAATTCCTCGTGATTGAAACAAAGGCCTTTAAACGGCAAACAAGCTAATGCAAATATTTTATTACAGGCGTACGTAGACCTGGTGCGGGCTTGGGGGTGGAAATCGTTTACAATAGTGTACGAAAATAGCGATGGGTTAGTGCGTTTGCAGGAATTATTGAAAGCCCACGGGCCCTCCGAACTGCCCGTGGCTGTCAGACAACTGCCAGATTCACACGATTACAGGTTAAAATCTTATCACTTACAACCGAGTCTAGTAAAATACGAGCAATAAAATTTACTTTCGAGTTTGTAAGGTATCTGGGGATTCGATGAACAATTTATAACCTCTGTATGTTTACAGCTTAATAAACTATTTAGTAAATAACTTAATTCTAAATATAAATCTAAATTATAACTTAATTACAAGCGTTTAAGATGAAAGCAATAATTGTAATTGGATCTTAAACTTAGTGTGGAAGGTAATATGTGAAAGTCACGTGTCAATTTTTATATGCTTGTTTTAAGTAAGGTAAACATCGTGAGGTCACGTGAATGTGTTAAATGAAAATATGTCACATCACATGAAAATATGCTTCCACCAAACGGCAATGGAGCAGCTTGGCGGAATAATTTCAAAACCCCTCAAAAGGAGGGGAGGGTCGCCAGGCATTATGACATTTACAAGCTGTTATTTATAAGAATAATAAATAGTTCATTCATGTTGGGAAATATTACAAGGAATCGCGTGTTAATATGAAATGATATTTGCAGGCCACTTTTGAAACAAATAAAGAACTCGGCCGAGTCTCACATAGTGCTAGATTGCGCCACTGAGAGGATTAGGGATGTTTTGCAGCAAGCGCAACAGATTGGTATGATGTCGGATTACCACAGCTACCTTGTAACTTCTTTGGTGAGTCACTTAAAGTAATACGTCATTATATCACTCATATTGAAGCCGATGAAAAAAGCATCTTGTAAGAACACCCAAGAATTCAGTTATGGGTTGTATTTAACATTTTCTGGGACAGTAACTACTAATTACTACCAGTGTCTAGTTCACTATCCCTGAGTAAATAGGTTCATTCTCCATTCTTAATCCGATGGGATGCAATACGATCAAAAATAGTTTAGGTTTTGCGTGCTTTTCGATTCACCGGAGTATTAACACTAAACAGAAAAACTCGATAACTTTCTATTGGTATTGGTTTACCCGGGGTTCGAACTTACGACCTCAGGGTCTTGGCTTACAAGCTAGTCACTTACATAGCGCTAAAATAATGATATAATACTGGTTATTAAAATACTAAATATAAAACTTGCTATATTATGTATTAACATTGTTACTCGCATTCTATATAAGAATGAGCAACTTTTTTATTTCCGGTAAGTTGCATTTTATTTAAAACGCGTCGGTTTTCAAAGCAAAAACTCAATTACAAATATTTATATGGAAATATCCTAATTAACTGTTGCTGAATTTGCACATTCAGTATTTTCAGTCGCTCGCTTAATATTTTAGCTCTTAATTACTATTTATAACAATCTCCGAAAATTTTAAAACGCGTTATTAATATAGTTACTTGATACAATTTGAAGGTTGTTGAACTTATTTAGGCTTTTTATAAATAAACATTAGCAGAAGCAGTTTGGTACTGGTTGGTATTATAAATTTATTTATATGTTACATAATAAATATTGTGTATGTTAGATAATAAATAAGAGTCAAGAATAGCCTATATATTAAAAAAAAAATCTCGACTGTGCCGCACGTGCACGCTGACCATGTCGGACGAACAAATTACACAAAATCGCTCGCTCGGCTTCCACAACATATATAAACAGATAAATATATGAAGAACAACGACGTTTTATTTATATATGAATGTAGTGATTTATATAGTTCCTGGTATATTATTAAATTACAAGAATATATAGCTTCATTTTTAGTGGTATTTTTTAATTCAATCAATTCAATTCAATTGAATTTGGCTATGGCACTTGAAAAATTCGCTCTGTATGAATCGCCAGTGCAAAATATTCGTCGCTGAGTTAGTCGTTAAAATATGTAAAGTCCACGTGATGTGTGGATGGCTTAACTATATATTCCTCTCTCATTCCCCTCCACTCTTCTTCCACGCGACAAATCTTTAAAGTATAACGTATGTCCTGACATGACCCTGTTAAATTTTTATTACATGAATAGAAGAAGAGTGCCTTTCGTAGGATTTGTGCAACTGCAATAAATCCCCAAAATGGTTACTTTTTGGGCTACAAAAAGATTATGTAGTCTTTTGAAACGAGTTAATTATCCAAGCACTCGCTATATATCTCTTAAATAGTAAGATAATTAAAATAGTTTATAGCTTTTCATCGTTATTAAAGGCTTCCGTTGAAACATGAAAAATATGTAGTGGCAGCTTTGTTCGACTGCTCATTCAAATTGTATGCGTATATCCTATGACAAACCCAGTTTAAATTGCCCCGAATCAAGAGCTTAAATTATTTCACCGCTATTTTGGCAAGGTTCATTACGATATAACAAGTAATATATACAGCATAATATTTCAATAAACTATATATATCCCTGACGCCTGGTTCGTTTATGTAAAATAAAAAAATATGTACTGACATCTGTACTATCAAACCATTTTCACAAAATCCATTGATGGTAGAGGGCACACGGTTATAAAATTCGTTACTAATCAAGGAAAAAGAATCGGATAAGGCACCTGCACAAAATAATCCTCAAACAAAATATCTGATTATTATTGTTTCACGTTTATAAATAGAGAGATCAGGCGTGTAAAGAAATCAGCTTTAGTGCTGCCATTAACGGCAATTTCCATTATCATCTTTCTAAATCGTGTCTAAGAATGAAAATCTTTTGATGGAAATATTCTGTAACTTTTTACTAGACCGACCAGGGATTTAAAATTAAATTAAATGTATTACAATATAAAGCATCAGTTCACAATGTTGGCCGGTATCATTAATTACGTTAAAAAAACTGTATCTTAGTTTACCTGCTCTTCTCGCTACTGAATTTAGAACATAATGATTTTCAGTCTCATATTCAATATACTAGATGCAGTCGATAGTACTAGACTTATACATATAATTTTGTATCGATAGCGATTCCTTCAATATAGGAAATAGTCGGAAGGTACACATGTCGGTTTTCAACAATATACTCGATTGCACTACCGAGAGAATTAGGTACGTGCTTAGCATATTTTTTGAACAGCTAGAGTTATCGCAATATTTATCGATTCGAAATAATGCTATTCGAAATATTCGCTACAAGCGAATAACCCTTTTCTATAAATATATCATAGCGGTTGTATTTTTTATATAGAATAACTAGACGGACTGGCAAATGATCCACCTGGTGGTAAGTGGTTACTACCACCCATAGATATTGGCACTGTAAGAAATATTAACCGTTTCCTACATCGCCAATGAACTACCAATCTCGGGAATAAAGATATTATGTCCATCATGCCTGTAGTTACAGTGGCTAACTGTTCAAATCGGAAAACAACAATAACAAATAATGTTTTGCAGTAAATAATGTGATGAGTGGGTCTTCTAAAATAGAACCCATAGATGGGTGCTTATGACCAAGTGGTCACCACCACCATGAGCCGTCATGGTATACATACCATCAGGTGGCCCATTTGTCCGTCCTCCGTATAGTTATTCTCCTTTATTTTGTTCATCGTGATTTTACGAAAAACTATTATAGCTAAAAGTTATATATGAAACTATTTAAAAGTCTAAAATTCAACCCACCCTAGTGTCACCGTTAAGCTGATTTGAAACAGGCAAGGATGTATGTGTGTGTGTAGAAACACACATGTATTGTGCGTGAAATTCTTGCAGTTTATGGGTCATGGAATGACAGCCAAGTCTCACGAATTATGTTTTTACGTAAAAAAGAATCACACGGCTTTACTTATATACAAAGAATGTTTATACATATTTTTTTTATATCATTCACGAAAACACACAACAAACAGTTAATATAACAGGGTTTCATTGTTACTATACAGGATCTTCATAGCGTCGACTTAGAGGAATTTAAATACGGTGGAACGAACATAACAGCTCTGAGACTTCTTGATCCTGAACGAGCTGAAGTTCAAAGAGTCGTTCGAGACTGGGTTTACGATGAAGCGAGAAAGGGACGGAAGCTGCAACTAGGACACACATCGGTGAAGGTAATCGAAATCCTATACATAGTTTGGCAACGGCGTAAACGTTTGTATGTGACCACATTCTGTTCTTTGTTTCAGGAGAATATGACTTTCATAAAGGTATGTCATTTATAATCGTTCATACCATCTTTGTAGATATTTAAATATCGAATTTTATATCGCAAATTTATCTGTATATTAATCTAAGCCTAACCTCTATTTACTATTTTGTCAATAAAATATTCCACCACAGCATACAATATAATCCAAACCATAAAATTTTACGTGATTTCGGTTTTACGTGACCTCGTATTTGATATTAAAATTTATTGCGCGTGAATAATTTTCGATTGAACGTGGTTGGCAGATGTGTCATAAATTAAATGATGTTTTAATTATCTCGTTAATTACAATAATTATTTGATTCCATTTTATAACAAAACGGGATATTGATAGTGAAATATAGGTCGTAATAATGCGAACATCGATGGTTCGACTTTGACTTCCGATATATTCTATTTCAATTAACTTAACCAGAAATTCATTAGCAAAGGCAATATTAGTATTGCTTTGAAATGTATATTACTTTTCGACTGTCGGGTTTTAGTCTCTAATCGTAAGTTATAAAGGTTAAAATCCTCTGCAGACAGAGACCGCGTTGATGTATGACGCGGTACATTTATTTGCGAAAGCGTTACACGACCTTGACACTTCGCAACAAATCGATGTAAGACCGCTGTCATGCGAAGCCGAAGACACATGGCCTCACGGGTACAGCCTCATTAACTACATGAAAATTGTAAGTAAGAAATTTTAGCCCTTATTGTATATAACACAAGGAGTAATTTCCTTCATGTATAGATTATTTGCTCTTAAGAATTTGTGCAAGAAAATAAACTAGCTATAGTGATTAATTTTATTCGTTGTTGAAAATTAGAATTATAAAGTAGGATTGAATATTTGTAATAAAATTAAAACAAATCATAATACCTACGGTTTTAGAGTTCTACATAAATTTATTCCTACAATATAATGAAATTATGGACATAAAAAATAATTCAAACTGTGAATTCATATTTTATAGCATAGCATATATATTGAATACTCAAGTGTGTTGAGTGACAATTAAAACAACTTTTTAACTGTTTATTACATTATTTAGTTTAAAAATCAATTATCTAAAGTTTTGCAAATACACGGAAAACATTTGACACAACACGTCTAAATACCTATAACTCGGCTTTAATGAACAGGTTGAAATGAAAGGCTTAACGGGAGTTATAAAGTTCGATCATCAAGGATTCAGGAGTGACTTTACTCTCGATATCATCGAACTTACGAGAGAGGGCCTCCAGAAAGCGGGAACTTGGAATTCCTCAGAGGGTGTTAATTATACAAGATCGTATGGGGATAATCAAAAGCAAATAGTTGAAATACTTCAAAACAAGACGCTCGTTGTTACTACAATTTTGGTAAGTTGTTACTAAATTCTAAAGAACAACACCCTAGCGAGTCATAGAAAGGAAATTAATAAACCCATCATGTACATATATTTTCCCGGGAAAGTGAACAGGGGATTAATATACGTATAATATGCGAAGAAGCCCTTATTCCAAGTAAATATTTTCCTTTCACAGAGGAAATGCTTGTTTAAAACTAGCTATTGCCCGCGACTTCGTTCGCGTCTTCAATTCGTCACACCAATGTGCGTTTTTTTTTTCTAAATTCGTTCTCTTTGTAATCTATATTCCGAATCGTTAGTGTTACTTTCGACTAATATTATAAAGTTATAAGTATTCAAAGTTCTTGTAAAGACCTACAGAACAAATATTAAAGGCTTTGTCATGGTTCATATAGTGGTTAATAATATACATTTCCGCGAAATTGCGCGAACAGCCTGCGAATGTCCCACTGCTGGGCTAAAGGCCTCCTCTCCTCTTTTTGAGGAGAAGGTTTGGAGCTTATTCCACCACGCTGCTCCAATGCGGGCTGGTGGAATACACATGTGGCAGAATTTCGGTGAAATTAGGCACATGCAGGTTTCCTTACGATGTTTTCCTTCACCGTAAAGCACAAGATGAATTATAATTACAAATTAAGCACATGAAAATTCAGTGGTGGTTACCACCGGGCCATCTCAGCTTAATTTACCGATTACACTTTACTGAAAAGCAATTATTGTAACTCAATTCTAATATAATAATACTACAAACGAAACTATCCAAGCGTAAAATTAAACTATATTCAGCAGCTTTTCATTGAACATTTTATTCTTTATAATCAAATTCTGCCTCTGATCTCGTAGAGCGCGCCATACTGCATGCGTAAGGAGGCAAGCGAGAAATTAACAGGAAACGCACAATTTGAAGGCTATGCCATTGATCTCATAAATGAAATATCAAAAATTCTCGGCTTCAATTATACGTTCAAACTTGCGCCTGACGGTCGATACGGGTCCTATAACCGGGAGACGAAAGAGTGGGACGGCATGATACGGGAATTGTTGGAGCAAAGAGCGGATGTGGCGATTGCGGACCTCACGATCACTTATGACAGGCAAGCAATTTTTTTTTAATTGTAGCAAAAAACACATACAAAAAGAAAACATCCAAAAATTTACAGCCTTCAATTTTTTTACAAAACATCAAATAAGGTTTTATTTTCCTACTTTAATAAAAAAACATCTCTCATTATTTTTGGTGTTAAAATGTTACATATAATACGCAACCACTTTCTATATTAGTACTTCAAATACATAAATCGCCAATATAATAATATTGTGATATAAATTTATTTGGTATTACTATTCTGGAAACATATTAACGAAGATTAAGGGGACATTATCGTTAGATACTTGAAGCAATTTCCCCCGAGATCAACGCCTACGCTCTGAAGCCTCAAGATTCATCGCGGCATTAATGAAATAAACATATTTAAGTTATAATCATATCACTAAACTCTTCAAAATTTTAAAATACCATACCATTATGAATCTAATAATAAATACTAATGAATAACATATTAATAACGAAAAAACAATATATGATAGTGAATATATCATTCGGTGTCTTCCATACAAGACATATAAATATATAATTGACTATGTATTTCATTTGAAAAAAATGGTAACTGGATACTTCACGGGAAACTATTATATAAACTCCGAAGCAGTGTGGTATCTTTAGATATAAGTTGATCTTGCAACATGACGTACTACTATTCGAATAAGTAAATTTCGTTTTGCGTTTTATGGTGCAAAAATATCAGTCAAATATCTTTCAAACTTGCTTGATTATTGCTTGCTTGTATAAAACTTGTTAGATTTTGACGAACGATGCACGAAGTACAGCAGATAGCTCTATCATGAATTATTAGATTACGTTATAAGACAAGGTGGGGTGTAAGTTTTAACATTTGATTTGAAAATTTTCTACGCAAATAGTTTATTATATACACGCGAAGAAACCTACAAACGTTCGTTTTGTTAACGCTTGGTTAAAACGTCTACGAAGCGATTCAACAATCAGTATGGGAAAACATGTATTGCTTGTAATGATTGAAATTTCCTCTCGCTGTGATTGGTGAAAAAGAAATTCTGATTAAATTGAAGATATAACTTTTATTACTTGTTTTATTGCTCGTGAAGAGCCTGGGCTGAATAGATAATACTAAAAAAGTAACGAAATGAGATAAGATATTTTTTTGGTGTATATAATATTTATAATAAACTTATAAAAACATTAACCTACTATGATGCAGCTCTTACAATACCCTATCCTACTTTACATTTCTATATATCAAAAATTCATTGTTAATAGAAATATTTCTTTACCTGACAGTTCAAAAAAATAATTTCATTTATACAGGGAACAGGTCGTGGACTTCACAATGCCATTCATGAATCTAGGGATTTCGGTACTTTACCGCAAACCTATTAAGCAGCCGCCGAACCTTTTCTCGTTTTTATCTCCCCTATCCCTAGATGTATGGATTTATATGGCCACAGCGTACTTGGGCGTATCGGTGCTGCTCTTTATATTGGCAAGGTAAGTGAGTTTTTCTTATTTATGTGTTTTGTCGCACTCAAACAGTAAAGCTATGATTTTAAAATAAACAATGTACTCGTTTAAAACTTTTCTATTAATTATGTCATCTTTATTGATGTAGCATACTTCGTAATACCTAACGTGTTACATACAGTGTAAGTAATAATTTTCTTATTAGTTAATTACTAATAACTATTAAATGATTTATGAGATTAAACCTTCAAATAATGTTCAGCATTTATGAAATCTGAGTCCTTAAGAGCTGCTGAATCTTATTATACTCATGCATGAATATTTTAAACAATTACAAATCAATAAAAAATAATAGAATAATCAACAAATAAACAAAGTATCAGGTGGTCACGCGTTGCGATACACTGTTCGTACGTAGTACACAATTTATTGCTGTTTAAAAATCATAATCATAACTACTATATATTTCCTTGCTAACAATATTTCGGACTATCAAATAGATCAAACTCATTTTTCTAGCATTTAAATAATGATCATGAACGATTATAATATCAAATATTAAGCAGCAACGTTTGAGTATAATATAAATTATCAATCTAATATATATCAGGTTTACACCATATGAATGGCATCAAACGCATACACCGGACGGTGAAAAATTGGAAAATATCTTCTCTCTATCAAACTGCTTGTGGTTTGCAATCGGATCCTTAATGCAACAAAGCTGTGACTTTTTACCCAAGTAAGATAGCTTGTAACATGTGCCTTCAAGTGTTTTTCAAATGTATCAGGATGTTAGTGAACTCAGCGAAGTCCACAGCATTCATTGTAAAACGAGTGGGTAGACTGATAATCATTAATCTGTTGCCATGATCTGTAATTTCAAATGCACTTAAAAAAACTTATACTTCAAATTTATGCGAAACTTTTGCATAAATTTGAAGTATACGCCAATTGAATTTGAAATTCAGCAATAAATGGAAAATTATTAACGACAGAAAAAAATTAAATGGGCATATTTGGGCACAGGTTCAGCCCGTACGAGTGGGACAACCCCCGGAACTGTCTAGACGAGCCGCCGGTGCTGGAGAATCAGTTCACACTGTTGAACTCGCTGTGGTTCACTATCGGATCCTTGATGCAGCAAGGTTCGGATATCGCACCGAAGTAAGTCAAAATAACGACGATTATGAGCTCGATCATCAAAATTGCGAATAATTAGATCATAAATTCTCAAAGGACTAGAAATATTGGAAACGCTTAACTTGTAAACGAGTTTTCATATAATATATTAAACCATTGCTGTTAATTGCGTAAATCACTATGACTTCCTATTGCTAATTAGTTTCAAAACGACCACAGCCCTTTGTGAATTTTAAGCTTCGGTAGTCGCCGGGAGCGACCAATCTAAATAGAAGCGTGTTTGAAATCCGAAATGGGTTCCATAATAGTTAGCTAAAAAGTTTGTGGTTTAGTTGCTAATTTGACATAAGAAAATGATTTTGACAATGCACGTAAAACTTTTGTGCTTTCATAGTATCCATAGCTTGCTGCATCAAGTTTTAAATTTGCGTAGTCTTAAATTGAGATCGATTTTACATTATAATATCAAACGCAAACATGTTAAATGTAATGAAAAATCGTTCTCTAGTTTCATATGTATGTTTTACTTTGATTAATTAAAATTAATTTATTTTAAGAACACGTTGAAGTTTATTTAACATTTCATTGTTAAACATCTATGTAAAGTGATATAAATGTTTGATATGTAAGCAAATTAAATTAAATGTCTTAATAGGGTGTTATATACTATGTCGTGTTGATACGCGTTTTAAATGTAAGAAAATAATGAATGTATTACAGGAAATTTCATGTGACGTAAACAGTAGCACTTAACGCGACATGCCGTACTAATCAGAAACAACACGTCAAGTGTCGTGGGGTGACTGGCTTTTTGAAATAATTGTTCGTGTGCACCAAAACATAAAGCTTTTATTTATTTTTTGAGTAAACACATATAATATCTTATATGACATAATAGATACATCTAAGAATTTTTTACTTCAACATAAGGTCTCTTATAATTACAAAAACAGTGGCTTTGAAATTAACATAATATCAATTTAATTAACAAAATATGATACAGAGCGGTGTCAACTCGGATGGTGGCAGGAATGTGGTGGTTTTTCACATTGATCATGATATCCTCGTATACTGCTAACTTAGCAGCTTTTCTGACTGTGGAACGAATGGACTCACCAATCGAAAGTGCTGAAGATTTGGCCAAACAGACTAAAATTAAATATGGCGCTTTAAAGGGTGGATCAACAGCGGCTTTCTTTAGGGTAATTTCTAAAATTAAGTACATAACTGTATTTTTTTTTTTAATTTCTTAACTAAGGTCTTAAGGCTTCGTGTTTATGTTTCCGCTGTCGCAGGTTCGAATTCTACTTCTGTCACAATTTTATATTATTTGACGCCCAAGCAGCTGTTTAAATTTGTACAAATTTTATATCATAACTATATCATGGCATTCACCATTATCTTCCCAGCAGATTGAAACAAGATATCCGATATCATCTTTTACTTTCATTACTTTGTTGACGTTGTTTGGGCGCAAGATTAATAACCGTTCTGCTAAGGGTAACACTGAAATTATGTACGTAATTAATTATTCGTTGTTAAAAACAGGCGTCGACAATATCCTTGTGAGCTGGGATCTCATTTCCGTGTTGATTTTTTAAGTTCCTTTTATTGAATCATCAGTTTTTTTTTATATTGAACAGTATCTGACCATCTAAGGATTTAGATTATCGGGTTTCCTATTCAATGCACGATTTTTTCGGTTAAAGCTCGAAGGCGTGGCTGATTTTGAAATGTTGATGATATGGCGTGCCAGCATCCATGCAGCAGCGGCGTCATTTACACGAAGCTTAGGTCATTTCATTTATCACAAAGTAACTTGGCCTATTTGATATAGGCTAAGTTCCATGAAATGGTGAATATATGAGTCTTATTGGATATTAAATTTAAATATGTAACATTATTGACATTCAGGATTCTAATTTCTCGACCTATCAACGTATGTGGTCCTTCATGGAATCAGCCCGTCCTTCTGTATTCACAAGTAGCAACAAGGAAGGGGAGGAGAGGGTGATGAGGGGCAAAGGAGCTTACGCATACCTCATGGAGTCCACAACAATCGAATATGTTGTTGAACGGAACTGTGACCTCACGCAAGTGGGAGGGATGTTGGATTCTAAAGGATATGGAATCGCTATGCCACCAAGTGAGTATTATTTCTTTAAATACATTTTCAGTTTTTTTTTCAATAATTATTTACCATCAGGTTTTCAATCTACATCACCTACCTATTATAAATAAACAATAAAAAAACAACCTGTAAAAATACCCGACATAACGGCCAACGTACGTTGCAATCTCTTTATTTATTTATTTGTAAAATATTATCCGATACGTTACACCGAGTACGTTGACAGTATTGTACCAAAGCCTTCACACAAGTTCTAACAATAATTGAACAAACTATCAATTCAATCGAATAAAGAAGGAGAACGCGTAGAAGACGAACAAAAACTGATAACTGCTATAAAAGAAAATTAATTGTCAAGCTTGACAGTTAATTAATTTCATGCATTTCATTGGCTATAATTCAATGCTCATTGGTCGGCTATTACGTCATCGTCTGCCACAGACCAATGACCGTTCAGATAAATTAAATTAATCAGCAACAGATACTAGAAGTTTTTGTCTTATTTATACGCTCACATAACCGTTATATATTTAGACGGACAAAACATAAGCTAAAATTTAATGCAAGGAAAAATTATATCGCAAATGCACATTCTTCCGGTCACGGCTCTCTAACGTACGAACGTTTGTAGACTCACCATACCGTACTGCTATAAGCGGAGCTGTTTTGAAACTGCAAGAGGAAGGAAAATTACACATATTAAAAACGAAATGGTGGAAAGAAAAACGTGGCGGCGGATCCTGCAGGGTACGTCGAACTTTATTTATCATTTTCATTGTTTGTTGTTAAAATATTCAAAGTCAAAGTAAAGTCCACTTATAACTTAAGGATTATAGCACATTTCACTTCGCTGTATTAATCCTGGTTATACATTTAGTAGAACATATTCCGATAAATTTAGATTTCCTTACGACACTACGTCAGTGAACACGAGATTAATTATAAATACGAAATAACATCATTGGTCTATCCATTGGGCCATGTGGACTATTGAGAAGATATAAGCAATTAAATTTTAATTCGTATTACTAATAACAAAAACCTTAAATATAAATAAAATATCAAGAATTCGTTTAACATTACTCTACTAAGGAATATACTATCTAAATATAAATAATGTCTTTGGCTACATAGAATTATTAGTCGAAATTAAAAAAAAAACAAACATAAACTATAAGAACTATTTTTCATTAAAATTAATATATTAACTATATTTCTTATCTGTAGGCATTTAATTAGTATATAATTTGAATGATAAACGAATTCCCCGATTCTTGAATGTTTCATCAACAGTTTTTTATTCTCATTTAATAAGCGATTATAGCTATGAAATTACTTAAATAGTAATTATATATGAGAACATGTTTTAATTCCACAACATTTTTTAATTTCTTTTAATTAATAATTATTACAGATTAGAACATTGTATCATGCCATATTCAGCTGTATTTTATGTAATATATTATTGTTGTTTTTGTGTGTATAACATAAATAAACAACATTAAATAGGATAAGCCCATTGTCTATTTAGTATAACAAACTAGTTTGAGTAAAAAGCGCCATCACCAGAGCAAGATTACATAAAATAGGTTTCAATATCCGGTAGGTGAGAGGGGTGAAGTACAGTAGCGACAAAGCCTGCGCTTATATGGTTTTATGGCCACATTCCGACTACTAAAAAAATATGTACCTATTACGAAAAATTGCGTGTTATTCGTACATACATTTTGGGAATGTTTGTACTGTGTATAACTTCAGTATAATTTAATATTGCGCTTATGAAATATAATTTGTGTCGTTTTAAGCGCTCTTACTTGGTAGTAGGGATTGGTGCAAGCCCGTCTGGGTAGGTACCACCCACTTATTAGGTATTCTACCGCTGAACAGCAATAAGTATTGTTGTGTACCAGTTAGAAGGGTGAGTGAGCCAGTGTAACTACAAGCACAAAGAATATGACGTCTTAGTTGCCAAGTCAATGGCACATTGGCGATGTAATGAGTGGTTAACATTTTTTTTAATCGCCAATGTCTAGGTTCTGGTGACCTTGTTATGACCACTTACCATCAGGTGTCTCATGTTCCCAGTCGCAGCTACACTTATTGATTGACACACTGAAAAAACATTCCAATTAAATCAATTTTCAGATTGAAGCTTACAATGATGATAGTTACAATTCTTAACGCAACAATCCGTCATTTGATGATATGTGATTTTAAACCCGTGTAAAAATAATAATAACTCATTCATACACACAACTCATTATAAAATTTCAAACAAAAAACAACAATAACAAAATAACAAATTAATTACAATATAATCACAATACTAAACTAACACTTAAAACCCTTATTAATTTTTTTAAACTATAGTCAGCTCAAACTTCTAACGTATATACTAATTTTTAACACAGTCCAATAATAATTGAAAGTACAAATTCAACAGATTACAATCGAAACGAATAAGCGTCAAGCGTGTTAATATAATACTAATAATTAGTCAATGCTTAGAAAAAATTTAATCATATTTTTTTAATCAGGATGAAACATCGAAATCTTCTTCAACCGCGAATGAATTGGGTTTGGCGAATGTAGGGGGGGTGTTTGTAGTATTGATGGGTGGTATGGGAGTCGCCTGCGTCATCGCCGTCTGCGAGTTCGTGTGGAAGTCGAGGAAAGTGGCGGTTGATGAACGGGTATGGAAATATTATACTTATATTATATATCGTTATAAATAAATCAATATTAAAAATCCTTTTATTATTAAAATTACTTAAAAAAAACTCACATAATAAACTTTGTTCTAGGTTTATTTCTAAAAGTTGGTAACATATTTTTTTTTCTCATTGTTTTTCTTAGTCGCTAGATAGTATATAGAAAAATTGCAATAAAGCTAGAAGAAGTAATTATTTCGAGGAAATTATTATATTATAATTTAGAATTATAATTAGATACTAATTTTATTAATATTTTGTGCCAGAATGGTAGTCCAAGGAGCCGATTATCCCAAGACTTCAAAACATAAATGCTTATCTAATAATTGAGCTGTGTGAGTAGGACCTAGTACTAAAATAATGCTCTACAAATAATAATTTTAGTAAAAACCATTGTCTGTTTCACCGCTGACGGAATCCCAGAAGGAAGAGGTAAATATCCCCCGAGCTTTCTTCGTCTCCGAGTTCTGTTTCATATTTTACAATTAATTTGTTTGTTCAGGCCTCGCTTTGTTCGGAAATGGCATCCGAGTTGCGTTCAGCGTTGAAGTGTCCGAGTGGAGGAAGCGGGGGTGCGGGTGGGCCACGGGAGGGGGCGGACTCCCCGTACTTGCACTATGGGTTCAGTACAAAGAGCCAGCTGCACTAGCGCCCGGACACCGCCTCCTCGTCTCCGAGCGATGTGTAGGCAAAGACTCTACTAGATTTGAGTGTTTAACTCATTCATATTCCCTTCTCTCCTGTAGGGGTTAACATACCCCATGTTTTTGTTAAGCTTTAATCAAAATATCTGTTAATGATGACCAATGAAATATTGATTCAATATTGTTTTGAACAACGTTACTTCATTGAAATAATCGCAGTGTTTTAAAGTGTAATTAATTTTGTAACGAAGTTATTTAAGGCGCGTTTTCACTGAAATACTTGACAATGTATTTGTAATTCTATAAGTCACCAAGATTTTTTTGTTTACGTAAGGTAAATACAGAAACTTTTGTCAGTTTTGCGGATTTTGCGAACTACGAGAGGGAGTAGTAATCGTTAGTGACGTATTGAAGAATTACTAAAACAGAAATTTCCAACTATTTCAGTAGTTGCCAAAACTAGTTAATATCAATTCAATTTCATTATGTACTAACATGACTCTAGCGTGTAAATAAACCATATCGTATAACGGTTTAAGATACAATAATATCGTTGTGAACATTACGTGTTTAAATTTTAGATATTAATTTTAATTGATACGCCAAATTTGATAAATGTGCCAAATGAAGGTTTTGTAAATATCTACCAGTAGTGTTATTCATGTTTCTGACTAACTTTTATAAGTAGCGAATTTGATATATAACTATTTATCGATGTGTAAATACATGTCTCATTTCCGTAGAAACGCCGTATACTTTGTGTATTATATAACTGTCGACATTTAAATAAAAAATGTATTCAAAAATGGAAGAGGTTCTAAAATCGTCTGTCAATTGTTTTTATGTATGTTCCGGTGTAATTTCTTTATGGATAGATTTTAATGTTTGTTATTGCTTTGTATTCAGTGTAGCTGTAATGTAGAACAATTTAATTAATATTTCATAGTGTTAAGTTTCTATTTGAACGTTTCGGACATATTTTCGAAGTCGGTTTTTGATTTTTTATATAACGTGCTTTTATTATTATTATAAATGAAGACCCAAATAATGTTGTCCGTGTTATTAATATTTTCAAAATACGATAACATTTGAAACAAAAATCATAATTTGTTCTATTATAGTGTTCGATTCTATATATAAGATATTTTTATTTTAACGGTAAGAATTAATTTCTTTTATATAATGTTTTAATTTTCAACGATATGGATATATGATTTTTAACATATTATAGCGCAATTAATCAAGTATAACGATTCTATAGGTTTACAGCAAAACGTTTTAAACTTAGAGAAACGATTAGAACGAAGTTCCTTTCGCTATATATTATGACATAGTGAAATAAATACACAACATTTGAGAGTAATTGAATGAAAAATAAAAATGAAATTAATTACCTCAAATGTCCTGTATTATTAGATAATAAACACGTACTATAGCTAAAGTATCGTGAAGGACGAATAACAATACAAGCTCTCATTCGCCATATGTGTATTACGAATAAGGAACTTCATTTCAAAATAGTTTAATTTTAATTAAGCGTCTTATTTTTTAATTACGAACTACACTAAGATAACAACACAAACGGTCGTTTTGGAATATTTTTAATCTATTTCATCTCAAGGGACTTTTGGACTATCGCGTTCTTAAATTCGTTTTAGTATAAAATTTGTTCACGCGCCGTCTTGGTTTAGCTAGAGATACGCGCCCTAATACAGTTCCCTAATAAGGATCACTCGTTATAGTTTGAAAGTCCCTTATGTCAAACTCAGTATAGAGATAGGTGTATATGTGTAGTGTTAAAATAACATATTAAATTAATTAATTAAGTTACACAATTCAAATTGACCAGGACTTAACCTTGTACTAAATGTTATCAAGAATAATATTTATATTGAAAACTAAAGCAATGTTGATGTCAGCTCAAAGTGTGCCAAATCTAATTACCCCCTCTTTAAAATATTTTGTAAGTTTACATATAAAGGTGATTATAAAAATTACAAATTGTTTTACTATTTTTTTTTTCTTTTTCCTCCCTTTCCTTGTAAGATGACTTACTTCTAGAATATACGTTAACCTAGCCGCTAGTTTGTACGGAATCCCGAGATCCTAAGCCCGTATCGGGCCTAAAATTTCTAATTCTTCTGTTAAGAAATTTGCATTAATAGTTATTAATTAGGAAAAAGTTGTGTTGAGAATAAATTATTTCTTGTAAAATTATAAAATATTGCAAAATAAAAACTATTTGGTACAGTAACAACCTTTTCCTTCACCACTTAGCACGAGATGAATTGTAATTATAAATAAGAAATATAATTCAGTTTGAACCCGCGACAGTTAAGACTCACGCGTTCTAACAACTGAACCAACTCGGCTGAAAAGTATTTGGTACGTCACTTATTGATTAAACAAATAATTAAAGATTTCAATAATATAAATGATAAAAGTCTGTTAATGTAGTGGCATATGAAAAAATGTCTACGAGTTAAATTCAGATAATTTTAAGAAATATTTAGATATTGGATGCTTATTTATAATTCTTGTGTAAAATGATTATCAATATTTATCTTGAACTAATATTTTATATTTCAATTCAATGTGTTTGTTGTATAATGATATATACAATGTTGCCACATTCAAAATGCCACACGACAATCCACCATAGAGTGGTATGCAAATTTAATTCCTTCTGCTACATAATAATTTATTCATTAAAGGCACATCACACTGTCATTAAACGTAACGTTTCACACACAATAATAATAAACTTACATTTTAATTACACACACACACACACACTATATTGTTGTAATATATTACGGCGCTACTTTAATCACTTCTAATTTGTTAAAACGTCACATCTCTAGTCTAATGGAACAAACAGACCGAACACCTATTTTTACTAAAATTAATAAAAAAAAGTGTATGTTTGAAGTAATACGAAAATGTATTATAATATAAGGCATGATACGGCAAAAACAACATCTCTATTAATCGACCAATATAATATAATTTGTCAGTCCGTTTTTTCACAACCGTGAGGTTTTGAGCCTGTAGCGAATGAAAAAAGAGAATTCACCTGGAGTTTTGAATCTGTGATTATTGCTTAAAATACTATGATTTCACTTACACTAAGATATATATTGTATAACATTAACTAAAAAAAATATATCTGAGTGTATTTGAAACAAAACATGAGATAAAAAAATTGGTATTTTTTGTTAATCAAAATTCCTAATACGGTATGTCAAAACGAAACAGCAAAAAAAAACAGCGAATACGAAAAATATCAAATAAATTTGGATGTATTTTTATCTGTCAACAAAACGTTGGCTTAATCGACAAAATCCCACGTGAACCGCAATATAACCGAGTGCCGTAATGTTGACCGCATGAAAAAGCATATTTTTCATATAACATAACGTGCGACTACAAAACAAGCGAGCAATAATATGAACGCAATTGGGAAGCTCAAAGCGAGGGTGACTGTACAAAATAGAATGAGCCTTGTTTTATCCGAACGGGCTTGTAACGCTCAACTCTGTATTATGCTACCACACGCTTTATATCAGCGAGCCGCCATTTTACTTTAATACGAATTGCACATTTCAAGAATGAAAACTGCTTATCAAGACCATACTGACATTATTTTGTACACATATATAATTTTAAAACAACAAAGCTGTTTTTTTATATTTTAACTAATTCAACGGACGTCTCAAGTTAATTCTACTATATTGTTTTAGGATTCTACGCAACAGAAAAATGTATTTCTGCCTCTTTTCGTCCGATTTAACAAAATATACACGTTTATATTTGGAATAAAACAATTTAAAATTGTTTTCCTACCAAATTTTTATTCGTTTCAATTATATTATTTTTCTTATAAATCAACAAATGTAATGATAACATTAAAATAGATATCATATTCAAGAACATCAAGATCATTCACTTGCTTGTTTTCTATTTATTTCTGCAGTACTCATACTTCCGATCTCAATCGTGATGCTAAAACTGACTTATGGCGATACGCTATTTTGATGAGTATATCTTTTAAGTTTTATAATAATTATAATAGTCAATGTCGCATATTACTATAATAGGTCTGCAGGTCGGCTAAGAGCTGCAAATATAAATAATAATTTCACTACAGCTGGCGACCAGTTTGACGACAAACCAGCTTAGGAATGCTTGTATTCCTTGATATCAGTTGTTGAACCTCATAAGAGCCCCAATGGGATTGATTGGGACCCACAGGTTGAGAACTGAACTATGTTCAGGGCTCAAACTGTTTTAACTTACGATATTTCTAAAACTTATTTTTTTTAATGTTTGTCAAAAGTCAAAGTCAAAAGTCAAAAATATTTATTCAATATAGAAGCGTTACACTCACTTATTGATTGTCATTTAAAAAGTCATTGTTTGTGTAATATCCTTAACACAAGACACTAACACTTACTAACCCTGGTAATAGGGGTTGTAAGTTTGTACTTGTTCCTGGTGTTAACAGTATGTACGTCAAAATTTCTGCGAAAATCTTTTATGTTTTTGCGTACATACAAAACATTATCAAATATATATTGAGAAGCGACAGTCATTATTTTTATTTCTTTAAATTAACATCTTATTGAATTGTAGCCTTCGTCAATCTTAGAACTACTTACAAGTAACAAGTTATTGTTTCAATTCTAAGTTTTTGTACTCGCAATAGCATTTCTGAAGAATCAAAGAAACTTCAATCTTCATAATATGAAAATTCGTTTTTTAATTTCCCTTTCCTAGAGTTTTTGAAATTTATTTACCGTGAGAAAAAAAAGCCCTAAAATATTCCTTATTCTTTCGTCCGAGATAATTATGCCCGGAAATAGCAAAAAGGATTTTGCAAGCCCTTGTATTTAATTCAACTCCTGAAAACAATTTAAATTCAATTTGAATTCTTTTATCCATCAATCTAATACACAAGTTTTTCTGTTAGGAATTCATCACCAATATTGTATTTTATTCGATAATATTCAAAATATATTTTACAATTGCGTCGAGAGATAGCAGCGCTGAGCGCTTTCTATCGACTGTATCACGGCGAGTGTTCCGAGGAATTATTCTCCCTAATTCCTACTTCCCCCTTCCTTCACAAGTCTACGCGTGCTGGCTCTCGATGTCACCGACTAACAGGGACATCAATTCCATCGCGCACAAAGAAATTTGGCAACTCCTTTCTTTGTCGCACTTCAAAAAAATGGAATTCCTTACCAGCTCACGTATTCCCCTCCTCTTACGACCCGGGTTCCTTCAAACGAGGTGTGAAGAGGCATCTTGCGGGCCGGCAAGGCGAGGGCGGCTAGTGCAGAACCTTCTTCCCGACTGTACTGGCCGTCCTCGCGTTTGGACTCTACTACCACTTAACATCAGGTGGAGTACAGTCATTTGCCCTCCCGGCAAATATAAAAAAAAAGGTTTTTTATTTAAAAATAAACCATAACATTCATAATATTATACAATAAGGATATATTCCATCCATTGTTTCATCCGTGGGAGTGGAATTAATTCACTCAATGGTTCGAACGACATGAAAACTCGACTGTACTTGCCCGGATTTCAATCCGTGACTTTTAATTATGATCCACGTGTTTCATACGCTGGGACGTCTCAATAAATTAAACATTAATTACATTTGAAATCAGTCGTTTTATAAGCTAGGACTCATGAGTTAATGACGTCTCGATATAGTGATACTATTTATTTGTATTGTGTGACGTAATTCCAATATAATTTATAAAACTGTAATATATATCATAAAAATAACGGAGCTGACGAGAATCCATAGCATGTTACAAAGTCTGTGAACAAATATTGGAGTGGAATTGATTTATCCCGCAAAATACGACAGAGCTCTAGACGCGATTGTATTCTCGACATAACAAAGCTGCAGGTAAGACAAATATTATAAAAACGTAAACTTTGTTTGTTTGTTTTTCTTTCCCGGATCAATGCGTTCATTATCCTGATTGCCATCTAACTTTTATATTTTGATAGTTCACAGGTTCGTGTGTGTAATATTCCGGAATTAACACGTTTACTTTATTTTCCAAATTGATTGCTTACAAGTCCTGGTTGCTGGCTGGAGGTAGAGGTCAATTATTTGGAAAAGGAGAATTGAGTTTTCTTCTAGAACATTATTAAAAACGACACTAAAGTTTGAATTGGAACTCTTCGGTCATGTATTAAAAAGTTATTATACTGGCTGTATTTTGACTTTCAATGTATTTTTTACATTATTATCCACGGAAAAAATACAGACTTAAGTTAAATTCGATAGAATAAATCTGGAACTAAGTACCCACCTATATTCCTCTACGATGTGTACAGTTGAGTGGTCCCAACATAGACACAGCAGCTATACTTTGAGAGCTCACTTCGTATCACTTGTGAAATGTTGACAACCAACATACAATGATACGCTGTTTCGATGTGTGTGTACATTTTATATATGATTATTATCGTCGATATCTGAAATTTCATGCATTCAAGGGAGTTTCGACTTTCAAGTTTGTTCTTACAAATTAGTTCTATATAGAAATATAATGTATTCTATGTTTATAATAAATTAAAGCAAGAATCCTAAATATTACTCTATTTCAAGCGCCGCAACGCCGATATCGATATTGAAGGCTTTTAAATATTAATATCACAAGTTTTTTTTCTTAATTTTCTCGTCGTAAACTCGATAAAAGTCGAGTCGATGTTTCAAGTCGAGAGTATTTAATTTTTTCGCATAACATAAAATCTAATTCTGGCAGTTTATCATTTGAGAACTTTTACATCGGCTCGTGATATTTTTAAAAATTTCATATTCATCTCTCTGATAAAAAGTTCGTATATACAGAACTATTTATACAATATATAGTATAATATAAGTGATGATAATATATAGAATATAATACGATATTTTTGAAAATCTATTTGCTGACCTGGAATACAAACGTGCAAATTTTAAAGACTTGTATTCAATACTGGTATAGATAACCACAGATATCATCTTCAGCAATAATGTCCGAGCCGAATTTTTCGTTTACATAATTTTATAGTTTACTATTCCTAAAGGCAATGACTACTAAATGAAACTTAAAAATATATACTATTATGTAAATATTAGAACCAACTCATTATTTAATATTTTTTTCCTGCGGTTTCTCTTTTACTAGTATATGTGAAGAGTGATATAGCCTAATGTATCAACTATATTACTCTAGTACCTAAAACTAGTATTATATATCTAGTACTAACAAAAAGGCTCACTTTCGCTCTTACAATATTAGGAAGGATAACGACATTTCTAGATGGAACAGTACATACACTAATTACTATAAAGTGACAAATATCAAACATAACTTAACAAGACGAGTATTAAGCTAGCGACTGACTTAAAATATTATTGTAACGTAACGCAGCATGTGCGTAACATGCTTTGCAGGCACAACTTAACCCATTTATTACAAATAATAAGGTTTTCAGACAATAATAAAATATATTAAATAGTAAGCCAGAGCGATACGTGCGTTCCTAACGACATGTCAACCTATACTGACTTGACTTGAAAGGGATTTGTCGAAAAGCCGACAGGCGGAGAATGCGGTGCTCGCGACGAACGGCTCGCTGTACATTACACGAATGCGCACACTGTAACATGCTGTATTTAAATAATAAGTACAGATCAGTCGCTATCTTAAAACAATGTTTAGCTTTTCGTTTACACAACGTCGAAACTCTAATGTTATTCACAGTGCTAGCAAAATGCTATAACGGGAGGCACTTTAAATGCAAATCACGACAGAGTTAAACCCGCGCCGCATTGCAGCCTCGTTATTCAGAATTTTAAAAACAACCGATTCACACCTCTGTGACTTTTAGTTTTAATGTTCTTTGAAATCAGTCTTTTTTTTCATGATAACGAACAATAATTGCTAATAACGATGTATTTATCATACGACGAATCAAATGTTCATTTTTTCATTTTAGAATTTTTACCTCGCTATTATTTTATATATTATTGTTTATTAATAAAATACTCTCCGTATTTTATTAGATCTATGAATATTTTATAACAAACAGTTGATAGAAATGAATTAATCTATAATGGAATGAAACGATTATAACATATCATATCGAAAATTGTAAATAATTACAAAAATAGATATAAAAACACCGCTGAATATTTTCACCGGCTCTTTTCAGATACACTTTTTTTTCTGAAATTATAGGAGTTCTATCTTTGGCTATCAATTAGTTTGTGTAATGTTTCTACATTTAATAAATTCAATTGAATTTGGAATGAAAGTGAACTAGGAAGGTAAAAATTTATTTGCCCTACAAAATTTCCATTTGAGAAATTAAAGCTCAAAAGGGACAAAATAATAAATAAACCCTTCTGTATGAATTACATTAGCTTTATAAAAGATATCAGAGCAGTCACAAAGAAATCAATATGTACATAGATATGTAGTTAATTATTCTAATGAGCATTAAGAGATGAAGTTGCTACGTTCTATTGTTGCAGGTAGAGTTATTTGATGCCAATGAAACTTGAACTCTCATCTCGTTAAAAAGTGAATAAAATAAAAGATGCTGAAGGTTCTAGATAATCTGGTTTTTTATATCGATTGAAACTTTGCTCTAACCTAATTAGGAAATATCGAGAACTAAAATCGCAAATCTAACAATAAAATCTTTTCTCTATCGTGTTAAAAAAAAAAATTATCACGCTTAACTATCAAAGTTCATCCATTATTCTTACTATGTCATAAAATGTGTTATTTTTTTATCAATCTCATTAAAATTTAATTCCCTCTTTTCCTAATTTTATAGTAAATGTGATTTAAAAACTCGGACCAAAATAACAAAATACACGAAAAAAGAATGAAATAAGAAATTTAAGCGAGTAAAGTTATTTATATCCAGTTTTACGTCCACTAAAAGGTCGTGAGAACAAAAGTTAATCTCTCAGCCGGTGTCAGAGCGTAACATAAATCTTTTCGGACCATTACTTCAGCACAAACGATACCGCGTCACCGATGCCCCTCAACGCTATAATAATAATATATTTCAACCAACATTAACATTAGTTATTAAATTTAACTTAAATAAAATCATGTAATTGATAGAGAACCAATTTACCAGCATATAAACCACACAGCAATGGTTCAAGATCAGACAATCGAATCTATCAGAAAATACCTTCAGAATGCCACTTGAGCTGGCCTAGACTCCGCGCAACAGGGATATTAACCATTTTTGCCTCTACGATCATACCAGAATCGGCAGGCCCATTAGCATATTGAATACATTATTATTATTTTATTAAACACGCAGGGCATAATATTGCTTTTGCGTACAATAAACTCACAGACTGCTGGGGAAAATGGTGCTTAGAGAACACTGCTCTAAAAAGAGTGGCGTTGTCTGGCACAGAACGACAAGCATACCTAAGGATGATCATCATGATCGACAAAGAAATAATAGCATTTCCCGTTTTTGAAGGAATTACTAATATTCTAATTTATCCCTTCAATTATGCGTAACGAAGGGATCAGCCAGACATCCCGTAAACCATTACGACGCCTATTGACGGTTCACTATTTATTATATTTCTATTGCTTTTAATGAACTAAACTCTAACTTTGGTACATTAATAAGTTGGAGCGAGTTGAATGGCTTGTTAATGAACGCTAGAAAGTCTCAAACATTCGACATAAGTAGTTACAAACAAATTTCTCGTTTGTGGATTTGCGCACCTACCACCTGTATTTTGCACTATAGCACTTTATTAAAGAACTTTGCCAGAACTATCGAAAACATTTTAACCTTGAAGACACGTGTCGAAAAGAAATCACAATTTTTTTACCACATTCTGTATGTGCTCTGCGAAGATACAAAAATTTAACAATCATATGTATCTAAAATTATCTTACTAATTTCCTCCCTTCCCCTTATTATTAGTAATTATTCTAAAACATGCTGTTATTGCTGCTGCCATGCTATGAGCAGAATAATTAACAATAAAATTTATCACTACATTAGATACTAGCGAATAGATTTTCATACGGTTTTCACCAATGGACAGAGCGATTCATATGGAATGTTAACATTTGAAGCCTATTCAGAAGCGGTTGGAGTAAAAATAAATTATGGTTTGGCTAGGCCCCTCTGTACTGACAGGAATATGATGGGCCCAGCCCTGCCTCTAGGCCAATGCTTTGTGGACCTAGGCATAAGTCCTGTGTGCTTATATGAATTTTACATACGACTTTCCTTTCTGTAGCAAAATTTTATTAAATATAAATAAGAGTATCTGTATTAAATAACTGCTTTCCTATCTTGGTTCTGATTCGAATCCCCTCATTTATCTCTGATCCAATGAGGAAAGTAAACTTATGTGGCGTCTTAGCGATACCTATACAATTCTATAGCGAGTCGTTTACTGTCAAAGCTGTGAAGAATGTGTTTCACATGATATCCAATAATCTCAATAGCCCCCCATATAAAACAAATTTAAACAATTGACTGTCCGATTCTATGCCTTTATATTGCTTAACATATATTAGATAGAAAAACCCGACCTGGGATTAAAACCTGGGACATACCCAGGACCCACTGGCAGTCAAGTCAGTTTTCATTATAACCATAAATAAAATGCTATATTTCTGTCCAGTTTCATGTTGTATTTATTTTTATTATATTTTCTTTCTGCTTTATTTGTCTTAGGTTGCGCTAGCCTGTTTTTAATTCTTCTAATTAAGTTTCAGACACAAAGCATGTCTGAAAGATATCGCTGTAAGCGATAAAATTTCTTTGCTCGCTTTTAAATATAACATTGTGCTATAATCTATGATTATATATAACAATAATATAAAATGTATTATATTCAATGACGTTTTGAATTCGTTTGCAATTTAATTTGTAAATAAATTAATGCAAATATATTGATATACTTACTAGTATATCCTCCTCCGATCCTCCGATTGGACATGTATAAACTATATGTATAAAACCAAATCTATGTATAATTAATATAATGTTATTTGGAGTGCAAATAAAAAAAATACAAATTTTTGTTTACTGTTAAATAATAAGAATCTGACATATAAATAATAAATAATCTTCAAAATAAAATACGACCATTGCATTATATTGAAATATCAAATAACATTTTAAATTATATTTTTTTTATAATAAAAAGTGCAGGTTAGAAAGGACCTGCTGACTGTGTTCATTAAAATTAATCACCTTCCTACGAACTATTTTTTCGAATAATTTTCCTCGATTTTTCAAGAATTCGATTTTTAAAAATAAATCTTTTCGCAAGTGCAATTAGAACTTAGAGGTTAATGACACTAATAAGTATAAAATGTATATATTATATCGTGGCTTGTATTTAGGATTTGAAAAAATACTAGCTGACGTCATAACATGACGGACTTGTAAAATGACGATTCAAAAAAAAAAGTAAATAGAAGCCTACTTGAATGTAATTTTAAGGATACAACCTGAGACCGTGCTGAAATTCATTAAAATTCTCTCAACATTTTTCGCGTTCAGTTCGTGACAGACGGACGGGACCACCATATATAAACCACGAGAGATTTTTATAACGGTTTTTACATTGATTGATAATCTTAAATTTAAAATATTTAGTTACCATTTTAGTATGAGCCCTTTAGAATTATTTTTATTAATATCCTTGTTGGTATTTATTGCTTGCTTGAATTGCCCATTTCAGGGACGTGAACAACACCACAGTCTGATTCAAGTTATGTATGTGTTATTTTAATTATATGAGAGATAAACTCCTTTTTATTACTTAATTATTTTTAAGTGTCATTTTGAAAGACACTCGGTACATATTTGACAATACTGCTATACACTTATACGATATTGCTCGTGGGCTGATAAAAGAGCTTGACTATGGTCAACATAGTTTTCGAGATATTTATGTCCACACAATCACACAATCCTTCTTTGTGACTTTCTGCATCTAGTCGTACCAGCAGATTTTGCAAATTCTCAAAGATCTTTGTCAAATCTAGGACGTTTAGCAACACTCCATCAACTTTAGAACGACCTCAAAGCCAGTCTAACACATTTCGAATCGTTTCGTGTTTCAGAAATTTCTCGATATATCTCCTAACCCGAAGTTTGTCTGGTATAAATCTCTAAAGCGATAACATCGCCATTTGTTCTGAACGTATTTCTGTATTAATTTATTTGTTCATTTTTCATCTTGATGTTTGTGTTTAATACAATATACCGTAACCGTAACAGCCGGTGAATGTCCCACTGCTGGGCTAAAGGCCTCCTCTCTTCTTTTTGAGGAGAAGGTTTGGAGCTTATTCCACCACGCTGCTCTAATGCGGGTTAGTGGAATACACATGTCGCAGAATTTCAGTGAAATTAGACACATGCAGGTTTCCTCACGATGTTTTCCTTCACCGTAAAGCATAAGATGAATTATAATCACAAATTAAGCACATGAAAATTCAGTGGTCTTACCACTGGGCCATCTCGGCCCAGTGGTAATACCGCGTGAATACAATATAAATATAATACAATATAATTTATATAATTTAATATAATTATATACATCATATATAATTTCTTAGTTAGTTATTTCAAGTCTCTTAATCTCAGTATTGTTATAAGAATGATATTTTCTTTTTATTCAAAATTAATGTAACTACTTATCACATTCATTCAACCATTATAAAATTTATTTTCCAAAGCTTGACTATTCTTTAAGCAAAATGAAAGTACGTGGTGAATAGATTTATATCTAAGCGTTAACCACTTGATTTCCCTTTGACTTGGATACATGAAGATTGTATCGAAGACTTGTATCGAGACTCAAAGGCGAACGTAACGTTGTTAGATCACCGTTTCTCATATTACATCCTCATCCGTAACACGGATGAAATATCAAAAGATATATAGAATGAGATTTATTCGCTCTTTAATATCCTTTATATAATCTAACAAATATAAATTGTAGACAATGTTTTTGTTATGTTTCTTTTGATATGGGTGTTTAAACTATAATTTAACTAATTTGGTGATTCTAAATTCAAATTTAATATTTTAAAATATCTACCTGTTTTTATATGAAACATCTGTTAACACATCTAAGGGGTAAAACTGGCTGACTGCCTGACTGACTGACTCGTATGATTGTTATGCCCTGATTGTCCATCTCCGCCGCCACTTTCTATTCCCTTGTGGGTGGCACGTATTGTATATTATATACTTCGTTGCTATATATTATTTTATGTGTATCTTGCAACTGGCATTAAAATGGCATGAAATAAGCTTCATGCCTTCTTCTTAAGGGAAGAGTAAGTTTATTTCAACTTTAAGATAGATTGCTACTTTTATATCACAGAATATGCAAGGAATTATTGTTTACGTACATTGCAGTACGATTGTAGTGAGCCGAGATGGCCCAGTGGTAAGAACGCGTGAATCTTAACCGATGATCGTGGGTTCAAACCCGGGCATCACTGAATTTTCACGTGCTTAATTTGTGTTTATAATTCATCTCGTGCTTGACGGTGAAAGAAAACATCGCGAAGAAACCTGCATGTGTCTAAATTCATTTAAATTCTGCCACATGTGTATTCTACCAACCCGCATTGGAGCCGCGTGATGGAATAAGCTCCAAACCTTCTTTTCAAAAGGGAGAGGAGGCCTTAGCCCAGCAGTGGGACATTAACAGGCTGTTACTGTAAGTGGATGTTACCCACTCAGACGGGTCTACTGAGAGCGTTTTACCCACCTGGATAGGTCTGCACAAAGGCTGTCTGAAATATTAAACAAGTGCTTAATTTAATTTTGAGAGGTAAATTTTAAAACCTTTATTCATTGATGAATATTTAATTTATAACAACAGCAACGATAAAACACCATAAGCACCTTGAGGATTGAATTCGAAAAGTTTGACAGTACCCGTTTAATTTGTTTCGATAACTTACTTATGAAACAACTCGTATTCTAATTTATTTACTTTTGAAATTTAAATAAGTTACGTTTAATTATTTGTTTCTTTATTACCAAATACTTCCTGCTGGAATTTTATCGTTTACGTGCTCACAACGTCATCATTTCATCACTTGAAAAATTAAACAGTAAACAAAAATGGAAGATCTAGTGTTCATAATCCATCTCATGCTCGAAGGTGAACGTAAGGTAACCTGCATGTGTCAGAAATAATTCTGCCACATATATATTCACCAAACCGTTGTAAGCCTTCTGTTAACTAACTTAAACTAGCTTCTTGTTCGTTAAAGATATGAACTTTAGAAGTGACGTTCAGGTTAATTAGGTCCTTTATTATCAAGTTTTTATTTAAAAAGAACTGGGTCAAAACTTATAACTGAGTTTTAAACTACCCCTTACCCTCTAACCGATTAAACTGCATAATTGTTTAGTTCAGTTCTACTGAGTTATATCATAATAAAAATATCTTCTAAATTGATATACATAAAAGTAATAGCCAGTAAATGCAACGCGTTTTGGAAAATGTTTTAGTATATAATATCATTATACAAGCAGTTGCGCTTTGCAGTTACACCCGCTTTCAGGCTATTGACGATTGTCAATCGTGAATTCATGTTCTTGTAGTCCTAACAATAATATCATAGCCAAATATCTTCCACATATCGGACATGTAACACTTGCTAATTGCAAAATATTTAAGATGTCCCCCTGATAAATTTCAGCCACGATAGCCAATTCTAACGGTGATTAGCCAACTGCACAGGATATTATACACAAGTGTACTGTTCCCTCGCTATTATAATCTAATGGGACGGAAAGAGTTATGTGCAGGCCCAATGGTTTTATATTGGTGCATCCAAGGCAGGGGATTGTTCACCTTTCCATCTTTCAGACTCCGGCTGCTACTGAGAATCTTCACAGGCAGAAAACCCCAATATTTTATTATAGGGGGTCTGGGATTTGAACCAAGGACCTCGCGTTTCGCGGGCTTATATTTAGCCATTAGACCAACGAGGCAAAATATCTAATTTGTATAATTAATATAGACTGACGAAGTCACAAGCTTGACTTTCCAAGCGAAATAACCAATGCAAATTAGACTTTATCCTGTCGTCAAGCCGATCGTTAAACTTTGGTAATTAATTTAATCAATACCTACATGAATAAGTAATAAACATCGTAATAGTTTCCTTTCGTTAAATTTCGTTTTAGAAGCGTGATATAAATTTGATAAATATGATTTTTTTAATGTGATTTTAAAAGTATATTTAAAAAAAACTCGCTCCAAATATTTATTAAATAATTTCCATTTAATTAACTTCAAAGTTTTCTGTTTTTATGGCAGCTTAGCTTTTATTTTTATGGCATTTAGTTTGTACCGTCAAACATCATTAGTTAACCAGTGTAACTACAGGCACAAGAGAAGTAATATCTTAGATCCCAAGATTAGTGACGCATACCTACCTAATACAGTAATAACAAATAAATATATAGAAAAACACCGTGAGGAATCCTGCATATGGCTATGAAAATCTGCCACATGTGTATCCATCAACTTGTATGTTCCAGTGTGGTAGTATAAAGTGGAATCAGAGGTACAAAAATATCTTTTTCTGTATCCCTGACAACGTGTATGGAAATTCAAAGATTACCGAGTAAATAAGGCGTGGAAAGAAACAAATAAATAAGCTCAAATTTCTTTATTTCTTTAATTAATCTAAGTAAGACAAACAGTTATGACATATACAAATATTATTATAATATAAAACCAATCAAGTCAGAATAATCATCATCATCACCCTTTTCTCGTCCACTGCTGGACATAGGTCTCTCCAATGGCACGCCATTGAGCTCGATCCTCAGCTCTCAGTCTCCAACCGCTACCAGCCACCTTGCGTATATCGTCACTCCACCTAGCTGGAGGGCGTCCTACGCTACGTTTGCCAAGGCGTGGTCTCTACTCCAGAACACGTCTATTACACGTTAAGAATAATAACAAATAAAAATTAAAATGAAAGTTTAATTAAAATTTTACGGAGTATGACAAAATCAATAAATAATTTTGTAAAAAATAATAAATATACAAATTATATTCAAGGTGACAATTTATTAACATTTTATTTCCTTCAATGGCAAGAAAAATAAATCCAAATAATTACATCATAGGTTATGCATGCATAAACCCATGATGTAAAGAAAGCTATTGCGTACGTAACATTTATTTCATTAGCAACTGCAAAATATTCGTTTATTCTCAATATAGTACTACAATAAGATACCAGGCATTAAGCAAATATAATTTACGCCTATCATGAAACAGCCAAAGCAAATAGGTACTGTGAGGAAATGTATAAAGTTATACGATCAATCAAAACTTACTTACCAAGTTTCTATCACAGCGTCTCAGCGACCAGAGTTAATTGCAAGCAAATAAAAGCATCCTGGTGATGTTATCTTCAAACACATAGTGTAACTATGAAAATATATTAAGATAACTTAGCATGGATGTATAGCATGCTCGCCGGCTTTTATCGGATCAGGGTATTTATTTTCCGAACCGGTGGAAGTTCAAATTTAACGATCAATAAGTAAGTGCTTCGTTGAATAAAGGATTTTAATTTTATTTGATTTGGTTACGAGTGTCTGTACATTTTAATACCTTGATCAATTTAAACGTGGCGAAAATGGAATTGCCTTTCATATTTCTTTTTGCATAATTTTGATGTAACAGTAACAGTAACAGTCTGTTAATGTCCCACTGCTGGGCTAAGGCCTCCTCTCCCTTTTATGGATAAGGTGCGGAGCTTATTTCACCACGCTGCTCCAATGCAGGTTGGTAGAATACACATGTGGCAGAATTTCAATGAAATTAGACACATGCAGGTTTCCTCACGATATTTTCCTTCACCGTCAAGCACGAGATGAATTATGAACACAAATTCAGAAAATGAAAATTCAATGGTGCTTGCCCGGGTTTGAACCCACGATCATCGGTTAAGATTCACGCGTTCTTACCACTGGGCCATCTCGGCTTTTTTATACTACAATAACCTGTCATTAAAAGTGCAACTAATTTGTCTTACCATTTTTAGGTATCGTTTTCTATGTATTAAATTTATTGCATATATTTGTATATAGATAATAAAAAACTAAATATAACCTTAATATTACAGAAATATGTATATAGACTAATTGAATGGGTTTCTATTCTATTCTCGTATAATGCAGGAGTCCCATTCACTAATACATTCATTCATTCAATCGCATTGATGGAATAAATATAAGCGAGCGTGAATAAAAACAAGAGGACCTTTTATAATTATCTTATTTACCTTGTTAAAACATTAATGTATAATTGAAAAAAAAATAGTTATAAATAAAGATGGTTTGGTAATTAAAAGTCGCGGGTTGTTCGAAGTTCAGTCTGTTTTTATGATTGAACGATTCGTTGTGACTATTAAGCAGATATTTTTTTCATTTTATAGAATAGCAAGGCAGACGAGCATATGGGTTACCTGATGGTAAATGGTCACCAACATCCATAGACATTGGCTTTGTAAGAAATGATAACCATCGCTTACATCGCCAATACGCCACCAACATTGGGAACTAAGATGTTCTGTCCCTTGTGTCTGTAATTACAATGGTTCACTCTTCAAACCGGACACAGCAAATTCTGCTGTTTGGCGGTAGAATATCTGATGAGCGGATGGCACTTATCCAGACGAGCTTGCACAAAGCCCTACCATATCCCATATACGTATCAATGTTATGTTATCTGTGGGCTTAAAGCATTAAAAAATACATGTCGTTGTTGTGTCATAGTTGACGTGGAACGGCTTTCACAGCTCATTTTCTAAATTTAAATATTTTGTGTGGAAAAAAAAGAATATTGTCATAAATATGTTCATTCTAATTTCCTTATTATTCGAATGGTGTTATTTTTTTTAATAAAGATCCGATAAGTCGCTATATATTTTAAAACATGTGGCATCGTTCAAAGTTTATACAGTTAATTCATAGGAACCTTATAATGTAGATAAGTATATACTCTATTACACAGAAAAACATATATATTTTATATTTCTATATGTGCAGTACACCATACTATTCACACATTACTAAAATATAAAGTACTAAAGAGTTTCGCTTCGTATGTTGAAAAGATAATCCACGAGTAATCATTGACATGCTACTATTATACCTGATCAATTAAACTATATAAAATTATTTAATAAAATATTAGAAATTGTACAACAACGAAAATACTCTGAAAGGTAAAAAATATCCGTAACAATTCTTGAAAAACCATTAAAACTTATATTAAGCGTTAAAATGCTCTGGTGAATGAAAGAGAACCCATTACGGTGATTGATGAAGTTGATTGATATCTTAAAACCCTTTTAAATTTATTACAGTGTGTTAGGAAAATAAAAATTACGCGTTTCGGTAACGCGTTATCGGCGTATGTGGGTGTAAATTATTTCATGAATATCATGTCAAATTATCGTCATTTAGAAAAGAAAAATAAGATGAATTTTCATATCATATGAAATATGATACACATTATTTTGTTTTCTTTTATTATTTGATTTATGTGTATCCCTGCAAGGAAATGTGTGTTTTGTAATATAACTATATATCTATCTAGCTATACTGGTGAGCGTCTTAAGAGCCAATTGAGAGATTTTTTTGTATTTCGCAGTGCATTTCAAATATTACTATTGGATTACATTGGATTGACAGAGAAGCTAATGTGACGGTTCACTAAATTACTAAATCATAAGCAATTAATTACGCAAAAATAGGTAATTTAAGAAGCCGAAATGACCCATTGCTTGGAACGCGTGAATCTTAACCGATGATCGTGAGTTCAAGACCGGGCAAGCGCCACTGAATTTTTATGTGCTTAATTTGTGTTTATAATTAATCTCGTTCTTAACGGTGAAGGAAGACATCCTAAATATACCTGCATGTGTCTAATTTCAATGAAATTCTCAACTTGTATTCCACTAACCCGCAATGGAGCACCGTGGTGGTATAAGCTCCAAAACCTTCTCCCAGCCGTTGGAAATTCACAGGCTATTACTGTAAGTAATGTAATCAATGATAAAAAGTCAGTTATTTTTATTCTTATCACACGTCGATAAATGGAACAGATATTTGCGTGTGAATTGTTCTTAAGAGGTCCGATTACACCTTTATTCCACAGAGAAAAAATTTCGAAAACGTATTTTAAACACAACAATGTTCTTTATTATAAAGCCAAGATATTATATACTTTTCGCTTATACAAACTAAATAGATCCAGCTAGAAATGATTTTAAGAGCGTATCAGCGTCTTAAGACTATACTAACATTTTTTTCATACCACTGTTGCTCCCCTCATGCACTAGTTTGGCGTGTTTATAAGAATTTACATGTAAAAAGGAAAATCTTTAGAATGCGGAAATGAATCGCCACGTTCTTGCGGAAACGTTTGAGACGGAGGAAATTGACTTGCATCAAGTTATATGAAGCAAGAAATATGTATGAGGTTTAAAAACATATACCCACAATAACATTATATCCGTAATGGTCTTTGTGGCGCCGTCCGCTCGACAGTTCTTCAATTACAAAACAACAATGTATTTTAACAATCAGCCAGTGTAATTACAGGCACGAGGAACATTTAAGATCACGTCGGCGATGTATTGACGGATAAATGGTTTCTATCGTAGTGTCTATGAATGAATCCATTTTAACAAACATTCGCATCTACGTGTCGATGATGCGATAAGCTCTAAATCTATGAAACAAAAAAAAAACATTTTTTTCGAACCACGAGCACTTCCGACCATGGCCGATAATTCAGTGTGTTTTTTAGCCGAGAATGACTGGAACCGAGACCGAGGTCGCAATCCGGTCAACCTTAATAAGAGAAGTAAAACTTTACGTGCAAAAAGCAGATTTGAAATGTTTTTTTTTTTGGTTAGGTGGGCGTGGCTAGTCCTTGACATGTTTTAGTTAAATGCACAATTTTGATCGTCCATCGTGAGGGAACTAAAGAGCTTAACTATTAAATACATATCGTCCACAAATACTAAAAATTAAGTCATTTAAAATGAACCTAAAATTTAGTTACTACTAGACTATTTGATAAGTGTAAATCTAGACTAACTTAAATTGAAGCTAACGACACTTCATTAGCTAAAATATGTTAATTAAATAAGAAGATAAGCAGTAACATTTGTTCATCAAACTGTAACAAAATACAGTAAGTTTGTTCATCAAACTGTAACAAAATACCTATAAAAATTTTGCTTTGACGGAATCAGATTTAAACTACTTCGATTTTATTTTTTACATGTCATTTTAAATTATGGTATACAGAAATAAGGAGAAATAAAACATATTTATTACCAATATAAACATTAATATATTCTTTCATATATAACAATAGATTTGACCCGTTATTTATCATAAAAATGTAACAAAAAAAGTAAAAAGGTAATGATTTATTGTTCAGTATTTGATCACGCGCCAACATTTGGTATTTAAATTTTACGTATATAGGATATTATAATATTTAAGTTATTTAATGACAGCCTGAATGGCTCAGTGGATAAAACACCAAAACACCTGTTTAAATCCGTGCAAGAATTAATTTGTATTTATAATTAGTCTACTACTACACGTGTTTACACACACGATTTACTACACTGATTTCAGATACAAAAACAAAGGTTGAATAATAAATGAATTCATACTTATTTATTTATTTATTTTTAATATAAGTATATTTTTTGCACTAGTTCATATTTATATCAAAAATAAGATATTTATTTTGTTTATTAAGTTAAAGACGTTTTTGTTTTGTTTTTCGTCAATCAGATTTTTTTAGCCTATAATTGATATTTTGTTAAAATATTTTTATACAGGCAATAATAAATATTTTAATATGTGTATAGTGCAGCGTAAATAATAAACATTTGTTTAAACACGGTGTAAAACAATAATTTTACCCGTACGACGCAGAAAGGTATGTAAGAAACCATCGTATTTCATATTTTGACCAAGATCTTGCAAATAAATTAATGTTCGCAATTCGCAGTGCAATAAATAATACAGACAGCACGATAGTAATAATGAAAAAATAATAAAAGCATTTATTAGTGCACCGACTGCACCATAACGGTTACGAGTCTGGAACTCGCATTATTTTACTGTATCCGCAAGTGATATTGTGGTTACTCCCATTTGCTAAGTACAAATGCAATAAAAATATAGTCATCGATGTTATTGTTTCTCCGTTTTACTATTAACATGCTTACAATCTAGTTAGGCACACGGTTTTATCTGTTTTATATTTGCGTCATACTATATAATATGTAAATATACATATGTTTCATCCTGCCATATTATGAAGGTTATGGCTATTGCTGTTTCGTGTGTTTTTTTTTTATTTTACCACAATGGTTATTAAACTAAAATTAAATAGTTAACCACATTAATAAATATTTGTTACACAATACGAAAAAATATATAAACATTTATTGTAAAAAGGCCAGCTTAATGCCAAAGGTGTACCATTCAAAACAAGAAATTTAAAATAAAAGGAACTTTTGTGGTTGTGCAAAAGAAAAATAAATTTTACAGAAAAATAGTTTTCTTATAGGTACAAACGTATGTTATATTTAAAATATTTTGATATATATATTTTGTCGTTTATTTGGTTATTTTTATTCTCCACTACCTAATTATGTTACTAAATGCGCGATTTCACTAAAAGTAATTAAAATCAATTCAATTGCTAGTTCCTAACTTGGATCGAGAGAAGAAAGTTTCTTTAACGAGGCCGTTAAGAACATTCTAGAAGTCGTAAGCCGAACGGTCACAACAATTCTATATTGAACAAACTTCAACTTTTTCAATAAAGATTACTTCCGTCCGCAGTATAGTTGCAAAACGAACGACTCACGCTTAAAAGCGGATTATGAAAAAAGTATTCAATACTTCGACTATAATCGTATAAACTTTAAAATAATTTTAAAATTCATTCATATATATTTTATATTCTAGTCACTCTAAATTCTCTGATCTTTATAATCGGATTCTGATGATGATTTCTAAAACCTTTTTTATGTTTGTTAAAGAAAAGCCTGTAAAGGTCCCAGTGCAAAGCAGATGTGGCAGAATTTCATATGACACCTGCAGGTTTTCTCCTTTACCGCCGAGCACGAGATGAATCATAAACGCAAATTAAGCACATGAAAAGTCCTAGCCACAATCTGTATGTTTGTATTTTTTATAATTATTATAGTTTTCGAGACTGCATCTTCATATGTGTTTAATTAAGAAGCAAATCTCCTTTATTGGGGTTCAAGCTTTTTTCATACCAAGTTTCATCAAATCGATTTACTGGCTTCAACGTGAATATGCAGTTTTTTTTCATATTACAATATATATGATATATATATAGTATATAATATATATATATATAGACTTTAGAAAGGCTGACGATCCGCTTTATATCTTGATGTCATTCCACGTAATTCTCTCCTTCACCCATAAAACTCGCTTTGCAATAAACTTAAGCAATTCATCCTAGATGATAAAATCTTTGTTATCCATGATTTTTATATAGGATAAATAAATTAAATTATATACATTTAATGTAGTTGTGTTACTTGATTAGTGAAATAAAAGTAACTACTTACAAAATGTCTCTTAGTGAATGATTAGTTAAACAAAGCTGTGTCTTCTTCTTCCAAATGACAAATTAATAATGACAGAAAGAGCGAGATAGTATTTAACTAATCAGCTGGTAAGCAACGTTTATAAATACGACCGTTAATTACATGCTAGTTTATACGTAGAATATATTTTTACAACGATTACTCTTACACACTTCTCAGTAGAATTTATAGTCCGAGTAGCTTTATAATTAAATTTAATCTTGCTGATTAACTTTTTGTTTGTAAATCTTGCTTAAATACAGTTTATCTAGAACGTCAGACCGTCGAAACCATGGGATCTAAGAGTTCTAGGACGTATGTCTAAATAAAAATATCCTTCAGAAAAAGACACAACAAATCGACTATAGTAATTAAGGACAACGAATATGTATCACCCAGATAAGCTGACACAAAGCTATGTCAATATGAAACAACAGTGTATAATTTAATTAAGCATATAGAATAATTTCATCCTATTTACATGACCGTTCTTTTTATGTAGTCGTAAATTTAGTTCTGTTACTAATCTAATTACGTCTGGCATCCCTCAAGGTTCACATCTCAGACCAATTTTGTTTAATATATTTGTTAACGATATTTTATTTATTTATTTATTTATTTAAAGGAAAAAATTTTAGATGTTTAGTCCATTTTTATATTTTTAAATGTTTGTGTCATAAATCGCTAGCAAACCTAATAAAATAAAAAATAAATATTTTATATATAAAACATAATTGCCATGCCAGCTACTAGTCGAATTTTCATATCACTTTTTTTATATAAATTAGTATGACTATGATACTTACTTATATGTATTTTATTAAAAACTACGTTATATGTTAGATAATATAAAATGCACGGTACGAATATGTAATAAAATAAATTGTAAGGCGCGTGTTGCTAGCAATCTATACATAATGGCCAGAAACTTACAATATTCAAGTTTTATAGTCATAACGATTCGTTGGAGCTAAGCCTCTCATGTGAATACAAAATCCAATCAAATCAAAGCTCGTAAATTAATCTCTTTATTGAAAAGCAAGCCTGTTACAAAATAACAGACAACAATAAAACAATACACGAAGAATTACAAAAGCGTTATTAAACCAAATAAATAATCAACAATATTGTTTTAAAATAAGGTTTTAAATATTTGCCGCATAGCTATTTCTCTTTTATTTTTGTAAACGAAACATAATATAAAAAAATCCTGCTGAGTTTCTTTCGCTGGTTCTTCTCAGGGCTGGGTGTTTCTTTTCCGAACCGGTGGTAGTTTCTAGTTTGATTATCAATAAGCAAGTGTAATGCTTCAATGTGGAATAAAGTATTTTATTTCTAATTTTGAATATAAAATTTTGTGTCTATATTGTTTACAGTTGAATATAATTCGTTAGTATGTAGTATGTAGATATGGAATCAGATCATGCTCACTATAAAATGCATTGTCTTTGGAACTGAACCAAAGTGAAATGAGGAAGTGCAGACGTCGGTCTGTCAAGACGTTCGTTTGAACGGTATACAAGTTGAAGTAATACAACGCCATCTAGTGACAATTTACAACATAATGAATAGCAATAAATCTTTCCTATCATAAAATAAATATATGGGCCTAATTAAATCATGTTCTCGTCAAACATACCTACATCTATTTTGAAATATGTATTATTATTAGTATGTATATTGTAAAATATGTCAAGGGCAATACGCGTCAGATACTGGATCATTATTCATTCATTCATTCTTTTTTAGCAAATAAATTATACAAGGACACAGACGTCTGTAGTGATTCAAAGAAAAATAATAAAGATATGTAAATAATTTCGTTCACATTCCCTTTGATAGCTATAAAATTGCTATAATACGTCTTTGAGAAACACATTGTAAGCTGACTCGTTAAATCTAACGCGAGCAGCGATCGAAAAAACGAATGACATAAAACAAAATACACAATACCTATGTTTGCCCTTTTTGTACATTATTCATGAACTCAGATATAGTCCGTCCTTTCTTTTTGACATTACAAAGGTTCTCCTGCGACACATGGATTGATATTAAATATTTACGGCCATACTTATAAACGGCCAAATATATAAGCGACAGTTTAGTTAAACACATATTTGTCTCTTTCCGTCATTATTAGAAAGAAGAAGACAGCTTTATTTAACTAATCACCCGCTAAGCAACGTATAAAAGTGAGGCTGTTACTGTTTTAAGATAAACTTACATTTATGAATCGTTATTTTTGTGAAATTCTCAGAGATGTCATGTAATAAAAACCTATAAGAATAAATAGTCTAAGCTTTGTATAATTGAAAGTAAAACCTTTTGACGTCATATATGTACGTTTAACTAAATCATTACTGTATGTATAAACTGAAAGACTGAACTCATAAACTAAATATCAAAGTATAGATATACCACTCACCAACTGAATATATTTTTATAGATATCAAAAATTTAAGAAGAGAAACCCAAAAGAATCTTTTCTTTTAGGTTTTTAACAAAATCAGAGGATTTTACCAAAAGAGACGTATTTTATACCTAATGAATCTTTTCTTTTGGGTTGAACAAAATTTAACAAACAAAAAACCCTTGCTAACTCCGATGTTTCGTCCCTCATGCATGTACTTACACTGTATATTGTTATTTGGCGGTATAACATACAGTTACAATTGACTTTGACTTTAAAATTTATATGATAAATTAAAATAATCTCTAAATAAAATTGGTATTCAAATTCAGTAAATTTTACAATGTGTTCAAAGGTATTCAAAGGATGCATTAAATGAGCGCTTAATATGCGGTGGAGGAGGAGGAATTGAGGTGTGAATGTGCGGATTATTACTCAATGCGATCTTGTATGAATAAAAAATATTAGTTGATACACTCGCATATTTGAATAAAATTGCGATAACATTTCAGAGAAGTCGTGAGACATCGGGCATGTAGTTTTATTAACAGAAACTACCAAAAAAGCTACTAATTTTTTGTTAATTTATATCATTTTAATTTTAGAACATTTTGTTTTTGTTCAACTATATAAGTTGATTTAAATATATATTTGTATAATTTAGGAAGTATAGTTAAAGTTACAACCCGTAAATGTCAGGCACTTGTTGGAGGCTTCAAGCTTATTCCACCACGCTGCTTCAGTAGAGATAGATGTCCTTACAACTTTTTTCTTCACCACCGAGTACGTAATTAATTATGAATATCAATTAAGCACATGATAGCTTAGTGGCTCAATCAGAAAACAAGATATTGCCTTTAACAATATAAGCTAACTTTGGTTACATTTATAAAGCTTCCGAAAAATAGGCTGTTTTTATTTCGATATATCTTATTGCAGGATAGACGTATATGTTTCCTTGTGGTATGGTATGGTTCTCGGAAAGCTTTCAACTTTTTTTCTCTGCGGGATAACGACCACAAAAATGCTGCGGAACCGAAACTAGGAATATGTATATTTTGTACGCAATTTTTCTTCTTTTCAAGCTTAAGTAAAAAAAAAACTCGACAAAATAACATTTTTCGAGGATTATAAGAAATAAAAAATAAACTTTATTTATTTAGAATAAATTTTCGATGATATTAGAGAAAAACATTTCTGAGATCGCTCATCACTCCTGTTTCATATTACTAACATGCCAGAGCTGCTCATGAAGGTCATCTTACCATCTCCACCGAAACCATACCTGATAATATTAATAATTTCTTTAACTCGGAAGAAGAATATGCGCTTTAGATTAAATTATCAAGACGCTGAGAACACAAATGAGCGCTCTCTTGAAAATTTATGTCACCATCACAATGAAATATTTTCGGAGCAATGCGTTCAATGGGTTAAAAGACCAAAGCATTTTGAACATAAGAATTCATTGGTTATGTGAAAATCACATATGTATCCGATTTGTCACGTGATCAACAACTTACGATTAATAAATGGTAAGTTACGTTGATAATTGTGTATTTTCATGTAATCTGTTCGAATTTATTTCTAATAACTCTTTTCGTAAGAGAAATGAGCACTTAAATGGCTTTACCGAATTCTATATATTTCTATTATCTTATTCGTTTAGCAAAGCCACTGAGAAATCACAAAAGATATCGCATGGGCCTGGAGATAGTGAAAATCGAAAGTCATTTGTCACAAGTATGACGGCACACCAGAATTCGAATTACGTATATAATTAATTATACGAAAATACTTAAAACGCTGATGTGATGTGATGATACAAATTTTGTCACTATATTCATGTATCAAATACAATTTGACTTAAGCCGCAGATTTCTTAGACTCACCACAGACGTCTGACGTCACCAGTATATTTATAACCATCTGGATTATTTATAGAGCTTTGTTAATTGTTATTATAAAAAGGTCTCCAGAGATGATTCTGAAAATATTGCGTGATATTAATTTGTTTTTAAAATTAGACAGACAAGAAATTCCTTTAGTTGTATAATATGAATATTTTGTGCAAATAAGTTAACGTTATTATGATATCTGTACTCATAAAATAACTCGTCCTGACTAATTATAATCAAAACACAACAAGAAATACTGAGTCTGGTCACCTGAAATTTGGTATTTTATTTTATTTTATAACAGAAGCAACCGCTAAGAGAGGGGGTTTTTCAAAATTTCAACTTTAATTAGAGGAAAAACTTGCATGAATTTTACCCATATAAAGTCTGGGTTAGCTACTCTGTCAATAAAGAAATATATTATATAGTTACAAATACTTTTATCTTATATAGTTTATATGAAAATAAAGTATGGTGAAATTGTTCCTGTAAAGTTGTAACTAGAAGTCCAAGACAGATTCGTGAAAACTGGAACAAGTCCGAAATAATCGGGCTATGTATAACAAAATCCGTAAAAAGTTTACTACTTATGTTAATCACAATTTTGATACTTTTATTTACTTTGTTCATTATTACTATTTAATTTTTAAATTAATATTTTGAAGAACCGAGCTGGCCCAGTTTAGCTTAATCTTCATATTAAGCCCCCTCCTTTACTACTACTATACTTTTCTGAAGGTTTCCACAACGTGAAAGAAAAAAATACCCTCTCAGAACTGGACAAGAGAGTTGCCATGTGCTTTATTTGTGTATAAAATTCATCTCATGCTCGGTGAAGGAAACCTGCATGTGAGGTATAATATTCTCCTACATGTGTATACATCAGAGTAGCGTGGTCGAATAAGCTCCAAGTTTCCCAAGTAGAGAGTAGACTATTGACCAGTAGAAAACATTTACACGTTTTAAATTTAGTTTTATTTTTATACTTGAATTTCGATTTTTTTTAAATTAATTTCTGTTTATTGTTTTCTTATTTAAATTATTTTGTTATATGTTATTAATGTGATAAATGATATGAGTGTACTAATGTATGTATTTTTTTAGCTTTATTTTCAATGTTATTAATTATTATTATTAATTTAAATTAATTTATTTTTAAATCTTTTAATTTTCTATACAAATGTGGTTAGCAATTGTTAGTATTTCAGTATTATGAAAATATTGCTTATGTTGTAATCTGTCTTAAGTAATATATAAAAAAATATATTGTACCTAAGAATGCATGTTGTGGCCTTCTTAAAGAGTCGCAAATTTTATATAAGTTTCAATGTGTTTTTATTATTACATGTGTAAGTGGTGTGACTGCTGATGGTCCTTAATAAAATCAAATAAAAAAATAAAGTATTATTATACAACGTTTCGTAATTAAAGAATTGCTCTTTTTTGTTGTATTGTTGTTCTACAAATTTATCACGCCCAAGTATTTTACGTAGCAAAATACTTTAAGCATCCTTTTTTTGCGTTAGTCACATTATTTTTACAGAACCTTTCTAGAGAGTCGTAATTAAAATGTTAATTAACATAAGTGGAATGATATATAATGTTTGAATAGAAACGTATGCAAATTACATAATGTTTTAGATTCATTTCATAAAACTGTATAATAAATCGGAGTAGTATAATAATAGTTGGTTAAATTAAATGTAAGACTACCACCGGATGAAAATGAAGATTCTATATAGAATTGACGAGAAACTCAGTAGTTACTTATTTACACGAATGAAATATATACCATATAATAAAAATAAAAATATAATAAAAAATGCTACCACCAGATATTCTACTACAAAACAGCATTACTACAGGCACGGGACATAACATCTTTATCCCCAAGGTTGGTCATACAGTATTATTTCTCACATTGCCAATGTCTATGGACGGTGACATACCATCAGGTGGCACAATTGCTCGTCCGCCTGATCATAACATAAAAAACATATTATGTAAATCTGGTATGAAAAACGACAGTAAAATAGTAAACTATGTCTACTGCATTGATTAATATTTTTAAACATAGTACATATTATATATTTATCAAAGTATTAATTTCTTGCAACACTTGTAGAAATGATAAAATATCATTGTACAAAAAATTTGGTATGCTAATATTGAAAGCACTTTGTGCCGGATAGGTGGCCTGGATTTCTGCCAAATGCTCACATGACCGTGGCGCTGGCGAATTCAGCTCACCTGCTCGCGGTCTGTGAAACTTTCATGTCAACTAAATACTTATCAAACTAAAACCAATTTTATTACCGGAGACTAAAGATGTTTTTCGTATGTCATTGTTTCCTTTAAACGTATCACTATTAGGTTACATTCAACCTCAAATATTCATTTATGTTTTATTAAAATTCCGATCTTTTGTACTGAGATAAGCCATTATTTTATTAGAAGACATAAGTATGTATCATATATGTATGTAACATTAAAAATACATCATAAGTATGTTATGTATTGTCCTTAAGATTCATTCAATCATTTGTTGTAATACTAGCTACGTCACGCAGTTTCACTCGCTTTAATCGTTAGGCAACGTTCACATGGCGTCTATTCCAACGGACGGGAAACACTTTTCGAACACGGGTTTTTCCGCATATACTCGGGTGAACAATAATTTAATATATTTACTGCTATCATTGCTCTAGATGATAAAATCTCATGTGTGGCATTCGGGAAAAATATTGCCATCTGAACTTAGCCTCTAGAGTTGATTGAGAAACGGGCCAGAAGGCTGATAGGAGACGACATATTGGTCGAGTCTAGACTCCAAAGTCTTGAATATCGACGTGTGGTTGCATCGCTTGCAATCTTCTATCGGATACATTTTGGAGAATGTGCGCAGGAATTACATGATCTTATTCCTTCCGCCTCCTTTTACTATCGGACGGCCAGGCAAACGCGACCAAAGCGCCATAGGTATACAGTGGAACTTCAGATAGTTACAATGTAGGTGTGTTCAAATCCAGGGTAAACGGGTTCCTTCTGGGCAGGCGCGCCCCATCCTAGACCGTAACTATGCTTAAGATCAGGCAAGTCAACGGTCAAGCGCTTGACTATTAACGGTAAGAAGAAATTAAAAAAAAAAAGCCTTATTCCTCAACCTCGGTTCCTAACGTGATATTGTATAGTCTTTAATTTTTAACAATAAATGCGCTTATTTAACGCAACCATATTTTTACAAATTGGAATGGTGTTGAAGAATGAACTTTTCAGCTGTATTTATTACTATTTATACATATATGTTTGAATAAACTAAACTTCAACTTATCTAATTATATTCTAAGTGTTATTTATAGTTTCTAAAATTCTCTAACGGATACTAAAAGAGCCAGTTTTGCTACAAAAAATTGTTTGTATTCGAACTTACTGGCTGTAGGGCTTTGTGCAAGCTCGTCTGGGTAGGTACTACCCACTCATCAGACATTCTGCCGAAAAACAGCACTACTTGGTATTGTTGTGTTCCAGTTTGAAGGGTGAGTGAGCCAGTGTAATTACAGGCACAAGGGACATAAGATCGTAGTTCCCAAGGTTGGTGGCGCATTGGCGATTTAAGCGATGGGCAACATTTCTTACAATGCCAATGACTAAGGGTGTTTATGACCACTTACCATCAGGTGGCCCATATGCTCGTCCACCTTACTATTCTATAAAAAAAAGATCTATTTGGTTATTCATTATTAAGATCCCGAATAATCTATGAATTTTATGAAAAACGTAGAGAATATTTATATTTCAAAAGCAATTCGTCAAAAGTTATTTCGGAATATTTTACAATCGAATATGGGTGAACCGTAGGAAACATTTAAAGCAAACAAATAATGTAACAGTCAGCACTGAAACTCGTAGAATTTGAGTTTTTATCTCGGAAAAAACCTCGCTTTCAAAAAAAGCCCGTATGACGTAAATTTTGTATCTTTTACCTGTGTTTGTTTAAAAACTCGGATTAGCGTGATCTCAATCAAAAATACTACTTCTGTACCTATTATTGACATTAAGAAGTAGAAATTTAAAAATAATGCTTACAAAAAAAAAGCTTTGTTTGTCATAGATATCTTTATAAGATTTTGTTAAAATATTTATGAAACTGACCTTGAACCTTCCCTTGCCAACACAAAAACCTGTTGAGGTTCTAAAGAGTTATTATTAATTAGTGTATCATAATTTTCTCATGCCATTTCTGATATGACAGAAGAAAAATCCAACATCTGAGAAAATTATTGAAATCGGACAAAGCATTAAAACATTATCGCTATCGATCACACAGAACTATGTTCTTCTTTTTAATTTGGTCAATACATTTTGTTTTGGCGGGAATACAACCGAAGCGCGGCGCGAGCGCGTCGCGACGGGTTTTTTTTATTAGTATTGATGTCAAGGCATACAGAAAGCAGTACGGGGCTTGTCGCGCGCGACGGATTGCTAGTTTTTTTATTATTGTACACTGTCATGCCCATAGTGTGACGTCCACGCCGCGCATCCGTCACGCCAGCGTCGCGTCGCTATCTAGACTCTGTAGCATAACTATAAAAATATAAGAAAGAATTTACTTTATTAACGCACCTGTATTTTTATTTTACCTTTTATAAAACTATTATTGGGTTTAAGACACATTTTTATCGTAAGAATTGTTATCAATCCAATTTTGTTTCCAACATGGCAACACCAAAGCATCAGGGAATAAAGAGAGGAATGCAATTTCAGGTAAAAGCCATCCAGTGACGCTGCAAGACTGATTACAGAGTACTTGGGGAGTGTGAACGGAATTCAAAATAGAAGGACGGATTGGGTGAAACTCCCAATGCAAAGTCATTTTACTCTCAAGAACCATTTGTTAAGGACTACTGTATTACGTGTATTTGAGTCAGCATTCGTACTCTATACAAATATATAAAATTGAAGTGTATTTCTGTGATTTCAAAATACCTGCCTCTTTTTAAGCCTGCCTGCCTCCAAAAATCTTTTTTTTTATTTTAGCCTACCGCCGCCGCTACCTAATAATTTAAATATTTTAGGTATGTATAATAATTAAAATAGGAATTAAATCTTTATTCAATATAGAAGCGTTACACTTACTTATTGATTGTCATAAATGTCATTACCAGCAGTTCGGAAATAAACACCTCAGACCTGAGAAGAACCGGCGAAAGAAACTCAGCGAGATTTTTATTTTTATCTCATCACTTACAATTACAAGTAATATACAACGATATCAGATATAATTTGAAATAACCTGGAGGCGATCGTATCATTCCCAAGGTATGCAATAATTTAAAAAGTCATTGGTTGTGTAATCCTTTAGCACACAAGCGTTAAGGCACGCTTGTGTGCTAAAGGATTCTTTTAAATTTCACAATTGAATATTTTTGAACGTTTTCTGAGATCCTGTTGTAAAAGCGTATACATTGTCCCATAAAAGACTTACTAACCCTGTGTAATCTGGTAATAGTGGTTGTAAGTTTATACTTGTTCCTGGTGTTGACTGTATGTCGTATTTCTGGGAAAATCTTTTATGTTTTTGCGTACATACATAACATTATCAAATATATATTGAGAAGCGAAAGTCATTACTTTAATTTATTTAAATTAACATCTTAGTGAATCTTTACAACAACAATTATATTACAAATAAACTACCCAAAAATATTTTGTATACACATTTCATTGAAAATGCTCAGTTCAACTTTTCTCCTCAGCTTACAATATGCAACTTTCCGATAATATATACTTTGAACGATATCAGTAAGGTTAGTCTGGACGAACATACTCGAAACTCACCACAAAAAACGATCGTGTAATGTCAGCAATTGATATGCGACATTGACCATAATAATTAAAACATTTCAAGAATACACGCATCAAAATATGATATCATCATAAGTCGGTTGTCAACATTTCACGGGTGAGTAATAATGTGAGTTCGTACAGAATAAAACTACAGACTTTAATTTCTCAAATGAAATTTTAAAGACAAAAAAATTGAGTATAAATACAGACAGCACTGTAGGGAGGACGAAAGAACTTCAGCGTTGAAATAATGGAGTTATCAAATAGCAGTTTAATAGCATTGCGAAGTGGAGCGCCAACTCTGGCTTTGTTTATGCTTTAAAGCTAAATGAAGCGTCAAATCATTTAAAGGAAAATGGAAAACAAAACGCTTATCGCATCATTCAAGTCTGATATTTTATTGAAGATAACAGAGATTGCAATCACACTGCTTACAAATAATATACTAAGAATTATTAAATTATAGTTTGTGAAAAATATTTATATAAAAATAGTATGAATAAAATAATTAAAGATTTATTTGTATATACAGACTAAAAATGTCATAGTTGGAACTACTATACTATACTAAAATAGGTATATTAGGTAATCCTCGTTGATATTATAATAAAATATATAAACATTATATAAAATCAATCATCAGGCATAATTATTACTATTATTAGTAATTGTATTGTTAGATTTCTTGGATATACTTCCAAAAAAACCCCACTTTAGGTCGGAATCGGATCGGATTTCGGAAGTACACTCATAGTTGTTAATATGTTTAAAATAATTAAAATTTAAAAATAAACTTGAATATAACGTTTATATAACGTTTCCAAATTAAACGTTACTGAAAAGGGATGTTTTATTTCTATCGCCAGTTCTGAGTTACAATGTAATTTTGTTATAAATATAATACATATTTGTCGTAAGAAAAATACGCATGCAAATTAATATTAATACTTTTAATAAATCTCATCAAAATTGATAAATGATGAGGCAGCTCTAAGAACTGAGACGGCCCGTGATTGCGAACGCTCTCGTTGCGGGGACGGTGTCGCGGTCGAGGGGGCAGCGGAGCGCGGGGGAGCAGCAAGTCTATGTAAAGCTCTCGGATTTAAGGAAGCGCGCCATTCGCTCGCCAGCGCTTCCTTAAACGTCACCTGTAAAAAGTTATTATTTTTAATAATATAAATGTTGTATATATTACTTATTTACTTATTATATCTATTAAATAACAGTCAGCAATGAAATATTATTACATATTTGTTAATTTATTGCGAAGTGTTATTGTTAAATCGTTGTGGAAATCCTGAGGAACTAAAATCAACTTAGGAGCTATTATGAACACATAAATATAATAATTTATATCTATGATATCCCTCTGACCGATTTTGGTCTTAGCGATCTCCAGAGAGACTAGCCAAGTGCGCAGGATAATCATTACATTTAGGTACACAGGGGGCAAATCCGACACGATAGGAAAGTGGTGTAAGACCAACGGCTTTATATCCTAATAGTTTCTGCCCGCCGGTTGACCCATTTTTTTTTCGCTGGAAAAACGCCTTGACGCGTTTCCCCCACATGAAGTGGGGGGTATGTGGGGCTCGCCGACGCTGAAGGCGTCGGAATACCCACTAAAAAACCAGCGGTACCCACGCCGTCTTTTCGGGGGACGCCACGGGATCGTTTGCGCATACTACCGTGACGCCGCCGGTTGACCCTCGCGTGAGATCCCTCAACACTGCCAACTACCACACTCTGAGTAGCTACTCTGAATTTCTCGACAGGAACTTCTAATAACTTTTAATTGGGTCGACCCAGGGTTTGAACTTAGGACCTAGGAATTTTAAGCTAAAAGCTACCCGAGGCAATATAAAATTTTTATATTAAAAGTATAATCACCACTTTTCTTTTTATCTTCTAAACAAATATAAAATAATGAATATCACTGACTTTTAAATTCAACCTAAAAGGATAAGAAGGGTCTTTGAAGTCGGTATTACGAAACGTCTTTTATCGAGCTTCATGGCTTAATTGTTACACAATGTAACAAAAATACTTTTAGATATTCCCTTTCTACAATGTCATTGATATAATGATCTCCGAAAACAATAAATTTGTCATGGCTTACATTCATTTATTTGTTATATTGAATCTATTTTGAACAATTTCAGTAACTTGAATTTTTATATATATGGGCTAAGCGACCCACAAAAGCTTAACTGCCTCTGAGCAGACAATAAAAAAAACTATTTTCATGATCGCCAAAATTAGGACATTTGGCCGTATGACTCTCATTGACATTGACATTTAACACAAAACTACTAACAATTTACCTCCTGTAAGTATGAAATGCATCGTGCATTTGATACTTACAGGTGGTAAGGTTACGGGTGGTTTGTGCAAGTTCGTCTGGGTAGGTACCACCCACGCATTAGATATTCTATCGCAAAACTACAAGCAGTACTATGCTCGTCCTACCAGCCTATTCTATAAAAAAAAAACTTATTCTTAATATTTATTAGTTACCTTTTCTGTGACACAAATCTTCTTGGCATGGAGAAGAAAGTCTATAATGGCCACCAAAATTCCTATAATACCACCTATACCGAGAACCAAAAATATTCCGCTGGTATTTTTCATTTGCAGAGAGTCATCGTCCTTTTCGTTTTCAGTTGTCTGTCAAATATGTTTAAATGGTGTGATTATTATTAAATATTTCTAATAAATAAATGGAAATACTAAACAATAATTAACTGCTGTGCAGTAATAATTATATTGACAGAATAAGTCAGGCCTATACTTGGTGATAGCGCTTTGTGCAAGCCCATCTGGATAGGCACCACCCTGTCACTAAATACTCAATCGCAAAACGCATTTCTTTTTCTATTTATGTTATATATTTTCGTTAAAACTTTATTGGCTTGTGTATTTTTATGGGATGTACTTATTTAGGAATAGTGTAACTGTTTGAGTCCTTAATAAATAAATAAAAAGTTATCGTTTTATATATTTGTTATTGGTAATGCAAAACTTTTTCGTTGAGCGTTAACAGAAACTATCGTAAGGAAACATGCATATATGCAGAATTTATAAAGATAACAAACACATACCTTGCAAGTCTTTACGTTAGCTTCTTGTTCCCACCATTTCTTTTTCAGTTCCAAGAGTTCTCCTGACTCTTGAAGGGCCAAAATTGCACTATCGATCAGACTTTTGTAAGGTGAATCTGCGAATCATATCAATATTTTCAAATCTGTCCTCATAAAAACTTTAACAATTTTTTTCCCATTAAAATAATAATTCATCTTAGTATATTAAAATGAAATTGATAATATGCATATGCATGTTTTTTATTAGCTTTATCATTATATTTTATTTGTTTTATTTAAATTTTTAATATAAATTATGGTAATAATGATCTGATCCATCTGATCCCAAACTAAGCAGAGCTATGGAAACCAGGCAGCTGATATACTACATATACTACTTTTCTTATGTAAATACATACTTATATGGATAATAACACCCAGACAAACTATGTTCAAAACAAATTATGTTCATACACACAAATGTCTGTCCTGGGTGGGAATCGAATCCACAGCCTTCGGTGTGAAAGGCAAGTATCTACCAACCACGCCAACCGGCCACCACAAATTACGCTTGTTTTTTTTTCTAAAATTTCTATGTTTAAGTAATTTTAATACGCTGAGTTTTGTTTGTGCTTACAGTGACATTTAAACATTAAATGTAGAATACAATTGCATTATGACATTTAATTGAACTTTTGAATTTTCTCCTCATCCAAAAAATATTATAATATAAATTGAAAATACTGGAACATAATACTAACTTTTCGGCATTGCGATACCGTAGTCTTTCGAGTCTAACTTCCCAATCATTTTAAGATCACAGTATTTCTGCATATAATATTCAATGGAAGTAGATTCCATAAAAAAGGCATATTTCCCTTTACTCCTCTGCACACGATCGCGACCCTCGTCATTGCTACGAGTAAAAACAGTCGGCTTCGTGGATTTCATAACACTCCATAGCTTTTTGTATAGAGTATCGTTTGTAGTCTGAAAAAAAAATCGAGCCAATACAGATAAAATATTTTACAATAATAGTTTTGCTTTTGTTATATTAGATAATAGGTAGGTACGCGGATGGTCAAATGGGACACCTGATGGTAAGTAATCACCACCGCCTATAGACATTGGTGTTATCTAGTTACCAGCCTCAGAATCCAAAATGTTATATTCCTTGTGCCTGTGCCATCTAATAAGTGGCAGTGGGTGGTACCTACACAGACGGGCTTGCATAACGACCAACCACCAAATAAGTACAAATAAAAGTACTGAGGTACTCTCTTAATTGTTACTTATTATATAAGATAACATAAATGTTTATTAACGTTATCTGATTTTTGTATGTTGATAAAAGTGAAGCTACATAAGTCCATTATGATAAAGATAAAAGAAAATGAATTCGTTTTTAAAGTACTGTAATCACGATAAAAGTCTTTTTACCAAATAGTTTCAAGAAAAGCGAAACGTAGCGATTTTGATCATGAACTCGTCTGCAACCTTGAGTAAAATAATAACAAATTGTTTATTGACTACATCGCCTCTAACCTCTTGTAAGTGGATGTCACGGTAACTTTAATACGCAATTTCTGTATACCCTTAGGTTACGCTGGGCAAACCCTCCGATCTCATGACGGCTTTGATATGCCAGAACCAAAAGTTCTTTGTTCCCTTTTTACATAATTATGCGTCAATCAACATTTTGATAATATAAGAGTTCTTTGTTACCTTTTTACATAATTATGCGTCAAATTTTTATAATAATTATAATATCATTTATCCATGAGAGCTAAAATAATTAGGATACTGAATCTTAACCGAATCGCGAGTTCGAACCCGGACACCGCTGTTAAATTTTCATTTGCTTAATTTGTGTTTATAATTCATCTCGTGCTCGGCGGTGGAAGAGCACATTGTGAGAAACATCAAGAATAATCTCCAAGCGTTCTCCTTATAAGAAAAGGAGGCCTTAACCCAACCAACATACTTATATTTACTTTAGTTTACATTTTTATTAATTCGCGCACTCCTACCTCAAAGAACTTGTAAGTAGATGCGTTATATAGTGTTCCATATGAGATACTGTTTTTGCCAGTGAGATCGTTTACATCCGTGATTTCATTGCTGCGTCTCTTTGCACTGAGAAAGGTGGACATGTTAGCCGTGTACGATGCGGTTACAATCAGAGCGAAGAACCACCACATTCCTGCTACCCAACGGGAGCCTGCAGCTCTGTTGACAATAAAATAATAAAATTTATCTGTATTGAAATCATCATCATGTCAACCGAAAGTCATCCACTGCTGAAAGGATTTCTATGTTGGCCTGTCTTGCGCTGCCCATCCAACGGCTTCCCGCGACTCTTTTAATGTCGTCGGTCGGTCGGTCAACCTTGTAGGTGGCCTGTCCGTATTGGAATATTTTGATCTAAATCAGACGAAGCTTACCTTGGAAGTATGTCACATCCCTGAGTCATGATTGAACCCATTGTCAGCCACATACAGTTATAAAGGCTCCAGATGTTCTGCAAGTTTTCAGGGTTCTGGTTACATGGATGTGGATTAACCCAATCCCCTTGGCTCATGCTAAAATAAAATGGTATTGTTCGTTTATTGACACATAGAAATGTATATATAATCTTTAGGACTAGACAACTACAGGGAAGACACAGTACACTACTACAGTACAGTACACTAATGTGTGTTCACAAACACACACACGTACTGAGAATTTATTGAGAAACCAATTAAATAACTTTTTATTGACCTGACTCGATTTAAACCCAAGATCTCGAAATCTACATGCTTAGGTTTCTTCTAAAATTCAAAAAACAAAGACAAAAATACTAACCGAGCACAGATTAACAATACAAAAGAAACAATGATATACGTAGTCGCCAAATACAACCACACATCCAAAGACAGGGGTTTTATAAACGAAAACATATTCGTTTCAATGGGTTCAGATTCTTTAGTTAGCAAACTAATTCCCAAAGACATGAAGGGCGTTGAAAAGTCCACCACGGCGTTCCGTTCAGACGTGATCGTTAGATCGCATATCGCTAATTCAGCATTCTGAAATGTAAACACGTCACATCAGATAAACCAAACAAATGAAGTTGAAAGATTTGTTTGTATGTTGAATCAAAACATCTTTAGAGAGTTTTAATGTTTGGACTTGTTTTATTTGTGTAAGAATAACTATAAAATGGGAGAAATTTTAATTATATCTTATGTTTACAATTTATTTACTAATTGACTGTTTTTTTTAATTAGAATGAAACTATACAGACTATATACAGATAGCCTATGATACACTTCAAGAATAACATACATGTTCCAAAAGTTCACCAATAACTCCATCCCATTTCCTGGTCCCAGCGATGGGATTACCGTAACTGTCGCCTTTCACTCTATAGAATTCGTATAAAAATTCCTCTCGAGTTTTCGAATTATTCTGTATACGTTCAAATATTTTCTTCATTAATTCGACAACGTAACCCCGTGGTGTCGCAGTTGAATTACTTTCATCCATTTCGAAGTAAGGCCTTTCGTTTCTAGACACGATCTGAATTGGTGGAGGCAAAAGGTGGAGAATTAAATACAATTCAAAAAGTACTGTACGTAGATTTGACCAAAAAATATTGATAAAACATATTACATACACACAAGGTAAATTTATTTACAGTAACAGCCTGTGGATGTACCACTGCTGGGCTTAGGCCTCCACTCCTTTTTTTGAGAAGAAGGTATGGAGCTTATTCCACGACGCTGCTCCAATGCGGGTTGGTGGAATACACATATGGGAGAATTTCAGCGAAATTAGACACATGCAGGCTTCCTCACGATGTTTTCTTTCACCGTATAGCACGAGATGAATTATAATCACAAATTAAGCACATGTAAATTCAGTAGTGCTTGTCCGGGTTTGAACCCATGATCATCGGTTAAGATTCACGCGTTCTTACCACTGGGCCATAAATTTATTTATTGAGACATTAATATATGAAAAAAAAGATAAGAAAGTGCTACAGATTATTTACCCGTATTACAGACTTCGCGGAACGAGCGGAAGATCGTTCAGTGACGTCATTCTGAGGAACTAACATGTCTGTTCTCGAGTCCCAATAGCCAACATAGTTGAACCGACTCTCGGTACTCAACTTTGAGTAATATAGTACAAAATCCTTTCTCTTCCCATATTTATCGAATGCAACGTTGCCAGTGAAGCCTTGAGAAGTCGTCTGTGTTTATTAGGAAATTAATTACAATATTAATAATACTTAAATATTTTATAAAAAAATATTTCTGGGAGATAAAACATTTGAGAGATAAATTTCATTTATTTTGTTACATATATTTACAGATATCTATCGAATTATCGAAACTTATCTTTTTATCAAATATTAAACTCAAACTTCAAAATCACAAAACACAATCTTATTAACTTAAAAGTAATTATAAATTTAATATGCTATACCCATTTAGATCTATCTATTTAGAAAATAACTACTATATAAATATACTAAATCAGGTTACGCATAAGTGAGTGATTATATGAACCTTCTTTGAAATAAAAATTCCAGTTACGTAAGAGAAAATCCGTTATCGGTAACAAGATTACAACTAAAAAATACATAATTTAAATAGATTTAAAAATGAACGTATAAAAATACATTACCGTAAGTAAAGCGTCCCTCAACTTGGTTCCCAAAGGCCAAGCCACAGCTTCGTACTCCATCTTACTGTCTCTGAAGCACATTGATGGAGGATCATCTATAACTAATTGTGATCTTCTCGAATCATCTATGCTATCTATTCCCATGCTTCTGATAGCCCTCTCTAAATGATATAAGGCATCGACCGCTAATGCTGTTTCTAGCTGTAATATTTTTATGATGTACTTTTTTTCATCGCACAATTAAATAATACCTTATCATACTTTATAAATAGTTCATTAATTGTTGAAATTTCTTTATTTGGAAAAATATCGCGAGTTTAAAAATGAGACATGAATTTCGAATGATTTTATTCTGGAATTTTTACTTTCCCATGCTTGGCATAGCAGGCATGCTCCCATGTTCGCTATATTGGAAAACGTGAGCCGAAAAACCAATATAGGAGTTTGCCAATGTACTCATAGAACAATTAAAATACTTTTGCAATAAATAAAATAAGAAAAACTTTCCTGTGAATTTTGTCTTAATATTTTTAGTAAATTATAGCGTACGAGAGCCGCAAACCAACACACACACTGTAATAAGCGTATAAAGTATATTAAAGGAAAATATTTTAAGAGACTTTGACAAACTTTCCCTTGGCCTTGAATTTTCGGAATAATTCGGAAGTTGTTTCCAAAAACTTCAAACATTATATCGAATCATGAACATATATATACCTACATATATGAACATAGGATATCCATGTGTCAGAATTTCAGGCGACACCACCAAGCATGAGATTTATTATTACGTTAAACAATATTAATCACAAACTAAGCACATGAAAAATCAATGGTACTTGCACAGGCTTAAGCCCATAACTATCTATTAAGATTCGACATACTTTAATATAATAATATAATATCTGAATCTCTAAGTTCGTCAACATACCCGTACTGAATTGTCTTCTACATTCATGTCTAAATCTTTCCATCCTTCGTCGTTTAGCTTGGTTAAATGCATCGTGGACACATTCGCCATTAGTTCAGGAATCGCTTTGAGATCCACAGTATAAGCATCAAGAGCGGTCAATATGAAACTCTAAAAAATTGTTAATCAAGTATAATTAAGTACTAACTAACTACCTCATTGATTAAGTGGCTAATCTAGAAGACTGTAGATTCCAAGGCCTTGGATTCAAACTCCGGCTCAGGCCAATAATAAGTATATATTAGTAGCAGCCCGAAGTTTGAAACGTTGGCTTGGTTCGGCACGTGAAGCCATTGGACGAGTTGGATTTGCCGTCACATCGAAATTTTAGATGGTGCGAATATAAAGCGCACTTGTATTTACGCACAAACTTATGCTATATAATTTGTCCTGCGTAGCTGGCTAGTTATCTTTGAGTTTAACTCCCGTGGGTGAAATCTTTTGGAAGAATAACACCATTATCATTAACATGATGAATATCGTTATTAGCGTAAGTATATTCTACATACATAGATATAATTGATAGCAACCAAAACTAATATATTTATTTTTATAACAAACCTGGTATTGAGTCGAATTTTCAACTTTAACTATTTCTTCCATGTACTTGTGAATGTTTTTCACATCACAATCTAGAACGTGGTAGCTCATGTGGACAACTTTAAATATATATTTAAATGTTTCCCGATTATCTCCTTCTGGATCCAATTTTCTAAACAATATCTGAGCCTGATTATATGGCCAGGAATTAATCACTTCTTGAAGACGTATGAAACCTCAAAACGTATAGATAGTCAGTTATTTTTTATATACTAAGCCCAAAATATATAATTTAAAACAATAAAATAAGATCTTCTTTTCAAATAAAGTAAGTGCTTTTAAACTTGTTTTGTAATTCTTATACAAATATTAGGTGTGTTGACATAATTATGGCATTTTTAGACGACTATACCTCTCACTCTTTTAAAAAAGCCACTAATATAATGTAACAAAATTTTCATGAATAATAGTTTACAAACAACTGTCAAACATACTACATCGTTTTTTAACCTACTTCCATCGTTCTCATAAAGAATAGTGAACTTGTCCCACTGGAGCTTTTTGATCAGTGTCGCGTAGGCTTTCGAAATAAGCTCCGGCGGTGGGTGGTAGGAAAACGTAAATATATCCTGTTCTAAGGTAGCTGGCGGCTCCCATCCTAATATCAAATGGGATATCTAAATGTAAAAAAAAAAAAACTAAATTCAATTAAGAATATTTTTAAATCGTACCTCGAGCTATTACTTCAAACAATATACAAATATCCAATACATGAAACCGTTCATGTATTGTTTTTTTATAAGGATACCAGGCTTGGACTTTATACATTTTTTAGAATATTTAATACACAATAATTAACAACTAACCTCTTGCTATCCACACAAAACATAATGTAAGTAACAAATAACAGTATAATATAACAATGCAGTAGTTTAATATTGTGGGAACTAAGACGTTATGTACCCTATGCCTGTAGTAACACTGTTAGTTCTTACAAATAAAAATTAAACCGCTATCTACTTACATTTAGTCTGTTACATATCAAACATGTAATATCACAAATTCCGTTCGTTGGTCGTGCGTCAACAAGCGCCACAAAACCTTTATTATCCGATGTAAGTGGACACACTGAACAAAAAATATTTTATCTGTAAAATGATTCTTAAATGTCTAAAGTAAATAACACCCAGTAAATGTTTCCCAGCTGGACCTTTTGATGATAAGTTTTGGAGCAAATTTCATCACGCTGCTATTGCGGTTGCAATTGGTTTCATCGTTTTGTTTTCCTTCACCACCGAGAAGAGTTATAATCAATGATTAAGCACATGACATTTATTCAAATTAGTGCTTGCCCGGATTCGATCCCGCGGTCTTCAGCTAAAATTCACGTGTTCTAACCGTCTCGGCTTGAATGTATATTCTTTTCTTATTAACTATATATTACTTACTTTCAAGAGCTGTAGAGTAACTATCAATAACTCGCGAATGAATGGCTCTCCCGTGATATACTTTTGTAGTACCCATATTGACTATATTCTCGAAAGCTATCTCCGAATTCGGCAAAGTTTTCGAATTAAACAATCCTCCTAAAAGTAATGAGAAATTCAATATGTTAACTTTTCGTTTCTTAAACTTTTCTCATGACACTTACCTATTGGAAATAATATATTGTGAGCCCCGTGTGTTTTCAACGAATAAGTTAAAATTAATAATAAAAACAATTTCAGATTCGCCATGCTGCTCGTTTTGACGGCAAATACAATCACAAATGTTTATATTATTTAGACGGGCAAGCGGCGTGGAAGCCGCCTCCTGACCGTCTGATGTATTTTTGGAAAACAATTTTAGGTCACATCGGCTGCTGAAGGCGACGTAGCATGCGACGAAGTCGTCATTATTATCCGTTGATTCACGATTTTAGCTTGCATTTTTGTGAAACGAAGTTTGTTAGAATATTCGAAAGTAAAATCTCTCAAAACGTCAGATGGTTTAGAAATTTGTTTATAATTAAAATTTTATGCGTGTTCTACAAATATACATTTACAGTGTGATTTAGTAATGGCTGCTTAGCTCATTATAATAAAGTTATAAATGATGCGGCTTAATAAGAGTTTTATGTGATTACTGCGTAAATAAGTAAACAGTTGTAACCAAAATGCTTTACTTTTTATTTGTCATTTGTTTTCTATCGCGAACGACAATTTCGCAAGTTATAGATAAGGAAACACACACAATTTTCTTCCAAATAGGTAAGTAGAGTTTAAAACTGCATTTCCTAATAAATATTTATATTTTCTTTAATATTAACGATAGTTCTTATTAAATGTAGGAGAACATGGACCAATTTATAGTCACCTCCGCCTATAGGCATTTGTACCGTCAGAAGTATGGTATGCTCCTTGTAACTGGATCACACAGGATTACTTAGCCATTAAGACAACAAAATATTGATTTATGGCCTTAGAATAGTTACCCTGACGGTCTTCTAAATCTAAATCGTTTGTTTTCAGCTGGAATTTTCGAAAAAGATTCCATCACGCAAAGACTTGCCTTCAAAGAGAGCATGCGTGATGCCAAATTGGGAATGGGTCTAGAGTCTAACAGTCATGGCGGAAAAGGTATAAATAATACTTGCATACTTATTACTTCTTTAAAGTGCTATGTTTTTTTACTATATTAGATAAGCAGACTGACATCACCTATATATATTAGCGCTGTAAGAAATATTAATCATAGCTTACAACACCAATACTCCACCAACTATGGGAACTAAGTTGTTATCTCCCTTGCCTATAGTTACACTGGCTCAGTCACCCTTTAAACCGGAAGCAACCATACTAAATATTGCTGCTTTTTTTTCAGAAAAGGAAGGTGGACGAGCATATGGGCCACCTGATGGTAAGTGGTCACCAACGCCCTTAGACATTGGCATTGTAAGAAATGTTGCCCATCGCTTAAATCGCCAATGCGCCACCAGCCTTGGGAACTACGATCTTACGTCCCTTGTGCCTGTAATTACACTGGCTCACTCACCCTTCAAACCGGAACACAACAGTAACAAGTACGTACGTTTTGCGGCAGAATGTCTGATAAGTGGGTGGTACCTATGGTGGTGGTGCTTAGCTCAATTATAGGTAGTTACAGTTTATATTGATTGCTTAAATGTTTATTTACTACATCAAAGTACAAATATACATTATTTAAAGTTTGACGCATTAATAAATTTGTTTAATACAAAAAATAAGCCTTTTTGCATTTCCAAAACGTATAAAACAGTAAGGCAGCGTCATTGCTAGCATTATTTTCTCTATCTTTGTAAATCGAGTTTGAATTCGACCGACTTTTTTTTATATTTATTGGAGACAATACCAAATCTTTAAAATTTCTTGAAAATCATAGTCAAAATAAAACAACGTCGTTATCGATCGAGAAAACGAACTTTTATAAATGATATTAATTTATCTATTTCAGCATTAAAGGATTGGCGACTAGAACCAGTTATTCTACAACCAGATAGGACAGACAGTTACTCTGTTTGGAAAAACTGTAAGTTATTTTAAACATGTACATATAACTAACCAAATAATATAATTTGATATAACTTTAAATTTCTTAAATAAAAATAAAAGACTGTAAATCTCCCAGTCCAAAGCAAAGGGCTCCTCTTCAATATTCTGCTAGATGTACATCTGGATTTTATCCGACATCTGCAGATCTTTCTTAGAATGTTTCATCTCATCGCCGAGCAAGATTCTATTACAAAAACAAATTAAACTCAGTTAAGATCCACATAACCTATTAAATTAAAAATAGACTTACAAATAATATACCGACAAAAATATATTAAGTGACTAAATCATTTCACATTATCTCTTCTCACAATTGTCTTATAATTCCAGTATGTTCTAATAAAACTATGCGTCCAATAGCCGTATTTGGTCCCCAAAACCCTATATCGGATGGGACAATTCGAGATCAGTGTGCCTTGGCGAATATACCACACATACAAGCCACATGGAAACCTTTGGACACTGATTTAGAGATAGATGAAGACGATAATCCTACAGAAGTTACCGAAGAACCGACATACAAAAAAATTTCCATTAACTTTTATCCGCGAGCCGAAGAAATTTTGCAAGCGTATGCATCGTTGCTAAAGTACTACAAATGGGAAAACTTCGCGGTTCTTTACGAAGATGACTTCGGTAAGGGTTTTAGGCAGAGAACTTTGACCATATAGTCTATTTAACACTTTGGAATTTGTTTTGTTTCATATTTTGAATCTAAAGCAGTAAACTCGTACATCGTGTGTATTCATAAACAATGTATGCGTTTAAAACATTTATTGAATAATCTTATTATTATTAGAATATTCTAATTACTATTATAATTATACCTAATATATATTTAAAAAAACTGACTGATATATCCAACACACAGAAGCACTTGGGGACAGCTCAAGCTATTGAGGCTAGCACTATTAATATTTGCATATATGATCTAAATAAAGATTTTTGAAAATTTAACCCTTTCAGTAATAAATGTTTGCATGAAAATCCTTAATTTTTTAAGAAAGAGGTCAGATATTCTGAATTAAAACGTGAGCGAAGCCGTTGGTAAATATTATAATTACATTGTCTAATTATTATTTTTAAAACTGCCCGTCCTGGGCTTGATTCTCTTGTTATAAATGTGTATCTTTCATCTGATAACATGATTTGAAAACCGTTGATCAATTAATCACTACATCCAAATATCGATCAAGAGGCCATTATTTTTATATATTATAGCTCGCCTCACCTTAACAAAAGCTATAAATACAAAGAAGTTTTCAAATTCGAAGCACAACCAAGTAGCAAACTAAAGTAACTAAAACTATTACATACGTAAGTAATAGACTCTGTTTACAAACTAAACAATTATTAGTCGAGTCTTGTTTCTTCTTCGAAAAATAACACTAAATTTGTCTCTCCCAATTGCTTAGTATATTTATTAAGTATCTCCAACAAAGGATATATACTTACGAGTACATTACATTGAATAACATGGAATTATGTTTTAAAATATGTGTACTGCTTCAAGTAGACCACATCAAGCACATAAAATAATGAGTAAGCAGAATTAAAATTAATTACAAACTTCTTTGTAACGTCTATATATATTTGCGACATTTTATTTAAAAAAAGATATTTATGACTCAATCACACTCAGCTATTGATCAATGACATTATTGCTTGTCATATTAAATCATAATCTACTTACTTTAGTGAAGTAAACTCTTACACTCTTAAGTTACTTTACGAAATTTAGTTTAATGTAAAGCTATTACCAATTTGACAAGAAACTAAGTAGTTTTCATCAATCATGCACAATTAAATGTATAACCGTAACAGCCTGTGAATGTCCCACAGCTGGGCTAAAGGCCTCCTCTCCCTTTTTGAGGAGAAGGTTTGAAGCTTCCACCACGCTGCTCCATTACGGGTTGGTGAAATACACATGTGGCAGATTTTCAGTGAAATTAGACACATGCAGGTTTCCTCACTACGTTTTCCTTCACCGTAAAGCACGAGATACATTATAATCACAAATTAAGCACATGAATCTCATATTTCAAACAATACAGTTAAAGAAATAATTTAACGTACATAATTTTTTTTTATAAAAGATATAACATAGTGTCTTATCATAGTCTGTTTTTATTATGTTTTCAATACGATTCAAGCATTCATTACTAACCCGTGAACAGTTGACAAACGACTTATGGTGATGTACTATTATGATGTGTGTATACTTGAAATGTTACGACTATTATGGTCAATGTCGCATATCACTTTCTGACATTTCAAGACCTTTTCTGTGGATTGTCCGAGTTTATTATTACAGAATATATAACCCATAAGGTCTATTGCGAAGAATATACACTGTTTTTCGTTAACTGAAATCGAATGTAGCGTTCTTACTATTATTAATTGTGAGTTAAATCATATTGCTATTAAAATAGTACTCAATTAATGCGAGTTATTATTTTTAGGATTATTGCGAATACAGAAAATTCTCGCGGAGTTTACAGATCATTTTCCTGTTACAGTCAGGAAATTGAATCCAATGGAGGACAACGTTAAAGTAAGTTTTCAAGCATTAAGCAATAATATCATTGTAGATACTTTAAGACTTAAAAATAATTTAAATTTAGTAAGAATTCGATTCTGCAGTACGTGATTGCAATGCATTTTTTATTATATACGTAGGTATATATAACGTTTGAATGACCTTTTTTGGGGATCATATTCTTTTTCGTTATCTTACCAAAATGGGTCTTAAGGTGTAGGCGTTGTCGAGTATACGAATTACATACATAAATAAAACTCAAGCTTTAACAAAATAATAGTAACTGTAAATGTACCACTGCTGGGCTAAGGCCTCCTCTCCTTTTTCTTTGAGGTTTGGAGCTTATTCCAACACACTGCTCCAATGCGGATTGGTGGAAGAACGTAATAATAATAATAACCCCATTATGGGATATTTTAAAATTGATAAAAGCAATAACATAAATTCGTATAATTGCTATTTCTTTATGTAAGTGATTTTAATTTGGAACATGACATTCTATATGCTTAATATTGCTTATTAATTTCTATGGGCGGTCCCTACGTCTACTAAGTCCCCATATTAACATTAGCTGACCCAATTGCCAATCTGCATACCAATTATAAATTTTAAAAAAATATGTTTTTTCCAGGTATTTAAAGACCTTAGTGCGTTTAAAGAAAGTCGCATAATTTTGGATTGCCACGAAGATCGTATCCTTAAATACCTAGAAGAGGCTCGCACAGTTAACATGTGTAATGAATACCAGGTAAGTTTCCAGACGCGTGTATACGTAGCAAGTGTTGATCCGAGGTACGTGTCACTTAAATCCTGAGTTAAGCTAAAATTCACTAAGTGTTTACGTCGGAAACATTTCCCACATACCTATGTGTTTTATAAATCGTTTACAAAGCATTTATGGCTACTGTTTTAATTACAAGACAATTGCTTCAAATCTCGTTAGACCAAAATAATTTATACTTCAGTTCCAGTACATTTTTATTCACCGTACCACCACCGGATAGCACATTAATTAAATTAATGGTGGATTCTATCGAGTAAAACGGAAAAAAATACTCTTACTAAAATTTAACATTGATCACAATGGGTCTGGTTTTTCTTGAGTATGGCCAATCTGACCTGAATCGTTCACGAGAATATCTTTATCTAAGATTTATTTATTTATTTATTTGGTAATCCAACAGTTTTTATACATAAGTTGATATATTGACTATTATATAACATATAATTAAAACCAAAATAGGATTACACAGGTAAATTAAACATATTAATAACTAGAAGACGGTAGTAAAAGTAAAACTGTTTACGGGTGGGAATCCAATATGTGCGTGTATGTGTGTGAGTGTGTGTGGGGTGTGTGTGTGTGTGTGTGTGTGTGTGTGTGTGTGTGTGTGTGTGTGTTATAATGAATTTTTATCTTTTTTAATTATAGCTTTTTTAAAAGCTAGTTTTGACATGCTGAACAGATCTATTTCTGAGTATTTTGAATTATATGTGTGGACCATGCGATTAAGGACAGAGTTGTGTGCATAATTAGTGTTTAGCTCAGGCGTGTGGAATAGTGCTGTGTGACGTGTGCAGCAAAATATTCACAAAAAGATATTTAGTGTAATATACACATATACAATTATACAAGTATATAATTTAAGGTAATAACTAAGCGTAAAATGCCAATAATCTTACTGAGCTCAGCGGCTTATGCAAAGTTATCGTATGTAATATATCCTTTACAGCATTATATTTTAATCAACATGGATACTTCTAAAGTCGCCGACAAATTAACCTATTTCCGTTCAAATGTTACCTGGCTAAGTATAGCCGAGTACGATAAATTGCAAGACTCTAAACATTTCCTAGTCTCGAGAGTGGGACGATGGACCAGCGAAACACCGACTTCCCTATCTCCTCCAGTAACACTTTTTAAGGTATTGCAATTTGTATTGACTGTTTTTTTATCAAATGAGCTTAGGCCGCCACTTTGCCGATTGTAATTTATAATAAATACATATATATTACTGCGTTTACGCATTCATTTTTGGAATTTGTCTTAGTTTGCTACATAGAATTATACCTCAAACTGATGGAATTGGTGAAGTTGAAGATTAAGAGAAACCGCGCTATCCTTCTTTTTATTTCTCTCGAATTTCACAAAATATTTCCTTAATACCCAACAATAAGAAGCTCTTCTCTAAATTCAAGTTTTAAGTATATGATATACAAACAATAATTGCCATTATTATCATTCAGATGAAACTTATTCAGTTTATCTCAAACTGAGTGAGGGAAACGGTAACATACGTTACTTCAATTGCCAATATAATATATTAATATCACATATTATTAGTATATAATGTTTTACATTTGAGTAGTATGAAATAAAATTTCTCAACTTTTGCATCTGCGACCAAAAAAAAAACAATATTTATTTCAGGATTTATCTTCTATATATTAAGGACGTTAACCAAAACAATAAATACTGTTAATATTGATTTTAGGTGGAAACACTTATAATGAACGATGTAGCGAATCATGTTCTCAAAGCTTTAAAAGAGCTTAAAGCAGACAATGACATAAAAACCCCATATAATTTTCTGTGCGAAACTGATTCAGAGCCTTGGCCCTATGGCGCTTTACTACAGGAGAAAATAATTAAAGTAAGTAAACAGTTTAAGAACTACTTTTATTTTACAAATTAGCCTAGGAACACGATTTATCTGATTGTATAGCTCTGTGTAGGCCGTCTGGGTAAGTACCACCTACTCGTCCGATATTCTACCGCTAAACAGCAATACTATCGTTGCATTGCGGTTTAAAGGACGAGTTAACCAGTGTAACTACAGGCACAAGGGACATAACATCTTCGTTCCCAAAGTTGGTGGCACGTGGCGATGTAAGGAATGGTTAATGTTATACCTATAACGTAAAAAAGAAATAAAATTAATTAATGTTTTTTGTGAATCCCTGTGAGTAAATCCCTATTTTTTATTTCAGACAAAAACTACTGGTGTTACAGGACCGGTAGAATTTAATGAGAAAGGTGAACGAGTTAATTATACGTTATACATTAACGAAATTTACGAATCGGAGTTAGACACGATAGGCACTTGGGATTCTGCAACCAATGGTCCAATTATTGAAAATAGACCTGTATCAAAATCAATAGGACATCAGAAAAATAGTAAACATTTCATTGTAAGTTCCAAATTATTATTATTATTGTGACAACATACATTTGAATTAAAATAGTATTTACTGTAGAGATTTTTTTAAGACTCGCAAACTATATTCGGATAAAATAATAATTGTAAATAATTGTTGGGCGTGACTAAAATATCGAAACGATGAAGGTACTTGATGTTGTCATGGCCTAAAGAGAAGTGAGAACTCAATTGAAATATTATATTACGTATTTGTAGTACAACAATACCTATCTATTTATAGGTATATAAAATATTTTATCGCGTTATGAATAAAGTTATTGTCAATGATTTTTGTTAATGTCCTTAGATAATATCTAGAAAAGCAAAACCCTATTTCTATGACAAAATAAAATGTGAAGAAGGCAACAAAACCTGTACCGAAGAGACTGCTGATGAAAAATACGAAGGGTTTTCAGTCGATCTCGTTGAAAAAATTTTTACTACATTACGTAAATATAATTTCAATTACACGTACTCATTTCTAGACAAGGAATATAAAGATTACGGTACTTATGATCAAAAGACCAAAAAATGGGACGGCCTTATAGGTGATCTATTAGATAAAGTAAGTACGCTTTCACTAAAGCTATTCTGCAATAGCAAACTTGAAACTAACCACACTATCGTGAAATATCAGAAATTGATATGTAACAATAATAATAATTATGTTTATTATTCCGCTGTAACACCATCTGCCTTATTCCACCACGCTGCTCCAGTGCGGGTTGGATATTTATATTGCATTTATTAATTACAGAAAGCAGATCTTGCAGTGTGTGATTTAACTATAACGGAAAAAAGGAAAAAAGTTGTAGATTTTTCAGTGCCCTTTATGACGCTTGGAATAAGTATTCTTTACACTAAAGAGAAAAAAGTCGCTCCCGGAATGTTCTCTTTCCTAAAACCATATACGTTTGATGTATGGATGTACACAGCAACCGCTTATTGCGTCGTATCAATCGTTCTCTTTGTTTGCTCAAGGTTCTTTGTTGTTTGTTAAAACACAATATTTGTTTATTTATCATCAATACTTATACAGATAATTAATCGAAAATTTTATAATCAGGATATCGCCAGCTGATTGGGAAAATCCGCAACCGTGCGATAAAGATCCAGAAGAATTGGAAAATATTTGGAATTTTAAGAACTGCACTTGGTTGACAATGGGGTCAATTATGACGCAAGGATGTGACATATTACCGAAGTAAAACCTTTTTTTTTCAACAAATATATTTAGTTTCAGTCTCTTTCTATTTATCCTTAAAATGTCATACTAATATCAATTTACAATACAACCATAAATAATTACAAAAAACAATTTAAGGGTTAACGTTTTTTAATGCATTCTTTTCTTCTTTCGAATGTAATCAGTTATTTGACTGATGAGTGAAAGAGATAAATAGAAATGCAGCAGCTTAACCGCTTTACAACTATCGTTAGTGAGATTGAAGACGTTTAATTACGTATTAACTTCTTTTTTTTCTTTTTTGCACACTGCGTTCATTCCTCCATTTCCCAAGTTTTTCTGTGCCAATCAGTGTTATGGCATTGGACCTGTTTTTGTACAATTTATACACATAAGTATTCTTATTTTAGTGTAATAAATAAATGCATTTTAGGGCAATCGGCTCTCGATGGGTTTGTGCCATGTGGTGGTTTTTTGCGGTAATCGTTTGTCAAACATACATAGCCCAGCTTTCAGCTTCTATGACATCAGCCATGGAAAATGAACCTATCAACAACGTTGAAGATCTTGCAAAACAAACGAAGGTTTTGTATGGGGCTATTAGTACAGGCTCTACCATGGACTTCTTCAAGGTTTTTAACCAATTTTTTTTCAAAGTCAATATCTTTAAACATTATATTATAAAAGTTATACTTGCTAATTGATTATCAAAAAATTTCCACCAGTTCGGAAATAATACCTCAAATCTTAGATAAACCGGCGAAAGAAACTCGGCAGAATTTTTCAAATCCTAAATATAACAATTAAGTTTTATAATTAGGTTAATAAGATATATTTTTTTGAAATTCCATATACATACAAGTAATATATATAATTTATATAAGCAATTAACAAACCAATGTGTAATAGGATTTTATTTCCAGTTATCTAAGGACAAAATGTACAGACAAATGTACGAAAATATGATAGCGAATCCAGTAGTCCTGGTAAAAAGCAACGACGAAGGTGAAAAGAGAGTTATTAATGGAAAAAACAAATACGCATTCTTTATGGAATCAACATCCATAGAATATAAATTAAAAAGAAACTGTGAACTTAAAAAAGTAGGTGAAGAACTGGATTCCAAGGATTATGGGATAGCTATGCCCGCTAGTACGTAATGTTTTCAAATATAGCCGTTTTCAGGCGACCTAAAAATACATAGAGTTTTTAAATCTTTATTAAACTTTTTTTCTTTAAATCGTTTCGTTTACCAAAATTTGAAGTATTATGAAGACCTTCTTGATTAAAGTATGTATTTAATTTAGATTTCTTAAAACTGATTTCCAAAATAGTGACTAATACTAGTAACATAAATTGTTATGCAGATTCTCCGTTCAGATCGCATATAAACAGAGCAATATTGGAATTGAAAGAATTGACGGTGTTGGACGAAGTAAAAAAGAAATGGTGGGAGGAAAAAAATGACGCAAAACAATGCGAAGTGAGTAAGTTGTTAATTGAACACAGCTGTTCAAATCCTTAAAATAACACGTATGATTTTTATATATTTACAAAATATGTGAAATAATTACTATATAAGTATGACTACATAACTTAGGTACATTTGAAAATGTGCAAGCATTTCACTGTTACGCGCAGATGGCGTTAGATAATAGGAATAGATAAATTTTCTATGTTCATAAAATTGTCACAAATTCCACTCAAGCTAAATTTAAAATAAATCTTTAAAAAATATGTGGAGCACATCCAGGACGTATGTCTCAAATGTACTAGAGTGGCTTGGTGGAATAAACTGCATAACTTCTCCTTACGAAGATAATGAAGCTTTCCCCCTAGTGGGAATAGTGGGAATTTTTAGACAGTTGCATTGTACATTTAAACTTATTTCCGAAATTCACTTCTGACGGTGGAGTACATAGACCTGACCCATTTTGAAACATATTATTATAGTGTTATTTTATTGAAATCATAACGTGAGCAATATGTTATTTCATAAGGACGAGAAAGATGAAAACGACGCAGAAGGTGACTTAGAAATGCAAAACTTAATGGGCGCATTTATTGTCCTAATAGTTGGTCTCGTGTTCAGCTTGTTCATTACAGCAGCGGAGTTTATGAACGAAGTCCGGAACATAGTTGTTCGTGAACAGGTAAACGTTAGCGGAAGGGGGTAATTACCACCGCCCGGTAATTAAAAAGTCTATCATAAATCTGATTCATCATCATTTTGTCATAAGGAAATTCTTACAATATTGAAGTAATTTTTCTTCGAAGTAATGAAAAATATTAGTTTTTTTATTTAAATTATGTATTTTTCCCGATCCTTTTTTTCAATGTCAAAATAAATATCAGTGTGTCCATATAGAGATATTTTTATAATTGTATAAAATTGTATGTAATTGTAAATATTCATTTAATATTTGACATCTGTTTTAGGTAACTCATAAGGAAGTTTTTATCAAAGAACTGAAATCATCATTGAACTTCTTTCAAATGCAAAAACCTGTCTTACGTAATCCGAGCCGAGCGCCATCATTAGCGTCACCCGATAGCGAAAAGGACGCGAAACGAATTAACGTAATGGAAAATTTTCTCGAATTTGAAAAAGAAGAACAATAAAAGTTTTATTCAAGAAGGTTAAGTATCTATTCAGGTATTGCCTTGCTCCACCTATCGTGTTTTCTCCGAGCCAGCTGTCCCGGTTCTATCATTTTATTACCATTATGCGAATCCCAATATCTTTCAATTTTGTTCGACGTTGAATCTCGATATTGGGAATACGATCTTATGACCTTAGTGTCAAACGTAGCTCCATAGTTCTCTCTGCAACTCTCATCCTTTACAAGTTCTCCGAGTAAGCATATTCCAGCACGTTGGTCACGGTTTGCAAATTATAAATATAGTCTTAAGTTTACTTAATTTAGTAAGTTAGTATTCGTTATAAATTAATAAAAAGATAATTTTAATTATGCATCATCCGTCCTAATACATAATAAAATCACTATCGTAATTCCAATCCTAAATCTTTTTAAAAAATGGAGGGATTTAGATAGATAAGATAAAATAGAATGATAACATTAACGACGCAAATAATAATCTCAAAATACGTATTTTTTTATTAACATTTGTTTTAATTTTACTCGTGTGCATTTAAAGCTAATTTAATCAGTAATTAATGAAAGCATATCCTTGCACTTGCTAATTAATTTATCACTTTATTGTATTACCTAGTTCGTACCGAGAACGGCTTAAAATACAGAAGTTAATTTTTAGCTATATTTACGGATAAACGTGTATTTTCTGCGAACAAATTATCTCATATACTATATTTTATTTTATATATACTTTATTTTATTTTCATCTTGATTAACTTCCTCGGTAATTTAGTGACTAATTTATACGGCTGCAGATTCTAAGGTCTTGAGTTGAAATCTCGCCTCGAGCCAATAAAACGTTATTGGGGATTACTATAAATAAATTCTTAGTTCCTCGGATAGCACGTAAAACCGTTGATCCTGCGCCCAAGATATTAGATAAGGGTTCTTGAGTTTGTGGCCACACTTCTGCGCTATTAGCATGCACAGTTAGCATCTTTACTAACAAAATAATAATAAAAAAAGCTTCTTTAAATTTCCCTTAGTCAGGAGAAAAGATTGAGAATGGCCTCTGTGATTTAATTTAGTAGAACATCATCATCATATATATTTTAAAATCTAATTGCGAGGATAATAACAATATAGAGTAATAGATATATAAAGGATCAAATTTTCTAAGTACGCCTTAAAATTCTTCTTCTTACATCAAATTACAAATGGGAAATTATAATGAAAATAATGATTTGATATTATATTACAGTAACTAAATTATTTACATTAAATCCTTAAATAAATAAAAATAATATTAAAAATAGTAACTGTAAAAATCGTGACGGTGTGGAATGGTTATCGTGACCGCATGGAATGGTGGCAAGAATTTCCTCTTTTAATCGCGATTTCGATTTTCTGGGCGAAAAATGACCAGCCCCCCTGACACCAGTATAAAATTTGTGTATTTATTGTTTTTTTTTAATTTTTACTAAATCACGATCGTCAGACTAACCAGCCAAAGAAAATTTAGTGTTGATATCGTGGACAAAGGTACTTTAAAACTCACTAAAATTTAATTTACGCCAAGCGAAGCGTCTGCTAACAGCTCGTTTAATGTAATTAGTCTTGCAAACCTAATTAACAATTTCTAAAGTACCTTGTGTGTTAAATTTAACCATTTGCTTAAATTAAAAAGTTAAAATAATGGTTAACTAAATGGATGTTTTATTCTTACTCTGTTATTTATTATTATTATATATTATTATTGCGAACAATGGTGGAAGTACTACTAAACACATTTCATCTGTGTTTTGTAAATGTGATCCCGAGGTCCTCGATTCGAATTCCAGTTCGAATTGATTTATAATCGAAAGCATAAATTGAAGGTGTCATGAAACAAAATGATGATTTTATGTAATTGGCAGTTTTATAATTTTGAGTTGATACACTTATTTGTGTACATAAGCAAGTCATCAGATATTTTACCGCAAATGGTATTGTTGTGTTCCGATTTGAGGGGTGAGTGAGCCAGTGTACTTACAGGCACAAGGGATATATCTTTGTTCCCAAGGTTGGCGCATTGGCGATGTAAGCGATGGTTAACATTTCTTACAATGCCAATGTCTATGGGCGTTGGTGACCACTTACTTTAATAAAAATAAATAGGCCATTGATTCATTAAGCTTATGGTTTTTTAGCTTTAAAAGCGTGATAGCTGATGGTACTATGTGTAGTGACTTAAAATGTTCATTGATGTTACAAATTCAGAAAGATTTAAACTGCGTCGTACGTATCCATCCACTAGTCTTCAATTAGAATTTTTTCTATGATTGTTAAGTCTTGTTAATAACCTTACGATGAATAAATAAATATGTATTTTTTAATTATTGTTTTATTTTGTACACCTATGATGGATTCGTAATTTTTTTATATACATAAAAAATCATCATTCATAAAATAAATAATAACCGGATATAATATTTAAATGATATCAATTGCTTATTTAGTATTATTATTTAAAACTCTTGTCGACATTAATCTTATCAGTATTTATATAATTATACAAAATTAGATGACTTCATTGATTATTACACACGTCACTCACTCATTAAGTAAGAGTATTAGTAAATAATAATTAATGTTTAGTCTGCCTGAGGTCTCTTTACAAAGCTGTGTATATTTTCTTTGAACAGTGAGGAAAAATTAATGTTATATTATGAACAATTTAATAACCCTCCGTGAAATGATGTAATTTTTATTTTGTTTGTTTAAAAATATACAATCAGTGTTGTCATTATAATCATCATTCGCTTGGCCATTGGTATCCCATTTATTTCGTGCGAGTACAATGTGTAACGGTGCGCGAATGTCCCACAGCTGGGCAAAGGCCCTTTTCTTTTGAAATTATGGTTTGGATGTTATTCCGCCACGCAGCTCTACTGCTTCTTGGTGGATACACATGTGGGATATTTTCATCAAACACATGCAGTTTTCCTCACGATGTTTACCTTCACCACCAAGAACGAGAAGAATAATAAATAAATAAAACCACGTGGCCAAATAAACGATTCGATATATTTCACGTTTTATTATTAAATACACACATATAAATGTCACCTATATAAAAAAAACTTATCGATACCGCTATTTAAGTTATTAATAATTTAAACATATTCTGTAATACCTGTATAATACCTGGTAATAAGCCTATTATTAAATAAGGCCATAGTTATAATAACACAACAGATATGATACTAGGAAGTAATAGGTGTCAAATTTCAATTTAGAAACATTACACTTACTTATTAATAGTCAAAGTAAAATATCCAGCCCAAAAAAAAATACATTGGCCTAACAAGGACCGGCGAAAGAAACTCAGAGGGTTTTGTTTTTATCTAGAGCCCTTGGACTCTGCTATTCCCACTCTGAGTAGAAGCTTCAAGCTTTGTGAGAGATAAGATATTTTTTGTAAGCATAATTTGGAGAAATAACTAGGACAAATACTTAAAAAACATATTTTTCATACTACTTCTAAATTCATTCATGTATTTTTAACAGATAACATCCTTGCACGTGTTTCGTTCTAGTTCAATTCAGTTGGTCGCGTGCGTCTCCACATCAGATCAAATCGGACATGTGGGAACAATCGGAACCCGCACAATCATTGCGTATAACCCCCTAAATCATTTCATCGGATGGAAACATTTTCGCAACGTACATTGAAAACTTAGTTTAACTTACCCAGTCGGATAGACGTGATAACACGTAATGTACGATGTTCAAATATACGTTTGCTCGATGATTACACAGTATCCTGCGCAACAATCAATTGTGTTTGTGGCGAAGGAATGCCAAATCAACTCTCAGCTCAGTGGCGCGGGAGCCACCATCAGTGATGGCCGTCTCGTGGTACGCTGTGGCATTTCTCGCCGCTACGGCGCTTGGCGCTTCTATTGCACGTAAGTTTTCCTCGTATTTATTTAAATACAGATTATCTTAATAATCACGACAGTTACGTTAATATAAGAACGCATTAAATAATATTTAATTGTATTTTTTTATTTTTAGAAAGTGGACATTTATACTAAGTTAATAATATATATATATTTTTTTCAATTTAACTTTTTTTTAATAAGATAGTAGATATATACACACTACTATGGAGAACAAAACAATTGATATCCTTGAACATATTTTATTTTTCCTTATTTGATTATTTTGTTGTGCGCAATTATTACTCATGAATTGAATCTTAAAAAAAATTACACTGCAATTAAGCATCACTTTTTTTAATGATTAATTTTTAATCTTAGGTTTGTCGTAACAACTATCAATACAGCATATATTTATTGTTGCAAAATTAATACGTATATTAATATATACGCAGTTAGATTTGAATTTAATATCAACAAATGTCTTTATTTTATTCACATTAAGTTATGAAAGAGTTGTTATCGTATATGTTTTTATCTTTATATTTTTACAAAGAAATCTTATTGTAAGTCTACTTCTGATATATTATATATATTAATAGTACATTAAAATTGGCTTAGAGCATTTACCTCGCTTTCATATCGTATCGTAACAGCCCGTGCGTGTCCCACTGTTGGGCTACAGGCCTCCTATCCCTTTTTGAGGAGAAGGTTAGGAGCTTATTCACCACGCTGCTCCAATGTGGGTTAGTTGAATACACATGCGGCAGAATTTCAGTGAAATTAGACACATGCAGGTTTCCTCATGATGTTTTCCTTCACCGTAAAGCAATAAAATTTAAATAATATTTCACTTTCATATATTAATGAGAATAAATATATTACAAGAACAAGAAATTCAATAGTCGAAATTCAAAGCCGGTGAAACTGCAAGCGTAGCTACTTGTATATTACATACTAAAATCTTCACCAAATACGTATTCTCATTTTTATTATAGATAATGTATTTATCATGTTCTTACTTATATAAGAATTGCTAATCATTTTGTACCTATTTTCTTATATTACATCATTTTAAAACTTTTAAACTCGAAAGACTAGGGAGTCTTAAACCGGCACGTAAAAAACAGATTAATATTTTTAATCTTCTTTAATTAAATTAATTAAGAATATATTAAAATCTAATTATGTAATATAATTTTTTGTTTATTTACATAATTACCTTCGTAAGATAGAATTTCAAAGTTATTTATTTATTTATATAGCTCTTTGTCACCACCAAAATACCACCTGCCTCCCCCTTTGATGAATGCAGTCTTTAGTTACAAATAAGTCTTTTAAATGGATTTTCATTACGTCTTAATACTCGCCATACTGACCGTAAAAACAGTCCATAAAACAACATTATATTACCCATATTGATTTGTAAGCAATAAATTTCAATATTGACAAATTATTGTAATTTTTTTAATTTTTAGTAATGAAAAATTGTGATTTTTAGATATTACTCTTTTGTTTTCGGTACGCAACGTAACGTTTGCGTCAATATCACACGAAAACAATTCATTCGTGGCGGCTTAAAAATTGCAGCTAATTAGGTAGACTAATTAATTACACTCCTAGAAACTGTTTTTTTTCCTCTAGCTAAGGAAGTTAGAAAGGCTAATATTTTTTTAAAGTACAATAACATTGAATCTAGTAACCGAGATAGCCCAGTTGCAAGAAAACGCCAATCTTAACCGGAGAATGCACGTTCAGGCCCCGGCAATGACCAATAAGTTTTCATGTACTTAATCTGTATATATATATATATTCTTATATAATTATATGTTCCTATTATATATTCCTATGATTATGTCCGATGTTATTCTAGTGTGGTGGAATATATTCTAAAACTTCTCCTCAAAAGAAGAGGTAATTTTCTTTGTCATTTACTATTTAAAATCTTATCTAAAAATCCAAGATTTATATATTATTCCACATATTAATAAACATTTCATAGCGGTTTTATATTTACACGTTATCTTCTTCTTTCAAATATCACATTGCTAGTGACAGAAAGAGAGAAATCGACATATAACCACTCAGCTGCATAGAGTTTCTTGTTGGACCAAGGAATTCATAATAATTACAAATATATTTTGCATTGTGAATAGTGTATCTAAAAAAAATGTTTCTTAGGGAAATATATATATATATATATAGGTATACAATCATTATTTTTACCAAAATATAAAACTTTAATGTATTTCCGTTTGAAATGGGTTTGAGTGACAGTACTGACAGGTATAAGACACATATACTCATAAGATCCCATTATCGACAGAGGATTGTCAACCGTAACTTACGGTTCACGGTTCTATCTTTGCAAATTTCTATGTTATCAATTCACCTGATCAATTTGCCTTTCTGTGTATAAATATATAAAAAGACCTATGTATCCATTACAGAAAGTATACTCACACATGTTATTTACATATATCGATGAAAATTATCGTATCTGATTATTACTTTTGCATATTCAAACACACGTTATGATAATTATATAATTAAATAAAAAAGCCGAGATGGCCTAGTGGTTAGAACGCGTGAATCTTAACCGACGATCGTGGGTTCAAACCCGGGCAAGCACCACTGAATTTTCATGCGCTTAATTTGAGTTTATAATTCATCTCGTTTTTGACGGTGAAGGAAAACATCGTGAGGAAACCTGCATGTGTCTAATTTCATTGAAATTCTGCCACATGTGTATTCTACCAACCCGCATTGGAGCAGCGTGGTGGAAGAAGAATGCAAATAATTTATATTAAATTTTATAACAATGATTTTATAATAGAAATATGTAACCGACCAGGCCGAAGAAAAAACAAAGCCATAGAAATGAAACAATACAGTAATTGAATGAAAACTTGATTCTTTCTAGTACAAGGATATTATATATATTCAAGTTCATTTATGTAATAAGGTATCCAAAGTACAAGTTGAATTATACTTAAAACCTAACATGATGACGACAATAATTTATACTTGACATAAAATATTCTGTGACAAAAAGAGCCAGATATATACATAGCTATATAAGAACACAACTGATCTCTTTATCTCGGACATTAAAATCAACAAACAAAATGCAAACGGTAACAGATAAAAAATTCAAGATTACACATGATATTAACAAGCAAAATGGATAAGAGAAAAACGATAATTTAAGTGACAATAATAATTGTACTACCAAATTTTAATCGAAATTCAAAAATGGTAACCTAGGTAGTAATGTATACAGACATTTTATTAAGCGACACCCGAAACAAAATATGAAGTAATTTGTCCTTACAACTGCGAATATAAGCTCGTTGCAGAACACGACCGTAATAATTGTTATGCGACATTAACGATGATAATAAATAATTATAACATATAAAGGATAGAACCAAAATAGCGCATAATTTTTCGACACTTCACGAGTGAGATATGAGTTACAGAAGTTCTGTAAGAGGTTGAAACTCACCTCAGTACTCGCTCATGAAACTTCAGAAAGACATATGACATTGACAATTATAACAATTCAAGAATACATTATCAAAATAGTATATCACCATAAGTCGGTTGTCATCATTTCACGGGTGAGTAACGATGTGAGTTCATACAGAATAGCAGTCGAGTGCGATTTGCGAGTGACTGAGAAGTATTTTTTATATCTAATTCGTGGTCGTCAGCTGACTGATCTGTTGATCACGGCATGTGCACGAAGAGTTTTTTTACACCTGTTTTATACACATTACAGTCACTGTTGTCGTAGTTGAAAGGACACAATAATCAAAGAATATTCTAGAATATTAAAAAAATATTAGACGTGAAAATTTTGGAAAATTATAATTACTGGTACGAAAACTGATAATATATTTGATATATTGAACTAATCTAATAAAGATTATTGGAAAACATTAAAAAAGAGAGTGAACGTATGTGATTTATTTAGGTCGAATAGTTAACATAATTATCGTGAAGAGTGCCTTAGTGTTACTTATGCAACTACCAGCCCGCAAAAGGAGTCGCACGCGCACTACCGTTACGATGTTATGTCATTAATGTTATATAATTTTGTCCACAATGACAATAATAGTAGGACAAATTGCGTTGTTTTCGAAAAGCCAACTCTAAAATAGTACAAATGCATAAGCAATTCGATTATATTTTCACGAAGTTATTTCAAAAATAGAATCGTATAACGATTATAAAAGAAAAAATTAGACCTAGTTTTAATTAATTCAAATGAAAAATGGTGAACATTGTCTACGGGAAGTAAAAAGAGCAAGGTTGTTTTTGTTTAAAGTCCTTGGTAGCGTCATATATACATATAAATATGATCAGCATATACATACGGGTGAAAGTAATCCGACTCGATATCTGCCTCGATAGTAAAATATTTAAAAACGACTTATGTCTAAATCCTTTACATATTCTAACTATTTTAATCAACATATAAATATTTAATCACATGTTACTTATTTAATACGATAAAGTCTTAAAAATTACGAGTTATTTATTTCAGAATAGAATCATTGATATTAACTAATTGTCATCGTCAATTTAGACATTAGACTATTAAACAATTTTAAAAGATTAAAAATGTATGTTTATTTGAACAATAGCAAAAGCGGTTTTGAAAGCTTGAAATACAGTTTGTGACGTTTCCTTCAAAATATGTCCTTTTTGCGTAAATAATACCCGTTTAAATTAAACAAGATAAAAATATTTAAATCATTAAGTAAGTAATTTAAATTGATTTTGGTAACTCGCAAAAAGCCATCTTAACTTACAACGAAGCAGTAAAATCACAAACACACATATAAATTATATTTATTTGTATATATATATGGAATGAAACAATATTGTGTTAATATTAGACGTTATGAGCTCGCGTCAGTGTTGTATTTCTAATTCGTGTCAAAAAAGTAAACCTGAATCTACAAGTTCCAACCCTGTGAAATGTTTTTCTTTAAATGTACCCTTTGTATTATGATAATGTTATAATTTTTATGCTTTTTTTTATTACATGTCTTTTATTGTACGTATGTTATCGCAAGATTGGTTATTTAAATAGAGTTTATTTAGCTTTTTTTGTTATTATTTTTTAACGAATATTATAGGCACAGCTTATATGTCTTCTTGTATAGATATATAAAGTTTTGTCCGTTGTCTTTATGTTGTGTTGTTATCTTGTCCTTTTCAGTATCATACATGCCATACCCGCTACGGACCCCGTCGTCGGATACGAATATAAAAATAAACAGAATTATGCGACATTTGATGCGTGTATGTACGTAGCAGGGGCTCGCAAGTACAGTCGTAAATAATTACTATTATTCACTTTAGATGCACTATATACTTCAAAGATTTGATAAATATTTTTTTTACTTACTTTGTTTTTAACATGCCTTTTTTTTCTAAAAACATATTCGGTGTTGGTGTCTGTGTCTCTACATAAAAATTGGAAACTTTTGTTAACAACAAGCGTTGATAGCAAAAAATTTATTTAACCAAAAATTAAAACTGACGTTCTCAACGACCACGTACATTGTTGCATTATTGTTGGTGTATTTCTGGATCATTAACATAAAAATTGCCAACCATATATACGCTTAAAAATGCGTAAATTATTTTGATGCACAACGTAGGTATTAGCAAATATTCAACAAATCGCTTTCATTTTTTAAATATTTGCATTGGCATTGACTGTATATACGGTGTTGGTACTAACATATGTATTTGCTATATCATCTTATAAGATCAGTGGGTGGAGGTTGTACTGAGGCAGTTCAAAGCACATCGCACTACAATATTGCAGTGAATCAATTAAATTACACTCAAATACAGAAATTGCACTTTGACATAAGCAATAAATTATATATTACCATGTACACACATATTCGAAATACAGTTGTCTTACTGATTTTAAGCTTGAGGTTCAATTGACTTGATTAGCATAAATACTCCTTTCACGACAAAAACATTCAATATGAAAGGATTTTTGGAAATTTCAACTTCGAATTTGAGTGGTAAATTTGTATGAACGTATTCGTTCGAAATCGTGTCGGGCACCTAAGCTATATCAAATACACTGTACATAGAAATTTCACATACCTATATTATTAAAATAAATATATTTTTTCTATAATATCACGTTCAATACGTACAATGAGTATAAGTCATTTTGTGCGTATTTAGTAATGATAAGCCATTTTATTTACAATTTCATTACAATTTTACATAAACAATAATAATTCAAAACACGAACTCTAACTACGTCACCACAAGTCACTAATATGAATATATATAATAAATGTACTAAGTCTTAAATTTATTGCCACAATTTTCAGCGAACCAACAAGTTTTTGAGAAGTCGCCATGTGGGAGGGTGTGGGTGACGGTACACTCGCCAAGTATTCGTACACCGGGGGAAGGAAGCCTACTGGATGCCATTGAACTTAACTGGGATTTCAGCTCCTGTTCTAATATACCCATGCAGGTAATTTATAAATTTATTTGTTTATTTACACGATACGGATAACGGATTATCGTATATTTCGTTTTTGATCCTTCACTTCTAGGTTGTCTATGCGTGTACGGGTATGTGACATGGAAATAAATACCGTCGAATCTATTACAGTTAATATAATTTTAAAATTATTAAAAAAAATTAAAAATTTATATTGATACAAATAAATTTGCAACGCTTATGGCAACACTGTTGAAGTGTCATCAAACCGTTGCTAGCTTCTTTGATTGCTGCAATTATCCGCTCTAGATTACCTAATGTTCTATTGTAAACGTCATAACAACCATAAATTAAAGACTGCACAACCACAGCTCTAAATCATCTACAAAAAAGCTATTAGAATCAATCAAGCAACAATTTAAAAGGCGATCCGTTATATATATTTTATTTATCACTATTATATGAATGACTCGTTGATCTAGTGGTTAGTTTATAGGGCCGTAAGAACCGACATCTTAGGTTCAAATCCCAATTTAAAAGTTTCTGGGTTTTTCTGATGACAAATTCTCAGTAGCATCCCGGAGTTTGGAAATTGGCAATGTTTACACTCTCGTCACTCGGAAATCACTTTTATTCGTGGTCATGTCGGATTTATCGTCATCGGAATATGAGTGTAGGAATAGTGAGTGCACCTATGTTTGGACACACACACTTGTGCACTAATATGACCCGCGCAGTTGTTCAAAGTAGGTCGATATCGGTCGGATCGGTCGATAAGGATGACATCGTTACTATTATAAAACTGTAGATTATTTATTTTGTATATAATTCAAGTACTTTTTTTTTAAATAACTAACAAGTAATCGTGTATTTTTTTAAATAAATACTTTTATAAATTTATCAAAAAACATGATAGGAAAACATAAGAAACATACGTTTATATTCTATTGCTATATGATTATAGCGTTCGCTTATATATTGGGGTTATTTTTTTACATCCTTATCATCATTCATTGTACTCGTTCAGGGTTACCATGTGTCCGATATTCGTGCGGACAGTTCGTTAATGGTTTGTCCGGAAAATGTATATGTATGATTTTGTTCAAAATTACCGCAAATTAGCTTCATTGTGACAAATGAATCTTTGTTTTTCGTTTTAATTACAAGTCCAAAATCTTTATTACATATAGAACTGTCACACTTGCTTATTGAAAGTCAAAAATCTACCACCGGTTCGGAAATAATCCAAATCGATTATTCACACTACGTTTATTTTAAAATAATCATTCGATTTCAAGGTGAACTCGAAGCTTATATTTTATAGGTTACAAAATTTATTCTGATCTTTACTTTTTCCACTTATCCAAAATCTAATTGAAAAGAGAAATAATTTGAATTCATCGTAAGAAATAAAGCGAAAAAGAATACTTGCAAACAAACTCACACACACACACACTCAAAGCAAACATTCGTATTAGGATTTATCTCATATTAATATTAAGTAACAATGTATTTTATTGTACATATTAATACTTACTCTACGTGTTCATTTTTAATTTTCTTTTTATTGAATCCGTTATACCGATTCATTTTTCATAATCAAAACTCTCTTTATTTGTCAGGCCAGATAGGATATATCTGGCCTTATTTTAATACCAGAATATAGCTGTACAATCTACTAGTGGAAGGGCTTTGTGCAAGCTTGTCTGTGTAAATACCAACCACTCATCACATATTCTACCGCAAAACAGCAGTACTTGGTATTTTTGTGTTCCGGCTTAAAGGGTGAGTAAGCCAGTGTAATTACAGGCGCAAGGGACATAACATTTTAGTTCCCAAGGTTGGTGGCGCATTGGCGATGTAAGCGATGGTTAACATTTCTTACAATGCCAAAGTCTATGGACGTTGATGACCACTTATCAACAGGCCCAAATGCTCGTCCGCCTACCTATTCTATAAAAATTTAAAAAAAAAACAATCATTTCTGTAACGTTGTTGATGAAAAGTACAAGTTATAATAAATAAAATAAAATAATTTATAACAATCCTTTTTGATTACCAATTTTCTATCACTCAACGGTGTCTGTTTCGTGTCCGGCATTTTTCATCACCTGGTAACCCTGCTCGTACTTACGTTGCGAAACCGATAGTCCAACTCTTTTATTCATACGTCCCGTCGCCTGACGATCGTCATTATAGCCGTTGTGTGTAAAATTATTACACCGAACGGAAACACACAAACATAATACGTAACGATGCGCTTTATGAAGCGATTCAGTGATTCACATCGAGCGTTTAATACATCCGAACATTGATTGATTTATTTACAATGTCGAGAAAGAAAGTTAACGAAAATGTCGATATCTCACGAATTACGCTTATAAATTAATTTTATTTTTTGTGGTGTTTACTTTTCTGTATCAACTTTACCACAATTCTCTGTTTTTTTTAATTGTAATGGATAGGCGGACTAGCAAATTGACATGAGTTGTCACCCTGCCCATTGTGCCTTTAATTACGCACGCTTAAGTATTCTTCAAACTGAAACACAATAATACTAAGTAGTTTAGCTGTAGAAGTGCGAAAGGAGTGGTACCTAAACAGCTAGCTTGAACAAAGCTACCACCGACTAAAAGTGTAATATTTGCAATAAATATAATACTTATAACAAATAAAATATAATATTTACAACATCTGATTATTGCGATTATTTTTTAGATTAGATTTAGATAACTTACTGATGAAATTGCATACGACACGATGTTCACATCCACCCCATGTGTATCCAAACCCTAGATAATACACAATTGGCTTATTTTATTTTTTAATAATTTCAGATAGGTCTCTTTGACAACAGGCCGCTATTATGGAACCACGCTTTAGCTGTATTTTCCATTGACTCTGTAGAGGGTTTCATTGTAACGAACATATCACTGGGCGAGGGCAAATTGCCAGCTGGTTGGGATACCGGCACGGGTCTCAAAGGCCCTCATTGTCTTTGGCCCTGGGTCGGAGCCGGCGACAGTCATATCGTGGCCTACAACTGCCTGAAAATACAACCAACATGGATGGAAGATAATGCGTAAGTATACAATATGTCTGATTATTGTTGATTGTTGACTGTTTTTATTAAAAATGATTGACATACAAGAAAATTTGTCACCTGATTGTAATTGCTCACCACCGATAGGCATTGGCACTGTAATAAATTTTAACCATCTCTTAAATGTTCAATGCACCACAAACCTTTTGTACTAAACTACGTAACCTTTAATAATATGCCCCTTGTGTACTTACATTGATTTTGCCCAAAATATTCAACTATAGTATGCGTGACGCTCAGCATACGTGACACATGTATAAAGCGAAACTAAATTACATTTCAACATCGATGTAGGTAAGCCTGCAATTTAGGTGAGCAATTACAATATGTATTAGCATTTGCAATACAATTCGCTGTTTTAATTGTTTGATTACAATATATTTGTATTGTGAAATATTTCTCTTTTATACTGTCGTAGTTAATTTAGTAAAAACTCGTTATTCATACTTAAATTGTGGACATATAATAAAAAAATAGTAACACTTAAATTTAAATTGAACGAATCATTTCTTTGTTCACAGTCTTTTGTAATTTCTTTTTTTTTTTAATTTGAATATAGTAGCTTCAGACCTCAAGGTCTATGATTCGAATCTAGGAAGTTGGTATTGTTACACTTCAACGCCCCAGAAAGCATGTTAAGTCGTTAGTCTTCCGCCGTATCTCTTTCTCTGGTCGTATCGAAGTGTCTTCCTATTGCACTATGATGAATGATTATAGTTCTTAAAATCCGGTACTGTATCTGCAATTCGGTTATGAGAACATTATTATTATCCATTTAATTAATTATTAGCACAAATAGATTATGACCAAAAATTTTCGTCAAAATTATTAATTTAAAATTCATTCAGAGGAAATCTAATAAAATATCGTTTATCATCGCAGGCCATAAACACGTATCAAGCCAATATCCATTATCTTGTTTAGTACTTATGAAGAGGGATGAGTAAGTTTTATTTAGTGTTCAACAAAGCGAACAAAGATATTATAACATTCACTCTTTAATCAAAAGATGAGCCTTCCAAGTGTCTCGTTACTTTCCTGCCTACGTATTTCCTTACAAGTTTATTGCATCCAACGTTACTATTTAGTAGGCAGGTATATATACGGAATCAATTGTGTAATAATAAAGAAATTCGATACTCGCGATATTATGTTCAAGAATAGTTCTTCTTACGTTCAGAAGAATTACTGATTGACGTTTTACGAAATGCTAGTATTTGTGATACATCCGTTATTCATAACTTTCGAATCATTCAACGGTTTAAAAATTCCATAAAATTAGCAGCTATTTGATAAAGCTGGCTTTTTATCGCCAAGTTATAGTGCTAAGTAAACATTAATACTAAAAATGTATCAGATGATTGGACAATGTCAGATATATTATAATGCACAAGAGTGTGTATGTCCTCTCTATTCCCGCACTCTCATAATCCGATGGGCCGGCCAAATTACACGACCTGAAAAAATTCAGGCGGTTTTACGTGCTTTCCGAGGTACAGGAGTGTACACACTTCGAACTTCTAGGTAACCATTCGGAGTCCAGACTCCGGGCTGCTAATGAGAATCAAGCCACGATTGTAACTTACTTGTATAATCAAAATGTAACAATCACAGATTTCTTCAAATACATTTTGTTTAATAAATTATGTATTATATGTATAAATGTAATTAATTTATAAATCTATCAACAGAGATAGAATAAACAAACTACGCGTGGGCGAGTTGGTGATTCCGGGCACGCATAACGCTGGCGCGTGGCGATTTGATACGGAAATAAGCACCGTCTCCAGAGATAGCTTCGTCCTCTGCCAGGACCGGTCCATCTGGGCGCAGCTGGTCCACGGCATCAGATATTTTGACTTCAGAATTGCCTATTATGATTTTTATCCACGGGAGGAAGACAGGTATCACTCTTTTTTTAGTTTTTATCTTCACTGTAACAATAAGACACACCTACATCTTTCCGACTCTGTATAACTTCAGAAATAGCTCGAAGCTCTTTATGTTTCACATGTAATCAATCTCGAGTAACATTATTACATTTTTAATTAGTATTATTCATCTCCGGTAGTAGTAACGCGTGCCGAGATGGCCTAGTGGTTAGAACGCGTAAATCTTAACCGATGATCGTGGGTTTAAATCCAGGCAAGCACCACTGAATTTTCATTTGCTTAATTTGTGATTATAATTCATCTCGTGCTTGACGGTGAAGGAAAACATCGTGAGGAAACCTGCATGTGTCGAATTTCACTGAAATTCTGCCACATGTGTATTCCACCAACCCGCATTGGAGCAGGGTGGTGGAATAAGCTCCAAACGTTCTCCTCAAAAGGGAGAGGAGGCCTTAGCCCAGCAGTGGGACATTAACAGGCTGTTACTGTAGTACAACGCTTATGTTAGGAGTGTTTTCAACACTAGCCTAAGAGTACCGTTCCATTAAGGCTTAAGCATATCTAGCACAGATACATCGTTGCTCCGTTGATACATTTTTTATTAAACCATCAAGTCAGGTCACTCAACAAAAAAACAAAAATATATACCATTTTAATACAACTTATCACCACTTCTGACGTTAGCTTAATCTTTATTTATTAAATATGACTATTCAAAGAATATGTTCTTGTTACGTGCATGTAAAAGTTATAACAAACATTGTACAGAATTAGATATATTTAACTCAAAAATTAGCGAATTTAAATTTAGTTTACGTCATATAATTAAATTATAGCAGTTTCACTTGCATCTTGTGCTTTCTGTTTTTGTTTTTATTTTTAATATAATATGTCATTTGTTTGTATTAATTTTTAGTGGAAACTTGATTGATTTATGTTTTTCTTATATTTGTTTTTTTACTATTAAGTGTAATTATAATTGTTTGTTTCCCAAATAAATAAATAAATAAATAAATATCTTCACTACACTACAAAGACTTCAATAAGATCTTCTCTCAACTCAACTTTTTCTCTAATTTTAGTCGATTAGTTCGTATACGATTTTTACAATACATAGATAGTTTATACTAAACTGTAACAGACAATCTTTGTTCCAATCGCTACAGCGCCACATGTAAGTCGTGATAGTGGGGCGCGTCTACGTGTATTAAAATAACTAAAAGAATTAATATTATTTGTATTATTACACCTACTATTATAACAACCGTTCGTGTATGTTCATTTATTTCGTTGTGCAATAAAGTATAAATAAATAAATGTTTATCGTTCATTATCATAGCATTCCAATATAAAAGGTGGAGTTCAAAATGCTACTTGTGTAATTATGAAAAGTTTTGTAAAAATAGAGGTCGAATTAAGAAAAAAAATCCCCCCAACTTTGACCATTGGAAATTACTAAACTCATAGTCACTATTGATTTTTTATTATTAGTAATTTAGTACATTTGGTTTATTGAAGTATCCAAAATATTTTTTTTAAATACAATATGCCGTAATAAATCTAACAGAATACGCTGTTACAACAATTATTATTATTTGTTAAAAGCAAGTGATTACGTGACTTACTGATCAACGGTCGCGTTTCGCTTCCTCGATTAGCAAATGTAGCAACACGACGTAATATCAATTTTCAACACTACCTCGTTTACTTTACGTACTATATTTTTGTTAATAAGATTATTTTTTAAAAAAAGAACGAAGAGAATTTATATTTCGAAATTCAAAAATATTAGAGTATACAGATAATAAAACGCTGTGTTACGTAACGTGTTACGCTAAATAATTCAATTTAATTTTATATAAACCTAAATAGTTTGTTTATTTGAACGTATTAGTTCGATCGGTTTGTTGTTATAGTTGTTTTTTTTATTAGATAGCCCATTTATTGGGAAAGGTTATGTAAAATACGAGTATATAGCACTAAAATACGAAAGCAGATAATTAACTGTTAAGTCATATAATGTCAAAATCACAAATCAAATTCTAAATTTATACTTCAAACCAAGCAGTTCCTATTACATTATTAAAAATCAATAATTTAATATAAATTAATAACTGTGAGAAGTTAAATAATGTTATAGGCTTCCATGTATATATAAAAAAACAGGTGAATCTATTTCAAGCAGTAATATACTTTTGCGTCTTTATTCATAAAAGCGTTTAATTCAAAAGAATTATTAAAATATATAAATTATACTGAAAGATTTATATAGTTCAAATAACATAAATGAAAGTAAAATAAACCGTATATCGTTTACGCTTAAAAGCACTTTTTAATCTTAATTTTACAAGAATATTTAAATGTAAAACGTTTTCCTGGTGGTAGGTCTTTGTGCAGGTCCGTCTGGGTGGGTCACCCACTCATCAGATATTCTTATTGTTAATATATATTTCTTCAGGATAAACATTAAAATAATAATTTTAAAAGATGAATACGATAGAAATTTTGACTAAAAATTTAAAACGTAAATTAATTTTAGTGATCGAAAACACTAACACCCTTATGTATTGCTTTCAAGTATTTGACGTGTGATAAAATTAATGCACAGTTAATTAGATATACGCCGAGATGGCCCAGTGGTAAGAACGCGTGAATCTTAACCGATGGTTGTGGATACAAACCCGGGCAAACACCACTGAATTTTCATGTGCTTAATTTGTTATTATAATTCATCTCGTGCTTGACGGTGAAGGAAAACATCGTGAGGAAACCTGCATGTGTCGAATTTCACTGAAATTCTGCCACATGTGTATTCCACCAGCCCGCATTGGAGCAGGGTGGTGGAATAAACACCAACTCTTCTCCTCAAAAAGGGAGAGGAGGCCTTAGCCCAGCAGTGGGACATTCACAGGCTGTTACTTATTAGATTCAAACATATCAGAATGCCGTAATTACCCACGGATAACTGCTGCTTGTAGCAATGGGATTTACAGGCTGTTATTATGTCAGAATAAAGTTAAATGTGTTATTTCTTATTCCAGATATTGGTTGAACCATAACTTAATTCGTGTGCGTCCCCTCATACCGCTCTTGAGAGAAATTCGAGCTTTCCTTGACAGTACTAGAGAGGTAAATTAAAAAAAAAAAATGTTTATTTTAATAAAATAAATCAACAGTAACTTAAGTCACCGACATCGCGCGTAGAATTAGCTCTGAAGTGGAAGTGGGCTGGTTATGTCTCCAGGCGCATTGATGGCCGATGGAGCCGACACGTGTTAGAGTGGAGACCACGCTTAGGCAAACGTAGTATAGGACGCCGTGTGACAAAATGGACCGACGATTTAAAAAAGGTGACAGGTGCGGGATAGATGCGGACTGCCCAAGATCGGGATGGTTGGCGTTCTATGGGGAAGGGTTTCGTCCAGCAGTGGACGGCAAAAGGCTGAAAAAAAAATCAACAGTTTTAAAAAGTAAAAAAAGTAAAGTAACAGCCTTAAAAAGTATAAAATCGATATGTACTTATAATTGATAACATTAAACATAGCTATTACTTTTAAGCAAATTCTAAACAGCTATTGTGGTTGGGAATGGTGCGTTCTCCTAAAATGGGCAGTACATACTTAGCTTAATTTGATATAAAGCACGTGTTGCATGTATTGAATTAAATATGTAATTTAGCATTATATATTGTGTGGTTGAACCACACGTGGTTGAAATACCAAGTATAAAATTGTGTACAATTTCAGCTCAATGGGTTAGGTTGTACTCTTTTAACATTAAATTGCCCGTGGTTTAAGCACAGGACTTAAAGAATGTATCCACTAAGCCAAAAAGACAGTCGACAAATGTCAAATCTGATATTTCTTTTTTCAGGTAGTATTTCTCGATGCTCACCATTTCCCGTTGGGTTTCTATCACCAAAACGGCGCTCCTATCCGGGAGGTGCATCTCGGCTTACTGAGACTCGTCCAGCTTGAATTGGGACCTTACATAGCCTCGGCCTCACAATTCGCTACCGGTTCTGGTACGAGAGGACCGACTCTGCAAACGTTGGTGGAAGCTGATAAGCGTCTTCTTTTTAGCTATGTCGATAATAACATAGTTGCCGGTAAGTAATATTGGTATTAATGGAAATCTTACAAAAATCGTAGCAGCCACTCGAATATGAATTTCAATCAAATTGGTTGAAGTGGTAGTAGTGGTAGTCTTTGTGCAAGCCCGTCTGGGAAAGCCCTCATCATCAGATATTCTACCGCTAAACAGCAATATTTAGTATTGTGGTGTGCCGGTTTAAATTGAGTGAGCCAGTGTTTATAGGCTCAATCTTGGTCCTCGAGGTTAGTGGCGCATTTGAAGGAACGTTTAATGTTTCTTACATATTCAATGTCTATGGGCGTTGGTGACCACATACCATCAAGTGTTCCATTTGTCCGCCTGCCTATAACATAAAATAACAATTATTTTCCTCTTCAATCTATTAATCAAATTAATAAATATAGTAAAATAATTAACCATGTAAGTTTAAGTACATTTGTATAGGTTAATACAAAAGCAAAATTTTTCGAAATTTTTTTTTGACATTATATATATATCTCTATTATATTCCCTATACTAATATTATACAGAGATAAGATTTCATTTTTTGTGTTTGTTTGTAATGGATAAACCAATAAACCGATTTTAAAAAATCTTTCACCGAAACAGAAAGTTTTATTATCAGCGAGTAACATAGGCAGTATAATATGAAAAGGTGTTACTGAAAAAAAATAACTAAACGGATTAAAATAACGTCTATTCGTATCTCCAATGTAAGGCATATGTAGTGTTTTTTTATTGATGGATAGCGTTGACGTTAACTACGATTTTATGGAATGAAAACAGCGCCATCTATTGACAATAATTGAAATTCCATAACAAAACGTCAACGCTATCGAATATGTAAAAAAAACACACTAGGCACACTATTAGGTAAAAGTAAAGTATAGTGACAGTGCGTAAATATTCCGGCCCTCTCTACTTTTGAGGAGGAGAGCATAAGCTAAACCTTCTGCTTAATATAATACTGTGGTGGGGAGAAGATTTGAAACTTAGTTTTCCAAGTTGCACACACGAAGAAGGATTTCATGCGACACATGTTTTCACACAATGTCACAATGTTGACACAATGTTTTTTCTATAATAACTTATTATGATCGATTGAAAAGAAATACAAATAATAATGTAATTCGAATTTTGTCGTTAAGAAAATGCTTGAGTAAATTTTAATCGAATATAACCGCCTCAAATGACTTCTGCGGGTTCTTAAATACAGACTGCCTGTGTTTCATGTGGTCCGACCAGTGTGTCTAATGTACCCGTTTAGCTGAATTAATGTGTTCTCCAACCGGCTGTATAAGAATTACGGTGTTGCTATTCTAAAAATAAGGTATATCAGAGTGAAAAAAATACGGTAAAGTAAAACACGAGTAAAATCAAATTCAGTTACGTCAATTTTTATATAGTTTGTGTTATTTATATATTCAGGCGTTTTATTATATAGTGAGACTTAAATTATGTATGCTGCTATTTATAGAAAATAAAGTTTATATAAAAAAATAAGTAACAGATGCTGATAAAAATGTCCTACTGCTGGCAAGTTCTTCTTTTTTAGAAAAAGGTTAGGAACGTAGATTGATAAACATGAGACAGAGTTTTATTCGACACATACAAATTATTTAGGGAATGTAAAAAATGCCATGCGAATAATAGCTACAATGAACAGAATAATGGAATAATGTAAACTAGATAATAAAGATTTTTATTAATGCATAATGAACTAAACTGTTTTATCTCTTAATAAAGATTCATTATATTTGTTGTTTCTCGTTATATACAACTTCTCGTATTCGTTTAAGTACGCCTGATATTAAAAAGTATATAATGGTTGAATACGTTATAACGTGTCATCATATTTTTAAACACGATTAAAAATTTAGCAACCTAGGTTACCTTAGGTTTAGGTTTTATTTACAATTGAATATAACAGCAAAATTATTGTATTGTTACAGGGAACCGGTGGTTGTGGCCAATTTTACCTCATCTTTGGGCGAACACAAATAGCCCAACGGACCTGTTTCACTACCTAGATCGGATGATCGACATGTCTCCCCTGCCCTCTTCCCGCTCCCCGCTGTTTTCAGCGATGGCTCAAACGACACCTACAGTCTTAGACATACTCTTCCTCAGGGGCTCACTTCGAGAAAACGCTGATTCCGTCAATCGTAATGTAACGGCACGTCTAATAAGTCGGTGGCGACACAACGCAAACATTGTCTCTTCCGATTTTTTCCTCGCCAACGACGTCATCGATGTTTCAATAGCTGTCAGCGTCGAACGCTCTAATCGATTATGACAAAGTGGAGTTCGCCTCCGAAACGGCGGGATCATCGTCAACAAGTCGTACCGCATTCCAGTGAAAGCCTATGGGCGACTTCCCTCTGGTCTTCCGCTTACCGAGTACCACCGAAACCGCTCCAAAACTCCACGTTGACTCCTATAAATATTTAACCAATCTATTTAACATAATGATTCCCGTTACCGATCAGACACATCCTGTGCAGGAATACGATAAAACTGGTTGACCACAGTGAGATATATTTAGGTGTATTTATATATGTATTTTTAAGTGTGAACTAGTCCATCATTACTTGTTAAGAAACGATGTATTTTACAAATGCCAAATAAAGTATATTATTGTATAACGACTCTAAAATTTTATAAAATAAAAGAGGGTACATAATGATTAATTTTTTACTTATATTAATTTATTATACGTTACAATAAATAGAATGTAAATATTATTAATAATTGTACTTGCAACAAAACGAGGTAGATTAGCCGTGCACAAAGCACGTTCAGTCATATCTTATATCACGTGTGCGGAGCCAACAACGGCAATAGCTCCGCGCGACTCATACGAGATAAAGCCCGGGCGTCGAGACCCATCGCAGCCGCCGCGCCGCGGACGTCGAGACCGAAGCTCTGTAACAGCGCAGCTAGCGCCACCTCCTCGCCGGTCCGAGGATCACGTAGTCGAGGGCAGGAACCGTTGCACTGCGGCCAAGAGCATCGTTCCACAAGTCTTCTTGGCGCGCATCGTGCGCGCTCTTTCCTACTACCGTTACTAAATCGTCTCTCCCAGCACGAGATTGCTCTCGGCAATGACACACCTGATACATTAATCGCTAACCACTCGGGTCGCGCGAGTGCGCCGTGAGCGATGCACGCGGGTGCAAAAGTGGAACGTACGTTTTTAAGACTTGCGCGAATTGCGGAACCTGTCTCATGAACGGCGTCCCACTGTGCTCTAGTCCGCGGGGCTCGAACTCCCTCTGCAGTAAGTTGTGCAGAATCAAAAAGGTATTGAAAAACGAATAGAGGCGTTCGGATGTGGGGGTACAGCCGATACCCGAAATAACACAGCCACGGCTTGTCGCGATATTCTCGAACACATGCTGTCGGTGGTGATCCCAGCCACAATGAATGACCTAGCCGGGCGATGTTATCGGCTGATGAGGCCCTTCGTGCCTTTTGTGGTCTGTCCAGAAACCAGCCGGAATCAGCGATAGCTGCGACGCGAATACCATGCGCTCGAAGGCTTCTCCTTGCACCATCCGCGTGAAACATAACTCCTGTTCCACCTGCACTCGAACCGACGAGCAAGAGACGCCCAGCCAGCCCTAGCTGCAGAAGTTCATCGAATACAGAACGTACAATTAGTCTGCCTGTGAAGGCAAAGCTACTGTTGGAGCGTCGAAGGGTGCGAGTCCCCGTCCACATATCACTCGAACAGTACGGCAGCAGGACGTGGTTAGACGCGTGCCAGAGTGGATTTGCTTGCGGGTCTGAAGACAGCAAGGCCGGAGCTCGGCGAGCTCGAGGCCATCGCGAGGATGACATGAGACCCGGCCTGCGGCGCCACCGCGCACCACACGATGCCGCATCCCAGCAGTACCCGCCACCCTCTAAATACACCACCCAATGGTGATTATTGGTTCCACGTCGAATATAATACCTGAAATATCAAATACGATATTGTGTTACAATTATAAAAAATATTTATGTAAACAATTAATAAACATTTTTTTAATGAAAGTCAAAACCTTTGATCTTTTCCGTAGTTAAATATTTGCGTCGAACGGATTTTTATCTAATACAAAGTTCAAATTCCAATATACGCAATACGCTATCACAATATACATAAATGTTTATTTAATTAAAGTAATTAACATATTAATTGATTATTTGTGTTTCATTTAAAATGTGAATGTAATAAATAGTAGAGCAATGTAGAGAATTGTGGGATAAGCTCCAAGCCTTCTCTTTATTGAACATATAAGGCTTTTGCCTATTAATAAATAATGTAACAATTTCAACCATTTACTAAATAGTCGTATCAAATCTTACCCTGCACGTGAACCATCATTACAGGTAAGCGATGTGTTCGACAACCATACAAGTTTCAAACTGTCTGGAGCTGCGCTCTCACAGGCCACACTCATAATCACCTGGAAATTTAAAAAAAAACTTGAAAAAAAAAATCACAAATAAAACGTTACGCTTAAACAATTCCAACATTTATTATTGTAGAACAATAAAGATTCCAATTATTAAAAACCAACTAGCACTACGCGTACATTGCGGCGTACTGCGTAACGTTAAAAATACATATATATATAAGTAATATAATAATTCATTTTCAGCGTGACGCTTTTGTCTCAGGAAAACGTGTTATTGTCTTGTGCTTGTAACAATAACACTGAATGACTCGATTGGATGTAGTTAAAGAATTGAAGAGTACAATGACCCCATTAAAATATAAAATCGCAATAACTTCGAGCGCCTTGTACAAAGAAGTAACTTTTATTGCAATGACTCGGCTTTTCGTCATTATACAAAAATTGCAATTGTATACTTTTTCTTGCTTCTTCTACGCTACACACAGTTTACAGTTCTATAAAAAGTCACTTCATATCTCACTTGTGAAATCTTGGTAACCGAATTATGCTAATACGCATTTGATACATATCCTTTAAAGGTTATAATTAATTATTATAATCAATGTCGCATATCACTTCACTTCACTTCACTGATATCTTTCTGAATTTGTTCTAAGGTGTTTTATTTTTACGGAATAGCTCCACTGATACTAAAACCCGATTATGGAAGAGCAAGAAACAATGATGATCTTAATAAAAATGAACACTTTTATTTGATCGTATTATCATGTCATTCTTTCGCTATAACTGAACCTGAGTTGAAACTTCGTACAGTTAATGACAGAGTGAAGATTTCTGTAACAGTTTGTTAATTTCCCACTGCCGGGCTAAGGCCTCGTATTAAATGGCAAATTAGACATAAGCAGGTTTCCTCATGATGTTTTCCTTCACATTCAAGCACGAGATGAATTATAAACACAAATTAAGCACATGAAAATTCAGTGGTGCTTGCCCGAGTTTGAACCCACGATCATCGGTTAAGATTCACACGTTCTAACCACTACGCCATCTCATCATCTACATAATACCATCACCATAAACATTGTGTAACGAACGAGTTATATCGTTAATCGTTTACAAATAAAATATGATTTGCAGCACATGCTGTACATTATTTTAAAGTATAATATATATAATAATCTATGTGCCAAACCCGAATACATATATAACATTTTTAATCAGAGTATTATGCAAGGATCCTATTATGAAAGATCCCCGTGTTATTATGTTTATTATGAAATTATATAGTCCTGCGACTTTGAGACTTGACTAACGATGCCTCATTGTCAAAATAATATAATCAGTAGCTTAAGAGCTACACGGGAACATGACGTCATAATTAGATAATTGGGAGGGGTGACTTTGTATGAATTTTATATACTATGTGGGGAAGTAGTGAGTTACGCTTATGAAAACTGACAAATGGTAACACAATAAGGACTCCGAAATATACCCAAGTCTTTCAAGCGAAGCTTCAAGTATAAGCTAGTGTGTAATAAAATATATAATATGCTTATTCTTGCAATGTATAACAAAATAATTACTATTTCTTTTATGTAATTGTTGTAAGTGAGCAATTAAGTTAACAAGGGCATGGACGCTTAGTCCATAGAGTATTATTTAATATATAATAAAAAGATACCGATATACTTAAAATAAGACAATCCTACTAATTTTATAATCTGTGAAAACGGATGGATCTTTGTTACTCTTCCACGCAAAAACTACTAAACAGATTTGGATGAAATTTGACTTAATATATAGGCTATCTAATACTCCCTCTCACGCCGGCGCAACCGCGGGTGGAAGCTGGTAAAATATAAGCGCGAGCCTATTCGATTTGTACAAAACGTGAACGTTTAATAATAAAGATCTAACAGTAACAACAGGTGAATGTCCTGAGTATGACCCTCGTCTTAAGATCTTAAGGTCTGGCCACACTGCTTCACTGAGGATTGGTGGACACATACGTGGCTGAGTTTCATTCAAGGTTTTCCTTCATCAATGAACACAAAATGAATTGTAAACACAGATTAAGCAAATCAAGACTCATCGACTTTTAGCTGGATTCGAACCCGTTATCTTCAATTCAGATCCACGGTTTATCTCCTCTGTACTATAACGTCTCATAATTGCACCGGCTATTAAACTTATTCACGTACCATTTCACAATATACACGTGATGTTCAATTGTACTGAATTTATTATTTGCGGACTTGCTTAAAATTTTTTCACAAAATAAATTTGTCATTTAAAAAGAAATGCTTATTTGCGTTTAAAATATTTTCGGTGATTTTAAAATAAAAACGAGTTTAATGAAAAGTTACATTAACGTAGTTATATATTATAAAATGTAATCGTTTTTTTTTTTAAATCAACTTTAATATATGAATTGTTTATTATTTATTGCTAATCTTGCAATTTTTGAAAAAGATTTTATATAAGTTGAAGATGTTTGTAAAGTTTTTCAATGTTTCAATATGAATATTTCGGAAAGAATTTTTTTTTCTTTTCAGTTACTCATTAAAAAACTTTGATATTTACTATTTAAGATCATCACAGTCGAACCATAAAATTAGTAAATATAGTTTTTTGTTCAATTGTTTTTTAATTATTATTTTAAGTCATCTGTAATATAGTTGCACTTTTTAACAACTAAAGCATGTTATGTTCTCCTACAATTTTGAATAAATATAATTCAAATAGACCACGTATGTCCTTTATTAAAAGTAAATATGTATTGTTGGAGATCCATAATAATTCGTCAAGATAAAATTACAATATTACTATTTTGTAATAAATAAACCGGAATAAAATTTATCGATGAAAACATCACTAATTTACGAAATCTTAAATATCTTTTTATTATTACTTCAAAAGAATATTAACAATGCTCACTTTTTTATTGAAATTACTAATATTCCTAATTACACCAATTAAGCGTAAAGCCTGTGTTAGTGGGAACCTACGACTATTACATCGCTAGCCCGACTAGCGCTATTGACGATATCTAACATATATTTTAATACATATCGTATTTTATTATAAGATTTATTCAAAAACATTTGCTTTTACTAATATCAATACCTGTTTTATTTCATATATCACACTTAATTTTTGTTTCTCTAGAGTTTATTATAGCAAAATATAATGTTTCTCATGATGACTATAAATAGCAATTAACATACAAGTTCTAATATATGATAAATATAAAAACGTGTATTGCAAATGAAAATTCAATTTTCATGTCAACGAACCCAAATATTGAAATGTAAAAAAATCGTACTCATTATAAATTTCTTTTTTCTTAATACCTAATTAACTTCCGAATGTATATTTCATGATACACTTTATGGTATCAAATATAATAATATGAATTCTTTGAATATAAGAAAAAGTTTAAGAATTAGTTGAAGGCTTTCAGCATTTACGTTTCGTTTTGTAGGTCAAAACTTACATGTAACTTTTAAATTAGATTGTAAAATTTGCATATCGTACGCCTTCCAAGTTTCTAGATCTAATAGAAATATTTTATTTTGTATAGAAAATATAAAATCTAGTCTAAGTTTGTTAGCTATAAAACTAACCTTTTTTATAAATATGAGTTGAGAACAATTAATTATAAATGATACGTAAATATTCTGTAATTTATATACAAAAGTGCGTTATTTATTTGTTTGTCTTATATATGAATTGATAATATTATTTTAAATTGATTTCTTAAGTATTTATAGACATTTTTATTTCGCTAAATAACTTGTAAGCATTCGGTGTATTAAGCCTTTGTATTTTAAAATATTTTATAATAAATGATTTAATTGATTTTATGCTTAATTTGATATCTTACGAATAAAAATTTAAATAATAATTTAAAAAAAAACACCAAAACAAACACAAACTTAAATTATCAAAACAAAACACACGTTGCGCGAAATCGTCAAAAACACTCCAAAACAGTCGAAAGATAGCTGTCGTGTATAAATAAATATGAATGCGTACACAGAAGGTCCATGTGAGCCAGTAGGAGCGGCAGTGCGGGCCGCTGCTGACACTCATCACTAACGGCTGGCAGCTGGCGGACAGCAGCGCGGCAGGCGACCGCGGCAAGCACACCCCATACTGGCCGCCGCTCGAGCACCACTGGCAGCCGAGCACCGCGGCCGCGGAGACAGCGCGCGCTCACGGTAGCGCTAACGCTCCCTGTTTACAAAATAAAGCCTCTATTTAGAGCGAGGGCGAAGGGCCTCGTCGCGCGGCGTCGGACCGAATAAAGGTAAGAGGCGGGCGGCTCGTTTGTGAGACAGGGGCAGCGGGACCGGCTCCGGCGGCGAGATCAAACGCGCCGCAGATCAAAGGGGCCGCCGCGCGATCGGCATCCGTCATTATTATTATGCAAGCATTACCAAGCGCGCGTGACTCAGGCGAGTGGGCCACGCGAGCTGCGCGGGCGCCGCGCGGGCTCGCCCCTCCCCTCGCAACCCCAGTGTGCACCCCCCACGGCCGCACCTGTCAGCGCACCGCCCGCTCTACCCGCTCCGCCCGCTACGTTCCGGGCGAGCCCTCCGCGACCGCGGTCCGCATTCGCGCCTTTTCGCACAAGATTAGCTGCGCTATGTACACACGTGTTTCTTTTGAACATATTTTGCACCTTATTTGATTTTATAACTCTCTTTCACGAGCATTCCTGCGAACAGGTGCGCGCCAAAACTCCAGAATCGTTTAATACTTCGAGAATTTATTTGATCTTATTTAGTGCGCAGTTAAGACTACAAATTCTTATATTTATCTCAGCCGCTACCTTTTTGTTTGGCTTTTAAATTGGTGATTGATTGATTAAATTATGTTATTTTTATCTCTTCCAAACTCCAAAGCCAAGGTGCGTCGATCCTTTTAACGACGTATTCTGTAACCATTAAATGTCGTATCTATATATCTATTAACAAAATGGTCAATAATTTACATTCTCGCTCCATACAGACGTATCTCTAGTATCATATTCGTGGGAAAAAATATATTTGACAACGATAGAAGTGAAGTGTTTAAGGAGAGTGAGACTTATCCGTAGATCAGATGAAGGAATGTGGACACAGAGCTAAGTAGAATATAATTGGCAGGCGGCTCGGCAAGCGCTCAAAGCCTGTACCTGCATGTAAAAATGCCATCATAAAGCAAAGCCGCCACAATGAGCCCTGTGACAGTTGGTACCCACCTTTATGATGCCGACTCTGATATACGACGGAGTCGCATTAAACTTATTTTATCAACTGTTGATACAGCATCTAGCAATTCGTATAATAAATCAGGGCATCGAAAAGAAACGCGCTACTACTCAGTACTCATACGACAGAACGGGAGAAAAAACCATTTAGATCATTCAAAGTCTTTATTGCTTATTATTCAGCCCCATTATGACTTAGTCGGTACGCTCGTATAAAGGAGCTTCAATATAGACGACTATTATACAGTCCATTTTCCATAACAATAAGCTTAATAAAAGTTTTTTGTATGCTCCTTTAATAGGGTCTTATTAATTTATAGAGGTAGTAAACAGGAAATTTTAAAATGAGTTACGGTACCGCCTTTTGAGTAGCTTTTTTTTTATACAATAAAGCACAAGTTTATTATCAATATAATAAAAACATCATCGTATATTTATCTTTATTCGAAATATAATCTTTTAAAATTGCTTTTTCTTTACGGTCATAATAAAATCCGAACAAATTAATAATTTATTATTTCATACATTCGAAATTCGAATTACATTGATTTAATTCAACATACGACTGTTAATGTTTAAATCGATAGTCACCTTACGTAAAAGCAGGCAATAATGGTGTAGTTTTTACAGAAACGCGCTACTGGAGCACCGGCTCCCGGGCCGTGGTACAGTAAAAAAATTAATCGCCTTACTCCATAACGCTTAGACGTACAATCGCTAACATCGAGTTGATGCATTCAGTATAAAATAGCAATAATTAATTGATATATTGCCGCAATGCAACAAATGTTTATTTCATTCTATATATTATTATTCAATGCGTTATAAAATTATTCATGCATTATAATTCGTAATTACGTTGCGCAAAACGAGGAGAATTATTCAGTGCACACTGCACGTGGGATTATGTATGTACTTAGATTTATTTGTTTTTTATCTGTTACAAACAATACAAAATCTAATATAATAAAACGATTTAAAAAAATAGTTAAATTCTCAACGGAATATCTTTCTTTGCTTTTCATTATTAAATGAATACATTGATTTATATTCCAATCTATTTTCCATTTAACCCGTCGATTTCCAGACCCGGAGAGGTGCAACCGGTATCGAAAGTGGATCAGATGACACGTGCGGGGCTTGCCGCTAATTAGCGACAGAACACTTTTGCAGGTGACAGTGCACACGCCGCGTGAATAAGCGAGCGAAATACGAATGAGCGAGTTCGAGTAACGTAGTAGTGCGATTCACGCTCAGCCTCCGAATCACAATAAATCTGAGCCGATAAGTAGTGAGGCGGATTGTCGGCGCGGCGCGATCAAAGCGAAGGGAGGCACATGAAAGGCGCCGCCGATGTTCGCTAAGATGTTTCATTTGATACCGCGTTTCCACCTCCGCCCGGCACGTCTAATTGCCCTTTGTTCCGTGACATTTTAATTAATTCGAGTTTCAATTTCGAGTGACATGACATATGACAGTGGGATGATGTAGGTCGTTCGATACGCGAGCTTATTAACTAACACGACTCTACTTGACTCGGACTGAAGAGCGAGTATGATTAACTAGGAGTTTATAGAAACGCAACTTTACGTAATACTACAAAATAATAATGTAACCAAAGATGTTTGTTGTATACTGTATAACCAGAGCTACGTCAGATGGCAGTTTTATAATCATGCTTAAAAATATTACATATAGGATATATATACAATCAAAATATGCCAACCAGCTAAAAGACAATTCAATGTATTTGTATTTATACTGGTGGTAGGGCTTTGTGCAAGCTCGTCTGGGTACCACCCACTCATCAGATATTCTACCGCAAAACAGCAGTACTTACACAGTACAGTACTTGGTATTGTTGTGGTCCGGTTTGAAGGGTGAATGAGCCAGTGTAATTACAGGCACAAGGGATATAACATCTTAGTTCCCAAGGTTGGTGATGTATTGGCGATGTAGGAGATGGTAACATTTATTACAATGCCAATGTCATAACCAATGCCAATGCCAATGTAATGTCAACCACTTAACATCAGGTGCCCATTTGCCCGTCCGCCTACCTATAATAAAAAAAAAAAGATTTAAAATAAAGTGAGAAAAATATGTCAGACTTGTACAACAAAGTAACATACAACTATTGCGTATTGAGACAGGAATTTTAGTTCGTATGCAGATCATATGCAAATAAATTAATTATTATGCAGACCAATAGTATAAAACTAGTTGTCATTGCATAGCTTTGATATCTAGTTTTTTTTTTTTCATTTATACCTAGTTCATATAAGTTGAGGAATGCTTAAAATCATTCGACTTTCTGTAATATAATTATAAAACAGTAAAATTAAATATTACCTAAAATAATTATTAAGGTCCTCTGGTCTAAAGAGAGATTAGCCAACTAAGCAGGAGATTTTATAGTGCACAAGTGTAAGCGCAAAAACAGGTGCACTCTCTATTCCCTAGCTCTCATAATCCGACGGGACAGCAATCCGACACGACCGGATAGAGTTCAGGCAGGACAAACGGCTTTACGTGCTTTCCGAGGCACGAGAGTGTACACACTAGCAACTTCCAGACTCCGGGCTGCTATTGAGAATTTTCGATAGAAAAACCCAATAACTTTTTATTGGCCCGACCTGGGTTTTGCGGCCTTGCATCTAGATGGCTAGCACTAGACCAACGAGACGGTCGTATCTAAAATAAAATTTTAAATGCGAAAATACCTATCTCTCCACTAAGCCACTATATCGATTTTGATTAAATTTGATTTTAAGCAAGCTTGAATCCCAAGGAATCACATAGGCTCTTTATACATACTACTGTTCTCCTCAAGCGCGGGTAGACGCAGAGGAAAAGTGGTTAACAATTAAAATTCTTACATAGTATGCATTTTTTATAAAACGATATTTTCCAATAAATTCCTATAATTGTGATACTCCCTGGAAATAAAAATAACACTCAAACAATGATAAAAAAGGAGAAAAGATATACTGAGAACACATGTGTGGATATATCATTAATAGTGTTTTTTATTAACTAAATAATATTTTCAACAACAAAATTATTTATATGAGCACAGTGCCGTTTAATAGTTATAATTATAATAAAAATCTCGTATTAATTACAGCTACAAAACATGTGGCCGTTACGGGACGAGCACAGATAAATATTTACATTAAAATGCTACCTTAAAATTGTTTTTCACATACATTATATAAAATAAATAATATATAGAACAAAGGAATATAGTGATTATAGTGCGCTACGCACCCACAAGGGCGTGGAACGGGAAGGGTGACATGACTGCATAAGTTAATAAGATGCCGTTTGATGTCGCGGCATATGATTCAACTAGGCCAATAGACATCTCATAAAAACGAGTTATAATCATAATGTTATATCCGTAAAAACGAATAACGTATATCGTACAATGGACACATATAATCTTGCATAGATTCAAAGTCGGTAGCAGTTATTATCGCTTTATATGCATGAAGTAATAACATCGACCTTTGAGAGACCGTCAGCTACCGCGGTACGGCGTCGGTGGCGTCGGTTAATTAATTTGCTATAAACGATGTCGAATTAACTTTTCGGTGTTATTTACCGATGCATTTTTATCCAATGAGTTTACATTACGACGTTGATCCTCTTGAATGTAATTGCAAATAAAACTGCGATCAGAGATAATCTTAAAGCGATATTCAAGTCGAAGATTAATTCATCATACATCAGCGTATGATAGAGGTAATAATTAAAGCCTATTTCCGAGCTTTCATTTGGAATATATCAATTTAATGCTGTTTTATAAAACCTGTTTGTCGTGACCTCTCGGTAAGAGGCGTACCAATACAGGGGGCTAATTCTACTAACAAATTTTCACTTTATATGTATCCAATCGAAACGTAATCGTTGCTGGATAACTGTTATCTTATTTTACTATTTATTTTTTATTTTACTTGACGAACCGGACGCTTTCACACCGATGGTTGTGGGTTCGATTCCCACCCAGGACAGACCTTTGTGTGCACGAACATGTCTGTTTGTCCTGAGTCTGGGTGTATTTATCTATATAAGTATGTATTTACAAAAGAAAAGCAGTATATGTAGTATATAAGTTGTCTGGTTTCCATAGCACAAGCTCTGCTTAATTTGGGATCAGATGGCCGTGTGTGAATAATGTTCCAGGATAGTATTATTATTACTAACACAACGATCCAGTTGCGGTTCAGTCGAAGTTGGATCTGGAATGTATCGTAGCCATTACAAATTAGAAGAATTCGCTCCTAGTTGGGATTCAACTGAGATTTATTTTTTTGAGAAATATAATCGGGGACGTATACCGTTATAAATTAGTGATATCTCATCGCAGTCACTTTAAAAAGGAAAATGGAATGAATAAATGTTATTCGTCATTATTCTCACTTGCTAAATTTATTATATTGGTAATTAAAAATTTATACAGGCAACTAAGTAAACTAATAACTCTCACACATATGTTCTTCTTTTCTTCTTCTATTCAAACACGTAAAAGAAACTTTTACTACTCTAAAACAGCGATTAAATCGAACCTACGATAAAAGTCAAAAGGAATGAATTTATGGTTATTACATGTAACTATGATTGATGAAGAGTAACCCAGTGAGTTTCTTGCCGGTTCTTCTGGTTAGAATCTAAAATCCGAACCATTTATAGCTGTCAAATGTTATGTTTTATGTTAAATGAACTTATATATAGAATTTTGACAAAGGAACGAACAAAATGCTTGTTACCTCTGCTATCCGACTAGGACATTACAAATCATATACATACTTGTTTTACAATTAAAGAAGTTTCTCATTAAATGTTACTATAATAGGTTACTTTTTTAATAGACGCCTTCAGCTAACTTATAATTATAAGCAAACATTTGTAAAAAAAAAAACAATGTTGCGGCGTGTGTTTCGCGGTTTTTTGTATTTCCTATAAAACAAATGATATTAACTTTAAGTCACAATTTTATGTAAAGGTAAAGAAAGGTCTGCCTAGATATTTATGAAAAAAAACTAGTTACATTAGTAGGGGGCAGTGGGTCGCGGAAATAGTTTTTCGAATGGGGTCGCGCTATGAAAAACGTTTAGAAACATTCGTCTAAGAGAAGTACGATTAGGTTTTAACCTACATATACAATAATATCCTGGGACATTTTTCACACACGGCCATCTGATCCCAAATTAAGCTTGTACAAAGCTTGTGCTATGGAAACCAGACAACTGATATACTACATATACTACTTTTCTTTTTGTAAATACATACTTATATAGATAATTACACCCAGACTCAGGACAAACAGACATGTTCATGCACACAAATGTCTGTCCTGGGTGGGAATCGAACCCACAACCTTCGGCGTGAAAGGCAAGTATCTACCAACCACGCCAACCGGCTCATCAAACAATATACATATATAAAATTATATAATTAGCTGTTTGTATAAATTATTGAATAATTTGTAACAAATTAACTACTAACGTAAAGTATGTAAATTTATGTAAACTTAGTCAGTTTTTAATCAACAATTAAAACTTCAAAGGAAATAACGCGAAACATCAAACATTTCCCAAACTAGTTTGTTTTATTTAGTTCCCTTTAAGTATGCGAACTTCTTTTTGGAGCCATTAAATTACAGTCTGCTAATTTACACGTGTTAAATTGAAATCGAAAAAAATACGCAAAATAATAAAATATATTCACAGCATTTAAATACTTTACAATTGGGAATTAAATTATTATACTACAATAATATAATATAAATAATTAAAATATTATAGTTTAACTTTTATATCATACGAGCGATACCAGGCAGACCGTTGTTCTGCCTGTGTACATATATTCATCTATTGCCATGGCAATCAGCTAAACGATAAAAATGTTGAAGCATCAGCGCCATCTAGTGGCGAGTTAAAACAATAAGTTTATTTTATCTTTCATTAGTGTTCGGACAAACGATGTCGAAGTGTATTACTCTTAAACAGATATATATATATGTTTTTATATATATGAGTTTCGCGTCTACACGAAAAAAATAGGGATATATTATGTTATATCAAACAGAAATGCCTCGCGATCTCTCAAACATAGAGCATTCGTCATGACTCCCTCAATGTCCAAGTGTGTACTCATTGCCAAAGCCTAAGCTGAATCTAAATGTATATATTGAATTAAGACATAACCGAGACAATAACTCACATTCAAAGGAGCAATTTGACATTCCCTCTTTTTACACAATAAAATTTCCTTTATGGCAAGCGAATGACAATCTGATACAACGCAATATACACGAAAACAAATAAAATTATTCGAGACCAACGCCAGAAGCGTACCTAATCGAGAACATAAGGAATAATGACACACATATTTGCATTTAAAACGGCTTTATTGACACGAATAAATAAAAAAAGTAAAGTATATAACATTGACTAAAGTCTGGCGAAACGAGCTAATTTTGAACAAAGACATATTTACATAAAATTCCGATAAGACAAAGGAATTTAACATTTTCAAAACACATGTTGTGCGCAAGTGTTATATATATATTTATATAATATATAAGGCACGTATCATTATCACAGAATACAGCAACTACCGAACAATAAGACTATAAATTTAAAACAATTATTTCCATAAAAGCGCTGACATTCACACTATACTTATCTTTTAAACTTAACTATTGGCATACTAAATACTAGATAGACACTAATAGCTCTCTTGCATATTACTGTATCAGTATTTATTTTATTTAATAAATAAAAAAACAAACCAAATAGAAATTACGAATACGCGTTTCACAAATTTATAATCTCCTTTATAAATTATCTTTTGAGATCTTATCGTTAAAGATTTTTGCTCTTTAATAGAGATTCATAAATAAAAAAATAATAAAAAAAAAACAAATATTCTATAATATTCATAAAAATACGCTACATCTAGAAGCCACCTATCAGTCTATTTTTTATTGCCAGTTATTTAAACGTCAAATAGACATTATTGCCACATACATTTAAAAAAACTCCTCGTAAAACATCTTGACAATTTAGAACTTTTTGATATTTTTGTAAATAGAAAAGTATAATTTTTTAATTTCTAATAATAGCGGACGTATGATATATACATAAAAAGACACTTTAATGGTAATAGTGACGTTGAATGACACAAAATTGTCCATGCCTTATTTTATTACGAGTATATTTCAAAATGTACAATTAAGTATCCTTTTGTACAAATTTTCAGTCGCCAGATTAAAAATTAGCAAGAATAAATCGTATAGAATTATTTCATCAACCTAGCGAGAAGAATTGTTTACTTGGCATTTTCTGCCTTTGTTTCTTGAGGAACTCACGTGCTTGCTTGTCGCCTTGTCTAGACTCTAAGGCTTTCATCGCGTCGCCATCTGAAATATAAATAAAACTTAGAATATTATCGAACATTTGCAAAGGTATACATAACATGAACCGAGATGGGCTAGTGGTTAGAACACGTGAATCTTAACCGATGATCTTAAGTTCAAACTCGGGCAAGCACCACTGAATTTTCATGCTCTTAATTTGTGTTTATAATTCATCTCGTACTTGGCGGTGAAGGAAAACACCGTGAGGGAACCATGTGTCTAATGTCACAGAAATTCCGCCACATGTTTATTCAGATAACCCGCATTGGAGCAGCATGGTGGAATAAGTTCCAAAACCTTCTCCTCAAATAGAAGGACGCCTTAGCCCAGTGGGACATTCACAGGCTGTTACTTTACTTTACATAACATATTTAGTCTTTTATTTGACGCGCACGACGCATAATATATTTAAAAAAAAAAAACACTTCTAAATTAATGTACAAAAATGCACAATAGATATTAAAACTTAAATGTGACTGCTTAATTACAATTAGAATAGTAGAAAAGTCGTCATAAACAATTACTAATTACTTATTATAAATAGTTACTGGGTTGAATGACCTGCACGTCATTCATAACATAATATATCACGCATTGTAATTATTTGAAAAGAATTCCTTTGAAAAAATCACAACGTACGAATAAATATTCGTCACATCTGATTCTATTGTAGAAGATATTTTACAATACATTTGTGAGCGTGTAATCCGTCCTAAAAGGAAAGAGAGGACCGACAGATAAATAGATATTTATATCTCCAATTGGTGTAAGGCGTATGGACTCCATATTAATCCTGCCAAGTCCCAAGCCATTATAATCGGTAGCACCTTTCAACTCTCCAAACTTAATCGTAATAAATTACCTGCTATTCTTTATGACAATGTTTCCTTAACCCTCTGTTCCCATGTAAAAAACCTTGGTCTCCTTATAGATAGTAACCTCTCCTGGTCCATGCAAGTTGCAGAAGTGAGTAGAAAGATTTTTGCCACTATTAGCTCTTTTAAACGTTTGAAGCACCTATTACCGGTTAAAACTAAAATTTGCCTGGCTCAATCACTACTGCTCCCAATACTGGACTACGCTGATTGTAGTTATACAGACCTAACAGAAGAACAGCTAAACAAGCTTGAACGACTACAAAACGTCTGTATCAAATTTATTTTTGCGCTACGTAAATTCGATCATGTCAGCGAATACCGTGACCAACTGAAGTGGCTTACAATTAGACATCGCCGCAACTTGCATATACTCTCCCTTCTCTATTCTATCCTTTATAATCCTTACTCTCCTAATTACCTAAAAACTCGTTTCTCTTTCTTAGGCACTGACACTGATTGTCATCTTGATCTGCGGTCAAGAAGTGACAATCGCTTAAAGATGCCAACAGCTCATACTCGCTTTTACAGTGAATCTTTTACTGTTAAAGCTGTGAAGCTATGGAATATGCTTCCCCCGGAAATTCGTCGCTCTGATTCTATTTATATATTTAAACGTCGTGTGAAAACTCACTATCTTTCCTTACAATAAGTAATGTATGTACGTTTATTGAATATGTATTATATATAAAAATGTTATATGTGTGTATGTATTTATATTTATATGTATCTATGTATGTACGTATATACATATATATTTATATGTAACGTATGTAGGTTATATATATTTTACATTAGTATGTATATTATAAGTCATTACTTTCTTTTATCTTGAATATTATTTTATTTTTATTTTTTGCACTATCCTGTTTCTGCTTTTGCAAATCCTTTCACCAAAGGTTGTCTGTTAGAGATTGCTTTAGCAATAAGACCGCCTTTGCACGCTCTTATTTTCTTGTCTTTGTTGTAATTGTTCTCTTTATTTTGTATGTCCTTTCATTGTGTGTGCAATAAAGTAATAAATAAATAAATAAATAAATATTTAATGTTTATACATTTTATTTCCTTCACTACATAGATGGTTCCCAGGGTTCGGATTCCGGGTCGGAAAAATAATAGGACCCATTACGTCCCAAGAAATAATCAGCAATCTGGAGTTAGGTAGTTGTCAGTTTTAGTGTGGGTTTGATCGGGTAGCATCTACTTATCACATATACTACTACTACTAGTAATTTTGTGTTCCGGTTTGAAGGGGAAAGAACTAGTGAAATAGGCATAACATCCTAGTTGACGAAGTTAATGGCACATTTACAATGTAAGCTATGATTACTATTTGTTACTGCGCCAATGTTTACGGTAACAGCCTGTAAATGTCCCACTGCTGGGCTAAGGCCTCTTCTCCCTTTTTGAGGAGAAGGCTTTGGAGCTTATTCCACCACGCTGCTCCAATGCGGATTGTTGGAATAGACATGTGGCAGAATTTCAGTGAAATTATACATATGCAGGTTTCCTCACGATGTTTTCCTTCACCGAAAAGCACGAGATGAATTATAATCACAAATTAAGCACACGAAAAACTTCAGTGGTGCTTGCCCGGGTTTGAACCCACAATCATCGGTTAAGATTCACGCGTTCTTACCACTGGGCCATCTCGGCTTACGTAATGTTAACGGGCGCTGGTGGTCACTTACTTATGTTTATACATAGGCGTAATTGCCAGTCTATCGACTTATTTTTGGAAGCGAGTAAAGCTAGTTCTGAACTCTCTCCGCTTACCCGAAATATATCATTATAACTCACAAATTAAAATATAATAAACGATGAAATGTAAAGTAATATTAAGTCAAGCGGCATGGCGCGTGGTGGTTACCGATGTTGCCGGGTCGCGACAGCGGCAGGTGCAGCTGCGGCAGGCTGGCGATGGGCGCCGGCGTGGCGGGCACGTCCGCGAAGTGCAGGTAGGCCTCCCCCACGAACGTGTTGCTGACGCTGAACATGTCCTTGTCCTTCACCACGAGGTGCAGCAGCGCGTCCGCCGTGCGGCGCTGCTCGCCTGACAGCGGGCTGGGGGGGGGGGGGGCGACTTTACTGACTATGCACGATTTGCATACGAGTGGTCTCAGAGTGTTTGTGTCGTGAGTGTCGAGTAAGGGAATTCTCTGATATTTACTTAGCACATTTGAAAATAATCCCCTCAATCACAATCTTGGTAACAGAACCCAATCCCAGCATAAACGTTTTACACGTCATATATTAACTTATCTTGTTGTTAACGATGTTACTAAGTAAACAAAACTTGAAAGCCCATGTAACGTACTCTGTCTGCCTGTCGCCTCAATTTGTAACTTAGCAAGTTTCTGTGATTAGCGTAACATCGAGCCAGAAGGTGAACCTCATAATAGCTTTCAACAATTTGTAAAATTACAATTACATAATAAATATATGTATAAAATTATGATACTATTTAACAAGTAACCTTGAAAATACTTACATTAGAAACATTTCATCGTATAGTGGGAAGAGGTTCTTGTTGTGCGTTTGAGTTTTTGGCTTTTCGACATTAGCAAAAGTATCTTCAGGGAGAAGACCCACGCGGACGTATGAATCGCACAGACCTTTAAATAATAAATCAACTTTTAAATATAATTAATTATAAGCACTTTCAATTTATGGAAGGAGTTGAGCTCTTTACATAAATTGAAGCTTCATTCGTAAAATCAAAATTCAAACATATAATTCCAATAGGCTTATATGAGCACTTTGAATCGTCATTTTAAAAGACTAATATTCTCTTTTATTCGGCAATTAAATAACATAGACAACCATGTTTTGGTGCACAAATTACATTTTGTTGTTTGTTGTCTGTTTTTATTTATTAATTTTAGAGGTTTAAGTGTGTAGGGCACCGAATTTGCAGTGACCTCTGCCTATCCACATTATAATGCCCTCGCTGACCTAGTAGCTAACATACAATGCTTCTAACCCCAAATCGGGGCAATACATGAGTATTTCTGCCAAATAATTCTCATTAGCAGTAATACTCCCGTGTTTCAAAGAACGCAGTAAAGCGGTTGATCATTCGACTGATCGTTCTCTAATCGTGTCAAATTACATACCACAACAATATGGTATTGTATGTATTTGCACTGACAGTTGGTCAAATGGTCAGTACAGGTGGTAGTGTTTGGTTCATAAGTACTCGTAACAATCTATTTGAATAAAAATATTTTGATTTGATTTAATTGATTATTGTGGAATTTACTTTGGAAGACATTATTACAGTCATATTTGTATAAATAAAGTCAGCTTACCATTTGAATCAGTTGGCATTAGGTTCCTAGCGTTCATGATTTCAATCTTTAAATTATCGTCAATGAACTGCGCTCGAACTGTCAACAGGCCCATCTTAGGTTCAGTAATAGCCTGCTGTTCCTGCCACCTCTCTAAATGGTACTGGTGGATCAACTCCCTCGTCTCCATGCCGTGGATTTTCAACAAATATTCGACACGTTTCAACGTCTCCGACGTGTATATCTCTTTATTGTCTTGTCTGAACGATCGAATCATTATTTTAAGGCATTCATGGAGATTGGAAAAGAACGATGGTGGACGACGTTTCTGTAAAAATTCCCATTCTTCTGTCAGATATTTCGTCTTTTAAAACACATAACATAAATAACAAATTCCCATCACCAGAATGATACCATCACCATTAATTCCAGTTATATAAATATATTTAATCAATACTTTCTTTGTATTTTTAAAAACGTTAAATGATATAAATATATTTTTATAACTGGATATGTCACTGTTCATGCACATTTAGGCAAAAGTATATCGAGACATTTCTATTGACAATATATCAATGGAATAGAATATTTCCATGCATCTCAAGCTCAATCTCTTATTTATGATCTATCATCCATTTAATACTAATAAATTTACAATATATAACATTTTAAATGAGCGCATGCGCTTAACTACTTATAAATGAAATATATATTGGAGTAAAGTAAGACACAAAACATAATAAAAATAAGTCCGTTCATTTAAAAAAGTATGTCAAATTTCTACAAAATGGTGGTTTTTTTTTTAAATTTTGACAGTCATAAGTCACTAAGGCACAATCGATTACTTGAACATTTTCAATAATATTAATAAAAACTTAAAATATATACGTCATAAAATAATAATGAAATCTGATATTTTCCTCATTTTTAGAGTAATAAACCCCATTTATGTTCATCCTATAATAAGAAATTTATATAAATTTTTCATCATAAAGCAAAAATACCTTAACAAACACTCTCGTCTACATAATAAAAACAAACAAAAAAGCGGACGATATTTCGGCATACATACATACAACCAAATACTTCGAAGCTCACATTGTAACATCCTGCGCTATTTGTACACTAATAGCATGTTCCCTGCTTAACTCAACTATACAAAGATATTTATAGAAAGAAAAACATATTTAATTGGATCTACTCATACCATTTGGCAATCTTAGCTCCAGATCTTTGATACCATTAACTTGAAACTTTTTCGGGTTACTATTTAAAAGGTCAGCAAAAAGATAATATTTGCTGACCTTTTAAATTTGAAAATGAAATAAATCAACGGACAACTAATAAAATTTCAGTTTGGACATATTTGTTGTATGATTTTTAATATGATTAATTTCTAATTGTGAAGAATCTGCGCTCATGTTAAGTTATAGCCCATTTCGGAAAGTTTGTAGATCCGGGGCTAGTAACATGGTTTGATTATAACCATGTTCCTTTATTAATATATCAGATTAATTGTATGTGTGTTAAATATGTAAGGGTTAACTAATGCTATATAATATTACATTGTACAATTATTATTCCACAATGTATTTTATATTATTTGATATAATTTAATCTCTTGACTTCTGAAACAGTTCGAGGCAGGGTCCATGCTATGTCGGACAGGCTGTAGGGCACAAACAGTAACATACACGGTGCTTTATATAATCTGTGGTTTACCGCGTCTAAGATGGCGGCTGCCGATTTTGTCATACGCCTCGGGTCGATATAGCGAGTTATCTTTGCCCTTCGGTGCTATTAAACAAACACTTCTATAATACCAGCGAAAATAAATTCAAATAAAAATATCAATCACAAAATAACATAACAATTATTGTGCTATCTCTACTCGTAATTATGCAAATTGCGTGCGACATATATGCAACGTTATTTACCCGAAAGAATAAAATGTTTGGAGATACTTTGTTTTTGCCAAAATATCTACGCCTAAAAAAGCGGATACGGGTAGCGATTTTCTCTTTCTACAAATTAAAGATTAATAAGAGTTAGTTGAAACGATGATTAAAATACAGTTAATATAATACGTTTGAGGTCCAGTAAGGAAACTAAGACTACAATTTAAAAGGTAAAACGATTAAGATTTTGCTTAATTTTTTATTATTTTAAATACAGATTATTAAATGAAGTAATTTATAAAAAATATACAAAAAAAAAACTTAATGGTCATCATAAATGACAGTCTGACATGCTTTGTTTCCTTCCTGGACCTTGATTATTATAAACAAGTTAATAAATAATTAAATAATAGCTATATACCAATGTTATTAGGAATTAACATGAAATCCAGTAAATAAAAAGACTGGCATACCTCAAGATTAGCTTGTATTAGTTCATATAAAACTTCCCCGAGCTGTTCCCAAACTATGTCCAAGGTTCTAGAGAAGTTTTCATTGTTCAAATGCTGATACAAGGTATCCAAATTGGCTTCCAAGTATCTCATGACTCGGTCCATGCTTGAACAGTCCTGGTGGAGTAGTTCCGCACCTTCTATCAGGAAACGGGTGATGGAGGGCATCATCTGAAAAATTATGTATACTTTCTTTAAGTAAATTTAAAATTAAGTTAGTATTCAGTTAAATTCGGTTCATCTTTCGGAACTTTGTCATTTGAAAAGCAAAATTGGATACAAAAATTAATTGCATTTTACATGAGTTTTTACGTGTAAGTTTTAAGAGATTCAAATGACCAAATTTAATTATCTACAGACACAAGGGATGTTACTTTATTTCACATGAATAACGTTCCAAGGAATATATTGTATTTTTACAGAGCGTATGTTACTGCCTGTTAATGTTCCACTGCTGGGCTAAGGTCTCCTCTCCCTTTCGAGGAGAAGGTTTGAAGCTTTTTTTTTTTATAGAACAGGAAGGCGGACGAGCATATGGGCCACCTGATGGTAAGTGGTCACCAAAGGCTCTTAGACATTGGCACTGTGAGAAATTTTAACCATCGCTTACATCGCCAATGCGCCACCAAACTTGGGACCTAAGATTTTATGTCCCTTGTGCCTTGTGTAATTACACTGGCTCACTCATCCTTCAAACCGGAACACAACAATACCAAGTACTACTGTTTTGCGGTAGATCGATATATCTGATGAGTGGGTGGTATCTACCCAGACGAGCTTGCACAAAGCTCTACCACCAACTTACCATCAGCTGAGCTATTACTATTGAATTTCGCTTTTAAATAAAAAATCGATAATATATTTATATCTTGAGAAGAATTGTTAATTAAGTAATTGCTATATAGGGATTTCATACAAGAGAAAATGTCAACTTCACAATTTATATGTGTTAATGTAAAAAAAAAAAACAATTTACCTTTTTTATCATAATCTCCAGCAAATCGACGATTTTATTTTTAACCGTATCGATCGCGTTTGCGATGACGTTCTCCAATGTCTCCTTACACCTGTATACAATTTTATTTTATTATATTCAACTCGACAAATCGATAAAGCCCAGTAGATAGACGTGACGATCACGTGAGGTTCCCCGCCTGGATCCAGGGCTAATTATAGCTTAGTACTTACTTAACCTTTAATATGAAGGTTTCCACCGCGTGGAAAACAGTGAAGAGATCACATGGATCTTAAGCGAAGGCAAGCAGTAGTTATTATATTATATATTATCTATATTTATGTGTGTATCTTTTGTTTTTGTAATTAATCTCGTGCTCGGTGTATTAGGCCAGCATGGTGAGAAAATAAGTGTCAGATGAGATTTAGCTATGTATTTGTATGAAGAGGATTAGTGAAAAAAAATCTAAGTCTTTTCACTTAGGAGATCTTTGCCATTAGTGGTATTTTTACGAGCGGTGACTTTATATTTCAGCTATTATCGGTATATACATTTATGTGTCATCATATGAACGGCACGTAGTAAAACAATGAGTCACCGAATCGTTATTCGAATAACTGTTTAACTTCATGCCGTTCACCAAGTTTTACTGGTGATAGGGATGGCTACCCTTCATTTAAAAATATCTACCAACAAACATTAACACGTTTGTATTGTTCGCAACAATAATCAATAATGTGTTAGAATCAATGAGTTAGAAGGATTAGTGAACTGTCTGATGTGTGTCTTCTATGTAAATACACTGGTATTTGCATAGAAGACAACATGTTGATATTGACAGTGTAAAGAGCGAGTGGGACGAGTGAGAGTAAGCAGTGACCTCTGCGCCTCGAGCGGCGAGCGCGCCTCGCACATGCGGCGCACGATGGTGTCCATGTCGAGCTCGCACACGAAGGGCGGCAGGCTCTGGCGCACGTAGTCGATGTTGTTGATGGCCACGCACCACTCCGTCGTCACCTCGAAGCGCGCCTCGTAGGGCGAGCCCCCCCCGGGGCCCCCGGGGCCCCCGCCCGCGCCGCCCACGCGCGCCGACATGCGGTCCGAGTAGAACACGCAGCAGCGGCAGATGTCCTGCGGCACGCACACACATCTATATAACCATGTATGGAACCCATCGACGGTGGGAGGTGGGAGGACTGCAGGATCTAGGCGTGTGCTTTGATTGACCACCTCGGTTGCGTGTATGATCAAGTAACGTGTAAGTTTCCTCCAATGTTTAAACTCCTTCACCGACGATCACAGGATTAATTTGACTCAAATCATTAATTTAACATGGAAAATCAGCGGTTCTTACCCAGATCTGGCCAATAATCAGTACATATTAAAACCCCCGGTGCGTACGTCTATCTGTCTGTATGTCTGAACGCGATAAACTAAAAATCTAGGGATCGGATTTTCGTAAGGTTGATGAAACCCAATGAACGGAGTGAATAATGAGGAAGGCTTAAGTGTATAATTCATAAATATTTTGCATAAATTGGCTGAAATATGATGATGACTAATTAAGATGTCCAAAAAAAATGCCGACTGGGCACTTTATAATATACACGATATAAACGTTAAGACCGTTTCTACCAGTGCGAAGCCGGGACGGGTTGCTAGTGAGTAATAAAAACACCGAATCAATAACTGACCGAGAATGCAATACTCACATCAATAATTTTAGCGACAAATGTGTAACAACCCTCGACGTCCGGCCACGCCAACTGTTGCCAGAATATCTTGATCTGGTAGAATATCGCTAAGGTGTCTACTCCTGAACTGCTATATTTCACATTCGAGTCGACGGGCACTAAGTTATCCAATTCAACGGCTTTTTCAATACGAGTGAGAGCTTTATACGCCGCTATGTCCAGCCATTGCGCGACTCCCCCAAAGAACCAGCCGTGAAATTTCGAAATGCTGTAGGAATTCCAATCTGTCTCATTCAAACCTTGACCCAACCTGCAACATATTATACATATTTTAGTGTATCACTTATTTATACTTAGTTACATTTTCAATTACATATTCCCGAACATTCGATTTCAATGTTATCTTTACCAATAAAGCTGAAGAGAGTTTTGATTGATCACGATAATCTCAAAAACTTCCAGCCGGATTTGAAATAAAGCTTTTTAAGGTACATTGCATATTTATTAATTAATGTTACATAAAATATCGTGGCTCGTGGTGTGATTAACGTTTAAGGAGAGTGAAACGGAACAGCTAGTCTCAGACAAAACACGTCTCTCACCATATGTAAAACTAGTGTCTATACGACCTTGTCGCGCGTCAAAAATATTTTACATTAAGACGAATTTTATTTGAAATAAATCATTATTTAATTAATTAATGCATAACATACAAAAAATTATCGTAATATATCATTTGTAAATATCAAATTAAATCATCAAATAAATATGCTATCGAAAAATAAACTTACGTCAAAAATCTTTGCAACGCAAGATATAGTTCGAACAGCGTTGTTCCCATCGCCAACGGTTCGGAACCGACATCTGGTGTTCCCAAACCAGTTTCCCCATTAATACCACCAGCCAAATGTATGCTATTGGTCGATCCTTCGCTATACCGTAAACGTTTTAAGCTCTTGCAAACTTCTATAACTTCAGGTTCCACTAACGAAGCTATCTTGTCCTCATAAACACCATAAAGTGTTTTAGAATATGGAAAACTCATTACTCTGCAAGGCGGATAAAAATAATTTACAACGTTGTAATAGAATTTCCAACAAATCCCTGTAACAGTATACTTACTCAACGAAAACTCTATCAAAGTATTCGACAGCTCTTTGAAGATCCGATCGAACCAACTGTATGACTCTGATCAGATGCTGCAGCCTCGACTCCTCAGTTTTATCTTTGCATTCGTTATTGTCAAGAATATGAACGAACCAGTCTGACGCACCTTGTATAGCCGCCTGGTTCAATACTTCTGGAATCGTTAGCTTGCTCCCGTCGTCTTTATCTCTCAACCAACCGTACAAGTTCACTGGAAACAAATCTATCGACTCTGGCAAGTCTAACGACGATAGCTTGTAAAGTATTTTCAAAACCTCCCTCAAGGTTTTCATGACGGTCTTATCGCCCGCAGTCTTCTTCCTCAATTTTCTGATATGGCTAAAACATGTCGGAAGCAACTTTTTCGCTCCATCCCAGAAGAGCTTTACATCCTCTTCATTCACGCGACCTGAAAACGCAACGATAATAATATTAACATGAATCGAAGTGCTCTCTTAAATATATATATATATCAACACAACTGTGTGAAATTATAAAAAAAAACATGGGACGCATCCACTTTGATGATTATAGAAATAATTTACAATTAAAGAAAACTAATAAATATATATTATGGAGTAGAATAAATAAAAACATAAGCGTTCCGTTAAATATTAACGATAAGGCAAAAACCCACCAGATTGCAAGGGCTTGGTGAGTTTATCGAGCAGGCCGTTGAAGAGGGCGAAGCTCAGCGGGTGGTCGGTGGTGACGGCGCAGAACACGGCCCACTGCGCGAGCTGGTTGTCGAGCGCCGAGAGGCCACTCTGCGCGCCGTGCTGCGTGAGGACGCCCTCCGCCGCCGCGCTGAAGTTGCCGCACCACCAGTACGGGGCGACCTGGCGAAGTTTTAAAATATTTACCTCCGGTATCTGACTTTTTATAAAGTTATATATGTTATGATAATTATCGCTACATGTCATGAAGCCTCGGTTAAATAGAACAGAATCGGCCAACCTCAACCCATAAGTGTGATATGATCACATCGATTACGATTTAAGAAAAAAAAAGGAATGCTGTGCAGTGTAGTTTTTTAAGGAATAATACCCTTCCAATTAATCGTAGTTTGTGTTAAGAATGGGCATGATAGTTCAAGGGGACACGTTCGACCATTAATCTTTGTTGTAAGCCCCTCAAATACCCATATAGTAGCAGGGAATTCATTAATCATCATTCACACTGAAAAAGTCTGTCAAATTCATTTTCGTGCAGTTCACACACTATACTTCCCCCAAACAGAAGCGAAAGATGATGTAACTATCATGTTTTAGGTTTAATTTTATTACCTGACGATTCACAGCCGATATAAACATTTAATCGTACCGTTCGTGTATTTTCGTATACATATTTATTCGTTGGAAATATAAACAAACCTTGGAGCTATCTAGCTCGTGAAGTAGAAGTATCCTCAATAGATGCCTGTGCTCTTGAGCTGCTACCTGCGAGTTTTTCTCTGACGAAAAATTGAAACGCGCTTTCAATACGCCTTGACGACGTAGTTTGCTCTTTTTACTTAAATTTAGCCACATGACCATTCCACCTGCTGGAATCGACTGAAATAAAAAATAGTAAAATTATGAAAAGTCCTAAACTAATTACGGCACACAGTCAATGTTGAACCCATCACTCTCAAAATTATTAACGGCAACCCGATGATCAGAGGAAGATCAGGCACTGGACCTATAACTTTTCCTGCTTCCTAAAAACAGACGTGTAACACCGAATTAAAAACTCCTGGGATTTAACTCAAGCCCTGAGCATTTACAGCCGTAAAAGATAGCCATTAGAACAAATAAAAATTAATAATATTACGTCTGGTTTCAAAATTAAATTATTTTCCATTCTGAAAACCATCTACAATCTCATGCACGTCTTTCTCATCACACGTAACATTGTTAAACATGTGTGATATCGTACAAATCAAAATATATAATTGATTATATAGGTGAGTCCAATCGAGATACTAAAATATATACAGTCGTATTTATATGCTGTAATTAAATTTTACTCCTGTTTACATTATATCGTACCGTAACCGTAACAGCCTGTGAATGTCCCACTGCTGGGGTAAAGGCCTCTTCTCCTCTTTTTGAGGAGAAGGTTTGGAGCTTATTCCACCACGCTGCTCCAATACGGGTTAGTGGAATACACATGTGGCAGAATTTCAGTGAAATTTGACACATGCAGGTTTCCTCACGATGTTTTTCTTCACCGTAAAGCACGAGATGAATTATAATCACAAATTAAGCACATGAAAATTCAGTGGTGCTTGCCCGGTTTGAATCCACGATCATCGGTCAAGATTAACGCGTTCTTACCATTGGGCCATCTCGGCTTACATTATATCAGTTTATTTTAAACGTAACTCGGTTAGCTACAACATCAATGGCGAGATATTCAAACACTTGTTTCAAAGCCTTTTGAAATAGCAACAGTTTAGTGTTTAATTATAATTTTCCTTTACAGTATTAGCAGCGCGTGATCGAAATCCAAACAAATTATAATAATATCATAGCAATGTAATTTCATATAATATGAAAAGAAACACATATCGTTTAAACTAATTAAACTTTAAACAAATATGAACCACTGAAAACATAAATTTCCAAACACTATTACGTGAAGACGGTTTTTCCCATTTCAAGGCTTACGTTTAAATACGTATTCAATTCAAAAGTGATTCCCAGCCTTTGTATATGCATGAGTACCTACTTTTTTTTCAGACATCAGACACGGAAAATCCCTTGTTTGGGTATATCATGTATGACTTGTACGCTAATTAAATAAAACAAGCCCGCCACACAGTTTGCGCCAAGCAAGATTAATTGGAATTATTTTATATTTGGAATGATAACTTTTCTAATGAAAAAAAAAAACAAATAACTAGTAATCACATTGTTAATCCAAGAAGTGATTAATAATAATTGCAACACCAATTTTAGTGTAGCACATTATTGAACAGTACATATACACAGCGCCAGCAGTGGAGAGCAGTCGTACTAGCAAAACGCTACTGACCATCTCCAACGATATATAATTTTGTAAAAATATTTTTAAATTCACAGAGCTGAGTGGCGTGCACTACAAGCCTATCTAGAGGTGATTTAGACAAACAAATGATTTAATAATAGAGCCAATATGGTGATGAATTAAGTGGAGGCGGAAGTCAATCACAATCTACACTAAAAAAGGGCTGGGACCGTTATTGACTTTAACACGACTCATTTATACTTCTTTATATAATAAAATACAAAAAACCTTACCTTGAGTGGTATATTGGCCGTCCCAATAAGCTCGTTGTCATGTTTTCCTGTAGATGCTGTGATAGCTATTTCTTTCATAAGTTTCCGAAGACCTTTAACGCCTTTGACTTCAAATATTTTGGTCATTTTCTCTTTAACCGTCTCAGCAGGATCGAAATCCCTGAAAGAAACCGTTCATAAGTCGACGAGTTCAACCGAAAATTATAGATAAAAAAAACACCTTAGTAAATTTCTTACCAAACTTCTAAGCAAAGCGAATCCTCCTGAAGGTTACCTGGAATAGGTCTGAAAAATACGATAATTGATTATATACTTCTATTTTAACGAATGTTTATGTTTTCGTGAACATACGTTATCAACATTCAACGTACATAACGTAACGTGTTTAACAATATCCGATATAATTACATTTAAGATTACTTGCAAGATACTCACAGTGAAAAATGTTCCTCCCAAACTGGATTAAGGGTGCCCGATTTTACAGACGTATTATATCTGTGAGAGGAGTTGGACATGAGGTATATTGTAACAAAAGGATCACTAAGACCACTTGGATCCTTGGGAACGAGATCCTTTCCTTCAACTACTTCTACATTTAACATAAGTTCTGGTGGCTGCTTGGCCTCAGCTTGCGTTAGAAGTTCTGTGTGTTTATCGTTTGATATTTTGAACGCTTCTTGTACATAGGTCAGCATTGCCTGCTGTCCCACTTCACAGCCTATGTCACATCCGCCGACATTGTGTAAAATCTCATAGAGTATCTCCAAATATAATTCATCGACCTGTAAGGTATATATATATATTAAATAACGCGATCGATGTCTTCAATGAATCGCTGTTTTCATTTTAAGGCACGAAATACTATTAAACAGATTCCTTAGAAAAAACCGCCTGACCCAATTTTGTAAACAAAACAATGCATCGGTTTTCGACAGTGCTCTATTCATAGAGTCGATATACGAACCATTTCCTTTTGTAAAATGCATCCTATGAAATGGGCCGTAACTAAAAATCTTCAGTAATAAAATTAAACAAGCAAGACAAATGGGAACTAGACTTAACTATTTAAAATTCCTTTTAAAAGAGGAACAGAAAAACAATACTTATGTCCTAATATTTTATTATAAAAAACAACACAAATTTAAGATTTGATTATTAAATTTATAAAAACAAAGAATAATACTAATATATTAGCAAACAAAAAATATATAATAACTAAGTGTAAATCCGTTTTAAATGTCATTAATTTAACACTACAAGCCTTTAATTCATTTAATAACAATAACGTTTAATCATTAGTTTTAGTTAACATACGGATGAATCGTAGTAATAGCGTAAGTTCATGAACTATTAAGGAACTGCGTTCAATTTATCCTTTTAGAAAATCCCGTTTCGCACTACTCGGTGAACCCGCTGAATGAGCGCATTGTGTGTCATTGTTCGTTACCAAGACACACGCGATCCAAGGTTTATGCGACCGTGTTCAAATGTCGCGTCGTCGGATACTACTACAATATTTTTTCCTGTATTTACATAACGGCGGGGTTACTGCGCCGTCGTGGGAAATATATTGATCTGATTGAAAAAGCTCACTGGTGTTTTCGATTAACCGCTTCGGCGGCTTAATACAAACTGTGTTTATTGATATTTAAATGTGCAGAAGCGGCCTGAAGGTTTTATTGAACGAATTGGTTAAGCTAGTAAAAGAAGAACAAAGATCGACCTAATAAAAAAACATGCCAGATGGCATCCATTTCTTATTTCAATTTTTATTTCATTTATTTTTTATTGTGCATAAAATATATTGGGTTTGTTAAATAAACTGTATGAACGCACTATACGCCAACGTTAAACCTGTGATCGACTTTAGCAAATATTTACACCTGATTGAGACAGCTGTTGATTTTCACGAAAAAAAGATCAAAATACATGAATTTCGACTCAGTCAATATTTGCCATTGCACACCTACCTAAAATTCAAACAGTTTTTATTTTTAACTCTGAAGTCATTTGCGTGTCTTTCAATATTGCAAAGACAAAAAAATGTGACTAATATCTTTTGTCTATTGACTTATCTTTTATCATAATAACAATACACGAAAAATATGTCTTTGGCATAATAGTTTACTCTCTAGCATCCTTCATTTTGACTTTTAAAGAAAAAAAATACAAATATCCGTTTCAATACATACATTTAACGAAACCTTTTTTGTTACGAATATATTTATTTTGATGAATATTTACATATTTTATCTTATCATAGGTTTAAATAAACGAATGTTTTCAACGTACTGTCATTGATTGTATAAGCATGCTCGTCTGACGATCAAGCAGCTCTTTCTTCACGCCTCTGAACTTAGTCCTCAGAGTACCCATTCCATTCATGATCACTTACTTTTCACTCACTCAATCATATAACGCGAACACATATTAACGTTACAGTGATCTTGTAAATCGACTAAAAACGTCCGAGATGAGTCCGATCGGGTCGTAACTACGCTCAAGTCCGGCCGGGACTCAGGAATTGAGCCGATCTGCCGCCAGATTCTATTTTCGCAAAGCGCTACCATCAGAGACGAATGTGAACTTAACTAAATAAAAAAAAATTGTAGACATTTTATTTTTAATTCATCTCAGAAAGTTACTTAAAAATATTTGTCAAAACTGCAATGTCAATGACCTTTAGCGCTAAATGAATTTCTAATTTTATTTTTATGCCATACATAACGCTATGTTTTTTTATTATATACTTATAATTATTACGGGAATATTAAATACTTACTTATCTTAATCGTCTGTCTAACTAATCAATTGAACAGCTAGCAACATCCGGCTATATAAACATCTTAATACTTCGCTAAATTATCACTGTACTAATGGAAAATTAGATTTATGCCTCTGATCCATTACAAAATCTATAAAGCAGTACATTAGGCAAAGGTTTATGGTAAATCTGGCGATAAAAATGACGAACGCACTTGAAATTTTCTATCATAAAACTTTTTATTTTTACAGAGCGTATCAAAAGTTAACGAGACCATTTCCCGTACCAAAGTCTGCATCCGTGACCAGGTATATATTTATTATATATATAAAACATATTGGAATTACTGTTATTCTGTTTTTCGTTGCTTTAAATTTTGACATAAACAAACGCTTTTAAAAAAGTAATTCCTTTGCTTGTCGAGACAAGTGACCCTTTATAAACTCACGTTTTTCCGAACGTGTTTACTCGATGTAAGTGGGTATAATAGAAGCATTTAGCAATTCATTTACTTTATCGACATTATGAGAGGTTTTCCCCACAAGGAAATAACATACTTAGCTAGTAGACAACAATGATCTACTTAGTAGAAAACACACTTTTTTCATACATAATAAATACACTACTCTAACTAGTACTACTTACTCTAACTGTATTGAAATATACACATATGTCTGTCCGTGCCGATTACTTACTGCACGTGACATGTGACACGTGACAGTTTTTTTTTTTTTAAATTAAAAAAAAAACATGGGACCCGGTCGTAGCGGGTCCAACATAAACCAATTAAAACTGATATACACACGTATAGAAAAATTATATATATAAAAAGATTAACGTGTATCTAAAAAGTATAATTATCAAGGAGCCAAGGTTCCGAGGTTTCTGAACTGGCGCGAAATCTCCCGTCGAACGATTTATTCGTTACATAAACCGTGCAGTTTACATTTACTAACGGAAATTACTGTGTTATGTTAACCAATACAGGTATTACCCGATTTTTAGGTTTCCATGGCAACGCAATTATTAGGAATGCACTTTTAAATAACTGTTTAAAGAATACATTTCATAAATTCACATTTAGAAAATACTTTTTAACATAGGTTTTGTTTTTTATTTTATCTCTTAAAACGAATGCGTGAAGTACGAGTTTTTTCTTTAATTAATTATAACAATTATTATATATTTGAATTATTAAGTATTATAATAACAATTATAATTCAAAATCTTTCAATACAAAAAAATCTAGTCTGTCAATAGACGGACTTTATTCTAAAGGGTTATTAGAATGTTTGTCAGGAATATTTGAAATCATTAAAAGAATTGTCTTTGTTCTAATATATTTGATTAAATAACTCTGTCGTAACTAACGCGTAAATACTGATAGTTAAATAAATAAGACAAAAGACATAGTGACAATAATACACCATATGTAATATACGATATATTTTTAATTTATTAACAATGATTTTTTATAAATGTTATTTTTCAAAACGTGTTCAAAACTATCACAAGATGTAGCGTTTGAAAACGATACAGACTCTTAAGAGAATTTAAGATGATGTAATCCAGACTGGTTGTTATCTAGACATTTCCAGATCAAATTGAATACATAATAATCTAAAACATGTATTCGACAGGTTGAACGCCTACAGATGTAAATATTATTATATCCTAGAACAGAAATAGACTACAGTGCAAACATTATTTATGATGACTTAACAATCAAAGCGGAAGATATGCTACATTTGTCATATTATGATTAATATACATAAATAATGCCGAAATGGAACAGTGGTTAGAATACGCGAACTTAACCGATGATTTCGGGTTCATACCCGAACAACTATCACTGCAGCTTTATTTGGATTTATAATTAATCACGTGCTTGGCACTGAAAGTAAACATCGTGAGGAAACCTGCGTTAGAATCAAAGTGCCACACCAACCATCTAATTGTGTATCCGCCAACCCGCATCGATGCACATAGTGGAACAAGCTCCAAACTTAATCTCCAAAATGAGAGGTCAAGGAGTGAGAATATTACAGGCTGTTATTTTCAAATATTTGCCTATAATAATAGTTCACACTAAAAACCATCACAGCCGACGTCACACGATCACAGTCAGGGCGCGCACTCATTTTCACAAGCTTATATTCAATTTCACTTGTTAGTATTTGTCGGTTAAATCATGCAACTTAATCATAAACCAGTTCCACGAAAGCGATTGCCCCAAAAAAATCAATGTTTTAGTGATTGTGACTAAAATAAAACAATAAATTTTATTAATTTCTATACAGACTGATTAATTTTTGTTTTTAATAAAGTTAATTCATATTAAGTTATTATTAATAGCAACATATTATTGTATATTAAGCAGAAATAGTCGATGTAAATATGAAGTCGTGTGTAATAATTTTATTACAGGGTACACAGTGATATATGAGTGCTTTTTTCGTCACACTCTGACTAATATACTTGTACCTACTAATACACGGAAGAGTAGCGACTTGTTTTAAAATAAACTTCAAATAAGCAGAGTTCTTTGTCCCACTAAAATATATTTACTAATGTGAAAGTTCAGGCAAAAACGAGATTTCGATGAAAATTGAATTAAAAATTAACTCATACCGCCCTTACTTCTTCACGCGGGAACCTAATAGATTTATAATTAATTAAATACTAAAACGCGAACAAAATATTTCTTTAAACACATATAATTTTTTCTCAACATATCGTGCCTTTTAACGAACCTAATACCTTTCTATAATCACATTTCCAGTCAAGTATTACGTCAACAATCATGATTTATCACAAGATCATGATCGATACTCGAACAGATTATAATAACTTGAAACCTTGCTTATCGTAAGTAGCTAATTTGTTAGTTGCATTATATGGCCATTTAAATATTGTCGAACAAAATTTCAGATCGCGATAAAGGCGGAAAAGAACTAGGAAAGGGAGGCGCGAGGCGTCACTGTAAAGTGCTCAGGGATAACATTCAGGGCATCACAAAGCCTGCGATACGAAGACTGGCCAGAAAGGGCGGAGTTAAAAGAATATCGGCCTCATTTACGAAAAGATTCGTGGAGTTTTAAAGATCTTTCTAGAAAATGTAATACGCGACGCAGTTACATACACAGAACATGCGAAGAGAAAGACCGTGACAGCGATGGAAATCGTGTACGCTCTGATACGTCAAGGGACAGTTCTTCACAGTTTTGGCGGGTGAATTAAAAAATATATATATTTAAAGATTATAAATATGAATATTATAATTATAGTAGTAATATTATAATTATAGTAGTCAATGATCATCATTTTCTGACATTTCACCATCAAATTCCATATCAAGATTCTATTATGTTCTTACAGAATGACTTCAAATGTTTAACTTGGTAATTTATTTATCTATTTCATTTTATAGAGAACACTTTATCAATGAACATATACAAATGCATTCTTCAAAGAGGTTCATTCAAAGTAACCTTGGCGTTAAAGTTGACAAAATAAACCATGGATGAGAGAATTGGCAAGATGCCACGGCTGGGGCATTGTGCGTCTGTGCTCACACTGTCAGTAAATGGAACACCTATCATGGCCGCGAGTATATTTTTAAATGGGCAATGGGCGTCTGCACACATTTGTATACAATCTACACTATATCGCTGCATATGAAGAAAAAATACATTTTTATATAAAATGGCTCTATTTACACTTTGATTTGTCAAAATTAGGACATAAGATAGGATTCCGTTTAATTTTTAATATTGTCAACGGTTTTTAAAACTTAGCTGTAACGAAACGCTGAATTTGCTTTACTAGTGATTAGAATATAATATATTATTATATAATACAAATATCTCTAATTATATTCATATAATTTAACATTAACAAGTTAAGAAGAAAACGAAGCAATATCATTATCTTCTTAATAATTAATAATATAATATATTATTATTGTTTGCTTGTATATCTCTACATATGTACATCATAAGTAATATTCTAGAAGACCCTATCTTCTAGAACCACTACTGGAAAGATTTTAAATTTATTTCACAAATAAGCCTTATCCTATAATACACTTATCTTGAATAATAAATGTTTTACATTATTTAAAAAAATGATTCGAAATATAAATATTTACATAATATAAAACAAGTCGAAAGAATAAAAAATCCTAATCCGAGTGAGTCCGTACGTCGTTGCCAGTAATACTAAAACGGTTTCATAAGTACATAGTTAAGTTCAATATAATGATATGTCTGGAGACGTGCCAATATTTCACGTAACATACTTATGGCGACACGCCTTATAATTTGAACCACGACATAATTCCTAAAATAATTTTACTCCAATGTCTAGTTCAGATGAAAGTAAAACGATAAAAAATATTGACCGACATCCGCTCATACCGACACATAAACAACATTCAATGATTGCTACACTCTTGCTACTATGAAAGAAACACTGTTTTCAACACGCCGAGATATTTAAACTATGTTTAGAGATCTACCTTGAAAACACGAATTAATTTAATTATTCGCTTTAGCTGGAAATATAAATACTTATCTTACGTTTATAAACGTTGTTTTATTAAGTTTAGTTAAATGATTTATCTCTTTCTGTCATCATTAATTAATTAAACATTAGAAGAAGAAAGCATTGTTTAACTGTTCCCTCCCTAAGAATAATTTACAGGTAAAACCATTCTCTATGATTTTAAAGATTAAAGATTGTTTTTAAAACTTCAGAGTATAATAAACAAATAAAGGTCACTGAGAAGTTTTAATTCACTGGTAGTTTAGCTTTGTGCAAGCTCGTCTGACCACCCCCTCATCAGATATTCTACCGCAAAATATCAGTACTTGATATTGTTGTGTTCCAATTTGAAGGGTGAGTGAGCCAGCGTAATTACAGGCACATGGGACATAACATCGTAGTTCCCAAGGTTGGTGGCGCATTGGTGATATAAACGATAGTTAACATTTCTTACAATGCCATTGTCTATGGACGTTGGTGACCACTTACCATCATATTCAATAAAAAAAAAGTATTCATTCTATATAAGATATAAATAACAAACATAAACAAAGTACTCACATTCCAGCCTACAGCTTCAACGTAAAAGTCTACTTTCTCCGGGTCATCAGGCTCCGAGTCTGTGTCAAGTAAAGTTTCATTGCCACTGTCCGAGTCACGTGTCACACTTCGACTCTCAGCTACCTCTGCGACTGTGACCTTCTCTCCGTCTTGCTCTTCAACTTCTTTTAATGGAGCTAAAGGTGTGGATTCTTCGAGCGCAGCTTTCTGTGTCGCTTGCTTGAGGATCGATCCAAATTTTTCAAAGAAACTATCGTCCACTTCTTGTATTCTGAAACCAAATTACACTTTTATTACAGATCTTAGACTAACTTACAGAACGAAAAATGTTCGCCTTCAAATAAATGTTTTCTAGAATTCTGCACACCCGTTTTAGGATGCAAAAGTTTATTAAATAATAACTATACTGGATATACCTAATATTTAAGTGAATTATGTTTATGGAAATTATAATGCTGTAAGTTAATTGTCGGATCTGGATTATGAACAATCATATAACAAATGGTAGGTAGAAAAATGTAATACGTAACGAATAGTTCATCGTCTACTATTTTACTTAGAAAGAGAAAATGACCAAAACATTAACTTTCTGTAATTACTATATACTAATATCTCTCTCTCTAACAATAAATTGCAAAAGGTATATCCCATTGTTATAATAAAGGAATAGAGTGATTTCTACATAGGTATTTCTGCTAATGAGGAAGGTTTGTCATGTATTATGAGAATATATATATTTTTGTATCTTCTACTGTATAAGAGACACACTGATAGCCACGTCAAAATATATAAAAAACTTTATTCATAATCAGTTATGAAGTCAGTATGCAATACTTAATCATTTGTTTACTCAATTTAAAATACTACCTTTATTACAGAATAAAAATCATTTAACTAAACAAAGCAAAAGTAGAATTACCTTGGACATTATTTAAATATAGCTATATTTAAATAAAAAATATTCAATATGAATATTAATAGTTGCATTATAATATTTCAATCAAAGCATGACATGCTACTGAATATTAACTATGATCAAACGGTTGAATCATAAATTGTAAGTGCCTATATAAGTGGGTAGGTGTAAAAGTTACACTCATCTTATCATTGTACTTCAAACATAAGATTCAATCAAAAAGGAATTATGTTGAAAAACAAATAAATATGCATAAATATTTTATTATAACTGTATACATTTAATGTACATAAAGATCATTTTACAGAACAAATAATACAACTTAAAACATATTAATATATCTTATAATTACTAACAAATAAACAAAACAATAAATGAAGATATAATAAAATCATTTTAGATAAACAATTGATATATATAATTATGACTAAAGTATATTGGATTCAACCAGTTACATAATTTAAATGCAATTTATATAACAACAAGCTTATTCATTTTACATTATGTACTAAAATGCAAAGTCTTATAAAACAGATCTCAATAAAACTATTCTAAAATCACATTTTCTGGAAGACTGGAATGATTATCTTATTCAATTTTATATGTTTTATTTTGTCGTTATAAAATGTTAGAGCTTAATTGTATATAGATACACTTGTAATAATCTTAATAAAATGACAATTAGAGGAACAAATTCAGCACCTTTAGTACCAATTTTTTACCCAACTATGACAAAGCCGAAAGGAGTTTTTCTTTTATGATGATTAAACCTCTATTTGTCCAAAGCTGAAAACAGAGTGTATTTCATGTCTGTGTACTCTTCAACACCATGTTTGCTACCCTCTCTGCCAATTCCCGACTCCTTTATACCTCCAAATGCCGGCTCAGCTGCTGACAATATTCCATCGTTGATAGCGACCATGCCAAAATCTAACTGACGAGACATTCTAAATGCTTGACCAAGATCTTTTGTGAACACATAGGATCCAAGGCCACTTCTTGTGCTATTGGCAATTGTTACAACCTCTTGCTCTGTTTCAAACATGTGGCATACTGCAACTGGGCCAAATATTTCTTCTGCGTATATTTTCATCTCTGGTTTGACGTCAGTAAGAATCGTGGACTCATAAAATTTACTTCCTATATCCAATGCAGGTTTACCACCAATAAGGGCCTTAGCACCTTTTGATATGGCATCATCTACTAGTCCTGTGACCTTTTTGGCTTGTTCTGTGTTAATTAAGGGCCCACAGGTCACACCTTCCTTTGTACCAGGACCCATTACACATCCCTTAGCAATTCTTTTCTTAAAAGCCTGTACAAAAGCATCAAAAACATCCTTATGTATTAAAAATCGATTGGCACCAACACATGCTTGCCCATTATTTCTGAATTTAGCAAGCATAGCATGTTCTGCTGCATGTTCAATGTCAGCACTTGGGAAAACTATAAATGGTGCATTACCACCTAACTCGAGGCTAACTCTCTTGATTCCTTTAGATGCCATTCCATACAGAATTTTACCGACATGAGTTGAACCAGTAAATGAAATGCATCCCACATTAGGATCCTCACACAGAACTTTTCCGATTGCAGGAGCATTTTTTCTGCTTGACGTAACAACATTGATAACACCTTTGGGTACTCCAGCTTCCTCTGCTAATTGAGCTGCAGCTAGAGCTGTCAAGGGTGTATCTTCAGCAGGTTTGATGACACATGTACATCCTGCTGCCATTAAAGCACCCACCTTGCGAGTGATCATCGCAAAAGGAAAGTTCCAAGGTGTAATGACCGACACAACACCTAATGGTTGCCTTGTCAACATTATCATCTTATTAGGCCAAGGGCTTGGAATAACTTCACCGTTAATGTGACGAGCAGTATCTGCAAACCATTCTAGAAATGAATTACCATACGCAATTTCTCCTTTAGATTCCGCTAATGGCTTTCCTGATTCAGCCGTTATAATTTGTGCAAGATAATCTGTATTCTTAGTGCATATATCATACCATTTTCTTAATATGTAAGACCTTTCTTTTGCAGTTGTATCCTTCCAAGTTTTAAAAGCACTTGAAGCAGCATCAACCGCTGTTTTAGCGTCGGCAGCTTCCATATCTGGAACCTCGTTAATAACTTTGTCATCCGCCGGATTGATTACAGGAAACACTGCTTTGCTGCCAGCACTCACCCATTGTCCGTTAATATAAGCATTTTTATTTAATAAATGTAAGCGACGACTTCCGTTCAAAAATAAACTTGACTTATTCGATAAACTAACAACATAAGAAGAAATCATTTTAAATTATATTCGATGAAACTTAGAACTTCGCAAAATGTTTTGTTATCAATTTAGTGTGTCACAATCACCAATGTCACTTGATAAGATGTATAACTCTTATGCAGAATTATACACCTAAAAAATAATTGGTTTTATATGCAGATTAATATTTAGTAGAAACTGAACATATTATTTTTTTTATACTATTTGACAGCCGGAAAAATTTTGACAATGATTGAGCCTTGAGTACAGAGTAAATTTTACGATTCGTTCAGCATAACATATGTAGCACAGATAACGCCAACAACGATACAAAAAGCGTTTTAGAGTGTCGCAACGTAATAAAACCCAGACATAATTTGGTTATAGGTGTATCATAAAAACAATCATTAATATAAATTAAAAAAAAATATAACTATCATAAAGTAATTTTTTTTAATTATCCAATTTTGTACGGCAAAAAATATTCAAATTTTTGTGAATAATTAAAAAGCCGATTGGTTGGTGTTTTACAAATCTCTCAATTTAAATAATTTTACAGGACCAAGAAATATTTAATACTCATATTAGTCATAATTGTAGCTAAAAGACAGCAAATTGTAAGAAGTCTCATTAGAAATTATTAAAACTGAAATAATCATTTTGTCAATTCAAACTCAGTACTTAGTTTTGTTTGCAGTTAGTTTAAGCAAATAATTATATGGTTTTGTATAAAATATTTTAATCAATGTTATGGAATATATGACGAGCATATTATTTATATTAATTAATCACGTTTACTTTAAATTATCTCTGGTATTTATGTTACTTAAATTTAAGTTTGTATAAGCTTCAATTGAAATGAGTTTCATAAATTTCAGCAATTATACTATTTCGTATGGCAAGCTGCAGATTAGCTACAGCGCAGATGAAGCGCTTATACGCAGCTACGAAATGACGTTGATGATTCGATTCGTGAATTGTGTGTAGTTTGTTAAAAATATGCAAGTTTACTATTCAACGTAAAGCTTATATTTTGTAATATAAAAAAATCTTTACATATATTAATAACAATTAATATGTAAACATTGAAAATAGGTTTCCTCATAGTTTTTCATAATAATTTTAAAAGGAAAAAAGACCGAATTAAGAAAAATACATTGGATGTATTTTGATCACTCCTGATAGTTTCAAATAAAAGTGGGTACGTACCGGCTATCGTGCACTTTTTCTTCCACCGATTTCTGTTGTTGTAATTTTTCATAAAAACCTTTCCACATTGATTCTTCATCCATTTTGCTTATTTATTTACACTAAAAACTTTTTAATAAATACTGTTTTATTCACTGAAGTAAAACACGACCAACCTTTTATAAACTTGATATAGCCATAACAGTCTTCCGCTCTATCTGAATCACCAAAACGAACGAGTCATAATTATCTCAAAAGAAAATGACGTAAACACTACCTTTTAACTTCAGGTTATAATATTGAATAACCACAAAGGGAACAACATTATTACACTCCGTTCAACATCACAGCCTCTTTGAAAGTATTTACTTTCTAAATAACATATGACACATCCAAAAATTATTTAAATATTTGTGCACATTATATGTTAGATAGTTTTTTTCTTAATTTTTATCATTATAAACACGCGTCTCGTAATTGTTTTGTTTGATTCATGTAGGCGTACAAAATAAAACTGACGTAATCCAATCCAAGGAGGTCGCAGTCACCGTCCAATGCTCAGTGCCGGTGCGCCATGCCATGCGGCAACAAATGATCTACGCACGGACGTTTTAACGATACATAATCAGTATGCAAATATACTTAGACTATAAAATTTACTTGGTATTTTTTTCTAAAATTAGACTAAAGCACACACGTGACTAATAAAGAAACTATCCTACTAATCATCAGACAAATATATATGTACTGCATTTTTGTATACGTATCCGATTAATTAAAATCGGTCATCACTATGTGCATTTTGTTTATCAACATATTTGTTTTGTGATGACTTCATTGTTTTAAATTAGAGAAAATAAGACATAATCGAAGTAAAGATAAACTTTAACCCGCTTAAAGTGCGTAGACTACTAATTATTTTCTGCTCAAAATTAATGAATCGTTACATAAAGTATATATAAGATTTTTTAACAGATAGAAATGTAGTCTTATTTTATACCACTCAGAAACAATATTCCTTAAGATATTCCCTGCTAATTCTATAAATAACATTTTTGAATTCCTGCTTCAAACGAACCTTTCAATAATAGTCTTCTCCTTTATTTTTTGAGGAGAAGGCTTGGAGCATATTTCACCACGCTGCTTTAAACGGGTTGATGGAATACATATGTGGCAGAATTTCAGTGAAATTAGACACATGCTGGTTTCCTCACGATGTTTTCCTTCACCTTCAACCACGAGAACAATTATAAACACAAATTAAGCACATGAAAGTTCAGCGGTGCTTGCCCGGGTTTGAACCCACGATCATCGGGTAACATTTTAACATCGGGTAACATGTCAACGAGATGAATAAAAATTCATAATTAATTATTTTATTATATAATTATTACGTTTTTCTGACACAAAATGCAAGGTATGAGGAATAAACATTAAAGCAAGGCCGTGAAAAACATTATTTTCATTGTTATCGTCTTTTGTTCAGATTATAATTATGATTACTTCTAATTAAATAAATTGCTCTGGTCTCAACGCAAAAACAACATTGTACGCTAATCCATTTAAATAAATATATAGTGGTAAATAAATAGATATATCAAAGTAATATAAGTATAATTATCTCCCTGTGAGCTGGACAATAATGGTGCCAGATGAGTCTCCATTTTTTTTACATTGGTGACTAGTTTGCCAATCAGCTGATGATATTGATACTGCGAGATATTATATTTTCTAGACACACTTACCTTCATCCCGCATACTTTCAACCTCATCAGAAGCGAGGCCTTTGTAAAATTACTCATCGAGTCGACCGAAGCGATTCAAGAATTCCACCAAAGTTAAACCATTCAAAGCAGCTATACTCGACCTTTTCTTTATAGGGGCCGCAAATACGTGTTTGTTATGGTGTCGCAGACATTATACCTTAGGTAATGATTTCTTAGGTTTTGGGATTGTTACAAATTAAATTAAGCAACTTTGAACGGATTTATCGCGTATAATTTAACATTTGTTTTATGATTTCATGACGTTTTAAGCACTTTGCAGTGTCCGTATTGCACTTAGGTGTTAATAAAAACCTATGAAATTTTAAATAGAAAATAAAGTAACATCAAGTGGACCAACCACAAAAGCCTGGCGGGCCGCAGGTTGAGTACAGCTGATTTAAAAGCTTTCATATTAAGTATTTTTGACAAAGTATATCAATGAAGGAGCGACGTATACTGTTTAGATTTTTTGTAAATATTATTTATGTTTTTGTTATTTCTCTTGTCTAATTATCTTAAAAGTTCTAGCTTTCACCATTTATCGATCGTGTTAATATGATAACATACCTTATATTTATTATCTTTGTAATTCAATTAGAGTATTATATACTTCTTGGAAACTATAACTAAATATTTTATTAATCTGTTAATGTCGTCATGAATAAGAATAATCCTGTATGGTTATAAGCTTCTCTATGTTCAGTTTCCGCTATATATGTACAATTAGGCATAATATTTGTCAAACAGTGTGATATTTACCAATTTTTATAAAGTAATAGTTTTCTGTGCGTTTTTCAATTTCAAGAAAATCTTACATGTAACATTATTTGTGTAAATATTTTTTTTCTTGTTGAATTCTTCTTGTGAATAAAAAAGGGGATTCAGTGCACCAATTAAACAAAAATTTTGCCTATCAAATCCTCTTTAGTGCGCCCCTTGATTCTCCAAATTTTAAGCCCTTATGTAATAGGAACCTGTATCTAAATCAGAATATAATCGACTCAAGTAGGCTATTACAATTACTTTAGAATCAATATTTACCAAATTTATATAAAATTTAAAGCTATGTACCATTTGTACTTGTAGATTTAAGTGTGAGTAACCTGTCGATAATTAGTCATGACGTAACCTGATCCTTATTATAATTATATATTATTAATGTACCATACATTTTCTTAATATTAATTAACATAAAGAAAAATTGTATTACAAAGGAAAGCGTATCTGTATAAGATTCTATTAGGAACCGTGGAGTGTGAGTAATTTGGTCATTAAAAATATACTATTTATGTATATGTCTACATACATAAATAGCTTTAGTTTTTAGAAAGATGTGTTCTTTTTTAATTGTATCTAAGTATGTAAATTCTACAGGTATCATTTAAAAAAACATGACCTTGAAACGAAACTAACTAATGGGGAACGTTACAACTACAATACAGGCTTGGCCTTGATGTTTCAGATTGTAATAAACGCCTCGTCTGATACGCATTGCTTTTTTACTCGTTTTTTTTTCAAGCAATGTATCTTAAAATATACAGCCATAAATTTTTAAGATGAATGATTTAAAAGAGGGCACTTTTCATCACGATTACGCCATTCATCACTTTATAATAATACATATAATATCGACAACATAAATTCTTCTGATGTATATCTGACTACAAGTTTGTGGTCTCCTGGCTACCAGTTTAAAATTGAATCTGAATAAGGCCTAATTCAGTTCAGTAGTGAAATCATTTTTTTTTACATTATCTACCTACAACCCTTTTCAGTTACAAGAGGAATAAAGATAAATAAACAATTTACATAAGAAATTTGCGTGATATCATTGGTCGAGGTCTTAAATAATCTATGGTACGTAATGGATGCATGAAAAAAAAGGAGTTTTGAATATCGGTGAAGTTGATATCGGAACTTTGGACGTACTAAGAACCTTAGTACATGTACGTTATTAATGTTTTATTATTTAACATGTTTATTTTAAATATTATTCTCTTTTCTTCAAAAATCAGCTTTTTTCTTCAAAATTCAGAGAGAGAGAGGGTGTGGTGTGAACTTTCATTTTAGCAATGTAAACACCAATGACGTAATATTAATAAGTGCTTATAAGTTCCCTGGTGTTTTTAATTCGATATTCAAAAAAATGTACTATATGTCTATAATATTTATCATATTAATAATTTATGGAACTACACCCTATAATTGCCTCCAACGAATAAATTACCTCCGAGTTTCTTACGCCAGTGATTCTCCAACCTGTGTATTTGCCTCGCCAAACAAGTGGTAGTGTTTCCTTTGGCTATCAATACGTAAGATAATAATTTAAAAAAAAAACCTTTTTAGCAATTTGATACCTAGCGTTACAAATATGCTATACCAACATACTCAGTGCCAGTATTTATATCATTTCTATAGATTAAATAATTATTTTAAAACAAATGTATGAATGAAAACAATAAATGGGGAATTCAATTGTTAATTTTTAATTGAAATAGTCAAATGAATAAATGGACAAAGTCCAATGCGAACAAGTGATTATCTTGTTGAAGATCTAATTCGACCGCCAGATAAACCGACATATAAAAAAGTTCAGAAAAATTGAGGCGTGTCATTGACATTGCATGTAGGTGTTTTGCGTGGTATATAAATTGATATCTTATGAGATTGTGGATGTGGGTGGCGAAAACAAAAACGGAGTCTAGATGTAGCCAACTAGATACACTTCTATTTTACTAGTATATTTTTTTATTTATTTATAATAAGCAAAGGCCGTTAAGAATTTGTCTAACTAGTTAATAAAAGTGGTATTGTCTATGGAATTATCTTAATGTGTTTGATAAGATAGTATCTATATATTTAATAGTGCGCCATAAGGTTATGTTGAGTATTGTCTATGCCGGATGCCCTTAACAGTAATAATATGTTTATAAATATATATTAAATGGTATTAAAAGATACACAGTGATGATAATACATAGACCAGCAATAGTTAAAAATAAAATATGAACAATACATCTACGAGACAAGTTAATCCGTTTCTGACACGCAATGCAAACAAGATCGCAATTATCTGGTAATCAAAATGTAAACATAGGTGTTGTCTCTGCCTTGAAGCAAACGACTTTTTAAACTGGATAATGAAATATGCCACAAAAAAATGGTATGTGTTCAATTTACTCGGCCCAATCTAAATTCAATTTCCTATTTTACGCTTACAAACCTTTTTTTTTCCTCAAAAACACGGACAACTTTCAATTTTTCAAAATGTATGCGTTATAGTTGTTTACAAAATTCTATAATAAAATAAAAAAATCGAAATTGAAATTGGAAAACACATTAAATTATTTAAAAATAACTAATATTTCTGGCCACGTAAGGCTTGATGAACACTTTTTAAACATTTAAAAAAGTTAAAAACGTGGTAATTATTTTTATTAGCTATTTAATTTTACTCGGTTATATATTGAAGATTGTAAGAGAAAACAGAACTTACATGAATTAGGAATAAAACTATATCATTAATTAAAAAGTGCCGTATTTCGAAAAACGAGATAAAGCAACTAAGTATAATATTATAACCAATAAAATTATCTTTCAGTATTTAAACTAATTTTATTTTTAAACACATGACGTACGTTTAATTAAATATGATAACGGTATTCTTACTTGCGTCGACTAATAATTTCATTTTCTTGTAACTTTTTGTACACAAATCCCCACGGATCGTCACGAACTTTTTGATCCATTTTAAAAAAAACACTCAAAACTTCACCGATGTATAAAAAAAAACTAATTTCTTATCAGCCCAGTTGTACGTTAGTATTGGTAATATAATTAACATACTCCGTGCAAATTTTCAGGTTTCACGTATCGCGAACGCGGAGTGCCAATGTCTGGCTAGTGGCTAACGACACAAGCGACTCAGAGCTTTGCTCGTTGAGGTTTATTACCTACTCCAGTTTTTTAGAGATCCAAGGCTGTCAGTAGGAAAACCATCCATTGTTATAAGTTATAACAGTACAATCAACGGGAATATTGCCTTTACGCAACTGAAGATAATTGACATTTAAAAAAATGCTTGTATATATGTTCAAATATCGAATTCGAATTTTGAAGATAATTAGAAAGTGAAATATGCTTTATAATTTGATCTAGTTAGTTTAAAAAACTTATTCCTTGACTATTTTATAGCGTGCACAAATTACATGGTCTAAATATATATAAGTGGTGTCCGAGATTTTTTTTCAATTAACTTTATTTGCATAATAATAATAACCTTAATAAAAGAAGTAACAACATTTTTAGAATTATTCATCAGAATAACCTTGTGTTATTACTGTATTTTTATATATTAGCACAAGTTCGCTTCGGTTTGAGGTTTGCTTAAATCTAATTGTCAATTTTGATATATAGGACTAGAGGTATTACTTACAATATGTTATGACAATATTTATAAATTCTTATATACAACAGTTGGTTTCTTAAATATATTATATAACAATATGTTTTGATCGTTCTTTTTTAATCGCTTGCTTTAGGCAGCCATTTTAAGAAAATCATTAACAACTACATATAAAAAACACAGATAAATAAAATAATGTAAAAGAACCAAAGTTTCGAGGTAGCAAATTTAGTATAATATATTTTATATTTATAAATACAATGATTAAAAATATAATTATTAAATATGTAAAGAATGTCTTGTTAACGAAAATGAAACGAGTATTTTTTATATAGTTGAATTACGGCACATTATTCGTGTAATTAATATCATTATATATATATATATATTCAAAGATACTTTATTTATAAGTGTAATATAAATATTCTATCTTATTTTAAAACTGTATTGTCTTGTTCGTTTGAGGATCACGCACTGCTAGACTGATTCTGATAAAACGGTAAATATATCGTAAAGATGATAGAAACCAGAGATAAACCACATAAAATAGATCCATAGTACCGGGATTTCAATTTACCTTGCTCTGATGTAATAAAAAAAAAAACAAAATAATGCAATAAGGGAATAGTGACGTAACCGTAACAGGCTATTAAATTTGTGAAATTAGATATTTCGATGTAGATTAGAGTGTATTTGTTTCTCTTACTCTGTCTTACTTTTGTTGATGTTTGATCACGTGACGTCATAAGTATATGTGATTTACAAACATTAAGGTGTTATCTACAAGTGAATTCCATAGTCTATATAACTTGTCTAGGCCCGGTAAGGATACTAATGATTAACTTTGGTACAAAGGTTTTGTCTATGGAATAGAATAATGTAATCAGAGATTTTTTTATTGAAATATTTATAGACATATGGCCATGAATATAGAATGAATAATACTGAACATTTGAAACCGTAATAGGGTTAAAGTGAATCTTGTACGGATATTATACATTGCAAGTTGCAGACATGCGCGTGGGCAAAATGTGTGCATTGTAAATTGCAAGATGGTCATGACTGTCGTGTTATTGTTATGCTAATAAACATTCGTTGTCAGCACTCAGTAATTTGCAAGTATTCAAAGACGCATAATCAACGTTTTTGTGTCACATTTTTTTTCTAATACCTTGGTATTCATTTCTATAAATTCATCCGGTACAATTTATTTATTGTTTTATTTAAACACCTTATCGACTAACAAAATGGAACAGTAGGAAAAATTGACTTAAATCCATCGAATAAACAAATTTCAAAATTAAAATTGATGTAAGCGACGCAACGACGAATACCTTTTTTTTATCGCTGGAAAAACGCGTTACGCGTTTCCCCCACGGGAACAGTGGGGGTATGTGGGGCTCGCCGGTGTCCAAGACGCCGAGTGCGCCCCGAACATCGAAATACCCACTCAAAAACCAGCGGTAACCTTTCCATCTTAACGAGGAGCGCCACGGGATCGCTTTCGCATGCTACCGTGACGCTCTACGTATAGGTAGCAACCAAGTAAATGAATTATAAAATAATAGAACGAATATTTTAGTCAAAATAATTAAAAAGACTTAATAAATAAATTAAAAAATGTATTAAATACCTACTGCCTATTATGAGTAGAAATCATGCGGTAGATTTGTTTTTTTTTTCGTTATCTACGGCTTTTATGGCCATCATGAAGTGCTAGTTTTGCTAAGTTGACTAGTTAAGCTAAGCTAAGTTTACTTGTGGTAGAGCTTTGTGCAATCTCGTCTGGGTAGGTACCACCCACTCATCAGATATTCTTCCGCAAAACAGCAGTACTTGGTATTGTTGTGTTCCGGTTAGAAGGATGAGTGAGCCAGTGTAATTACAGGCACAAGGGACATAAAATCTTAGGTCCCAAGGTTGGTGGCGCATTGGCGATGTAAGCGATGATTAACATTTCTTACAGTGCCAATGTCTAACAGCGTTTGGTGACCACTTACCATCAGGTGGCCCATATGCTCGTCCGCCTTCCTGTTATATATAATAAAAGTGCTTGCTTCGAATCCATGCTCGCAGGCCGGGTCAATAAAACATCAGTGTTGGGAAGTGTTATACGAAATCTAGTAGGTGTGCCTCAAAAATCACGTACAGGCGTTTGTCTTGCACATCGAGTGCAGACAGGTGCTCTCTCGGCTCGTATCAGGCTGTAAGCCATCGGAATATGAAAGTTCGGCAATAAAGAGTATACAGGCTTTATCTCCAATCTTCATTAAAAAATTCTCTGACGAATTGTTCATCAAAGTGCTAGAAACGCTCATCAAAATCGTGATCGTGATCGTGCAGTTTTACCTTGCAAGCACATGACAATCATACGTAATATAGTCACTTATTTTTCTGTTATTACTACACCTACCTACCAAAGCATTTGTTACAATTTAAATTATTAAAAAATAACTGTTGCCCGCAACGCATTCGTATGAACTCGCGCCATCTATGTTAAAATAGCTGTACTAAATCAGAAACGTTCGTCAGCGCGCGCGCTATAACTCCTCAAGCATTATTCTGTTTCAAACGAACGTCATAGGAACGTATACTAAAAGATTTTGAAATTATATTCATTGTAGTTAAATGTAAATAATTCTGCCATCATTCAACATTGTATTACCAAATCATAATTATATCAAAATTTGTCGATGACTAGACCGCCACCTATCTACAACAAGACATAAACTTGACCTTCTCGAACTTTCGGAAGCCGTAATAAAAAGTGGCCGTGAGGAATTTCCTTGGTAATGGGAAAAATGCCGAACCCGGGCTTTCAAAGACCAGTATGAACTATTACTAAAACGAACCCGACTACTAAAACGAACATATTGTTTGAATATCACCTCAGTATCTCAGTATCAGTCAAATCGTTTAGAAGGCTCGATCACTACGAATATATAAAGAAAAGTAAACTCTACCGCGAAGAACTGTCGAGAATCTCAGTAATTTCTCTTTTCAAAAAGAAATACGTAGTAAATTATATATACCCTATTCCAATCGGAGAAGGAGGAAAGATTAACAAACCGTAAATTTACAAATTGCATGCGATTTGCTAATTGTCTGCAGTATTACGCACTATAAACAGTTCTTGATTAATTAACCTTTATTTAGAATACAACACTATTCCACTTAACTAGTTATATAGCTACATTGATTTAACTTTCGAAGTTCCGATTACAACTTCGCGGACATTGAAAACGCCATTTTTTCGCGAACCCATCGTGAATGTCATAGATTATTGAAGATTTCATCTCAAGATCCAAAGGACATTTGGGGTTTGTTTGGGGTTATTCCTCTTGTGGTTGGAATAGGCTATTTTATTTTAACCAACGTTACGTTAGAAAGCCAGATTGAAACCTGCATTGACCAATTGAGGTGACCGTCAGCTCAGTCAAAATTATCTTCTATATTATAAAGGTACGTTTGGATGTAGGAGGAAATCCTTAAACTACGAACCAATATTTGTATTAATATTCAAACCTAATTGTCCATTATTGTGATTGTTTTATGCAAGAGGGGGCTGAAAACTCACATGGAGAAAAGTGACTACCGCGTGGACATCTCCAACACCAGGGTTTGAAGTTGCGTTGCCGTTTAAGGATTGGGTAAGCTCTTTCCTTGAAAGTCCCAAAAATTGTCACATAATTTTAACAACACGATGGACATAAACAAAATATTGTCGCGACGAAATAAAAGGGTGTGGCGATCAATTTTGCAAAACGGTCGTGCGATTACGTTTGCCTTAACAGTAAGAGCTATATGAATGCTTTCTATAGAAAACAGTGACTTAAGTGTATCTCTATCATTAACATTCTATTGACAGGGCAAGAAACTAATACCTTGCATAATTTATAGTTATCTAAGGTACAGTTACTCCTGATGCACATGTACAGTTACTGAACTTAATAGCCAAACATATTTATTACTACATATTAGGAATTACATGTCGTGTATGCTAGTGCCTATAAAGTGCCAGTATTTATAATTATCGAAAACACGCGAGTTCGAAATTCAAACATTTGTTTTATATGTGGCACAGTACGTATCAAATATATTTAAGGTTAATTTTCCTGTCTTATATCTGCTATGTTCGGCCAGTTTATGTAAATGAATTTTGTATAAATAATTTATAAAGCAAATTTAATTTATGCTCTCAAATTACGCCGCTATAAAAAACTAAAATGTATTTTTTTCACAAGAATGCTAAGTACGCATAGACAAATAACGTAGTTGTTAACGGAAATCCTTACATGGGAAATCGCGAATTACGTAAAAAGTCCATTTTAATAATATAGTAGATTTTCCTATTAGATACGACAATAGCTAAACACGTAATGATATGATGCCTTGGTACGACCTCGGATATCTTATATTTATTATTATCACAAAGAGTCACAGACCAAAATGTAAAAGAAAGAAAATAATAATAACTAATATTATTAAACTAAATATGATAAATTCTGATACAATTGGTTTCCTACAAAAGTTGAAAACAAGGCGAAGATAGACATTTGTTATTTAATTCAATTTTCTAGAAGAGCCAGTCGTTTCGTATTTAAAAAATATATAAACAAAACTTCATTTTTTTAAAGATTAGAATAATATTTAAAATGGTTAAAATTACAGTAGGTAGCTATATCATTCCTTGCCGTCGACCTTGTCCTATCAAAATAATTAATTTAAAATAAAGACGCAGGGTCGACAACTTCAAATTAGAAAATCGAGCTTAGACGGTCTTATTTCGATAATTATTAACATAATTTTTATGTAGTAATATTTATGACTAGATGCCCGCAATGTACGTAAAACATCGATAAATGCTATTTGGATAGCTTGCAATTGGGCAATGTTGGCACTGCCGTGCTTCGGAAAGCACAAAGTCGTTAGTCTGCATCGGAAGTCGCTTAGGTCGTGTCATACCGTTCCATTCGAATATGAGAGTGGAACAATAGAGTGCTAATGTTTGCGTACACATTCATCAATGTAACACCTGCGCAGCCGCAGTGACAGCTATCGTTCAGGTCATTAATAAAAGTGTAATGTCCTCCAGACCGATTTCGGCCACGGCGGCTAATCTGAGGAAAGATTGCCAACTGCGCAGAAGATATTATAGTGCACAAGTGTGTGTGCAAACACAGGTGCACTCTCTATATCTGCTACTGAGAATTTTCTGATAGAAAAACCCAATAACTTTTTACTGGCCCGACCTGGGAACTGAACCCAGGACCCCCGGGTCTGCGGCCTTATATCAAGCCACTAGAACAACGAGCAGTCGCAAAAGTGTATATTATATGCATATCTATATCATCTTAGTGATATTTTAATGGCATGTTATAAGTCATCATTATCTATGTTATGCTTTTATTTTATTTATTTGTAAAACATTGACTTGTAATTTATTGATATTTTTTAATTATATCGTATAGTCTGCTATTTATATTTCTTTGCAATATTTCCTACTTTATCGCAGAATAGTATTTTTTTAAAATACTGCCTCTATTGGACAGGACGGCTGGTTCATTTTTCGCCCAGTTGTCTATAAAATAATTACACAAAAAATGTATAATATATAGTATCAATCTATTTAAAAAACCAATCATACCTATAGTGGGTAGTAGGTGATATAACTTATTAGTCATTAGACATTTAGGTATTAGGTATTACTTTGTATATGAATATTTATTTTATGTTATTATTCAAAGATTATTATTGAAATAGCCTGTAAATGTAATGCCTGTAATGTATAATGTAACCCCAATGCTGGGGAATTTTTTGGAAGAAAATCCCAATAACTTATTAACAGCACGACTTCGGGTTCGATCCTCTAACCCAACGAGGCAGTTAACTTCATGCATTTCCTTAGGAGGTTTTCCTTCGCCGCCGATTATGATGAATTATAAACACAAATAAATTACATGAAATTTCAGTGAGGCTCTCCCGGTTTGAACTCGGAATCGGTTAATATTCACAGCTTTTAACCTATACATCTGTCTTAAAAAATAACTACGTAAAACAATGATAGGTAGGTGAGTAATGATGTACTCACTTAAAACAGCAGCACGTAGTATTGTTGTGTTCCGGTTTGAAGGTTGAGTGAGCCAGTGTAATTACAGGCACAAGGGACATAACATCTTAGTTCCCAAGCTTGGTTGCGTATTGGCGATGTAAGCGATGGTTAACATTAATTACAATGTCAATGTCTATGGGCGTTCGTGACCACTTACCATCAGGTGGCCCATATACTCGTCTGCCTTCCTATACTATAAAAAAAAGAAGTGAGTTCTTACAGAATTGCACTAGCGTCAATTTTACAAATATTAAAAAAAAATAGTTTTGTATTGATCTGTGTATCGCTTTTATTTACGGAAATATCAATTATATTAATTAGTTCAATTCGTTCACGTTAATAACATCTTATATATTCTAAAATTAATACAATCATGTTCTAGTAACGCCATCTATGTTAAGCCTCCGTAAAACATCTATAATGTAAGCAATGTTTGAATTGATAACACGACTGTTTGTTATAACTTACATATGTATATAAATACCATATAATTATAAGTTATAACAGCTGCGAATATAATGTATATTCTAATGTTAAGAGTTTTTATTAACACTTGCATTATGTATAACGTTGAATGATATTAAAATAAGTATCTAATTGTTTTAAGTTGTCGAAATAGTTAGGTCACATTTCTATAATAAATATTATTTTTATGTACTATTCGTTTCAGCCCGCGGCATAGCGTGTGACAGAGAGGTGTTACGTAAATGTAACCTTGACCGGAGTTGGGGTTCAAGCGTATAGTTTCATCAAAATAAGTTCAGTGGTTTAGCCGTGACTACGTAACAGACAGACAGAGTTAAAATTCCGTTATATATTTATTATTATTGAGTTCATATCCTAATTTATTGCATCCACTTTTGCATATAAAATAAATAAAATTATAATCGGCTACGCATGAGTTGAATAAGGCTCTACATGAAATGTTTATATCATAAATCTCTACTGGCTTACGTGGCGCACGCAAATAGCCAAATTAACTTAAAAATAGATAACGCTTGTACCATTTTAAAATCATGAAGTAATATTTTATTGTATTCGGTATATATACAAATAAATAAAATTAAAGTGTCGGTCTGTGATTTAAAAATAACTAACTTACAATAACTAGGGGATTTGACAGTCGCTCCGGGTCCTACCTGGCGCAGAGGTTGTCCATTGCCATACAGCGTGGAAATGCAGCCCGCACTATGGGCAGCTTTGCGTCGGGTGGGAACTAGGAGAGACTATTATAAATTTGACTTTATATAACAATTATGTATTATTTATTAATATAATAAATACATTGACTCGGCAATATTAAAAAAAAAATAAAAAAAACTTACAATATAGTATATACAAATAGATATAGTTATTTGTAAGTTAGTTATTTAAATCACAGACCGACAGTTTAATTTTATTTATTTGTATAGATACCGTTTACAATAAAATATTACTTCATGATTTTAAAAAGGTACAAGCGAATGCTTCAATTGTCTAATGAATTACACGTAGTATTTCATTCTGTTTTAAATACTTAAACGATATGTTTCAATGTAGCAACAATTGCATAACACTGCCGGTTTGTTAATTGTTGCTCGTTAAATATCAACATTCGTTGAAATACATTATTTATAAAATTAATAGCAAAACGTTTATTTATAACGGATGAAATATTAAAATTTTAGTTGCAAGTCTAGCTTACCTTAACGGATTCATGGCTTTATTTAAAGGCGTACTTGATATTTTGTGTAACGTTAGACTCGACCAACAATTTATTGATCGAAGGTTACTGTCATTTGTACGGTCAGCAAGAAAAATATTACCACTTCAATGTTAGGAATATGTCACATAATTAAAAAATACTAAATTATCTATGGTCACATCCCAATATCTTTAATTAGATCAGCCCGCCACAAGGCTACGTGTGAGTAAGGTCTATGGTCAATGACCTCAGTAATAATTAACACGGAAATAATTTATAGTTTAAAAAATAAAGTCTTAAGACATATAGCAACAAATATATTCAATTATCTAAATAATACGAAAAATACTACATAATATATACATATATCATATATTTTTAAGACTTTTACGTAAATAATTATGTAATTAATATGTATTTACTAAAAAAAAAATACTGGTAATATGTTCAAAACAATTATTATCCAACTAAGTTTTAATGTCACAGATATTACACGACTCGTTTCGTGTATTTATTTATATATGTCATTTGTCTTCATTCGTTTAATTCCTAAATATCATAATAACTTAATTATTTTTTCTAATTTAATTGGAACCGGTTCGTAATGTAGATTCTATCGAGAAGAATCGGCAATAAAATTTACAAGAGACTCATTGTTTATGATTTTTTTTAAAGAGTTATAATTAATTTATTAACTGTATGTAAAATAAACTGCGGAAATTATCACTTTTAATTATTATTGTAATTATAGTTTTAAATAAATAACAGTACTACAAAATTAGGAAATGTAAATAATATAATTATGTTCGAAGTTAAACTATATGACGTGATTATAAAATTATAATTTTTTCTTCTTGTAAAGCTCTGACGTTGTAGTTTTTTTTTTTCTTTATTTTTTGGCTTTGGCTTAAGCCACATTTTGAAATTATTGCATTTTAAAGTTTTATATTGTCACATTGTCACATATACGAAAGTACTATGAACTTACTTATGTACCTAAATATTATTGTATGTATTTTTTTAATTAGTAAAAATATTTTCTTTTATTCGAATAAAGCCCAACAACCTAAAGTAAGTTCGGTCTCCTAAGCAGAAAGGACGAAACAAAATTATTGATAAAAAAAAACAATAATTCTCATCTTTTACTTGTTGGTAGGTCTTTGGGCAAGCCCGGCTACGTAGGTATTACATACTCATCAGATATTCTACCAGACAGCAATATTTAACATTGTTGTGTTCCGGTTTGAAGATAAACTACAGGCACAAAGGACATAACATAACAGTTCCCAAGGTTGGTGGCGCATTCGCGATGTACGGAATGATTAATATTTCTTACATTGCCACTATCTATCGCCTGTGGTTACCACTAGCATCATATCTCATTCGCTGGTCCGCTTACCTATTATATTTTAAAAAATCTTAATTAACGTAAGTATCTTCGACAGTTACAGAAAAGTAACTCAAAAAAAAATTGTCTACGACAGCGAGGTAGACCAAATTTGGCCCAACGATTTGGTAATTCAGTTGGTGAGCTTGTTTTATATACCACCAAGGTGAAATTAAAAAAGCAAATATTAGTTTAAATTAAAGGTTTCATAAATACTGGATTTAACGTACCGAAATACTTAAAAAGACTGGATGGACAAATATTGTAAATAGCATCATGAAAATACCAATTTGCGTTACTAGTTCACTATGTTCTCACAGACATTATTTAATGCCGTTCTGTTTAGTATTAGTGTCCCTTAACAGTTGCAAATAATTTCCCTTATTGTGAAAAATTATGAATGATTCAATAGTTTTGTTAAATTAAGTAACGTGTCATGTTATGCTTACACGCTCAGAGTTGCAGTCTTGTTTAACGAACTATTCTTTGTATTTAACTATTTCTTTATGTATTGTAAGTAACTTAATAAATAAATAGGCATTTAAGATCTTGTTACTTCAAGTTACATACGCATTAACTTAGATCAAACCTTAGTCTTGATCAAACCGCTAGGTTATCTAAACACGGAGAACACGTTTTTCTTCATCATTATAAGTGTTTTATCACATGGTAAAGGAAATGAACTTTCTTATTTTTTGCAACAATCAGTACAAAATTGAATACTATATTCAATATTTATATGACGACACGCGTTTGAATATTTACATATCACAAAAATTAAGTTATTTCGTAAACGGACTTTGAGCAAGTAATGAACGAATTAGAAAATATTAACGAATTCGAAACCGAATATTAGCCGATAATTTTAGACGCAACATCCGAAAAGTGAAGATCTATTTTAGTATTTATAAACTACTACGAGTAGCCTGCGTGCCACTTACAATATATTTATACTATGTATATTTAAAGACAAGATAGAAAAATTTTAATAAAATTTAAAGTATTTTTAGGTGATGATTAAACTCTTAGAGGCAACGATTATTTTAGATAGCATAATTAAATCACGACTTACTTACCGACTTCGATTAGACGGCGGTTTCTTTCCACGCCAACGTAGTAAACAGTCAAACGTTCCTTTTCTAAAAGGTGGTCTGATCAACTTCCACTTCTTCCGAAAGTCGAGAGTACTTCCAGATTCAACTGACTTTTTCCTAAGGATGTCAGGCTCCGAATTACCTTTTTTTAAATCACTTTGATAATTCGCGCACTTTTCGAAATCGTTCACTGACACTGAATCACCAGGGGGGCATGTCTTTCGATTTGATAAAGGAGTTGAAGTAACGAATTCGTTTTTAAATCTAAAGTCAACAGCACTATCACTGAACTCCGAAATGTCAGAAATATCTTCATCAATTATGTGTAGCGTATGCCTCGCGTTTGGAATAGTTTTTGCGTTTAAAATACTATTTTCATCGAAATTTTTGCTCTTCATAATGTTGCTCAAATCGACAAATGCAGTAATGTCCTCGCAACTCTTGGTTTTATACTTGGATAAGCTATATCGCGGTTGTTCCTTATTCTCTATCGTGGGATCAGGATTAGTGTCCATAACACCGATGTTGACGAGATTGTCTTCACTTCTAGAAACCTTTATATTGTTACGTAATTTTCTCAGTCTGATGGGACGCACTGGCGGTTCTTCGGGACACTTTTGTAAAGTGAATCGATGCTCATCAGTCCTCTTACTTGGCTTCGAGTACTTTGCGATAATTCTGTTTATTTCAGCGCTGTTTTTGCGTCTGTTTGTATGGCGTTTGAAGTGAAGTGGCTGCTGATAAGAGTCCGCCACGCTCGTACCCGCGACCCGAGCTGACCTATCGCGCCATTCGGTCACTTTGTTTTCAACGAGCCGCTGCAGTTCAAGCGCTCGCGTTATTGGACCCAATTCTGGCATTGTGTTATCTTCTATTCTCTTTCTTCAAATTGAACTTGCGTTTTGATTTATCTTTTTAGCTTATGACCTAAAGTTATGTCGTTCTTAATTTAGCCCGCATCTGTTGACCACCTTCTGAGTAATTAATACCTAGTCCGTCGGTGTCTGTAAATTAAAATATATTAAACGTTATTTTTATGTAAATATATTTTAACTATTTTATAATCAGATTGTAGATTACAACCCTACACGAATAACATTTTTATTCGTGTATTAACATAATTCGATTTTAACTAATTTGCCGTCAATTATTATTGGTCTTTCACAGGATGCATAGCCGCGATTTCTACGAGGACCAATAAACGTCCTTCCGAAAACACTTAATACACATCCGTATGTATTAACTACAATGCACATTACATACAAACATAACTTATCAATACAGAAACAAACAAAGGAATAGAACATTCTTGTAAGGATTTTTTTTTTTTTAAATTAAAAAGACATGTATTCCGCTGTATTTTTTTCGTCGGTTCTTCTCGGTGAGGGTTTTGACTAAGACCATTAGTCTTTTAATAGATAAAAATAATACTTTTTTGTATAATATATTAAAAAATATGATACAAAATAAAGAAAGCTATATAAATTAAATGTACGGCACAATACAAGAAAGTGCCCCGCGAGAATTATCAACACAAAGGGTTATGTCAGCTATCTTGGGGCAGATATATTTACAAATTCAAGTACATAGAATAACTTGGAACAATAAAATTATCACGTACCAACTTACACATAAACACACATACCAAGGTTAATAAAACACCAGTAATTTATGTAAAAGTACTTACTTAAAATAGTTTATTCAAAGAAAACACTTAAAACCCCTGACTAGGAACGCACTTCAGAAAACTACACTAAAGAAAACATACTACAAACCTTGCATGAAAGATAAGATCGATAAGCACTTCATAAGAGCAGATAACTAATATATTGCGAAATATATTTTTCACGAATAAAGATCAGATTGTTAGATAACATTAATGCTTTATAATCTTCAATAATCATATATTATCTGTATCTCTTAAAGGGATGGATATAATATTCCTTTTATAAACCTTATTTATTACAAGTTAATTGATCGGTAATATTTAACCGAACATCAATTTCAATATCGATGTCAATTGGAATTTGTATTTAAGGACTATGCCATTTTGTATACTTAACATAATTAAAAAAAAACATATATAGTATCTATCCACGATGATAAGTGGTACCATAATCAAAGAGATCTATAGCAAATGTTACATAATATAGGAATCGCTTGACTGATTATATAGGTCTACGAGTTTCGGAATAATAATTTAAGCTATTATTTTTCTCACACTAATAGACAATATACATGATTTAGAAAATAGAGTATCTATGTGATGTTCAAATAGGAGTAACTTTAAAGTAAATTAAGTCCTAAGAGACGTTATATTATTTACGTATGTTTAGAGACATACATAGGTGTACTCTATATTCCGGTACTTCTATTCCGATGGGACGGCAATCCGACACGACCGGTGTAAGATCACGCCGGACCAACAGTTTTATCGTGTTTACCGACTTGCGACCTATAACTTAATTCAGCCCAATAACTTTTACTGGCCCGACCTGGGATTCGAACCCGGTATCTCGGGATCTGTAGTCGTGTAAGCTAGCTACTTTACCTACCTACGCAAAATTATATTTTTCGGTTAGAAGCTCCTAGCAAATTTGGTACAAAAATCAAGAAGCTAATTGAAATGTAACTCGCTGAAAATATTCTAATAAAACTTCCTAATAAGAATATATATGTTACTATTTTTCTCCCACGACTTCGTCCGTGCTAGTGAGAGGAGGCAGGTATGAGATAAAAAAGTAGCCTATGTCCTTCATTGGGTTTCAAGCTTCATACCAAATTTCATCAAAATTGATTCAGTGATTTAGTAGGGAAACCGTAACAGGCTGACAACGTTACTTTCCTATTTATGTTTGTTATAAGTATAACAATCTACTTCTGTTAATATATAGGATATATATTAGTATAAAGGATCTACTTTTGCTATATAGTCTACAGGTTGTCCTTAATCTAAGTTCCACTAAAAAATCTTAGTTGGAAACTAATTGATACGAGGCGCGACCGGCTAAATATAAAGAGGCTGAAGTGTTCGCGCCGTTAATTTGACCTTCTTGTGTTACTCCAAAAGGTTGATATAATGATACATTATAAGCTCATAGTCTAATTTTAAATTAATTAAAATTAAAAAGTAACCTACTAAGGTGATTGCCGGTTCTTCTTGTTTGAATCTACTTACTATCGGAACTGGTAGTAACTCTCAATTTATCTTGTACAATGAAAAATTAAAGGGCTTGTACGTCCATTTAAATAAAACACTTTTTCATATGATTTTGAATATAGAACAACAGTAATATTCTACAAAGAACTTAAAAATATTTTTATACGAAAAAAAGTATAAATGAGTGTGTGTATACTTACTTCTTTTGTAAAAGCAGTTACATTTCCACAATTAACGATAAAACCAAACACTAAATACATCACGGAGAACTGTAGTACAGGTTCACTAGTCCATATAACGAGCTACAAGTAAGGACGTGCACACACTTGACACCCAGCCCTTGCGTAAATGGTGCGTCAGGCCACACGTGTAGCGAGGCCACGTGCAGATTCCACAGTGAGCCATCCAACGTTCCAGGCGAGCGCTCCTGCACTTGACTCATACATTCATACACCCAGCCCATCCTACTATTACTACAATGGACGAAATAGAGCATCGGTCAATCAGTTTACACGCAAAATCATCACGGTTATATAACACTATTGTCCTATCGTGGTATATTTAGAGGATATGTACACATGAATCAAAATGATGCCGTAATAGGATAATAATGACAATTGCATCTGCAATTGTTTATGTATTTACACATGCAGATAATGTTAAACTTAAATGTCTTCGTTCCGTATTAAAGCATTGGGTACCTGTTGATAGTCAAATGTAAAAACTCCGTCCGGTTCGAAGAAAACACTAGATCAAACCGTAAAATTTCGACTGATCTTACAATTTTCAATTATCGAACTACTCATATCCCAAATATTTTTAATTTCAACAAAACTTAATTATTATTTATATTTCAATGTGAATACTCTACAATGGTTTAGCTGTATGAATAGTTTAATCTACCTACTTGATGCACAATAGTCGAATTTATGCAATTGCAAAACGTAATCGTACCTAACTACGAAAGCTTGTCTGCATCACGTCTTGGGTATGTTGACCTCGAGTACCAGCGAGCATAAATTACTTATTTCCGAAATCATTTTGTTTTCGTTGAACAACTGTAGACTGTTAATTATAAAAACAAAATTACGACCTTGTGCAATACTGTTTCTGTATAAAAACTAATATTTGTCTAATTGTGTTATGTTAAGTAGGTAAACTATTTTTAATTTTTGTTTCAATTCCCCGACTATTCCGGTTTTGGTGCTCCACTTCGGAAGCTTGACAGCTATTAGTTCATTATCTATTTGTTTGTGGAAGTACGCTGTGCAGTAGTGCGGGCGTGACAATAGTTTCCGCCAAGTTCATTGTCGTCTGTCCTATATCGGCAAATGTACTTATAGCATGCGTAACCAGGAACTTGACTTCAAATGTCATTATTCAAATAAATATCTTTCTTTTTTTATTTGTATTATAAAGACTAAGAATGGGACAAAGGGAAATATTCACAATTCCTTATAATTAAGCTGTATAATTTTAGCTACATTATAATTAATATTTTATTTACAGTAAATTTAAAAATTCTTATAACAATATTTTATTTATATTATAAAATAAATGTTCATGTTAATGGCCTAGTTTCCAGCGTTCAGTTATGTGCCAAATTTGGATCAAAAAGATGATGCGTCATTCCCAGTACATAAAAATGTGAAACAATAACGTTCGGAAAACAAAATTTTACATTTTATTCGTACTCTGATTACGGATGTGAAAGCGGCTACCATTCCATTGTTAAGTTTTTTCTTCACGAAACAATTCTGTTTGCCTTATTTTCATAGGAGCTGTTTTACATATAACTAGAATCCCACTTCTATAATAATATTGATAAACTAATTTGCATGTTAATTTACATTAATGCTCGATTCATATTACCCTCCTTGAACTTTATGGCGGTAGGAGTTGCTGTAGGAGTTGTTGATGTTATTTTAAGCATTGGCCGCTGTCCTTTATCATATATTCATTAGCAGAGAATGCCTAGATGACGTTAAAACCTTCTTTTGTATCGTACAATTTTTATATTTACATAGACATTGGGACTAAGTAATATTAACCATTTTCTTACATCGCCAATGCGCCACGAACCTTGGGAACAAAGTTGATATGTCTCTAGTGCCTGAAATTTTATTGGCTCGTGCAATGTATAAGCCAAGTTTACAAGCCATAAGATTTAATTTATAAATAGACAAAGTTAATATTATTATATAAACGAATACATTGCCAAAGAAATGTATTTACTTTGCGATGTCAGGAACATGGTGTTGTTTTTTTTCTACAAAGAACATTTATGCATTTTCAAATATATACAGAGAAAAATTTACAAAATCTTATAATATCACAGTAACATTGTTCATAATGGTTAGTGCCCTGTAGAACGGCTCCCGCTTCAATTGCTTAAATTGGCTTAAATTATCCAATGGATGTCATTTGTAGGTATATTTGGATGGTCCTCAATTGAAATAAGGATAATTCTAACACTTAAAAATTACCTACAACTATTCCAAGAATAAAAATTTAATTTTCAAATTCGCATACATTGAGATACATATTAAAGTAAATAAATAAATATCTTACTGCTGAGCTAAGGTCTGCTCTCCTTTTGAGATCCATCATTCATTTATTCCACCACGCTGCTCTAATGCGTTTAAGATTTATATGTGACATATTACAACCGACCCATTGTCACGTCTTTCTTCACCGCCGAACACGAGACAAATTATAAACACCTGCTCATCCAGATTAAAACTCGCAATCTTCGTGTTAAGCTTCATTCATGTGTTCTAACCACTGATTCATCTTGGCTCACCTGTAACTGTGGCAGTATCAATATCGCCCTTCGTAGGATTTAATATCGATTTCGATAAAAAAATACAGTATACCTAATACGCTAATAAATATTTGTTATTATTTATATAATGATGATATTCACCTTATCGATCTTCGTCGCGATGGCCATTCTCAACGGAGACTAGCCCACTGCAAATAATTTATTATAGTGCATAAGTGTGTACGCAAACAAAACTGCACTATTCCCTCACTCTTATAATCCGATAGAGCGGCAAATCTGTCAACAGTGTTTAAGTGCTTTTAGAGGCACAGGATTAAAACACTACCAATTTCCTAATTCCGGGTTGCTACTACAAAATTCCTTGACAAAAAATTTGAGTATTGGCTTTAAGAACTGCAGTCTTATAGCCATTAAAGAAGGCAGACAATTAAAACAAATATATTGTCTATGGATACCTACATGTTCTATAATATATTGAGTCATGACATTAAGAATTTATTGATCGCCACATTTTCTAATTGTAAACCGTTTAAGTATTGATGTCCTGATTAGTATGCACTGTGTGTAGGTTACGGTACCGTGTGTATTGTAGTTCGGACCTTTGGTCGTCGATCACGAAGTTGATACGGGGAAAGTTAAATTTCACCGAAACCTAAGTGAAAACTGTAGTACAAATCATTTTATTCTTTTTTTTACTTCTTTCCGTTATGTAAATTGTACGGCGAGTGTTAAGTTAAACGCAGATATTTCTTTTTAATTTATGATTTGAAATGAATGGATGAAAAGAAGGTTGAGCTGTCAATATTTAACCTGTATACGTTTTTATTATTTTGATTTTTTTTAAATAAGAAATACATTATACTATTAATAACATAAATATTATTTATTTTGTTCACACTTACTTCCATAAAACAAAGACTATTGACTTGTAAATTTTGATTTTTATTTATACTCTTATATATAAATAATATGTCCGTCTATTTATTGCTACTGAACCGAAACTTGACGTTATAAAGCGTTACGTTACTGAACGGATCATCGAACTAAATAAGATTTATTAAAATTGTACAAGAGGACAAACTCTCCAATTTTAAAATATAAATATGATTACTTTCAAACTCGCAATGTGATCGTATTTTTTTAAACATTCATGCTATTTTTGTACTCAATTTTACACATTATGCTAATTTAATGCCCATTAGAAGTTGACCTTCATTATTTTTTTAAATACTAGCAGAAATATAACTAGTATTAAAAATACTGCATTTTACATTCATATTACTCAACATATTACATTAATAAAAAATGTTGAAATATATACATTTATTCTAGACAATTTTTCAACGAGCATCGTTGACAAGTTTCTATATCGTAATTATTAACTCTATATAAAAACTGTCAAGAAAAAAACCTTTTGGGTAATTTTTTGCCATTGTTGGCGACTGTCTGAAGAATAAAAAAAGTTTGGAAATACAGAAGTTTGCAAGGAAGATAAGTGAGCAAAACGAATTGATCGAAATATGTTATTATGAATGATAGAAATTATGTAGTTTGCCAATACCAAAGCGCTATTAAATAGTTAGTAAAGTTGTATTTATATCCTAATAATCTTCAATGTAATTATACGAAATTTAATAGTTTTAGTAGCGTCAACAAAACTCACACACATATAGTATCTATCTCAATGCTCTTCTATTTTGCCACGAAAATTCAAATAACAATACAATTTGTTATATAATTTATAATTTTATTCACTTATGTACACTAATATAATAAATAATTCAATAAATAATAGTGACTTCACATTTACATCTAAATGCTGTAATGGCACGAATTACGCCTTTCTCCTTAAAATCGATTACGACTCTGTATTTCCGCTGACTCTGAAAACAAAACAAATTAATTAATTATAAAACTTTAAAAAAAAAAGCTTTAATTTAATACACGTACGACAATTAAAATCTATAATATATCGGTTGTGTGGAATTGGGTTAAAATGCAGCTCCAAGATTTGATAAAAGCTTGTAAAAATTACAATTATTAAAACGCATTATGCGTTTTCTCTATACACGTTAAACGTTTGCGTAAAACGATTGCACTGAAAATCGACCTTGAATTTTTGACTTTCATCGCACCCAAAGACTAAATATCACTATCGAACCGAGAGGTTAATTTAATCATCATAACTGTATCTACCTTTAGAAAGTCGTACATCATTTTAAAATTGCACTGAGAATTAAATAGTAACTTTTTTATTATAAGCGATGCATTTTTTATCTGTGGCTTTGTATTGTTTGCTTCAAAACCTATTCAATATTCATTGTATTAAAATATATATATTAAGTTTATGGAATTAATAACAGGAAGTTTAAACTAGGTTTTCTATTTTAACAAATAAATTGCATTAATTAAAATCTTATCGAAACTATTTTAAACCTTAAAACAATAAATATAATTACTTAATTTATCCGAAAATTATTTGTTATTTCAATCATAATATAATAATAATAATTTGCATTTTTCATTAATTGTTAAATGAAAAAAACATAACTGCTAATTAATTTGAGGCATGTATTGATTTTAATCAGATTATTATAAATGAGAAAATAACTCTGTCTGTTTCTGAAATTTGATATAAAATGTAACTTAAATGTAACCTAAGACCTCCCGTGTATACTTATGTAAAGAAAATACTGTATGTATGGGAACATTAAGTTGGATACGAACAGAGAAGCAGGAACAGTTACTTTTATATAAAAATAAAAAAAAATGAGTCAACATCACGTTCTATTGCAAAAGGTAAATTAGCTAAACAAAAGCATATGCATCGGACATTATCACATCGAATGTTTTGTTTAATGTTCATAACCATAACATAGAATTAGAAGTACAAAACTAGTTTTTAACTCACCTGAAATAAGGTTCAAAATCGTAAATGTCATCAATGACGCTGCGCACGCGGCACGTGATGCCACAATCGGCCTGCTGGCGTCCATACACTTTCATAGCCCTCTCTAACAATTGCTGCGCTGAAGTTAGTTCTACAACTAAAAAAATAAAGTGGTGTTTAGTCAATTAAAACAAATCCATTCTGATATTTAACATATTATCATGCGATGTAAAGAATATGACAAAAAATACTTTGATATAAAAACGTCTCAACCGGACCGGCCATTTTGGCAAATCTCAGAAATGACATATTTGCATAAAATATTATAGTGCATAGGTATGTGCGCAACACAGAGGCACTAATTTTTATTGTATTTAATTGCAATCAAGCACAACTGCTAATTAGAATGTAATAATAGTACTCAATAACTATTAACTGGACACACCGAGATTGTATCCCAGTATTTCGGATCTACGCTATAAACTGACCACTGGACTAAGGCTACAGCATAACAAAAACACAAATGAAATTAATTTTCCAGAGCTGATTCATGACAAACGTAAAATATATAGTCTGAATTCGAGAATATATGACAAATAATCCAATTTCAAGAAACGAGCCAGAAAGAAAAGAATGCACTTATAAACTTACCATTGCGACCGCTGAACCGGCGTTCGTCCTCATCAGGTTCGCCCTTATCTTTTTTGAAAGATATTAATTTAGGGATGACGAGCAACATGCACACTACGGCGATCATTGTGACGATTTTTTTAAATATCAGGAATTTCAGCATCAATTTTGCAATCGTTAAAATATCCAATTTCAATGACAGTTTGTCAAAGAAACTTAATCCCGGGGCTGTATAAGGGACACCATAGGACGGTTTAAGAGGTGGACCATATACAAGGGGAGGAGGCGCAGGTTTGTGAATTGGAGGCCCGTAAACTGGTGCTGGTGGCCCATATGAATGCGCAGGCGGGCCGTAACTATGAGCGGGAGGCCCGTAACTCTGCGCTGGAGGTCCATAATTTGAAGCAGGAGGTCCATAAGTATTGGGTGGAGAGGTGTATGTAACGTCAGATTCGAATTTCACCGGCGGTCCGTAACTAGACGGGGGTAAATAGTTGTTTGAAGAACCAGAATAGCTTGAAGGTCCTGGATAGCTTGGAGATCCAGATGAACTAAAACTGTCGCTGCTTGAATAGGGAGGTGAATAATCGTATCCGGAATTATAGCTGTCATCACGGTTAGATATTTTTTTCTCTCCATCCTTAGCCGTTACGATCACCACACCCTCTTTCGCTTTTTCGGCATCTATTCGGGATTTGGAATAGGCATCGAGGTAAGTGTCAGCTTTCGTTACAATAACAACTTTAGAACTATTCGCTGATGGCCCAACGATGGCGGAAACACACGCGAACAAATAAAAAAACGCGAAACATTGTCGACAAAGCGCCATTTTCGTTTTCCCTGAGCCACCGTGTCAAGGAAGTTATCTTCATCGGTTGCGGCTGACGAATGACGATCGACGACGAGTCCCATTCAGTTTTCACTTTTGAGTTACCGTAAAAGAGCCTAAATATGATAATGGAACACAATTAAATTCTCCAAGTGACCCCAGTGTTCCGCATTGCTCATGGTAAGTAGGCGGAGAGGCGCCCCTTGCATGCTAATGATATAACTAACCTTCTTGGATATACGCATGACATACAGCCTTTCGTCGCGAAGTAATCTTTAATAGATCGCAATTTGCTCGAGAAAGTTATAAAGTGAAACATATTATGGTGGCATTACACAAGTAATTACTTCTAATTGCTACTCTATGAGACTGTTGAAATATATATAAGAATACTATTTGATTATAAACATATTATGTGGCAAGCTGATTCAACTCCATAATTCAACAATGAGAATATAATATACTCGAGATAATCTAATATAATTGTATATAGACGACTTAACTAAAAACCAAAAGTTCGAATCTACGCAAGCCTTACTAAGTTTTGATGAGATTAATCTTTATTTATAATTCATCGCATGCTCGATACAGAAGAAAAAGATCGTAAGGATGCCTGCATGTGTCGGATGAAATACACATGTGTATACCAACCCGCTCGCTGATACTTTAGCTAGTTAAAAGATTTACTGGCTTATATTACTATTGAAATGCAAATTCACTTACTCGTTAAACATAAAACAGATAAAAGTAAAATATCATTGAGCAACAAAAAAAACCTTTTTGGAAGTTTACCAAGATAAAAAATGTAAATACATTATACAGTAACGGAAACAACAACAGTATATGTTGCATTTAAAGCTGATTTCTACTGCTCAATGCATTTTCACTTGTGAGCTAATCGATATCGGGAGTTAAAGCATGCCTGCCTCGTTCATGATGAATTTGAAATTTTAACGAATTTATTACATCTGTCATTCACAAGCAGAGAATTAACCACAATATTCTCTAGACTTATTCTTTTTTTTTTAATAGGAAGGCGAAGAGGCACATTGACCACCTGATGGTTAGCGGTCACCACCGTAACCGTAACAGCCTGTGTAAGTCCCACTGCTGGGCTAAAAGCCTCCTCTCCCTTTTTGAGGAGAAGGTTTTGGAGCGTAGCGCACCACGCAGCTCCAATGCGGGTTGGTGGAATAGACTTGTGGCAGAATTTCAGTGAACTTAGACACATGCAGGTTTCCTCACGATGTTTCCTTCACCGTAAAGCACGAGATGAATTATAGTCACAAATTAATCACATGAAAATTCAGTGGTGCTTGCTCGGGTTTGAACCCACGATCAGCGGTTAAAATTCACGCGTTCTTACCACTGTCTGTCTGATGGTCAGCAGTCACTATCGCCCATAATCATTTGACAACCTATATATCGTCTAATAATGAAATGTTCCTTGTGTTTGAAATGACTAACATATTTATATATATATATTGGAGGAATAATTTATGAGTATGAAGTTGTAGGACAAATACATAGTATATATTGCACATAGACGTTCTTTGAGAAATATTAAAAACTCCTGTTTTAAAATTATTCACAAGTAGATACCTATCCCGATTTCGTACGAGAAAGTTCCATACAAAACTAACCCTCACATTTTCCCGGTTGTTTGTTGATCTTATAAATAAACCATGATATGTGCCAACTTTTAGCTTTCTATACTAGATTTTATAATATTTAGAAAACAATTTAAACTAAGTACAATAAATACTAAAATAAAATTGATATCACAATTATTTTATTTTTCATTTGTCACAAACAAGAAAATTACTCAAAAACATTATTCATAGTCAGGTATCTTTCTTCAAAAAATTTATGCCTTTTTCTCTTCTTTTCATTTTTAGGTGAAAAAAATGTACTTATTGACTTTGTTCCAGCTGATTTCTTTGTGGTTGAATCTTCTACTTCTTCAAATGTACATTTAGCGGCTTTCTCCTGGAGCATCAGCTCGGCCGTGGACCAACTGAACCTCACCAGGAGAGGGTATCCAAACACTCTGTCTATTTGATCTCGTATAAACTTCTTGGTTAATGGATCTGAAAAAGGATATCATCATAAGAATACATCGACATTTAAAAAAAAAATTGCTAAAACAATTAAACCAAAAAAAATCTAATAAAAATATATTTAAGTAACAAACATTTTAAAAAATAAGAGAATTGTTATATATATAATATATATTATATATATATATATACATATATATATATACACACATATATGTATATATATGTATTTGGTGGTCGGTATTGTTGTGTTCCGGTTTGAAGGGTGAGTGAGCCACCGTAACTCCAGGTGCAAAGGACATAACACCATAGTTCCCAAGGTAAGTGGTACATTGGCAATATAAGGGATGGTTAATATTTCATACAATGTCTATGGGTGTTGGTGACGATTTACCATCAGGTGGCCCATATACTTGTCTGCCTACCTATACCATAAACAAAAAACATCAAGAAAAAACTAATAAATACATAAAACTCCAAATTCTAAATACGTATGCAATTCCATTCAAAATCAGTTACAGACAGAATTTAAGAACTATTACTATTTAAATTAGCAAATTTACTTGGTCTTAAAGCATAGAACAAAGATACAAATGAAATGTCATTGAGCAATAAAAATTTAAGACAAAGTAAATCATGTAATAATAATAAATGACTAATAATATAAAAATTCACACATGAACTTTTATAGAATTTTTATTAAATTAATTAGTATTAATAGTTTAGTCTAATGATCGACATTGCGAGGAATCCTGCATAATTTGGATGATTTTCTACCAAGCCGCACTAAAACAGCTTATTGGAATAAGCACAAAACATCCTCAAAAGAACTGACTTTTTTAAATATAAAATGGGTAGTCTGTCAACTAAGTATATCTCTTGTGCCCCGAATTACACTGGCACACTCATCTGAAAACTATGTAATGCGACTCAGCGGCTGAAATACTGAGCAGGGTACCCATCCAGAGAGGCTTGCACAAATCCATAACACCAAGTTCCCAAGTACACGTACGAAACGATTTGCTTCCTCGTTTCTGATACGCACCGCCAAGGTCTGGAATACCCTCCCGACCTCCGTTTTCCCCACCACCTACAATATGGGTACCTTCAAGTCTAGAGTGAATAGACACCTTCTAGGCAAGCGCGCTCCATCTTAGACTGTATCTCACTTTCCATCAGGTGTGATAACAGTCAAGCGTTAGCCTATATATTTAAAAAAAAAAAAGTAAAGCTTTGAAAGCCCGACTGACTTTTCATTTTCATAATTTGTGCTTATAATTCATCTGGTGCTTGGCAGTGAAGGAGACATGCATATATCGGACACAATTTAGCCATATATGTAACCATTGACCAAGGCAGGACTATGGAATAAGCCTTTATTTATTTATTTATTTATTGAGATAGTTATACCATCAACTTATCACTAAACATTTATATTTACCAACTAAACCAGATACTCTGATGAAGTATTTAAAGGTGTAAATAACATTTACCGTAAAAAAAAATACCATCAAAAGCTTTCCCTAAGAGCAGAGGTGAGCATGGCTTAGCAGTAGGACATTCACAGACTACTATTGTATATTAGATTTTGTTAGCAGAGTCCGAGATAGGACTTTAATTATAAATTAATTTAATTAGTTCTTACCCCCAGGGTAACCACTGCCAAATTCTTTATGGTTCATCTCCAAGCCCTCATGGAATTCCCACACTTTAAGAGCATGGTCTCTCGTAACCTTCGCCACTATACTCGCCGCTGATACGATTGGATAAATGGAATCAGCTTTTTTCGCCACCTTCAAGTTTAAAAAAGTATTACAATTAAAACCAACACTTAATTTTAACAAATAAAATATATTTAGAGAATATGTAACTAATTAAAATCATTATTACTCTTAACTCTTGTTATTGATATTTGTAAATTGAGTTAAAAAGTTGAGATGGCCCAGTGATTACAAGAGAATGTTGAATGATGATTGCGGGTACAAAACCCAGACAGGCGCCACTGAAATTCTATGCGCGTTATTTGTGTTTATCTCGTACTTTGCGGTGAAGTAAAACATCCTGAGAAAACCTTCATGTGTCACACGAAAATCCATCATATGTATACCAGCCTGAATGACACCTTCTTTACAGAATATTTACTAGCTGTTACTAATACAGATTAATATTAAACAAATATCAACTTACAGTAATTTTAATATTAGGAAAAATTTCACTCAGCTTAGCCTGATACTTCTCGGGTGGGCCGACTGTGTCCACATAAACCTCTGCAATGTTAGCCCCAAGCTCTATTGCTCTTTTAATCAGACTTATGGCAGAATTCATTGAAACCTGAAATGTATTAAGGCAAGAGTTACATATTAATTTACATCGTTAAAATAGCAATATGTTGCATAGACCAGCTCAGTCATGGAAGCTAACTGAAACCAGAGAATCAAGAAATTACTGCATCCGCATAGCCAATTGGAGTTAATGCTTGCTATATACAATGGATAGTCTGAGGAGTTTTAAAAATAATATATTCATAAAATACAATTTTATTTATTGCACAATGCAACGGTAAATAAATAATGAGTAATGAATATGCTATTTCTATAATAGGTATATAATAAATGCAGGTGCAGGGAAATATTTAATTTGCATTTTTTACTCAAATTGTTTTATATAATTAAATATTTCTATGAATGTGGAAAACACACAATAAATATTATGTAATTTATACTTCTTTAATGTTATACAAATCTGAAGAGTTTGCTTCTTAAATAAACGAATCTTAAGATCTATCAGTTTGATAAAAAAATTACTTTTAACATTGGCAAGCGCATTTATCACTCATGTGTGAGGGGGTGAAGGTGTTATGTACTCTGCCTTTAATCCCTATGTCCTTTTTGTAATAATGTAAAATCAGAATTTCACGATGAGTGGTTAAGACATCAAATTGTAACGAATAAATAAACTCACATTCGCTTTCATAATCTTAGTAACAATATAAATTCGCAGAGCAAGCAAGCTGTAAGTTATAACAGAAGTAAAACCACACAGTATTTATAAAATGAATAAAATATGAATAAAAAAATTAATTAATAAATGCAATAATTTTATAAATTATTTAACTTAGATGAACTAAATTATTAAAATAATTTTACCAGCAAGATTAATCAAAATTTAAAAACACAAAGAAAATTCAGTCAGAATTTAATATTAACTGTTTTTTTTTCATCATTTATATTTTTGGATATAGAGCAAGTATGTTTCATAAAACATATTTATTTAACAGATCAAATTTTTTAATAATATTACCATGATTACAACAATAAAAAATAGCTTATTTGGCAGTTTTTTTTAGTTACTAAGACAAACCATTGTTATTCACCTACAATTTAAGAACGTGCTTATTTGAAAGATAGAACAACTGCTATACCAGTACATAAAAAAATATATATTATTACCTCGTTAAGTGAATGCTTAGCTCGTCTGTACATTGAATTTGAAATGTAATTTGGAGAAATAACTTCTGCCATCCATCCAACATTGTTCAATGCTTCCTCTTCTGAAAACATTTTGAGTAGAATCTCATCCCGCTTTTCTTCTGTCAGCGCTTTTGAGTCGGCACATCCTAAGGTTTGCAAAACTTCTTTTTGACTTATAGGGCAGTATGCAATTCCATACACCATTGGGCCTTAAATAAGACAAAAAAAATATCCGCCGTTTAATTAAAACTAAATTGACTACATATTTTATATTTATAATTACTACTATAATAGATATTTTGTTAAGACTTGTAACTGGCTATTATGTTATACAGCTACATATAAATTAAAAGCATAAACAAATGATTGTTACATATTAATAGTACAATACTTCACATAAAATTCGCTTAAAAGTATAACTAGAAGTTTCTCCTCGGTTCTTCATACTAGAGATTACATTAAGTACATAGTTTTAAATTTATTTAATATTCTAAAATTTCGATTCAAAATTATATGTCTTAATTGAATAAAGGGCATGTTGTTTTACGTATTTGTAAACCTTACCTAGCACAGGACCACGGCCGGCTTCATCGACACCAAGTATGCATGGCTCAGATTTGCAAGTTTCTGGTACTTCGGAACTATTTACAAATTTGGTATAATTGTTTTTCGATTTAATATAATCGTGTAAAGCCTCGAAAGATGCCATTACTTCATGTAAAAAATAATTAAAGCGCTTCTAACTCTATTTCAAAAGGTATCACTCATAACTTGTAAACAAAAAACTGAATATCCCTCCAAAATTAAATGAACAGGTATAAAATATTTTGACAGTAACTCAAATTTGACAGCTATTATAATGCATTCATTTTTACTTTTAACATTAAAAAATACAATATATTATTATACATATATATTATTTATTTATTTTCATAATAATACAAAGTTTCAATACAATAATACTCATTATAGTTTGAACTTATTTTTATAAATTTTACTACTAAAAAATATCTTTAATAACTCGTACTATTTAGCCTTTTTTTATATCCATAAAACAAACAGTTGACAATAATTGTATTTTAGGAACAAGCGATAGTAACTTTTAATTTAAAAAAAATAGAAAATTGAGTACATAAAAATAATACATATATAAATTTTAATATTATACCTTCCTCCAACGACTTAGAAAAATATTTATTAGAAATAAAGTTAATTTTATGTTTTACCGACAGAGGTAATGTTAAAAACAATTTTTATATTAAATGTACATCTAAACGTTAATGTTTACAAAAATAGTTTACCACCAATAGTAGTGGATTGCTTCTTTTTTCATCTAAATAATATGTGCATCTCATGATATAAATTAATTAAAAGTAGAATCAATTTAAATCTTTTCACAACTGGCGAAGACATCTATCGAGTAATATACACAAGAGCTTGTTATAAGCTTAACTAAACACTAGTGATGAATCCACTAGTTGTCTGTTCTTAATGTACTCTTAATTTACTCATATGTACGTATTTAATTTTAAATGTAATAAATTAAAACTACCTTTACCCAATCAAATAATAAAAATCTTTCATCAAAGTTATCGATAAGTACTCTCTATTAATTTTTTTTTTGAAATCTGTTACTTGTAAAAATTACTAGGTACTATGAGTAAACCAAATATTTGTTCTAATTGGAAAATTACTTAAATAAATATAAATTTACACAAAAGGCTATAATTATTTGCCTTATAAAAGAAATAACAACTTATGGATTAGGATAATTAGCTAATGACAAGTAGTTAGTATAAATTGATTTGTTATTTTAGTTATTGTAGATAAGTAGCTTATTTGCTTAATATACGTATTAGGATGTTTAATCAGCTAATCCAAGAATCTCTTAATAGTTTCCCTTATTTTATCTATCCGTATGTTAATATACGATAACTACCTATTATATCAAATGATAAAGTATACCGTGCAACTGAGAGAACATCGTACAATTCGTTCATGTGTAAAGCAACGCACACAATTATTATTATTGGTTGCTTTTTTGCGCTTAACTAAAGCGCTGTCTCCGCTTCATTACTTGTTGAGTTTTCAATTCCATTTCAAACTCAATGACAAAGACGCATCCATATACAGAAGTGCAGTGATAGCATAATATTTTTAGATGTAGAATATAAGTGTCATCTGCTTATTTATTTTCAAAATCGTGCACGTAACAGGTAATTATTGTTATATATTTAATATATTTTTTAGCTTAATATGTTTCTCTTGTAATACTTAAACGCTCGTTTGTAGGTTAGAGTAGTGCGATTTAATATGCAGAACAACCCCCAGGAGCTTTCATGGCAGGCGATTCAGGCTATTGTGGGGGTTAAACTTCCACCAAATGTGTTGCGTTTCGATGATATCGGATTCCATTTAGTGAATAATTCCGTTTCGAGTGCTGAAGATTCTGATTCAGATGTAGAAATAGTGGAAAATGGCTGGGAGTCTGACAACAACGTATCCTCTAAACCTGAACATTCAGATAACGAGAAGACGACATCGGACCGTGACCAAAGCGTATCGCCTGTCTTACGACTCGTAGAGCCAGACAATAATAATTCAGGTAAAGAAATATTAGATTATAGAAATTTTGTAGTAAAAATGGATACCAAAGACATAACAGATAACGATAACGATCAAGTGCCTCAAATTAATAATGATGATGCTGATAGCTCAAATGGAAATGTAATGTCAATAGAAAATTATTTGGAGGTAACTCTATCAACCGACTCAGAGGCTAGTCATATTTGTAGCCAGTGTAACCAAATGTTTCCCAGTGAGCAAATGTTGTCCTCACATCAGTGTAGTGCTAAACCCACCGAAGAAAAGAAATATCCTTGTCATGTTTGTGCGGAGAAATTTCCAAGCTACTGGGAATTAAGAAAACACATAAACAGCCATTTCCCTGGTATGTTAGATTCAAAATCAAGTTTTTGTCATCTCTGTCAAAAAGATTATACTAAAACAGGATTTATGAATCACTTGCGAAAACACACTGGAGAACGTCCCTTCGTTTGTGAGCTCTGTCACAAAGCATTCTCTCAGTCAAGTTCATTGTCGATACATATGAAGTTTCACTTGAACGTTCGTAAACATGCTTGCACAGTTTGTGAGAAAAAATTTGTAACTAAGAGTGAACTGTCCCGTCACATGACTGTACATACCAAGCAAAAATCATATTATTGTGGTGTATGTGACAAAGCCTTCACTCGATCTGATAATATGAAGAAACATGAGAAGACACATGGATAAAAACCAGGCATAGTCTGAGCCGTGTAAAGCATCACAAACATTACAAATATACAAAGTGTCTCTTCAGTTGTTGAGATATGTTTGTGAAGTGTTTTACACAAATACTTTTTTCCAATTCTCTATTTGCCAAAAATTTTAGTCATATGATTGTTAATTAAAATTATGCATTGTTTTATACCAAATTGAAAAATTCACATTCTAGTTAATAACTTAGTCATATTGGTGTGTTATTGTGAGTGTGTCCACTCTCTTGGTGTGCTGTTGTAGTTGCTTTTGAATAAGGTTTTTATATATGCAATTATTAATGCATGTTCGGGATTCTTAAGGATATTAAATATATGCCTTCATAGGTGCTTTAATACACTGTCACATATCTTGATCCAAAGTTGCCTTAGATATGATAAAGTGATATTTTAACATGTGGATATAGGTCACGCGTCCAATAATTTTATGATAGCTACACACATTGTAGTGTTTGTATAAGATAAAATGAACTAATACTTTAAACTTGAGGCCTTTTACATACTCTGAATTTGTCACAAAACTAATAATAATTGTTCCTGCTTCACTCTAAGAGCTTTAAACAAATATATATTTTTGTAACCCTTTACTATAAAGGTATTTTATACCAGATGTAAAGTGAATCTTTGCCAAATTTTAGATAAGTATTTGAAGTGATTTTTATTAAACTGTGTTGTAACCAAAGCAATATTGTCTAATGTGCCTATTCTAATTTATTTAAGTAATAAATATCGAACCAAATATTCTTTAGATATTATAAAGTTCATGGGAAAAGATAAGATATATACCAAATTTGTATTTATAGTATTTCATATTCATTATTGTATATGATTCTAATGAGGCATTATTGAAATAAAATTCCTGTTATTATGGTCTCAGTTTCATAATCTAGTTAAGCCATTGTGAACAATTAGCGTATAATAGATAAGTATATTATTGTATTTTTAGCTTAATTGAAAAATTATTGGAACAAACATCACAAATGTTAAACAGTGAAGATATATTTAACGATATAAGGTGTTTTATCTTTCTATAAGAGATGACAAAGTCAAATATATATAAATGTATTTGTTTTCTTTATGGAATAGTCAACTTTGTAACTTTTAATTAATTCCAAAGATATAATTGGCTAATAAACCAAAGCTATTTAATTTTTCAATCGTGCCACTCTACTATTTTTACTGATTGTCAATAGCATATAAAATAATTATTGACATTTTTTTTTTATATTTAGATTAAGGCAATAATTACATTTTAATATATTTATTATATTTAATAATTAGATTTTTAGATGCATGAATAGTTCATAGAGTTAAGAATTTAGATTGAGCCAAATAAAATACACAAAAATCTACAAGACTGACAATAATATTCAGAGTAGATATTAAATTGTGCACAAATGTAACATTATTTATTGACGCCTAACAGCAATTATTAAATATTTATCTAAAATGCACCTTGTTATAACTCATCATGACAATTAGACTAAGATCAGTTTTATGGTTTATGAACTGTTTTATAGAAAATGTAATAATTGTCGATTTTATTAAAGAGTTGTTTGTTGCAAAACATGTTTTATTTATTATCAAAATTAAATAGGTCGTTTTCCCTTTGTTCTAGGTTACGGTAGCGATGTCGGCAAGGTTACGTAATCTTAATCCGTTTGAGTTACATAAGTATCTTGTTAATGTTTATTGTTTGAATGCCAAGGGTTCCTCTACGTTACTGAAACGAGACACTTCTAGAGATAGAACCGACCTTGACGTTATAAGAGAAAACCACAAATTTCTCTGGGAGGACGACGAGGTTGCGGATACGTGGGAAAAGCAATTGGCAAAAAAATATTACGATAAACTTTTTAAAGAATACTGTATATGCGATCTGAGCAGATTCAAAGAAAACAAAGTAAGTTATATATTTAATTGGAAAATAAAAGTTGTCGAAACTGTTAAATCATTGCAGCTGTATTTACATACGCTAACGGTTTTAAAGGCACATCGGTGATAATTTATGTGCATTACTCTCCCCTAAGTATTAAGGATGAGATGGGGACGATCCCCCGTGGAACTCAATTGCCTTTTTTGCCACAGAGACCTTCCTTTGTGTGATGTATCGGGGAGCGCAACAATAGCCGTAGTGCCTTTTCGTAGGCTAAATATAGCATCGCATGGCATTCTCCCGCGTCGATGCACAGTAGCACACATCTGCTCGCCACTCCTTGTTTCCGAAATGCACGAATGATACAGATTTTTTTGAAATCGGTTGATTTATTTCGTTGTTTTTTAAGTTTCTCTGATAATAGATGTTAGAAAATGTATTAGTTGTTATACAGATAGAAAAATATTAAAGATATTACTTTTTTATTTCAATCTTGAAGTATTTAAGATTATTTTATCGGTCGGTTATCTATAAATGTGCACAGTCGTGCATATTTTGATATTCATTGTGAGATCAACAAATTCTTTGATTAGAATCTTATTCTAAACTACTTTTCGCGTCGGTTCGTTTGTTTTGCTTATAATATTTTATATATTCATATTGAAGTAATAATCGTTTCGAAAAAGTAAATAAAGCCGGTTTTAAAGCTAACAATGCATATATTATATCAGCTAATTCATATACTGAATCTTACGTGAAGGCATTAAGTCGCAAGCAACTACTATGATTGAAAATTGACAAAAATAAAACAAAAACTGAAGTCAAATTTATTTGTCACGCAATTTTAATTAAAATAAAATAAATATGGTTCATATTATTTTTTTAGTAACAAAAAATGCCGCTTAGATGTTGCAATTATTAGAATAATTAATTAGTTAAATATTTTTGTCGAATATTTTATGTGTATCAACAATTAAAGCATGTAAAAAATATTTAATCAAATACTTAATAAAGGTAGCTCTAAGATGGCGTGTTGAAAGAGAGGTGGTGTTGGGAAAAGGACAATTTCAATGTGGCGAGAAAACGTGTAGCAATGATCGAGAGCTCAAATCTTGGGAAGTTAATTTCGCATATTTAGAAGATAATGAAAAGAAGAATGCTCTTGTGAAATTACGTAAGTATTTTTATATAGAAGATAAAATATTTGGGCCTTATATAAAAGGTCTTCCCACCCTGTAAAGAGGTTTTAAGTTTAATCCACCTCACCTCTAATGCGGATTTGTGGCAGGATATGTCTACGATGTTTTCCTCCTCGATTAAAACGAAATTAATTATAAAAACAAATCAAGGACATGAATACTCAGTTCCGAATTCGAACTCATGGCCTTCAGTTAAGATATTCGTTTTCTATCCACTTAAAAATAAAATTTATTCTATCTATCATGTATGGGGATCGGGTATGTATGAAGTAAAGCCTACGTCATATTTGAAGCCGTTATATAGTTTAGATATCCATTTAAACAAAATCTGGCTTAGCATTTATATCGTATAATAAAACTAAGTAAATAAAAAAATTACTTGTTAAAAAACATTGTTACGGTATTTCTACTGATCTATACTAAATAATGAGAAGTTTACTAACTACTAACTAAACTTATACCTACCAGAAGGTGCAGCGCGTTTCGGAGAAGCTTTTAGTTTGTTATATTCTTCGATCACTAATAGTTTTTATTAGTCATCGAAGGTTATATTATAAAATATTATATGTAAGTAGCTACGCTTCGCAGTTTCACCCGTTTTAAATTTAGAATATGAAGCGTGAATTTAATGTTTCTTTTTTTTATATAATTACTTAACGAACTTTTTAAAATCTATTTTATAATGTTCTCATTGATGTCAACGACCTTTCATCTACACGATTTGTTGATTTTATTGCTTAGTAACAACAATTTAACAAAATAAATTGTTATAGGTCTCTGTCCGGTATGTTCTGAAAAATTAAATTATAAATCTAAAAAACGAGAAATTAAAAGACTCAAAAAGAACCAAAAGAAAAAGAGAAAACACACTGACAAGGAAAAAGATGATAGTGAAAACGAAGAAGGCGAAACCGTATCCGAATCCGTGGTAGACGAACCGTCTACTTCTGCACAGACGGACGAGATGATTGGTGATATTGAAGACTCATTGTGGAAGAAAGGTAATATCATCAATAATATTTTATTTATATGGCAATAGAAAACTGTCACAAATAAAACATCTTATTTTTAGAATATGTCTAACTAGATAAAAAGTAGTAATTGTCTATGAAATCAATACTTTTAATGCCGTCTTCCCGAATCTAACCAACCGTATTTAGTCCGTATGCTTCACGACTCAATTCTAAATCGAAACTATAACGAGCGATAAGCTAATAGGGATGGTAAACTAATTATACATGGAATTTATTTGTTATTAATTTATTTCGTTCGCAAAATTGAATACAATTAGGTGGTACATGCCATTAATAAGTAATACTTAATTATCCATATTAGTTTTCATTGTTATTTTTTTTTTGTTCATTGTTTTTTTTGTTTTGTAACTTGAAATTCTGATTTGTCTTTTGTTTTTTTTTTTTTTGTTATAATGTATATGTTGCCTTATTGTTCATGCAGTTATCACCTGTAATTGAGGTACCATTTCTTTTATTTTATGAACTGTTTGCTATAATGTATCTGTGTGTACTTTGTTGATGATCTAATAAAAATATATACACGAACGCAATAAATAATTAATAGTATCGTAGGATAGATCCAAATACAGATATCAATAATATAAAAATAACGTTGAACAGTATTTGTTTGCGCTTCTAGCTGTGTGCTTCTTCTACTGTAGCCTTCGATCAACAAGTGTAGCAATGGAATATAAAATGTACTCCAATGTCAAGGGGAATAAAGATAAACAATCAATAGATTTATAAATTCCATTTCCATGATTTGCTTATACCTATGATATATATATATCATAAGAGCTCTTGATTAATATCTCTATATTATAAAACACTACTCCACTTAACTTAATATTAGTTTAATTTAACTTCCAAAATTTCGATAACATCACTGACAGTAAAAACGCAATTTATTGAATTAATAATGAATAAGCACAGATTATTTACATCTTGACCAATGTTAATTCAAGGTCAAAGTTTATCTTTACTCTTCCTGCCTTTGAAATCGACTAGAGAGGTGAACGCCCAGGCACCGCCCCGCAAACCTGCAGTCTAAATGTAAAAACAAAGTCTTCTTCCTTCAAACGACGCAGAGGCATCTTGCGGGCGGCTAGTGCAGAACATTCTTTCCGACTGTACTGGCCGTCGTCGCGTTTGGATTCTACTACCACTTACCATCAGGTGGAGTGGAGACGTGCCTTCCCGGCAATTTTAAAAGAAAATATCACAGATCGCTCAATTCAGGCGTGATTGAATTGCTTTTATTAATCTGTGTCTTCAGGTTTAAAAAAATGCTCCATATAACTAATTATTAAGTTCTGTGTAATGAATTTCAGGTATTCAGGAAGTTGAAGAGAAAACAAGAGAAGAAGAATTTGAGGAATATTTAACAGAACTGCTGCTGTAAGCAAGCTTGATCTGAATATTAAATGAATATAAAAAATATGGATTAGGATTAAAAAGATTTTTTTGTTAAATTTTATTTTATTTCATGGCTACATAACTTTTTGTGATTGGGTAAAAATTAATAAAAAATGCCTACATTATCAATAACATTACAATGATTTAAACAATTCAAACAAATACATATCCAATTGATTTGTATACATTACCTTGTACAGTCAGCGTCAAATAATTAGAGACGCTCAGATTATTCAAATAAATAGACGCAACCAAAAAGTCAATAATATCGGTACAAACAAAGTTCCTTTATTGTTGTCAACAATATACTCGCTCAAAAGGTCGAGACGTTTAAAATGTCATATAGATCGTTTCAGTCAAAACGCCATAAATATGGTTACAGTCATCTCGCCAATGGTATCCAAGCATTCTGAGTGTTCAAAAATACGGAACACATTAGAAAAATTAACTTTACTGCTATATATTTTAAATATAATTTCTCACATCAAATAATAATAAAATATTTATGCATAAAATGAAAGGGATAGAAACAACTCCAATCCTTTTCATTTTAAGCACGAGGTCATAGATATGTGTTGTTTTAAAAAAAATCGTGCATAGTCGTTTACGATACTTAAATCGCAAACCAGCCATATCTATATGAGCACTTTAAACATCATAATATTTAATGGGGATTGTTTAATATTAAAAAAATAGGGATATTTAAATTATATGCGTAAATAGCATTTAATATTATCCTAATTACATAGATTTCTGATAATTCTGGAATTGTTATTTTGCGAATATCTTCGAGAATCGTTTGTTGTCTGTTGTGTTTTAACTGAATCGAAAAAATACTCTTGACGGAGTGTGAAATGGAGTTGGCTGGTTTGCGAATTAAAGCATTATTATATTGTAAGCAATAAACTGTTGACTGAAAATAGATATAAACCTCATTGATAATGAGATTTAGTGTATATATCTCGTAGAGCAAGAGTGCTTCTATATCATGTTCATGTCAAAAAAATAAATATTAGTTTTTATACTAAGACAAGTAGTCAATTTTACTTGTGTACCTAATTAAAATTAATAGATTTCATATCAACGACAAAAAGAGTACTTTCGATCAAATTACTTTCGAAGTACAAAACACTAAAAACTCTCGTCAGGTGTAAAAAAAACAATCATTTTTAGCTCTAATTATTTATTTAATTAAAATCGTGTATAGCCACCATCTGCTAGAATAACGTCATAAAGACGTCTTCGCATTGATGTTACCGCATTGTAACAAAAATTGTCTCCTCTCATGGACTCCCAAATTTCTTCTACGTGAGTTCTTAAATTTGCGGCGGTTCGTGCTCGCGTACTGTCCCATACCTGAACCATTTTGCCCCACAAATTTTCGATCGGGTTTAGGTCGGGGCTATGAGGCGGCATCGAAATTAACTCCAGGTCTCTATTACCTTCCAAGTAATTTTGAACAACTCTGGAGTTGTGCACGGAACTGTTGTCTTGGACAAACTTAATCCTTTCATCAGGAAAAAAAATTTTGGGTGTTGGGAGCAAAACGTTTTCGAGAATGTCTTTGTATCGGGGGCCATTCATTCTTCCTCCAACCTCTACTGGCTCTCCTGGTCCGTTTTGGTTCATCCATCCCCAAAATCCTAATGTGATTCGACCACTGCGATTATTAGGGAGGACATTTCTTTCATCATACCTTGTGTTCGATGTTCGGTATAGAGATAAGCGTCCCTGGGCAGACGAGCAAAAAACTTTCTCATCTACAAAAATTACATTATCAAAATTGAAACTTAAATAATGTTGTGCAAATTGTAAACGCTGCGCTTTAAGCCTTGGTGTTAATATAGGCTTCTTGGCGGGAATGCGATGGCGTAACCCATGTTCTCGTAGCCGTCGTCTTATTGTGCTCTGTGACGTGCCAAATTCCACAGATAAGCTCCTGGAGTTTATAAAGCGATTAGTAATAGCACGCTGCACTATATTTCTATCTTGATTTGCACTTGTTTGACGTGGACGACCAAACGAAACATGGTTTTGCAATACACCATCACTTTGCCATCTCTGGAGCCAACGGTATACGGTGTTTCTCTAAATATAAGAAAGAAGAAAAATCTTAAGAGATGCTAATAATTCGATATGTATCTCATAATGCGATACTTACGGATATTCCTAGTTCATTTGAAATATCAGTTACGGAGACACCTTCCTTCTTTAAAAATACAATTTGATGTTTTGTGGAGTCACTAATGCGATATGTAGACATATTTAAGCATGAAACGCTATTGTTACTGCTACTAACTTTCTTTAATATTGCACTTGATATTGATATAACTGACAGATAATTGACATACAATGATAGATAAAAGAATGACATGTAAACAATACTAGATTGCCTAAAGAGGTTTTCATCTTTGGGAAGCCGTTTAGGTCTATAATATGCTAGTTAATTTTTCTAATGTGTTCCGTATTTTTGAACACTCAGAATGCTTGGATACCATTGACGAGATGACTGTAACCATATTTATGGCGTTTTAACTGAAACGATCTATATGACATTTTAAACGTCTCGACCTTTTGAGCGAGTATATTGTTGACAACAATAAGGGAACTTTGTTTGTACCGATATTTTTGACTTTTTGGTTGCGTCTATTTATTTGAATACTCTGAGCGTCTCTTATTATTTGACGCTGACTGTACCTACATACCGAAATACATAATATAGTTAAAGAAATTCAATAATTCAGTCCACACAAATATTACTTTCTTTTATTATCATTGTGAGAATTACAATGTAAATAAAATGAAAGATTTTTTGTAAGTAAATAAATAAAACATATTATATAAATATTTTCTAATTCATTTTAAATGATTATATCTTTCCTGAAGTAATATTGATGTCAACTGTTATATTAAATCATAAACATTTTAATCGATAACAAAAATAATTATTATTTATGTTTAATTATATACATATGGATATAAAATTAACAAAGAAATATAATTCTTCACATAGAGGTGCATTTCCATTGTTATCTTTGACATTTTCTGTGTTAGCAATTGTTTGCAAGCATTCAGATAGTTACCAAAAATTATTTCAATACTCAATATTTGTCGGTATCACCATAACCTTGTCACCTATGCGTGTTGACAACATAAAAGTTTCCAATTTTCCTTTTATGGAGACGCAGCCTCAAAAGATGTTCTAACTTGCATTATTTAATTATATCAATCAATTATTATAACCATTATATAAAAACAATTGCATTGTTTATAATCATTATGTATATATTGGTTTGTAATTACATATTACTAGACTAGACGTTTGTTAAGAATCTCTGTTCCTTGAGATTTTCAGATATTTTTTTTATTTCCATTGGAACTCTCCATCTTCAAAGAACATATATTTTTGATTATAAAAACGAGATATACATATTTTTTTTGGCTGTATTGAGTGTTTAAATAATATTTATGACTCTTAAAGTTTGAGCTAAAGCAATCTTTATGTTTGCGAGTTTGGTATTTATAATGTTTGAAAACAAAATAATTCTTATTCAAAAACTTAATTAAAAATATAATCTGTGAAATCGATGCAAGAATTTAAAAATTTATTGCGTTAATATTAGTCTATTTTAAGAGTGTCTTCCACTAAGATCTATTTTATTACACGCTCTGCTTGGCGATCGATTCATATAAAAAAAAAATGTAGCATTGGAGACAGCTAAAAATACCAATTTTTATACTTATATACCTACAGTTACAACTGCTACACAGTTGACACAAAATTTAAGACAATAATAACAGCACAGATATACAGACAGACGCACCGGCACAGATAAAAAAAATTACGAGGCAAAACAATTCAGCCGATGATGAGTCTCGTATGCATAAGTAGTATAGTTTACTGGTGGTAGGGCTTTGTGCAAGCCCGTCTGGATAGGTACCACCTTCATCAGATATTCTACCGCAAAACAGCAGTACTTGGTATTGTTGTGTTACGGTCTGAGGGGTGAGTGAGCCAATGTAATTACAGGCACAAGGGACATGACATTTTAGTTCCCAAGGGTGGTGGCGCATTGGCGATGTAAGCGATGGTTAACATTACTTACAATGCCAATGTCTAAGGGCGTTGGTGACCAATTACCATCAGGTGGCCCATATGCTCGTCCGCTTTCCCATTCTATATAAAAAAAAGTAGGAATATGCTACGCTAACTTTTGCTGTATTTAAACAGGTTCATAGATAATGTATGAAATAATATATTCTGTGGTTGTACGCGTTTGTCGCTTTGAATCGAGCTAAGAATTTTAAAAGCTACATTAAACAAAAAAAAAAAACAAAAAAAGAAAATATGTATCAATAATAAATTCAAGTTCAACAATAATAGCTTTATTAAAACCAGCGATCGAATTAATTTCTACATTTCAATTACATAATTTGTTAGAACCATCTTCGTAACCATTATAAGAACAATTAATTGACCATACATACAGATCGTGTAATAATATACAGACACAGTCTGATGAAACCTGAAAAGAAAAACATATATTAATATTTTCTAATAATAATTATACATATATATTTATACACCCCCCATTTTTTAATTAAAATGTTTTTTGCTAATTTTAATTTCTTAGGTGGGGTGGAACATAGTATATAATTTAGTATGTTTTTTGTGTTATAGAGACAAATCTTTGAAACAATTAGTTTCAATTATTATAGAACATATTTGTATCAGATCATTTAAATCTAGTGAAATGAGCAATTTAAAGTACTTAAAAAGCGTGCTCAAATAAAGTATGCGGTGTGTGTGTGTGCGGTGTGCAGTGGGGGGGGGGGGGGGTACCTGCGGTCTACTTGTGCTTGGCGAGGTCGTCGTCGTCGGAGCAGTCCTCGTCGTGCGTGTGCGTGAGGCGGCGCGGCGTCTCGGGCCGCACGTGCGGCACGGAGCGCTCGCCCTGCTCACAGAGGGAACACAACGGTGTACTACTGGGCCGTAGAATGGCCGAGGGTGTATGCCATAAATCCATACCACTTCACCATAATTATTTTTATTACATCTGAGTCACGTTAACACTTTCAACTCCGTACTCAAACCTATTACGTCCGTATGCTTCACAACTCGGTTCCGAATCACAGAGTATGACTACACCTACGACGATAACGAACGACTAGCTGGTAAACTGACTATAATTTTTTTTTCTTTTTTTAAATTTATTTGGTTTGCAAAACTAGACACAATAAATAAGATTAAAATAATTAATTGTATCTCACAAGATGCCAACACTATTATGATCATTCGAGGGTATTTGTTTGCGCTTCTTGCCTGACATCAACCAATTAATTATTAGTAGATTTTTTATTTACAAAATAAAGTAATTTATAATTAATTCATAAATTATGTATAAATTGCTAAATAACAAAATTACCTAATTCTAATAAATTTCTAGAAAATAATCTTTACAACCCTGGTGCGTGAACCCAATTTTGGACACAGTATCGCCCGAACGCATCGCCCGACCGTTACACGTTCACCGTGTCATGTACTCGAAAATGTACAATCGTCAATTTTTTGCGTCTTACGGCGTAGTTTTATTAAATGGGTTTGGTAGTGGTAGTGAAAGTTGGTTGATTGCAGCCAGTGACGCAATAAGCTACCAATAAACGTCCAGTATTTAAACAGATAAGTAAATCTGACATTGGTCATAACTTCAGGGCTACCTTCAGGTCGGCGCCGTCCGCCGCGCCCAGCGCCTCGTCCGAGGAGATCTCGGCGACGCAGGCCGCGCTCAGAGCGCGCTCAGTGAACGCCCGCTGCGTGCTCGAATGTCTCGACCTGGAATTATACAATATTTTTACTAACTTTACGTATATTTAAACTAAGTTGTTGTTAGCACATCTAAAGAAAATAAAAAACTATACGTGAAGGGCGCCTTATTGAGCATAATGCTAGCAGTGTGTGTGGTGCGGGTAGTTGGCGTGGGGCGAGTAGGGCTCTTGGGGCGAGTATTATATTGCGTGGTCTGTGTTGTTCGCGTGGTGCGGGTAGTGCGCGTGGTGTGGGTAGTGCACGTGGTGTGGGTAGTGCGCGTGGTGTGGGTAGTGCACGTGGTGTGGGTAGTGCACGTAGTGCGGGTAGTGCGCGTGGTGCGCAATACGGACCGGTCGATGGTGGGCGTGTCGACGGTGAAGCGCTGCTCGTGCGCGACGGTGGACTCGTGCGGCATGAGCATGGCGGGCGCTCGGAACATGTAGCAGAACGGGTAGTACATCAGGTTGAGGAACGACGCCGCGTACAGGTCCGCGTACCTCACCACCTACAATGCACGTTTAGATAAATAATTAATAAGTATAGAAATATTAAGAAGTTCATTAAAAAATAATCTCAAAAGCCAGCGAAGGTTAATCTTGAATGGTAGAGATCAGAGTGATATATAACCTGCGAAGAGAAGAACGTTTGCCTGGAGCCGGAGCGGAACAGCGAGCCGAGCATGCCGTACGCGAGGTCCATCTTGTGCGTCACGTCACGTATCGCCATGCGGAGCTTCGAAATGTCGGGCTTCTCCTTCGTGCTCGAGTCCAGATCTCTGCAAACAAACCGAACGAACGATCAATGCATTTCTAAACGTCACTATTAAGAACAAAGATTACATTTATTACACTACATTTATTTGATTACATTTCGACTTGAGTCAAGATGGCCCAGTAATTGGAATTAGATCTTCACCGAAAGTTTAGAGATGAGAGTATATTATACGAAACAAGACCTCCAAGAATTCGCGGAATAGAAGGATTGTCAATAAAAAAATAAAACTACATAAATTTAGCAGAACAGGATATTTATAATTATTCTCTAGCCCTAAACAAAATATTTTTGTCTTTACCCTCAAAGTTGGTATATTTTGTTTCACTTAGCTCTTTTTTAATTTGGAAACAAATAGTAGTCGCTGAAATGTAATAAGTCTATAGATGATCAACAAGTGTTCTCGGGCCGTTTTTTATAATATAGGTAGGCAGACGGGCAAATGGGCCATTTGTTGGTAAGCGGTAACCACCGCCCATAGAAGTCGGTGCTGTAAGAAATATTAAAAAATTACTTACAACGCCAATGCGTCAGCAACCTTGGGAACTATGTTACGTCCCTTGAGCCTCATACCGAGTCACTCACCCTTCACCCCGGAACACAACAGTACTAAGTACTGCTGTTTGGGGTAGAATATTTGAAAAGTGAATGGTACCTAACCAGACAGGCTTGCACAAAGCTCTACCACCTTGTTAAAATTTTCCGACTGATTAATGCATGATGTATCCCCCCCCATTCGAGAGATATTTTTATTTATCTACTATTAATTCTATAGTTTCGATGCCACTTGTACACCGTGAATGTAACAGGATAGTCAATTCCATAAACGGCTTCCATCTCACTTATTCTGATTTAAGCAGTTTCCATAAATTAAAAAAAAAATCGACTGTTGTTGACCCTGTTATTTTTTTTCTAATACATAGAATATCGGGTATAGATGAATACACAATCAATTGTAATCTCTGGACCTTACTATGGAATATAAATTATCTATGAGAATTAAGTCGTTAAACACGTAAATAAAATATTTTATCATTCTCGATATCATAAAACATGAGTTTAACGAGCGTTCTTGATGCGTTAATTGCAGAAACAGCAGTAAACGTCATGGTTTCAAATCGATCGTAATGTTTCCTTAAATAAATATTATAACCCTTTTAGTTATTGTCACTAAGTGATAAGGTCAACGAGTATGGGCGTAATGGCGAAATATATATCATACTCATGTTAGTGGGGGGCGGCTATTAGGTTGAATGGAGGCCCGCATAGGCGCGCCGGCCGTCAGAGCGCCACGGTAGCATGCGAAAGCGATCCCGTGACGCTCGTCGTTAAGACGGAAAGGGTACGGGGAGGTTTTAGTGGGTAGGACGGTGGCCTTCTGCCCCGTGAGTCCCACATGACCGTCCTGGACCGGGCGGCAAAAAAGGGGGCAGCTATTAGGTATGAACAAAGTAGCCTATGCCCTTTATCAAATTTCATCAAAATCGGTTCAGTGATTTAGCCGTGAAAGCGTAACAGTTATTTTCGTATTTGTAATATTAATATAAATTAAATCTATACATACATATGCGAAGAGAAAACTTTGTGCCACTTTTTAAGCCCATTGAGCGCACGGAGTAGCGTGAGATTTGGAATGACTTAAGTTTATATGGAGAAGAAGTGCAGAAAGTTAATATTTATGGATATTTGTGATATAATTACATTGTATTAAATAAAATTAAACATTATAGTTTACGTTCATACAGAAAATGTAAACACATAGTCGATCGTACGTTGTCAAACGTTTATAGACATTTCATTGGGTATTTGAGGAGAAGGTTTGGAGCTTATTCCACCACGCTGCTCCAATGCGGGTTGGTGGAATTCACATGTGGCAGAATTTCAGTGAAATTAGATACATGCAGGTTTCCTCACGATGTTTTCCTTCACCGTAAAGCACGAGATGAATTATAATCACAAATTAAGCACATGAAAATTCAGTGGTGCTTGCCCGGGTTTGAACCCACGATCATCGGTTAAGATTCACGCGTTCTTACCACTGGGCCATCTCGGCCTCCTCCGAACCTTCTCCTCAAAAAAAAAAAAAAAGAGGAGAGGAGGCCTATAGCCCAGCAGTAGGACTCTCACAGACATTGGGTATGCTTCTTTATTACCAGCATTCAAACATTTATTCATAGAAGTAAAATTTAAAAAAAGTAAAAATTGAATGTTAAATCTCACTTATATTAGCAATGAATTAAGGTCGGAATATCGACCACAGGGGGACCTCTAATAATAATTGATATAATAAAATCAGGAATAAAATTTAACAACATCAATCGGTTCCCCTTCTTCCTCTTTTTGAATAGTTATAAATATTTCATAACCCGTTGTTTGGAAAGCAAAACTTACATCGCGTAATCGCTTTGATACTGACCTACACTTATATGCAATGACTTTCAACTTATTCTACTTAATGTAGATAGGTAGGATGTACCAACTATATATAAATATAAAAAGCTTTTATTTATTCCAAACACTGATTGTTTAAATAACAATAATTAAAGTTTTGTTAGTTGGTTAGTGTTACTATACTTATATCCTATATTAGTAATGTTATTTACTCCTCGTCGGTGTATGGACCGCCACTTGCGGTAAAAGCCTCCTCCAACTCCTTCCATCTCTCTCTGCTTTGATAACCTGGGCCAAAAATCCCCGCTATTTGATGATGTCGTCATTCCATCTTTTCAGGGGCCTACCTCTCCTTCGTTTTTTATCTCTGGGTATCCAGTTGGTCACCACTTGAGTCCATCTGTTAGAGTCCAGTCTTTGTAAATGTCCTGCCCATTACCATTTGAGTTTTAATATTTGCTTTATGACATCTCTTGCTTTGGTAATTTTTCAGACAGATCCTAATTTTTTCCATGTTATTCCTTGTTAGTAGCCATGTCTGGCAGGCGTATTTGAGACAAGGCATTAAGCATATGTTTATTGCTTTGGTTTTTACCCCTAACTACCAACTATTCCTACCAAAATTATTTGGATGTCATTACATCCACGCTTTTATTAAATATACGAACGCATTTAATTTAGTCCGCTCTTGTCAACACGCGAAATAAATTATATTTTGCGTCATCAGTATTCTATTCATGGAATGAAATTGATGTAACGTGATTCAAAATACTAAAATACATTGAAGTAAAAATGAAATCATTTACTGACAAGAAACATATATGCAATAATTAAGAGCATCCGTTAATATATTAACTAGTATTAAACAGATGAAAGGAAGGGCTTGTCACGTTGAAAAAAATACCTTTTTAGCGATGTAAAAATGCACCAAAAGATTGATGGATTTTAACATAACTAAAAATTATTATTAACACAAATTAAGTAGATGAAAATTCAGTGGTGCTTGCCCGAGATTTGTATACGCAACCTTTAGCTAAGATTCTCGTCTTCTAACCGCGGTAAAGACCAGGGAAGCCAATACAACAATTAGTCTAATCCAAAAACATTTTTGATCTAAAAACGTGTGTCACTTTGAATCGATTAGATAAAGTTGAAAATCCGATGCAATCCATAAGGTCAAAGTCCTTTAGTTCACATTACGGAAATAATTTACCCACTAAATTCTTCTTTCAAGATTATTTTTAATAGTGCTTTTTAGTTGTGCGATAACAATCAGCCATTTAGGACATTGATTTATTAATCTGTGTGACAGAGAATGTTCTCGTTGATCACTTTTATTGTGAATTTACTAATGGTAGGCCTTTGTGCAAGCTCGTCCGGGTAGGTACCACCCACTCATCAGATATTCTACCGCAAAATAGCAGTACTTGGTATTGTTGTGTTCCGGTTTGAAGGGTGAGTGAGCTAGTGTAATTAGAGGCATAAGGGATATAATACCTTAGTTACCAAGGTTGGTTGCGCATTGGCGATGTAAGCGATGTTTAACATTTCTTACAATGTCGATGTCTATGGGCGTTGGTGACCACTTACCATCAGGTGGCCCATATGCTCGTCCTCCAACCTTTTCTGTATAAAAAAAAAGAATAGTATAAACGCGCTTTATTATTAACCCTGTAAAAGTCGGTTGGCTACAAGGCTAATTAGCATTAGGACATTTATTGGCAATTACTACATATTTAGTGACCATTCGAATGTTTAATAACAAACAACAATATAAACTGAATAATAAAATAAATATCATATGATCATTGCGATCACAAAACATCGAAATTACGGAATGATAATGCTAACAAAATGTCGTCTACAGATAAATAACTATATACATATATTGCTGTATATAACAGAAACGTATGTCATCGAATCATCGTTTATGTTGTAGTGGTAAATTATAGTACTAACATTGTAAGGACGTAGAAATTATTTTACACGTAGTTTTTAATATACGACTAATATTGGCAATGACCAAAATATCCAAAGTTTTGTATTAAAATCAAACTATCGTTTTTACTATTGGGACGGTCTGATTATTATCTAACATTTATATTACTGTGCTCCAATTTAAATAGTGAGTAAACAATTATAACGGGCATAATATGATAGAGATTAAAGTTGTAATTAATTATTATTCTTGCTGTTACAATATTTGTATATATGCCCTTTTTTGGGGTAGTAAGTGCCCAATTGACCAATTCTCATTCTGACCAATGATAATCTCTACCATATTTTTCCCGTTATACTTGTATATGTATTCTCTAATTAAACGTACATCTTGTTTGGAGTGGGGACGACAATTGCCCAAGAAATTAGGATCGAAACTGCTTTACGTCGCTAAGCGGTCCGTAAGCCATTGCGCTATTAACGCTTAACCCATATATAAATACCAATTATTTACTCACTTGTACATATCCCCAAGTTGTATATCCAGGTTCTGCAGCTGAGCGAACAGTTGACACTTGTCGGTCCACACGTGTAGCTCCTGAACCAGTTCAGGTACTATTAAGAAAGTCCGCCAACCGCCGATCTTCTTGGACTTAAGGATATCGCCGAATATATGGTCGCCGATGTAGAGCACGTCTTTACCCTTTGCTCCTATGAGCTCGGTGAAAACATCACACGAACCTTGAAGGAGAATAATAATAATGACTTGTTGTGACACTGTGATATATATATATATATATATATATATACAATTGACGTGATGATAGTGCTCTGTGCAAGCTTGCCTGGGTAGGTACCGCTCACTAATCAGATATTTACAAACTGCAATATTTAGTATTGTTGTGTTCCGGATTGAAGGGTAAGTGAGCCATTGTGACTACAGGAACAAGGACATAATATCTTAGGTGCCAATCTCTAGGGGCGTTGGTGACCTCTTACCATCAGGTGGCCAAATGCTCTTACGCCTACCTATTCTATAATAATAAAAAATCGACAATGTTTCGTGAAACATGACAATTATTCAAGATCTAGAAAATAAAGGCGTTTTTAATGTCGGTAATGTTATTATCGGAACTTTAGAAGTAAAATTAAGGATATAAAAAGAAGAATAAATCTAAAGTTGGTCTATCTCCATCGCCAGTCATAGGAATATAGTAAAGATTTCCTTCAGGGTTATGTCTCAGTAACACCTTCAGGGATATGAGTCAGATACACACAATATTGTAAACTATATAAGAATAATTATCTATTCTTAGAAATGATTCCTACTGTACTATTTTTATTATATTTGCCGAAACGGAAGTTTCCGTAATGCTGAGGCTGTACAGATAAGCGATGAACAACAATACTAAACTGATAAATAAAATAATTCCACGTATCATGTGTTATCTGGTCGCAAACGTCTCATGAGCTGCTCTTAATGGGAAATGATAAGATATTACTCAACATCCTATGTGACATTTTTATTGGCATGTATGATATAGATACAGGCATACATATGTCGAGACTGCAAGAAATATTGCCTGTGTAATGTAATAAGAACCGAGATGGCCCAGTGGTAAGAACGCGTGAATCTTAACCGATGATCGTGGGTTCAAACCCGGGCAAGCACCACTGAATTTTCATGTGCTTAATTTGTGATTACAATTCATCTCGTGCTTAACGGTGAAGGAAAACATCGTGAGGAAACCTGCATGTGTCTAATTTCACTGAAATTCCGCCACATGTGTATTCCACCAACCCGCATTGGAGCAGCGTGGTGGAATAAGCTCCAAACCTTCTCCTCAAAAAGGGAGAGGAGGCCTTTAGCCCAGCAGTGGGACATACACAGGCTGTTACGGTACGGTTACGGTAATGTAAATAACGAGAGTGCGAATGACAAATGAAAAAAAAAACAGTACCTACTTTAAATAACAAATTAAAATTTTGAACGAGTTTACTATGACTAAATTGGTTTGGAATTAATTCATATATATATATATATCGTAATTTAAGTCGCTTATTGTAGTTTTTGTCTCTTCTCGTATGTATTCAGAAATTAGACCAACGTCTAGTAATTCAATATCCGTAATTTATAACAAACAACCTCTTAAAACAATTTGAATACATTCATGGAATGGCATTTTAGGAAGCTTACCTCCTGAATATACAAGTCCCTCGTGCAAGGGTCCGACATGATGGCCCATCTTCAAAGCGCCGGTGCGTGTGTCCACTTGGCGCAGTGTCGTTCCCTCGCCGAAGAACAGCGGTTTCTTTGCGTCAACCACTATCCAGTCGAAGTATGTCTTCCAGTTTCTGTGCGGCTCGCCAGGCTGAAATACGTTTACTTTATTTACAAAAGATAGGCAGACTAGCAAATGGACCACCTAGTACTCCTGGTTTGTCGGACATGGTGTAGCGTCAGTACTTAGTATAGCAATATGTATCTATCTCACTTCAGTCGATACGTAGTCAGTGCCGACCCTTAAGAGGGTAGAGTGAGATTGTCTTTCTGCAACCACCGGTTCACCACCATAATTACCACGTTATAGCCTTAATGCCTATAATATTACGTATATAAGTATAAATCGTATTTACTGATTATCTAAAAATAAGTCCTAAGATAGCTAGAAAGGATAGCTAGCTAGCTATACAATGTTTTTTTTTACGCGTGATATTCTCATTCGCACTTCAAAGGATCCACAAAATATGTGATACGAATCGAATATAACACATAAAATGATTATAATTATTCGTAATCCATGTTTACACATAAAATTGACTAATGGAGACATAAAACGTTAACCTATAAATAGTATTTGCACGAGAAATACAAATACTTATGCTTTAATGTAGGATTATGATGTAATGTAGGTGAGATGTAAACATTATTGGCACAGATCTCTGACTTCAAGGACGTTACATTCGACGCTGCCATTCCATGAACGAATCTTCCCCCCTTTATTTCCAACTAGCGGCCCACCCCGACTTCATCCGTTGAACAATTATCTTTATTACGATAATATTGACTTTCATAGGAAGAAATTTGGAAATTGATGACCTTTTACATTATTGAAATTATCGTAGGGATCTCTAATTTTTTATTCTTTATATAGTCAATATAAATATGTTACTTGTTGATAGTGTAGCTTTCGATAAGTGAAAGAAATTTTAAAATCGAATTAATTAGATTTTGATTTTATTCATTAAAGAAAAAACAAATATTTTCTCCTTATAATATTAGTATAGAAAACCGATTGAAAAATATTACATTATATACAAATAAAATGTAACTTGCGATGTTCGTTAGTTTTTTTTTAAATCAAATCTTGCAAGCCGAATTAGTACCACATCCCTTTAACCTACTTCATTGAAATTTTATATATCGGTTCGATTCCGATGACAACATTTTCGTGGATAAGCATGACCTGATTGTGCATCCACAACTGGCTTCAGACGTCCCTCTTCAACCGTGATCATCATACGTACAAAGTGTTGTATGTTATGTTTATTTACTGTCAATTCATTTATATGGAACTCACGTAATCGTCGGCTTATAAATAGATATATGTGATATCGGCATTTAATCCACATCACCACATGACGTAAGCGGTTGTAACCCTCCCACGTCACTGCTAACATTTCATAATTTCGTTTGAACGGAGAACTAAAAACTACACTATACTAACCGTTCTCCGCGACTTCTGTTATTTATATGCCTATATACTTATCAATGTCTCGGGCTGTAGACTATATGTTCCTTGGTTTAGAATTGACGGGGTAACAAACAGATAGACATATAAAGTTACGTTTTAATTTATAATATTAATAGTTAACGAAAGATTTAGACCCAAAAAGTTTTTTTTTAAATGTTCAATATAAAACCCTGTTACAATTATCTCAAAGAGATATTTCTTCCAGCAGACTAAGTTATGAGTTTGTTATTAAGTTGATGTAGGTACAGTCACATAATAACCTATTATATACATTATAAATATATAAGTGTATAATAATGCGTTAACATCGAAAATTATCGAACATATTATATTGCCTTTTACATATAGCAATTCGAACCAGTTGTGTTAGAAATATCACGCGCTATTTAAATAATTGCGAGAAAACTTTCAATAGTAATAACGAGGAATAGATCGGTTGGCGAATGTTTATATCTATATTTAGAAAAAAAAAATATCTGTTACGTTTTCGCGGCTAAACCACTGAACCGATTTTGATGAAATTCGGTGACGCAAGCTTGAACCACAAGGACGTTAAGGATACTTTTTATTCCTAATAACTGACAGACCTCCCAAAATGGCGGACGAAAACCAGTCATGTATAAATGAATCAAACGTAATCTTGGCGGTTGGTGAACCAACTCTGAGGATTTATTTATTTACAAAACGCCAGTCCGTCTTACCGCGGTCGTAGCATCCTTTCGTAATCACACCGCAAGTCATCCAAGGTTTAAATAACAATGTTATTATTTTAACACTTATACTAAACTAACACACAAATTGACCATTTGACGAACCGAGGTGATCATTACGTAAAATTGTTTGTAAATATTTCTCTTCGTTCATTTTGAATAATAATTATGTGTCCTCATTACATACCGTTATTGAGACTATATATATACACATTAAATATCAGAGTGCCTAATAATACTTACTCAATATATCTCACACGATATTCAAATGACCGATATACTCATAAAAACTTTTGAAAATTAAGAGAAAAATTAGCATGATCATCTTTAAACGAATGACAATACTTTTTTTTAAATGAAAAAATAATTATATTTAGTGTATATTCAGTTTTTTATGTCAATGCAACTGACACAACAGATTGATCGAACTGGTTAAAAAAAATATTGCAAGATTTGACTCGCACATAGAAACGAGCGTAGTTATATATACACTCTAACATCAACGCATTATACAATATAAACACGAATATATACTAATATTATACATACGAGAGTAACTTTGTCTGTTACGCTTTCACAGCTAGAAAACTAAACCGATTTTGATGAAATTTAGTACGAAACAAGCTTGAACCCCGAGAAAGAACATACTTCTTTTTACTTTACTTTTTATGAAAAAAAAACACCATAATTAATTAATAATTATATCAAAACCAATAGAGTTATATGTATTACGATACAAAAGGTTTTATGTATACTTATTCTACATAATGGAGCAAGTATGAACTGACCTTCGCGCCGTATGGGAAATCGAAGAGATAATTCATAATCTTGTCCGTGAAATTGTAATCGCTGTTCGTGAGGATGAACAGTTTCGCGCCACTCTCCCTTATCCGAGACAGGAACATGGGTAGCCTGTCGTCTTTCTTCAAGTAGAGATCCAGATTTTCCGTGGTCTTCTTCTTCAAGTCGCCGTGTATGTGGACGTAGTCGACCGCGTTCCTCACGTCTTGGAAAATCGATTTGAACGACATTGCTAGGTCGCCGCATCTTACGCCCGTCTTTTCTCTGAAATCATATCAGTCACGTACCAATCCATATTTAAACTATTTAATCATTTCTTTGACAATCAACTTGGATGATAATGAAGCTCTGGCTTGAATTGATTGCTCTAGGTTAATGGAATATTGCCGCCCATAAAATACGAAATCAATGATGTATAAGAATTGAATAATACGGATGAGCTGTGGGCACATTTTATGTGTTCAAAGAGGTCGCGACAACTTGAAAAAAAGCTTACCCAACCAGGTTTTGCCGCTCAACTTAGCCCCTGACTGGCCATTTTAAGCCATTGGTTACATGGCATAACAAATTAAGTCCAGTTATTTTCTAACAGATATTTTTTTTTGTATATCACCTTATAAATACATATATACATATGTTACTTCTATGAATTTAAAAATACAAACGACCTATATGTAAATCGTGACGAAGACACGAGGTACACTTGGAAGGGCAGAAACTTAGACAAAGATTCAATATTCATACTGAACATAAAAATATAACAGTTTTAGAATCCTAACTAATATTATAAATGCGAAACTAAGTTTGTTTATTTGTTTGTTACGCTTTCACATCTAAACTCCTAAACCGATCATCATGAGATTTTGCATACACAGAGGTACTTTTAAGGTGATAGGCTGCCTAACGAAATCCCACCCACCACCACCTTCACACGCAAACTATTTGAACAAATATAGTCGTACGATTAAATACTCTAAACAATTCTAGTTTACAGTTAATCTAAATTCAAAATGGCGACTAAATACCGCGTCCAAATTTCAATACAATAACGGTATGAATTCGGTTTATATATCAGTTGAGCAAATAATAATCTCTCTCACCTGGTATACTGCGGCGAGTTCGTGAAGAAATCTATGAGGCACGCTATCAGATACGTCTCCGGTAAATTAAATAACGTATTCAACACGTAGACTCTCGATTCGTCGAGTGTTAAGAACTTATTGGGATATAATTCATATACTTGTGAGCTGAAACAAAGTATCTTGTTTAATATGAATACCAAAAGATTAAAAAGCAGTTCTTATATTAGGGTGTTTGTTAACATTAAAAAATTGTATGGCATTTTCATTATGAATGTAAATGATGTATGTCTCCATTTTGCCATTTTCGAGGAAGACTTGCCAACTGCGCAGGACATAATGCACAAACGGCAGCACAGCGCTAACGGTTTTACGTACTTTCTAGAAGCATGGGACGTTACACACTGCTTATTGGAAAAAACTCTGCCTATCGAGAATATCTCGACGGAAAATACCAGGTTCGAATCCAGGACCGTGGGAACTGCATAAGCTAGTCGGAGACCACCGAGGCAGTCATTACGAACAAGCTTCTTAAGTCGAAAATATTTCTTAAGAAAGTAACATATAAATGAAGAAATATAATGAAATATCCCAGAGCCATGAAGCGTAAAGCACACTCGTTATGTGTGCAACAGTTAAATATATAACCTAAATTATAATTTAATTAAAAATACAGATTAAAAATACTTACTGCTTTAGAAATTCAAATCCATGCACGCAGACTAGAATATTACCATAGGCATCTACTTTCAACAAGTTACCATACAGCGTGTCGAACCACAGACCTCTAAAATAAAAATAAAAGTACATTAAAATCGTCAATCAATTATTAAAACATAAAAAAATTAATACTAAAATTTTACATGTTTATAAATTACGTTTAATTTCTTTATTCATATTATTATCTCATACATATATTTATTTATATCGTTTTAAATTGCTTTAAGTCAAGGTTTGACAACTAAGATACTTTTCTACTTCGTTTTCGAAAGTAGCACAATTGTAATTTTAACTCGAAGACCATAATCAAAGGCCATAACAACGAACCATTTCATTAATTTCGATTGAAACTTTACAACCATTCGGACATCACAAATAGATTGCCTAGTCCTGCTATAGTGTATATATGTATTAATTCATTCTTTAACCATGTAAAACCCCTATGTTTCGATATAATTTGATGCCATACATCCATATTAAACCTAAATAGAACTAAGTCCAAAATTATTTCCTTATTGAGTTATTCCTTGAAGATATTTCTCATATCATACCTTATTTACCTGAGAAGGTAAAATATAAATGTAGACAAAAAACAAGCAGTTTAAATCAACGTAGACTTTTTGTACGTGTTTTTAGAATATAATTCTACTAACAGGAAACATTTAAGTGTTCATAATATTATTGAATAAACATGTCGATCATATCTAGATAAAAAAATAGTATCAAGAAAATATTCTACAGCAGTAATTATTATCTAAATTATTTAAGCGTATAGCCGTTTTTGTGTTTCACAATAAAAAACAACAACAACATCGATCACAATCTTATTAATTATAAATTATTCATAATTAAAATTTAAAAATAACTTCCAATTAACGCATTCCTTATACACAAAAAAAAAACTTTCAAATATAACATGTATATGACGGCGGAGGGCCATTACCACAGTTATAGTTCATGGTTTTCTTATGTGGGCGTCTATCGGTGGGTGACGTAGGATCAAGAAAACACACTTGTACAATCAACCACAGTATAATGACTCAGTAACACAGTTTAAGTAGGTGACCGGAATGCGCGATGGTTCTGTGACCGCACGCGCCGAACGCTCGGAGAGTAGAGCTGTCCGACGTTCCCCTCTGGCGCATGCTTACACAAACTCCATCGAGTGCCGCTACGCGGCGCTGGCGTTCCGGAAACGATTCCATAACGTAGTCTCGAACGTATATCACTAGATGGCGTTGACCGAAATAATTCACCCGGTTGCGACACGGCCATCCTGCTTGCACACGCCCACGTGTGATTGTTAACCTGCCGACAAAACATACCACAGGAAAACCTTGTTCTGCTCGGCCACTTCTGACATTACATACATGTAGCAGTACATAATAGCAACTCCACATGTGCTCCGCATATGCTTCGCTTATGCACTTGTCGCCCATCATGCCGCAATAAATAACATCGTTTGAAACAACAAGTGCCTCTTAAGAATTGTTTATAATTTATTATATTTGTAACAAGAACCCTCTTATAACATCTGTTTACAATTTATATTTTTCTTGTTTTTTTTTTTTTTATTGGTCCTTTTGTAACTCACTTTTGTACATATACTCGAACCATTTTTTTTCCACAACATTCCACCGTTCCGACAACACTCAAGAAGTTTTATTACTACAACGTTCACCTCCTAAACCCAGATGTAGTAAATACACATCGGATAAATAAAGAAACTCTTAGATCACTACAGTTTAATTTCTATTAACAACTCAACTTCAACTCTACTTTAAAACAATATCGAACAATAGGAATTCAAAATAGTCAAAATTACAATTACAGTCAAGATCACCACGCCAGGCCAGATACCACAGTCATTTTATTCCACATTAACACTATACTGCAACATTATCTTTAAAGTTTACAAAACTCTACGAGTAAAAACCTCTAGCGCCACGGCTCTCTAGCCGACTGGCAATCACATTGCCCTGCCGCATCCACCGCGTGGATCGAAACCTTGCATGTGCCCATGTGTATCACCCCGTGACTACACACCATTGTGGTCTCTCTTAGACCCCGACCTCCGCCTGAGTTAAACGCGCACCGCGCACCCACGGTCTACTTGAGTTGCCTCAAGAGATACCGACTTCTACCGGGCTACGACTACGTAATAACTACAGGTACGGTCGAACACAATACGGCCGCTAGCACCCCTTACTCGTCTACACACATTAAGCTTACTCGTCAATACCGTTACAGCTATCATCAACATCAACATCGACTGGTAAATGACCTGCTGGCATCTTTCTTAACCTATCGTGTGCATATTTGTACGTACGCTTTGAATTTAAAGCCTTTAACATGTAACGATCACCATCCAACACCTCAATCACCTTAAACGGACCTTTATACTTCGGATCTAACTTTGTTTGGTTCCGTTCTTCGTTTTCTAACAATACAAAGTCACCTACTGCAAAATTCTTAATTTTAGCCTTTGTTTTATCAAATCGAGCCTTATCATATTCCGCACCTTTTGTTATATTCTCAGACGCTCGATCGCGAATTTCATTCAAATCAACATCGGTCTCTATTTCGCTACACATCAATGACAACGGTCTTGCAACTTTCCCGATTAAAAGTTCAAGTGGAGAAGCTTTTGTAACTCTATTCATCGTACAATTTATTGCTAGTTGAACCTCGCCTATAGTATCCTACCACGATTTATCACCGCTTGTTTCTACCGCAGTTAACATTGATTTAAGAACACTCATAACTCTCTCTACTTGCCCGTTGGCACGAGATGAACCGGTCGCTATCAGATGTAAGTCAATATTTTTACTAACACAAAAATCACGAAATTCCTTACTCGCAAAACAACGTCCTTGGTCGGCTATTATGCGACTTGGAGCACCAAATAGAGCTGTACTTTTAGTTACGGCGTGAATGTTATTTTTAGAGTCAATGTTTGTCGAATGAAAGAGCAACACGTACTTCGTAAACGCATCTATTAACACGAAAATGTATTCTTTTTTATCGTTTTTGCCGCTAAGTTTACCCGTCGCGTCTATATGAACCGTATGCCATGGCGTCGTTACTTTAGGTATTGAATGCAATTCGGCTTGAACTTTACCAGAATGCAATTTCGCTACTTTACATGTAACGCAATTATCAATGAATTTTCTAACATACTGAGACATTCTATACGGTCGCCGCTGCACCGTTCGATTCGAATCAATTAATTTAATCTTAAGCTCGCCTGTGTTTACACGCGTTGTAGGTAAACCGGTAATAAAATACTCAGAAAACTGATTAAGCACGTCCAATAGTTTAGATTTGTTTTCACCAGATACACCCGTCGTAATTAAATCTAATCGTAATGTATTATCACTATTTTGACTGATCGAATTTACACAACAAACCTTAGTGAACGAAAAAGCTCGGTAGCTGTCATATTTACCGCGAAACCACGATTTAAAATCTCACGGCCTAACATAACGTTACTTTGCAAATAGCTATCAGGCAAAACATGTAATAACATTTCTAGAGGGTGACCGTCAATCGTTACACAACATAAAATCTGTTCTGTACTGAATGCTTGTGTGTTACCAATACCAGTCATAGCAACAACATTATAGTGGCGCTTGCCACTGAACTTTGATGAAAAACTTTCTTTAACTAACGAGCATTCAGCACCAGAATCGTATGTAAACGGAATTAATTCACCTTTGTGTATTAATGTCCCGGACGGTGGCTGCACCGTGCAGACGTCAACGCGTCGCTCGCCGCCGCGTGCGCCGCCGATGGCGGGCCCGCTGCCGCCGTGGCTGCTGCTGCTGCACCGCGCGGCGATGTGACCCGGCTTGCCACATTTAAAGCAAACCAAGGTCTTGGCTGCCGGCTGCTGCGATGCTTGACTCGACGATGTTGTAGGTGTAGGCCGTCCTCTCGTGTCAATCGTTTTACTTCTACATTTAACTCGCTTATGACCACTTTTGCCACAATTATAACACTGAACTTGGGTCATCCTCGCTCGCTTCACGTCAGTTGTATTTGACAGCTCACTGGTGGTGTTCATTTTGCGCTTGAGATGTGAAAAAGCACTCAGTTCTTGTTGTAATTTCTCTCTCGATGTAATGTTCGTAGTAAATGCCATACGCTGAAGTCGCGGCTCGAACTGTGACAAGTGAGCGAGTACTGTTGCTACGGCGATTTCTTCTTTGTTTACGTCTTTCCATCGGTTGGTCAGCGACGAAATTAATCGACTTGCAAATGCGGGTAATGTTTCTTTTTCACTTGGTTTCTCAGCACTCATCTTAATGAGGGTACCCGCCAATGTTTCGGTCGAAATAAATCGTGTTGCGAAGAGAGCTTTGAATTCAACCCACGTGATACCCTCATAGGCTATTTGAGATAACCAAGTTGATGCTTCACCTTTTAGCGCCTTGCTGACCGCCAAAACAAGTCGACCGCCGCTTGGAGGATTTTCGGCGAAACACAAGTCAGCCGTCGCGCACCAGGATCTTGCATCAGCATCCTTTTTCTCAGGATCGAATGCTGGTAGTTCTTCATGGTGGGCCGGCTTAGATGATTGCAGGGCCTCAATCAATGCTCGCATGTTCTGGTTTTGTTGCTCGAACATTGCACGCCAGATGTTCGTCTCATTGTTTTGATCCAACGCTGATCCCACTTCTGATGACGGCGGAGGGCCATTACCACAGTTATAGTTCATGGTTTTCTTATGTGGGCGTCTATCGGTGGGTGACGTAGGATCAAGAAAACACACTTGTACAATCAACCACAGTATAATGACTCAGTAACACAGTTTAAGTAGGTGACCGGAATGCGCGATGGTTCTGTGACCGCACGCGCCGAACGCTCGGAGAGTAGAGCTGTCCGACGTTCCCCTCTGGCGCATGCTTACACAAACTCCATCGAGTGCCGCTACGCGGCGCTGGCGTTCCGGAAACGATTCCATAACGTAGTCTCGAACGTATATCACTAGATGGCGTTGACCGAAATAATTCACCCGGTTGCGACATATATATTAGATTTGTAAATAGAATGTTCTGTTATATTTTAATGTCATAGGCAACCTTGCTATGTCTTGTACAAGTTGTTGCTACGTTAGATAAATTAATTCAAGGTGATATATAAATAATTTAAAAGATTAACGACTTCGTCGTTTTACATCATGTGCAATACATTAGTAAATAATAAATGATTGCAATGAAATTTTCCCAAAATATAATAAACAAAACAATGGCAAAATTCACTTCAGTATTTTTTATTTTTTCTTATTTAATTTAGGAAACGTTTATATTTTATTAAAGATCAAAATTTTTAAAAAAGGAATACGTTCTGTTCTGCAAAACATTATTTGATAAATTGATTATTGCGAACTTATGAGTAAAGAAATATTTTTTTAAAGCCTGTATCAACGCTATCTATCAAAATGGCGGCGGGAAATGGCGGCGGGAAAACCAGAGCAAAATGATTCCAAAAGAGACTTCAGTTCAGTCAGGCAGGAAGTCTTCCGGTTTTTTTATGCAGTTAACACACTGCTCCGACCTCAAATAAATAATAAGTGCTAGCTAATAATAATATAATAATAAAATATTTTCGTATAGCAACATTAAAACTCACCTGACTGGGAAGGAGGGATCATATTCAAATTCTAATATTTCCTGTGGGTATCCTTTGTGAACTAATCTTTCTTTGGTTAAATTAAAACCTAAGTTTTCATATTGCGGCGATTTGTATTCTGAAAATAAATAAGCGAATTTAATATCTCATCACTTTGTTTAGTAATTGTTAACCAATTTAAAAAATGAGGTTCGATATTCAAAGCATATTTTTTTTAATCAGTGATTAGTTAAAAACAAAAAGTTCTTATTTCTTTTAAAAAAATTAACCCGACCTCGAACAATCCAAATACGTATTGTTGTTTACACAATGACCTTGATCTCGTATCATATAAAGTTGCTGCGGTCGAGACAACCGCGATAACATAATCCTATCGCGTCAAAGCGCTGGCGAAGCTTTCTTTGCGCGAAAGAAAAAACGTCGTCAGAGGCTTCCAAGAATAAAAAATATAAATATACTTTGTTTAAATGCAATCTCGCAACACTTGAAGTTTCATGCTAAAGAAACTGTTGGCAATATTCGTTTGTGACTATTTATGTTCATTGTAGAAACTGCCGTCACCAAAAAAGTTGTCAATTCTTCTTTTATAGATAAAACAGAACATTTGCAGACCAGCACCGCTCTTGTTTTCATTGTTTTAAAGAGAAATTAGTCGCGGAGTAGCGGATTTCCAGAAGAATTTGACCTTTTTTGCCTACAGTTAGTAGTTTAAATATTTTTTAGATAAGCGGCATGTGGATTTAAAAATATTAGCAAATTTGAAATTTTTTTGTATTGACGCCATAAAAGTTTTCATTTTCAGTTTTAATGAGGAATAAATCGATAATTAGTTTCACTTTGAGTGACGTAACCCTGAAGCTGAAACTCGAAGCGATCCGGCATTTTTTTTACTGTAGGCAATTTGAAATATAAGATGTAAACATTTTTAGTCGTTTAATATGAAGGGCCAGCTGATGGTAAAAAATTAAAACGCCGTAAGAAATACTAACAGTTTTTTTACATTGCCAATGCAACCTTGAGAACCAAGATTTTATGTCTCTTATGCCTACAGTAACTGGCTGAATCAACGTTCAAACCGGAAAACAACAATACTAAGAATTGCTGTTAAGCGGTAGGACATCTGATGAGTGGGTGGTATTTAGCCAAACGGGCTTGCACACCTCTACTACCAAGTTGAATAAATCGATCCATTATCCCTGAATATTTTGTGAAAATTAAAAATTTGGAAGGAATGTATAATCGATACACATAAGTTCTATATATAATGCAAATATAATATCAAAAGAGTTTAGCACATGTTATATAAAGTGTAGCTGTTATTTTTTACGAGTTAACTCGAACGTCTACGTAATATTTTCCATCCCACATCAATCACGCGACCTCAAACTCGTTTCTGACTCACGATAAACTCGATCGGAATTTTACCAAACGAATACATCAAAAATAAACTAAATCATATTAATCACTCGCTATTGACGACAGACTTAACATGTTAACATATCGTCGTACATTTTAGTCGGTATTCATAGATAGAAAATGAAACAGTCGAAACGAGTAAATATCGATCGACTCGAATTGGCAAATTGGTTTTATTAAAAAAATGCATGTTTGTACCCGTATTTATTTCCGAACACTTGACGCAGTGTCTGTCCGGCTTATTTGCTAATTGGCTACAGAAACATATATTTAAGATATAAAAATACATACATAGTAATCGATATGAATTAGTATATAATACATAGTTACTGTAAAAGAAAAAAGGTACTTTTTTCAGGAAGTGTTTACTAGTATTAAAGAGATCAACATCCAGGCTTTATCATCAGATCAACTTGGTGATACCAAAGTATCATATAATCCCAAACTTTTAATTGAGGTGTTGCCTGAAGAACAAACTATCAAACTTTAAACTGATAGAAATATATTTATATATAATACACTAAAGGCACGGGACCTGTACGTCTGTGGAGACAAGGCAACATAATAAAAAATATATTTACATATATTTGTATTGTCATCCCAATTAGGTATACTTACAAATACGATACGACGAATGTAGGTTTTCTAGATTTATTTACATAATGGCTTTTTTAGTCACGTAACACGTATTGCTAATTATGATGTCCCTTCTTGCCGATTACGGCCATTGCGGTCAATCTCTATACAACTGCGCAGGATATAAGGTCCTTCAGACCGATTTCGACCACAGCGGCCAATCTCAAGAGAGATTAGTGCCAACTGCGCAGTATATATTATAGTACACAAGAATGGAGCAAACAAAGGAGTACGTAGTACTCTCTAATCCGATGGGAGGGCAAAGTCGACACGATTGTAAAGAGTTCAAGCGAACGACCAACGGCTTTACGTGCTTTCCGAGGCACGGGAGTGTACATACTTAAAATTTACTCCGGCTACTAATGATAATTTTTCGACGAAAAAACCCAGGACTTTTGGATTTGCGACCTTATATCTAGCCACTACACCAGCGAGGCACTATTGCAAATATAAAGTGTGGAACAACCATCTTTATATAGTATAATTGAAATAATTAAAAAAAAACATTGTTTTACAAAAATACGACGAATCAAATATAAGTCGTTATAATATTCTTGTTTCTTATATACCACAAGCAAAACCTTGCATCGATCGATTGAAAAGTTTACAAGTTGATTTGCTGCAGCGCCGTTTAGCGGCAAGTTACAAGTACATTGTATTAAAACTTTCTCCATGAAAAAATACACACGCACGTGTGATAACTTTTATGGTGCTAGTGGATATGGTTAAACGGTTTAATAGTTACATATAAGGAAAATCGAATTAGAAGTCGACATATTTAGTAATTATTACATAATTATGTACATATGATTGATGAAAAAGAGTAACTAGTAAGTTATTATTATTTTTTTAAGTTGGCGGGCCTGACAGGTGGGCAGCCTGATAATAAATGATCATCACCCACCCACAGACATTGGCGCTGTAAGATATATTAATCATTCCTTACAAAACCAATGCACCACAAATCTCGGGAACTGTGTTATGTCCTTTGTGCCTGTATTTATACAGGCACAAAGGACATAAATGGTAAATGCCATTTAAACCGGAACACAACAATACAAGTATTGCTGCTTGGCGATCGAATATCTGATGAGTTTGTGGTACATACATACGGGCTTGCTCAAAACCCTACCAAGTTAACTGTTTCTTATCGGTGCAATGAACATTCTGAACCGATAGAAAAGAGGTAACTTATGTAACAATTGTGGTTACTTATGTAGCTATAGAGGTCACTTTAAATTTAAATTTATCTTGTTAAATAGCCGTTCAGTGTATGTTGTGAGAGCATATTTGAATAAAGTATATTTTTGATTATATATCGTCTGCATTTTTTTATATATATATTACGTATATTTGAATATAACTTTTTTTATTTATGAAACCGTTTTGATTATTCTTTTAACGTTAGGTTTAGTTCAGCTCTAAGGTGGTCTCCCGTTTCATTCGTTACATTGTTGAGTATTTATAAACCGAGGTCAAAAAATGAGGAGGATCTCGATTCGGTTGTATTTTTTTTTATTTGCACAACTCCGTCACTTATAAATCCATTTGAAAAATTCTGCTTGAGTATATTTTCCATTTGGTCTCGTTAAAATTTGACGAAAATATAATATCACTAACGGTTGAAAAAATAGAAGTTGAAAATGTTTATTTGCTGAAATTTTATTTGAAGTAGATTTTTTTTCATACATATCAAGTTTTAATGTAAATAAGCAAAAATGTTTTACGAATTTCAAACAGAACATAAAATACTCACCCGCCAATGTGTAATCCATATCGAATCCGTAGAATTTAACATTTTCTAAATGTAGCGATCTGTTCACGAAGATTCTGGAACAAAAACAAAAAATGATCAGTAACGAAATCACGAACACCTTAGTTATTACATCAGTAGCGAGCACTTATAGAATCAAATAACTACGCAGGTCACCTCGTTGTACAATTACTATAAACAAAATAAATCGTGCGCACTTCGCTCACGATCAGCCGAGTCTCGATTGGCACAAGCGCTGGATAATTTTATTTATATAATTATTATATTAAATCTAGATTAGAAACTGCACGAAATAAACAAAACGAATTCGTGTACGCCTGTATAAAAACAGCCGAGATGGTTCAGTGACTGGTACACGTTAATCAAAGATCGCTGGTTCAAAACCACATAAGAGCAATTTTCACTTTCAATTTGTGTTTATAGAATTCATCTCGAGCTCCGCATTACTGGAAATGAACTCACATATGCCTAATAAAATTCTGCCACCTATGTATCTATGAACCCGCCTTAAAGCAGCATAGTGGAAATTGATCCAAGTCTTCTTATCAAGAAGACCCAGCAGTGGGACCTTTACGGCCTTACTTTTATTATTAAAATCTTACACGATCTACACGAAAGTATTCCCATTATGAAAGAGTTAAGTAACTTAGTATGTAGTACATAAAAAATCGCGTACATACAAGCATATGGAAGTAAAAAAGACGAATACTTTTTCAATTCGTTTAAAAACTTTCGACCAATCAATACAAATTAAATCGACAGGCCAAGGCGTGCCGATTTCGAAGTCCGAACAGCGAGCGCCTCTTCCCACTTTGTCACAGTCGATCTCTGTACATAAGTAGTGCGACACGTACGCTTAATAATACATGCGATCCAAATAACTGTCAAATTCGACGTCATGTTCGAACAGTTTGAGAACAAACACAAGTGTTTTCTTTTCTCGCGTAGTCATTATATTCGCTATCTCTTTTTATGTTAACAAATGTACTGTACATAGGTACTTATAATGACGTTTTGAAGTATTATTTTGACTTATTATTGAGGAAGTTGAATGGACAATTTTCTTTTATCTAACTTACATTCAAAAAAATAATTTAAAAATTTTATTTTTCAACATAATTTTATTTTAAAAGGCACGTAGCTACATCTATGTATAATATAAATTTAATTCTTAGTTGATATTTTCATAACATCGTGTCTTATTGTGTATTACTTTGGGGTAACGCTTTAGTCATAAAAAACTGTATTAATTCTTCAAAAAAGAGCTCTTTCCGTTACCTTCCTTCATGGTGTTCTTTACAAAGATTATTTACAATGACATTATATTTACAACAATACGTATATAATATTAAACATTTTGATAGAAACAACGACAAGCATTGTATAAACAGAGCACTAGAATTAAAAAAAAAAAAACAAACTTGTAACACCAAAATTCCGTTTTCAGAAAGTCCATTTCTTCTATCTTGGGCAAGTTGCTCAATTATATAATAAAAGTGCAGATGCAAAACCTTTGCCACATAATCAATTCAAATGTTAAAAAACAATTAAAAAATAAATACGACATTTTTATTAATAAAGATCATGTAATACGTATCAATTATATATGATAAAAAGCTTGAATAACTCAAAACTTGTGTTTTCGTTGATTTTCATGCAGCATATAATCTAATTGCATTTAATTAATATACCTATGTAATAAAATTGATGAAAAGCGTAGCTATTGAGTTTCTTCTGATCTTTTCGGTAGAAATTATAAACTAAACCGATGGGAACATAAATTTTACTATTATAAAGTGACGATTCAGAAGTTATTTTAAATGCCAACGTGTATAAAGTTGTTTTCGTTTGATATAAAAAATGATAGACGAATAATTTCCAAGATCAGAGCGAAGTGTCTGAATTTATACACTCGACTTCTTTCGAAATACTTGATATTATTAGCGCGTGAATCTTAACCGATAATCGTGGGTTCAAGCCCGGGCAAGCGTCACTTAATTTTCATGTGCTTAATTTGTGATTATAATTCATCTCTTGCTTGACGTTGAAGGAAAACATCGTGAGGAAACCAGCATGTGTCTAATTTCACTGAAATTCTGCTACATATGTATTCCACCAACCCGCATTGGAACAGCGTGTTGGAATAAGCTCCAAAACAAAAGGCCTTAGCAGCAGTGGGACATTCACAGGCTGTTAGTATTAAATCAAAAGATTGGCCGGTGTGAGGTACGTATTCTTTTCTATATGTCCTTTGTCCCTACTGATTGCGCAATCATCCTTTAAACAAGAAAACACCAATCAAATTGATGCTTGGTTTTAGATATAATATTAGTTGAAGGAACTTAATCAGATCTATAAATCGACTGCTTAAGATTACGTTCATACAAACTTTAACGATGCAAGATTAAATTCAAAAATAGAATAACATTAGACGTATGTATTTCCGGAAGCGTTACACTTTACGGTTAAGCTCATGGGTATTAACGTACTTGATTATGAATCGTTACGGGCTACGTGACTGGTATAGCTATTTTAATTTTTTATGAAAGAACAATAGTAATTTCCGTTTTTAAGGAATTACTAATATGCCTATTTACCCATCCAAATTGTACATATTGAGTCAGAAGTGGTGACGACAATTGGGGTCAGGATAGAACCTATGACTTTTACATCGCTTTGCGGTCCGTAAAGCCATGGTTTACTGATGCTTATGAAACCTTGTAACAATTGTTTGAATTATACCACTGGACGAACAACTATTTAGATATATTCCACAGCGAAAGAGCATAACGAAATACGTTTATGAGATATTTACAGGTTTTACTCTAATGATAAGCATTTGATAAATAAATTGAAATTTAAGAATACAAATGACAAATTCTAAAGATCGCCGTTAATCTGCTATCATCCTAATCGATACGATTAACGGATTACATCGAAAATAATCGATGATAAAACGATGAATCTGTTATAAATTTTCAAAACCAATATCGTCAATAACAATTACCATGGTACCTGTTTATCGAATTCCGATAGTTTGATAATCATTCAAGCTTTATGATATTGCTTTATGACACTGAATAATAATTTAATAAATAACTGATTAGTTTTATATAAGAATTTCGATATCGCAACATAACGGCCTATTATAGTGAACAGTTCCTGTTTTTCATTAAACAGAAAATATTACAAAGCTTGTAATTAAAACACAAATCTGATAATTACATCGTTCTAACCGATTTCAGCCACGATGGCCATTCGACGGGCCGGTTGGCGTGGTTGGTAGATACTTGCCTTTCACGCCGAAGGTTGTGGGTTCGATTCCCACCCAGGACAGACCTTTGTGTGCATGAACTAACTAGACCTATAAGCCAGTCAAACATGATAAGAATTCACTAGTAAAAGGTCAACAGATCTAAAAATAATACTGGAATAACTCTATTGTCTGTTTTATAGTAGTACTCCACGTTTTATGCTATGAGTGATTCTTCAAGAACCCTAGGAAAATCTTCAAATAGAAGAAAGAAATATAAGATAACCTCATTCGTTTGCGACAATCAGAGTCTATATGAAAATGGATAGAAGATGTGGATCTTAAACAAAAGTCGCGGTTTCAATCAAACAAAAAAATCAGCTCGCACATCGTGAACAAGCCCTGTCTGTATCGAACAAAATTCTGCAGCGTGTGTATCCTCTGCCTCGCACTGAAGGAGCGTGGTGGAATAAGTGGCCTCTACGCAGCAGTGAGACATTTACGTATTATGTATTTAAACGAGCCGGTTGGCGTGGTTGGTAGATATTTTCACGCCGAAGGTTGTGGGTTCGATTCCCAACCAGGACAGACATTTATGTGCATGAATGTCTGTTTGTCTTGAGTCTGGGTGTAATTATCTATATAAGTATGTTTTTACAAAAGAAAAGTAGTATATGTAGTATATATGAGTTATCTAGTTTCCATAGCACAAGCTCTGCTTAATTTGGGATCAAATGGCCGTGTGTCAATAATGTCCCAGGATACTGGTATTACTTTTATAATAATGATACTTAATGGGTAGGGCTTTGTGCCCGACTCGGTATATACCACCCACTCATAATATATTCCAGCGCCAAGCAGCAATACTTAGTATCGTTGTGTACCGGCTTAAAGGGTCATTGAGCCAGTATAACTGCAGGCACAAGGGTCATATCACCTTTGTTCCCAACATTGGTGATGTAATGGCGATGTAAGGGATCGTTAATATTTCTTACGTGCCAATGTGGTGAACGGTGATGACCACTTACCATCAGGTAGGATAATTTCTATTTGAAAATACCTATTAAGAATACTGAAAGTATTTTTATTTCTCTGCTTTATATTTTATCGTTAATTATAAATAGAAACGACGCATTTACTAATCGTGCAATATTACGCAATAACTAAATCATTTACGTCTAACTATATAAGTTCGAATGCAGAGGTTCCCAATATTTTTTGTAGTCGGAAGACATTATGTTTATATATTTTATTGCGCGAAACACTTTAGATACATCGCGAGCTTGTAAACTAGGATCATCTTTTTTAAGTCGTTTTAATCACGCAATGAGAGAAATTGAGACTGTTCCCATAAATCCTCGACACATGCGTCACCTAATTGTTTAGACTTGTAAACAATTGATATCATACTTATTTGACTAGCAAGATACACGATTTCCAAATATAATCCACATTATCAAGGACAAAGTTCATCATCAGTTACATTCTTTTACATATATATATATAAGGCCTCCTCTCCATTTCTGAGGAGGTTAGGAGCTTATTCCACCACGCTGCTCCAATGCGGGTTGGTGGAATACACATGTGGCAGAATTTCAATGAAATTAGACACATGCAGGTTTCCTCACGATGTTTTTCTTCACCGTCCAGCACGAGATGAATTATAAACACAAATTAAGCGCACATCAAAATTCAGTGGTGCTTGCCCGGGTTTGAACCCACGATCATCGGTTAAGATTCACGCGTTCTAACCACGAGGCCATCTCAATCTCGGCGAATTATTTATTAAAACTAAAATACAAATAATACATGCCACAAACATCTGCAAGTAAGAGACCCAAAATGCTTAACTTTAACATATAAATGTATTATTATTACTCTTATTGGTATTTCTAAAAACAAATGAATCCATTATTGAAAAAAAATAGCTCATAATATTTCGTCATTCTCTCGCATAACAGCATTAGTGGTACACGAATTACAAGCCAATGCCCTAGTGAGCAATTGTCACGTCCGCGTCGCGTCGGAACTCTTGTTATCACGATTGTTTCCACCACTAATTCTACTGACTCGGTTAACGGGAATGATCACGCGACACGAAACGTTGCATATCACGTCAGAAAATAGCGATTCGAGCAAGTCTGTGCACATGTAAATACAACACACCACTGTCATAGAACGAATACTGATCTGCATTGTTAATTTCACGTAAATAGGAATAAAATGTTAAAGTGTAATTTTAATGGAACTCAAATCAGTGTGAAAAAATTTAAAGGCTATTTTTTCTTTCTTATAAATAATTGTCTCAAATTTTAAGCTTAACTTTAATTTATAACCGTAATATAGCAAAAATATAACGTTAATGTTATTGAATACGAAAATTCATTCATACATTTGTCAATTGTCACTAATTATGAAAATAACTCATGTAGGTAAAAAGTTCCAGAAGTTTCCAGAGAAAGTTAAGCAATTGGAGAGATACGTCATTGTGCAACGATTAAAACGTCATAGTAACACAATCACACTTCAGATTAAAACGTAATTAAATGATATCCTTATCTGAAATAAAAACGGATACTATTGTCACGAATCTCAAAGTATGTTAGGTAGGTGATCAATTAAAAGTCGAGTCCCCGTGCATAACTGATACGACCGGTAACAAAATGTACCGAACAGCGAAATATGTAAATACATTCCGTTCTGACCTGAATACGGCGCAATAGGCGTACAAGTTTAATAACATCAACTATGGCATAAAGTTTCACTTTAATATTATCATCAGATACAAATACGTGTATCTTGTCGCGGGTGCGCTAATTTTTCAAATATAGTTTTATCTCCGTAACAGCCTGTGAATGTCCCACTGCTGGGCTAAAGGCCTCCTCTCCTTTTTTTTTTTGAGAAGGTTTTGGAGCTTATTCCACCACGCTGCTCCAGTGCGGCTTGGTGAAGTTTATCTATACACAACAATTTTGCAAAAGATCGTTCGAAGTGTACCGAGATGAGTCGGCAATAAACCGACCAGTTACTCTTATTATAGTACGACTACTACGCGGATAAAACATAATATAACTACGTATTTACAAATACACTTTGCAGTTATATCCTGCGTGAACATAATTCATTAATCATCACTATTTATTAAAAATCAAAGTCCCCATCGCGTCTGACTGTCTGAATGCGATAAACTCAAAAACAACACAACGGATTGTCATACGACTATCACCAAAGGACGGAGTGATTCAAGAGAATGGTTTAGGTGTCAATACATTAATTTTTTGTGAAAATTGGCTGAAATATGACGATAAAAGTTGAAAATGTCGGAAAAAATCATGCCGACTGGAAGCTTTACTGACGTGTGCCGCGTATATATTAGAGTTGTTTGTATTACGATATAAATGTTTTATGTTGAACTTTATTTAAAACGTGCGCAGCCGGGATGGCTAGTAATACTAGTATAATTAACAAATATGTTGATAAAGGTTTTAACTTATAGTGACAGATCTTAAGTATCCATAGACGAAATAAACAATACACAAGTGGATCTTAATCGAAGGTCGTTTGTATAATTATATCCATAATACGTTCATATGTGTGAAATTTATTTTTATATTGTTGTATTTCTGTTTTATCTAAACATAAAAAAAAGAAATTAATTATGTCTTTTGTAACAACTGTAACTGTAACTTTTGTAATATGTATAACGGGGCACATTTTTAAATGAACAAACTGGAGTTGTTTTTTTGTGGTTAATTGTATTTATAATTCATAATTTATTCGGTAGTGAAATCGTACAAAAACCGAATAAGTGACCATTAATTCTGACACTTCTGAATAAGCTGCATAGCTGTCTTTCCCGATAACACCAGGACTTTTGGCCGGTTATTTGCCCAGCAGTGTGATCTAAAACTATTTTTCTTCATTCGCATCTGTCAATAAATTTTCCTTTACATGATATATTATATTCACTTTATTACTATTATTATTAACTCTTCATTTTAGCCAGAAATAAAACATATTCATATTGATGTCAAGAAAAAACGTTTATAATAAATGAAAATAACGTTGACCTAAAATCGTTGAATATTTACATAAACTGCAATAAACGAACGCATTAAAGGGAAACAGATATTTCGGTCTTGACATGAAAATTATTTCTGAATTGGAACATAGCATTGCTGTCATTGGAAGTGCAAGGCAAGTCAGGTGATAATACGAATATAAACATTGGCGCTAATAGGTGTAATGTCCCGGTTAATAAAGTACTGGGAGATGACGACGTCGACATACTGTGTCCATTTTGTATATAAAGACTCGTTTCCTGTGCGTATTTGAGGTCATAATCTTCAATCAAATCGTACAGGAATGGCATCGTAATTTTAGGCGACTTTTTCCTTCCAGTCATCTTAAAATACTTTCGTCTGGAATGTCAAAACTTCGATAAAATATTATAAGCCGTGACGGCGACTTATTTATACACGCGTGTACAAATCTTTTCTGATAATCATATTTTTATCATTGAATGTCAATATCAGTCATGATCAGAGTTTAATTTCAATGTCGAATTTCTGCAATGTTTTTAAGTAATCTACTTTTGCCACGCATTTTTAAATAACCGTAAAAATCTTAACGATGTAGGTATTTGAACCTAATATTAATATAATAACAATAATTAAAATGTATGAAGTAAATGTAATGCCATACAATTAAAGCTATATCGATAAATACTCTTCGTGAGCAATATCTAAAACATTTAATTTACACGGCATTGTTTTTGGCTATGTCCACTTACCGCCGAAAATACCGTGACTTAAGACTAACAAATATTCCAAGAACAAAAATAGATATCTTACTCACTCATTAGGAGCCGCCGTGTATCTATCTCCTTTGCCGTACGACGAGCCATTCGTGATCGCTGAATTGGGAAACAAATCTGACGTTCCATTCGCCATAGCTCCCCGATACCTCATCCTCACAGCACACACAGGTTTTATAACGAAACCAATTTCGTTCGTAACGTTTTTTATATTAAACAATACCGATTTATTTATCCGTTTTCCAATATGCACTTTCATACATTACATTCCTAATTGAATTGCACGATTCACTATAATTATCTATTTCGATTGTAACGTACAGGAAGCGTTTGAGTTGATATCCTTGAATACAGTAAGTTAAAAAGATTTACTCCAACGACATCCGTATATCATGTGGGTATTGCGTGTATGTACATTTTCGTTAAATTTTGACAAGTGCCAATACAAATGAGGTTAATGACTATTAATGACATTCGAAAAAAAAACCTATAGGAATGTTGAATAATGATATATATATCGATATGGATAACGAACTTGGGGAGCGGATGCAGGACGGCTGGGGGAATCTGTCAGGAGACGCACCAATCAATATTAATTCGCCAGACCGCATTACCCACTTCCACGTAATTACTTAGAAAATCGTCGACATAATCGATTTATATTTCTGATTATATCGTGATAAGGTGGTTATTATAAATATAATTGGTGTTCGATATTTCCCTAATAGTATTACATACTTGCCTTTTAATTATTGCTTAAGTTAACAAAGTTTTTAAATATGGACAAGATTAATAGCTTCCTTTGTTTTCACTCGTGTTTTCAAGAACAAACAACGCGACGTCTATGTGTGTGACGCATAAGTGTCAAAGTTTTTTTATTCTACATTATACAGAAACAAGGCATTATTATTACACAAATGAAAATAAAAAAAAACTAGCCAAACAATTAGTATTCAAAACTTGTAAACAAAACAACAATCAGAAACCGGTAGATCGTGTTAAAATCTTTCACAAAAAAACAAAATTGACCTTGAAAAATTTACGTATAAAATTATTAAATGTCAAAAATCAAATTGATATTTTAAACATAGCCTATCCGACTACTAATTCGGTTAAAATTCGCAACTCACATACGTACGGACTACGGTCTAACTTTTGTTTTCCTATAAAAAACTATATTAACACGGAGAACTGTTTTACTGCTAAAAAATCACCATAAGCACATTCATTAAACCCACACTGACGTACACTAAGACACTAGACGTTCAAGATCGCGATAAGGAATGTGATAATCAATTGGAATATAAGGCAAACGATGTGACGCGGCAAGCGTGTTCGCGTATACTGACGTTCACGCCAGTGTCCCCCACGAGCCCACAACGATTTCCCCGCGACCGCGCGATGTAACAGCTGATTCACAACTCAGCCTTAAGCAATTGATAAATAAATAACATGTACCAACGGAAACTTAATATTATCGTTATAAACGTGCTTCTTATATATAATTTTCATTCATTTTTTCCTTCATATATATTGAGCAATTATTTAAAATAATTGTAAACTATGATAAGCAATTTACGAAATGTTGCTGTTAAAATTTACTGTTTAAATTATGACGTAGCAGCGCATTAAATTTTACGGTTAGTTTGGCAGTTTTTCTTATTTATTTGGTCAGACAGTAATTTGCCTCCTTACTTGCGTTGTCCTTGTAGGTTCTTCCACCGAGTGCACTGTAACAGCCTGTGAATGTCCCACTGCTGGACTAAAGGCCTCCTCTCCTCTTTTTGAGGAGAAGGTTTGGAGCTTATTCCACCACGCTGCTCCAATGCGGGTTGGTGGAATACACATGTGGCAGAATTTCAGTGAAATTAGACACATGCAGGTTTCCTCACGATGTTATCCTTCACCGTAAAGCACGAGATGAATTATAATCACAAATTAAGCACATGAAAATTCAGTGGTGCTTGCCCGGGTTTGAACCCACGATCATCGGTTAAGATTCATGCGGTCTTACCACTGGGCCATCTCGGCTTTTTTACAAAGTGCAGTGCACTGTCTATTTTCAAAATCATTAAGTTATATTTAAGTGTAGGTAAAACAACTGAACATTACTACTGGTTTAACCAACGCTGTTGCAGAGTATTTTTGTTACTGTCATTTCTCATTATTAAACAAAAGCAGTTTATAAGCTGTCATATGTGAATAATACACGAAAAAAAACACGCAAAAAAATTAAGCAAAACTTATAAGTAATAATGTATAAAATTGCCTTAAATTTTATAACAATAGGAGTTTGATGACTAATCACTCTTTAATCGCAAATCGAGGTTATATTTTTATGTGCAAATTTAAACAACTAGGAATTGTATTAAATTAATATTATTTCTGTTTGGGATGTAGTCATATGTCGAGACCTGGGGACCAATTCCACTAACAAATTGTCACTTTATCGCAATCGAATCGAACCGTGATCGTTGCCGTTTATCCGATTTCTTATTCTTTAATTTAATTATCGACTATTGGCATACACTTTGACAATTTAATTTGGTTTTGACATAACGATATATGTTAACATCAATTCGGTTCAATTCCGATCCGAATAAATATAGAGTAGTCAAAGTTGAATTGGAATTGAATCGAGATCGTATCGGAATCGTTATAGATTAGTAGAATTCGGCCCCTGGCAGTCACTTTCGAGTTTCGACGATCGTGTAAATTACAAGGTTAAAATTTGGTGAATGTCTACTTGATTTAATACTAGTTAAATAAGAATAGGTACACACTCGTCGCGTTTGCAGTATTTCCTATTTGTTTGTAAATCAAATTATTAATATTTATTTTAAATAAGTATAGAAACTCAGCAAAAGACGGCCAGTCAGTTGGACCGGTGACCTGGAATGGACTGGCGGCGAACCGGAAACTATGGCGCAGCTTAGAAGAGACCTATGTTAGGCAGTGGATTGTAATTATCTGATGATATTGAGTATACAAAAAAGTGAGCCTAAAGTTGTTAACAAAATCAATTTCGTAACGTATTTTTACAAAGATATCGAGCTATTAAACAATATCATGCTTAAAATGTACACATACGATATAATTCTTGCCACTACGTTTGTCCACAAGTGTAATTTTTATTGATACTCAAATCAAACTTTTTTTTTATAGAATAGGAAGGCGGACGAGCATATGGGCCACCTGTTGGTAAGTGGTCACCAAACGCCCTTAGACATTGGCACTGTAAGAAATGTTAGCCACCGCTTACATCGCCAATGCGCCACCGACCTTGGGACCTGAGATTTTATGTCCCTTGTGCCTGTAATTACACCAAGTACTTCTGTTTTGCGGTAGAATATCTGATGAGTGGGTGGTACCTACCCAGACGAGCTTGCACAAAGCCCTACCACCAGTCACAAAGCCCTACCACCAAACTTTTTAGATAGTAATTAATTATGTATCAAATCAATAATAATTGGTTATTAAAATACCTACTTACACAGCGTACAATTGACTAGATCAAATCTACTACAACACAATTATTAGCACATTAGCACAACTAGCGACATATAGGCGTTCTTTATTATTTTAGATATCATAGTACGCGTTATTAAATAACCGTTTCATGTAACATTAATAATAAGGATATGGTTATCACAATTCGAAATAATAAATATAAATAAGTACAAAGAATATTCACATTGGTTATTGTGTTGTTGGTATTATGATGTCGGACACATCACATTTAACAAAATAACTCGTTACTTTATCGGATCGTTCTCAGACACTGATCGAAAATACTTTAACTCGAAAGAATAAAATAGATTTCCAGGAATATGTAGTACGTAAGGAAAAATATTATACCGTAACAGCCTGTGAATGTCCCATTGCTGGGCTAAAGGCCTCCTCTCCCTTTTTGAGAAGAAGGTTTGGAGCTTATTCCACCACGCTGCTCCAGTGAGGGTTAATGGAATACACATGTGCCAGAATTTCAGTGAAATTAGACACATGCAGGTTTCCTCACGATGTTTTCCTTCACCGTAAAGCACGAGATGAATTATTATCTCAAATTAAGCACGGGTTTGAACCCACGATCATCAATTAAGATTCACGCGTTCTTACCACTGGGCCATCTCGGCTTGCTATTATACATAATATTATACAGGTATACGCTATTTCGTCTTTAGTATGATCCTAACCGATATCGGTTACGGAGACCATTCGCAGGGGAGACTTGCCAACTACGACTTGTTATCACTTTCTATTCCCTCGTTCTGATCTGATGGGACAGCAGTAAATACGGAGAGACCTGTAGAACCAACGGATACTCCGAGATAAAGCCTCGGATATTCCGAGCCAAGGACATCATCATCAACTTTAAGAATTTCCTTTACAGAAAAACCCAGTGATTTATATTGGCTCGACCCACCGTAATAGCAGGTATAATTATTATGGAAAGAGAAAAACATATATTTTGCAGCTTTATTTCCTTGTTATGAAATTAATTATGACATTTTGATTAAATTATCACGATATACGTTAAGCTCCACGCGTCGATTCTTATATGTACCAAATAACTTTTTGTCGTATGTCATATCACTTACATATATAGTAAAACAAAATCGCTCTGCCGCGTCTGTATGTATGCGTTAAACTCAAAAACTACTGAACGGTTTTTCATACGGTTTTCACCAATGGTCAGTGTGATTCATGACGAGAGTTTAGGTGGATAGTTCACCGACTGAGAGCTTAACTGAAGCGCACCGCGTATACGTAATGATATAAGCGTTTTATGATATATAGACACTTATTCCACCCGTGCGAAGCCGGGACGGGTAGCTAGTTTGTAAATAATTCAAGTACATCGTCTATACAAAACCAAATAATTCCAAGAATTGTGTGATTCTTAGAAATCGCGTTAAACATCGAAAGGGTTAAACACTCAGACACTCAGTTTAGGAGCCATACTGTATGCGTAAATGTCAAACGCCATTTTGTATGTTTTTTTCCAGCGCCAGTCACATTGAAATTCAAAATGTTTAAGTGCCGGTTGGGGGATTTAAGGAGACGTATATTAAATAAATTCTATAATTAGAGAAATTCTATAATATATATTGGTACACAGTCTACATGGTACATATCTACTTACAGTTACCATATTCTGAGCGCACATTAACACAACACTACGTCCTCACTAAATCACAGAGAGAATCACGAAGAGCGCTGTCATATAAGACATACACGCTGACTTGGTGAAAAAACCGATGGATCTTGCTAATTCATATTTAATTGCGCGCTAGCTCAAAGCGTTAAGGCTCGCTACTAAAATAAACATGTAAATGTCTAATTGGCATTCCCTCTTATTCTTCCATGCTAAACAGATGTAATTTTTCGTTAACCAACAAAATAACGTAAAAACTGTCCAAAATTTTGTGTTGTATTATGTTATAGGGCTGAGCAATAACCAGTCCGGAATGGTATACGTCCGGTAAACGCCGAAAACGTTAAGTAGCAAAGATACCAAGCCTCAACATAGGCGAAGCAAATCCTTGAACGGGGAAAACAATGAGAACAAGCCATATTTCATCAACACAATGCACTAAGCTTAAATTGCTATAGCTAACTTTCGAAAGGTCAAACAATATTGAAATCCTACCATATATTCCAGAACTTTATCCGAGTTACCAACTTTTTCTTCGGCTTATGGAAAATTAGTAGCGTTGCGATCGCAGCTGTGTAGGCGTTTCGAAAGAAGCAATTTAAGAGTATAGTTTTTTTTTAAATATCCTTTGTTTAATGTTTAATTTGATCATGATCACACATCACATGTATCAAATTGTAATGAGTTAATACCGTTTCGTTGTATACAAAAACATTGACTTACTAGTATAAAATATTTAATATTATTACAGATGTCGTGAAACCATTTTTACCGACTTAATGTTGGCGAATCTCACATACCACCCCTATCTCATGTGGGGGAAACGCGTAAATGCATTTTTCCAGCGGAAAAGAGGGTTTAAACTTTGTGTATGATATTTTGTACATTTATTTTTACTATATTTTCGGAGGTTGAATAGTTGGTGGTATACAGAAGCAACTAATTTGTGTTTGTGTTCGAATTTATAATTTATTTTTTACTTTAGACGTAAACATAATAGGGTCACGTGTTGTTATGTTATGATTCATTTCTATTAGTGGAAAGTGGTGGTTATTTTTTGTATTGTATTTTTTTATTTTTTTTTTATTTTTGTACCTATTTCGAACTAGAACGTTACATAATTTATTCTAATGCACGGGAACCAGTTGTACCTTAATGGTTTAACATTAACCCTCAGGATAAATTTTGACTTTACAATTCGATTATTACAGAGAAAACTGAGAAAAAAAAATAGTAAGCATGATCTATTTTTTATTGTGAAACACATGAAGGCACATCACACTAGCAAAGGTGTCCAAATAATAGAAATATACATCAAAGGCAAAAACAACAAGTCTGTCAAGACTAGACGGATTAAAAAAAAAAAGTTGGGTAGTGGCGTTGTCTTTATATAATCACTGAGAAAATGATATATGTTAAAATAAACTAACCAGCAGATGAAATCAATGTAATTAGATAAAATTCCTCTTTGGTATGATGTATCAAAAAAAAAAGGAGACAATAAAACATTAAACCAACACTAATGTATTATTATGACATTCAAAATGAAAACGATAACGCGATTAAACCTGGGCGCCAATTCTACTAACAAATTGTCAAATTATCGCAATCGAAACGAACCGTGATCGTTGCCGTTCACATGCCATTAATTATCGATTATTGGCATCAACTTTGACAATTTAATTTGGTTTTGACATAACGGTATATGTTAACATCAATTCGGTTCCGATTAGAATAAATATAGAACAGTCAAAGTTGGATAAGAATCGAATCGGGAACGTATCGTAATCGTTATAGCTTAATAGAAGCCTCTGTATCAGCGGCAATGTATGTCGGATTATTATCTGCACCACCAACTACGTCAATCTCATAGCGTGTTGTTATGCTATATATTGCTACATTGCGATATCTCCTTTATAATATAAATAAATAACAGTATGATAACAATATGTATGATCACAATAAACACGAAAATTTAAAGAACCATTGTAATAGTGACACGACTCTTGTTATTTATTTAAATCGACCAGCAGAACTTTATTTTTGGTACCAATTTAACGATAAACACTTGACTGTCGACCTCATTTGTCTATTGGTTATATACGGCGCAGTTATCGAGGTCCTGGATTCAAACCCAGTCAGGTCAATAAAATGTTATTTGATTTTTGAGAAATTCTCTTTAGCTGTCCGAAGTTTGGAAGTCAGCAGTCTTATCATGCGCCTGAACTAAATTAGTGAATGTCTTCATCGTATTATCAGTGATTAAATAGAGATGAAGCCAATGTTTGCACACACACTTGATCATAATAATATGTCCTATGCTAATCTCCATTGATAATGATCGCTTTGGCCGAAGTCAGTCAGAAGGAATTCATCATTATACCAATAAAGTTACAAGATTATTACTTTTTATTTGTAAGTGTAAACACTTAGTATATATTACTAATATTAGTACTTTTTATTTATCAGTGTAAATAATATTTACCTATCGTCTCTTGCAATACTAAGGTATAATGGCAGAGTATAGCCTCACAGCCACTTACCGTGTATTAGTTTATCTACTTTCATGGCTATTTTAAAGCTCAGTACTCTGCAACAGCTCCTGATAAGCTGTTAATGTTAGAAATGGCGAATTGAATTTCGTATTTGGAACTTATAATAGTGAAAGCCCAATTTATAGTCTATTATTCTGTAACATTAAAATAGTACAGTCCGACACTCTCTCTAGGATACACAACACCAACGTGGGGTAGGTAGTAATTAGGTTTTTTCAGTGACAGTTTGCGTTTTTCGGGCGAAGACACCTATATGGTTAAATTTAAAAAGCAAAAAACCTAATCTATAACATTTCCAAATCGTTAGAGCCGTTTCCGAGATAAACGAAATAAATTTATATACAATAATTGCTCATTAAATATTACAAGATAACAGCATCCTACCAACTACGTATGTAAATAGAATTAATCAATAATAACCATTTGCGTTGTTCGTGATTTTGGATATACGAAATACTGTGAAAAAATTGTTCATTTTCCAGATGTGGCGTTGTGTGCGAACTTATATATAGAATAATATAATGTAGTCCATATGAAAACGTTTTGAAGTGACTTGGGGTTTATTAATACATACCTATGCTGTAGTTCCCTTTTATCAAACCATTTACTTTGTATTGTTGTTAGAGATTCAGCGAATGAATCTAACTCCGCTTCAGTTCGGTCACTCCTCATCAAGGGTTTGTCAATGCCGACAACAGTTTTATCAGGTATTTCGACGGCGACGTCGCCGGCGAGGAACGTCACAGGTTTACGCTTCGTTGACGAATTGGCGCGCGCGCGTATATCTTGCGGGCTAAGCGACGGTGACAGCGGATAAGCTATTTCGAATGCATCCGGCATTTTAATAACAATTCAATAATTAACGATGTAACGATACAAATACGACCGAACGTCGTAAACGTTCAGTAGTAACTGTGGAACAATTCATCGAACAAGTAAATTGTTATTTACCCCAAACGATAACATTTTGACGGGTCACGGTTCGATTCTGATGTAAATGTTTTTAATAATCATTATCGCGCAAAATTAAAATTACAATACGTATTATAATTTATATTATGAATTATATTTATATTTCTTCATGTTCCCAGATTTAATCCCAGTTTTGTAATATGTTAAAAAAGCAAATGTATCAACTGTGTACTGTAGCCACAAGTAAGTTGTACTGTCAGTGGGACAGGTCATAAATCTTGTAGTCTGAAAGTGGATTTTTGGAACACAAAAATATCGACATATTTTGGTTTTAATAGAATAAATTTGTACTATAAACACACGAATAAATTATTATTATTAATTAAATCTTCCAATAGATTATATTTAACTTTAAAGAAGTCAGTATAGTATGTTTGGTATGTATGATAAAGATCATACAAGATATTGCTTCATTAAGCCGATTTATTCATTCATAAATAGTTTTTACTGCAAATCCATAAAAATGATTCAGTTCATTCATTCGATGATACAGTTGTTGTCCCTATATTTGTTAAAAGTTTTTCAATTTCCGAAAATGTACAAACTCGGCCTATTGGGAGATTCTCGGTGAAAATACCATCAAAATTATTCTACAGTACCGTACAGTAGACACCAATCATCTGAACATCCAGTAAATTGAGATGTGATATAAATAAAGTAACTAAAATTATAACAATAATATTTTAACTAAACTTAAGTTTTAAATAACATATAATTCAAGTTATAAAAACCCCCTAAAACAAATATTTTATAAGAGAAAGATAAAATATTATTTAACAGCATCCAGCGCTTCTATTGCTTGATTATGTAAATATTTTAGTAAATATGCAAAATTCTTACCTGTGTTCAGCTCGTCGATAATATTTTTTTGATAATAATTTATCTTGGCTAGTTAAGCATTCCTTGTTTTTACAACTATCCATATTGAGCAAATTAGATGATTTATTACGAATATAAAAGCTTTTTCTTTTGATATTCAATGTAAAAAAAACTTGATTTTCAAACTTTTTCACATTGAAAACTATTCCTCTCAACATAAACTTTATTTTGATAACCGTGAGCTGTAACAAATTAAAAATATATTAAAACGATAAATTAAAATAAATGTCGCCTTATCTTAAGAATTTATTCATTAGATTTGAACGTCATTTGTATTTGATAATAAATACTAAAAGCATAAAATTTATATTTATTTTTGAATATTAATAAATATAAAAAATATATTTAGTTTTAAATCAAACTATATATATATAAGTCTGTTATTCTTATATAAACAAGGTATCAAATTAATAAAAATAAACAAAAATATAATATTAACACTTACTGTAATATAATATATAATTATCCAATAAATTACATGTCAATAAACAAAAATAAAGGTTTGCCGCTAGTGCTACGATTCCACTTGTATATAATATATCTATATATTTAACAATTACATTAAATCAAATTCTATTGTTAAATTCGCGTGACGAAACAACCATGATACTACCAAAATACTGAAATTTTCAGGATCGCACGTCGCATAGCATAGACAATCATAGACAATAAGTACGATATATTAATAATAAAACTAAGGGTAACAATGTGTTTATTATTTGTTTATTTAAAAATATTAATCAACACGATCATTATTTTTATGATTATTAATTGTTATTAATAATTAGCTTTAATTATTTATACAAATATTTTTATTCATCATATTTTGATTCAAGCTTTGTACAGTATATTCTTTTTTCGACATCATTAGCACAGAGTACATAACTACATTTTGTTTCTCTTCCTACGCTTTGTTTTAATCATTATTAAAAATATTTATGCAAACGTTTTGTTTCTTCACTTTTGTCAAAATTTATACAAGTAAGCATCCGTAAATAATTATTTTACTTATATAATCTATAAAATAAATAACAAACAACTACAAATATAAATACGTTTTAAAACGGTTTTTAAACAATTTATTACTACCTACATATTAATATTTAATCACCTATGTATTTTGTTCTCTTACGGCAATCTGTTCGTTACTTTTATTTTATAATAACTATTTTTTTAGATAGGTATCTGTTTTCTCTAATGTCATTAAGTACCTAATAAGTTTATAGTTGTGAGTTGTGACTCAAAAATTAAATATCAAGAACAGAATCATAGGTACAAAATCAGTACTCATAGAATTATGTTAAAATTTTGTTGATAAAAAATTCATGAGCAAATAGTAATATCAAATGGCTTATACGGAAAAGGTGTCGCTCAATGGCACCGCTCTTTCGTTTTTATTATACGAATGTATGAATTCTCCGAATAGTCAGGTAAGTACATTTAAAATGAAAAACTTATTTACCGTTATAATGTTTTTTTAATTATCGTTATAAATTCTTGCAGGAGGGCTTCCTTATAGGTGATGTGACTTCTCAAATTACTAACCATATATCGGACTCTCAAAACGACAACGCCAGACTGGACACTCAAATAGTGATTAGAACTGTGCTACCCTTGCCTTCAGTATCATTATTCTATTTACCTACTGGAACAATAAAAGAAGATGTGCTCTCTGAATTACTATCTAATGTGGCCACAGAAGTTGTAGGATGGTACAAATACAGAAAAAATAGTAGTATCAAACCAACTTTCCGGGACAAGTTAATATCGAAGGGATTACAGAAATACTTTGAAAAGTATCATGGACGTAAAACATTTGTTTCTTGCAATTTATCAATTAAATCATCATCAATTAGATCAACGCATACAGTTATATATCGATTTGGTAAAATTAACTGTTTTGACATGTACGAACATGTTGACGATGTTACAGCTAATTTGGGTGAAAAACTGGCAGGTTATAAAAAACCTACTAAAGTGTCTCCACATTGCATATTCCACAAAATTGTCAAAGAGAATAACGTTCAGAGTAGTAATGCAATATTGATAGTACAAGAAGCGATAGATGTAAGACTTATTAAAGAAGCCAAAATTGCTGCTAAAAATGAGTGCACTATCAGAGAACTTGAGGCAGAAATAAAACAAATGAGTAATATTTTAGCTGATAAACAAGTAGTTGACCTGGAAGGTGCTTACAATAAAATATTGGATGAAAAATATTTAAATAGAGATGTTGAGATGGCCGAAGCTTGTATTGAGGCATTAAAGACACCAGCAACTGTCGACATTCTCAGCATTCCAAATGTTATTATAAATAGGAAAGCTACAATATTATCAGACGGTGACAAATCTGATCAAACTATTGAAATTAAAAATATAAGCTTTAACCCAGAGCTAACACCTTCAAGCTCAACGAAATCGCAAACATTAAATTATGCAGCTGTGCTCAAAAAAAGTTCAGATTCTGCTTCTACTAGTGCTAGTACGCCAATAGATAATGTAAGTATTATTACAATATCTTATAATTATAATAGAAGCCTACTATTACCTAGCTAACAATATTAGTTTCAATATAATTGGTTTGTATTTGTTAACAAAATTCAACAGTACTTATACATGTTGCTTATCATATTTTTTGTTAAAATGATAAATATGAATGCAGTGTAAGAAAAATAATTATATTAATGTTTGTTTACCTTATTCCAATATAACCGTAACAACCTGTGAATGTCCCACTGCTAGGCTAAAGGCCTCCTCCTCTTTTTGAGGAGAAGATCTCCCAATATAATCCATTTCCAAACATATTATTTTATCTTTAATAAATATAGTTAATATATTAATAACTAAATTCTAAAGCTTTAAAAAATTAAGATATTTAATAAATTGTTTATTTTTTTGCAAGATCAATTCTGACTTCAATCAATTAAAATGACATTGATATTATATAACACAAAATAAATTAAGTTTTACATTCAGTCGGTGGCGCATTGGCGATGTAAGCAATGGTTAACATTTCATACAATGCCAATGTATATGCGTTACCACTTACCATCAGGTATGTGGTTATATATGCTCATTTGCCTACCTATATTATAATATATATATATATATATATATATATATATATATATATATATATATATATATATATATATGTATATATTTATTTATTTATTTAAAGTAACAGCATCTAACCAGTGACCATAGTGAATATTTAATGTATACCTGTTTAAAAGTGTTTTGTTGTTTACAGAAAACCAAAAACTATGATGAAGATTTAATAAGTTTTGATGTAGAAGATAAACATAATCAAAAACCCATCCTTATCAGTGACAATCACAGTGTCAGTGAAAGCTCACCAGAGTATTAGGAGTGCCTTACACATTTGATTAATTATAAAAAGTTACCATAAATGTTAACATCAGTTTTTGTTATCGACCAACGACTAACATTATCTTAAATCGACAATTCTTTAAATATTTCTAAGAGTTGCTGTACAGTTCATTGTTTTTTAATTGTCTGAACATTTTGTTAAATGTTTCATATTTGTTTTTTATTTACAATTTGTTTAATTAATTTTCATATAGTATTTCAGAATCTAAGATAAATATTTCCCTTTTTTTATATCAAGTATTGTAAAACATTGATAACTACTTAATTTTTATTGTAATTTGTTTATAAATCTTATGCTGATATTGTGAAGGGGCGAGGTGTAAATAACAATAAGCTAGTTTAAAAAACAAATTACTCAGATTTGTTAGTTAATTGTTTAAAATATGTTTCGTAGAAGAGTATTTTTGTAATAAATGTCATCACATAATTATTATAATTGTTTTATTAAAATGGTTAATTTTTTAGAACTTGGGTATTTGAACCGACGGATTTAAGGTTCAAACCCAGTCAAGCAACACCCAGTTTTCATATGTTAAAATTTGTGAGTATAACTAACTTGTACAAATGTATAAGGCAGTATTATTCCAAGTGTTAAGCTCAAAAGGAGGTTAGAAGAGACTGGGTAGATTGAAATGTGAGCTGACTCATATGGACATGCACAGATGACCTACATTATATTTATCAATCACAAATTGATTTGTGATTATAATTCATCTCGTGCTTTACGGTGAAGGAAAACATCGTGAGGAAACCTGCATGTGCCTAATTTCACTGAAATTCTGCCGCATGTGTATTCCACCAACCTGTTGCGAATTGCGAATATTTATCAAACTTCATTAGAGATATGTAGTAATTAATTTCTTATAGAATTGCACTCCTGATCTCTTGGGCTATTGTCCCCCCCCTCCCTAAAACAAACTACGCCTAATTGGAGTGTTAAATAGGAATATTAGTAATTCCTTAAAACGGGCATTGCTATTATTCTATTTAAAAAAAAACATGGAATTAAACAATTTTTATTTACACACTATTTAATTCGTTAAATAATGGAATGTTTCATATTTAAAATATTACTTATATATTATAAAAACATTTTGTGATGGAAGTCCATTTTTCTACACCATATTTAATGACTAGAATAAACATTAGGTAAGTACTGCAAAATTCACATTTTTATGACATGTTTCATGAAACATAAAAAATCGTAGTACACATCTCGGTATATATCCGGACAAAGGCTACCTGTCCTCCGAAGAATAAGCTTTTGAGGTAGAATGTTACCAAGCTGCTCCAAAGCGGGGTTGGTTGGTACAGATGTGTAGGCCCCGGCTTAGAGTTCCGAGGCCCCTGAGCACATTTGAGGCCTCCCATTCGAAAGCGGTTAGAGTAAAATTTACATTAATACCTTACCGATACATGAAGGTTATTTCACGATGTTTATATAAAAACATGAATTTCTGGCGATTCATGAAAGCCTTGAGATAATCGTATCAATCAAACCAATATTTGTTACATCGCTTAAAGAAAATTTTTTGTAAAGAATTCTAGGTAAAAGTTTATTGATAGAAGGATAATAACTACGGTATTTTTTAATGTTAATATAAAAACACTAATTTAAATTTAGAAGTTGATCAATGAAGCTGAGAGAAAAACGGCAGTATTGTCTTCCGTTTATATACTTACTTGTCTATTAATGAATAATTTCGGACTACATCAATAATCGTGTTCGTTTTCAAACCGCTTTTTTTTTCATCAGCGGATGTTGGATGAAAATGTTTCCATTAAGAAAATAAAATTTAAAGTAAATCGGTAGCAAATGTCATGTTTTCGCCCGTCAGCTCGTACACGGAATGCGCCAGGCGGCGCGCTTGCTGCACGGCCGTGGAGGCCGGCACCAGGCCCAGGTGGATGCAGATCAGCTCCTTAACGCTCACCCCCTGGCTGTCGTTAGGGAACGCCAACTCTGTCAGCTGTCTGGAAAATATATATTACAATAGACACGTGTAGATTAATGATTAATCGTGCATGGTGAATACTTAGGAAGCTAGGTAGCGAGCAATATTTCTATTTAGTTTTGGTCAGGCAGCAGACATTACTAGCAATAATTGTAGCATAAGGCTCACGTTTGTCATCAAGTTAACGCTACGTCTTCAATTGCTAGCGCCGTAAATATGATAAAGAGGTTACTATATGATTTGGTCTCGTCTGCTTTTTCTATTGATACTCAAAATCGGCTTCGATTTTCAGTTATGAAAGCAGGGTGTTTACAATTTAAATTTTATTAAATTGTAAACACCCTACTAATACAACGCGCCAGCCATCCAGCGATTCGGATCCGGATCCGGATCTACTGGTTGTATAACCAGTAGATCCGGGCCGGCAGATAAAAGACAATATGATCGGGTGAGGTCGGTGAAGGAAGCCAAAGAAGGCGACAACCGCCGGAGATGGAGGTCGAGCTCAGAGGGGGGGCGCACCTGTAGAAGAGCGCGCGCAGGTCGCCGGGCGGCGGCAGCGCGCGCACGGCGGCGGGGTGCGGCGGCGCGGCGGGGCGCAGCGCGGCGCCGCGCCGCTCGAACCAGCGCGCCGCGCACACGTGCAGCGCGCCCGCGCGCCACGCCGCCGCGCCGTAGCCCTCGCGCAGCGCGCGCGCCGCGCCGCGCACCGCGCGCCGCACCTGCGCACCAGGAACGTTCATTCGTGCCAGGGCTCCGAGATCTTTGACGCTACACCGACAATACTGCGACGTTTCATTTATCGATTAGAAGCGTCCGCAGTATTACGCAGGTGTAATTATTTTAGTCAGTCGGTGCGTCTTACATCTATCATTCATTTAGCATTAACATACTTTAAGTCTGTGAAAGCCTGAAAGGTATATAATAATGTAATATGCTATAATGACTTCAGTTTAATTTATGGATAAAAATGGTCGTTTAGGTAATCTTTGTGGACCTTCTAGGCTCCGGAATTAGGCGGGATCAAATCGCGAGTATTTAAAAGTTAATATCAAATATATTGACTAACGCGTTAAGTGATCACATACTGGAGACATCCCCTCAAAAACTTAGGGTCCGCAGCTAAGTACCAACATTCCTTTGAAATGTTTTACTGGTGTTCCTTACAAAGTTCCCTAAGGCGATCGTTAGAAAATCATGGCACGTAGCTGCCGCAATTGTCTAGCGAGGCAGCCCACGTAAACGAGACCGGGACCTCCTCCACCTCCTGGTGCCAGCTGCGGCCTCACCGTGTCGGGTGTGAGCATGTCGACGCAGTCCGCCATGTCGGGCGCCAGGCAGCGGCCGGCGAGGCGGTCCACGTACACGAAGTGCACGAGGCCCGGGAACTCCTCCACGTACTTGTGCGTGAGCGAACCGCCCGGCACCGTCTCCCCAGTGAGTGCACGCTAAGCCGAATTATTGTTTGTATATACTCAAATGAACAGAGAGAGAGAGAGAATGAATGAACTTATGAACACCTTATAGAGTTATTTGTAACACACTTATAACCTCGCAGGACTTAATACTACTAATTATTAACAACACTTGTTCTATTACTAAACAAACCAGAATAGATTTTCCTAAGACATACTTTCAATTTTTGCTGTATTCCCTTACATTATTTAGATCTGTATTCGGTAGTATGGCCCTACGTCATCTCCCTTGTGACTCATAATAATAATTCGAAGTAGTTACTAGTCAATCGGAATGATATTTTATTAATTAACAATAAGGGACATATAAATGCTTTTATAGTCTATTTCAACCAAAAGAGGAGTAAACCCAAATCATAATATACTAGTGGTAGAGCTTTGTACAAGTTCGTCTGGGTAGGTACCACCCACTCATTAGATATTCTACCGCTAAACAGCAGTACTTGGTATTGTTTTGTTCGGTTTGAAGGGTGACTGAGACAGTGTAATTACAGACGCAAGAGACATAACATCTTAGTTCCCAAGGTTGGTGGCGCATTGGCGATGTAAGCGATGGTTAACATTTCTTATAATGCCGATGTCTATGGGCGTCGGTGACCGCTTACCATCAGGCGGCCCATATGCTCGTCCGCCTTCCTATTCTATATAAAAAAAACAACTTTGACACTGATACACTATTTTTATATTATATTTAACTCATATTTGCACAATTTAGTTTTAATTTAACCATTGTTTACCTTTTTTATAGTTTGCGTTTTTTTATTGAGTACCACTACGTAACATTTCTTTTTATATTTTTTTAATTTCTGTTTAGTCATTATTTATGTGCTTGCTGTGGTCTCCTTTAATTGAAGGAGTACACATCTTTAAAACATAATTCCACGATGTAATGTACTCGTAAATATATATCCTTTGTTGGAGATTCTTAATAAATAAATAAATATCAATTGACGCGATATCATTGGTCGAGATCTTGAATAATCTATGGTATTCACTATGGTTTCGAAAAAATTCCGTTGTCAATGTCCGCGAAGTTGTAATCGGAACTTCGAAAGTTAAATTAACGTGGTTATAATTAGTTAAGTGGAATGGTGTTGTATTATAAATAAAGGTTAATTAATCAAGAGTTGTTTATAGTGCGTAATACAGCAGAACAATTAGAAAATCTCATGCAATTTGCAAATCTATTGTTTGTTTAACTTTATTCCTACTCCGGTTGGAATAGTATATTTTGTTTACTAAGCCGGTGCTTTCTTCGCTACCGCACAGAGTTGTTAATATTTAGAGCAATCATTTCAATTTTTTTATTTTTCCATGTTAGTAATATCTGTTCATAACATTAGTTATTTGTATAAAATAACCGTGTATATGCAATAGTATAACTGCAAACTTTTTTAATACTTTTTTTCTTTCATTATTTTAATATACTATAGAAGGGACTGGGTCCATGAACACCTGCAACACCCGAGGTCTTGCAGGTGCATCGTCCGCCTTTAAGGAATGTTACGTCCATTTAAATTTGGTAAATGAACACATTTTATGAAAAGGATATGATACCAGACTGAAGTAACGCATCGCCTTGGCGCGAAGAAACTCGACGTAGGGAGAGAGGAGGTGCTTCAGTTCTTTCAACGGCGGTTCCAGCTTCAAGCTCGGTATGTCCGGCTTGAGTTGTTCGACGACCGCCTCGAGCGCTGTGTGCATGGCGGTGGCGGTCGTCTCCGGGGTCAGGGGAGTGGTGGTGGTGCACGACTTGCGCAGTTCCAGCATTCGGCTCGTGACTCGAGCGCACAGTGTCGCGTTGGCTTTATTTTTACGCAGAGCTTCTGTTGTCTGTGAATATAAAACTATTATTGAAAAAAAAAAATGTTTATGTATCATTATTTCAATAAGAAAAACGCTAATTTACTAAGATGGTGCTTCTAGAAATAATTATTTAAAGTTTTTACATAGCTTACTGAGTTAACGCTGTGTTTATTGTAGTGTATGTGTAAGAAACAGGCAATGTATTTACCTTTTTTAATGCAACTTCCAATGAATCAAGTGTGCTGGGTAAGACTTCTAGGTTCCTCTGCAACAAGAGTCTTCGCAAGTTCGATAAAATTTGACTAGACATGTGCACCGCAATGCCAATGTCTCTGTAAAAGAATGTTAACATCATCAGCAGTTTCACCTACAGGATTCGGTTGATTTAAATATATTTAAATATATATACATATATATATTTAAACCGACTGAAATTTTCATTTATATTAGCACACCACAACAAATAACTATAATTATTGGGCATATACAGTTTTGAAAAGATACACTTGGAACTGAAAATGCTCTGGAATATTTATATAGGCCAGCAAAGCTATGGTGATTAGCGCTAGGAACTTTTACAATACCTTAACTCCATATCAATAAGAACAGCAAATATAATTCTCGGTGCAATTTCCGCAAGATGTAGAGAATGCGGAGCGCAAGGAGATCCAGTCGAACCCGCGCAGAGATTCACTATAGCACTGTTCTCCTCAGATAGCCCTTGAACAAATATAACATCTTTAATCTTGTAACATTATTAAAAGTACATTATTTATAAATAAAAAAATTTTGAAGCATCTTTATCATAAAATTATTTGCCTTAATAAGGATATTTTACTTTAAGAAGGGGGTAATAAGTAAGAAGTTGGGAGGGGTAACTATATAATCATAACAAGCCAATTACAAAACTACATAGGAAGACCAGTTTTCAATCAATAAATTACATTCAATAATACTCACAAGGTATACGAGCATTTTCACAATTATTACTATCATTGTTTTCCCGTAATTCGAGCCAGTATTCCTGAGCTGCTATGCACTGGATACTCAGAAGTATCACATCTGGTGGCATAAGATCTTCACAGCCGCGGCTGAAATATTATAACTTATTAGTAACTATGTAGAATTTAATACACATTTAAGTAATCCGAGTGTATTCACCTTGAGTACAAAGCTAACATCTTATCGCCCACAAACAACATGAGATGGTAGTGTTGATTCGGAGAACATTTTATATCTTTTGAAATCGATTTCAATGCATTAAGAGCTGCTCCTGTAGCCCCACATTCACCAATCACCCCACTTGCACCTGGAATCGAGTCACCTTTCCCACGACTTTCTAGAAGCACTGATAACCAATCCTGGTATAAAGATGAGTGTAAACTGTAAGGTTGTCAAATAAAAATTTAATAAGATATTTAAAAAAATAAGTAATAAAATAGAAGTGCTATTAAATATCTTGTATGAAATAACTTACAGGTTTATGTTCTGTCCGCAGATATGCTGCACAAGTGTTTTACAATCGAGTAGTTCTTGGTGAGAATCGTCAACTTCGTCTTCACTGATGATCATGAACACATGGTCCAGCCACTGCACATTTAATAATAAAATTTTAATTTTATTAATAAATTATTTAAATTATCATAATTGGCTGGTTTGTAATTGTAAATATAACAACAAGTTATTATTGAAAATATACATATGTATAAATATAAATTCTTTATTCCAATGCCAAACTAAAGAATTGGCTCTGCGATTTTTTAAAAACAGTTTAACAGTATTCCACTTAACAACTTATATAAAGTTTAATTTTACTTCCTAGAATCCGACAACAAATAGGCCAACATTCTTTTATTTAAAAAAAAAACTACAAAATATATCTAAATCTGAAGTAAAATTAATAATATCCTAGGACATTATTCACAAACGGCCATTTTCTTTTCCCAAACTAAGCAGAGCTTGTACTATGGAAACCAGACAACTGATATACTACTTTTCTTTTGCAAATATATACTTATGTAGATAATTACACCCAGACTCAGGATAAACAGTCATGTTCATGCACACAATTGTCTGTCCTGGACGGGAATCGAACCCACAACCTTCGGTGTGAAAGGCAAGTATCCACCAACCAACCACACCAAATGGACCGGCAAAGTGGTTCATATAAATTATGTTAAATAACTTATTTAATTTGGTACAAACCTCATCAAACACAATTGTAGTGTTATCCTTACATTGCATAGATGTATATGTGTTACTAAATTGTGCTGCCATTACACGTTGCGATGTAATAATTGGAGACAGCAATTGTGACACATGATGACTATCTGTGATGTTTACATCTTTTTCCTGAAAAAATATGCATACAATTCATTTAAAAAAAAACATTGGGAATATAAATCTCATTAAAGGGAATAAACATTTTAAACTTAAAAAAAAATTGCGACATGTATATTTCGACCTTTTTAAGGAATATTACTTGAAAACAAAGTAGAGTACGTACTAAGACTGCAACGACATACAAATTAGATGTAAACGGATTATTAATTAACTTACATGACCATTAAAAGATTTCATTCGGAGTAAAAAATCGTCATCCCATTTTGAAAAGAGTAAATCGTTCACAGTATCAAAAATCAAAACAGCCTTCATTGCTAATAAATTAGATTAATTGAATTTAGAATTGTTTAATAATTTGTTAATTTAATTTTGTCAACACACAAACTACGAAGACAAACAAATGCCAGTATAACTTTGTATTTTGTAATGTGTTTACTTTTACTATTTAATTAATGTCATTTGTGTTCATTGTGTCAATTTTTTTGACGTCTTTTCTATTTCCACTTGATGTTGCCATAAGTTCGTAAAGCGCCAAATATTTGGATTATAAATGGATCTTATCATAAATATTAAGATCGATAAAATTATTGCATTTATCATTTCGACAATTCTAATATTATGTCTTTTGCACATATTAAATCTACTATGAAGCGCCCTAACTCAGTCCTATCTTCTCTAAGAGGAAATATTACGTGTACACCAATTGTGTACCATAGATTAGCAAATGGCAAGTACTAATATTTTAAGTTTATATCATTATGGACAAAAAAAATTGAAAAAAAAATGATATTATTGAATAATAACTTTCCACTTATCTTATTAGGTACTACCTAGTACCGACTAACTACAAACACTTAAAATGCGTTAGAAGAGGGAGCTGTAACTACTCATTCCCTCATTAAACAAACAGTACACACAATGTTTTTGAAATATGTAGTTTAATCTAAGACCTTTGACAGCGTGAAAAAGGAAACAGTCGTCAGAAAAAACATTATTTCATGATTTTATGACTTTAGTAAATATGGGGTTCCATATGGATTTAGGTACTTCTTTTTTTGTTACCGTTACAGAAGCTAAACAGTCGAATGTACCAGCCGGTACTTGGAAGTAGACTTTGTCATTGTAAGAAACATTAACTATTTCTTACACCATCAACGCACAGCTAAATACGTGAATTAAGACTTGGAAAAAAAAGGTCAAAATCACCCTTTATATTTTATTTTTGTAGAATAGGAAGGTGAACTAGCATATGGGCCACCTGTGGTCACCAAACGCCTTTAGACATTGGAACTGTAAGAAATGTTAACCATCGCTTACATCACCAATGCACCACCAACCTTGGGAACTAAGATGTCATGCCCTTTGTGCCTGTAATTACACTGGCTCACTCACCCTTCAAACCGGAACACAACAATACCAAGTGCTGCTATTTTGCGGTAGAATATCTGATGAGTGGGTGGTACCTACCCAGACGAGCTTGCACAAAGCCCTACCACCAGTACTGCTGTTTTGCGATAGAATATCTGATGAGTGGGTGGCACCTACCCAGACGAGCTTGCACAAAGCCCTACCACCAGAAACTTGCCTTTGTAAATAGCTCATTGTGTTACTAATGCAAAGGTTTGATTGGTGGTAACAAGCGAAGGGACTATTGAGTGATACAAATCTTACCTTTAGTAGGACTTTTTGCAAGCTACACTGCAAGTTTTATTTGTTTTAATATTTAAAAAATGATTTGGCTTTGATTTATATTTAATTATTAATTTGTTAAATTAATATACCTAATGCCATAATTTATCTAAAGTGTATCATTATCACTATAAGTCTTTAGTGTTGTTTATCTAACAATACATTATTTACGTATTAATTATGATATAGTTATCCGGCACAGATCGTACTCACACGTAGCCTTGTGGCGTCTGAACAATATTAAGATGATCCCTTAGACTTTAAATATTTCTTACAAATTCTATAAGTTTTTGTTGGCCTCGGGATCTGCGGTCTTATATCTAACCACTAAACCATCGAGGCAGACAGAGGCATGTTTGATTAAGATATATATATTATCCTTGAAAAAAAGCCATAAGTTATATATTAATATTATAAAGTTAAGTATTAATTACGGGAGAAAAACTTATCTATTGTTTAGCGGTTTCTTTTTCCGTAACCAAGCATTGCAACTCTTTTTACTAGGAACAGTTTCTTACAAACAGGTGAATAATAAAATAGAAACAGATGTTATCCGCTACGCTTTATATAAAATTTAAGACAATTGCTTTTTAAGTGTTATTCATTTAATCTAATTTAATCTTAATCAATAAGCGATTTTATATCGCTATATATATTTTTGTTTCTTAATGCCTTTTTGAATAAGCTGCATAGCCTAACGTTATATGAACAAATAAAACAGATGATGTGGACCAATTTCAACAAAGCGTGACGTAAATTTATACTATTTGCACACTTACATCGCCAAAGAAATATCACCTTTAAAAGAATAAGGATAAAGCTCACCCGATACCATCAAAACTTTTTATACCGATCTCAATGTCATTTTTGTCGTTAAAAATAAAAAGTATAAAATTAATTCAATGCTATAAATTGTGAACAAAAACAATTAGGTAAAACATGTTATCTCTGTACGAGTGAGATAACTGACAACCAATATAAAATCAACCAGTTTGTATTCCGGCTCGGTTCGCGTTGAGCACGCACGCACATACCGCAAAAATAAATATAAAAAAACCATAACGATGTTCCCATTGCGTCGCGTTGGTAGTAAGGTGTGTTTTATGAACCGATTAAAAAAGTTTGTGTTGATGATGTGATTAAAAAATAAAGTATTCAAATTTGGAATGTCCTGATGTTGCAGATCCTGGAGCAATGGCGCACGCCGGTCGCAGCTGTTGCAAAGGCGCAAAGGAATTTCAGCTCAGACGCGCCTCCGCGACCTCTATCAATGTTGACAGAAGATGAATTAGCCATGAAGGACACAAGTAATATTGAATTAATTATTTTCATTTGATGGCAATAGATTGATACGTGATCTTATTTGTCGAAATTTGATACGCCACGAGTATACGAGTTAAGTGAACGACTAGTTATTTTTTTCCTTAATTTGTATCAACAATACAATGTATTATACCGCCTACATGTAGGCGGTATAATACCGCCTACATTGTATTGTTAAATATTGTTGCATGCATTTTAGTTATTAAACTAAAATGCATAAATTACACCATTTTTAAGCTATAAAAAATAATTGTTATAGTGGCGTATATACTATACTTAGTTTAATTTAAAATGTTCATAATTCTCAGACAAAAATATAGTTAATATAACTTTGATATTTGACTAAATAAATAGCTACGAAAAATTGCATAATATAATAATTCTATTCTGACGTATTGAATAAATTAAAAAAGTAAATTCAATGACAAATATTGGCGGTTCTTATCGCTTTTTTTCTAATGAATTTAATAACATTGCTCAATTCTTATGTAATGTTTAAATGTACGTAGTGATTTTTAAATCCCTATATGACTACATAGGTTAGTAAAAAACATTTTACATACAAAAATATAAATCTAGTTAAATACATTGTAAGTTAAATATTTTTATTTGTATGGACTTAAATAAATCACACAGATAAAAAACATTTTCCTTAAATTCCAACTATAGACGTACATAGATATGATTTCGAACGTTTCGATTTCTAAGAGCGATGTGGTTCGTCTACACTCAACCTCATATTTTACATCTTTAGTTCATTCTAATAAATTATGTAACAAAAAAACCCTAATTACCTAAACATATTATCATTAATTCTATAAATAAAAAAAAGTCAAACCGATTGCAAAGAACGCGTACATTCACAATTTCATACGTATTCATACACACTGCAATCTAAATATTAACAACGAGCTTCTAGGTGTCCTAAATGTTGCTAAAACAAATAACGGACTAGGTAGGTACATTCACTTTTATACAACATACTTAGCTGCGATAGTGAATTATTTAGAGTACGCGTTATCATTTATGTATTTGCTTTGCCGCCATTGACCTTGACTGATACTAATATTCGAAGTTAGTAAATTAGTTAATGATACAGATAAGTGTAATATATGTGAATATTGCCGGCACTGGCAAGTAAAAAATAATTTATATTCTATTGACATAAATTGAGAATGTATCAGTTTTAGCGTCACGGTAGCATTAAGATGGAAGGGTACCGCTGGTTTTTTAGTGGGTATTCCGATGTTAGGGGCGCACTCGGCGCTTTAGACACTGGCGAGCCCCATATACCCCCCACTGTTCCCGTGGAGGAAACGCGTAATGCGTTTTTCCATCGTTAAAAAAAAGCAATGTGTCAGTTTTTGGTATTAAATCGTAATGGCGAATTTGTATTATTTCTCTAAATACAACAATAAAATAGAACTTACGAACATTAAAATATCACTACAGACTCTATTTAGTTTATATGTACTATGTATAGCTAACATCAATTCGAGTAGATACTTTGTATGGTAATAAGCTACAACCTATTAATAATAGGTACATATTATATCTACTAGCTATCTACCTAAAAACTCAGTAACGAAAAAGCCGCATTCCTTAACTATTGTATTACACCAGGGGAAAATGTATTTTATTATATACGTTAACTTGTATATCTAGTGGCTTGATGTAAGGCCGCAGACCCGGAGGTCCTAAGTTCAGTTCCCAAGTCAGGTCAATATAAAGTTATTGGGTTTTTCTGTCAGAAAATTATTAGTAACAGCCCGGAGTCTGGAAGTTGGGGAGATAGGGAATAGAGAGTGCACCTGTGCACTTGTGCACTATAATATCTCCTGCGTAGTTGGCTATTCTCTCTTGAGACCGGACACCGTGGTCGAAATCGATCTGGAGGACATTATTATTACTTACATATCAGATAAAATAAAACTAATATACACACATACGCCGTATGTACCTACAGTACCATTTTTATTAAATTGGACTATCTGTATAGTAACTTGATCTCTATAGTTAAATAAGTTCCTTTTGACATTTGTTATCTTAATAAATTCGCTGATAACAACGATAAATAGAGAACAAAAATACGAGTTGTTTGTAAGTGATTATAAAATGATAAGGAATCTTATAAAAATCGCATGTTTACTTCAAAGTAGGTGTTTAATACCGTAATATGTGATAATATTTGATAATGTGGAATGATATGGAATGTGGATAATATTTGATATTAAATATTTACACGAAGATGACAAGACTAGAAGATATTGCTATCTCGTTCTCAGTAGGCCGTGGGGTAGAACAAAGATTGGTAACTAAGCGCCATGAGCCATGTGGTAATTGGGCGCTTAAAATGTTAATGACAATTTCAGCAAAAAATATATTTTGTAATTAAACTATAAGATAGACTCGGCTGCGGGACTAGCATGGACTGCATTGGTCATAATCTTACGAGTTGGGTTCTAGACAAGGTAGGTAAATTCACACAAGCAGTAGTCCCTGACGATTATGATCAAACATTCAAAATTTCTTAACCGGCTTATACCTTTTTAATATTCTTTGTACATATCCTAAGAACATGATTGATTCAGCGATTCTTTTATAGTATTTATATTTGTTTGAGACTGCTCATTGAATTTATGTAAGCGATACAAAATTGATATAAATATAAGGTTTTTGGTGACTAGTCAGTTGTTTTAGGTAGAGTATCCCCTCCGAATACGTCCTGAGCCGAGGTGCGATCTCGTAGGAGACATCCTCAGGATGGACGTCATGTAGAGAACGAGACGGCTCAAATTTCAAGGCGGAGTAGTTCTCGCCCCAACGCCCGGTGACGCTGTAAAGGCCAATAGGGCCAACAGCATACACTCATTCAGAAAAAAAGAGTAGTCAATCATGTAAAAAAATCATGTAGTCTGTTTGAGATAGTCTCGACACGTTTCGGCCGACTTATACATGAATAAAGCATTCCGAATGATTTAAAGATGCCACAACGCTTCGTGAAACGTTTTTCACTTAATGGGCGTATTTCTTTGAACCTAATACATAAAACAAAGTTGCATTCACTTCTCGTACTCAAAAATTTTCCCTTTGTCTTACAGTTAGAAAATTGGCGACAGAACAAATTGCACCGCTGGTTAAGAAAATGGAGGATGAACACAAAATCGACGATAGCATCAGGCAGATGTTGTTTGATAATGGTGTAAGTTTAAATACACACAATATTGAACCCTTAATATATAATGGGCTTAAAAATGTTAAAGTGTCTCCTGTCCCACTGGGTTTAAGTCGTACCCACTTATAATATAAGCCTAATACGACGTTGGAATGAACACATAAATAAATAGTGTTTACTCACATGAACGTTACAGTGCACTTTTGCGAGATGAAAAGACTCATAAATCATCTCCGATGCGATAATCACATTTACCGGTTTCCCTTTAACGTATAAGGTCAGATGTCTCTTGGATTAGTGATATTACTGTTTATCCGTCCCGACTACGTACGGGTAGAATATCATGGGTCTACGTAGTGTTTATATTAAAGCACAAACATCCAAAAGATTCCTTTTGAAATCTTTATGACTTAAAACTTGGACATTGGACGAAAAAATTGGGTCAAAGGTTTTTATGAATAAAAACAGTTTCAGTCAGAATACATTTAATTCTGGTAAGACCATTCAGTTTATCATACAAATTTTTTTTCAACAGTTAATGGGCATCGAAACCCCGACAGAATACAGTGGTTCAGGGTGCGGATTCCTCACCATGATGTTGGTGGTGGAAGAACTGTCCAGGGTGGACCCTGCAGTTGCAGCGTACGTAGATATTCACAATACACTGGTGAACTCTCTGTTTATGAAGTTAGGAACCGAGGAACAGAAGCAAAAGTATTTGACGAAGTTATGCACAGAATACGTAAGTTCCTTTTTGAAATATATACATACCAAATAGCAAGTAACGCCCAATGTATGTGCCTCGTTTTGGGAAAAAGTAAACATCTCAAGCGAATACAATTTTCGTTATAAGAAAGGTCCAGCCACAAATAATATTTATAATGCAGTATTTGTTGCAGTACCTTGTAAATTATACCAAAAAATTAAGAAATTCATTAATATGGTAATTTAGAATTAACTAATTATCAGTTGCAACTAATATACATAAGTATGTATATTGGCACATATTACTTAAACTACAACAGTTGACTACGTACATGATGTTTAGGTAAATATTTAATAGAAATAATTATTATGTAGTTCCTTTTTCCACCAAACAACAATAAATAGTATTGTTGGGTCCCACTTAAAGAGTAAGTCAGTGTAACTACAGGCACATAAGGGACATAAATCTCAGTTCCCATGTTTGGTGACTTATTGGCTACGTAATGAATGATTAATATCTGACACTGCCACTGCCTGTTTATGGGTAGTGTACATCACTTACCATCAGGTGGCAAAATTTCCAATCTATCTACCTGTTTCATAATATACATTTCAAAATATATTTTAGGCTGGTAGTTTCTGTTTAACCGAGCCCACGTCTGGTTCCGACGCGTTTTCCTTGAAAACCGTGGCAAAGAAAGAAGGAAAAGACTTCATCATCAACGGCTCCAAGATGTGGATATCGAACTCCGATGTCGCTGGAGTCTTCCTTGTTATGGCTAATGCTGATCCATCAAAGGTAAGAAGTTAGGAGATAGCAGTTCAAAGTAAAATAAAAATTGAAGCAAATTAATAGATTGATTAAGTTATAAAATATCACTTTTTGCTCTCTTAATAAAAAAAATTGCTTCTATAATTCTTGCCAGTAAAAGTTTACATAAAAATTACGAGGCTAGTTGATGTCACTTTTAAACCAAAGATAAGTCGATAAATGGAGTTTAGTACTTTTTTTTTTAAAACATGCGTGACCGTTTTAAGGCATTCGCGACATTAAAAACAGAATTATTTAATATTTGATGACTAATCTAAATGCAATACAATTACCTAATGTAAGGAAATGAATATTCGTTAAATTACAATAAAACCTACCGAAATAAACTTCTAAATTTTTTTATAAGAGCAATATTATTGTCAAATTTTGGGACGTTTAAATTTAGAACAAAGTATTATATTTATCCGAACGTTACGTACCATTTGAATAATATTTTGATCTTCTTATAGCGCAATATTTCTTGGTTATCAGTTGAGCGTACTGACCCAACCTTATCAAAATGATGCAATAAATTAATCGAAAAATAACGTAATTCAATATCGAATTATATTACGTAATGTTTACCATTGAGATATAATTTCTCTCTTAATCTAACGTATGTAAGATAAATGACGTAAATACATTTCGTGTTATTTAAAGAAAAGAATAATATTGTATAAATAATTTGATGTTTGATTATTTAAAAACCTACTTTTTGAGTAACATTATTTCTATGTTTAAAAAGTTATTTTCTTACAATGTTACTTAACATAACATAACGTTGTTATGTAATAGATTAAATACAAAATAGGAATTTTATACTCTTTTGCTCTGTAAAGGTAATTTAAGATAAATAGTTTCAATTTTAGAACTGATTCAAATTTAGTTAATTTTGTTTCAAATTTAGAATTTTTTTTTCAGGGTTACCGAGGTATCACCTGTTTCATTGTAGAACGGGACACCCCTGGCTTAAGTGTTGCCAAGCCGGAAAACAAACTCGGGATACGCGCGTCCGGTACGTGTATGGTACACTTCGACAACGTTAGGGTACCCGAAGAGAATATTCTTGGTGAATACGGAAAAGGGTGAGTTATTCTCTTAAGTCTTCAGAGGTATGATCTATTCAAGGTCACGTGCTCACAATCCAAAGGAAAATCACTAAAATAAAAGTTTATATCTTTTAGATACAAATACGCAGCTGGTTTCTTAAACGAGGGTCGTATCGGTATCGCGGCCCAAATGATCGGTCTCTGTCAGGGATGTATGGACGCCACTATCCCATACACGTTAGAGAGGAAGCAGTTTGGCAACAAGATTTATTCTTACCAGGTAAATTTAAAATAATATAAGACAGTAATAACTGTTCACTTGCCTAATATATCCATCGCAGTTGGCCAGTCTCCGACGAGTATGTCAGTGGCCGAGATCGGTTCACAAAATCATCATCATTACAATATATATTATAAGTGCTTAAATAGGCATAATACCTGGGTAGAGCGCTGTCGGTTACAGTATGGAGCCAGCTTAATTGTTACACATAATAATTGAAGTGAACTTCTATTCCAGGGTATCAGCTATCAAATAGCTCACCTACAAACACAATTAGAAGCGGCGCGCCTCCTCGCTTATAACGCAGCGCGTCTCAAAGAGAACGGACAAGATTTCGTCAAGGAAGCCGCAATGGCCAAATACTTTGCTTCAGGTAGAAAATTAATTGCTTTTCTCTGAAATCTGACCAATTATATTTCAATAGACTAAAAAATTTCTTGTAACTTTCCTAAAAAAACTTTCGATTCTAAGTATGATGTGAGCTGCTCGAGAAATTTTCAGAATATTGGTTTTATTATCTCTTATACTTTTAACAAATAGAAACTAAGGTATTGTTATTTTATCCTTCAGCATTAACATGTTCCTGATGGCCTGTAGATATTTTTATTATTTTGGTTTTTTTTTTTCAGAAATCGCTCAAACTTTGACCTCAAAATGTATTGACTTTATGGGAGGTGTTGGTTTCACCCGTGACTTCCCTCAAGAGAAATTCTTCCGAGATGCTAAAATAGGAACTATCTATGAAGGAACAAGTAACATGCAATTGCAAACTATAGCGAAATATATAGAAAAGGAATACACACAGTAAATAATATCAAGATCTGGCAACACTGAATATTTGCATTTAAAGTACTTTTAAGTTTCACTATACTGTACACAATTTTAAAGGAACCAGGATTTTATCATGTGTACTATACAACACAACTTTTTCTGTTTAATTATAAATAATTATATTAAATTGTAAAAAAAAGTTCAAACAACCTTTATATAAGAAGGTTTAAAAGCAATATGAATTTATTACATTTAAGATAGAAAATAAAACATTTATACATTTCTATTATACAAATATAATATTGTCTACAATTTACATGAACTAATTATGAGCTACAGACAAATAAAATATTGGTAAATGACTATATACACATTATTGTTTCTAAATTGTTATATTTTTGTAAGAAGATATATTCAATTCAAGATGGATGTTGTTTTTTAATATTTAATTTGTATATTTAAAAAACTAATAAAAAGTATCCAAATTAATAACTTCTTTCATTTTGGATCATGTGGCATTTTAAATCCAACCATTCTAGCTGTTTCTTCAACACTCCTCTCTCCTTTTCCTTTGAATTCTGAGTTTATTTCCTTGTATCTCCTAGTAGAGTGTAGGTACTCAAAATATGTTTTAGCCTTGAAGTGCATCTCGTCTGCCGCTTTGCATAGCTGCTGATCCGTCGTTTGATACTTTCTATATTGATTTAGAACATATCTAGCCATTTGGTTTTCAGCTAGTTTTTTTGTAGAACCTTGCTTCCGCAATTCGGACAGCACTTGTCTCAATGTGACAAGTGCAGGCTTTGTTGTTATTGATGCCATTTCCGGACCTTCAAACAAATTTAGATTGTCAACTTTTCTATCATTAATGAAGTAATAAATTCTTCAGTATTCTCGTATTTTGGTTTGTCTGGTTTTTCCCAAAAATCTTTTGGTACTAATTTAAGCTTTTCCCTAGGAAAGTAGTGTAATGATGTGTCATTAAAGATGTCCTTATATGTGAAATTGTTTTCTAATGCTACTTCGTGAATGAATGGATGTATTTTATAAATTAAAGGAACAGTTTCATTAATAATCCGATTTATATTATTTTCCAAGAGAGAAGTAAAACTGTTACAAAGAAGAATGCAGTTTTTTAAGCTGTCTGTCCAATTGCTCCATATAAAGTTATTAGTGAGTTGTTTTGGGCAATGTGGTAGATAAACTAAGGTAACCCCTTGCTTGTTTATTATGTAACTTCCTTCTGTGTTTTCTTCAATAACATTTAATTCAAATTTTTTGAGAATTTCGCATTCATCAATGTAAAATATCGGATCATGTACGAATACCTTTTCAGGTTTAAAAGTTTTCTTTATACAAAGCAATAGTGCTAATTGATATCGCGAAATATTACATTCCCCTATATGACCGAGCCCAAAACACACTATTTCTACAATTTTTTCATTTTTTAAAATATTACTCACAGCTTTATTCGCGTTTTTCCAATATTCCGAGATCTCTAGATCTTCTACGCAGGATTCAATACGCCTAAAAATTAATATGAATTAAAACATTTGTATAACCTCAAATAAATTGCCATAGTTTGTAGAATGCTATTAATTTACCTATAAGATTTTACGATATCTATTTTATTTTCTTGTTTCTCGAAATGTATATTTTTACGAGGTACTTTTGTTGATTTGTTTTTTAAACCTTTTTTAATTCTAACAATTTCAAAACCATCACTGTCAAATTTCAGTTCTGACATTTCTAATTCTAATTTAGTCGGCTGCCTGACAGCCTGAAAACTATGAAAGTATGAATTATTAATATATGTAAACTTGAAATAGGATTTATAGTTAATTTTGTATTTGTATATGTTTCTTCACTTTTGAAAGATTATTTTAAGCATGCCTATGTCCATCTTTTGTACAAACGGAAGTAAAAATCCAACAATTTTGTTAATTGAACTTGGCAATTAAAAAATTAGCTCTGGCAACATTGCCAAAAACTGTACAAACAAAAAAAATACTTTAAAGTTTAAACTATTGTAATTTTAATTTTGATATGTTAATGTATTTCGAATCGTAAGGTAAAACTACTTACACGCCAGAAAAGGAATAGCGTTTATGTTTAAAATTCATATAACAGTGTTGAAGTGAAGTGAATAGTGTGGAATTTATATGATAGCGTAAAAACTGACTAAAAATACTTACAATTAGTTTTTGTCGTAGTTTCGTGAATAATTATAGAACCTAGTGATTATATTATCTTCGTTTTATATGTCGTAAGCATTTTCATATTAACCTGTTTTCAATACAACAAAACAAAAAATGAAACTACTTAAGCTCTGTATTATAAACGATCAAACGAACTTTTTGAAGTGAAGTTCGATCATTATTATATGAGTCGCTTCATTCGAAGATACAATTAATCAGGTAGCCCTTTTATCCTTAAGGCACTGTCCGCTCGTTTAGAGAATCGATTTTCAATCGATAATTCAACCTCCGTTTTTTAAATATGGCTGGGTACTTATTCTAAAATAAATAAGCATATATACATATTAAAATGTGGTTGTATGTATATCTACTCGAACAGTATGTATTTATAATATATGTAAAATTAAATTGAATAACAAAAACTATTGTTTTAGATAAAAAGAGTTATTAATTGCAACGCTATAGAAACTTTGATCATTGTCACAAGTAAATGGTAATTAACTATTATTTTTCTTCATGTTAATGATGTATTTACACTATAAAATTATAAATATAAAAAATCTCTTTTTTAGACAAAAATATAACTCAAATGAAAATTGTAATGGATAACCAAGCACATGATGTTAATGGTAAATATTGAATATATGAATACTACATGTTTATTTAATCTTTATTTCACAAATATCATTTCTTGCCTCTGATGGTGATAATTATGAATGTTGTAAAATTATTTACAGTTATTATTTCAGAACAAGCAGAACAAAAGAAAATAAAAAAGAAATGCATTGCCCGTGGGTCTATAATAGACCAATACTTAAAAATGAAATTACAATGTTCTAAATTGGAGAAAAAACATATAATAAACAGGGAAAAAAGGGAACAAAATATATACAAAATAGAAATGGAAATACTACATTTGAGAAAGAAAAAATTGCAGGGTCAACTTAAATCTGTTTGAATATACTTATTTTTTTGGTTATTATTATCATGGGTATGCATTGCACTGTTTGTTAATGTTATAAACTATGGTTGTATGTATTGATTTGTTAAGGATTATTAAATAATATAAGGAATATAATAGCTTGTTTTGTTATAAAATATGAGACTGATTTTAATTGTTATTTGTATATGTTATAAATACTAAAAAAAAGATTGTTACTTCTTACAATTTTTTTAATAAAAATCTAACAATGATATTCTCCTTATCTCATTATTTCATAATTGTGTACTTCCATAAAACTATTCAAGGCATACTGTGAAGCACTGCACATTTTACAATAACTAGTGAAATATTTTCTATATATATTTCAGCTGGTGTACTTGATTTAGTAAAGGGGTAGATAATGTTGACATGGGTATTTTCAATTAGATTATGGAATGCTAATAAATCCCTAAAAAGACTCAAAATTGTTATTCAATCGATAAGTGCCATAAGAATGCATTAAATTTTACATTTTCAAATTTCGCGCGTGTTTTGACGAAAACGCTGAACGAGGTGGACGAAATTGGTCTTGACGTCAGTTGGCTGGTTAAGCAAATGTTACCTACACGGTTACGAAAATAATAAAAGTACAATGCCGCTGACCAATTGACAGTTGCGATTAGCTTACACGGCTGTGACATAACATGGCGGCTACTGTTTCATGCTGTCCAAAAGCGGATTAAATAAACAGAAAATTAAATTGAATTAAGATACACTGAATTAACATTTTCCGACTGTTTTTTGCCTAGTAAAATAATTCCATAGTATAGATTTGTTATTAGCTGTTTTCATGTAGTATTTGTTCTGGGCTCTTTGTATAAGGCAAGTTAACTTTTGAGACGATTGGAGGTAACTTTTAAAATCAATAATATATTAGAATAACTATTGAAAGCATGTTACCCATGACAGTGTTATTATATAACCAGTATTAGTTAATTATATAATTGGACTCAATTTTGTATCCTTAATTAATGCATTATTTTTAATAACATATTAATAAAACCGACATTATAAATATTATATCTATATCTATATTATTATGTAACGGTCGCATTTGTATGATAATATGTCATTAAAATTCACGCGATTATTGTTTTCACTCTATTTAGTTGTAAACTTTTTAATTCACGTAACATGATGCGTCTCATGTTGTTCGTTTAACATCTGTCTTAATTTCAATGGTTCTTTGTCGCGATATGAGTTCTTAAAGCGTTAACGTGTTCGATAAATGGATGCGCCTAACAACTCTCCGTAGACTTCTTTTAAGACACCTTTTTGTTGACATTTGATGCTTTATTCTATTCCCATGAAACAGGATTCTTCATAATTTTATAGAATAAAAGCTTCTACAGTTATATTATAATAGAGTAGCTAATCGTCGAAGAAAAATGTATTTTGGATAGGATTTGCCTTAAAATCCGTTCTTAGTGAGCGTTAACATCGGGGAAGGAGTAGGTGACAAATCAAGCCAATCGGCGCATAGTTAAGGAGATCTCGTGATGAGTGGTATTTCGCTTATATATATAATATATATTGATTGCCCCGTTGGTCTAATGGCTAGATGTAAGGCCGCAGACCCGGAGGTCCTGGGTTCATATCCCAGGTCTGGCCAATAAAAAGTTTCTGGGTTTTTCTGTCAAAAATTCTTAATAAAAGCCCGGAGCGAACTGCTCCTGAAGTCTTTCTGTTCGTGTTGGATTGCCGTTCTATTCCGTGCCGAGTTAAGGAATAGAGATTGCACCTGTGTTTGCGCAGACCATTGTGCACTATAATATGCCCTGCGCATTTGGCTTACTCTTGAGATTAGCCACCGTGGCCGGTCGGAGGACATTTTTATTATCGTGTTAAACATAGAATATATTTATACAAATAATTATATATATATATGTATATATATGAGTGAGCTATTTGCCTATATTCCGTATATATATATATATATATATATATATATATATATATATATATATATATATATATATATGTCAAATATTATAATCAATCAACTTATCAAAGTTTAATCTAACCTTGATAAAGTAAGAGCGTAACATGGTGCGGCGGTATAAGCAATTGGGCTAATTGGCAAGTCATGAGAAAAGTAAACAAGTTTCACTTGAAATATTTTATATACGAGAGTGAACACGATGCGTGAAATCAAGGACACGTAAAAGATTTATTAAAAAACAAAAAAACTATTTTGACGAATCTTTTATCACAGTCTGTAATCATCATGCGCTTGCATAGTCCCGTTTATTTGGGGTCTGCCATCATGGGAAAGCTTTTGCTTTTGAATTGGTTCTTCGCCACATAACATGATTAAGTCATTAACGTGTTTGCTTGATGATTTAACTTAATAGATTTGTTTAAGGCTGTAAAAACACTCTCTCTGTCTAACTCTATTTTACTCACGAACGGTACGCCAAGAGCTTATAAGAGTTATCTAATTCAGTATAGTTGTTTTTGTTTTGTCTCTAACTATTCACCCCTCCCCAGCCTCATCTATAGGAGGAATTATACATAAATCTAACAAATTCTGTGCCAGACGCTTGGATTAAATTCTTTTATATTTAAATCGAATGAAAAGATTTTATTGATTTCACCGTATATTTATTGAATAAATATAGTTTTAAAGTTACCTACATACCTTTTAACATTAAAATTAGGTAGCTATTATTTAAAAATATCTGTATCAAGTGAAGCAACATGTTGCTTGTCAATTGAAAATGGCGCTGGAACTATCTATACAGACCTTAAATTGTTATCCCTACAGTTGTAAATACACAAGTATGCAGTTAAGATACGACACGTGAACTGCATTAAAATCTATTTTAACCTAATTCATAACAAAAAGAAAGTTTTTTTTGGGTCAGTTAATTTGAAGTCATGACCCAACATGTACATATTATCTATTCTCACACAAAATACGTCCTTGATCAAGTATTTAGGTTAGGAAAATTACCTACTAACATGGAAGGTAAACTGATGCGACGCATATTGAGTGTCTATTGTCCGATTTATATGGCGCGACAATCAAAAACTATGTATACTGCATTCAAATCACGCCTGTATTCGTTCCAACATACCGTAACACGAATAAGGCTCAAAGTCAAAGTAACCGACTAATGTTATTGTTCGTGCACTTTCGGTCACAGGACGTCGCCTCCTGGGAATTGAACGCGCGAATTTCAAATATAGAACTTTTGTCCATATCATAGACAAACTTTCTAAAATCAGTAATAAAATCAAAACATTCTAGTCGTAAACGTAATAGTAAATTATTCAGAAAGACATAATTAATTCATGTGCCGCGTTTTTTATATAACATTTTAGTGTGCTACGGTGTTCATGATTTGTTTTTCTTAATGCATTTAGTTTTAACACGTCTGTGAAACGCACGTAACGTCTTTTATTTCGTAGTGTTGTAAATAGTTTATTTAATTTGTGTAAACTATGGAACGTTATGTAGTTAACCGGCATTCGAAACGTCGGAAAAGCAATGATGGACTCTTGGCAAGGTGGAGAAGGAAATATGTTTGGAATATCCTGAGTAAGCACAAATGGCTTAGCAGCGGATATGATTTAAATGTAAGTTTTTATATACATAATTATTTTAAGGTTGATTATATAATAAATAATTTTATAACATAAAATTAGATAGTAAGGCTAAACAACATTATTTTTATAAACATACAAATCCAATTAAATTATAATGATGAATTGTTAAATTTCCATTGGAAAATGCAGCGCTTGTGTCCTTAGAAAAAAATAATCACTATGTTTTTCTTATTCCTATCGTAAGTAAAAACAGGTTAAAAGCTACTAATTACTAATGTCACACGATTCAACGACATAATATTGAGAATCTTTCTTTTTTAAACTAATAATAACCAGTTGGCGACAAAGAGCATCATTAACACAAAAAATATCTCCATAGTTGATGTCTGGCAATAGGTGACGTCATATTCTACATTACTTCGTGTCTTTGGATGTACATAGCAGAATTTCATCTGACACATCTCTCTCTAGGTATTGCTTGTCTGGGTTCTTGGATAGCTGGTCCTGATCGTGATAAATCGCGACCATACCTTTTTTGTTTTGCTGTTTCGACAGAGCTTATCTGCCATGAGCACACGCCGACCACAGTCAGTCTAGTACATACGTCTCGCATGTATAGGTATACAATATACATAGGTAAAAAAATATTGATTCGGCTTGTGGAAGATTTCTGACATGAACAAGTAAAGTAAAATCAATAGTGAATAAAGTTTCTGACTTGGACTTTAACTGCTTAACGTTTTAACCTTGAATTATCCTGTTTGTGAACACAGTCCTGAGTTCCTTCTCTTTGTGGTCTATTATTTGATGAGCTACTATTTAGTACGCTATATTTATAGTACAATGATATGATATCATCGTTAATGAGATTTGATAGCAGTACGCAATAGTAGAATGAGTAAGCGATTACATACTGCAAATATTTGTTTGAAAAAAAAAACATAACGTATTGTCGATGCACTTTTTAAAATAATTATGATAGTTATTTAGAGCTTCAATTGTCGATATACCAAACAAAATTTGTTAATAATGATCGATATGATATTGTCTCAGTATAATTAGTTATTTTTATGGTTGCTTTATTCACGTTTTTAGGATATTACTGTTAGTGTTTTAGGGTCTGGCGTGTTCATTCAGCTGGTGTGGAAACTTTGACTACATCGCTAGACAGGGAAGCACGTTCTTTGAGTTATGAATTACAAATGACTGTTGAAATTATATTGATATTTATGATGGTGGACACCAGACCGGTCAGTCAGTCATGCTCCCCGTGGACTAAAATCCGACAAGGTCGAAGAGAGTTCAGGTGCATGATCGACGTGTTTTCTAAGTCGCTGGAGTGTAAATACTTAGTCCCAACTTCCGAACTTTGGGCTCAGAATTTATGTACACAAAGACAATAACTACGTTTTGAGTGACCCGGAATTTTAATCCTGGGATTTGCCAAACAAAGAGACAGTCGTATCGACATTAGGCACTCATAAGTAATATGTAACAGGATATGTACCTCTACCCGTTTTAACTCAGTAGGAGTTTTAATAAAATAAAAACATACATTGGGATTTCAATTTAGCGGTTTTTTTATATAGTTAGTCGAACTGCCATATGGAACGCCTAATGGTAAGTTGTTACCGCTGCCCATAGACATTGGTGGCGTAAGAAATATTAACTATGTCCCTCGCACCTGAAGCTCATAGTTGTGTGGCGGTAGAATATGTGATGAGTAGGTGGTATCTACCTAGAGGGATAAAGCCCTTCCACCAAGTAAAATCTATCCAATAACTGGAATGCCTAATGCCCTAATGGATGGACCTTTTTCATTTCAAAATTAGCAAATGAATTTTTATTCCAAAATATTTTATCAACTTTCATCTAATATGTTATATTTACATAAATATCACTATTGTAAATTTAAAAACGCATTTAAGTAGAATTTTGGTATTCTAAACAAGGCGTCGCTTTCACCCATTACAAACGATTCGTCCGAATTTGGTTTACACACACATTTTCAGTGCGTCGATGCGTAACAAAACGCTTCCTTATTTAACGTATTTGCATACTTACGACAATAGAAATGTATTTGTATGGAACGGAGAACTTTTATACAATAAATAACATGTTTACAACATATTACGTGTATATTAATCGCTTCAGCTTTTAATCAAATAGGTACTATATCAATCAATGATTATTATCCGTGCAGTGACGGAGAAAGAATACATTTCACTGCCCCTTTCCCATGGGTGTCGTAAGAGGCGACTAAGGGATATCATCTGGTGGTAGGATGATACACATCCGCCTGGCTTGTTACCACCGTACGCATGGTGAAAATCTCGTGAAGTGGCTTGCAGCCGCGTTTCGAGGTCAGCCAGCGTACAGCCAGTGCCCGAGCGAGCATTGCCGCGATAGGTGTTGGTCCAGTGGAGACGGCTGCTGAACCAATGCCGGGGGAAACACGCCTCCACACTTTGCCCATCCCTATAGTGGCAATACGTCGCTCGCTTCACGTCTCTTTACGAGGCGTGAAGAGGCATCTTGCGGGCCGGCAAGGCGAGGGCGGCTGGTGCAGAATCTTCTTCCCGACTGTACTGGCCGTCCTCGCGTTTGGACTCTACTACCACTTAACATCAGGTGGAGTAGAGTCATTTGCCGACCCGGTAAATATAAAAAAAAAAAATACGATTTTTTTGGGGCGCAGTAAGTAAAGTTCATAGAAGCAAGCGTTCAAGGTCATTTGCTTGCTTGACGACACTCTTCATGGGAATGGTTTTGCTGACAAGTTGCTTGCTAACGTCCAGTTAATGTACTTATGTGCTCGATGCGATGGTCTTAATAAATGACTTCGAACGATCGGTCAGTGCAGTTGGTGACTCCATAAATCTCCTTTGCCGGAATATCGATTATCACAGCAATTAATAGGTTCTATCATAACGTTTCAATAAAAAAATACATTTGACCTTTGAGTCTACGAATATTCAGTATAATATTGGGAGCGGTTAATTTTACATATATTATTTGTATGTATATTTGCCTGATACCCCCAAAATTCAAGACCTTTCCAGCCATGCATAAGATTAGCAAAGAAGGTAGTGAAAAAAATACTTAATCAAACAATCCAGTGTCTATAGAATATTAGAGAAATACTAAAATCCATCACGATAAAAGTACCTATAACACTTTTTATTTAATAATTGATAGTGTAAAAGATATATCAAGCTTAAACCAAACTATTGTAGCTAGCGCAATTACAAAAAAAATACATAGAGTTTCTTTTACACAGTAGGTTAGCACTAACAAAGGATTAATGAAAATTTAACTCTTAAGGTTAATAATAATGAAGGGTGAAAGATTGTACAAAAATCCTCGGGTAATGCGCTTGTATAATACATAGGTAACACACCCCACTGCAAATATTTCTAGCGCCTCAAGGACAAGAATTTAGTATTTATGATAGTAAAACGAACCGCAAAGCATTCCCTTACAAAATGTAGTAGGTATACATACAGTTACTATAATAATTGCTTGCAATTATTTTAGTTGTTAGAATTTTATACTTTAAAGTATTTTAGTTTACTGTGGTTAGTTCGTGTTTATATACGTAATGATATCCTGGGCTAATAGCAAAAAAATGTCGCCTCTCATAAATGCCTCCATAAAATCCTTCGCCTCTCATAAATATCTCCCTCTAATGTCTGTCCTGGGATTAGAACATAAGACCAGATGATCTGTGGCAATATAAAAAAGTCACTGAACCAACTTAAATGTTATGTAAATATTAACATAAAAAATGCATTAGTTATGTAACGCGAATGCGTTGTTAGACATGGGAACTAAGTTGTTATTCCCTTGACCTGTTCAAGTTCACACTAGTTATACATAGCAGATTTTTTTATGGAATAGGTATGCGGACGAGCATATGGGGCACTTGATGGTAAGTGGTCACCAACGCCCATAGACATTGGCATTGTAAGAAATGTTAACCATCGCTTACATCGCCAATGAGCCACCAATCTTGGGAACTTAGATGTTTTGTCCCATGTCCAATTACAATGGCTCGCTCACCCTTCAAATCGGAACATAACAATACTATGTACTGCTATTTTGCGGTAGAATATCTGTTGAGTGGGTGGTACCTACCGAGACGAGCTTGCACAAGTTCTACCACCAGTAAATAAATTGATGATAAATGATATAAAGGCATCCCACGCCTTTTTTTGAGACAGTACAATCCTTTAGGTACGCACCCCTTTTGGGGGAAAGTGGGATGTCTACATTAACAGTAGTTACCTACACGCCTAATTTCATAAAGTTGCAGCAAAAGTTTACCTGCCTGTGTAATTTTTCATAGTGATCCTTTGGTATATATTTATATTTTTTGTATACCAAAAAAACTCGTACGGGACATAAATTTTGTCTTTTGTCTTTTTATTAATTGTCTTGTATTATATATGATCCTTGTTTGGTCGAAATAAATGATTTTATTAATTATTATAACTTTCAGGTACAGTTTAGTTTAGTAGTTTAAGTATAGCTTAAGTAACAATTTAGTTTTGTTCAGCAAATGCCTGTTTGAAATACTGGTTTTTACGCAATACATGAAGTCAGTTATTTTTTATGTCAAATTAATATTCTTATTAAGCTATTACCTAAACTAACTGTAGGTAACAAGAGTTATGTTTCCGACGGCAATTTATTATCATTTAACATGCATATGTTTACATAAATATATATATATATATATATATATATATATATAGATAAAGAAGCACTGCGTGTTTTTCTACACGTAATATTGTAAAAAACAGCTTTATATTTTGAATGTTTCATTTGGATAAAATCGTCTCTTAAAGAGATCTGTATCTTTGATAATTAATTAGTAAGTACCTTTTTTTTTTTTTGTCAAGCCGAGATGGCCCAGTGGTAAGAACGCGTGAATCTTAACCGATGATCGTGGGTTCAAACCCGGGCAAGCACCACTGAATTTTCATGTGCTTAATTTGTGATTATAATTCATCTCGAGCTTTACGGTGAAGGAAAACATCGTGAGGAAACCTGCATGTGTCTAATTTCACTGAAATTCTGCCACATGTGAATTCCACCAACCCGCATTGGAGCAGCGTGGTGGAATAAGCTCCAAAAAACCTTCTCCTCAAAAAGAGGAGAGGAGGCCTATAGCCCAGCAGTGGGACTTTCACAGGCTGTTACAAATTACCTTTTTTTTAACGCTGGAAAAACGCCTTACGCGTTTCCCCCACGGGAACAGTGGGGGGGTATGTGGGGCTCACCGGTGTCCAAGGCGCCGAGTGCACCCCGAACATCAGAATACCCAATAAAAAAACCAGCCCTTTCTGTCTTATCGAGGAGCGTCACAGGATCGCTTTCGCATGCTACCGTGACGCTCTGACGACTAAGTAAGTACCTAATTAACTAAAGTCAAATTGTTTTGTGAAATTGTCTATTCGTGTCGATTAACAACTTAGTAAGTATTTTAACCACCAGGCTCATAGGCACTTGTCGTTTGCCTATATAATGGTTAATTTGCAACAGTGCCATAAACAAGAACAAAACCATGGTCATATCTATCAGCCAGTACTTTTACATTTTATTTATTTTATTTTAGTTACAGAGTTATTTTACGAATATTATTTTTTTTTATGAATAAATCGTGCATTCACGGTATAAAGTAAATTAATCACGATTGGATCTTGTATTGGTGTATTGCACTGTACGTAGCTAAAATGGTAATCAATGTTAGTTTTGTACAGACATGCAGTTTTGAACCTTCTTGCTCTTACAATAGTGGTCAATGAAGTAGAAGGAATTCGCGTATTGCAACAGCCAGTTCTCGAGCAAGTCAATGTTTCATACTTATAAACATTATATACTTGTTTGGTGGCTTAGTTGACTACACAGTGTTAGGAGGCAAAGTTCTGTATCTATTTTAATAAAAAAAATTAAACAAATTATCTCTTTATACAACTTAATTTTATTAATAAATACAACAATCCGTGTAAGAGTGTTATATTTTTAATTATCTGTGAAAAACAGTTTTAATAAGTTAAATTACGCGCCAAAAAATCTGTCATATTTTTTAAAAAGAAGTGGCCATGACATTGTTGCAAATCTGCCTAAGTGTTTTTGATCGAGTCGTAAAGAATGTGGAGTGACTTTGTTTTAAGTTAAAATTGTTCTATCAAAGTGAGGTCAAAGGTGACAATATGCCCCAGATTTTCTTCAAAAAAGTAATGGTGGTGCGGGACCGTGGCGATTTCGAGGTAAGTAACTTTCACTTTCAACGTAACACCTTTAATGCACAGATTAAACAAAACCATAATGTCTTTGTTATTGATAAAAATTATGTAATTTGTTTGTTTTTTAATAATATAAGTTCGTTATTATTTTTGTCGTTACAATATTATCTTCGTATCTTTGTATCTAATAAATTATGAAGTCACGAATATTCTAATTAGAATGCTTATAGAAGCGCGGATGCATTTGCAATTTAAGAAAGCCGGTTTTTGTGAAATAAAGCAGAACCTTAACAAATAAATACTTGATATGTAAATAAGATATTAATAATATATTATTTATAAACATTTTAATATTGTTAATCAAATCTAATAATTATCTATTTATTTGAGTAACAAAAAAAATTGCAGTGGTAACTAATAAAATTAAAACAAAAAATAAATAAATTGTGTTACACGAAATGCTTTAAAAATTGACAGATTATTTAAATATATATATATATATATATATATATATATATATATATATACATATATATACATAATTACTATTATTATTAAGAATATTTATTGATTTACCGAGACTACTTTCTTATCAATATTAAAATGAATCTCTCGAAAAAGAGAGTTTAACAAATGTGACATAAGTTGAAAGTTTTTAAAATCATGGTGTTATATAATAATAAACACACAAGTGGCCAGTTATCGACATCGACATGTAACCGTGACACAAACAATTTCACCGCACAATTACTTACTTAGTTGAAATTACAACTAAAATTACTTGGTTCCTACATGTACTCAATCTGTCTTTCTCTCAATTGTCAAACAATTATGATTTATTATAAAAAAATATGCGTTCAACTAAAGTAGATACACGCCAGAAAATGAAAAAAATTTTTTTTTTTTTTTAAGAAAATTGTGATATCCTTGCCTTTTCTTTTATGAAGTAGCTTTATTTTCTTGTCTCGTGTGTGTTGCATGGAATGCGCTCATTACTTTTTATCACTATCATTATATCATATATTGCTCTATACGATAAAAAAATTTAATGAATATCACTCTATATTACATCAATTGTATTAAAATATTTAGTTTTATCATTAGAAAATTTTAATAAATATTGACTAATAAAACTTATATTTTAAAAGGTTTTAATTTAACTAATAGGTATGTAAGTAAGACGAGGTTTCCCAAATTGCTTGAGAAATTACTTACAAGTTATTTTAGCACTAACGCAATTGCTAGTAAATCAAATATTTTAATTAAGTTACATATTTGATAGACATTTAGTAACGTCCTGTGTTTGCTATGTTTCGTATGTCACTGGTGTTGCAAGTTGAATCATTAGTCTATAAAGGATATTTGATCGTTCCATGGTAGTCTTAAGATCAGGTGAAGTTGTTCATCCACGGGAAGATGACAAAGCTAAATGTAGTCTATTGCGTTCATACTCATCCGAGATGGCCCAGTGGTAAGAACGCGTGAATCTTAACCGATGATCGTGGGTTCAAACCCGGGAAAGCATCACTGAAGTTTTACATGTGCTTAATTTGTGAGTATAATTCATCTCGTGCTTTTGGTGAAGGAAAACATCATATAAGCTATATCTAAATACATATAAGCTCCAAGCCTTCGCCTCAAAAAGGGAGAAGAGTGAAGGCTGTTACCGTTAATTAAAAATAAATCAAGCTTATCATTCAACATCTTTTAGGTTCATCTCACGATAGAATTTTTTCTTTAATAGTTTTGTATTGATATCAGTATATACTAATATTATATAATATATTACCTTTTAAGTAGGTACCTTTTATTTTTATAATATGATTTATTTAATTTAAAATAGGTACAAATATTGGTTGAAAGTCTTTAGTCATTTGAATACTTTAATTTGTTTATACTACGTTTATTGGTTGTACGATAATTTGTTAACAATAAAGAGGTATTTACAACAACAACACTCACAATAAAAAATATAAACTTGATTATTGTTCAATAAAAGATGTTTCGCGGTCTTAGCGATAATTACGTCATTCGAGTCTGCGTTGTATGTTAAAGATTTTTGGTAAACAATTAAGAATTATCAACATGAATCGCGATTTTAAACTATTAGAAGATGATATTGGTAATAATAATTTATTAAGGCTTTTGAAAACATTAATATAAAGTAATGTTTTTTTGTTGCTGTTTTTCTTTAGCCTTTGTTTACAATATACCTATTAATTGTCACCGAGTTAAACTGTCATAGAACTTACTACTCTAGCCTTGTGGCGGACAGACAATACTATCTTATGGAAGATATCGGAATGAGATAACAGACAATTTATTACTTTTTAAAGATTTGACATATACCTAATTAATTAATTAATTAAAGACAAATAATAAGAACCTATACAATATGAAAACAAATTAAAAAAGTACGAGGAGTGTACTAGAAATCTACACTAAGTTTATCTTAGTTGTTAATTTTATTCCTTAATCTCATACGTATTTTTGTGTGTTGTGTGTATGTTGTTATGTCATAATTTTGATTGTGTTTATATTTGGTTTGCCTGCATGTCTCACTATTGCTTTTCATACTTCATACTTTAAATGATTAATGATCAAAATTTAATGAAAGAGAAATGTCTATAAATGTAGTTTAACTTAAAAATATACAAAATCGATTAATTTCCATGAGTATAAATATCTATGTAGATGTCTATGTGACATACTTATAGTTTTTAATATAGTATGGCTTACATAGATTTTACTGTAACTAAGCTATCAAGTTAAAATTTTATTTAATTTCGCGAATTCTGTTAGTTTGTTTATTTCAAATGTTACAAGTTGAAATAGAACCACTTCCTTACTTCCTACTTATGGAATTTGAAATATCGCAAAAATAAGCATAACCTGATTCTACACCCAGGATTGCTCCATACGAATAAACTCCTCTACGGTTAATATCATAGACACGAAATTTTGCTTATAAAGGGCGTTATTAAAAATGTTTTGTTGTCATCAATTTATTATATTTACACGTATAACATTATATTATCTAGCACTAAGATGGGGGCAAAATTTGTTGGAAACGACATTTTTAAAGTTCAGTCACAAGACTCTAAGATACAAACAGCTGTAAGTTATTATGTCTCGTAAAAACGGCCAAGACATATTGGTTCCTTAATCATAAAACAATAAACTCGGGTGCAATCATGATTAGGTATAGTGCAAGAAGTTACGTTGCGTGTGAATTGTATTGCCTCACTGCGGCCTCGTAATGCCTATCATGGGTCTATAGATTTAACCATAACTCGATTCGTATCACGCGTTCCCGTTTCAATGACGAAACTATCATTAAAAATCGCCATATTTGAAAACAGGTCTGGTTTTCTAAAAGTCAAAATAGTTATTTATTTAACAATGATGTTGATAAAATAAGAGTGAAAATATATTCCTGTGTTTTTATTCTCCCGATCATCCCCCTTCTCACTATATTTTTGTTTTGTAAGTTATTTTTAAATAATGGAGGGGAGTATTCAATGTCAAGTTTTTGCTCCTGCAAGGGAAAATAGTAGAATTGGGCTTAGTTAGGAATCCTGTATTTTGTTTTAATTTTAAAAGAGAAGAGAAATTAAGTTTCGAAATAAAGATAAATGCATTTTTTTCTCTGTTGTTATTTTTCTTAATTTTTATGTCTATAAAAATTTAATCTGTGATAAAACAGATCGTACAATCGGGTTGTTTAAAAGTTATAGCAAGCTTTATAACAGAATAAAAAAGGCATTGCCTGTAGCTGCGGACGTCGACTTCTGTCATAATTAACGAGTTTCGATATGTTTTTTTGAATAACCCTTCTGTGAGGATAATTGAAAATAAATAGTTACTGGTGGTAGAGCTTTGTGCAAGCTCGTCTGGGTAGGTACCACCCACTCATCAGATATTCTGCCGCAAAACAGCAGTACTTGGTATTGTTGTGTTCCGGTTTGAAGGGTGAGTGAGCCAGTGTAATTACAGGCACAAGGGACATAAGATCGTAGTTCCCAAGGTTGGTGGCGCATTGGCGATTTAAGCGATGGGTAACATTTCTTACAATGCCAATGTCTAAGGGCGTTGGTGACCACTTACCATCAGGTGGCCCATATGCTCGTCCACCTTCCTTTTCTATAAAAACATAAATAAATAAATAAATATTGTCTATGAATAATCGTCTACATTTAGGATTTTCACTTTCTGACCTAGTTTCTAAAACTATAAACGCAAATGACCGTAATATAAAAAAAAATGTATTTGCAGTATATAATTAAGTTATTAAATCTGATATCTTAATAATCTAGCACAAGCAAGCGGTAATAACCTAGAACAGCGGTGTATCATTCGGTATTCATGTATATAGACAAACAGACCGTGTCGGCCCCGTTGCGTAACTGCACAGCGCACACGACCGTTTCTGTGACATTTTATTTTTAAAAGGAAATCGTTTTTATTTCATCTGTGTGCGTGTGTCTTTCAACGTATTCTGGGAATTAAGAATTATAGACTTAAAATAATTTAAGCCAATGTTGATGTTAAGGATCGCTTGCACATAAAATGCCATGTGAATCAAATTTTCGTGGAATTTAGAACATTTTATTTGGAATTTAAGGTGACCTTTTAGAGCATATCTTTTAAATTGTTCGTCTTACATTAAAAAAGAAAATATTTGGTTTAAATATTATGCAAACATAATACTATTTTATTCATAATAAATCTTTTTAGTCTCTACAAAACAATACATTTAAATTCAATAGTAATTATTAAATCACGTAGATATTTATTTTAAAAATGAATAAAAATAACATATCAAACAATAACAAACATAAAAGAACCATTCGGCGCCATATAAAGACATAATAAAAAAACATTATAATATGTACTCAAATAACTATAAAGATTAAGACTCAAGACAACAACGTAGTGTTATATCGCGATAACAGATGGCGTCACTTATTAGATGTTAGTACGCTTGTGCTAGCTCGCGATAAATGTTTTCAACTGACATTTTAGTGACCTTTTCTAAATGCTCTTTGTTTTGTGTGGTCAGACAGAAAAGAGCCATATTATAAAGTTTCTTTACATTATGAACGAATAAAATAAACATAAACCGAATGCATTCAAAATATTAAGGTCATCCTTGCTTATTAATATTAGCTAAATGCGCTTAGCCTACGAATGTGAACAGGTATTGCAAACAGTAAGAAGGTACCTAACCTTACTATTACGTTTTATCTTCTGTAGACATTTCAAAATTTTAGCTAGCACATTAAAAATTGTGCATTATGAAAGATGAGTAATTGAGTTCTTTGGTTGAAATATTGTGAGTGAGGTGACAACTTACGCAATGGATTTAGAAGTGTTTTAAGTAAGAAAATCTAAGCATGTTTTAGAACGGTGACTACTGTTATTTTTTAATATTTTGCAAATGATAATGTTTAAATCTTTGCACAGAACAAGAGGACCTTCGTTCAGCAATGAACCATTTATTTATTTATTAATTCTTTATTGCACACAATTTACAAACATATAATAGAATAAGTAGTACATATAGTATGCAAAGGCGGCCTTACTTACAGTGATCTCTTCCAGGCAACCTCTGTAAAAAGAAATATATTTTTTTATCTAAACTGAAACATCTACGGTGTACGGGTTATTGTTAACTGTTTTATCTAAACTAGCTGCCCGTCCCGACTTCGTACGGATAAAATTTATGCAAAGCAACTTTATTAGTAAGCGTCGCGAAAGGAGTAACAATGCTAAAGTCTATCGGGCCTTTAACTTCGGAGATCTAGTGATGAGTCAGTAAGTCAGTGGTAGGTATTTCGCTTATATACGTACATAATTATATATGTACATAGAAGAGACTGACATAGTTATTTATTTATTAACTGTCACACCTGTCATGTTGTAAATTGTAAAAGCAAATTATAAACCCGCTTCAGTTTACAACTTATTCCACGTGCTCATAGGTTTAATATTATGATGTTGGTATTAAGTAGCTAAATACATAGCTAGGTTTCTCTTTACAAAAGGTAGGTGACTAAACAAAAATCAGTATTGTCTCTTTGATGATAAATCGACTTTCCCTTTCGGTGGTATAACCATAATTTTATGAGACGTGCTTTGAAGTTGTTATTTGGTGAAGGAAAATAAAAGTTCGACGAGATCGAATCGATATCGTAATTTCTTTATACAATGTGGTGGTTTTTTAATACCTACATGGATTATTTTTTAAGAATTATATCACATATTTATCTCCCGAAATATAGAGTGAATAACTTTTTATTTGTGAAGATCACATATTATTAAACAAAATGCCAACGCCACGTCTGCCATCTCTATCTGGAGGCGATCAACTCAAAACATACCACGCAGACCATTATTTTTACCTGTTCGAAGCCAGGGTGGGTAGCGTTACTTATAACTTGTTCTAAGTATGTATGTAGTAATGAACTGCAAATATCCTGCTGGGCAAATGCCTGCCTCGAGAAGGCTTGGAGTTTCCACTACGCTGCCCCAATGCAAATTGGTGTATACATATGTGACAGAATTCCTTGGGGTCGTCCATTAATCACGTGTTGTTTTAGCAACTTTTTAACCAATGCACCGATTTTGATGAAATTTGTAATAAAACAAACTGATTGGACAGATTTTAATGAATTAACCAATTCAATATTTGTTAATTAATAATGAAAATATTATTTACAAAACACTATATAAAACACTTAACGTGTATATAACTATTAAGTTATCACTAACGCGGTGTAGACTTTTTAATTATAATTCATCTCGTGCTTTACGGTGAAGGAAAACATCGTGAGGAAACCTGCATGTGTCTAATTTCACTGAAATTCGGCCACATGTGTATTCCACCAACTCGCATTGGAGCAGCGTGGTGGAATAAGCTCCAAACCTTCTCCTCAAAAACAGGAGAGGAGGCCTTTAGCCCAGCAGTGGGACATTCACAGGCTGTTACGGTGTACGGTAGTGTAGACGAAGGAGTCACATCAAACAGCCAGACAGCCAGCCAGTGACTTTCGCATTTGTAATATTAAATAATGTGAATTTATACGCGTGCAAAATTAAGTTAAGACGAGTACACACCATTTAATAATAAAGAGAAACCACTTTCACTGCATTGTTTTAAGTGACTGATCCGTTTTGTTTGGTATGCAAAGGCGATGATAACGTCAAATTAAATTAAATATGTCGCTCTGTAGCGTGTGTACTTTAAAAAAAATATATACTAATATTATAAACGAAAGTAACTCTTCCTGTTTGTTACGCTTTCACGGCTGAACCACTGAACGGATTTTGATGAAATCTGAAGCCAGCTTGATATTCATACATAAGTTACTTTTTATACTTAGCACCTGATCTCTTTCCCCTTAACACGCGGGCAAAGCTGTGGGCGAAATCTAGTATAATAATAAGATTAAATTCTCAAGTGTAATTAAAAATAGTTAAATCATTCACGATCACTTAGTACTATACAGTACCTTACAGGAATCAATCAAAGCAATATTAATTAACTTTACTAAATTATCAACGAGTTACCCGTTCGAGCTAAACACGGGTAGGATAAATTTACAAAGTTTTTTTTTTTTGTTTTTGGCTAGGAACCTTATCGGTAGTTCGCAAAATCACTCAATAAAGTTTCATCACAATCGGATGTATAGTTTAGAAATGCATCGAGGACAAACATACAGTTTTTTTATACATACATAAGATATATATGACATATATTTAAGTGTAAGGTACCGTCTGAAAATTTTATTGCATGGTTTTTTAACTGTTTACAAAATTGTATAATCATTCAAAATAAGTAGTAAAATAAATAAATAAAATTTGTCTAACTTTTAAAAGGTCTAAAGAAATTGTTATTATTTTAAAAGGTATGACAATAGAATGGGGGGGGGGGGGCGTGACGAAATCAAAGTGCTTCGTATTTGATCGCGGAGCCTAAAAATACTTTTTCAACGGTTGTTAACTTGAACAAGCCATGAAATCGAAAATAAAATGTAATTTTCAAACAAATTAATATTCATGATATAATTGTTTGTATACATTTTTTATGTTAAAATAAACTTTAACACGTGAATTGGCTTATAAGACTTTCAAAAATTCGTACACCTCAGACGGTATATATAACAATTATAAGCATATACCCTATTAAGATAAACCTGCAAACTAAAATTTGTGTAAAGAAAAAAAATATTATTATATTTTTATTTTACTTTTTATCTCCTATGAAAAACAAAAACCTAAACACACGGACCTGGGGGCTAGGTGATCGTATAAGCAGATGAGGGGATGTCGTACTGGCGAGTGACGCGGCAAGTGTTGAGGTTGATTGCCTTTTGGAGCAAGTGGTGAATGTTATTATATATTTCCAATCGAGATGGCTCAGTGGATAAAAGACGTGACTATATATCCTGGGACATTATTCACACACGGCCATCTGATCCCAAATTGAGCAAAGCTTGTACTATGGAAACCAGACAACTGATATACTACATGTATTACTTTTTTTTTGTAAATACATACTTATATAGATAATTACACTCAGACTCAGGACAAACAGATATGTTCTTAAACACAAATGTCTGTCCTGGGTGGGAATCGAAGCCACAACCTTCGGCGTGAAAGACAAGTATCTACCAACCACGCCAACCGGCTTGTCATAAAACGAAGCTTACTGGCTCACGCCCAGGCAAGAACCTTTAAAGTATAATCAAATTATACTTTAAGTAAAAGTTATGATGATAACATTGGCATGTTTCTATTAGTTAACTGATTACATTTTCACAATCAATCTACAAAAACACTCTATTTAAGCAGATACACAATTTATCCGTCAAAATGAAATTATTAATTACTTATCAGTCAAGTGCACCAATTAAAATATATACAAAACATAATAAAAACATTTAATTGAAGTAATTAATCTATTAGATAGTTAGAACATCGTGTGAAAGCGTCCAAACTCATAATTAATTAATTTATCGAAACAATCTTCCGTCCCGTTTTTTTATGCGTTGTTAATAATAAGACCATCTCTTTCTATGAGTACCGTTGCGAAATCGACAAAAGGTTTTTTTTTGTTAATAAAAATAGGCGCATACTTGCTACTTTAGCTCGACATTTTTGTCTTTATCTTATTATCTATAAAGTTGCGGTTTTGCTGTAAGTGCAGGAAAGTGAGTGTAAACATTGCTGATTTCCATACTCCTGCTTTTGAGAATAAAAAAAATAGTTTTTATTGCCCCGGGATTGAACCAATGACCTTGGAATCTGCAGCCTTACTAAGTTAACCACTAGACCAACGGGACAATTTCCGTAATGAATAAATAAATATAATGTTTTTATATATCTTACTTTTCTGTCTGCCGTGGTTCATTGGTGACTGTGGTAAATTTGCCGCCGGGTAGACAAAAAATATCGATCAACGCATTGATAATTCTCAATTCTAAAACGAAATAAAGTTTTTAAAAAATGCTATAAAAGTAAGTTTAATTGTTTGTGTATATTTTTGTATACTACTCAGTTACATAAATACGTAACAAATATATTAATATTATATATGTTTATAGCTAATAATATAGCTCGTATTGACTAAGCTATTGTCTCTACAAATATTCGGTTATTTGATATTGTTCCAAATCGAAACCATTTAAATATATGCTCAGTATATATATAATGGTTATATAAATTTACTGATGTTGCTTTATCAAGATAGGGTCACTCAATTCAAATCAATTGAATTTAAAAATCGAATATGTTAAATATGCAAAAATGAGGTCGTACGCGCATCCGTTATTGTTATGCAACGCATTGGAACTTGGTAGAGATCACGAAATTCCTAACTGTGCTTGACGTGTACCTACTCTGCGTCGTATATTCTCAAGCTATTAAGCTTACAATGATAAAATTATTCTTTTATAGTCTATATCAATTGTGATAAATTATCGAAATATAACAAAAAACCAGATTGAACCAGAATTAATTAGTATAATCTATACTAATATTATAAAGAGGTAAAGTTTGTGAGGTTGTAGGAGATAATCTCTGGATCTACTGAACCGATTTTGGAAATTCTTTTACCAATAGAAAGCCACATTATTTGTGAGAGTCATTGGATATATATTAAACCGAAAAATTAAAAGACTTTTTGGTGGTAGTCGGATGTCGTGACCGATCAGTACTAACGGAACCACAATCATAATTTCATCACAAGTAAAAATGTTTACCGCTCAACGAAGTGGGCACGGGTCAGATAGTGTATCTATATTTCTAATAACATATAGACAGAGGCTAAAATGATATATTGGACTAACGACGTCATATAGTCAGTGAAACGTGACATATCTGTGAAACAAATGAAGATAATCTGTGGAAAAAATGTTAAGTATTTTATACTGCGAGCACAGATTATAATCGAAGTTAAATATATGTATTACCATTTACTACTTTTATTTGTTTGAAAAAAAAAAATGATTTAAAAGAAGTGAAAAATTTAAAATACTTATATGAAATTTGATGTTAAGTAATTTAAAAATCAAAATTAACCTATATATTGAGTGAGGAATCCGAAAAAGGTTGAATATCTTTGCTCTTTGCAACGTCACGCCCAGGTCGCCCGTCACTGCACCCGGTCTCTCGCAGACCTTGATTCGTTTCCTATACAACCTCGTTGCTGCACATTAATATAATATTTTGTAGCAAAACTGTGAATGGAAAAATGAAAGGAATTCTGATTAACAGTTGTCAATGTGATCAACTTTACGAGTGACCTAGAATGTATAACGTTTACTCAAACCAATAAATAGATAAACAGATAGGGTTTTATTAGAAACAACGCAATGAGTTACTTATATACACGTAAACCAACCTAAAAATACAATAGAAGAGAGAAAAAATATGGCGTCTATACAAGTGTGACTTTGCAAGTCTCAGTATATTTAGCTGGCTTTATACATACCTTGAAAACTGCCTTGAAAAAGATAAATCCATTTTGAGTTTATATATTATAACCCAGTATTTTATAGTACCTATAGCCTATCCTAATCGTATAAAGAGTAAATATAAACGAACCTTAAAGTTACATATTCTATGCTATTTGCTTTGCAATATTATGCACTACAAACAGTTTTTTATTAATATATCTTCATTTATAATACAACACTATAACCGTTAATTACTTTTATAAACTTTAACTTCTACCAGTAACAACTTCGCCATTCAAAACGTTATTTTTTTACGTATCCATTTTGAATATAGATCACGATATTTCAACCAATGATATCACTTGAATTAAATGTCAAAGTTGTTTATTTGTCTTTAATTATCTTGTGTTTAGAATAGACTATATATATTTTATATCAATGAACGGGATGTATTTTTCCATCTGGTAACATTATGGATGTAACATGTTGGGTCCGAACTAACTAGAACCTTTAGGAAGTAAATCTGATTGAATTAGAAAGTGATCTTAAATAAGGATTAATTTCCTAGGTCTTGTGAAACTTACTCTTACTTTACCTAGAATAGATACTGGCTGGTAAATGTTGTATTGCATTTGCAATTTATGTTTTGGTGAAACAACTTAATCCGTTTTAGACATGAGAGTATTTAGGCTGGTTTTTAATCTGATTTACGTTCAATTGAAATTGCAAATTTATTAATGTTGGTATTTAAAAGACGTAATATTTTTTAATATTTATTAAAAAAATATCATACAATTCATCTTATGTAATGCTTGTATAAGTATTGTTCTTTTTTTATAATCGTTTTTGTTTTTTTAATTTAATACCTACTAACTTAATTTCTTTTGTTCATATTACTGCATCATACTTTTTACCGACTGATTTATTTATTTATTATATATTAATCAACAATACTACAGATATAATAAGATATCATTAATTTGACCGTTCCGAAACCATTATTATGCTAATTTTTCGCGGCTGTCCAGCTTAGAGTGGAACCTTGATATTTCAAGACGCAAATTGCAAAACGCATCTCGGGTTACCGACCTTATATTGTCTATAAAAATAATAACACTATCCACATGCATTTCCTATAGCAGAATGTTTTCTGCAAGCCTTAGGTTTACCTCCATCTCAGTATTTCTTCGCGCGCCAACGGAGCGCGACGTTTTGCTCGACGGCCATTTTTAAAAAGTTTATGCTTATTTTTACGGTCCCAAAACCTCGTTAAGAAATTTTCAGTGCCGCATTTTTCGCTACGAATTATATTGATATAAAAATAGTGACGGTTGCTATTGTGCTGTGTTAAATATATTTGGATGTCTCTTTTGGATGATTATTAGAGATAATAAAAAAAAAATACAAAATAGGTAAGGCTTAAGTATTAAAGAAAAATATTTCCATAGAATTTTATGTAATCATATTTTTGATGTGTTACAACAATCAATTAAGAATAAAAAATGCCACGTACTTATGTAATACATATAATAATTAATATGTAGGTTTGTTTTAATTTAATGTGTTATCTGTATGTATATATTTCTACTATTGTATTATGATTCACAGCTTTGTGAAGTAGGATTATGTTCATGCATTTCATGCTTGTGTTTATTTATAATCACTTTATTTTGTTTTTCCTTAAAGGTCTAAAATCTACATTATTTACATTTAACCTACTGACTATCCTTTAGACGGTTCGCACACATTTCAATAAATTAAAATTACTGAATATTAATATAACTTTACACGTAATAAGAAAACTTAAATGCACCGTAATTACTTATTTACTACTAACTTAGTAAGAAACTTATTTCAAAAACCTCCTAGAAGATGTTTTTAATAAATGATTTAAACAAATTTAGATAAACATTAGATAATACGAGGAAGGTAATATTTTTATCGTGTTAATTTGTCGCCATTACGAGCCTAATTGTTATAAACGATTTTAGCAAATGCGTCACAATTCAGTTTCTAAATAATATACAATCGTATCTTGCCAGACATTTGTTATATTGGAAATACAACTCATGGAAGACTATAATGTAAACGTTAGCTTTTATAATTGTTGAAATATAACAATATTGTTTATTATATATTGTTTATTATATATAAACAGTAATGGGAGTATTATGGATTTATTAATCTGTATTATTCAATTATGTTAGTTGACTAATTGATTGACTGACTATGTTAGTCATCAACACTCACAGTCAAGGTTGAAACTTCTGGGGCTTACACACCGAAAAATGGCATCTTAGGAAAGGATCTGCTAGGGAGGATTTGTGAAAATTTTACTACTAAAGTCGATTTGCCAAAGGGGATGTAAGTTTGTACGAAAATCCTCCATTTTCGAAGAACGGGCTATGGACATTCGTGTTTAGAAATTGAATAATAATGAATTTTGGCGCAAGCAAAGCCGCGGGAGAATCACTAGTCTGATATAAACAAATTAAGACTTTTTTTTATTTAACATATATGCGTTTGCTTAAGATACATCCGATTAAGTTGATACATCTTACAGATGGAGTTGACAGTTAGGTGAAGGTTTCTGACACTGGTATCAACATACATACCTTTACCACCAGTGGGCACTGCCTGTCTGCTTCCCTATTTTATATAAAAAAAACAACAGGATATTTCTGTGCGTCAACATATTAATCTCAAGAGAGTTTAGCCACATGCGTAAGATTTACTATAGTGCACAAGTGTGTACGCAAACACAGGTGCACACTCTATTTCCTCACTTATAACTCAAAAGGACGTTCCGACACAACCGGAGTTCAGGTTCAGGAATAACGACTTTCTCTGCTTTCCGAGGCATGGATTTCACACGCTTCCAACTTCCAGACTCCGAGCAGCTACTAGGAATCTATAACAGAAAAAGAAAACTTATTATTGGCCCGACCTGGGGGCTCTTGAATTCAGGATCTCTCATATTTAGTCACGAGACCAACGAAGCAATCAGATTGATTAAACAGTACGTAATTGATTCGTATGATATCACAGGAAATTATTTAATTAGAAAGTTGATCGTGTAATTTTTAGATATTCATCGCTTGAAATTATGGGAAATTCAATCACGTCAGATTCTTGATTAGTGTTTTATAATAGTAATTATATTTTGTTCGCGTAACAGCTTGTATAAGACATTTTGTTCCTGTAATTATAACCCAAGAATTGAAAACGTAAATTAAAAAAACTTCATTCATAAAACTTAAAGCTAATTTATTGAATTACAAAATATCCTCGATGCATAATTAGGTAGTAACTTATCCAGCCCAGGGTCACGTTACGACAGCGAATGAGTCTTCACTTGGATAAAACATGCACTATTGCACATCGCTGGTATACTTGATACAATGACTCCTCTATATAAGAAGTACCTAATGGATAATTTGTGTGCGTTTTTTTGTCCGTGTGTGCGTTATAGCGATGTGTTTTTATTTATACCGTTATTATTTATGTGTGCGTTACTTATAATCGCAAATTTGTGTCTGTGTGGTGTAAAAATTTTAGTTTATATCAAGTATCCGATCTAAGTCACACGATTCCGATCTAAGTAATATTACACGATCTAAGTCAGTTGAAATACGTCAGTTACTAGTGATGTACTTTGCTGCCCTCTGATAGTATCTACATGAACATAGAATATGACTCGTTCTTTATATGTAATTTATCGCAAATTAAACGGTACAAGTATATTCAAAATTAGAAACTTTTTGTATCACAGGCAGGTGAAAAGGCAAGTGGTATAGACATTACCACCTGATAGTATAAAAATATAATTTATTCCTCATATCGCCAATGCGCCACCAACGTTAAAAACCAGTTTCTGTCCCGTGTACCTATTATTACACTGGCCCTCTCACCGTTTAAATGACAACGATGTTAATTCATGATGATTAGCGGTAGAATAAATAATAAGTAGATTGTACTTACCCAGAAGAGCTTGTATAAAACCTATAACTCTCTGTACTGCGGCAAGCTTGCACTTCAAGGATGAATATAGGTTATCTACCTTACCTAACGTCTGACCCCCCACCCCACATACGCAGCCGAAGACACTGACTGAAACTAATAAAAAAAAAACATTTATATTGGCGTCGTTTTCACATAGCCGTGGATATGCTATTCTAGCCTTACATACATATACGTAGTTTTCGTCATACGTGTGTAAATTAGCAACCTATTGCAAAACGTGATCTAGTTTTATATTAAACAACATCTAATAAATTGATTTTTTTATTTATTTTGTTAATAATTTGACTTTGAATTGAATTAACCACGAAAGTTACTCTGTCGGCTACGCTCTCACAGCTAACCGCAAAATTAAAACGCATTGAACCGATTTTGATTAAATTTGTTACGGAGTATGCTTGAACCCTAAGAAAGGACATCGGATTTTGATGGATGGATGATGAAGTTTTGTAAAATGGTACTGGTGGTAGGGCTTTGTGCTAGTTCGTCCCACCAGGTACCACCAGGTACCACCCACTCATCATGCCAATGTCTAAGGGCGTTGGTGACCACTTACCAGCAGGTGGCCCATATGCTCGTCCGCCTTCTTATTCTATAAAAAAAAGAAGCAAAAATGTTAACTTTTGAAACATATATTTGAACTTAATATGTTTTCGTCCGCGGCGTTACTCGCGTGTTAGTATAAAAAAGTAGCATATGTCCTTTTTTGGAGTTCAAGCTTGCTTTATACCAAATTTCATCAAAATCGGTGCAGTGAGTGGATCAGCCGCGAAAGCGTAATAGACAGAGAGAGAAAAACTAATACTCGGGCAAAGCTGCGGGTTCAGCAAGTAGAGTATAAATAAGTGCCATAAGTGCGCAATCGAGTAGGTGGTATGAACGTAGCGATACTTAAAAGCCTCTATAATTAATGATTAAAAACCACCTTTGAGTAATGGACCTCTAATCGAAAATTGTTTTTAATCTGTGTTTTATGCAGTGATTTCGTGTGAAGACGATCGGTTCTAGAGTCTATATTTATTATAAATCTATAGATAATTCATTATCGACCTACCTAAGCAATACTTTATTATTTAGCGTAATAAGTTACTATCTATTTTTATTTTCTGTTTTTAAATTAGTTTTGATTTGTATGTTTTGTAATTGTGTTTGTGAATGATGTGTTCTCCTGTAATTGGTTGTGCATAGTTAGTTTTAAGTTAAAGTGAAAAGAGTTTTTGAATGTGTGTTATGCACAACTGTTGGGGATTCAAATAAATAAATTACAATTAAGTCTATTACTAATAGATACTAAATAAGTCATCGACTTTTTTTAATATTCTTATATTTTACTTTGATCCGCTTTCGTAATGTCTTGACGTGAATTGTATTTTCTTGTTCTTAATTTTAAAGTTAAAGTTATATTATTTCAAATAAAATAAAATCATTGTTTGTTTTCACTTGATTTGCGATAAAAATCAGGTCATTTGACGACATACAGTAAACAGCCGACCAGTATTTTTTCTCTGATCGCAACCTAGTTTGTACATATTGCTGATTAATCATAAATAAATAGATTAAATCATACTAAAAAATCTAATTTGTAAACATTATTTTTTATATAAAATTACCTGTTTTACACAATACTTTTATCATCTCTAAAATTATGACGGTACGAATAAACCAGCTATTTCTATTGGTCTACATCTGATAATTCTGATAACGACGACCGATTCCCATGACGGACAATTGCATAGAAGAAATTTTTTATGTCGTAAGTCTGTTTTTTTCATTGTAATTTTACTAGTATTTTTAAATATGCTTATTACTTTAACTATTACTAACTTTACTAAAAGTTGTACAATAGTTGATAATATGGTGTTGGTAATTGTGCAAGCACGTCTGGGTAGGTACCACCCAATCATCAGATACGATACCGCTAAACAGCAATACCTAGTTGCGTTCCGCTTTGAAGGATGAGGGATTCGGTGTAACTTCAGGCGCAAGGATAATAACATCTTTGTTCGTTGGCAAGAATAATTAAAATTTCTTACAACGCCAATGTCTATGGGCAGTGGTGGCCCATTTGCCAGTCCGTCTTGCTTAACATAAAAAAAATACGAAAGTAACTCTGTCTTAAAGTAGGTCTGTCTGTTACGCTGTCTCGGTTAAACCACTGAACCGATTTTGGTGAAATTAACATGAAACAAGCTTGAATCCCAAGGAAGGCCATAACTACCTAACAACCTTTTTCATACTTGACACCTACCCCCATCCCCTGACACGCGGGCGAGTACACAATCATTGCGTTTATTAATTAAATGGAAATATTGGAAAGTATTACAAATGTCACTGAAATAAATTTGTTTATCACAAAGCAAATTTATCTCATTTCTATCTTATCGACCATTGAACGTTATCATTCATACAAGTCATTGTGAAATGCGTGTGAAAGCACAATTTATACGAAAACTTACGTCATTTTGTTCTATACTGATACTGTCGATATTCTTGTGAAATTTAGATGGATTCTTGTCAAGTACATACTCAATACGTTTTAATTTACATTTTTCATTAAACGGGACAATGTTGCCAGTACGTTGAGTTTTTTTCTCATAAACTTCAATATAAGTTATTATTTTGGTATATATTATTAAAGTAATATTTTAAGTGGATGTATATTTAATTCATTTATAATTCATTATTATTTTTTACAACAACTATATTAAATATTAGACAAAAATTGTTTTTTACTCGTTAATTAAGCGTAATTTTATTTTATTAACAAATAATTAAAATAACAATAAATTCTACTGAGATGTAACCACCGTTACATCTCGCGTTTACATTATGTGAGTACGTTAATCTTCTTATTGTTAGTAAATAAAAAAATGTTTTATTAAATTTGTCCTTTATGCGCTGCTAAACCTTTCATCCGATTGTTAGTGACTTTCGACGCCCGCGAGGGTTCATGGCGCAAAAACAATTTTTTTTTTATATATTTGTATGTTTGTCCTTATTCATGTGCGTAACCCGTATACCGTATACAGGCGTATACGCGCACGGTTGCTTAAAAAATCATAAATTAAAAAACAAACCCATCGAAATCATATGTATATTATATGTATATAATTTTAAGCTACTCACAGTACTCTACCTACATGTAAACTTAGTATAAAAAAAACTAAAGTCCGTGGCCCAAATAGCGAAGGCGATTCACAAAAACCAACAATACACGTCGATTACTTAGACAAAGAGTTGTATTTGCGTTATTGCACCCACGAATATATGTGACCTTTAAAAATTAAATGATCATCATTTGGTAGAGAAGTCTTAATTTAATTTTATATTGCTTATTCTTATTAAATATCCAAAGTCTACGCGTACGTGTCCCTAAAAAATAACAGTCTGATAATGTACCACTGCTGGGACTGGGAAGAAAATTGCCTTTGGCGGTGAAGGACACAGCATATGAAAAACTGCATGTTCAATGCTCATCCGTCACAAGTGTATTAGCCACGTTTAGGCCCGTGTTGTTTAACTTAATTGCTCATATCACTTATAATCACAAAATAATGAATACGCAATATGCATAATGTCAGGGAAACACCAGCCAGTCATTTGTTTTTTTGATTTAAATTACCACTCTGATTGTATTTACACTTAGATAAGTGTAACTTTGATTTTCACTGTGTGAAATGTACACGTACATGTATGTAAAGTAACACATACATACACATGTCTCACTGTTAGGCTGAGGAAGGAAAAATAAGCTCCAAACCTTTTCCTCAAAAAATAATAATTATAAATAAAATGTTTAAGTATAAAAATTATAGCATAAAAATAAAAAATATTGTGTTTATAATAATAATAATAATAATTAATTTATTGTTATGATGTAATATATAATATACCATCGCATATACGTTTGCATACTAATGTATCAGGATCTCATTTAAATAGTGAACGGCGAAGGCTGACACTTCTATGAAATAGACTTCTGTATGTTTTATGACTTCATTATGTTATTCAATTTTTTTTATTATTTTTTTTGCTTTTATGTTTTTTATAGAATAGGAAGGTGGACGAGCATATGGGCCACCTGATGGTAAGTGGTCACCAACGCCCTTAGACATTGGCATTGTAAGAAATGTTACCTATCGCTTTATTTGCCAATGCGCCACCAACCTTGGGAACTACGATCTTATGTCCCTTGTGCCTGTAATTACACTGGCTCACTCACCCTTCAAACCGGAACACAACAATACCAAGTATTGCTGTTTTGCGGCAGAATTTCTGATGAGTGGGTGGTACCTACCCAGACGAGCTTACACAAATCTCTACCACCAGTCTATATATACAATTAAGTATGTATATAAATAATGCAACCCTAATCATTAATTAAAAGATATATTTTGGTAGCCGTGCAAATGCCTGGTAGTATGTGGTCATCATCGCCCAAATACATAGGCGCTATAAGAATAATAATAAATCATTCCTTATATCCTCAATGCTCTACCAACCTTTGGAACTAAGATGTTGAATTGTGTCCCTTGTCCCTTGTGTCCTTTGTGTTATACTATCTCACTAACCCTTCAAACCGGCACACAACAATACTAAGGATTACTGTTTGGCGGTAGTACACGTGATGAGTGGGTATCTACTCCGAAGGGCTTGCATAAAGCTACCGTCAAGTAAATATTCTGGAATTAAATTTTCAAACATAATAATTAAATAAACGAGTTTATTTAAACAGGTTTACATAAGCGATATATATGACTTTAAATTAATTTAATTAAATAAAAACGCAACTTTTATAGACAACACTGCCTTGAATATTTATTAAATTACAAATAAATATTATATTTTACCGATTTAAATCGTTAAAATTGGTTTCGAAAGATCATGTTAATATCGATTAGCCGAGTAATTATAATTTAAATAATTTGCAAATAGCTGTACCGTCTACTTGATTACTTAAGTTGTAGGCTTCGATATTAATGTGGCGACACCAATGAGTAATATCAATTTGAGGATGTACGAGTAACACAGTACTTGTCTTAATAGGCTCCTATAATCATTTTAAAATATAAATTGTTTGTAAACATACCGAATTGAAATCTACATTCTTGTTAGAAAACGACGAACCGAAAATAATTCAACACGACAATCACGGCAATCCAACACGACCGGAAAGACTTCACGCGCAGGACCAACGGCTTTACGTACTTACGTGCCTCAAGCACGGGCATACTTCCAACTTTCAGACTCCGGGCTGCTACTGAGAATTTTTCTAACAGAAAAACCCAATAACTTTTATTGGCCCGACCTGGAAGTCGAACCTCCTAGGAACTACAAGTCTGCGGTCTTACATATAGCCACTAGACGAACAAGACAGTTACATCATATATAGTAAGGAATTTATAAAATATTTAGCGTTTGACTTTAATCGTGAACAATATTATGAACGTATGTAATTAAAATTAATGTATGTGTATAATTAAAATTCACTTTCAAGTGACTTATTTTTTGAACGCAAATTGCTGTATAAATTTAAACATCCTTTGATACTAAAATAAAACATAAAGAGTGAATTCTTTAAAGATATATAATGATTAGACAAAACAAAACAAAAGAGTGTTACAAACAACTAAGAATTTTACAAGCATGTTGAGTGATCCTATAAGTGTTAACACAATGTTAATCATATTTTTTTTATTTAAATAGTTTTTGCCCGCGGGATCTTTTGCGTATTATCGGACAAGTAAGTAGTAGGGTAGTAAGGGAGAAGTGTTAGGTTTAAAAAGGTTCAAGCTTGCTTTATACAAAATTTCAATGCGTACTAGACAGATTTAATTCTCATTTATAATATTAATACAGATTATAAAATGTGTACATTGTATAACATTGGTTTAACAGTAATTTAAAAAAACACAGCGTGTATATACAAATAGATTCTTAGAAAATACAATTGTTTTAAATAAACATTAAAAACCATTGCCAGTAATATTTTCCTTGAATCTATTCTAGATGGTGCACTTCCAATTAGGGGAAGTCTGACAACCTTCATTAAAAAGATTAGTTATAATGATAAAACACCATAAACTCTAATAATATATTCAAACGAAAACAGTCCATATTATAGTGGTGTCTAATATCAAAATCCATTAAAAATATATGCTTTGAAGATAAGTATAAGGCACGTTTAGTACAAAGTGATTGATGTTTAAGAATAGCAATAAATCAGTTTGATATAATTTTGGTGTAACCGAGTCTTGTCTGTATTCATGGTCATGCTGTAGACTAAAAATTAAAGCGACTAAATATTCTGGTTGTATGTAAAAACCCCTTCGAGTTGGTACCGTCCATTTAATATTATTCTACCATCAACTTTCGTTATAAAGTAAAAATGTAAAGAATCTCCCTTAATTTTTGAGGAGACGGTTTGGAGTACAATCCACAACGCTGCTCCAATACGGGTTGGTGTTATACAAATGACAGATTTTTGCCTGACACAGGTTGTTGTTTTTGAAAGATTTTTCTCGTAGTGAGATTAATTATAAACATAAATTAAGGACTCGATTTTGAACCCGCAACAGTTAAGACTAACGTGTTCACTGGGCCATCTAATTGCAGTCACATGCCGGTGTTATTACAGACGCATCTAATTATAGTCCTGAAATTGAGATTCATGATACTGATACGCAATGACAATGTAAAAAAAGGTAACTATTTCTAGCAGTATTTGCGTCTATAGGCAGATATATAGCAGACCAATAATAATCAGATGGCATATTAGTCTACTACCAATCCTACCTTTAATACCTTAAATACCTTTTACCAATAAAGGTAAGTAAATAAATAAAAAAATCCCGTAAAAAGTACTAAACTAAATAGCTACAAGCGCCAAAACTGTGTGCAAAATTTGAGCTCAATCGGTGAATTGGAACTGTTTTAAAATTCATTTGCATGGCTTAAGCCACACATACTAAAATATGTAGTTAAATATAAGCTTGTAGTGCTTGTATATAAAACAAAATTTAATGTAATTTATAAAGTAATAACAACCTGTTTGCTCTTATTTTCCACATTAAAGTTTAAATTTTCACAAAACTTCTCTTTGTGAATGCTTACGTTACGTTTTCCAAATATTACTTTTCCAAGCGTTGTTAGTCAATCATGATAAAATATTTTATAAATATAGATCATTATTATTTCAAAGAAACATTTTGCTATGAAGGTTTCTTGGTAAGTAACATTAAGGGCTTCGTTAAAATAACTCTCGGAAACATAAACGTCTAAAAATATAAAACTCCTGTTTATGGAGTTTCGTCTTACGAAGATCCAAATTAAGTGTTCTTAAAAATAGGTCTAACGATGGCTCAATGGCCGTGAACGATTTGAAAGAAAACAGATGGCCAGTAACAAAGGAAGTTACTAATTAACTTTATGATTGATCAATGAAACCGACACGGTGTGTAAATCTAGTTATGGCTATGTATATGGCTATGTATATGGTACAGTAAATAGCTCGAAAATAGGTAGGCGGACTGGCAAACCCACCTGATGATAAGTCACCACCACCCTTACATCGTCAACCTTAAGTTAAGGAAATAAGAAGTTAAAACCCATATGCCAATATACAATGGCTCACTCACCTATCAAATCGGAAAGCCCTTCACCAAGTAACTTGAACTCCTAAAATTCTATAGTTATTATAATTGTAATATTATATATATATTTTTTTTTAATATACTTCATATTGAAAATAAACCGTAAGCTCTATTAATTCTATCAACGTACGTAAACTCTGGACTTACCTATAATAGATAAAGAAATACTAACTGGTGTTGGTAACTTCAAGTTGAATTTAATCTTCTAAAATGACAACTGAAAATGTTCTCCTCAGTTTTTACATGTTTAAATATCTTGATTTTAAGTTTTTGTTGGAATGCTACCGGATACGCTCGATTACTTCGTCGGCTTCAACGCAGCCGAGTATATAAGAATGTTAATAAAAAAACCGATTAAGTTTTATAAGTAGATTTTGTGTCGTACGTGATTTGTATCTCGATTTTGAGAAAACAAAAACACCTCATGAAAGGATATTTTGACCGTCAGGCTTTAAAGTTATGGAATACCTAACTATGCGATATCTATAAATCTCTGTTAATAGCTATTTTATTATATAATTTGTATTTATGTATCTGGTCACACTTCTGGTAACCCAAGAGCTGGCGCTTATTTAGCTCAAAGGCTGAGACTAGCGGTGCAGAGGCAATAGTGCCAGCGTCTTGGGTACAATGCCACAGCGTTTTGGGCATGTGTAGAGTTGACGCCGTGTTTTTGCTTTAAATTTGTAATATGTATTTTGTTCTTTTTATTTTAAATATGTATTTTGTTTCATTATGATATTATGTTTTAATTTTACACCCGTTCTATGTTATGTTAATTTATTTTTTACTTTTTCGTTATCGTCTCGCTACCTAATTTTGTAATTGCTGAAATTAAATATCGAATATTGCAATACAAATCTATACTAATATTATAAATGCAAGAGTACAGTTTGTCTGTTTGTTTGATGACATTTTATATGAAACAAGCTTGAACCCCAAGGAAGGACATCCGTGACAGCCAGTGAATGTCCCACTGCTGGGCTAAAGGCCTCCTCTCCTCTTTTTGAGGAGAATATTTGGAGCTTATTCCACCACGCTGCTCCAATGCGGGTTGGTGGAAAGGACATAGGCTACGTTTTTTTATCTAACACCCTAACACACGAGCAAAACCTATTATCTATTTACTTATTTATTACTATCCTATTATATGATGATGCACATGTATTACGAATATGTTTGTGTGTGCAATAAGTTTTATACATAAGATACTAAAAATTAAAATAAATCTATTATTTATTTGTTTATTTTTAATTTATTGCGTACAACCGATTACATTACAGTAATAGAAAAAAATGTGCGAAGGAAAATGGTGCGTAACATTGATTTTAACGGTTATAGTAATCTCTGATAGACCACTTTTGGTTAAATCATTGAGTAAGACAACGGGTTAAGTGCAGTTAAAGTAAGAAAATACAAATTAGGTATATTAAAATATGTTATGTTTTCGCTAATGTGGAATTAACTTTGTTACGTATGCCTATTTGAATAATACTTAAATATTCAAATTATTAAGTCGAAATTAAAAAAAAAAATTATTAACACAAAAAGAAGCACTTATTTCGAAATCACGGACTGAAATTTTATTTATTTGTATAGACTACTTACTCTGATCTGATATACATTCCAATTATAAAATCATGTACAGAGTATATTATATACAGAGTATTGTATAACATTATTTTTTCACCTCAACTTAACCCTACATTAGATTAAGAGTCGAGGACAATCACCAAGCCCCTGACATTGCTGGTGTGCGGCCAACCGTGTGACCTGCGTTGGTTATCGTGTCCCTTTTTTTTTTTTTTTTTTTTTTTTTTCGCTGGAAAAACGCCTTTACGCGTTTCCCCCACATGAAGTGGGGGGGTATGTGGGGCTCGCCAACGCTGAAGGCGTCGGAATACCCACTAAAAAACCAGCGGTACCCACGCCGTCTTTTCGGGGGACGCCACGGGATCGCTTGCGCATACTACCGTGACGTCCCGACGGTAGGCCCGCCTCTGCAGGCCTCCAAATTCTAAGGGGTTCTCGGGGTACAGAGACCCCCTAGCCCCGGCGACACTTACGGTGGGAGGAGAAGGTTCGCATAGTGCCGACGTCTTCTCCCCGGTCTTCTTCGGCGAAGCGAGTCAGCGGAAGCACTGTTCTCACGCTCCCGCTCCGCGGCCTCCTTCTGCGACATGACGTTTTCGCAGAAAGAGACCATCTCCTTCCAGCACCTCTCGCTACCGACCATGGCGTTTATCACGCTCGGCAACGAGAGGTCTTCGCCTACAATGGCCGCCAGGGAATGGCGCTGAGGCCCCCATGCAGCACACTCAATCAGAGTGTGACGCGCCGTGTCCGACGGCGCGCCGCACTCGTGGCAGGAGGGAGTGACCTCCCGCCTCGCTATCCGGTGCAGATACCTACCGAAGCAACCGTGTCCGGTAAGTACCTGCGTCAGCCTGAATGTGAGTGTGCCGTGACTCCGTTCCACCCAGCGACTCAAGTGGGGACGGACCGCCTCCACTGTCGCCAGGCCTGCCGAGGGGGACCCCAGGTCCTCCTCCCACCTGCGAATCAAGGCTCGCTTGGCTAGAGCCCTGACTCGCTCCACCTCCGCCAATCCTGGACGATCGCCGCTCGACCTCGCTTCCACCCGGAACCGGTACACTTCCGCAAGCACCTCTGCCTGGAGTTCCCAAGGCGGATCGCTCGCGAGAAGTGTCGCTGCCGTCCATGACACTGTACGGTAACCACGTATCGTTCTCACCGCTATTACTCTCTGTGGTCTACGAAGAAGAGCCTTGTTGCGAGCGGTGAGAGCGTCCACCCAGATGGGTGCACCGTACAGTGCCATGGAACGCACCACACCAACGTATAAACGCCGGCAAGGTGTTTCCGGCCCTCCTACGTTGGGTAGAAGGCGGCCCAAGGCGGCAGCGGCATTGATGAGCTTCAGGCTGAGTTGGTCAAAGTGCTGCCCGAAGCTCCATCTTCCATCCAGAATCAGGCCCAGATACCTCATCTGGGCCTGCACCTTAATCACCGTCCCCTGGACGGTGATAGACGCCCCTCGAGGGGGACCCCGACGTGGACCGTGGAATAGGAGGGCCTCCGTTTTTGTTATGGAGACCCTCAAGCCCAGCATTCTGATCCGATCCACCGTGAGCGAAACTCCGACCTCAGCCAGGCGGGCCGCCTCCTGAAAGGTACGTCCCGTCGCCGTGATGAGGGTGTCGTCCGCGTAGCACAGCACCCCCATCCCGGGAAGGACGGGTGCTCGTAGGAGCCAGTCAAAGCCAACGTTCCACAGGATTGGGCCGAGAACCGACCCCTGTGGAACGCCGCAACCTACTCGACGCCGGACAAGTCGCCCATCGCCCCCCTCCCACAGGACCACCCGATCCTGGAGGTATGCCCCCAACAGCCTTCTGAGATAGGAAGGCACCCCGTGATATCGAAGCGCCTCCTTTATTGTCCCGAAAGGAAGACTATTGAAGGCGTTCGCCACGTCCAGCGATACCGCCAGGACCACGTCCCCTCGGGCCACCGCCTCCATGGTCCGGGTCTTCAGGGTGTTCAGGGCATCGATGGTTGATCGACCTGCCCTGAACCCGAACTGAGCCTCTGAGAGACCCGGCCCCACCTCCTCGAGGTGCTGAACAAGACGGGCAGCGACAATCTTCTCGAAGAGCTTGCCCGTCTCATTCAGCAGCACAATTGGCCTGTATGCCGAAGAAGAGCTTAGTGGGCGCCCCTCCTTCGGCAACAGGACCAATTTTCCTTCCTTCCATAGCTTCGGGAACTGCCCACTGGAAAGACACTCGTCGAACAGTTCCCGAAGCCTCCCTCCTAGGTGTTCCAGGGCGTCACGCAGAACACGCCCTGGAACCCCGTCCGGACCCGGCGCTGTGGTTCTGCCCCTAAGTCGATCAAGGGCCATCTCCATCTCTCGCTCCGTGATCGGTGGTGGAGCCATATTGTGCTCTGTCATGGAGCGAGGGGCCATACTTGGTGGGACGTGCTCGCCTGGGTTAGGAAATAGTTCTCCAACCAGGCGCAGGAGGAGATCTGGCGGTAGCGTTTCCGTAACAGGAGCGCCGTGTGTGCGGAACTTCCCTCGCACACCACGATATGGGCGCCCCCACGGGTCCCTGTTCAGGCCCACCAGAAGCTCCTCTCTTGCTCTCTGCTTGGCACAACTTATCGCCTGCTGCAGCTCCTTTTTCAACTGGCGATAAGCGGCCCACAGCCGTCTTTCCAAGTCCGTGTCGAGACCGTTGCGCCTGCGACAGCGGACGTATGCCCTCCGCGCCCGGTTGCATGTTGCCCGCAGCTCTGCTATTTCGGGCGACCACCAATACACCTGACGGCGCGGTACCCTTCGCCGGGTCCTTGGCATGGCCGCATCGCACACCTCCTTTAGAGCACTGCGCATGCGGCCCGCCATCTCTTCGACGCTGGCGCCCTCCCTCCTTCCCGCGGAACCCCACCTCTGCACGATGGCAGCCTCCTTGACCAGCTCACGATTTAGCTGGCCAAGGGACCACCTCGGGAATGTGGTTGGTACCCTCAGAGGTTCCGCTGGCCTGCAGGAGTTAGAGATCTCAAATCGGATATATCTATGGTCCGACAGAGTCTCCACCTCCACCTCTACCCTCCAGTTCCTTACTCTGCGTGCTGCGACAGGGGTGGCGAACGATAGGTCCACCACGGACCCTCCCTGCTGCCGCACGCAAGTGTGCACATGCCCCCTATTAAGTAGAGACAGGCTGGAGAGTAGGGCCCACACCTGGACGGCCCTCCCTCGCGGATTCGTGGCAGGGTTTCCCCAGGCACGTGATTTTGCGTTAAAGTCACCGAGAACCACTGTCGGTTTCGGCGACTGCCTGGACACCGCAGCTCTGACAGTGCCAAGAAAGATCTCGAACTCCGCCAGGCCCCGGTTAGGGGAGAAGTACGTTCCCACAACTGTGTACTCTCCCCACCCCACCACTACGTAGCCCGAGCCCCTCTCAACGAGTGAAAGGGGGGGACCCGTTCCGCTCCGAGTGAGGATCGCCACGGTGCCATCCAAATCCCCTACCCAGTGAGGTAGGGAAGGGATGAAATAGGGCTCGCAGACCACAGCCAGGTCGATTTGCCACTCCGCCACGGACTGCAGTAGTAGGTCCTGAGCCCCGGCGCAGTGGTTGACATTCGTCTGGAGGAAGCTTAGCTTGTCTTTCATGATGACATGGCAGCTTCCTCCTCGGCTTGACGCCGTCCAACGTTATCGGTGGTCTGGGTGCCTAAGACCATCTTCCCTTTCGTGATGGGTGGGTTACACTCCCCTGACCCCATCACGTGTCCGAAAGGCCTACCGGCGTCCGTGCATACAGCGCAGCGCAATTTTCCGGTGCAGGTAGCTGACTTGTGGCCTTCGACACCACACCGGAAGCAAAGTCCCCCTCGTTCCGCCTTAGATGGGCAGAGCACCTTTGTGTGACCAAGGCCCATGCACTTGAAGCAGCGCAAAGGGCGCTGCTCCAGCACACACACTTTGGCCGAGCTCCACCCGACTAGGAGGCGACCGGCTTCGGACAGCATTTTCGCTACTGTAATGGGGCATGTCACCCGGACCATCCCCATAAAACCGGGACCACGCTGCATATCCCCACACCTAACCGCCTCTGGGGAGCAGTCCCCTGCGCGTGCTATTGCGGCAACCACCTTTTCTTTTGTGACGGAGTCATCGAGACCCGTCACCCTGAGGTCCACCTGCTTCACAGGCCGCACAACGTTGGCAACTCCGTCCAGCACAGTGCGGAGCTTCTGGGCTAGCTTCTCCGCCTGCTCTGTCTGTGCTTTCGGGAGTTCCAAGACCCTGGCTCCCGTTGCCGACCTCCTGACCTTGAGACCACCGCAGATCCCTAGATCCTGGAGCTTGACGCCCTGCTCGGCCCGCTCCAGGATGTGGGCGTAAGTCACGCCTTTTTCCTGCGCCTCCTGCTGCAGTGTGACGATTACTGCAGCCGTTCGAGGAGCTGCCAGCTTAGGTTTGACCATGGTTATCGTGTCCCTTGTGTCGAGATCATTGGATCACTATAGGACAAAAAAGTATTCAATTTGAGGTTTAGCCATGGACTATAAGTGCCTTTGCAACTACGCACAAGGTCACCAGATTATTTAAACTGTTCCTCATTATGCTATTACGTAACGGATTAAAATAATTAGAGATATTGATAGACAATTATCTTTTCTCAAAATATGTGATATTAAACCAATTAAAAATATTAACTTTTTACTTCGTAGATGTTTAAAACGGTCTCTTCTATAAACTGATAATTTTTTGGAATATCTTATTCTAGTATTCATTATTATCGATACCTATGTATGCAGAATATACATTTATTATATTTTTTGTCCATCTGATGATCCGTCATATATCCGTCGTATATGGTGACTATGATAGTTAAGGTTGCATATATATATGTAGCTATAGTGAAAACTGCAGGAAAAATGCATTCAGAAATTATAAAAATTAAGGTGGTGGTAAATTTACTTCCGTTTCTAAATATTTGCTATTGTATCCGTTTTAATAAAAACTATAATCGATTTCAGAACGTAATTTATATGTGATTATGAGAAAAAGTTTTACCCGTCTTAATTAAAACTGAATGACTGTTACCGGATTAATGTTAATGGACATTTTTTTTAATTGGATTTTTAAAGATCTGATAATAAGGATATTAAACATAAATAAATAGTAAAATTTATTACGAAACTCACCGCAAATTCACCATAATAATTATAAAATTTCAAGTATACACGCATCAAAATAGTATATCACCACAAGTTGTCTCTAACTCGTTTAAAACCGAGGGCCGCAGCTAGTAGCCTTGTTTGATCTTTAAGCTCAAAGGCGGATGAACGTTTTCCAACTAACGATACTGTTAATTGAATGTGTCTCGGACGGGAAGTGTGTTCAGTTTGCTTACGGTGCTTATTAATAGCATCTAATGGTTCACACAACTAACAATATATATGTAACTTGTATTTCAAATCGTTTGTGATTAGCTATAAAATCACTGTCAAAACTATTATGAAATTTGTAACATAGTTTTATTTTAAAATGCTTAAGCATCCGTTGATTATGAATTTTTAGGGGAGCAGATAAATGGGAGGTAATTTTTTGTGTAAATTTTACGTGTACAAAGTCGACGGACGGACAATTCGTAGCTTATACACGTACATTTGTACTTGTGTCAAAAAAAAAGCTAGCACCTAAAATTTAGGTACTTACTGCTACTACTAGGTACGAGTGTTATTGCCTGCTAATAATTATTGAATTGGTTATACCACTAGGTAATGTTTATATTAATAAATAATTTTTTTTTCTAAATCTGTATTATATATTAAGTACAATTTTACCTACTGTTAATAAAAATAAGACAAAATAATACTTGCCTAATATTCATACTAATTATTATGTTAATAACACGTAATTAACATTTAGATATGTTAATTAAATTATTATATATTGTACTAGATTCCGCCCGTGACTTCACGTGTGAGGGAGGATCCCTGACAACGTGTATGCAAAATATAATGATGATCGTTTGAATAGTTAAGACGTGAAAGCGAAACAAACAAACGAACGAACAATATCAAATATAGAGTATATTATCACAAAATGTAATCACCTCGATAAATTGAAATGAAAAACTTGCACCTCCAGAACCGAATCCAACTAAGTCATCTATAAAAACAGCCAAGTAATCGTCGTGAGCTCAGGAGCAGACGTATTCACCGTAATTCCGTATAAAAAACAAGGAACGGTGTCCGTCGGTCCGTGACGTCTTCCACGTGAAGAACGCTCCCACGCCCACCGCCGTCCGGGCCCCATACCATTTGATAGTCACTCACTTAGCCTACATTAATAAGATAATGAAACAGTAGCTACTTAAAGACGAAACTTTCTACAAGTTAACCGGAATATAGATAAGCATACATTGAAATTAAATTTATTTATTCATTCAGGATATACCAACAATATTTAATTGTTGATCGGTCGATGTTTATTACATGTATATGATAGTAACTTCTAAGTTTCTTGACGGTTCTCCGTAGAATACGTGTTCTAAACCGAATTTACCACCAAATAAGATTGGTTCGAGTCGCAAAGATTTGGAACGACCTGCCTGGGTCTACTTTTCCTGATAAGTTGAACTCTGGAACTTCTTTTGGATGTGCGTGTACCACCTTCGTCTTCATCTACACTTTCCATCAGGTGAGATGGAAGACAAATGCCTATTCCATTACAACTATAAAAAATAAATAAAAAAAATTGAATTGATCTTGTAAAATACTTTGTAAAATACTACGATACGTAGGTGCTTGTAACACTTGTAGGGAGCCTTTTATTACCCAACCGTGAAATGTTGACAACCGATTTATGGTGATATACTATTTTGATGCGTGTATTCTTGAAATGTTCTAATTATTACGGTCAATGTCGCATATAATTTTCTGACATTTCACGATTGTTTTCTGCAGTGAGAAACTCACCACAGAAACGAGTTTGTTCTTACAGAATATCCTTACTGTTTACTCTTTATACCAAATAAAAAATACTCAATCCATTAAAAATACATATATCTTATTTGGATATTCGAATTTAGAACAATAGGCCATATTTTTCCCACTATGATATTAAATTTATTTAAAAAATTAAATTGCGTTTTTTTATTACAACCTATATCTAAAAGTTTCTTTTAATAAATAAACAACTACTCAAGAGTAAGGTCAAGCACTGAACCAACGGATTACGTGGTTTTCAAGGCAGGAAAACACTGGCAACATCGAACTTCTACTAAAAACTCCTTCACATCGCCTCTAACATTGTTACTGGCCAAACCAAAACCACTCGACATTAGCGTGTCATAAATTATGCAGAGACATGTTATGATAATAAAATAAGATGAAAGAACAAACGAATCAGAGAGAATCGACAGCATCCATGGGTAAATGACCGCGTACCTGCCAAACCGGCAGTGATCTTGCATCAATAGACCATAAAATATAAGAAGACATAGTTTCGTAAGACCTAATGTTTATTAAATTATTTATAGCTAAATTTATGAGCGGTAGCGATAAGCGATTATGTATCGTTTTTGAGTCTCAATAATTTGTTTGGATTTGGTTTTTTCTTATTAAATTTATTAAATTTTATTAATAAAATCTTATGAACTCCTTCAATTAATAGCTATATTTAATTCGCCCTAATAAAAAAATCGTAAACTTCTCAACGTTTAATGTAATCGGTAGGTATCCGAAAGCAAAATGTACATTCTAAATTAATTATAAAAAATTATCATTATGATGTTACGTCAATAACATTTTTATTTTATTTATTATTCATTCAATAGATTGTAAAAAGTTGCTGACAAAAGATAGCTACATCGGTATATATGAATATTTCCCTTTAAAATCGGAACTTCGATTCCGAAACTAAACAACCACCTATTATTAGTATACTAGTATAGATTTGTGTTATAATCAAAATTTTAATTTTAAAATAACTTTAAACTTGTACCAAGTCACAAGTTCTCAAAGCAGCCGTGAATGCTTATTCAACACGAGTTCCGGGTCCCTTGGATAATATTATTTTACAAACACAGTAAACAGTATTATTATACGCGCCGAATGGGCGTGTACCTTGTGGATACAAGTAACAACGATCCAGTAATTTCACGATGGAATCAATGGAATTCTACAATAGAAATTTGACGACGAGGACGAGCTATGGGGCACCTGATGGTAAGTGGCCACCAACGCCCTTAGACATTGACATTGTAAGAAATGTTAACCATCGCTTACATCGCCAATGCGCCACCAACCTTGGGAACTAAGATGTTCAAACCGGAACACAACAATACCAAGTATTGCTGTTTTGCGGTAGAATATCTGTTGAGTGGGTGGTACCTACCCAGACGAGCTTGCACAAAGCCCTACCACCAGTGTTTCCTGGCTACTGACTAAGATATATGTAAAATAACAGCCTGATATTGATTGACGACTGAACTAAAGCTTTAGAAGAGGAGGCTTAGAGCATTATTTTAATATATTTACTACACACTACTCCTATAAAGTTGATACACATAGAAGATTTTCATCATTAACATAATTCCTAATACGCTAGCGACGCCACCGGCGAAAACGAGTATTATGTAAAACCTATTAATAAATATTTTATTAACAAGCAAATAATCAATCATTAGTCTGTTTTAAGACAATATTATTATAATTATTATTGATAAAAAACTACTATTAGCGTTCATAAAATAATACGATTAGATTTAATTACTAATATTATGGTTATACACTATGATTTCTGATACTATGGATGTTTTATTTTAACACGTAATTATAATTCATGTCATGGTCTATTTCTGCGTTTATATTCTTATCGCAAACTGTTAACTAATCAAATATTATTGAAATTTTATAGCTTATGTAAAGTAACACTAATTAAACTTAGAAGATAATATTATATTGTATGTATGTAATTAAATAAACTTATTCATTTATTTATTTCGTTACAGGTAAGGATCTTAATCGGTGGACACAAAAACACTTCTGCTACAAGGTTTGATAACCCTAAGAGTTGAATAATATTCATAATAGTGTGTAATAATTTTATAGAAGATATTAGTGCTACCAGAAATCAATTTAAGTAAAGTTACATTCCTGAACTAATAGACAATGCCTACAACTTACCCAAAAACCCGCAGCTTTTGAAAAAAAAAAACAGTTGACATAACTTTCTTTGTATCATCTGTTTTTGTTAAACTCGTCATCATTGTCAAAGTCATTTAGTCAAAAATAGAAGCGAAACACTATTTATTGACTGTCAAAAACCTTAAACTTGAAAATCACTCGAGAGGTAGAGAAAATATGCGAAATAATATATTTTTTCTCGAATTTGAGCCCGGGTTTCGCAAACCTTAACCGAAATGAATGCTTAGAGTATCTGCATATTGACCGAAGTTTATAGATTCAACCCAGGCAAGCAAAACTGTTTTTTCGTGTGTTTATAATTCGTCTCATGGTCGGCGATGAAGGCGAACATCATGAGGAATCCTGCATGTGCACCAACAATCCACATTGGAGCGACGTGGTTGAATAGGCTCCTAATCTTCTCCTCAAACAGAGAAGAGGCCTTGGCCCAGCAATGGGACATTTGCAGGCTATTAATTTCACTTCACGAACGCCTACAAGACAATCAAGGTAGTTTACAAATAAAGAAAACTTAAAAAAATCGTTAATAATTCATTTAATCGTTTCTACTTTGTATTAAGCACGCACATCGGTCGACCGAACAGACACACATTAGCAATTCAAAGAAGATCTCTATGTAATTTATCAACTATTACGTAACCTAGTTCTACACAATAAATCATATTCGTAAAAAATCTAAGATCGATAGAGCAGGTTTTGATGTGGTTTCTAAGATTATACAGGGTGACTGGTGAATTAGTATCAATACTTAAGGACGTGATATTTGACGACCATATATGACCAAAAAAAAATACATATAACATAAATATTAATAAACTTCTAAGTAAAGTTAACCAAAAGTTATGTAATTAATTACGCGTCATGTGGACGCCCTAGCTGCGCTGACGACACAACACCGTTATGTACATTTAGTTATCGCGCGGTACTTTCCCTACGTCCAAACACCGCCGCGTGTTAACAGGGTAGCAGGCTACCTTTGATAAACAAGCATGATCCAATCCCCCTTCATACTTTAAACCTGGCTTAGAACAGGCAAAAATACCAAAATATTTCACTCGTTTAAGCAACAAATTTGTTGACTAGGTAAATGATATGAACTTGGGACAAAAATTAACTGTTTACCTATCTTGGTATTTCCGGCGTATTTAAAAATTGAATCATACTTATTTACAACGATTGTCAATCATTTAACTACCTATTTACCTACATAACTACACTAACCTTAACAAATGTTCAAAGTGAGCTCCTGCTCGTGTGATACACAGTTCGGCACGTTTACGCATATTGTCTTTCACACGCTTTAACACGAATGGGTCACTTTACTACTCACAGTACTCACATTATTCTGCATTTGTGTATTGATGCCATACCTAATTACTAATTACGGGTCACACTCACACACGAAACATTAGGTATACGCGTAAGATCGATCGCTAGGGGCGCGCGCGCGGGAAGATGGACGAACCTTACGGCGGCGCTCGCCCGACTAACCTACTAACCTACTAATACTAATAAGCCGCGGGGCAGGGGTTGCGGGGGGGCAAACACTACGCCGCACGCGCCGCGGAAATATGTCCACACTTTATTTATTTAAAGTAAAATTTTTGTAAATTTGGTCAAAAATTAAGTACCTATTTTTTTTACATAATTCGAATGAGAATCATGTACCGATTATGCTCCTAAAATATTGATCCTAATTCACCAGTCACCCTGTATAAATGAAATGTCTATTCAGATACGTTTACTGGATATATATTATGTTATATCATTGTAATTTAAATATCAAAAGGAAACCGATGTTACGTCATCTGATATTTTATTTGAATTAAGTAACCTTAAAATTTGCCATAAAAATGCTAAGGATATTAAAACGATGAATTAATTCACAATTAACGATTTTATACCTATGCCATATTTTATAATACCTCTTAAATGGCACTGGTTGAATTTTTAATTAAAATATTTAAGTAGATTTAGCGCCCACGATTGTCGTTCAATATGCAAATAATTATATCATTCGATAGAGAAAAGAGCCTACTTATTTCTCAAAGGCCGGTAACTTACCTGCAAACCCTCGGGTGTTGCCGATGTCCATGGGCGTTGGTAGACACTTTCCATCAGGTGAGCCTCCTGCTCGTTTACATAAATAATAAAAATATTATAAATATTCGCGGTGATTATTTTAACAATGTGTCTTCTTCTTTCGAATGTCAAATCAATAATGATAGATGAGATGAGAATGAGAGAAAATTCAGTGTTTAACTGAAGAGTCGCTAAGCAAACCTTATCCATATAAGATTTCTTTACTCCTGTTGGAACTAATTCAACTAGAGGCTGTGATGTTTCAGACAATGACAGGTTTTCTTCCCATTCGTCCAAAGTAGTGACGAGTCCGAGATTGGACACTCTTTTTTTATCTATTATCTGTACAAAAATACCGCTTCTTGATTCGTAATTAATAATTAATATTTTATCTGTATTTTTAACACAACTCTATTTATATACAATTATTTTAATGTTACTTCCATATGAATGATGAATATCATAGATAATTTATCGATCGAAGGATCTTCGACCAATGATATTATGCCAATGTCAAAGTTGGTTATTTTTCTTCACTCCTGAGATTGGAATAGTCTATTTATAATTACATACATTATAACGCGTATAAAATAAAACGTATATAGGCGCACACATATATCTAGGTTATGACATAAAGTAGCTCGCGTCACATCGACTCATTAACCACGTCAGTCGTTGATGTAAGTTGTTTTTACTGCACTTTCTCCTAACCGCATTGTTTAATGATCCTCCTCATTGTGCTGTTACTCTGGAATAAAAAACCATACGATTCGTCGAGACTTCATAAATATTTCGTGTCTTATGTTACTCGTATTGACCTAATTAATTGGAAGCATAAACAGTAATGTTAATTATCTACAACTTATTTAATGACTTTATTTTAACAAATACAAATAAAAGATAAATCTAAAGTTTCCATTAGGTTAGTCAAGTTTAAAAAAACACTGAGATGGCCTAGACGTTAGAAAGTCATGAACGTTATTTACATTAAAACCTCAAATACAAACAAATTAAAATTAATAATTGCTACTCCACAAATCGTGATATTATTAAAAAATAAAAATTATTTAATTATAAAAAAAATCTTTTTTATCTGTGACTAAAATACAAATATTAAAAATAAACTAAAATCTCATTCCTCATTCGGAACGACTTCGATCCCTAAGACAAATAAGTTTATAAAAAAAACAAATAACAAAACGTAATTATTAATTCAATGTACACAGTTACCTAATTATTAAATAATTAGTAATATTTACAAACACTTCTATTGTATTAGGTAATGTAGGGTTTCATATCTAGAAGAATGGAATTTCAAAGTAAAAATTTCTGTCTCCAATTCGATGATTGTTAGGTTTTAATTGTCTAAAAACGTCTTGTTGTATATTTGTTCTCATTGTTTTATTATGTTAAACGTATTGAGATCTTATAAATAAACAATTTGACGAGCCGGTTGGCGTTGTTGGTAGATACTTGCCTTTCACGCCGAAGGTTGTGGGTTCGATTCCCACCCAGGACAGTCATTTGTGTGCATGAACATGCCTGTTTGTCCTGAGTCTGGGTGTAATTATCTATATGAGTATGTATTTACAAAAGAAAAGTAGTATATGAAGTATATCAGTTGTCTGGTTTCCATAGCACAAGCTCTGCTTAATTCGAGATCAGATGGCCGTGTGTGAATAATGTCCCAGGATATTATTATTATTATTGTACACTTATGTACAATAATACCCTGGAATTTAAGTAAATTATTTTTTTATTAACTATTATTAAAATCGATATAACACTCTTTACTTTTAAATAAATATTTTATAACGATCCTCTATTTAATAAAGTATTGAATGTTACAATTTAACCGGTGGAATGCGGTTAAAACTAGTTTTCTTGCCATAATTCAAAATTTTACAAATTCCTGCTATTTCTATTACGTTCAATGAATCAGTTTGTATTTGGAATTGTTCCAAGTAGTGCTTTGATGTTACTCATTCACTTTGGAGAGCCCAGTGCTCGACAGTAACATTTCACTGGACAAAAGGTTAATTTAAATATCATTATTTGCATAATTAATTGGCTCTATTGAAAGCTACAGTTTGTATCAAATTCATCACGTATATCGAAAGTACGTTATCGAAATTAAAATCATACAATAATTTAGTGATGACGTTGTTATATTTATTTATAAATGAGCCTTTAGCTATACATATATTTGCGTATGAAGACCCCTTTTCAGAGATATACCAACAATTACATGATAGATCACCAGTCTTACCACTTATATAATCATTTCTGTTTGAGAAGGTTAGGAGCGAATTCCACCACGTTGTTGCAATGCGGATTGGTTACAAAAACAAAAAAGCTACGAAATAATATAAAAATAATATTAAGTAACGTTTGTTTATCTGTATAATTATTAAACAAGAACCTTCTAGTTAGATAAGATAACATCGCTCTTATATATCAATTACATGCAAACAAATAATGATACATAACAATAATTCAAAGTCTCGTTCTTATTTATTTGCAAAATTATATAGAATTATTCACAATGATTTAATATTAAGTTTCAATGTTAATTTTAGTATTTTATTACTCGATCACGACGGCCTATTATCGAAACGCTATCACGAGTCCGAACGAGCCCTTCCATATAAGGGACAATGAAATGGTCGTAAGGAAATCTAGATATAGGCGGTCATTCAATAATTGAATGTATATTACAATCAAAATGGTAATATTGATAAGTTGAATAATTCAAATTATTCAAGCTAGATCATAAAACCATTTAACAGTAACATAACGTTTTTATAAATACAGAAGGTCCTGTGTTTAATTGTGTAATTTATATGACAATTTTAGAAGTTATTGATATTTAAGTTTTATTTATTATTAGATTTTATGTACAGTTTTATTGCAGTGTGTGTTGCTTTTTAGCGTAGGTCCCATCGATACTCTTCCACAATTCTCGGGGAGGTTTTTGTAAACCTAGTACTTCTAGTATATTTATTCCTCGGTCTTGTTTTAATTTGTTCATAAGACCTTTTACAATGATAGTAAAGATAAGCATTATTAGAGAGATATAAATCCCATGTTGTCTACTCGTCTGCGCGCGTAGCTGTGCTTTTAATTAAATATTATTTCAAATAAAAATTACCATTAAGTAACAAATCACGGTCTTATCAAATACTAGTATTCGTATTAGACACATAATTTCAAAAGACCGATTACATTCTCGAGCGGACAGTTTGTAGTCTGCTTTCAAACTTTGCTTGCTTTTACTTGAAGAGTTAAAAAATAGCCGTTACTTTTATTATTATGTAAAAGGTAGTTTAGTTTCAAATGCTTAATTGTTACTTTTTTATGTCACACTATGCTGTGAAAAATGTGAGGAAACCTGTATTTGTTCCAATTACTTCGAACAGTGTATTCATAAACTTACATTTGAGCAGTTTGGTGAAATAGACTACAAACCTTCTCCTCCAGAGAATGTGTAAGCTTTACCAAGCTGTTTGAAGTGGTAATGTTGATTTGTTGTTGTTATATTAACTACTTACCTTACTTATCTATTGTTTACCAGTATAGCTTTTATTAATAAATATAATTTGTGTATTTATTTTTTTATATAAAAGTTCATGTCAGTTATATGTAGGTATCTAGTACAACAAACGAAATTTTTAGTACGAATTATTTCCAAATTATTCACATGCGGGTCCACTGTGTAATAGTATTCGTGTTTTCCGTTACTCGGATTCTACAAGAGCTAAATACTAAATATATAACGTCCGGTGATTGAACTCTCGACCGATTTTGCTAAATCTAACGAGTTTTCGATAACAATTTGCGAAATTTGTCAGCGTCATGCTTTAAAATGCCTTTTCATGCCGAATCATCTCATTAAAACAATCAATGGGAACATCAATTGAAATTGGTAGAATCATAAACAAGAAGAGCCTCATTTTAATAAATATGTAGGCAGACGGACAAGTGGCCCTGATGGTCATCGTTGTTCTCATGTCTATATTCTTACATTGGAGCAGTAAGAAATATTATATAACCAGTCCTTACATAGCCAATGTCCCATCGACTTTGAGAACTAAGATGTTATGTCTGTGCCTGGCTGTGCTGGCTACACTGGCTCTCTCGTCCTTTAGACCGGAATAAGTAAATACTAAGTATTGTGGGTACTCAACTATCCTTGGGCTTGCACAAAGCGTTCACGATATAACCCGTCAATGCTAAATCCTAACTAAAGAAGTCAAATCAGGTATTTGACTAGCAAAGCACAAATTAATTTACATATTGATCAATTTTTATATATAATATACAAATAATATTCATTTAGTGAATGGTCAGCGATGAACAAGAAAACACTTCTTACAGTTTTAAACCAGATTAAAAAAAGAAGGAAGTTCTAAATTCCTCCGTAAGTATATAATATAGATATATAAAGTTCCTATAACGATACTGACTCACCTTTCAAACCAGGACACAACATTATCAAGTATTCCTATTATGCGGTAGTATATGTAATCGCCATACCACCAAGTAAATGAAATTTAAGAGCAATTGTGACCAAGATCACTTCCACGTAGATCTTACATATACGACTTAGGCACTATCAGTCCTTAATAGTTTCCTGAGAATTCTTTCATCTGCCACAATAAGTGTCTCCTTGACTCAGGGCGTATCACGTGCCAAATTCAAATTAAATTCATCGAATTATTTCCGCATGATAACGATAGTCCAGCATTTTATTTATAACTATAGAATATTAGTCACCGTTAAACCAATATACTCGTAACATGGACTCATAACTACAAGATTTTCTATATGTTAATATTTCACAACGTTTTTCTTAAACTATAAATGAAAGAAAAGCTGATCATAGAATTCCTTTTAATTTTAAAATATATTTTTTTAACATTATTTTGTTCTACATAATTTAGACGCCGTGTTGTAACCTATAAAATGTATGAGATTTTATAGGTCACAACACGGCGTCATGTTTTACCAAAAAACTTTTTTATTTGTGAATCTAAAAACTTTTTACATGAATATTTTGGATAAAATAAATTAATGATTACATTATTTTTAAAAAAAGTAACAGCCTATTTATCTCCCACTGCAAGGCTATGTCCTCTCCTTTAGAGAGAAGATTTGAAGCTTGATCCACCACACGCTCCACGTTACACGTGTGGCAGATTTTCATCGAGTACATGTAAGAAGATGCAGAAATTAGGTACATGAGAAAACAGTAATGCTTGCCTGGATCTGTACGACCTTCCACGTATTCTTTCGAAGTGCTTTAAGTATACTCAGGATGCAATTAATATTTCAAGTGTCGCAATAAAGTACGGTGAGTAAATTGATTCATTTTTTCCCAGCGTCTGACGCGGTCAATATTATGCAATCATAATAGACGCGATATTACTTCCTTTATTATTTGACAACCTTGTGTTCACGGTTCGTGCAAAAGAGACAACTAGATAACCTTCTTAGACTTTTTGTTAGTAAAAACGTTTCATGTAAACTTCGACGTTTTAAAAAATTTTAATTTAATAATTTTTTCATAAGCTTACAACTTATACCGGCTTTCGCTTTTGTCAATCATAATTCGAAACTTTCTAAATATTTCGAGCAAAATATATCTCAAACGTCTAATTAGTACAATGAAAAAAAATATTAAATTAAACTACTACACAATTCAGTATACGACAGAAGATAAATTGTATTCGACGTCTTATTTAGCTGATGAAGAAATAATACAACGGTACAAATATACATGTACTATTCTAGTACATACCACCTGACAAAGACAAAACATCAACGAAAATCGGAGCATTAAGAGCTAGATTTACGAGGCGGTTATTATAAAAGCATCCACATTAGAATCACAGCTAACTGCGGTTTAACGGTAACCATTTAACGCGTCCTAGTTCACCAATATACTGCGCTAATGCTATGGCAATAATTTTCAAAATTTCTTTGAAAAACTAAACGTTAGCTGCAACATTCTAAATAGGAAGGAAAACATACATTATTTGCTCATGTTACTATTTTCTCAAATTATGTTCAAAAATAGAAATCATTATATTGGTTGAGAAATAAAATAACTTGTCTATGAAGATAATAAGATATACTTATTTGAATTTGCAACTGTTTAAACAACATGGCTTCTGGTAAAATTTATATCTTATAGCTTTCGAATTTCGAATGACTTTTTGCTGTACTCGAAGTCCTTAAGATGAGCAAAATTTTAGATTTAGTTTAGGCTTAGGTTAATTAAGCAAGCAATAATTTAAAATGTATTTTATTAGAGGTTAATTCCAGTCAGTTCAAAAATCTAACTTTTTTACCGAGGAAAGTTCCGACAAGGGAGACCAGGTGAAGGAACGCTTCAGGTTAATGGAGTAGAAAAAAACAAACTTTTCTAGCACAAACCATGTTATGACTTATAGTTATATGAACAAAAATATTATATATATAAATAATACAACTTTTTTCGATCCAATGTTACACTAAATACAATATTATAGTAAAAACTTTTTGTTCCACAATGTAGACCAAGCCTAACTAAGTAATATATGTCATAAAGTCTTATTTAAAACATCCATATGCGAGAAATTCATTAACGGACAACTAGTTTTGGAGGAGGCTGATCCTTGTTTCTAACAAAAATAAACTACTAGCTATCAAAAACCTATTGCAAACTGGTTTTGATCAGATGATTGTATTTCTTGTGGTGACGTCATCAAAAATGTAATAAGACATAGTTTTTTATACGTCTACGAAATCCGTAACCGGTGTTTTATATCAGTTCATTAACCCTTGCCTATATAATATCAAAACTAATCATGCAAGTAAATTTAAAGCCAATAAAATTAATAATATCCTTTAAACCACACTGCAGACGTAATTCTAAGTACTTGCAATGGAAAGGTCATTCACGTCAGTCAATTGTTTAATTTATAGAAGCCGAAGCGAACCCGCAATGAGACAAATTACTTTGTTACCCTGCGTGCCATGATAATTGATATAACTTTAACAGGGCGTCTTGCCTGCGACACTAAAGCTGAATAAGCCACCAAAATATCTTACGAAGTTATAATGTCTACTTCGGTTTATGTAAAATGTTTTTTCATCTTTTAGTGTCACGTTTTTTGACTCGATATTTATGTTTGTAGAAAGTATATACTTGTCGAAAGTGTTTTGTAATGTATTTGTGTGATAAGCCCAAGTTGTTTTCGGAAATGAATTTGGTGGAACTCTTTTGATAGATCTATCACTACAAGATCCTTAAGCATATGATGTTTACTTTATTACATCAAAACAAAAAAACAACCACAATTTGCAAAATATCAATCATCATACTACTTGGGAATTTGATGGAGATATGTTTATTATTATTACTTCGCAATGCTTGAACGAAACAAATTCGAAATATGTCGATAATATATTCAAGAAACTTTTTCAAACATGTTACAAGATTAAATTAAAGACCCATTACCATTACCGAAACAATCTATGAACTCCTGTGAACATATCAGATACCTATAACTATAGTATAGTAAAGTAACTTACTTTACTATACTATATATCCAGCAATGTCCCACTCCTGGGCCGGGGCAAAGGTAAGCTCCTCGGGAAAAGGTGAGGAGCTTATGACGCTGCACTGAGTGCTAATGGATTCACTTGAATACCAGACAAACAAAGATCTGTCCTCTCGAGATGCTCGTGTTCAAATTATTATTTAAGCTATAAGTATTAAAAGTGCATCCATCGCTCTATCTTTATAAATAATATAACAGTATTCATTACTATTCGCAGATTTATTCAACGTAAACAAATCGGTTATGCTCTGTTACGACCGACGGTGTCAGATTTTATGCTGTTTCGTTGAAAGCTGTACAAATATTCAGTGAAACCCGACACGCCCCGGGTATGAGTGAGCATGTTTGCCGAATCGTGTCCGCAGCCCGTAGCTTGTTACGTCTCTAAATGTATTTTTTTTTAAACATAACTTCATATTTTGTTAAATATTTTACTAAACTCTACAAGCAATTTATGCGGGTTGTTTTTCGCATTCTTAAACTGTATTAAACCTAAGTATTACTTGGATTTAATACAGCTTTTATGAAATTTAGCAGTTATTATGTGTGGGTTATCTTACCACAATTTAACACCACCAGACCAATTGAGCTTATATTTTGAGCTTTTAATACCGGCGATCACTCACAATACAATCTAATATACTCTACATCCCACACCGATACTAGCTGTTGATTTCATTTATCTTGTAAAATGACTTTCAAAAGTGTTTGTAAGTGTAGACATTTAAATGAAGTATATTTTAGATTTTGGTCTTTACTATATTATTGTATAGTATAATAATTTAAGTATGTTATTGATTTTAAATAATTAAAGGTTATTTTTATATAAAAAAAAAATCAAAATATATACTTTAATAAAAATGCAACAATGCTAGCAGCATTGAAACCTAATACCCGATCTTATGGGCGATTTTTTTTAAATATTTATCATACATAGAATAAATAGAAGTTTATTTATAATAGGCATATCAAATTAATGAATGAGGAATTCATTTATTACAGATATTAATTTAAAATAATACAACGTCAATGAAAGTTATGCAATTAATTAAGTTATAAAAAAACATTTAATTTTGCAACTGTCTCGACATAAATTAGCGAATGAATCTTTCATTGAGTCCATTAAACGAGTGCGTTCTCTTAAGCCGGAACTTTATAATTTTAAACGAATTGAATGTGCTGCAAATAAATAAAAACCTTCACTACTACTACTACAAAAGTAATTTTAAACAAATGAAACTAAATACAATTTAAATGATTTCATCTCATTTCATTTAATTATTTCGGTTTTAGTTACATGTTATATAATACTTAAAATAATAAGGTATGTAAGTTTATTGCTGGAATACCAAATAAATAAATAAATATAATATTAAAATAAAACATACTTTGTTATTTTTAAATATGACTAAATATATTTAAGCTATAATATTAATATACCAATTTAATTTATAACGTTGCTTAAATTATTTAATTAACAAATAATCTTCTCGTATGTTCGTATCGGTCTAGACATTTAAAATCGTTATTATTGACATTTCCGCAATCATTCAGGTTAATATTTGGAATACTCGACAGATATCCGGCAGTGCTCTTCTCATCGTCACAAAACATCTCCTCGATACCGTTAATGAAATCGGAATCGTTAATATAAATTTTGAATGAAGAATTTAGTCGTAAGATAATAGTGTTTTTGTTACACGAACTAATTGTTTTGTAAACCAAAAACGATTGCTGAATCCATATCCCCTAAGAGACCGTCAGAGCATTGTTCGCTCACATCTGTTAAGCAATGCCTCGCAACTTCCTCCAGTTGTCTTCAACATGTGTGAGATTAACATCAATGACGTCTGCACTGAATAATATATGAGTCGGTGTTACGAATATGAACATCGTTTTAAGCGATTATTTAAATACAATTATTATTTAATTACCATATTGTACGTACTGATAAATTAGAAGGACAGGGGAACAATTCTACTAATCTAACACGATACGTTCCCGATTCAATTCCAATCCAACTTTTACTATTCATATTCGTTTGTGTTGGCGGCATATATACAAGGCGTAGACTGAAAAGCAGCCTACCTGAGACTACGACCTTTTCACCAAATTATCAAACATCACATTGTTAACTCTTTTTATGGTTTTGTACTTAAATTTTGTCTTTGTTTCTTTTTGGTAAATAAAGTTATTTTATTATTATTATTATTCTATATTTATTACGAACCGAAATGATGTTAACAAAGATGATTAAAAATATTATATTCCTTGTGCTTGTAATACACGAGTATTCCTGTTTGGTGTTAGAATCATTGATGAGTGGATGGTACCCCAATACGACGGTACAAATCCCAGCCACAGAGCACTGGTGGTAATAATAACATTAAAGCCAACAAAAATTTGAGACATGATTTTGCGACAATTTTTTTGTATACTTAAGAAGTACCTACATGATGTTTAAAATGGAAAAAAATCGTACAAAAAACAATTAGTTCCCTTATATATATATATATAAGGGATTAGTTCCCTTATATATATATATATATATAAGGGAACTAATATAGTTCCAATAATATATATATACAGGGTGACTGGTGAATTAGTATCAATACTTAAGGACGTGATATTTGACGACCATATATGACCAAAAAAAAATACATATAACATAAATATTAATAAACTTCTAAGTAAAGTTAACCAAAAGTTATGTAATTAATTACGCGTCATGTGGACGCCCTAGCTGCGCTGACGACACAACACAGTTAGGTACATTTAGTTATCGCGCGGTACTTTACCTACGTCCAAACGCCGCCGCGTGTTAACAGGGTAGCAGGCTACCTTTGATAAACAAGCATGATCCAATCCCCCTTCATACTTTAAACCTGGCTTAGAACAGGCAAAAATACCAAAATATTTCACTCGTTTAAGCAACAAATTTGTTGACTAGGTAAATGATATGAACTTGGGACAAAAATTAACTGTTTACCTATCTTGGTATTTCCGGCGTATTTAAAAATGGAATCATACTTATTTACAACGATTGTCAATCATTTAACTACCTATTTACCTACATAACTACACTAACCTTAAGAAATGTTCAAAGTGAGCTCCTGCTCGTGTGATACACAGTTCGGCACGTTTACGCATATTGTCTTTCACACGCTTTAACACGAATGGGTCACTTTACTACTCACAGTACTCACATTATTCTGCATTTGTGTATTGATAAGCCATACCTAATTACTAATTACGGGTCACACTCACACACGAAACATTAGGTATACGCGTAAGATCGATCGCTAGGGGCGCGCGCGCGGGAAGATGGACGAACCTTACGGCGGCGCTCGCCCGACTAACCTACTAACCTACTAATACTAATAAGCCGCGGGGCAGGGGTTGCGGGGGGGCAAACACCACGCCGCACGCGCCGCGGAAATATGTCCACACTTTATTTATTTAAAGTAAAATTTTTGTAAATTTGGTCAAAAATTAAGTACCTATTTTTTTTACATAATTCGAATGAGAATCATGTACCGATTATGCTCCTAAAATATTGATCCTAATTCACCAGTCACCCTGTATATATTATTTGAACTAAATTATTGGAACTAATTAAATTAAAACTATATATATTAAAGCTTATAAAATGATATAACTGACAAACGACTTCTGATGATTACTTAATAATTTCTTTCAACAGTTTCGTAATAAAATGACGTTAAAACAAAATAATAACGATATAAGATTTAAAAAGCATTTCTTGTGCAAACTGCCCGTGTAGCAATGTAACGGTAAGAAAAACGTGACTTCTGTTTAAGATGCTATCTCATTCAGCGAACGGCCCAATACGAAGGTAATTACTATTGAAGATAAAAATGTCCGCCTAAAGCGTTACTCTAACGTCCATTATTGTTATGTTGTGTAGAAAATTACGTTTGGAATTTATGAGGAAAGTATACCAGTATGTAAGAATATATAGAAATAGAATTCTTCTTAAATTGTGTTACCGTGTCAGGACTATAGAGGATTAGGGCTTTTTCGTTTACTTTTTCACCTATGTACGTGGTCACCACAGTCCATAGACATTTGCGATGTAAGAAATATTAATCATTTACATCGCCAATGCGCCACGAACCTTTGGAACTAATACGTTATGGCCCTTAAGCCGGTAGTTACACTGGCTCGCTTACCCTGCAAAACGGAACACAATAATACTTAATATTGATGGCTATTATAATTCCAAAAGAATAGAACATTGAGAGAATAAAATTGAACTAAATTATTTAAATTTTTTACTTTTATAGTACATACTAACTTCTACAACAATAAACTTTTTATAAGGTTATCTGTGTCTTTAGAAAAAAATATCCACGCTCGGTCGCTCATTATTCAGATGTACGTCTGTAAACATTTCCAGTTTCCAGTTTCAAAATAGTAAAAGTAGAACGCAGCATCTCCAAGTTGAATCGCAGTTCTGATTTTCTGATCGAAAAATAAATTAACGTTGTCAACAAAAGACTTACATATATATGGTATTTGTATAATACATGTTAAACAAATTTACCCTTATCTTAACTAACCATAATATCTGGTAACAATAATTTTAGACGTTAACTTATAAAAACAATGCATCGCTCCCTTAAAGCAATAAGCCCAAGTAAACAGTGAACCTTTGACCGAGCAAAAACAGACAAATAAATCCAAGAGTATTGAGAACAACTCCATAGCATAGCCGCAGCCATTCATAAGTGTGAGCGAGCGAGATGGAAGCGGAGAAAACATATGCGTGTTCGACAGAGCAAGGAAGATTGCATTCCGACGGGCGCAACGCCGCATTGCGCCCGCACATCAAGTGTTGCTATATATTATAACCTAACGATTCCCAATTTTATTGGTAAGAGGCGTGTCATTAGTTCTAAATTAAAGCATCAATTTCAATGTAAAACACCAACCCACGTTATTATATAATATTTCGATATTTATTAAAAAAGAAAGCCGGTACGTTTTCATATTTCGTTTCGTTCGTTCGTTCCTAATATTATAATGATTTATAAAATGTTTCACTTACGTAATTAATCGAAAGAAGCTCAATATGTATATATTTACATAACTAAGCAAAAACAACTATATAATAGTTTAATTATAAAATTCCTTGAGAGCTGTTATTTAACTTTATAAGAACTACGACTCCTGAAAGGGAATCGTGCTTGTGACTGGTAATATTCTGTCTCAGCTGCTCCGGCTCCGCACCGCCACTCACTTGCGTACGCGCATCGTAACGAATCGGACGTTTGTACTCGCGCGTTAGTGAAATAAAAACATCGGTCTCGTGACGATCACTATTGTACTCGACAATCCGATCAATGAGAAATTATAACAAGTGACGTCACAAGCCGAAACGAACTCTGTTTTGGTGAACCCGTGTATATAAGTGCAAAAGTGTGCTGTGTTTTGTGTGCGTAATTCGAAGAAACGCCGAGGGTACTTTCACTGGACTGAAAGTTTTTAAATATTCATTCGGAGCTTCTTATTATTATAAGGATGTGTCAGGAATGCGAACAGCAATAAGGTGAATATTAACATATAATTTGTAATTAAAAAGCTAATATACAAAACAATGTCACACCGAAAGGCTTGATTACACGTAAAAATGGCTTTAAATTATAATTATAAATCAATCGTTGCGAACGTTAAAGCTATCCAAATCTGATTTATCGACTTTAATTGAAATATAAATAATAAAATTTATTGATAAAGCCGTAACTTTAGTTATTTGCGAACGCAGTTGTTTTTTAAGCAAGCTTTTACGTTAATGTATTGCAGACTTAGACGAGTATTTTTTGCAGACAGAAAAACTAATAAAGAATTTTTATTGACAATTGTCGTGCAGCGGCACGTAAATCATTTTTGTTCAGAATATCTTACTTATATCGTTATCTAAAGATATTCTATCATCTTGATCTATTTGCTCTCATATATTACAGATAAAAAATACTTATCTGACTCTTTTGACATAATCTTGACTTAGTACAAAGTTAATTTTTGTTTTTGCAAAATAAAATTCATGAAATGATATAGTAGTAAGTAAAAGTAACAACTTTTAAATGTTCCACAGCTGGGCAAATGCCTTTTCAGTTTTTGGAGAAGGTTCGGTGAAAAAATTGTGTTTTTATTTATTTTTTTAAATTAACGACCCATGTAGGGTTCCTCACGATATTTTTTTACACTGCCGAACACGAGATGTATTCACCAATTAAGCACATGAAAATGATTAAGATTCACGTGTTCTTACCACTGAGCCATATCGGCTCAAGTGAACTAATCGATCAAGAACTTTTATTTGTTTGTAGAGCGTAATATAGCAGAGCTATTAACAATTCTCATGGAGTATTCTATATAAGATGACAAACCATAAGCCATAATGGCCCTTAAAATTTTGTCCTTTATGTAATTATTATAACTATATTCGATAAACAAGAAGTTTTTAAATACATACATTTGAATTGACGTATTTTTTTAAATTTGATATTACGGCCATCACAGATAAAACATTCATAACCAGATTAAAAAAAAAAACTGTGTTATGATTTCTATTGAAACATATCGTACATACTTATATCATGTATATGTAATAACGAGAGTCTAATAGATCTTGAATAAATGAATAATGTATCGGTAATGAAATCATATCCATAAGAAATATGTTCGTGAGTCACGTAGTAACCGATTCATCTGATTGTTCGGATAATTTTGCATCAATTACATTATTTAAAAAAAAAAACACATTCGTAAAGAAGTACATTTCAATAGTATTCTATTAGCTATTCCATCCCAAACCATAGATACGCGAAATGATATAAGTTTTTAATCTAGGACTTAACTTTGATATGGTATAGTGGCGAAAAACTCCCGAAATTTCCCAAGGAGGATTAAAGTCAAGCTCTCATAAATGTGAATAAAATAAATATATTAGCAACACATTTTATTCTTGCATAGTGTATTTCTGTTTAAAATGTCTTAAATTCATTCATCAAATTTTTAATAAAAAAATCCCTTTTTTTCTTAAACTAATGATCCAAATCATTTTGGGTAAAGGTCAATTGTTTTTACGTCATTGCAATTTATTCTCGTTTATATAAACTGTAATGAATCGTAATTTACGCGCTTTTTTTTAAATTTAGAACTTGATAGGTGATTTAATTCTTTTCTGTATTATACTCAAGATTTACGCATAACTGGTAAATATGAATTGCTAATATTCTTTTTCTTTTTTAATTTACTACTCCTCTACTTAATTTACTACATCATAATCACTTTATTACTCTCCAACACCAAATTAATATTACTCATTCTTATTACATCGCACGAATCACTTTATTTTTACAATTTAACATCAATCAAAGTTTATCGCTGCAAAGAATATATCATTGATTGTTAATGCCTTGTCTTTTTGATTTTATTAGCTTTTACTTATTGGTTCCGCACAAACGGCTTCGTAATGTAACGAAATTAACATATATGTATATTACGCCACCGACAGACACTTGCGCTGTTTGATAACAACGAACTGTTGGTTCGTTTCGATCAATTAAACTGTTTATTTATCGTGATAACGTGTTCTAATTTCAAATTATTTAAAACGTATAGAATCTTTTTCGTCTAGAAATAATGATAGAGTAAATTCAATTTTCCGAAAAGTGTTTAATTTTTTTGTGTTAAATAATGTTTGGAGCTCCAAATTAAAAAAATGGTTCATATTATTTTCCAGCGCTGTTTAAGCGGTTTTTCATTTACGTAATATATTGTTGATAAAAACCGTGGAGCTTTGTTCATTCTCATACATGATACACAAATTTAATTGTAGGTGTTATTATTAATCATATATTAATTTCTTGTCTGATTTTCTCGATAGAATCTAGTTTAATTAAATTTTTAAATAACAATGGGCTTGTAAAAGTGTACTTAAATAGAGAGTACCTATTTTAACTTTGTTTATTTTTACACATATCCCATGTATGTAAAAATTCAAATCAAAGAAAACTACGAACGTTCCAACAAAATGCGGACATTGATTTTCGAGATAAGATGTTACAAAAAATTATGTATCGCATGTTTAACAAACATTACATCTAATACCCAATAAATACCATTTCCACATCGTTTTAAACAATCACAATAAATCAAACGAAAGCGCTTTAGCAATACTATAAACCATAAAAGGAAAAAAAAACGATGTGTGAACTTAGCACTTGAACACGATAAATGGAGTACCCGTTAATATATTTTAGTCTTGCTTGGGAACTGTGACATATGGAAGAAATACGTCAAGCATCGGCGACAGATGAATGGTCCCAGTGTGAAAAGATATTCCCTTCCTTGAACATTGACACTTATCTAATTTAGATATATTTTAAAATATCTACACTAATGTAAAAAGCTGTTGGGTTTGTTTTTTTTTTACACGTGCTTTAACAATAGATTAACTTGGTTTTTTTTTTGCGTTACATATACCATTAGTTGAGGTTTTAAATACTATACAACATTACAGATGAAATTAGCGGTACAGTTTGATTAGTTATATATAACTATTCTAATTTATTTATTATAAATATTATTGCATATAATTTATATTAATGTTTTGATTTAAAAATGTGTTTTTTTAACGATTATTTTCGTTATAACCAACTTTCAGAACCGGTATTATCGATTACCTGTTAGAAAAATACTTATAAAAGTATATTTGAATGAAAATAAAATCATTTAATTTAAAGATTTTCGGAAAAATTAAAACAAACATTTTGGTTTAATAAATAAAATAAAATAATTAAAAATATATCAGTCAAAAATAAAAATACAAACTGGTGCTAATGCATACATTCGATAAAATTGTTCTGTTTCTTCGAATTCTATTTTTAAATATAGGAATTCTAAATTTAGATATATGAATTTCGTAACTACAAAACAGATAATATATAATTTGTTAAATTATAATGTCATAATACGTGAAATTAAAAAAAAAACAATAGTAATTTTCGCCCAATTATATTTCCATCAAGTCGAAACGTCTTGGACGTACACACATATTTCATTTATATACATTCCCATGCATTGTCCGGTGCCCTATTGTGTGATCGAACAAGGCCCTATTGACGGGACAAAATCATTGTTTTGTACGTGCTCGGACACACCTCGGTTGATTTATTATTTAAAACAAAGTTCAAGTTCGCCATACTAAATTGTAAGTTACAACTTGCAAGCATCATAAAAAAACTGGACGTCGCATACAGACGGACGAATGGATTACGTGATGTTAAGTGGTCACCTTCGCTTTAGATGTATGTAACTATTTATAAAAAAATAAATTTTAAATCTTAAAAACGTCAACTGACACACATTCCGAGCCACCTGGACTATGACGCCAAAAGTTTTTAATCCTGATACATAGATTGTGATGCCTAGGAATACAAAAAGCATGCATATATATAAATAATATTAATATAAATTAATCCCACGCTGTCACGATTGGTACGTTAATTATTTTTAATATTTATTTGTATTTATTTAAGGCTTTAATGTAAATATTTAAAATAATAAAGATAATATATATCTAAAGCACGATATATTCAATTATTTATCATTAATAATATATTTCCATTTCACACATAGAAACATTAAAAAAAAAAACAATACTATTGTCCTTAAGTAGACGCCATATTGAATTTAGTATGACGTAACAGTTACATAGCCTATAATCACAGGCCGAACGAGATGCTTCTAATGTTACCTAATTTGTCAGACTATTATTGGTTTAATTAAAGGTACGTGCTGAAATCGTAACCCTGCTTTTGACATCGCCGTAGTCGGTTAAAAAATTAAACGAGTGAACGGGATTAGATGGCCACTTATAGAGTTAATAATGATCGGGTGCTGTTCATAATAGCCGTGACTAAATGCCGAACGTGGTTCCGTTAAAGTCATCCAATTAACTGTCTAGTTAAGAAAACCTCGATGTTGTCCGTCTTCAAGAACCATAAATATCAGCCAGGAATGGTTGTGCCGTCTGAAGACCACCCGCTTCGCTTAGCGGAATTTAAATTTTAGTATTTTTTTTTTTAATAGATAAAAAATATCTTCTATTTAAAGAAATTATCGACTTTTATATCAATTTGAAATTGCATCGGTTTTTAATTGAATTGAATATTTATAATATAAGATACACGTTGAAATTAGGCATAAGTTTTTTTATAGAAAATAATAAATGAAAATGATGCTAATTTGCTACATGTTGGTAAACGATTTCTATAAGCCATAGACAACTGTACTTTATTTTCTGTAATAATAATAAAAAATATATTCTATTATAAAGACAAACCGCTCTTTATACTGCCCATGGAATCTCATATACAAATATATCACACGAAACAGATATAATCTCGGACATACAAAAATAGGGTAAGATAAATCAACCTTTCATCTCCTTTCCTTATAATACTTATGTTCAATTTTACGATATTTATAAACCCAAAGGAACTTAAGGCATTTATACACGTACAATATAACGCCACGTAAAACTCAATACTGTTGATTTAGTAGTTCGGTAGTAGGATGGGGTCAATAGCTTTTATCTAATAATAGTCTAAATGTAGGTATTTATAAATAGATGCTCTGCACTTTGGGTGGGTGCATAGGGCTGCCAACTCAACTATGTGATCGGGAAATACTAAACGAGGAAGCTAGGGTTGCCGATCTTTAAGAACCAGAATGCTACGTTGTTACGTTGTACGTCGTTTGAAAAATATAATTCATCGCTATTTTATATTTAAAAAAAGCGTTAATTTATTTCATACTCTAAACTCTTCATTGCTCCTCTAAACATTCTTGTATTTATATTTTTAACGATTAGTTTATTTACAGATATTTTATTGTTTAAATAATGATTAAAAAAGTTTGTATTTATTTATTAAGACTTTTTTTATCTTGACTGATAACAAATTTATCGTATCATGGACTCCCATCTTATTTATTATATTAATTTATAGTTATATTTGCGCATTCGCTCATACTTACTATCGATATCAATAATATTATTACTAATATTTATTTGTCATGATTAAATCTTATCTAATCGATATCGAAATATATGTTTTTGATTTTTTTTGGATCATCAATTTTATGAAAAAACTCTTAAAAAAATTGTTTCTTTTATTTATATTGAATGAAGTGTTTCTTATCAATGGTAATGATAATATTTTTACACCTTTCACATTAATTTAAGTAATTACGTTTTTAGATTTAATTATTATAGGTTTGTTGTTTGCCTGGAAGAGATCGCTATGTAGCAATAACGTCGCCAAAATTGTATGCTACTTTTATTTAGGCTGTAACCATGTTTTGTATTATTTTTCTCTTTGTGGTGTACAATAAAGTAAAATATATTATAACCATTTTTTATATATACACCTCATATGTTATATTATATACAGAGCACATATTTAACAAACTAATTACACTTTAATTCCATGATAGAATATCCATTGGTTATTATTAAAAATATCATCTACAAACCAATTGATTATGAAAATAAAATGACATAGGATTTGTCTATAATAATTATAAATCTATTTACCTTTCAATTCCCTAAACAGACAGTATACATTTTCTTTAATTAAAAAAAAACTGGCAATTTATCTCATCTTAATTGTATTTTATTATAATGCAAAAATATGATCATTATTCACGGAATAAGAACATTTGGATTTTGAAGTCGATAATAGGTAATATTTGTTTAAACATATATACGAGATGAAATGAAAATGCACGAATGTACTAACACACACATAAACACAAAGACACACAACCATCATCAGACTTCAAAATTTCTTTTATACATATATCTTATTAAAACTGACTAATAACAATAAATTCCAATTTCGAATTGAAAAACAACGAAACATTTTTTTTAAAACAACCAATAAGAGAATCGGACTGCAGATTATATCTGTATTGTAATATCGCCAACATATCAATCTAATCTCAATTAAATCATAATTGTTCAGTATAGAACAACGCGTCATTTTCAAAGAAACATATCGTTAAGTAACCGTGATTCATGCCTAGAAATCACTGATTGAACGCTAATATATTTATCAGTATCGAGGACAAGTCCTTATGTACCTACTGTGTTTTTAATAATAAATAAAACTTTTTGGTCATTTTTTTCCAGCCAGTTAAAAATCCTTAAAGACATTTCTTACATTAAAAGAAATTAATAAACGAATGTGGTATCTATAAGTTGGTGTGTGATTTGTATAGAGTGATTATGGTTTTTAAGAGCTGTTTTGGAAATGATAATGTAAGTTTTTTGTTTTCATCTTTCTATTTTATATGTCACTATATTATTCGTATTTTTTTATAAAATAAAAAAAAAACTATATTTGTCCTAGTTAATGACTAAATTAACTTTAGCTTTTATTTATTACTTGCTAACGCTCGCAGCTTCGGAAGTTATAGATAACAGGTGTTATTTATAAATGACTAGCCTATGTCCTTTCTTAGGGTTCAAACTTGCTTAATACCAAATTCAATCAAAATCAGTTCAGTAATTTAGTCGTGAAAGCATAACAAACAGACAGAGCTACTTTCATATTTATAATATTAATATAGTTTGACTGCCTCGGTGGTCTAGTGGCTTGATGTAAGAAGGCCGCAGACCCGGAGGTCCTGGGTTCAATTCCCAGGTCGGGCCAATAAAAAGTTATTGGGTTTTTCTGCCAGAAGGAACCCGGAGTCTGGAAGTTGGAAGTGTATACACTCCCATGCCTTGGAAAGCACGTAAAGCCGTTGGTCCTGCGCCTGAACTCTATCCGGTCGTGTCGAGTTGTCGTCCCATCGGATTATGAGAGCTAGGGAATAGAGAGTGCACCTGTATTTGCGCACACACTTGTGCACTATAATATTTCCTGCGTAGTTGACTAATCTCTCTTGAGATTGACCGCCTGGGCGAAATCTTTCTGGAGGACATTATTATATTATTAGTATAGTGTATAGATTCATTCAAATTAATCTCTTAAGCTCCTCCTGACTAAATATATATTATATCTAACGAAAATACATGAACCTCAACCAAGACAGGTTGAGGTTCATGTATTTCGTATCATATTAACATGAAGTAGCTTAAATATTTTAACTATGTAAGATGATTATAAAAAAGGTCAATAAATATCGAAACAAGCTAAAAATCACACAAGCGTCAGATCGACGGGTCGCTGCGCGGGCGCATGTGAATCGTAACCAAATAGGTCGCAGCAACCAGTTTTTAGTTGCCGTTATCGTCTCACGACTCTTTGTAACGCGATCTGGCTAGATTTTATATCATAGTCAACGATTGCTTTACATCGAAACCAGTTATTCTTCTTTTCAGAAATTTCTTGATGTTTTTTTTTTATAAATATTTTTATTTGTGTCTTGAAATATAATTCGAATGATGTTGTAAGTGATACGCTCATGTTTCGAAAATACGGTTCTAATCATTCTGGAGCGGATGCGTCGGAATCACTTTACAGATATGTCGAGCATTCCTTGATAAATGAAACGGGAAATCGTTAAAGCATAGAACTAAGATCTAGTCACTTTTCAAACAACAACAAAATTAAATCAAAATCGGTTCATCAGTTTAGGAGCTACGACATTACACTACATAACGTGCCTCTTTTTTATCGGGTGTTAAAAAATAGCTGGTGTAGGGCTTTGTGCAAGCTCGTCTGGGTAGGTACCAACCACTCATCAGATATTCTACCGCAAAACAGTAGTACTTGGTATTGTTGTGTTTCGGTTTGAAGGGTGAGTGAGCCAGTGTAATTACAGGCACAAGGGACATAAAACCTTAGGTCCCAAGGTTGGTGGCGCGTTGGTGATATAAGCGATGGCTAACATTTCTTACAGTGCCAATGTCTAACCGGTAATCGGTAACCACTTACCATCAGGTGGCCCATATGCTCGTCCGCCTTTCTATTCTATATATAAAAAAAAATATTTTACCCGTACTATATGGAGCAGGCGGCTAGTATTAGTATATAATAGTCATATAGGTATGTAAAAAACAGATTCACAAACAATAAATCATTCATCAATTCCTACTAAGTAAAAAATAATATATGGAAATATTTGACTAAAAAATAATACATTGAAATATTAATCTTGTTCTGGTATATATATGTATATAATCAAACAGAAACTTTCCATAAATAGAAATCAATGTATGACGATGTCATTCAAACATATTTTGACTGCTAACAGAAGCCAACAACACAGCATATCATAGAAAATAAAGGCAAATGCAATTAATATATTTTCCTTCTCATAGTGCCAATGGGACGGCTATTAGACGCAGGACCAACGGTTTTCCGAGGCGTAGTAGCTAGTGTTACACTGTTAACTTGTGGGAATTTTAAGTCAGGGCAACATTTATTAGCACGCTCTGGATTCCAACCCGGTACTTCCTAATGTGCAGAATTAAAAGCTAATAGTCAAATAAGTATCGAAATTAACTTTACTCTTTAATTAAACTTTAACAAGCAAATTTAATTAGTAATAACTCATTAGTAAGTAATTTTTAATGGTTTTTCTTTTCTTTTCTTAGAGTTATGTTATTACAATTAAAAGTATTAATTGTTAAATAAACCTTTATGCTTTTTTATTTTAAGGCCGTGTGTCAATAAACTTTTTCTTATTCTTAAATAAAGTCTATGATTATATGAAGTAATTAAACTGAACATGCTTCAAAAACCAACTTCAACTTTGCAGGATCCAATGATTATCTTTTTAAAAGTAACAAATATAAATATACCTTCGAACAGTTTACTACCTACTCACCATTTTTATATGGTTCCCTAATCACGTAAAAGACAATATAATCTAACATAACATAAATATTAAATGTCGTTCCGAGTTCTACCTGAACAGATAATAAAAAGTGCGCCGACCTTGTTTACCTCAAGTTCCTACACCATGATGTCACAAAATGCATGACTTGGTTAAATAACACATTCTCTGTTTGTTTAAATTCGACTACAAAACCTTTACTGTAAGGGTAAGCGTAGATCAATTTGTGTAACATTGAATTGCGACTATAAGTAAGTGTTATTTGAAAATAATGTTCAGCTAACATTCCTAATAAAAAGTGTTAGTCCTTCTATCACATAGCAACGGATCGTATTAATCATATTTTGCATATTTTTAGTTTTTCGACCGGACACTGACCACTTTTTGCCCACGAAAAAGCACAGGGGCAAACACACAAGCTAGAACTAGTTATAATATTAACGTTTGTTTCTTTAATCTATGAGAAAAACATAATATGGAGAAGGTTTGGAGCTTATTCCACCACGTGTCTAATTTCAATGAAATTATGCCACATGTGTATTCTACCAACACGCATTGGAGCAGCGTGGTGGACTAAGCTCCAAATCTTCTCCTCAAAAAGAGGAGAGGAGGCCTATAGCCCAGCAGTGGGACATTCACAGGCTGTTACGGATTACGGAAAAACATAATATATTTATAATGGCAGAAGGTACAAGCCAGTCCAATCCGTACAGTCCAATCCGTTTGGTAATATTACAGAGCTGGTAATTAAAAAAAAATACATTGGTATAAATTAAAGATATTTTACCTCGTAAAATTTTACAACCAGATATAATTGTCAACGTGAAATTAGTACAAATTGTCTAGAAATGTTTTGAGTTCGATTTCCCAATATAGCGGCGCAAGCGAGTTAATTCTATTAAAGTACCAATTTTCAAAGCTCTCGGAAAGTTTTCTAGGTGACCCTCTTTTTCAGCACAGAATGAATGTGTGTTAAAAACGCTATTTACAAAGTGAAATAATTCAAGTGACATTGATTGCGAATACCATATTTTATTTAGCTAAAATATATATGTAATTATATCTGTTTTTAAGTGGACCAACGTCAATAAATTAAAGACCTGTCTCAAACCTTGATCCGAATATTTTAAAGTTTTATTTTTATAACATTAAATTGCTGATAGTTTTAATAATATGACTAATCATATTATAACATTTCAAATGTTCATAGTTATTATTAAAATATTTTTAAACGTTATTTAATTTCAGTATTTACTATTGAAATGATAGATAGTTAAATTAAACTAACTTTATTTAATAGTTATATTAATTTATAAATAGACGAAGGCAAAGCAGTTCAGTACCATTTTCTCCTATGTAAGTGTACTCATTTTGAGCTTTAGAAATTGGAAATAAGAGTCAAAACAATATTCAAATGAAATTTAAACATGTTTTATTTATATTTATAATGATGATTAAAGTTAAAATTCGACTACTGGGTGAAAACTAATATTAATAAAACTACTTAGTATTATTCCGTCCCTCGTCTCCACAGCTGGTTGGTACAAATATACTGTACATTTGGCAAAATTCTGACATATGTATATGTATATCTTTCCTACACAGACCGCGAGATAAATAATCTGTTATTACTCTCAAATAATACCTTAAAAGTGACATCGAAACTTAATCGTTATATATATATATATATATATATATATATACACATACTACTGAACTATTATATTATTTTTAAAAACATGTGTACATGATAACAAGTAGGACAGATGTTTCGATTCCAGTTTTTAAAAAGAATTTGGCATTATGAATAATTTGCTTGCTTGCAGCGCATTTAGAGGTTAAAAAATGAAGCAAAAAACCTACTGCCTAATACGGATAACCAAAAGTTAAATTGGCTGTGTTTTTTATTTCGTCTACTGTCACTATAAATTATTTAATAAATTTAATTGAATATTTCATACAACGATAAAAAAATTAAAAAAGTATTATATAATATTTGTGAAAGTTAAGATTTTTTTATGTTATAGGATATAGGTAGGCGGACGGGCAAATGAGCCATCTGGTATTAAATGGTGGACATTGACGATGTAAGAAACATTAACCATTCCTTACATCGCCAAGCGCCACTAACCTTGGGAACGAAGATGTTATGTCAATTTTACATGGCTCACTCACTCTTCAAACGCAGCAATACTCATTTTTGCTATTTAGCGGTAGAATATCAGATGAGCGAGTGGTCATCTAAATTGGGAACCTACCAAGACTAGTTTGCACAAAGCCTTTCTACCTAATAATATAATAATAATAATAATATCTTGGGACATGATTCACACACGGCTATCTGATCCCAAACTAAGCAGAGCTTGTGCTATGGAAACCAGACAACTGATATACTACATATACTACTTTTCTTTTGTAAATACATACTTATATAGATAATTACACCCAGACTCAGGACAAACAGACATGTTCATACGTACAAATGTCTGTCCTGGGTGGGAATCGAACCCACAACCTTCGCTGTGAAAGGCAAGTATCAACCAACCACGCCAACGGCCCGTCAAAAAAATTCAATGTAATAAACATTTTGTTTTGATAATATAATTTTGATATTATATATTTTATATATTGCGATTCCCGCCAATTCTCACATGTTGCGTAGCCAAGACTTTCTTTTGCGACCAACTCCTATAATTCCTAGTATATATTCTATATATTATATAATATTATATAAATATAGTATATTTTATACTAGAATATAATTATATTTAAAACATATTTAAAAAAATATCTGTGTTCTAAGGTGTGTGAGTCATTTTTATTAGTTTGACATGTCCGGTTCGTTACGTGTTTTTTTTAAATATTTATTATGCAATGAATGTAGTTGAAATGTACTTAATGTGTCATGTTACATGTTGCAAAAGTTACTTATTGTTTCAAACATTACATACTACATTTATACTTGTAATATATTTTTATTTCTAAGAATTTTAGTAATTTTTACAAAGTATCATTATTGCTCCTAATGCCACATAAAAAAATTTAACTGATTTCAAAGTAGGAGGACGTTCTTAATTCGTTTTTTTTTATACATATAATTTCGGGCATTGCTTCTATGCTTTTGAACCGATTTTATGAAGTACAATATCTTTTTCATTATGTTAATATTTATTTACTAATACTTATTATTTAATGTAACTCATTATGAAAACAGATGTTACATAAATATTAAAAAAAAAGGTATCTAAAAAATACTTCTTTTATACATTAGTTTTTTTCAAGTTAAATAGTTTTGTGGTGTTAATTTTTAAAATTTAGCTTTTGTTAATTCCGTATTTTAATTTCCAGGCTATATAAATATCCAATCGTTACCTACTATCGGTTTAATGACTCACTCGTGATGAGGTAAAAACACATGGAGGATTTCATTTCACATTTATAATAATAGAACAGATAATGCGTATGTAATATATGAAAGTTATCAAATAAAAAAAAAGAAATAAATCAAATAAACAAATCCATTCAATTTCATTCATTGAGCGTTTCAAATTTGACGAGTTTTTTATTCGTTAGTTTGACTTGTAAACAAAGGAATACAATGGTGTAGGCGAGCCAAATGTTCAATACCACACCCATTGTATTCATACCCTATGTTACTGGCAATCAATAAATTATAAGTACTAATAGAATTTATATTTATATATAATTTACTTATTATAAACTAATATTCGTCCACGGCTTCGTCCGCGTGTTAGGAGGAGAGAGGGTATCTTCCCCTATGTGCTGGGTATAAAAATGAAGCCTATGTCCTTGCTTGGAGTTAAAGCTTACTTCATACCAAATTTCAATTAAATATGGTGATTAAGCTTTGAAATCGTAACAGACAGACAGAGTTACGGTATGGGCATACGGTACGGTATGGGTAAACTGGGCAAATTTTGTAAGAACACTGTCTAGGCAACTTTTTTGCTTAAATATTTTAAAAAAATCTTATTCGGGGAATAAATATCCGTCCATTTATTAATATACGGCAGATGAACCAAAAATATTCCCATTAGTTTAGAAAGTATTGAGCTATTTCTAGAAAAATATAAAGGGACTGTGAACTTGAATGAAAAATACTATTGTAATACCAAAATTAAATGGTTTTTATAATGTGATTCCCGAAGCCTTGGAAGGAGGGGAAATTCACCCTATTGTCCAAGCGTCCACAAAACTCTTCTTCGGTATATAGGCCAGTAACAGTGTTGCTGAGTGCAAGGTCTTCGAGTAACAGATAATCGTTAATAAAGATAATCGCTGCCCGTATTGTTAAGCACTTCGAGGAGGTGGGGCCGGGTCTCTAAGAGGCTCAGTACGGGTTCAGGGCGGGTCAATTAACCATCGACGTCCTGAACGCCCGGAAGACCCGGACCACCAGACCACCCAGTCCTGGCGGTATCGCTGGACGTGGCGAACGCCTTCAACAGTCTTTGTTAAGACGATAAGGGAGACGATAAAGGGTAGGCACCCTTTGGTAGGAAAGCTCAGCCCAGGAAGGCTCCTGTCTCAAGAGGTTGCTGGGGGATGGTCCTGTGGGAGAGACCACACTCGACTGAGCATGTATCACCGTCCCTTTAAAGGACCAGGTGAGGGATCTGGGTCTAACACTGGACGAAGACGAAGCTTCGGGCTGCACTTTAAAGGAAAATAAAACAATTTCGTTGATTTCAATATTTACAGTCTTATTTAATTGAGTCTGAAGTGACTTCAAGTAAAGTGAAATATTTGCGTGAATTAAAAGTTTTTATGGAGATATTTATGTTTAGGTAAAACTTAATGCTTTATACATATAATATTAGAATATTATAAAGATCGTTAACGCGTAACGACTGAATGAGTGAGTGAATGATTAACGAAGTTTTGCAGTTCGTCTTTGAAAAATTAAACATACCAAGAAATAATTGAATACTAATTAATATCAATAATGAATGCTAATGTTATGTAATGTAAGCTATACATTAAAATAAAAAATAAAACTTGACTAGTTATATTGAATATATGCATATAATTTCTATATTTCACCTTATAAAATTAACATAATATCTTGTAATCATTTAAGGATTACTTAAAACTAAAAAATAATGATTTATACGACGATAATTTAAGTTCTCAAAGTTAAGATCAAAAGACAATAAAAATTCGTGCAACAGTTAAAAATTTATACTAAGCCACAGATTAAAAAAATACGGGCTTTATTTTTGGAGTCCACTAACCTTATGTAAAATAACTCATAAAAAGTGTTTAATGAAAACTGTGCCTAGAATCAAATCCCAATGTTTATATTATGCATAAGATAAATTCCCGCCTTTAAATAGCAAAGGATCGTAAACGTCATTTGTGTGTACATGAAATGCAACATGAATTTTAATGTTACCATTGAAAAAAACGGCGAACTTTATTTTTATAACATCGTTTAATGTTTGCCAGAATAGAGAAAGAAAAATAAAGTTTACCTTTAATCATTATGTTATTAAACTTGTAATTATATTTTCTGTTAATAAGTTTTTTTTTAAATAAACTGTAACATATATATTTCTTTAACAAAAATATTAAACAAGTTAAACAAATGTAATAACATATTTTAATAGCCGCCGAATACGGCGCCTACAGATTAAATAAACACTATTAATAATTAAACGCAACAAGTGACAGGTGACATTTAAAATATTACATAATGCGTGAGTCATATCTGATTCATAGATTAAATCTCCAATAAACGATTGAGGGCGCGGTACTTAACGAGTAATTAACTACAAATCCTTAAATAGTCCTAAGGCGATAAATCCTACGATTTATGAGGTTCAGAAAATAAATGCAAACAATAAAATTTGTTTAAGAATCTGAAATAAAAAAATCGAATGAAATAATTAAGTATATTAATTGTAAATATGTATTTTATATAATGTTTAATATAAAATAAAAATAAAATATTTTTAAGAAAAAATAGCATTTTATTCGTCTAACAATAAATTATATGATAAATATTACCAGTGTACAATATAAAATATGTTGTAAGTATTTTAACAATCATATTAAGTGCAGTTTTAAGAGAGTATTATTTTATTAAAAAGATTCAGTTTGAGTCTCACTAAAACGAAATGTAGTCTTTAATGACTCATCTTCTATACACCGGTTTTTTGAATAAAATAAAATATCAAATCGCCATATTCGACGTGCAGGTGAAATGATATCATCTTTAATGTCAGAGGTTCACGGCTTTTGCAAAATGTTGTGTATATAAAAACTAAACAGACGCTTTTAGGTACAACGAAATATTTTTATTTATGTATTTTAGGCATAATGGACCTGATAGTAAATACCTTCGCCCATGGACACAGGGAATCAAGTTTTATGCTAATCGGTCAAACGGCATTGAGATATGTTAATCTGAAAGATATATACATTCATATGTATATATATATAGTATTTGTCGAATAGTTATAATATTGTTTTATTGTATATTAATAAAATAAAATAAAAAATTAAACGAGAATATTGTAAATAATAACTACATAAAAAAGGTTGTGTTTATTGCATGCCATAAAAAAAGAATAACAGTAATCACTTAATAATAAATTGTTCGTCAAACAGTCCGTGGTGTTAAAGCCATTCTTCATCATCAATCAGCCCAAAGGATATACCTCTCCCAGTGCGCGAAAGGTTGGAGTTCTCTTTAATTAATTGTCCTGCAACCATCAGATCATCATAACACCTGGCTGGCGCACAAACAATTATGCTATGGAAAAACCGTAATACATACTTCCTTTTTTGCAGGCTTTTACTTAACCTCACCTGTTAAAATATATGTTATTATTATATGAGATGCATTGTATCATATTACCTACACTTTATTGCAACTGTATTAAACCAATTCGAGGCAACAGTTTGCGCAGAATTTTTTCACACACACTTAGTTTTTGTAACCATACAATCAGGTATGCATACTAACAGAGCTGTATTTGAAAAATTGTGTATCAATAAAGAATCTAACAGACTACGTAGAAGCGAGTATTTGTGGTATTTATTATTTTATTATGAAGTATCCTAAACTTTATATATTGAATTATGTATTATGAAATATATTAGTACGTTATAACTGATGTTTAGTGGATTTTGACAAAACGTAAACAAATTTGAGAAACCAATGTAACCCAAGGCCCGGATTATATATTGTATTCGTTTTAGTAAGTACAGTACAGTAACAGCCTGTGAATGTCCCACTGCTGGTCTAAGGCCTCCTCTTCCTTTTTGAGGAGAAGGTTTGGAGCTTATTCCACCACGCTGCTGCAATGTGGGTTGGTGAAATACACATGTGGCAGAATTACAGTGAAATTAGACACATGCAGGTTTCCTCCCTATGTTTTCATTCACCGTCAAGCACGAGATGAATAATAACCACAAATTAAGCACATGAAAATTCAATGGTGCTTGCCCGTGTTTGAACCCACGATCATCGGTTAAGATTCGCGCGTTTTTATTCGTTCTTTTTTGTAAGAATGTTTCAAATAAAGGTTTGTAAAAAAGTTTACGTAGAATTAATATTATTACGATGAATTACGACATCATAAAATCTATTTAAGAAAACAGTTACACGTCATATATGTCATGTTTATTTTAGATTTTTCGAATTCCTTGTATATGTTTAAAATTCAATGGTACTTATCGCCTTTCTCCTTACATAACCGTATGTACATAAAGGATTTATGTGAAAGGAATTTTAATGATAAATGAGTATTGCGGACGCGTAATTTTTTTAATGAATAGAAATAAATACAATAGAATATATTTATTTCTTAAATATTCGTATTTAACCGCGGGTTTTCAATCTGGACAACTACTATACATCAACTTAATTTGCCTGTACTTATAGTTCATCATGTGCTCTCCGAGTATATTTACCAACGGTCAGCGGAGCCATGTGGTATCATTAGCGTTTTCTTAGGGGTCAACATCTATGGGGGAAACGCGTAAATGCGTTTTTCCAGCGAAAATAAAAGGGGTCAAGATTTAGGGGTTGACGTTTTGGTATAGATAGAATATGCGAATTAAATGATATAAATATAATTATGGTTTTATAGTAAAATTTGAATGATCTATTTCTTATAGCATAATATTTATATTAAGAATATGATTTGACAAATAATAAATTAACAATAGTTCATCTAGACTTTCATTGGAGCAGTGTGGAAATAAGCTAACCGAATCTTATCCAAAAAGAAGTTAGCCCAGTTGTGGGACATTAACATGCACGTACTTTCGTTTTTTTAAATTAAAAATTATAACAGACCTTTGTCCAGCAGTAGGAAACAGACTGTTCGTTCATTTAGATTTATTACTAGTAATGAAATGATTAGATTTATTATGCTGGCAAGGTTAGCAATTACCGTAATAGGAGTAACAGAGTTATAAAATGCATTTATGTATAATTGTTAAACTATAATAGGTTTTATCAAATTTGAGATTCAATACAATTTATATTAAGGAAAACGTTTGAATTATATAAAATGTATTAAAAGCCATCGCGTCGCGAAATGTCCCGTGTTACCCGTCTGCATACCGCCTACCTTTTTTTTTATTGAAAAGTAGAGCTGAATATATGTAACGTATGATACTTTACTGGTGGCTTTGTGCAAGCTCGTCTGGGTAGGTACCACCCACTCATCAGATATTCTACCGCACAACAGTACTTCGTATTATTGTGTTCCGGTTTGTAGGGTGAGTAAACCAGTGTAATTACTGACACAAGGGACATAACATCTTAGTTCCCGAGTTTGGTGATGCATTGGCGATGTAAGCGATGGTTAACATTTCTTACAGTGCCACTGACTATGGGCTTTGGTGACCATCAAGTGGCCCTTATGCTCGTCCGCGTACCTATTTTATAAAAAAAAATTATGAAATGATATATATAATACAATCATTTTTACTCGTTTATTAGTTTTAACAAAGAATATATATCCAGCCATTCCCTCTTAAACTATCTAACGACTCGTTTTATACATTAACCGATCGTTTTTGAGTTACGAGTTACGACTTATCGTTCGGCGCTCGCGTATATTACACTTCGGAACACGAGATGATTTTTATTGGGATGCTTTCGAAAAACGCCGCCTTTTTTGAATATAGTAACCAAGCATAAGAGATATTTTTTCTTAACCGGGCTCATAAATGCTACAGTCACCTGAAATATAGCGCGAAACCAACCAGCTGATTGGTTTGTATCCAGCTATATCCTATTCCAATTGAAGCAGTAAATATAAACAAACCTTAAATTTACATATTCCATATGATTTGCTAATAGCTCTGTTGTATTTTGCACAGTTCTAGATAAATATATCGTTATGTATGTCGCGGATTCAAATGGATTGCCATTTTAATGGCCGCCATTGTCGTCCAATACGTTGATTTTATTAAATTAGTCAATGCGCACGTCCGGCGCTGACGCTGTCCTGAAAGCAAGAGACCAAGGGAGTCACTAGACAAACGATCACACGAGCTACTGACAGATACACCATTATATTTTATATTTCGATTATTCGGCTGTACAATAAAATAGGCAGCCGTCTTGTATTTTCACAACTTGACGTCTGATAACCGGCCAGTACGTCATATTCTAAAAAGTATAGTCGTATATCCGCTTAAATTTATTATCTCTGACATGTATAATACAACATTATTTCGCTTAACTACATATGTCCACTTCAATATTACTTCCAAAGTTCCGATATAAAATTCGCTGACTTTCAAGACGGCATTTTCGCGAATCTATATTAAATATCATAGATTATTCAAGATACCTACCAATGAATGATATTACGTCACTCTTATGTTATTTGTCTTAACTTGTGGTTGGAATAGGCTATACATATATCTGAATCTCCGAACGAAGACAACTCTAGTTTTTTTTTTTTACAGAATTATTATTTGAGCTTGATACTTTATTTTCCATCCAAGTCATGTTAAGGAGCTTTTCATAAGCCGTTTTTGATATGATCGTAGTTGTATGATTGTAGTCTGTTCTAATAATGACACGTCACTCACACGCAACATAACCACGTAATTGCGCGCGAAATTCAGGGCAAATTATTGTTTTAATTATAGACTAGTTAAATTACAGAACGTATATGAATCATTAGTTAACTGCAACAAAAATTGTGTTAACATTTTTAACTGTTGTAAATTGAACTAATTTAAATAGTGAGTGATAATTTATGTGTGGCTTTTGGGTAGCTGGTAAATATCTATATAAGTATGTATTTAAAAAAGAAAAGTAGTATGTAGTAGTATATCGGTTGTCTGGTTTCCATAGTACAAGCTCTGCTTAATTTGGGATCAGATGGCCGTGTGTGAATAATGTCCCAGGATATTATTATAATTATTAAAAAATAATAATCGGTTACATGTCGGACTAAGATGCTTACAATACTCGCAAAAAAAGTTTACGAACTACCCATTAGTTCGTACATGTATGTAAGTAATGCGTATGTATGAGTATAGCATATTCCAAGTAAAAGATAATTGCAGCAAATTTTATTAGCAACACAAAAGTTTTCAAATTTTCGGGAGAAGCAACCTTATGTATAATACTAAACTTGCTGAATTTATTTGTGTCTAATAAATAGATCATCCATTTGATGAAAAAAAATATTAACATATGTATATGATAACTACTTAGAAGCCATGGGTAGTTATGGCTTCGTTCGTTTGTTGGGGGGAGGGGTCTCGGGTTTAAAATATGAAATGCCTATTTCCTTTCTCGGGGTCCATTCAGCTTCATTCAAAATTTCATCAAAATCATTTCACTGGTTTAGCCGTGAAAGCGTTACAGACATAAAGGGTTACTTATAACATTACAATATTCGTATATATATATGTATGTATACAATAGTAGTAGATACTATAAAGACACGCTACACTCCACGGGGGCAATGTTTACCGCGAGTGAAACCGCACAGAGTAGTTAGCAAAATAATAATCTGTGTTTAATGTATGAAATCTTTATCATCACGCTGATTACATTATTCTTACCTCACAGTAACACGCATTGTTCAGACCGAACACACCTTGAACATTAAAATACCACAGAATTTACCGCATTTAGAATCGTACAATTATATTTTTTATTTAATTTCATATCTCGTGAGAATGAAAGCGGATTCTTTGAATATTATTTATTATGAGAAATGAATTTCGCCCTTTCACATAAAAAAAAGTTAACGACCTTTAACGGAAACATAAAATTTAATGGATATTTTTAAGAGATAATCTGTAAGAGACGAACGTAACATCCTATACTTTTAATAATATTTAATAATTATATTTTATTTATAACTGATAGAGGTTTTCAAAAACGATGACGTATACATTATGTGTTTGTAGAGGTATTCTTGGTAACACAGGTATTATGATGCGATCACTTAAAATGGCGCGATAAATATTGTTAGCAGAATTTTCGAAACTTGCCGTTTTGACTTGAAATACAACTCACTATACAACATTTAATAAGAGTAAGACTGAGTACTGAATTAAGACGTTATACTAATATATTTAACACAAAAATTATTTCTCATGTGAGTCGCTATTTATTAGAAAGATTAATTACGTCATACATAAGCGAATAGAAGAACTATATAAAGCCGCGGGTGGTCCCTTTCTTATTACGCGAAACCCGAAAGCCACAGAACGAAAAGTAATAGAAGTAATATCTCACATTTGACATTTACCATTAAAACCATATCTCAAATTGAAAAGACCACTCTAAAAGCAATTAAGAAAATAATAATGTAGATTACATAACTTTTGATTCTCATCCTTTCACTGTATTTGCTGTTCTTAGTTAGAAAAAGTCTTTTCAATTCATTATCAAGCAATTCTACAAATAAACATAGGTCTTATAAATGGAATGTTACGAAAAACGAAATCTTCTAGGGAAAGCGTTATGTGGTCAACATTGTAGGGACAAAAATGAAGCGGCCACGCCTTACATGGTGAACTTATGTGCTATTTTCACATACACGATCATCAAGTAACTTGTTTTCTTTCTTGGTATTAATAATGTTATATATTCAAGCCCGCTTTCATACACGTTGGTGCTTTCATGTCTGTTAATATATTTTAAATTTCTCTCATTAATAAATACTTGTACCTAGTTGGCCCAGTGGATAGAACGCTTGAAGCTTAGCCGAAGATTGTAGGTTCAAATCCTGAGGTCACTACTGACTTTTCAGATTCTGTTTTGTGTCGTTCTCCGCGGTGAAAAATAACGTCGTAAGGATACCTGTACTTTCAAGTCGGATGTCGGATGGATTTGTCACGTGTGTGATAAAACATAAAACAAAAATCTAAATCGGTAGTAGTAGCAAAAAATGATGTACTTAACAATCATATTAACTTTAATTTACTTATATACTTTTTTATAGTATATATCAACTAAACAATATTTTTACAAATAACAACTGTCCTTTACAATACGGTTTAACACTTAAGAGTAAGGTTGCTATTATTTTACCGTTTAATTTTAAACAGCTGTAAATTCCAAACCACACGACGTCAAAAAATGTAGTCAGTAAAAAGGCCTTACATTTAAATACTTGCATATAGTTTCATTTTCTTGTTATTAGGCATAAAAATACAAAGATTTTGATACTAATACAAAGAGGGATTGCTTGCGGTTTACTATACTAGTTAAGATTTTTTTAATAATAATATTGATATATACAAATAATTAAAAATACAAGCCGTCCTATTTGATGTCCTGTGGCATTGTACTCGGAACGCTGGCGGTATTACTTCTCGGAAATGCTTAAATATAACCTTAAAATAAAAAATAATAATATAATACGTTATTATTTTTACGATGGATCTATATCTTAGAATACGTAATTTATTATTTAATTTTTATTTTTAAGTTTAATTTAAGCGTTAAAATTTTAGGTAAAATATATTTCATATTTTTTCTTTTTTTCAGAACGGCATTCAATAAAAGATTAATTTTATGAATATATATATTTGAGTAAGGTCTTAATAGTTTTACAAATGCTTAATACATCGCTTTGTCCACATGCTGGCTGAATGGCTCGGACGCTTACGTCAATTGTCAATACACAATCGACGAGATAAGCGAGGGGTACACGTTAAACTTCCGTTATGTCACAATTTGTTTATACAATTTCGAAATTTAAATGTGACTTTCATTCAGATAACAGATGTTAATAAATTCAAAACGAGCCAATACATCGATATAAATCAACAATACTTGAAAATGTCGTCCTAATGTTTTGACTCATTGACCTCCATTGAACTCGAGAAAGCATTGATTATATAATTTCTTTTTAAATTTCATTTTATAAAAACTCTTTTGATAGCTGGTGGTATTTAAAAGTAAAAGTAAAATAGCCGCCTGTAAATGTCCTATTACTTGGCTAAGGCCTCTCTTTGAGGTGAGAGCTTGGAGCTTATTCCAATGCGGATTGGTGGATACATATGTGACAGATTCGTCCAACACATTCAGGTTTCCTTACAATGTTTTTCTTCACCAGCGAGCACGAGATGAATTATTGTCGGTTAGAACGCGTGATATTAACAGATGATCGTGAGATGGTCGTGAGTGACCAATGAATTTTCATGTGCTTAATTTGTTTTTATAATTCATCTCGTGCTTGACAATGAAGGAAAAAATCGTGAGGAAACTAGCAGCGTGGTGGAATAAGCTCCAAACCTTTTAATCAATAAAGGAAAGGAGGCGTTAGCCCATCAGTGGGACATTCACAGGCTGTTACTGTACTGTACTGTACTATTTTATTCAGTTTTAAGTTTTTTATTTTTATAAGACCTATAATATAGGCGGCGATTTCTTTCAGTCTAAAGGCGACGCATTTCTTCACCTTGTTATAATTACGAAACAATTATGGTTAAATTTTTATAACAATGACAATATTTTATGTAAATTAGAATTTATTAATTACCGACGAAACAGCTGCTCAAACATTCGCCAACGTTCACCAACAAATGTTACTCAATCGAAATAAAAGCGCAGTAAAATTTTATTGACAGTATTCGAACAATTGGTGATCTACTTAAATCTATTCATAAATGTAGGTCTCGCACCAACGCCATGTGTTCTGTGTTGGTTCGTGACGCCTCAATTTCACCGCACCGGTTCCCAGGTGTGACGACCTAAATACCTATACAATTGCCTAGAGCTTTACCACCTGTGTATATACAGGGATATAATAATAAAGACCGTTTGACCACGTTTGCGAACGTTTGGCCAACAGTAATTCATAATCAAGTTGGCGGTTGGTCGGTTGGTTATAGTGTGATGTTTGAATTTAAAAGATACTTTCAGTTTCAATCTCAAATCTTTTCAAGTGCTTAATTAGTTGAAATTTATATTATAATTAGTAGTTAATGAAATGAAAATTGGTTAGTGGAGTGTTTCAAGATATTTCGAATGAATGAATAAATTTGTGCTCAACTCTGAAATCTACATGTAATTACTTTTACTTATCTCTATATTTAATATTTTCTCTATTCTTGTTCTATAGCTAATCAACAATAATACGTACGTATCCTGTATACCAGTTAGAAGGTAAAGTGAGACTGTGTAATTTAAAAAGGGACATAATAACTACTTTCCAAGGTCAGCAGCATATTGACGGTGTAAGGTGTACCTATATATTCAGTGACTATTTCAATGGGGGTGCGTGGCCACTTAATTTTACGTCGGCAATTGTCGGTGATTTAGCTGCCAGTTTTACTGCAATGAATGGAAAACATATAATCATTGTCAGTGTTAATAAAGGTCATCGACCTACGTGCTAATTAACGTTGATGGTACTACACCAGAAATTATCGCAAGTGCATACAATACATTGTACAAAGTTTGAACTCAATCGGATGAACAAGAATATATTTCATAGCATACTAACATAAACAAACTCTTCTATTTTATAGGTTTTATAATGTTACGTTGTATTAATTCTGCTATATAACGTATATTCTATTGATTTTATCAAAAACAATTACTGTATCCGAATTCCATGTCTTTTTCTATGATAAAAAAACTTTGTTAAAACAATTTGCGTTTTTAAATCAACAATTAACGTTTCTAAATTTGTACTGAACAGTGGGTCATGAATAGCTTGCTTTATTTTTATATTCTGTTGCTATATTATGGTAATGTTTGTTCTCATCTTTCGTAATTGTCTGTTATTTGCAATGTAATGACCTCCGTTAGTGTTAATAAAAAACGCAATATGAGAACTATTGCTCTAACCGATAATATGATGATAAATTTAACAAGGAACATAATATAAAAATATATTATTATTTAATAAAATTATTTCTGTTAAGAATATTATATGTATTAGTCTGTGTTTCTGTTCTTATATTATTAATGAACTACCTTACTTTTATACGTTGCTTAGTTGAACACTAATTCCTCTCTTTCTGTCATTATGAATTTGACATTTGAAAGAAGAAGACACAGCATTGTTTAACTAATCACCCGCTTAAACAACGTTTATAACTAAGTACTTCATGTAAGTTGGTTGTAAATGTCGCGGAGAATTTTCATCGCAAATTATCGAAGATTATCCAAATATTGGGCATTCCTATATTATCCCTTAACCTGAAACACTTTTAATTTAATTTAATTATATAATTTAATAAATAATAAAATTTAATTTAACAGTTTCAACGCCATGTCGTTAATTTTGTCGGTGATTTACCTGCTGGGTTTTCCTGTAACCAGCTGTTAGGTTCTCTGAAATATAAGGTGCTTGAATGCTCGATTGAAGATAGCTCTTATCTTAAGACACCCACCGTTTGAGAAAGAGCGATTCTATTACACTCTGCGAAGCAACACTTCCGATAACTGTCAAAAAATCTATTAAAATAAACGAAGACGGAAGAGATCACTGTAAATGATAAGGCCAGGCCACCTTTGCCTACTATATGTACTTGTTCTTTTATATGTTTGTAAATTTTGTACAATAAAGGATTAATAAATAAAAAATAAATAAAATATGAACAATACAGAATTATCAGCGTAGTAGGAACATTAGCTCTCACATATTAAACTAACAATTTCTATGTACGTGTGTCCACATTTTCACTATTAGAATGTACCCATCAAATATTTGTTTACGTTAGTTGAACGTTTTCTTATAACACGTATAGATAGCGAAAATAATGAACATTAAATTATTTTGAGATAAATAATATTACTTGAACGTTGACCGAATATCGGTTCAGATTTAGGTAATAACCAGTTTTATTGCTGTGCTGTGTTGTGCTGTGCTTTATTTGTGTCTATAACACATCTCGTGCTCGGCGATGAAGGAAAACATTTTAAGGAAACATAACTGTAGGATAATTATAAATAATAATTGAAATTATTATATGTATATACGATATATTGTTTAAACATAATTATGATACCGACAGCAATCTATACTAATATTATAAATTCGAAGTACTTCTGTCTGTTACGCTTTCTATGCTAAACAACTGAACCGACTTTAAAATTCAGTATTCAGAAACCTTGAACGGACGGACATAGGCTACATTTTTTACCTAATCCTCCTCTCCCCCTAACAATGAAAGCTTCTTCAAGAATGCTAGCTTAATATATATTTATGTATTAAGGCTAATTTATACTAAATAGAAACACTGCTAACATGAAAATTGGACACGCATAAGTACCTACATAAGCAACGTTATAATTTTGTACTTGATTTTCATTAAAATATTTCGTTTAAAATCAAACAATCAATCAAAATAAAATAAAAAAGTTGTGCGAGTAATGAAATGTTCTTTAAAGAAATAGTTTATAAAATACTTTAAACTTATAAGTAAAAAAAAGTAAAAATTCCGAAGGTGCTAATTAGGAATAACAAGATGAATTTCTCTTATCTCAGACAACTCGGTATGAATATTTTATTAGTAAACCAGCGGCCTAACAGAGAAAGTGGGTACGCGTTGAGGACTGCTACATATGTACATATGAATGTACTTGCGGCATAAATTTGTAGATAATTATTTATATACGTAATGTCAATTTTCTGTTAGTCCCTCGTTTTATTGCTACGGTTTTTTTTATTTTATAATTTTATTAACTGGAGTAATGGACTAGTAATTTTATTTAGGTGGTAAGGCTTGGTGCAAGCTCGTCTGGGTAGATACCACCCACTCATCAAATATTCTACCGCAAAACAGCAGTACTGGATATTGTTGTGTTCCGGTTTAAAGGATGAGTGAGCCAGTGTAATTACAGGCACAAGGGACATAAAATCTTAGTTCTTAAGGTTGGTGGCGCATTGGCTATGTAAGCGATGGTTGACATTTCTTACAATGCCAATGTCTAAGGGCGTTGGTGACCACAAACCATCAGGTGGCCCATATGTTCGTCCGTCTTCCTATTCTATTTAAAAAAACCGACTCTTATTAAATAATACACTAAACATAGAAATATTCTATGAAAAAAGTAACCGGTGACAGGTAGGGTAGGTAGGTAGTGTACAGGTCTCATTGTGACACGGGACAAAGCTATCATGAAGAAAATATTGGCTCAGCAGTATTTAATAAAATAGATTTATTTTGATTAAGAATCATTGTATAACATTTAATAATAGCGATGTTATTAAATTACATATAATATAAATCTGCTTTATATATTGTTCTTCTGTTAGTTTTAAATTAAATTGACAGGACTTTTTACCTTATCTTGAGATAAGGTTATGGTGTAAAAGCATAACAAACATACTCACGTTCTCATTTCTATTAGTGATAAGAATGATCATATCAAACATTTAAAAATAAATAACTAATATACTAAAGTGATTATAATATTTATATCAGATCGCCGTTAGCTTGATCAATTATGTTCAATTCTTGCTAGCAGTTATTCGCCTTAGATGATGCGACTTGCGTGTTTATAACGGATTCAATTTGAAACAATAGCTGTTAGTTAATAATTGCACCAAAAAAACTAAGTTTCATTAACACAGTAACAATTTATGTAAGATTTGATTGAAATACACGCAAGTCTTGTAAAGCTATTTTCGATATATTTTTTTTCAATTTCAATTTTCAAAGTAATCTATGGGACTTGGTTTTTATTATAAATATATTTATATTTTAATTTAATTAAATAAGATATTAAGCAAAATAAACTTAAAAAAATTTAACAGTAATACTTTTTGCTCATATTTGTTTTTTTTCTATTTCAGAATGCCAGTTATGTAATCAACAGACGCTATACGAAGAGCAAGATGTCACCGGTATGCCACAACTTCGTACAGAACGCGTGGAAAAAAGATTTCTGTTCAAATTGTTTCAAGTCACGAGAAGAACACTCTAAGCAGGATCGGTCTACAGAAAGTAGTAAATATTTAGCGACTCCATTCCAAAATAGAAGCACTTTCTTTAAGAAAACTCCCCCAAGTATTCTCAAGATACATCCAAAGAAAAAGGGCAAACGTAATGTCCGCTTCCCGGAAGAGGTAAGCAGTGTTATTGGATATGGAGGTGATGATTGGTCCGACGATGAAGAATTCGAAGTCTCAGAAGATAACGACGAAGATGACACGTTCCCAGATACAGAAGAAGAGAGAGAACTTCACAGAATAACAAAATCTAATACAGATTTTAACACCGTAAAAGCTAATTTACTTGGTGACTCTGTTGCAAAGACTTACACTTCATTGTTGTTAGGTAAAGTTCAAACTGATTCAGATGGTAAGAAGAAAACGTTAATGGTCTCGGTTACCCCATTTGGTCAAGAAAATAAGAGCCCTAATGTTAAAACCCACACTCGCAAACCCGCCGTTTTAAATTTAGCTGAACAAGCTGAAGAATCTTCAAATGGTTACAAGACTAATATTATTCTTTCAAGTTACATTAAAGAATCCGAAACTATAATTACAACTGAAGGCACAAAATCGTCTGAAGGTATATTATGTACAGAAAAATCGTTACTTGAAGAAATATCTGAAACACTGCATCAGAATAGAATAGGTGGACCTGACCTTAATTTAATTCAAACGGAATGCAGTAAACCGTCCATTGTTGAAGGTAAAATTAAGCAGAGTATGCAAGATGACTGTGAAAAGAAAGAAATGACAGAAACAAAAAAGAACAGTATTGTTAGAAAGTCGCCATTAAACAAGAAGCAAGAAAGACCAAAAGTAAATCTTAGTCGATCAGAGTTCAAATTTTGTAAAATTAATATTGAAAATAGTAGTGTTGACTCCGCAGTTGGCACTCTTAACTCAACCGCAAATAACTCCTTAACTTCTGACGATGAAAGTTTTAGTGGCCGCACCGATTCTGACAATGATGATAGTGGTCATTTCTCTGAAACGCACAAAATAGAAGAAACTGTTAAAATTAAAGTATATAATGAAGATAAAAATATAAAAATGTCACCGATCGGTCAGCTACGAAAAGTAGACGGGCAAGCTAATAGTGGATATTCAACTTTCCAAAGTCCGATCATTGACATGCCGTCTATCATACCTAAACAAACGGAAGCTGTTTTCTCCGCGGAAGCCAGTCGTGAGTTAGCTGGTGAACCGGATGGCAGGGCAGATCCAGATGATACGAGTGAAGCGCCCGCTTTACCCAATAGTCCTATGCCGACTATGGACCCGCGCCCATCGTTCCTACACGGTATGATAACTGACATAATGCCAGGTAAACCGGTTCCGCCAGAAAAACCTAAGCTACCTGTCAAACCAGTCATTAAACAAAGCAAAAAAAGTGTTACCTCAACGCAACAAGTTGTTATGCATGCGCAAACAAAAAAAGATGACGATGAAAATATTATTAAGTACGTGGGCGATCAAAATTGCGAGACTATCGAAGAAAAGTCAGACTCTGTTTATTACGCGAAACCAGTGCTAACAAAACAAGATAGTGACACGTCTTTGAGTAGCCTGTGTAAACGTAAAGCACCAACACCTCCCCTATCACCTACCGAGGAATACTCTAGCACCCTGTACCAAAGAAATCCAAACGGGTTTATGAAATCTGACTCTCCAGTTGTGAGAGAAATGGAAAAGCGAGAAAGAGCTGTGATGTCTTCGTTGCCAAAATTGAGAAGTTCGGACGATGAAACAAAGAAAATAGAGCATATACCAGAGCCAGCGCCGAGAAGGAACATTTCACTATCACACGACAATTTACTCTTAGACGAAAAACGTAAGGGCAAATACAAATTCTCTATTAAAAAATTACTTCGCATCGGGTCATCGAAGGACTTGGATAAAAAAGAACTAAGCGTTGCAACTGTGACGAAATTATCGCCAAAAACCGAGGAGATTTATGATTTGACCCCGAAACCAAAACCGCGTCTAGTCATTATACATCCTTTGGATATTAACGGGTCGAATGTTGAAGTTGTGAAATCGAATTGTGAAATTTCGGAAAGCTTACGGCGATTGAGTCACGACGATGTTTCGTCAATATACAGCGGAAGTAGTTCTGCGACGGATGATACACCACCAAGGGTTGTTAATAAACCACCTCCTCCACCTAGGGTATCCAGCGAAGATTATAAAACCGTGTCCAATGTACCAAAACCTGCAAGACCACCGCCACCTAAATCTATAGCTTTACAAAAGAAACAAAAACAACAAACTTGGGCATCCGCTCCGAAACAGGATGATAACATTTATGCTAATTTAGGTAAGATATTATATACTCAAAATATTTAAACGATCACTAGCAACACAACACGCACCCACGACTATAAATATATAAAGATATATAGCTAAACAACTTATTAGTTTCTTATTTCATTACATTTTAATGAAGCAACCAATTATGTTCTTAAAGTAAACACAAGAAGTAGTATATTTATTTTAGTAATAAACTGTCTACAATATTTTTTAAATGTATTATTAATAAATTTATATACATTTTATACATATTCATTTTCGACATTGGTTTATTGGTGTAATAAATCTAATACTGCAATATGCTTTTATATGATTTTAGGTTTATTTAATTGTTAAGAAAATAAATAAATTTTAGATCATGTTAAATTGTTTTCAGGAGAGATCAGATCGGCATTGGCGCCAAGGAAACCCGAACGTACAGCGAGCATGCGAGAGCGCGAGTCGCACTTGGAGCTCGTAAAACGCCGGTCACCTTTGGACGACGATAAGGATGAATCAGACGAGCCGCAGGAACTTGTACAAGCAACCAACGATACAGTGATACATAACTACGACGACGTATACAACACCGCTAAATATGACGAGGAAAATTGTGATTCAGCCAAAAACAGTGACAGCGACTATGAATACGTTCACCACGCGCGCTCCAGTTCGCCGGAGTGTGACTCTGCGATTAAAACAAGAGAAGTAGAACGCGCTGAACGAAAGATTGAAGATACGACTGAATTCCCCAAATACTCGAACGGTTTTCGTTCGTCTTTACCGTACTGTGGCAGCGAAACGGAGTCGGAGATTTATTCGCCGTACAGTTTTTACAGTTCAAACGATAACATGGACAGTCCGTCGAATGACGACTATCAAAGCGAAATGACTCCAAAGAATACAACGAACAAATTGCGGGTTAGGAAGGGAAGGAGCGTCGTTCACAAGACTCTTGAAGATAATTACGGTGCGGTCGTTATCGCAAATCACGAAGCGCTGGCGCAAGTTTTGGAACAGGTAATTTAGTCAAACGTGCCCTCGGGCTTACTTAACAAATCAGTTCTCTAGATTAATTTGACCGCTTTAATTTTATTAAAATGTATTTATGTAGCGTTGTTAAATTTTAACGTTTTTAAATGAAATTTTGACGAGAAATAATTTCTTAAGGATTGAAATTAACGCAATTAATTAAATTAAACTAAATACTTTGGTTGTTTCTAATTAATCAATACATATATAAATATGTCTATAATTTAAATATGTAACTAAACAATTGGATCGACCTTCAAGTAACAATTAACAACAACAACAAAATCTTAATATAATTCGTCTCGCAAATTTACAGTACAATAACAAAAAACAACATTTACTAATAATTCGAAGATAGCATATTAACATATAGTTTCTTCAATTTCAGGTACAACAAAGTGCAACCATGCAATCATCGCTACGAGGTCTCAAAGCTTGTACCAATTTGCGTTGGAACGATTTCACAATCCAACAAAACAAGAATTTCACCAAAGCTGGCAAGAGGTTCTTCTACCCAGCGTGTTGGAACTCCAACCAAGGACCCGTCAACGTGACTCTGATGCTGTTCAAGGAGCAGATGGCTTCGCAAATGGTCTGTCAGTCGGTCCAGCCGTCGACGTTGTGCCTGAACGCCATCACGGAATTCTGTGATTTGGTGCCGTTGCAACAGTTTGGGGAAGATGGGGATGATTTGGTACAAGGTAATATTACAGTTAGTTACATAATATTTATTGAACTAACGTAATTGAAAGTGTAAATGCAGTAAAAACTGAAACTGCGACTTATAAAAAAGTAACCAAGAATTTTTCATTTTATTGTAATCTCAGTAACCCATTCTTAATTCAAAATTGACTTTTATGATAATTATTATTAACGCTATCAGAGCCGGCAGTCTTAATTTCTAACTAGTAGTTAGACTTAGAAAATTGCAGGTACAAACCACGGCTAGCATCGCTGAAGTTTCATGTGCTTAATTTGTGATTATAATTATTCGTCTCGTACTCGGTGGTGAATGGAAATATCGTATAGAAACCTGAATGTGTCGAATGGAAGTCTGCGTCATGTGTATCCAGTAACACACATTAGAGAAGCCTAGCCTCAAACCTTCACAAAAGGAAAGAAGGCTTTAAGCAACTACAAGCTTGTCCTTTTATTTACTTTATTATTAATTAGTAAAACTTATGAGAATATTTTGTATTTAAGCAACATTTATGACATATATATTTGCATCAAAATAATAATATAGTAAAATTACATAATAATATTAAATCTTGAAATAACTTACACACTTCAGCCACAATCGTCGTGCTAGCAAACGCTCAAGTCGACACCATACAATCCTACGGCGAAAACCTCCACACCGCAGAGGGCAGCACTAAAGATCACCAGCTCGTCCAAACCGACCAGATCCACGAGTCCATATTCATAATGCTCCAACTCATCAATGGGCTCAAGTGTCTCCAAGCGAGGGGAGTGGAAGAGATCCCCGAGTCTCTCACGTCCTTCATCGTGCTGAAGGAAACTCCAACCGGGAGCCATGGAAGTACCAACCTCCCCTCACCAGACGACAGGTTGAGTTCACTCTCAGCCCCCAAGACCAATTCGTACGGCAGATTGTGCATACTACAAGGGTAATATTTCTAAACTATACTTATATTCGTAGGTAAACTTGTATTTACCCCCCTGTATTTACTTAAAAAATATTTTACATTAATACAGCTTCAATAGTTTAGTAATGTAGGATGACTTTTTAATTAATAAAAATATCACTTTAGTTCAAAATACCAATAAGGTTATCTATACTAATATTATTAATGCGAAAGTAACTCTGTCTGTCCGGTACGCTTTCACGGCTAAGCTACTGAACCGATTTTGATTAAATTCGGCGTGAAGCAAGCTTAAGCCCCAAGGAAGGACATAGGCTTTTTAAATTTTTTTTTTTTTGAACCGGTGTATCTGCTGTAAAACACGCGGGCAAAGCCGTGAGCAATAACTTGTAAATATTAAAAGATGATAAGTAGTCACTTCTGCCCATAAAAAATTCTAACATGGTCACATCTTCATTTTGGAAAATTTTACCAAATTGTGAAATATTTTACTTCATCTTATCGTTCTATTATGAAAATAAAATTTCAAGTATTTTTAGTTCTCATATACTCAATACTCAATTCATATTAATAAAACTATTGAAATATTATGTTTGTCTTCAATTGAATTGAATTAGACACAACCATAAGAACCCATTAGATCAGAATCTAACCTGCGACTTACACTTCGCTAAGCAACCTTTGAGCTATAGACAAATTTAAAAGAAACTATAATTTAAATCTCATAGACTTAATTTTGCAAAACATTTTTTAGTTCCGTTTCATGACACATTTGATATTTTTTAAACCAAATACGTGTTATTATTATGACAGATTGACCGACGACATGAACTGCAGCAAATCCACCGACGAAGACCTCAGCTCGCTTTGCAAATGCGCATTGAAAGCGATCGAAACTCTCCTACCCGGAGAAAAACTAACCCCACTTTTAAAAGAAGTAATACAAGAAGAAAGAGCCGTCTCCTTGAATCACGCAAAATCAGTCCTCGAATTCATGCTCTGGGGACCTCTGGACGTGGTACAGGGTGTTCCAGTCGAAGAAAGGGAACTGTCCCTCCAAAGATGGTTGGATCTCGAAAGGGCGACGGTGTTGCACGGCTTAGTGCGAACGAGGGTACAGTTGAACGTGTTCGAACAGCTTCATCTAATGTTCTTGGTGCGGTCCACTGCCAAGGCCATGTGTGACGCGAGCGTACTTCTCGAAAAAGCCAATGTTTATTAATTGTCTTTGATTATGCTCTATACAGAGAAGGTGCTCTGTCTCTTTCTTTTGTATAGCATTACCCCGTCATATATATAAATGAAATAGTGTACGAAGTTACATTTGTTTAAGCTTTACTCGAATGATTTGTTGTTGATGCGTGTGTGTTAAAATAAAATACATTGATTCGTTATTTTAATCTAATAATCATATGATATACGTAAATTGTTATTTGATATTTTTTTCTAAACAAGTAATGTTTTTTTTAACAACACATACGCATATTAAAACTTCATCTCTATTTATTTTTTAAGATTATTATTAAGTTAGGCACCTTCATAATTTCAAGGCAACATTATATATGTTTTTTGTTTTAATTCAACGTATTATTGTTTGATATTGTTTTATATAATTTTTTGAAATGAATTCATTATATTTAAAAATAAATCAAAATTCTTGCCAGTGTAAAAAAACACTTATTTAACCGGTGCCAATGGATTCAGAACTGACAACTTTATACTCAAATATCGGTGCCTTATGTATTATACACTAACAAATCTGTAAATTAACACATGTAATTTATATTCTAGTTATATTTAGCTCTGTAAGCAGTGCTACAGTTCAAATGTTTAATTTTCTTTTTATAAGTATACCATTCATCGAATACAAATAAACAAATTACTGATTATTTTTTGTTTTATTCTGTTCTACTCCATATTGGTTTATAGTCTAATCGATTCAGGAAATGGTTTTAATCTCTTAAGCTGTATGTAAAATAATTGGAACTCGCATTCATTCTCTACTCACGCAGACAAACACTTCACCCCTCTAAACCTTAAAGATCAAAACCTACAAAGAAATCAACGTATTACCGACATTAATGAAAAAACTGCCTCATGGCGACAGAAATCCCTTCATGGAAGACACCACCATGACTTACAGCAATCATATGTTGACAAAGCTGCGTCAAACGCTTTATGTTGGCGATTCAGGACCAGGTTATCGACACCCGGAACTACCAGAAACACATAATACGTACACTTAATTTCCAATCAGATACATGCCGACACTGTCATTCTAATGCTGAAACCATTCAACACATAACTTCTGCCTGCAGAGCCCTTGCGCAAACTGACTATAAACATCGACACGACAAGACGACACGACATTTTATAAAAAAGAAGACTCCATATTATAAATACAAACCCAACACTATCCTAGAAAATAATAGTTACAGGATATACTGGGACAGAACTATAACCACAGATAAAACCATACATGTCAATAGACAAAATTAACAAAAATATTTATCTTATTGATATAGCTATTCCTAACACCCATAACATAAGACACAGGTTCCTCAACACACTCATCATTTACTCCAAAAGGCAATCATCCTCAACACACCGCCTCACTCGCAATTTCCTTACGACTTCATCCATCTCATCTGCTCATACGATCACCCCACTTGGCTACGACTCGTGTGTTTAAGTTTTTGTTATATAGGAAAGAAAACGTAAAATAAGAACATAATAATAATATATCTTTCATAATAGAGATTGAACATAGTAGTTGAATATTACAATTTGGTTTGTACAAATTAATTTAATTCCAATCAGGTGGGTGTAGTACTGTGTTCCACGCTATATTATAAAATATTCGGTATTAAGGAGTAACATTCCCGTTCACTTTTTTGTGGTCGCAACATTATTATGCACAGTATGTTTTCTCTTAAAGACTTTTTATAACAATATTACATTCTATAGTTAAATATCAACAAGAATATATGCGTGTTTAGATGTGTGCGTGTGTGTATGTATGTGTTTCTTTTCTTAAACATCTAGGTGAGGTATTTTTCTGTTTCGTCATAAGTTTTGTGTAGAAAGTTTTTTTGTAGTTTTAAAATATAAAGAATATAATTGTGTCGTACATTAAGGACATAACATTCATTATACAACTGCAAAGTTGGGAAGGTAATTGGACGGAAGATAGCTTGCCCTCTTAGTACGGCTTTATTTGCGATTTCCAGTGGCTTTAAGTTAATTTTTGCATTCCCACCCAGGTAGTTATGCAATTTGTAATAATAGAAAAACTCAGAGCAAAATTAACATTTCGTATAATGGTTTGGTAGTACTTCTTAGGACTGCGGAGCTTGAACGAAAGGTTTTTCCTATTACTCATAATTACTGACACTTACAGAAGTAATGCTATCAAACTTCAAGAGCACACCGTCAGCTCTTTGATGGATACATAATAATTCACGAACATAACCAATGTAAATAAAACAAACATTTATGGAACTACACTTTATTGTCTTTTTTAAAGCATTAACAATACAGATGACTTAACATTCGAACTATTTCGACAAAAACAATTACTAATGTTATTTATAACTACTAATTCATACTTTTAAACAAATATCAATTAATCTCAAAACGCCAAAAAAAATTAAAAATAAAATTTAAAAAAAATCATACTTGATCTTGTACATAAAAATTTAAAAATGTACACAAAACGTTAAGTACCTTTTATTTTTTAATGGCTTTTTATTATCACAAAAAATTATGGTATACTTATATTTAAAAAAAAATTGACACGATCACTTACAGCTTAAAAAATAATCGTAATAAAAATATTAAGCAAGCAATCCTAAAATTAGTGGTTAGCGATAAAAAAATAGTGAAGAAAACTATAAGCCTAGATCTTGCTTAGGGGCCTTGCAATTACTACTATAAAGCTCAATCGGAAAAGAAACGGTATTTTTCCATTAGTTTTTTTTAAATTCATTCTATTATTTCTCATTTCAAAACATACCAATTAAACTGAGTAAAAGTTAATAAAACTAGCAAGTTATATAAGTGGAGAGACCCTAAGGCCCGAGAGCGTTATTGCCCGGGGGCCATTGCTCGAATCAATCCAGTCTTTATTGCAATAAAAACACATAAATACGCTAATATATAACCCAATGCAATCAAATACATTTAATTACTATATCCTTTCTAAGTATAATTAGAAAAAACGAGAAAACTATGGAATGTAATCATTGTAAATGACAAAAACATAGGTAAGTATGATTTAAAAAAAAAACATTCCAAATAAGCGATTAATAAAATAAAAAATGCAGTAAAAAACATATTAAAATATAAATATTATTTTAAAAAAACATTCCTTGCACACGCTAAAATTGTTTTTGTTAAGTATCTTAAAATAATAGTGTAATTTGTTCAACAAAAGAAAATGAGTTTTTTTTTTAATTCATAATAAAATCATTTTCAGAAATTATAAAAACGTTACGATAATCCCTGTCCAAACTATAAATAACCTATTCTCCATTTACTTGTAACAAATTATTGAAAAAAAAAAATACAATTCAATTTTCAATTCATTCAATACAAAAATGAAATTCAATACATTATATCCATAGATAGATCTATATAATATCCATAGACAGTTTGAAATATTATGTAAATTACACTTAATTTAATGAGTATAAATTCAAAGTTATATATAATACTGTTAAATTAAAATGTATATAAAAACTTTAATTAACAAACATTTATAAATACAATAATAATTGCTTTCATAATATTGTCTGGACAGTGACATAAAATCAAATATTGTGTGCGTATTTTTTTTTATCCTAATTTATTGCAAGCTAATTAAAATTTAAATAATCGAGAAATTGCCTGGCAACAAAATATTTAAAAAAAAAAATATTCCGAATAGTCAAACTGAGCTTATTTTTAAAGCCAAGAATTGATTATATATAGATAATAAATTACTATTTTTCATCCCCACTGTCGTTTCATTGAGGGTATTTTATTGAATCAGATTTTTTAAGGCAGTTTTATATCGCACTTATTACCAGCCTAATGTCACTCAGGTTATAGACAAATTCAAATATGTTGGTTTTGTCGATTATAAATTCAACTAATTACTTTTATTATTTCATTTTAACCTCATAACCATAAGATCTGAATGGTATTAATCAAGATCTCAATAACACCATTGTTCGTACTCCCTATCAAGTTTAGAACGGGTAGCGACATCTCGGGTACTACTCAACTACATATCTCATACCATACACAACGTCATAGCTTTTATGGCCCGCGATTGGTTAATTTAACTATTGTACCCGCACCACTTCTCCTTGATCTCTGTACATTGGCTTACAACCTGACATGCATTTTGAATTGAGAGCCTAACGCATCATTTATTTTTTCACACCTTCGAAACTCATCATCATCTTTCAATCATCATCATGGGTTATTCAAACCCCTCACCGCTGCCACTACAACCATATCGATTTGAATTGCCTGACATTAGTTTATAACGACATATATACATAAATATATACGCTAGCATCTAGAGATTGTATATTTCGTATTGAAAATGTATCGTTCTCTTCTCCATAGTTTTTGTTATTCAAGGACAAACTGAATATAAGTTTAAATGCTCACAACATAAATGCTATTGCTTTGTAACTGAAGTTAAAGTACCATCCCAAATGAGTGGTGAACAACCATTGGTTTATAATATATAGATTATTGTTTATGGTCTCTATTGTCAAAAAAAATTGACAGTGACAGATCCATTCCACAGATCAACAAATTAGTTATTGCTTTTAGTGTAAACATAATATAAATAATAAAATTTAATATCTGTAGACTATTTAAGAACGAACTCGAAACAGCAGATCAAGGTCGTGAAATGTCAGAAAGTGAAAAAAAAATTACTATAATAAATATAGCATCGTATCGATTGTCAACATTTCACGAATAAGAAATTAAGCAAGCTCTTACAGAATAGCATTGCGGTTATTTAGTAGTTTTATACGTCACCGCTTATATCATTTGATATCACTATGTATATATATGTAATAATAATTAAATAATAATTGACTATTTCAATATTTCAAACAATTACCGTATGTACGCAAACTAGCTTAGTCTACTGATTGTTGTTCAATCTCTTTTTAAGATTCTTGTTTATGATATAACAATTATTTACAGACCCTTATTAAAATACACATACTGGGGCGGCTTGCCGTCCGTATTCTTTAAAATTTCCTCGTAATTTTCCTTTTCGTAACGCTTGATTGTATCCACGGAAAGTTTACTGGAAAAAAAAATCAAATTAAAAACAACTTTAAAAAAAATCTGAATGCACAGTTGTTACTAAATGTGGGCTTACTTGGTAGGTCTTTGTGCAAGCACGTCTGGGTAGGTACCACCCACTCATAACATATTATACCCCCAAACAGCAATACTTAGTATTGCTGTTGTGGTTCAGAGGTTGTTAGTTCTCAAAGTTGGCAACGCCTTCACGATGTAATTATTGGTTAATATTTCTTACAGTTCTAATGTCTATGGGCTGTGGTGACCACTTACCCTCAGGTGACTCATTTGCTTGCCCGCCTACCTATCTGTATATAAAGGCAAAATAATATGTTAAGAGTTTAGTATCACTTACCATTTCTGTGGAAATATTGCACAGGCAGTTGGAACCATGAATGTTAAACTGAAACAAGTAAAAATGGAAACATTAAAATTAACTCAAAGTTAAATAAAATTGCTTATTAAAATTTGCAGTTATTTTAGTAACATAAACCTTAACTTGAGATCATCAAGTAATCAAAAGGTAAATAAGTACTTTCGAACATTACTTGTATAATTGTTTTGTGCACTGTACTTATCGAATAATTTGCCCCCCATTTGCCCACCCCAAATTTTCCTAGCTTTAATAATAAGAACTAAAAATATTACAATATATTCGTTTACATATTAACAGCACAGACTGTGTTGTTGTTGTGAATATTATCCCTTTTTTTTTAATATGTTATTAGCGATGTGTAAATTGTATTTTATCTTATTATTCTGTGGTAGTTTGTTTTAAATATCTAAACGTTCTTCAGTTAAACAGAGACAATACCATAGACACAGAATTTGTTAAACCGGCATAAGACAAGGGCTTTTTATCAAATTTAGAATTGTTTACCATTTTCAATATAATAAAGAAATAGCCAGGAGGCGATCGTTTAATTTTAATACAAAACAGTAATAGATATCATATTTTGAGTACAGAAATTAAATATCAATTAAAAAGAAGTAATTAATCACAAAATTCCTAATTGAAGGACATTTTATCAAGACACGAAAGGAAAAGTTCCAATAAGTTAATTATGCAATAAAAATATTTATACAGATAACATCGATATCTCGCACTGACAAATCACAGTTACCATGGTAACCGCGAGTTAAAAAGCAAAAATAAAAAATAATGTCCTTGACAGCTACGGCGTCTACAGATAATCGCTAACAATACGTATAACATATAAAAAGTATACTTACAACAAACCAACAATGCCCGTCTGTATACCGATGTGAGCCCATCGGATCCTCTGCATCCAGGCCTTGGGCTCCAGTCTCTCCATGATCACCGGCAGCAGCAACATACCCGGAGCACACATTATTATTCTGAAAAAAATAATTTAATGATGCAAACATTCGTAAATAAGAAATTATATCCTTCTTGCCTTGATAACAATACTATTTAGTGTTAGAGCAGTGGAATAAGTGATGGGCGTGTGGTGGTGGTGGTCCAAGTGGATTGAATCACGAAGCCCAAAATATTTAAGCTATAATACATTATATTCATACCTTGACGTCACAACTTGAGATATTCCTTTAACGGGTGCAATTTGCGATTTTCCAATAATTTTACCATTTTCATCCGTTACATCCAGACCTATAAAAATATATTAGTTACATAAGTGAAAGAACTTTATCTTAACTCAGAAAGAAAATGTAAAATTCGCAATCACAAAGTATTCTTATAATATATTTATCCACACAATGCTCGTATGAAGACTTCAAAGAAGACAGAGAATTAATTTCCCACCATAAAGAATATCTGTCAATGTTCTTGTTACCAGATTAAAAATGTACATAATTATTGTTGCATGTTTAATATAAAAAATGACAGATACTTTTAAGAAATATTTAATAATAATACAATCTGATTTAGTCTAACATAAGAAACAGTAAGAACTAAATTATTAAATTATTTAATAACATATTAATTATTACAAATATAATACTGACTCTGTGTAAACTGAATTGACTGACAACAATAGTTAGTTAGCATATAATATGTTTAATTGTATAAATGTCTACTATATATTTAATTTTTTTTTTAATGTATAATAAATCGTTTTTACATTTACAATCAGAGGATGACATTAAGCTATACATCTGTACAAATGATTGACTGGAATACATATTTTTTTTCTTTAATTTTTTCTTCTCGAAAAAGATAAAGGCTTCCTAACAAACAGCCAATAAAGTTTAATATTGAAAATTATTAAAATTAAAACTATTATTTACCTAGTATGATTTCATTCTGCCTCATTAGTGGAATGTTGACCCAATTAGCAGCAGCCACTGCAGCAAACGGAACGAATCTCTGAAAATATTTAATTATTTGTGAGTGGGGCATTGTAGCGGGGGCATTTGTAGATTGCACAGAGTATAAATATCAGATACTACTACTACTGAGACTAGAAAGACATAATAGTCGCATGAATCTGTCCTCCTCCTTGTGAATAGTTGAATCCATTCAGAAAGTTGCTTATTGGAATCTGATAGATGACGATATGACATATGGCGGCCTTAACATAAACTAATGTCAAGCTACAGTTACTTATTTTATAAGATGTTAGAAAATTCATAATTTATAATAATAACGCATACCCGGCTAATTGTTGTCAAAAATAAAATTCACCTTAAATTTTAATATAAAACGTGATTTACTTTTAAAATCGATATTTCCATAGGGTATATATTTTCGCTAATTTATTTTTCCTAACATTAACATTGTCTGCCTTTAAGTCACGTAGTAAAACATCTATTGCTCTGTGTTATCAGATCCAAATGTTCCTAAATATAAACATTATTTTCCTAAAAATTGCACTACGGTTGCAAAGGTTTATTATGCTATTTTCAAAAACTAAATACATCGGCCATATTTAATAACCCTTCTAACATTTTATATCCAAATAGATAGTGTTATTTAAACAACAAAAAAAAATAAGACTAGCGGGTAAGTCAGATAGCAATTATTGTCACTTACTATAAAACTAGTTGTCTGTTCTCACACGGTTTAAATAGGGGTCTTAATAAATTTTTTATATCATAATACAGAATATAACTATTAATTTACGCGGCGTACGCCGATGTAAAGCAATCTTCAAAAATCGTCACATTTCAGCCAATTTACACAAAACCTTAATGAATTAAACACCAAAACCTTCCTCATTAATCACTCCGTCTATTGGAGAAAACCGTATGAAACTCCGTTCGGTAGTTTTTGAGTTTATCGCGGTCAAACAGACAGACGCGGGGGGGGGGGGAATTTATTTTATAATATTTGGTGAAGTTATGAGTAATAAAAAAAATATCTAATTAACTTAAACAAGGGCAGAGACGCCAAGTCAGTGTATATTTAGCGAGAAATATATAAACGGATATACTTACAGCTAAAATAGGATTAGTGGCGCGTTTCTGTATGACGAACTTGAACGTCAACGCCGTGGCCATGGCGGCCGTCGTCGCCGACACGTACGCGACGCCCATCTGAGTCGTGGTCAGCGGCGAGTTCGCGTTACGGTTCGTGTAGTTAACCAGAGCGTTGAAGGACTGGTTCACCCATTGCCAAAACACAACGGCCGTCGCTGTTCTAAAACACGAATGAAAAAATATTTACCGAATCTCGGATTGGGGCAAAAGTATATTGGATTTTTTGTTAGGAATTATCAGGAGCAGTCAGTTAGCAGTGCTAACAATCCTATCCTCCAAGTTAAATAACGTAAGCGTAACTAAATGTCGAGATGGCCTAGTGGTGAGAACGCGTGAATCTTAACCGATGATCGTGGGTTCAAACCCGGGCAAGCACCACTGAATTTTCATTTGCTTAATTTGTGATTAAATTCATCTTGTGCTTGACGGTGAAGGAAAACATCGTTAGGAAACCTGCATGTATCTAATGTCACTGAAATTCTGCCACATGTGTATTCCACCAACCCGCATTGGAACAGCGTGGTGGAATAAGCTTCAAATCTTTTCCTCAAAAAGGGAGAAAAGGCCTTAGCTCAGCAGTGGGACATTCACAGGCTGTTAGTATAACTAAATGGACAATAGCTAGCTAAACAGGCTCGCAGATAGCCCTAGTTAAACCGCTTAAATTACGAAGTGTATTTTTTTTTTATAGAAAAGGAAGGTGGTAGAGCATATGGGCCACCTGATGGTAAGTGGACACCAACGCCCTTAGACATTGGCATTGTAAGAAATGTTGTCCATCGCTTAAATCGCCAATGCGCCACCAACCTTGGGAACTACGATCTTATGTCCCTTGTGCCTGTAATTACACTGGCTCACTCACCCTTCAAACCGGAACACAACAATACCAAGTACTGCTGTTTTGCGGCAGAATATCTGATGAGTGGGTGGTACCTACCCAGACGAGCTTGCAAAAAGCTCTACCACCAGTATAATTACAAGGTCACATTTAGGAACTTCTCTCTCCCAAATAAGACGGAAGATCTGTGTATATACGAGTAAGAAAGAGAGCAGTAATAAATAAGATTTGCGATTGGATGACACGCAATGCGCGCATGAGCATTAACTTTAATTAATCCAATCAGGCTCATGTTATACATCGTTTAACAACTCTATTCATACGTAAAATACACTGATGAATGGAGAACCTGTTTATCAGATTATTTTACGTGAATACTTATAATTCATAATTAATTTAAAAAATAAGTATACAAACGTATTCATTGATTTGCATGAGGAAAAAAAACCGGACAAGTGCGAGTTGTACTCGCGGTTATTTACAACAGGCAATACGTTCGTTCGATTAAAAGTTATCGTCGGTTTGTTGTTAGTTGTACATGAAAGGCATAAAAATAAGACAAATATTTGCGTTGACATATCCATTACATTACAACGCTCTAGCGTTCTTTATTTCGTAAATAAGCTAATATTTAATTTATTAGTAATGACTATACATGGCGTGTTTGTAATATTTGCGACTACACTATAACATATAGTGAAGCAAAGCTATATAACTATACGAAAACACTAACGTAAGCAAAGCAAAGATCTACATTGTTTTACCTTCATAAAATAAAGTAAGCCTTTTACGTAAAGTTTTGTTTATATATTATAAATACATATACATTGCCATCCCGATACACTAGGTTTTTTTTTAAGTAAAATTTTTTTTTGAATATAGAAGCATTACACTTTTCGAGTGTCAAAAACCGGTACCGATTCGAAAATTAATATCTCAGACCGGTGAAAAAAACCCAGCCCGACTATACTTTTATTTATAATCAGTTATTTAAATTGTATATAATTATATTTAAGCGACTTGGGGACGATCGTTTCACTAAAATTTTTGTTTTGTAATATTCTTAAAAACACAGGAACGTTCAATAATATTTTTTCTTTTTTATTTAATAAATTATTGATCATTTTTTTAAATATTTCAGGCTAACCCATCTACGTTGTGCCACAAAAAAAACACTGTGTATAACAGGCGTAACCGACTTGATACCGGTTTTAAATTTTTCAATAATAATGACATACTACTTTGTTAAAAAAAAAAAAAAAAACCTTTCCGAACGACTTCCACTAGCAATCCTGACCTTGACAATACAAGAGCGATAACAAATCGTTTGAAATAACGAAACAAAATTGGTGTGTCGAAATGATTATTAGAGACACATTACCATAAATATTTGACGTTTACGTTCAGCGTGCCTAGAGCGATTTGTTTTTACTTATTCAATATCGTTAGCTGCAATTTGTATGGAATGAAAATATAGTGACAATAGATATCACTAGGCGGCGCTGAGGTAAAGCCAAAGGTGCCAAAATAGCAAAAGAACAATTTTCAGGGATGTATAAGCATTGTTGGATTTTTATAAATGTGGTAATTATTATTTATATAATATCTGCAGTGGAATCTATGTGAAGTGAAAGCGTCGACCAAAGGGCATTCTACCCTGATCGAGAGCCAGAGCCAGGGCTGTGTCGCCGCTGCCTCTGAGAAGAGAGTATACATACGAAATCAAAACATGGATAAGACATAACATTCCAATCCACGCATTAACCTAAATACACTACGGTATAAAGAAATATTTGAATTTAATTAACATTTACATCCTTTAATAGAATAAATAAGTCAATTACTAAAAAACTTCTTACCTATACCACTGCAGCATGGCACCAGTCACGAGACACCCTCCGGGCATTTGAAAGGACATCCTACCAAACACATTCTGCAGTTCACCGCTGTCAGGATGGAAGGCTGACTCGTACAGCTGTTTTGCTCTGACCACTTGAGACATTGTTGTACCAGCTGGCTCTTGGCCTTGCCTGAAATTATACAAAAGCTTAACTACTTTCTTTACCCACGTTTTCTGTTCTCATTTTAGAGCCAATATTATAGTTCTACATAAAAAGTTTTTGATGTTGTCATATACTACTAAAGATATATGCACAATGATTAAAATTATATTATAATTGATTATATGGACTGGTCGGTGTGGTTGGTAAATACTTGCCTTTCACACTGAAGGTTGTGGGTTTGATTCCCACCCAGGACAGACATTTGTGTGCATGAACATGTGTGTTTACCCTGAGCTTGGGTGTAATTATATATATAAGTATGTATTTACAAAAGAAAAGTAGTATATGTAGTACATCAGTTGTCTGGTTTCCATAGTACAAGCTCTGCTTAGTTTGGGATCAGATGGCCATGTGTGAATAATGTCACAGGATATTATATACAAATGTAATTAGACATAACAATGCAGGACTGGTGGTTTCAGTCACTTAGCTAGTATTACGTTAAATAGATACACAAGGCATACATATCAAAATATTCCTGAGCCTTCATTTTGATACAGACATTTGTTGTATTAATATTAAACAGAACAGAAATATATATGCAACCATGCAAAATATTTAAAACATACATTTTTTAAATATTGATATCATTTGTTTTTCTAAAGACCAGGATGAATAAATAACAGACATAACATACTATAAATATGTGAAGTTGCTACTTAAGATGTCAACCAATAAACCTGGACTACAATTTGACAATTGAAGCCACTCAGTCCGAACTGACACATTTTTATCATTATCTGTATTAAAATAATAAATTATTGACCTTGAAAATTTTGACAAAACCAAAGAACACTTACTTGTATTTGAAATACAGTTCTTTCGCTTGATGTAGTTCTTTTTCAGGTACCAATGACAGTAGAGGATTTGAAATGAAGGCAAAATGCCTGAATCTCCCTGTAAAAGTACTTTGATCCCATAATGGCTGAGTGATATCTATTCTTTTTTCTGCGGCCATGGTCTGAAAATGAAATGAAAACAACTATTGTCAATTTTTTGGAGTGTATCCAAATTGTATTATATTTTAATTGTATTCAATGTTTTTTCTATTTATAATAAAATAATGTTTTATTGACCTTATGTAATTGTATTTACACATTATTTGGTAGTTTTTTTGCATGAGTATAATATGAAAAAAACACATTAAAAATATAAAAAGTTCTATCTTATATATAAATCCATGTATGATAACAACACTTTAGTCATTATTATTTAACAGATATTTATATCTGATTCTTTATTTAAACAGTTGTATAGGCAAACATGAAATATTTCCTACTTTATACATATAAATACAGTAGATTATATAATCAATATTCTTCTTTTACTTAGATATTATGTAATAAATATACTGATGAAATATGAAGTATAAATCAACAATAATAAATAATTTAATACAAAATTAAAAATAATATGTTTTTGTATATTCTTGTATTTTAAGATATTGACTGTTCCAACAGTATGGAATCAGTTCTAATAGTGTAATAAATGTCAGACAAAAAACATTTTAAAATATGTAAAAAAAAAATACTTTTTTGTTAAAACATACATACATTTCCAAAATTTTATCTATATACTAAACGTAATTTTTTAAATAAGAGAAATTCGTTACAATAAAAAGTATAAAAAATATATAGTACTGAAATTAACGAGGTATAAAATAATAAAATACCTTTTTTTATTAATTATCTTTTAGTTCACGTTATTAGCAAATTGTTACTTTTATGTCCTTGAATGTCGAGCTTTTTCTTGTAGACAAGAATGATTTGTACGTAATAGATTATGTAAGTTTGTTTGAAATGTAAATTTAAATGCTTAAAATTATAAATTGAATTTACGATTAAAAAAAATCTCACTTACAGTATTCAATACACCAAAATCTTAAAAAGAATTAATCGCAAATATAATCGCTTATCAATGATATGATAATCTAATAAACATACACATTCACATTACACCGGTTAGTGACAACTGAAGTGAACTCGGAAGTCGGAACTGAACTGACAAGTGACAAGTGTTAGCGAATGGGTATGGTAAGTGACAGGCGCAAGCTGTGGGCGAAGGCTTAAAAAGTGACAAGTAGTAGCAACCGACAACCACCTAGCTAGTGGTATGGTATATAACACCAATCACAGTGCCAATAGCTGAAAGTACATACCGACAGTCTATAGGTCATTATTATCATTATACTTACTTTCTGGCGTGGCGCACCCGAAGTTGAGCTCGGCCATATCGGTGGCCGAGCTCAACTTCGGGTGCTCAATGAATGCATGTAGATCTTTCCCCCATCCTCATTCTAACTGCATGCCCGAATCAACGGATTCTAGCTGCTTTTGTTTATATATTATAATAATAATAACATAATCATTATAGTATAATAAGTTACGTGCTGCTTGAATCATCTATCAGAGATGCAGAGGCCTATAATAAGTTACTTAATGACTATGTATTTTACTATAGCTTACTAGCTTAGTAGAGATTAAAACAACTTAGATGATGATTCTATGGAATGTATGATAATAGAAAGAGACATACACAGTCATAACTTCAATAATTTCTATTTAAAAATGCTATATATTATACATATTTGAAGTCAAAGACAAGGATAATGTTGAAAAATGTGTATTTTTTACGTTTTAGTCTATGGAACAGTAAAGAATATGGCGGCTGTCGCTGCAACAGCCGATATGACGATTCAAAAGAATTCTCAGATTCTAGTGAATGTGGAAGAAGCACTCGAAGATTTAATTGTTGTGTCATATAGTAGTGAAGATAAAAAATTTCAAGGTGTACTTCTTGACTCTAACAAGAGGTTTGTATAGATGTATTGGAATGAAAGTGTTGTTATCGATTGATTTTTCATGTTTCCATTTATTGCAATAAATCTTAATTTATTTCCAGTAATTTACCATTCGGTGTATATAGTCTTCATCCAGCTTTTACAAAGCAAGTCGAAAATGTTGATAACAAAGACGACAAACTACATTCCGTTAGTCAAAGATTTACTTATCAAGAGCCTCAGTACGCAACTGAAGATGTACAAAAATCTAAAAAACCGAACTCGAAGTCGAAATCTCAGCCTCGACAAAGGATGACAGTCCGTTTAAGACCTCGAAAAGTATTATGTTCAAATTGCCAAGGGATTTGCAATGAAAATAGTGAAAATGTAGACGTGTCCAAGAAACGGAAATTAGAATCGGATGACGATTCGCCGAAGGATGGTTCTGAGTCATCGAAATTAGAAAAAAAATATCTGATGGGTAGCATGCTAATACCCAAACTGTCTAGATTGCAACCGAGTGAAATAACAAGTGCTATAAAAACAAAGAATATTTCGAAACCTGGTGAGAAAGTTAGACAGGTAAAAAATGTGAAATGTAGTGATGAAAGTGACCAAACAACAAGGGAATTGGCTTTCGTTAGTGTTTCTGATAACAGTGATATGTGTGATAAAGAAGACGGCAAAGATAGTGATAATTCATTTAGTAACTTATTTTCTAATGCCAGAACACTTAAAATTAGTTTCGGTGAAGGTGAGGGCACTGTGGTAAAAATACCACCATTAGGTGGTGATTTTAATGAAGATTCTGGTGTATCCTGTGATATGTCAAAGCCATCTAAACCAGATTCAAAGGCTGTTAAAAAAGCACTTAGAAAAGCTAAAAAACAAGCTAAGAAAAATAGTGATTCTGTAAATGCAGTTGATCTTTGGATTGAACAATCTCCAAAACACATTGGGGCATTGTCACCACGCAACAATGTTTCAAACAGTCCGTCCTTAGACCCATTAGAAAAGAAACACAAACACAAAGTTAAACACAAAAAAAAAAATAAGGTTCAGAAAAAACGTGATGAGAATTCAAGCAAATGTGATAATGATTCTATAGACTACTTCAGTAACATTAAGGATTGTCTGAATCAGAAGTTGTCTATCAGTTTACGTAGATTAAGCAGCAATTCTTATGAACGTAGAGATGAAGAGGTGTCGGATGACGGGGAAAGTGAAATGGTACCAGACTTTCCCGCTAACAGCACAGAGGGTGTTGGTGGACAATTATTACGTGTTTCTCCTGGGGATATTGTCTGGGGTAAAGTTGTTGGGTTTCCATGGTGGCCAGGGAGAGTATTGAGTGTTACTCCTACAGCTCGAGCTCATGTAGCTTGGTATGCTTCAACAACATCATCTCTAATGCCATGTGATAGCCTAAGTCCATTCCTAGAAGATTATAAGGTGATAATTTTGTTTTATTTCTAGTGTTATTGTTCTAAACAATTTACAGTATATAAGTTGAGTTATTATGTACATATTATATAATAGCATCAATCAAATGAAGTCATATCATTATTATGATATCATTTTTTTATATAAATTTAAAACATTAATAGTGTTAATAATATAAGCAAAGTTATAATGTAATGAGTTATAAAGTTATCTAAGTAAAGTAAATTACCTACATATAAAAATGTAAGACACAAAAAGTAGTAATTTCAAACCTACATGAATCATGACTATAAAACAGATGTTGTTTAAAAACACTGTATGATATTTTTATTCAATAAGGTATTATTTTTTACATTCTTATATACAATACTTATGATTTCTAAATATATGATATATCTGCCTTATTGGCATTTTGGCAAGCTGGTATGGTTCTAAGCCATACCAGTCAAATCCAACATAATACATACAAATCCTGTATTCAAATCTTATTAGGTGTTTTCTATTAAGAAATTCTCATTTGCAGTCTGCAGTTAGAAAGCTGTTAGTGTTTACCATTGTTTGCCTTGGAAAGCACATGAACACAGCACAGCTTATTTGTTACTTCAAATGTGAATGGGATTCATATTAGTAATTCTACACTTAAGATTTTAAATATTACGTTACAATTTCAAGTTATGACAATTTTAAAGTTATCTCTGAAAATTCAGTCATTGATCATTTATTTTTTTAAATATTGAAACTATGTATTTATTCGTAATTTCAGTTAAGATTCAACAAAAAGAAGAGGGGCCCGTATAAGGAGGCTGTAAAGCAAGCAACTATCGAAGCGAGGCAAATTGAATCTCATATTGATCCATTAGCAAGTCCGAGTCAGGCTAACCTTGCCACCGTTTCTCCGCGACCTATTGATGTGTTCTCATAATTGTGATTAAGGTATACTGCCGAATTAAAAAAAAAGAATGTGATATTTCTGTCTGCACAAACTCATCGACCATTAGTTGTAAGTTAGATGTTAATTGATGGTATTAAGTGTGAAAATTTAAAATTAGTAATGCAAGTTTGACTTCATTGAATATTAGTAAAGATTCAAACTAATTTGACATGTCAAAATTCATTATTCCTTTTAACTATATTTTAATTATACCAGATAGAGTATAATTTTATTTGTGACAAATTAGTTACAATTAAATCATCTCGTATTGTTTATTTTAATTCAGTTGGCAATAATTTTTATGTACAAAATCTTGTTTATGTTACTCATACATTGCAATATATTGACTACTGTAATGGCAACTATGAATTATATAAAATAAATTTAAATAATGAAATTATTTTAAAATTGATATTGAAAATTGTTACTATTGTTATTTTGTTTTTTTTTAATCTATGTGCAATAGCTTCATTTGAAATAAAAACTGCCTTTTAAGACTTAAATATTAATATTGTAAGAATAACAAGAACTGCTGTTTTACTTTTTATTGAAAAGTTATAATGGTGTTGTTTATGTGGTATTATAAAATAATTTGACAGGACTAAAAGTATTGTTATCGATTTCTCATGCTTGGGATGAAAAAGGATTGTAAGTTTTCTATCCTGTCAAATTAATTTAGGTATAGGTACAATAGAATCACCATTTATTACTGTTAGTGTGAAAGATCACATATTTCATTCCGCTAGCTCGTCTGGGTAAGTACCACCCACTCATATTCCACCATCAAACACCAGTACTAAGTATTGTTATATTCCAATTTGTAAGTGCAAGGGAGATAATGTCTTACTTCAGAAGACTGGTTGGTAAAGCTTGAGTGGTTAATGTTTCTTACAATGCCAATGTCTTAAGGGCGATAGTGACCACTATCAGCCACAGATGACCCATTTGCCAACCTACCTATTTATTTTAAAGATAAATCAGTTTCGGATTTTTAAATTAGTACTTAATTTACACATAATAAGACCTTTTGCACTAACAGTAATGCATTGTAGCTTTATTTGAGTTTAATAACTTCAAAAGTTTAATTTTATTTTTTCCGAGTTATTACAAAGCTTATATTACTTTTGATGTTTAAACATGTTTAGTTTGTTATTTTATCATTGATATTTATTTTATCTGTTTAATATTATAATATCTATGTACCTATCACAGATAAAATTATTTTTGTATATAATTTTATACATTAAACAAAATGTGTTATTGCCATTCCTTTGTCTTGGTTTTGAATTGAAAATGTATCAGACATTAATAAAAATAATTGTTTGTATTTCTTTATTCAAAACCAAATGGTTAGTTTTAATTATTTGTTATTTATTTTTAAGATTTTTAAATGTTTTAAAAAATACACCAGCAAATCATTTATTTTGTTAAAATGTGTTTAGAAAATTTCTTTTTTAAATTTTATTATACTAATTAGAATATACAAAAAAAGTATGTATGACAAACTTTAAAAAAAATTAATGAATAATTTACTTAATTGCATCCTAATACAAGACAAAAATATTGTGTATGTATGTACTTATATAGTGTGGTATATTATGAGCAAAGGCACATTTTCCCTTAGAAATTTTCAGATTTCGGCATTATTATGAAAAACTAATGGTTACAAGGTAATGAAACTTCGAATTTAAAGGGACAAGATTTCAAATATATGTAAAATTATTCAAAGCCATACTGTACTTTTAAATGTCTTATAACTTTAATGTACATATTAAACATAACTATGTAACTTTTTCTTGTGATTTATAAAATAAACTTCATACATTTAAGCCATTGTCTTTTTCAAGCAAACAATAAAAGCAATCTGAGAAAGAGACAATTAAGTGATACATTTTATTTGCAAAATAAATAATTGTTATTGTTTTGGTGCCAATTTTGTAATAAATTAGTAATATTGTTATTACAGGACTTAAATGCTCCTAGGATAATACGTTTTCGTATATAATTGATGAAAATATTTGGGGCTTAAAAACAGTTATGCCAAAGATTAATGATCTTTGTCGTAATTATCAATAAAAATATTGTAAATATGTTTAACATAGGCTCGTACATTCTACTGTATGTCACTACAGGAATTGTATTATTAAAAAATAGAATTAATTGTACAGCTAAACGTATTTTTATTTTTTTTTTATTCTATGTTTTCATCTAGCAGTTTTCGTTTGTTCCTCTATGTTCATGTAGTGTTCCGAGTAGCTTTCAAATGTTATTTTAAAAAAGTAAAATATTTGGTGATGAAAAATCTATTTTGACTACAATAAATTAACATCATAATCAAGTAATAATTAAAAATTCATTCGTAATTGATTTTTAAGCGCACATAAATTAAAATTAGCGTTATAAATTCGCAAATCGATAATGGTTGCTCCATTTACAAATCAAGGCCACATTTTTTGTTTCTTCACTGTTAAGACAAAGACTAAAGTCTCAATAATGCTCAATAATACTTTCGTATTATTCAGCAAAAATGTTGTTATTCAAAACCTGTAAGCCTCTTTCATGCTCTCGGAAAAGTCTACATTAAAGCCTTGAATGAAGGCCAATAACATTTTCTTTAATAAGCAATTCGAGGAGACAGGCATCAAGTGCATCATAATCCACGGAGCAAATAATCAACGCCTTCGCACAATCGCAAAACCGGAAGCTTCTTTGAATGTCGCGAAGTGGCAAAAGCATACGACATTATGGCACAATGGCATTATACGTCGTACTAGATGGAATCCTCTTTTTTTTCGCGATGGAGTAGAGACCACCTTATCATATTCTAGTCCAGCGATACTCAAACTGTTCTTTATATGAACTACAAACACGTGTTAGTCATGGTGTCGCGAGCCGCAAAAAATAATAATTTGGTTAATTATTTACTTGGTAACTATTTCTTAACTTTGGACGGACTTTTATCACGTATATTTTATGACGTTTCAAATACTTTTCAGTGCCCGTGCCACAAGCAGTTGTTTAATTCAAATTATTTAGGTTTAATAAAAATCCTTTGCAATAATTTAAAATAGTTCAAAATAAAGTAACATCAAGTGGGCCAAAAACAATAGCCTGGCTGGTCGCAGGTTGAGTACAGCTGTCCTAGTCCAAAACGCTCCAGTCCCTCAAGGTTTCGTCTAGTTCTTTACACAAAGAACATACCCTGATAGACAGACGAACCAGCTCTACTTCAAAAGAAGTCTGGTCAAGCAGTGTTTAGACCAACATTTGTACTGCTTTGTACTGAAAGAGGAAATATACCACCAAAACTAAAGCGACCCAGTTACGACCCGCCAAAGTCTAAGGAATCACAATAACCATCTCAGGCATAGCAGATTCTTTGGTTCGAGACTGATACTTTGATATATGAACCACACTTACAAAGATTCCGATACCAAAAAGGAGGTCGTCGGCTTGCTACAGCTTTTTTATTTATTACTACACACTAATGAATCGATCGGATTCTAGTGAAATTTAGAATTTAGAGATAATATAATAATTAGATAAATTTTATTTTATTCTGTTAATATATTATTTTTCGTGTATATTGTCGTAAAAAGGTATCTGTTCACTGGAATTGTCGAACTTTTTAGTCTGTTAAGCAATGAATGACAGCACAGGCGACAGTTTGTCCTAAGTTGAAAGTTCTTAACGTTTGTTTTTAAAAGTGGAATTATTGTTGTACAATAGTTTGTTATTTAATTTTATTATAAAATGAGGAGAACTTACAGGTCGAAAAAAGAAACCGGAGGCTGCTTAGATCCTCGAGATGTTATATTAGCAATGGATTCTAAGAGCTCTGTATTTGATGCCTTTTACATCAATAATATTAAGCAAACCAAGCGAGACTTATCCATAGGTCCGTCAGTACAATTTGCAGCATCAAATAGAGTTCGTAAAAGAAAATATGTAAAGAGGCTTAAAGAACAAGAACCTGTAATAAGGGAATCAAGTTCAACATCTGCTTTTCTAACGCCGGATAAATCTTTTCGTGTTAATAAGGCGCCAGATTTGTTTGATCAACTGTTAAACTCAACGATTGAAGGACTGAACGTGGAACCGATAAAAAATATTTCTAATAAGAGTATACCGTGAGTATTTTAAATTAAATCAAAACTTTTTTTTTATATCCTACTTTGGTCACAACACGAGAGATTATTTATTTATTTTACATAGAATATAATTATTTTTATGTACTTAATAAGATTTGAAATGAATTACAGTAGAATCTATGTAATCTGTACTATATAAGACAGCATTCCTTACAAATCACCTTTTTTCTAAAAATAGTATTTTCTTATCTTTTGCATAGTTTTATTTATAATACTAAATAATGAATATCTATGTAGATAATTGGAGCTATGGGCATTTACAAAGCTCAATGTTTGAAAAACTTTTTATATATTAATTTGTTTTTTTAGTTTTAAAACTGTCCAGTAACTGGATGCTACTGCAATATTCTCTTCTCCTAGGCTTAAAAACTATTTAAATGAAAAACAATTGCAATAAAGTATTGTTATATAATAAATATGCCTATTATCTAAGCCCTTAGGTAATAAAATCGTAAAAATTGACTAAACCAAATTTAATTTTAAGGAAAGGAAAAACATATTGCAAGCACAAGTCATTAAAAAAGAAAAAAATTAATTACTCAAGTGGTGACAGTACAGGTATAATAAAATAGATAATATCAACTTAAATAATTTTTAAACATTTAAAATTAATACATATATTTATATATTTTTTAGACTCAGAAAAAGAAAACTCTACGCAAAACTCTTCGGATGTTCTAAGTCATAAATTATTGATAGAAAAAGAGTATGAAAAAAGTCTGCAACATGATGAATCTATAGCAGACATAGTTAATAATCTATCATTGTTTAAGGAATCCAAAGATAATATCTCCACAAGTCCAAGGGGTCTATCTACAAAGCCCAGACGCTCTTGTCTACTTAAAATTGCACAGAATTCTCCTTTATGTAGTACACCATTTCTTGAGAAATATAGAGGCAAGTCTATTTATAATTTTTCACCTATAGCTATTAATCTAAATGATAGCCCAAATAGTCTAAATATAACTGAAGAACATCTAGAAAAAAATAAAGAAGATAGTAGTGTTATTCTTGTTAAAGATGAAATAGTACCTGAATTTGAAAAAGTCGAAGAAATAAAAAATCTTTCCATAAATGGAACCAAGCAAGAGTCTATTAATGATAATAATGGATCTTGTGGAGCACATTCTTCAAATCCATCTGAAATAATTTCATTGAATACTTCTAAAACATGTCATAATGCAATAGCTGAACAAAATTCTTTACTTCAAACAACAGAATTGGAACCATTTTTGGGATTTTCAAACAGTGAATTTCCTAACAGTACAAAACTAAAATTGATTTCAAGCAAATGTAATCAATTAGAAAAGCATATAACAACTACAAATCTATCTATTCAACAAGCAAACAATTCTAGCTCAAGTTTAAATGACACTAATATGGAAGTAATTAGTTTTAGAGAAACTAAACACAATTCAAGCACTGAACAAATTAGCCATACAAATTCCAGTCTCGAAAGTGATGAAAATGAGTCTCTTTATGATACATGTAATAGTGAAGACATATTTGATGATAATGAAGTGACAGATAATAAACAAGCAATAGTCATTATTGAAAGACTGAATGATTCCATTTTTAAGAAATATTATGATATAATGCCCAATTTTTCTGATCATAGTTCAAATCAAACAGATACTAGTCTGTCTGATGAGCCTTTTAGTGATGAATATGCCAGTCTAGGTGAAAATAAATCGCCTAACAATACTGACAGTTCAAATAATGAAATAGATAAGCAAGGCTTAGATAGTGACAATAGCTCTGATATTAATAATCCTGAAGAAGAAGTTTATATGAGTTTTGTAACAACAAGGAGACGTAATGAAGTAACAAATGATTCTTTTATATTTAGCTTAGATAATTCTATCACAAGTGGCAGCAGTGGAGATGTAGATAAGACTGTACTTAATAATGATAATATTATTGAATGTGTTCAAGATAATGATGTGACTCTGATAAAAAAATTGCCAGTAGAAACCAATACAGAATATCAGAATATTTCTAGCTCTAATTCAGCTACAGAGGAAGAAATAGATGTTAATGTAAAACATACTGAAACAGAATTAATTCCCTCACCAAAGACACAAAATAATTGTATATCAATAAGAAATAGCAGGATTATTAGGCCATCTTTTAAGCCAAGTAAAAGATCTATATCACCAACCATTAAAACAAAGGTATCGCCAAAAAGAAATATAAATATTGATTCTGGTTTAATCAATAAAAAAATTATGACAAGAAGTTTAAGGAATAAGGAAAGCTTTGATGTAAGAAAATCCTCTCTGAACCCTGAAACATTATCCCCTAAGAATAGTGCAGAATCAAGGGACTTCACATTAAGTAATGTAACCATGAGTGATGCGAAACAAGCAATAGTCTTACAACCAGGAAAACGATGGGAGAGATCCTTAAGTATATATAGAAGAATGACTACAATGGCTGATCATTTTGACCATTCAATACTGGATGATGAACCTTTGAGTACTAAAGGCAGGAAGTATCGTCAAAGTGTCATCAGTACTATGGAAATGCAAGATCTTAAAGGTATGAGGATTCAATTTTTATCTATACAACCAGTCAATGACAGTAAAAAAGGTTATAATCAATTTGTGTTTAGAAAAAAAATAATTATGATTTGACATCATCAGTCAAAGTTTCAGTGTAATGTCAGGTTCATATTTTCGTTTAATGTTTAATTTATTATTTTCTTTTAATTAATTGAAATTTTTAAATTAATTCAGCATTAAATTACAGGTTCACTACACAATGAATCAATTAATAGTCGCAGAAGCACATTTGTGTCTAAACCTAGCAGATCTACTATCAGGATTGTAAGAGTAAGAATATCCTTATTTTTTATTATTTATATCGGTATTTTATTCTTTTTTTTAAATAAAATAAATTTCTTTTAGGATTCCGATACTTCTAGAGCTAGCCTATGTTCAAACTCAATTTTTGAAGAATCACAAGGTATTCATGTAAAATTTTATTTATTTAGCGCAATCAATAAAATTTTAAAGTCAACGTCAGTCTGTCCTAATATTTTTATAAGTTATTTTTGGGTAATTGATAGTATGTATGTTTGTTGTTTATACACAAAATAAATAATATCCTCCTGAATACTGTAAATGTAGCCGAAATGGCCCAGTGGTAAGAACGCGTGAATCTTAACCGATGATTGTGGGTTCAAACCCGGGCAAGCACCACTGAATTTTCATGTGCTTAATTTGTGATTATAATTCATCTCGTGCTTTACGGTGAAGGAAAACATCGTGAGGAAACCTGCATGTGTCTAATTTCACTGAAATTCTGCCACATGTGTATTCCACCAACCCGCATTGGAGCAGCGTGGTGGAATAAGCTCCAAACCTTCTCCTCAAAAAGAGGAGAGGAGGCCTTTAGCCCAGCAGTGGGACATTCACAGGCTGTTACGAATACTGTAAATTCTTCCAAATATGCGTCATGTCCAAATATGCGAATTATCATTCTTTAAAAAATTGCAGAATTATTATTTTAAAAACAAAATCATACTTTTTCATGGTCACTTTTCTATGTGGCCGAGTACTGCGGATTAAATATATTTATTACTCAGCTCAATAACCACTGTACTTACAATAATACGTTATTATCACTAAACCCCCGAGATGCATATAATTACATAAATAACAAATCAGTTAGTTTAATAAAATTAGTAGAAATTTTCAAATGTACAGGCAACACTGACACAAAAATGTAATATAAGTTGTAGCATCTGGTTTTTGTCGTCTGTGCTAAATTCATTCACGGAAGCAGACGCTTTTGTAGTGTCGCTGCCATTGTAATTCATTTTTATTTTTTGTTATTAACAAGTTATTGCTGTATATTTAACTTTAAGCAGTGATTTTAATAACTACTATTGAGAATCAATAGTAGGACATTTCCATAAAGTGCAAATTTTTGACTCGGACATTTTGACTGCCATTTGTTATCCCTAACGGGATAATAGCTTGGTTCTGCCCCTTTGTTCATCTAAAGTGTCGAAAGCAGAGTGCATGCATCTTTCTCTGCAATACACAGGTTTGACAATTTTTAAATTATTTTTTAAGACATGTTATTGTTCGCTTGCGTGGTTTCACCGATTCTACGTAACGCGATTACTCATAGGGAAAGTTCGTCATTCACTTCCTACTATGTCATTACGGAGAATCGAATGCATCCATGTTGTTTTGTTATTTCAGGATTTTTGACCGAAGACTGTGATGATACGATTGTTGAATTATCAAAACTCTCGATTGCCGACTCGGAACACGAGGTCACGGTATTAGAAAAAATTCATGATACGTCGAATCGTTTTGCGACCGCGCGCGATTACGTCTTGAGACGCTGCAATCAAACAGACGTTATACTGTTTGATGAATGCTATCCAGATACGTGAGTACTTTCCTTTGTTTGATTAATTATCATATTAACTGTGCGTATATGTATCATTATATTATTGTGAGAAACGTTTATATTTTACTAGGTCAAGTCAAAAGCAAGATGGTGGATTTGGTATGAACACATGTTATTTTCCTTTATAATTATATAAAATGTCTTTGTGCTCCTCCTTTATTTGGTTTTCTTGTAATAAATACGATGTCGTTAAAGTATTATTTATACAGAAATAATAGAATTCATAATTTTTATTTAATGAGTTCTTGTTTAGCTTAGCTAGAATTGCAAATGGGAGTATTTGCAATTCTGTAAATAATTAGTCGTAAATTGTTTTAATGGCTATGAACGAAGTATGTTCAAAATAGAAATTATTAATTAGGGCCTTTTTTCAATCTGATTTCTTTACTTATGTTGGATTACCAAAGTACTATTTATTAAAAAATTAAATTATCTCATTCTTATAAGAAACTTGTACAAACTAAATTACTGGATTTTATGTAAGGTGTGATGTGTAGGGGCATACATTTAGAGGAATCATCATTAAAATAATATTAAATGGTTAAAGAACAACTTCTTGTTTTATTTTTCTATCGTGATGATACAAACTATTTATAGAAAAATCTGTGTAAGTAAAAACAACAAAAATAATGGAGTCAATTATATTTCTTTACAGAGTCCTGAAGAATTGCCGCAAGATCGGCGAGGGTGTATATGGGGAGGTATTCCTGTGGCGAGCTGGAGATGGCAGAGCTCGTGTTCTAAAAATTGTTCCTATAGCTGGTAACATCAAAGTCAATGGAGAAAATCAGAAGAACTACCACGAAATTATATCTGAGATTGTGATTGCTATGTAAGTAATATTTACTTAAATTACTAATATTATCATACTCATTTTAAAGGAGTTAATGAAGCAACTATTTCTGTAAAATTTTGTATATATTCAAATTATTTGTTAAATATCGGAACATACTTTATTTTGAAAATATTTCTATAAAGAGTAAACAATGATCTATATAGAAATAACTTATTGTATTACTGTGTACTTAGTGTATTACTTATTTATATTTATTTTTTGTCAAACTTTGTTTTTCAATTTACAAAACATTTCAATTAACCTTCTAAGGTTAATGTTTTGATGTCAATATGAAAATGTTTGTTTCACTTTATATATTGTTTGACAGTGTAGAAATATCAAACAATATTTAATATTCTTTTATATTTTTGTAATATTTTCCTAGAATGGTTTTGACACAACAGTTCTGATGTTATCTGTTGTTACAAGATACAAGAGCAGAGTTTGACAAAATTATCTGTTGAGATATATTCAATACAAATATTGTTATATATTAAGACTTTGTTTTATTGTAGAGAAAAATTGTAATATCTCGAAAACATTTATACTATTCCCACAGTCATTCACATTCAATCATTTAAGATGAAACTGATTCAAATGTTTTTATCTGTCATAAAAAAATCTATATCTTTATTACATTACAAACAGATGGCAATAGACATTTAATCTTAAAAGTACAAAGAATTTTGCGACATGGTCATTCAACCTGATCATTCTACAATGGTCTTGTTTTTAGTTTCTTTCTATATCAATTGCCAATAGACCTTTCCAACTGTATTTAAATTTGCAAAAATAAATTGATTAAAATAAATTCATACTCAAGCTAAACTATTACTAATATTTCTATAGCTTTTTTTATGATTCTAATTAACATTCTCTTGTTTGCAATTTCTTAATAAAATCTAAATTTTATTAAGCGGATATTGGCGAAAAAGATTAAAGTATAAATAAAATTATAGGAAGTATTTTAGTTTTGGAAAATAAGATTGAGCTACATATATAATGTACTTTGGCAACAGTTTCATTCCTTACTTTGATGGTTCAAAACTGTATCTGTATGTATTACCAAAACAAATTGGAAAATGTCCAAATGATTATTAAAGTACAGTTACATTGTGTATTGAGAGATGAGAATAATATATGTTATATAAGATTTTGTTTTATGTTTTCAGGGAATTGAGTGGACTGCGCGCGCCTATAGCAGATATTGAAAAACATTTTAATGAGGGGAAGAGTGTTGAAACTTTGGATTTACATTCTGTAGAGAATGCTACAGATGTCTTTAATGAGGTCAGAGAGTTGTTTCTTAACCTATATTATATTATACGCAAAGATATAATTACATTTTTTGAGTTATAATATTTTGCTAATAATTGTTTTAATAAATCATGATATCAATTCTTTATTGTGATCAGATATAATTAATTAAAACTGGTATCTTTACCTGTTATAACAAGATAAAACTGCTTTTTAATTGTTTTGCTTTGAAAAAAAGTAAATAATTATACATCAAACAAAATGAATACACATAATTATAATGCACATACATTTTCATGAATCACTCATTCACATTGCTATCTACTGATTGTAGGCATGTTCAAATTATTATATGATAAGAAATATAGGGCAGACAGATCACGACACCTTATCTATACAACCTCTAAATTTGCAAGTTTATTCTATGACATATATATTTCTACAGACTCAAGGTAAAATTTAAATTATGACCGTTAATGCAGAAATATTTGCAGTTATAAAAATTGTCTTATACTGATTAGCAGAACAAGGCATATAAAAATACCTAATTCTTTGTGAAATTTTGTGTACAATAGCTGTCACATTAATAAACAGTACTAAATACGGTTTGTTGTTTAAATGGTTAATTTTAGCACAATCAACTAGTGCGACACTGTTCCATGTACTTTCATTAGCAATTTCAGATTTGAACAAAGAAAACATCATTGTGCTACTAACCAAGCCCTAAATAAGACATACTATTAAAAAGTAAGTTGTCTTTAAAGTCACAGCGGCATAGTGGTCACACTGTTTGAGAAAAGAGTTCTTTCTGGTTATGTGGAAAAATTTAAGGTCCTTCCTTAAATACAATAAATAATTATGTATAATATTGTAAATGAATCTTCATTTCATTCAATGATATAGTTAATTTTTAACAATGATTTAAATTAAACAAATTCTGTCAGGTAACAGAGTATTATTCATACGATTTTTTTTTCTAATCATTTCAAAGTAATATCATAACAGGAATTTAGACTATATAACTGGTGGTAGAGCTTTGTGCAAGCTCGTCTGGGTAGGTACAACCCATTCATCAGATATTCTACCGCAAAACAGCAGTACTTAGTATTGTTGTGTTCCGGTTTGAAGGATGAGTGAGTCAGTGTAATTACAGGCACAAGGGACATAAAATCTAAGGTCCCAAGGTTGGTGGTGCATTGGCGATGTAAGCGATGGCTAACATTTCTTACAGTGCCAATGTCTAAGGGCGTTTGGTGACCACTTACCATCAGGTGGCCCATATGCTCGACTGCCTTCCTATTCTATAAAAAAAAAATGTGTAAAACTAACACCAAGTGACACTTTATCTTAGCTTAGTATCTGCAGAAATTGATAAGTGAATTCCATGTTATCTGGATAACTTGATCATTTGCCCTTTTTTCAGTAGTCTGTTACTATTGTCTATGAGTACATTCAAAGTAAATTTCATTACACAGATATACGAAGACGTAATTTACGAACTTATTATCAATTTTCCAGGTTTTAGCAGTCCGCTGTGTTTACGGTAGCTATCCATCCCGTCTTCTCGACCTTTGGGATCTGTATGACGAGTGCAAGGGGTCGGAGAACGACAATCCAGCCATCTTGCCAGTTGACCAACAATATATTGTACTCGAGTTGGCCAACGCAGGTCAAGACTTGGAGAGCTATCAGTTCAACAACGCTGAGCAGGCATATGCACTATTTAAGCAGGTAAGCAATATATTTATATTATTCTTTTAGTGTGCCTGTATTAGCTTTAATTGTTTTTTTTTTTAATTTGGTTGTATTTTATGTTTAATTAATAAACTCATTAGTCTAACATCATTGTAAATCATGAACAAGTAATATTTTCATTTGGTTCATTGATTTTTGTTTTTTGTCATGTTATGTGTATTCTTTTATGCATAGAAATATGCTTAAAAGAATTAATTAAACCTATTACTATATAATAGGATTAGTTTTTCGATTTTAATGAATTTTTGGGAAAGATAAATTGATTGAATTAAAATTAAGAATATAAATTAGATTATCTGTTTTAAGTGAAATCTAGCTACATTAACGGACTAGTTTTTTAATATATAAACATGTTTTTGCATAAGAAAAAGTTATCTCTCAAGTTTATGGGGATGATAAAATCTCAGTTAAATGTAAATCTTTGACATATTGATTAATTTTAAATTATTTATTAATTTTGTGTTTGTTTTTGAATTTTTTTTTTTCAGCGTTTTTGTCTGCATGAAGTTTTAAGTGATGACTTCTTCGGATGATGAGTGAATATCTAGTGTCAAGTTTCAAATCCTTGACTAGATTTTCACTTATCCTCTGCGGTTGTCGCGCCTGCTTTTTTGTTGCGAGTTTTAATTATTTTTTTTTATTATTGACTGTTGCATGATTTTTTATGTTGTATTTTTATTATTTATTATATTTTATAATGTTTTTTTTTTACTAAATCATTACGTCATTGTAGTGATTAATAGTTTGGTAATGATAAACAATTACATGTTTTATTTTATGTACTAATTAATAATTGGATAGCAAATTTGTAGTTCCATAACAAAAATAATTCTATATATCTACGTAAATATTACTTTGTAGGTCGCATTCGGTCTAGCGGTTGCCGAGGAGGCTTATCAATTCGAACATCGCGATCTGCACTGGGGTAACGTGCTCATATCGCCTACTGATCAGAAGGTAATTATGGCTTTATTTTAGTTATTACGTAATTAAATATTGGATATTTTATATAGTTACTCAGGACTCGTCATAAATATTGTTAGTTACCATAAAATTAATACTAAGGGAGCAAGTAACATAATACAGGTTCTCTTATTTACCTGCCTACTCGCTCGTAAGATTTTCTAAATTATTATTATTATTATTATTATTCAGCCTTTTGCCGTCCACTGCTGGACGAAAGCCTCCCCCATAGAACGCCAACCATCCCGATCTTGGGCAGTCCGCATCCATCCCGTGCCCGCCACCTTCTTCAAATCGTCGGTCCATCTTGTCACAGGGCGCCCTACACTACGTTTGCCTAAGCGCGGTCTCCACTCTAACACGTGTCGGCTCCATCGGCCATCAATGCGTCTGGAGACATGACCAGCCCACTTCCACTTCAGCGAGCTAATTCTCCGCGCGATGTCGGTGACTTTAGTTCTCTGGCGAATGTCCTCATTTCGGATTCTATCGCCCAGAGAAACCCCAAGCATCGCGCGTTCCATCGCTCGCTGAGCGACCTTAAATTTGTGGACCAGTCCTACGGTGAGTGTCCACGTTTCGGCACCGTAAGTCATTACAGGTAGGACGCACTGATTAAAGACCCTGGTCTTAAGCGACTGTGGGATCGACGATTCAAAAATATGACGCAACTTCCCGAATGCCGCCCAGCCCAAACGAATTCTTCTTTTAGCCTCCTTCTCAAAGTTGTGCCGGCCAAGTTGTATAGTTTGGCCCAGGTAGATATATTCCTGCACAACTTCAAGTGGAGAGCCATTTACGACCACTGGTCCCGGGGATACATGATTGTTTGCCATAATTTTGGTCTTTTCAATGTTCATCCCGAGACCTACTCGTCTCGAAGAATCGCTCAGGTTGTTTAGCATCTCTTCCAAATCCTGCAGAGTCTCCGCCATGATGACAATGTCGTCGGCAAATCGCAGATGTGTAATGTGTTGGCCATTGATATTAATGCCGCGTCCGTTCCAATCGAGCGTTTTGAAGACGTCCTCCAATGCATTGGTAAAAAGTTTCGGGGAGATTACATCTCCCTGTCTTACCCCGCGATGCAATTGGATTGGTCTTGTGCTCTGATCTTGTACTTGGATGGTCATGGTTGCGGCTTCGTACAAACACTTCAACACCTGGACATATCGATAGTCAATTAGGCACCTCTGCATGGATTCCAGAACAGCCCAGGTCTCAATGGTATCGAAGGCTTTTTCGTAGTCCACAAACGCTAGGCATAGAGGCTGATTATATTCCTCGGTCTTCTGTATTATTTGCCTAAGTGTGTGTATGTGGTCTACGGTACTGAAGCCTTTTCGAAACCCAGCCTGCTCAACGGGTTGGAAGTCATCGAATTTCCGGGCAAGACGATTCGTGATTACCCTCGAAAACAACTTGTAAACATGGCTTAAAAGTGAAATGGGGCGGTAGTTCTTCAGAAGAGCTTTATCACCCTTCTTGAAAAACAGAACCACCACACTTCTGCTCCATGTCTTCGGTGTAGTACCATTATGGAGGACGGAATTGAAGATGTTAGCCAGCTCTCTCAGAACTGGTGTGCCTCCTGCTTTAAGAAGCTCTGAGGTAATTCCGTCATCTCCTGGAGCCTTGTTGTTTCCAAGTTGTCCGAGAGCAATCCTAATCTCGCCCAAATCGATGTCGGGAAGATCGTCTGATAGGTGGCGTGTCAGTCTGGCTCGTGGGTCATCCGCACTGTGGGACTCAGGTGGAGGTACTCGTGATGAGTATAAATCGCCATAGTAATTTTCGACTTCAGCGAGAATCTCTGGTTTTGAGGTGACGGTTGTGCCTTGTGTGGTTCTGAGTTTTGTCAGGTGACAACAGGAGGTATGTGACTTTGCAAGAACCTTTGAGCCCCTATTGAGTGCTATGGCATCTTCAATATTCCGGGTATTAGCTCGTCTTGTGTCACGCCTTATTAGTTTTTTAACCTTCCTGTTAAGTGCCTGACACTCAGATGGCGTCATATTCTGCTGTTCTCGTCTCCTCGTCATCTCGTTCAGAGTCTCGCCTGAGAGCTTCGACTTACGTCCATTGCTCTTTTGTCGAAAGTAATTTTGGCCCACTTCGCGGATGACACGCACCAGACTATTGGTGGCGTCGTCAATGTCCTGCCTGGTTTCCAACATGGCAAATCGGTTCTGTAGTTCCAACTGGAAGCTTTCGCAACCAGCTTCGACTTGGGGCTGAGTTGGTCTAAGAGTCGACTTCATTAACCGCGATCGTTCGATTTTAGTGTTAATATTCAGGGTGCCTCTTACCAGGCGGTGATCACTTCCAGTGTTTACCCTGTTGATCACGGAGACATCCCTGAATATTTGGCGCTTATTGGATAAAATGAAGTCGATCTCATTCATCGCTGTGTTATCGGGGCTTCGCCAGGTCCACTTCCTTTGGGGCTTTTTCTGGAAAAATGAATTCATCAGAAATAATCCCTGAGCCTCAAGGAAGTTTACCAGCATTTCTAAATATGCGTCGTCAATACAAAAAAAGTTTACAATATATAGTCTATAACACATGTAAAGCAAGTTCTGCCGGCCGTTCCAGTACGCGACGTTCGTGCTCCGCGGGCGCGCGCACCGCGTGGCGCGGCGCGGCGTGTCGGCCGCCGTCATCGACTACTCGCTGTCGCGCGCCGCGCTGCGGCTGCCGGCCGGCGAGCGCGCCACGCTCTACAACGACCTGGCCGCGGACGACGGGCTCTTCGACGCCGTGGGCGACTACCAGTTCGAGGTCTACCGCCTCATGAGGGAGAAGCTCGGGTGGGTGACTTATGCCTCGATGGAATATTAAAGAATGAACTTACAACTATTTCAATTTCTTATATAAGTAACGATGCCTGTTTTCAAAGATATTTGACATATTGTACATTTTTTCTCCTCCAGTTGCTTGCAACAGCAAAAGACTATGAGCACTGTATTACAGTGTCAAAAATCCTGTTCCAGTTATTAATTAAAAATATTTGTTACAGTAACGATTGGAAGAACTTCGAACCATATACAAACATCCTCTGGCTGCATTACACTGTGGATAAAATGATAACGGCCCTTCGTTACACGAGGACTAACACTAAGATACATAAACACTACATTGCTAAGCTGAAGGAAATAAAGAATCGAATCTTGGACTACGGCAGTGCGGTCCAATACGTTCTCACCGACAACGAATTGTAAAACGAATTATATTATTCTAGATGAACGAAATTAACCTCATTTGTAATTTAAATGTAAATTTCATGTTTAATAATTCAAAATGGGTGACATTACACTAAGCACTATTTGCGATTGTTATAAAAATATTCCTGACTTAAAGAATTGCATTATTATTAATGTATATAGAAATATTTGCTTTGATAAATTTGTTGATGTAGTTGACATTAAAGGGGTTATTTACGAGATTGTTATCGCATTCATACAGTTACAGCAAAGAGGGGCCTTCTTAGATAAGGTAGTGCCTTTCAAAAATAAATACATATACTATATACTACTTCGATGTTTTATTTCGAGTACATATACCTGAAAATACAATCATGTTTAAAATGATTTAGGAATTTAATTATTTGATACGACGTCTGGCAAGGAGTATGTATGACACAATTAGTTATTCAATTCTTATTTATTGTGTGCGCGCATGCACCAACTGATTGTATCCAGTTATGCAAACGAAATAAAAATAAATGCAATTTATACCTAGTTTACCAACTCTATTACTCTTATTAGCTGTGTTTCGGAACCGACAATTTATACAGGAAAGTGAGATCATGGAGCCGTCTTCGATCCGAAAGTGAATGAAGTTTAAAGAACTTAAGCCTGTCTTCGTATGTCCTAAGAGTTTTGACTAGGTTAAGATCAAAGCACAAATGCTAAAGAAATCGTTTTTGAATACTTTCTAAGCAGGAATTAGGGAGAATAATTCCTGCTTCCCATTTTCGTTAGTTGTTCCAGCGACTCTGCTATGATGACGATATCATCGGCAAATCGAAGGTGTGAGATGTACTCACCGTTTACATTGACTCCACATCGAGTCCATCCAGCGTCTTGAAAACGTCTTCCAACGCGTTGGTGAACAGTTTCGGGGATATTACATCCCCCTGTCTCACCCCTCTGCGCAGTTGGATCGCCTTCGTCTTACAGTCCTGGATGTGGACAGTCATTGTAGCGGCGTTGTATAGACATCTCAGTACCTTGATGTATCTCCAGTCGATATGACATCTCTGCAATGAGTCGAGCACTGCCCAGGTTTCGATGGAGTCGAGGGCTTTCTCGTAGTCTACAAATGCCATACACAGCGGCTGATTGTACTCTTCGGTCTTCTGCACAATGTGCCGAACAGTATGAATGTGGTCCATGGTACTGTAGCCTGATCGAAAGCCGGCTTGCTCTGGGGGCTGGAACTCGTCAAGTCGTCTGGCAAGCTGTTCTCAAGAGTCGTCACGAACCGTTCGTGACGACTCTTGAGAACAGCTTATATATACCTGGTCAGGTATATGTTCTCAAGAGTCGTCACGAACCGTTCGTGACGACTCTTGAGAACAGCTTATATATGTGACTCAGGAGGGATATTGGTATGTAGTTTTTCAAGAGGGTTTTATCACCTTTCTTGAAAAACCGTACCACCTCACTCCCGCTCCACGTTTCCGGGGTCTTGCCATGTTGGATGACGGAATTAAAGAGGCTTGCTAGCTTTTTCAGGACCGGAGTCCCACCTTTTTTTTTTTTTTTTTCGCTGGAAAAACGCGTTTACGCGTTTCCCCCACATGAAGTGGGGGGGTTTGTGGGGCTCGCCAACGCTGAAGGCGTCGGAATACCCACTAAAAAACCAGCGGTACCCACGCCGTCTTTTCGGGGGACGCCACGGGATCGCTTGCGCATACTACCGTGACGACCGGAGTCCCACCTGACTTAAGCCACTCTGTTGTGATTCCGTCATCTCCCGGAGCTTTGTTGTTTTTAAGCTGTTCTAGAGGCGCCCTAATCTCGCCTTGGTCAACTACCGGGAGCTCCTCGGAGTAATGGCGCGTAAGAGGGGCGCGCTGGTCATCAATACTGATTCCCACAGGTTTATCCGATCTTGAAGAGAACAACTGCCCATAAAACCTCTCTACTTCTCCGACAATCTCAGGCCTAGAGGTAACGACCCCACCATTTTCAGTTTTAAGTTTTGTCAGACGCGGCCTCCCAAACTTGCGAGCGAACACTTTCGATCCCCGATTTTGCTCAATCGCAGCTTTGATGGCACGGGTATTGGAGCATCGGAGATCGCGTCGCGTCAGCGTTTTTATTTTTCGGTTTAAGGCCTTATCTGCCAAAAACGATGGTAGTTCTCGTCGTTTCCTCATGAGCCCGAGTGACACAGCAGAGAGTTTTGGTGCGTTGTCTCTTTTCTGTGGCGGAAAACACTTGCGGGATGTGATTTGCAGTATTTTGACCAGCGTGTCGGTTTTCTCATCAATACTGCTTACGGTTTCCAACGCGGTAAATTGATTTTGAAGTTCCATTTGGAACTTTTCGGCGCCTTGAGCAGCTTGGAGCATGGTAGGTCGGAGAGTAGACCTCATCATTTGCGATCTTTCGGCTTTAAAGTCGATATCTAGAGTGCCTCGATCCAAGCGGTGATCACTTCCGGTATTGAACCTGTTGATCACTGAGACATCTCTAAATATGTGCCTTTTATTCGAAATGATAAAGTCTATCTCGTTCCTTGTCACGTTATCGGGGCTTCGCCAGGTCCACCTCCTCTGGGGCTTCTTTTGAAAAAAAGAATTCATCAAAAAGAGCCCCTTTGCTTCGAGAAACTTTACCAGCATTTGCCCCCTGTGATTTCTGCAGCCCAAGCCGTAAGGTCCAACTTTCGATTCACCGCTATTATGTACTCCCACCTTAGCATTAAAGCCTCCCATAACAACATTGTAGTGGGCCTTCGAGATGTTGTTGAGGGCCTTTGCGATGTCCTCGTACATCGCTTCGACCACATAATCAGAGTATGCCGAAGTTGGCGCATATACCTGTACGGCCTTCAGAGAGTACCCGTCGGAGAGTTTAAGGACAAGGTACGCTACCCGGTTCGACACACTACTGATTTCTACAATTCTGCTAATGAGATCCTTTTTGACCAGAAAACCGACACCACCCTGGGAGAGGTTATCACCTTCGCGGAAGTAGAGTAAGTTACCGGACTCTAGAGTTATCGTGTCCTTCCCCTGTCTTCGGACTTCAGTTAACCCCAGTATATGCCAGTTTATATGACTTAGCTCTACTTCTAATTCGGCGAGGTGATGGTCCAGCCTTATCGAGCGTCCATTATACGTTGCCATGTTTAGTCGTTTTTTATGGTAGCCTGCCATGAACCGGTGATTCTTTGCACCCCCTGCCCTGCTGATACCGCTACCGCTACCTTGGTCGGGCCTAGCGGGCTTGCCGGTAACTGGGGGCCTTTTTTTTGCGCATCTACAATTAAGAGGTTTTGCCCATACTCGCCACGCTGGGCAGGCGTGTTGGCGAGCGCAGTAGGGGGTAAGATGCTTCTGGGGGGGGGACGCTGCTGCTCATCCCCCCCTTTCCCCTTCCCTCAGTCGCCTCTTACGACACCCACGGGATGAGATTGGGGGAGTACAATTCTAAGCCGGTACTCCACGGCAATCGCCACCTTGATAGACAATAATATTCATCATCAAATTTGGAAAGTCTTGTTTTTTTTTTATAGAATAGGAAGGCGGACGAGTATATGCGCCACCTGATGGTGAGTGGTCACCAACGCCCATAGACATTGGCATTGTAAGAAAAGTTAACGATCGCTTACATCACCAATGTGCCACCAATCTTGGGAACTAAGATGTTACGTCCCTTGTGCCTGTAATTACACTGGCTCACTCACCCTTCAAACACTTTGCAACCGACAGGTCTCAAATTAACTTACATATTTAACCTTACGATTTTACCTTCTACATATTTAAATTTAAATAATAAACGAAAATATTCGATACAAACTGCCTAGGTTAATTTTTGTAACATCGATATGTTTTTAAGAAAACTGCAATAAACGTTCCCTTTCCCAATTGTTCCTCATAAACAACCTACACCTTAGACTCAACTGATACGATTATTTCTCTACTAGGAAGGAATAGGAATTCCATTATTAGTAGGTAACTACGCCATAGTCGAATTTCAAATGTACAATTTCAGTCCAAACTAACAAAATTCGCTAAGAATGTCTATAATGTTATTATTAACATACCTTTATGCCTATATTACCATATTAATAATCGTAACTTTCATTCCATTTAAAGGTCAACGTGAATCATGTAAGATAGGTTTTACACAAAGCTTATTGTAAGAAAAAATATGCTTATTTTTTAGGTTTTGTACATCGTATTTTTGTGTACTTCTATACTGGTTTTAATTCTATGAAAGTAAGCGTGTAAATGTCACATAGGTAGGCTAAGCCATCCTTTACTTTTGTATAAATAGTAAAATAGTATAGATTTGGAGCTTATTCGACACCACATACACAAGTGTGTTAAGGATTAATCTTCAATTACGATTAAAGTGAACTTTGATATCCCTGCTCAATTCTAGTATTCATATATAGTTTTATTATATTATTACATCATTAAAAAAACACAAAAAAAATTCAGTAACAGAACTTATAGTTGATCAACTTCTATGTGCTTAAGATATACATTTACGAAAACAGGCTTTTATTAGTTATTTTTTGGGAATGCTAAGAATTGTATGTTGGTATTAACTAAGAATTATTTAGGTCACACTTACTTTTTTATGTATTCTGTGCTAAAGTTTTAGTCGGAATTTTAATCTGTTACAATCAGTACCTTTGCCTAACAATGAAAAACGTCTTTAAAAATAATACTGTCAAATTATTACACGAAATTATCAATCGTTTTCGCACATTATTTGCCAAATGCTAGTTTACTTACAATAATATATATTTAAAATAATTGTGACGAGACCATACTTTTATCTATTGTAATTAGTGTTAAATAATTATGTTTTAATTGTGTTTTAGTGTTATACATTATTATCCTTTAAAAAAAAAACTTGTGAACGATATTTTATGAATTTCCTACTTCTTGATTTCACTTTATACATTTAAAATGCAGGCTAGCAACGATTCACTGTCAGGTATGTAATAACTTTGATTATGAGAAAATATACTTACAAAGACACTGCCCATTTTGTATCGTATTGTTTGTTTTAGTTCTAACACCAAATATAAGTGGATCGCCAGCTGTTTTATTAACTCCTGGACGTACAAGAAACATCGCTCAAGATATGGAAGCGTTAAGGCTTTCTAGACAAGACAATCCATATTTACAGGTACCCTTTCAAACTTATTATTATATTAAATCTATATATAATAAGAAACTGGTGTTATAATTGTTTATATAACAATTTCAGCAAGTTATGGCGAGCAGAGAGAGTTTAATTGAAAGCCATGCTGAGGAATGTGAGTCGGACGATACAATACTAATGTCACAGGTAAATTTATTAAAAATCTTAGGCAACATTGGGACCAAGGTATTAAATAAATACTGAATATACTTTATTTTTAATGCAAAAATTCATGTCATATTATATGATATCTCACTTTTGACTGTTCTTTGTTCCTATTTTCATATAGTAATGTTGTATAAATACAACATTTATATAAAAAATAAAAAACATTACATTACAATTTACAAGTTATAAAATATAATGTATTTTAAATATATATTCATTTGTTAGTTTTAAATTCAAGGTTTTAAGCTTCATTGCTTAAACAAAAAGTAATATAATAATTATTTAAGGAATTAATTTAAAAATATGTTGAATCATGTAATTTCTTTATTTATAAAGAAAAGAATATATGAAGTATTGTTGATGTAATCACTATTTTAATGTATTTCGTTTATAGACTACCTGTATAGTATTAAAATGTTATCCTATGCAGAGTTTAATAAATTAGAAAATGGTATTCACTAATTTCAGGAGTTTGGTAGTGCGGCTTTAGATTTCGTCGAAGATGATCCCATGACCCTTAAAGAGGTCCATGAACACTTAATAAGATCACCACCGCCGACAAGTTGCTGGCCACATGGTACGACATCTATTATATTCAATTTAATTTTTAGTTTCTAAAAAATGTAAATTAAACAAATATTTTTATAATTCCTATTCCTTGTAACATTTTATTGCTTCTTTTAATTTTTTTCTGCTAGAGGTAACCTGTGTTAATATAATGCCAGACTAACCGTGTAAATTCATAATAAATTTGTAAATTGTTGTATTCTTTTTAATATATATAAAGCAATTCTAGAACTTACTAAATAACATTTAAATAATTCAACTATGTTGTATCGCTCAATGTAGTGAAAAAATAATTATTTTTATAATTTATAACAATATTTATTGTTCATGAGAACAAATAATTTTGATGGCATTTACTTGTGAAGTCAAAATATTTAGATCATTAATGGCTTTTCAATTAATTTATTGATGTATGAATTAATATTAATTTATTATTGCAATTACTCCCGGCTTATTTACTTAAGTGTTGCTATTTTTCTTCACGATTAATAATTTTATAAAATGTATTAACAAATTAACTTGTTCCCGCTGCTTGGATGAAGACTCACTGTCGTACCGTGCATCCAGTGCGTTCGACTTCGCAGCCACACCCGTCTCATATAGCGCTTACTCGGTCAATACCCAGGAGAAGGTTACTAACTTAATATGTGTCAACCGGTGATGTTCGCATTTGTCTTGTTCGCAGCTTTGCATGTTTTGGTGTTGGAAGAGATTTGTTTGTAAAATGTGCGTAGTATCTTTATGTTTTTATGTATGTGTTATTTATTTTGTTATTTTGATTTAAATAAAAATGTATATTTTTTTGCACACACAGATAACTTAGCGATTGATATATAGAAATTGTTTTATTATTATATTATTTTTATGATTGTGTAGGAAATATTGAGTTTTTTTTTGTACTATAGTCGACTTATTTTATTGTGTAGTGCAATTTATTGATACATAAAAAAATAGCTAATTAATGTGACAATGAGATAATCATTATTTAATATAAATGTATATTATATACAAACACTGCACCATTTATTGCTTAAAAACATCAAATTAGTTTAACAATTACAATACAATTAATAGTATAATCTGTAATTCATGACTGCCTCGTTGGTCTAGTGGCTGGATATAAGGTTACAGATCCCGAGGTCCTGGGTTCAAATCCCACAATTCTAAGTAGCAACTTGGAGTTGGAAATGTGAACTCCCGTGCCGTGGAAAGCACGTATAGCCGTTGGACCTACGCCTTTACTCTTTCCGGTCGTGTCGGATTACCGAGTGTGAAGGAATAGTGAAGGCACCATTCCATAGACACTTGTGCACTATAATATGTCCTGCGCAGTTTTCTTATCACTTGAGACTAGCTGCTGTGGCCGAAAACGGTCAGCAGTACCACGAGTCATAATAATACATACAATTTAAATCAAAGTGATATTTATTATTTAACGGAATTAATATAGAATTAATAATTAATTATTTGATGTGTATTAAAGTATTTTCACGTAGGAGTTGTTACCGTCCCGTTCTCCGCGTCGCGGTGCCAGGAGCGATGAATCGAAGAACAACAACACGCCGACCCGACCGCGGTCTTCGAGATCGGTTTCCCCGAGATCACACGACCTGACCTTATGCGGCCGTCCGTTGTCGTTACCAGGTAAGCCGGAATCATTTCAGTGCTTCCGTGATGTTTTAAGACTTTGGTATTTTTTTTGAATTTTCGCAGTCTATTCTTGAGTTGTTTACTAAGCAGGCTTCATTTAGTTATAAAAATAGTCTTATACGTAATAATAATATCTTGAGACATTATTCACATACGGCCATCTGATCCCAAACTAAGCAGAGCTCGTACTATGGAAACCAGACAACTGATATACTACATATACTACTTTTCTTTTGTAAATACATACTTATATAGATAGTTACACCCAGCCTCGGGACAAACAGTTATGTTCATGCACACAGATGTCTGTCCTGAGCAGGAATCGTACAACACAATCATCGGCGTGAAAGGCAAGTATCTACCAAGCACGCCAACCGGCATCAAAAGTAAAGCCTCTGTTTCTGAATATATATCTGATGAAAATGCATGGATTGATTGGTTATTGCATCTCGTGTCTCGAGATGGCCCAGTGGTAAGACCGCGTGAATCTTAACCGATGATCGTGGGTTCAAACCCGGGCAAGCACCACTGAATTTTCATGTGCTTAATTTGTGATTATAATTCATCTCGTGCTTTACGGTGAAGGAAAACATCGTGAGGAAACCTGCATGTGTCTAATTTCACTGAAATTCTGCCACATTTGTATTCCACCAACCCGCATTGGAGCAGCGTGGTGGAATAAGCTCCAAACCTTCTCCTCAAAAAGAGGAGAGGAGGCCTTTAGCCCAGCAGTGGGACATTCACAGGCTGTTACGGTACGAACTAAGTGTATGAGTTTATACAAATTTTATTTCTTCTCGGTATCCACATTGCGAACTGGCGGTAACGCTTGACGATACATAAGTGTTTTTAAAATTATATTTGAATAAAAATATTTTTATTTGATGTCTTGTCCTGGGTAAATAATAATGGTTCTCTTCACCGAAGAGCTTATGTACCATTATATGTGTAGCTATGAGCATTGCGCTTGGTCAGCAATGAAAGCATATTTATATATGCCGAATGTCGATACATGACAACAAAACAGACTTATTTAAATAAAACATTGAATTTACTGTTAGAAATACAATGTTTTTTTAGTGTGTTGTTTCACTACATCTTTAGTGAGGTCATAAGGCATTTTTATACTTAAGGTTCTTATATGTGCCCCCCCCACCCCCAAATACTACTGTTACTGGGAAAGGAGGCAGAGTTTTTTTTTATCGTATAGGCTGGCGAACGAGCATATGGGCCAGCTGATTGTAAGTGGTCACCAACGCCCATAGACATTTGCATTGTAAGAAATGTTAACCATCGCTTACATCGCCAATGCGCCACTTTGAAAACTAAGATGTTATGTCCCTTGTGCCTGTAATTACACTGGCTCACTCACCCTTCAAACCGGAACACAACAATAACAAGTACTGCTGTTTTGTGGTTGAATATCTGATGAGTGGGTGGTACCTACCCAGACGGGCTTGCACAAATCCCTACCACCAGTTAGTCGGCAGCTGGAATCTAAAGTAGCATTCACTTCCTCTGCAAACTCATTATTACCTGTGTCAATACTCCAAGTATTCAGCAAATATATGAACGGATTTATTATGCAGTCCTAGCCCATATTTTTTTATTATAATATAAAATTTTGATTTTTATTAAATATATAATACAATATTAATATTTTTAATGAATTTGTATTACGAATTTGCGGAAACTTAAATTTTCGAAGATTTTTGAAAGAAATTAATAAATTTGAAATCGGTTAAATATATAAACTTATAAACAAATGACATCAATGTTCGTCACTTATTTTTCAGGTGAAAGTCATCTCCGTACTGCTCTCAGTAAAAAAACAAACGCGCCACAGACGGACAGGTTTTCGATACTCCAACACCCGAGGCCCCTGCGACGGCCCCACACTAACCGCCGAGACGAGGACAGCGTTAAATTGGTCCAAGATTGCGACAAGTAAGGCAACACAGATAATAAAAAAAAATGTAAGCCAGGATTATTCTCGCTGTGCAACATTCTCGTGAGCGACCTTACTGCAATACGTGAGCAAGTTTTGTTGGAATACAACATAAATGCAAGTAGAGCTTGTAACATTTTTGTGGAAATCCTTGCGATGCAATGACCTTGATTGAAGGATTGGTGGGTAAAAGTTGCAAGTTGGTATTTATACTCGATACATTTGTGCAAGAAATTATCATTCTTTAATATGCACATATTCTCGCAATAAATATCATGAGAGTGCGTACATTGTTGTAAGAAATATTGTGAAGTTCGTGTATCCGATGGGATCTTTGTTTAATAAATTTGTAGATGCTTGCTTTTAATGGTGCCCTTTATATTATTTTAAAAAAAACATTGTATATATTTATTATATTAACTTATATTTTTATTTTTTTGTTATATATAAAAATAATGTTTAATATTATTAGGTATTTCCGAAAATGCTTAGGCGCATTAATTATATTTAATTCCATTAAATATCGAGAGAGAACTAAATGATAATTAAGTATTAACATAAATATATTAAATTAATTTATTAAAACAAAAAGTAAAATACAAATACGTGATATTAAATTAATGAAAGCTTGTAGTGAAGTAGACAACTATGTTATTTGTTATGGCAACTTTTTGGCATTCTACTATGCTGCGTCATTGAGATCTTTACTTATAAAAACAAAAAAAAAAATGGTGGTAAATGTTACATAATGAAACATTCTTCAACGGTAATAATGTCAAAATAATAAATTTTAATGAAAATATGTTGTAAATATTCAGTATCTTTGGAAAATTCGTTAGTTTTTTTTTTGTTTATAAAATAGATAGTGTGAAAATTTTAATTACAATTTCACATTAAAATTTAAAACAGATAAATACTTTTTTAAGTTAGAATATTCGAGAATTTATTATAATTGTTCTATTAAATCTATCGATTAAAAAAAAAAAACTTTGTCACATAATTCTAGCATTACAGTATTATAATAGTGAAATGGCTGAAACCGCAATCTTTTAAAATAGAAGGAATTGAAAATCTTTTTAAGAAAATTGTATAAAACTATAAAAAAAATAAGTATTTTTAATTAACATTAATAATTATTACATGTATATTATTATGTATAACTAAATATGTTTCAATATTGTACGTTTTAAATATATAACGGATTAGAAGCCAAAGGATTAGTGTATTTAATGTTACAAACACATTCCTAAATGCTCATCCTAGTATTAATTCCTAATGTAGGCAATCGTAGGTAATTCGATATTCGAGTAATTGTGAGTTAGTGTTGCCAGATTTTTATAGCAAGAATTTTAATATATTTACTAGTGATGCGATACTGGTATCGATATTTTTTAAAAGTAAATGTCTTATTAACTGATTTAAAATTTATATAATATCAATTAAGTTTTGTCAATTATTTCACAAATATTTTAATAAGTTTTATTTTTTAATTATTGTCATTAAAAAGCTATCGAAGTATTGGTATCAAATTCGATGACACTTTATGTTTTTACACGCACATACGAATGTTGCCCACTAAAAAAACGTAAAGAAATCAGTGTAGTTATATAAAATATTTCTTTTTATACTCTTTTTTGTTATACTGTAATATATATGAAGTATATAATTTTTGTTATGTCATATGTTTTGGTTTTATTATGTTTTCCTCTATGTTATGTATTATAAAATGGCATTCAATATGTATATTTTTTTATTGTTGTCTTTTATTTTGTTTTGTTGAAAAATGTTTTGCATTGTTATTGAATGATAAAAATCCGATTAATATTTTTATTTAATATGTAAAATTTTATTTTCGTTTTTATATTTTTTATTTAATTAATAAAGTTTAAATATTTAGTACTAATACTTCTACGTATGTAATGTAAAATTTATGACCTTTATAAACGTTCAATATTCGTGCTAATAGTAAGTAAGACGAAAAGATTATTTTATTTTGTAAATTAAATATGTATAAGGTAATTTTAAAACGTACTTATATATTACATGAAGAGACCATTAAATACGTATAATATTATAAATATCGTACATCATATAAATAAGTGTTGCCATTTATTTTAATTTTATAGTTTTTATTTTTATGCATCTAAACATTCCAGTTTTTTCAAATTCGTAATAATTAAAATTATTGTCATTTAAAAAAAAAATCTAACTTTCAACTATTAAGTTCAGCATTGTAGTATTGGAAATGTATATTTTGAAGGAAAAGTGAAAAATCGCGCCCACAGACGTGATGCGAATAAAATTTAAGGTTGACGATTGCAACGTTTCTATATGTAACGTTTTCACTTTTAACGTGTACAGAGTTGCAATCGCTTTATTTTTTTTTATTCAATTAACCAATATTAAGAGACCATAGACAACCTATAGGGTGACCACGCGAGCTTATATACGCAGAGACGCTGATAATGTTGTGTTATTCTATCTTTATAAATGTTAAGTTGATTTAAATACTCACTAGCGTTAAGAAAGTCGGTGTAGGAATTACGTAGATTAAAAATGAAAGCACAAATATATTGTAGTTGACACTAAATTTGAAAATGGATTGTGGATTTAAATGGCAGGACAAATTATTTTATGTATGATTTTAGTTAAATTCATTACTTAAAAATAAAGATATTAATAATAATCAATAAAATAGTGAAAAATTTTCATTCTTATTTGTATTATTCTTTAGTTAAATATTTATATTATATATATATATATAATTTTTATTATATTTAAAATTTCAAATTATGTAGTTTGATGACAACTTCTACAATTTTTTTGTTCTTTGTTTCAATTATACATCGTTAAATCGTGTCTTGTTCCATCGCTGGTCGATGTTTTACCATTATATTTATATTTGATTGTACGTGGAAATAAAATATAAATTGGATATATTGTTGTTTTTTTTTATTAAACCATGATATGGTTTGACAATTCAATAGTTCCATTCATAGTGTATCAAAGTCATTGTTTCGATTGAAAAGGTAAATTATTGTTTTAAAATACAAAGTATTAATTGTACTGCTAAATTTAAGTATATTAAGCAACGTTTAAAACTTCGTTTGGGATGGGAAAATGAATAGACATAAATATTTATTTATAATTTTATTAAATTAATTCTATAACTTTTTACATATAGTAAATTATATGTGCTTTCGTCAATTACATAGAATAATGCTGCCATGTCACATCAGCAGTAGTCACAATAGTACCTAATGTTTGCCTCTACGATCAGACAACGAATGACTGCGTGCCGCCATCTTGGATAACGAATACATAGAGGTTTCGTTTGAAGCGCTCGCGTCGCACGGACGCAATAAATATTACTAATTCGACGTTCGTGACAAATGAAACGTCAAACCGAGCAATGGCGTGCCGGTGACGAAACGAGCGCTTCGCGGCTTCGTTCCACGCAGTCGCCGGCGCCCGCCGCCGCTCCACCGTCAACTTGGTCCAAGAATATATCTATTTAATAATTTGTATAAAAATTTTGGCTCCAAATATTTACAAATCGGTGATATTTTTACAACGCCGGACTAATTTTAATTTACAGCGACTAAGTTGGGTTTAAGTGCGGAGCGGCGGCGGAGGGCGGCTTTTTATTGCAATTTGTTTCTAATAACACTTTTCTTATCTAATGAGATGCGCACGTACAGAGCACGCACCGCTTCTAATACCCTATCGTTACAGTGATACACCTGTATATAAGGCGCTCTACGCGCTCGATACGTCTACGAGAAGAGGGTACAGTCGGAAGATATCGCAAATCAAAGTCACTGTAGCAATAGGATACCGATATTCAGATAAGGAAGAGACAACATCGAAGGCAGAGCTGCACCGTCGGCTACGACTGTCGCCCGCGCGCTTAACACTAGATTCATACTCTGACGATACCTTCTCCCTGTTTCGTGATTAAAATTAACGTTTAGAATTAACACTCAAGTAGGGCTTATACAGAATTTGTACTCTTAGAGCGTCCCGTCGCCGCTTCTACCCATTTACACTCGGTTGCAAATGAAACATGAATGAGATATCGCAAAGGTCTTCGGTGAAATATTGGGGTGTCTCCTATCGAACGACAGGCATGCGAGTTGAAGCGAAACACTGGTACGGTTTAAATAAAATCGACAGAGCACTGCCTTATAAATAAATAAAAATTTGTGATATATTAATTTCCAAAAGATAAATATTTTTTTTTCTTTTGACATATTTGAGGCAGGATATGACAGACGCAGCTAAGGCTATCGAGTATTTAACTCTTTACACAAGTTGCGTGACCGTTATTATTACTGGCCCTATACTTAAAATATTCTTTGTAACATTGAGATAAAATTTCTTTCGTAAGAAATTGCAACAGTTTAAAGAGTTAATTCTCAGAAGCCGCAGCTCGTGAAGCTGATGCAAGCATCGGGCACAGATAACATTACGTTTAAAATACGCGCCAAAGTGTAACCGTAAAATTCATGTGTTGATAAAAATTTTTAATGTATTTTTATTTCGACTAGACATACTCGTTGATTCAATTAAATAAAATATTTTAAATTAATTTTTGATTTTCAAAAATAACAAACATTTTTTGATACATTGAAAAATAATAAATATACATTTTGGCGGGAATTTTAATCGTGACATTAAAGTTTTTTTTTTTTTAGAGTGAGAGGCGCCCGACGGACACACGCGGCTAAGCCGCTAACCGATAACGCATTATGTTAAGAGATCAGACTGTCATTTCAATAATTATACGTTTATAACTATACTTATTATAACATCCATACCTAAAACAATTTACAATAAATTTATGAATTCAAAATAAAAACCTAACATTCTGCAGGACCAAGGAAGCAATTGAGATTTGAATCGAGCGAAGGTCCATGAACATATTGTCGTTGAAAAATACCTTTAAACAATACGATCAAACCAGCCATACATAGTAAAATGAATTAACAATTTAATATTATAAGATACAATAGTCATAACAAAAATATATCGTTTAATATAGATGTCTCCTAGCAAAGGTTTCATTTTATCAACACAGTGTATTGTCCAGCTTTTCATTCCATATAATATTATTTTTGGTATGTGTGTGTCCACATAAATTAAAAACCATGCGAGTAATTGTGTCAAACGACAGATTTGGTCATATTTGTTATCTAATGGGTAAATAAATCTAATTTAACTGGCCGCGTTTTAAAATATAATGAAAAAATAATATATAAAATGACACATTACTCGCACAGGCCTGTGACAATGAAGTGAGATCATAAACATTCAATATTAATACTTAACAATGTTAGCGATTTTGCAAACGTGTTTCTTTCTCTATCGAAATGTTTCCCGCCATTTTGTAAAATCGAATGTGACGTCATTTATAAATAGCGATCGCGACATCGAGAGAGATGGCAACACGGATAGCAAATGAGGTACGGGAAAAGCGATCTATGTGACATTACATAAAAATCTCATAGCCGCACTTTTAGTACCTTCTCGTTATTATTTTTCGTTAAAACTTAAATATTTTTGGTGGGTTGCCATGTAAGATGATAAACCCAAAATAATTTCGCAGCGGTTAGATCGTCCAACACGCCCAGATCTAAAATCTATTTGATTAAATTATACAAGAAAAAATAAAATTATATACAAAATATAAAATTGATATCTATAAAACATTCGCTACCGCGACATCATTTCTGGATATCAATAACAATAAGTACCTAAGGAATTAAAACGCACTTTCCAAATAATAAACATGTAATTTATAAATATATTAAGAAATAATGAAATAAAAATGTGATAAATATTTTTCGTGTTAGGGGCAAACTATATCTCGAAAACAGCATTTGAGCCCCGTTTGTGATGAAGTGTGAAGCGGGTGATTTACAATATTCCAAGTTTAAACACCAAAGAGTAGAAGAGAGAGAAAAATAAACTTGTTTATACATTTTTTTTGGCAATTTTGTACTCGGTAATGGATCGCGGAGGTGTGTGTGTCGAGTAGTGTGTGTGTGTGCGGCGCGGGCGCAGACAATCTCCGGCGAGTCACTCCCGGGACGGGGTCCCCACTCAGTCACGAACAACATTCGCCTCAGTACATGTACCAACAAAATGTCCTACGATTGTTTTGTTTACACGAAGACAGTCGCTTGGTGGCGGAGACGCGCACACCGCACCGCGCTAGCGCCGCGCTCGCTCACCTGGAATAATAAACTGTCATTGTTATATCGCCTTCATCCCTCACATCTTGCCTATTGCTGTATTGAAATGAAACTGTACTTCGATAAACTTCTATTCAGTCGTGTTAATTATAAAAATAAATATAATGTTTCTTAGTATATAACATTGAAAAACGTTTATTTTTTACTATATTTTTTGTAAATAAAATTAAAAAAATATCAAATAAAATTCTCATTTATGTTTTAATTTGCTAATAAAGATATGACACATATGACCTGCGCAACAGATTTTTATATTGAAATGTTAAGGATTCTATGCAGAACCAATTTAATTTGAATGTAAAATACTAACCTACACCCTGGTGTATCGCGTGACGCGGTGCGCGCGCGCAGTCTTGCTACGTCGCGAGCGTCGCCCGCGCGCCACTCCCACCCCACTGTCACCGCTGTGACCCGACACTAGCGACTCGCTGTCACTCTGGTTCGACGTATAGCCGATCACGTCAACTTCATCTGAAAAAATATAAAAAGAAATTAGCGCCATTTTAGTTTCAGAATTTTTATTATTTGTAACTATACCATAATTTAGATTCATTAATACTGCATATTATAAATGTGAAAGTAGTTCTAGGTGTTAGTGACGCTTTCACGGCTAAACCTCTGAACCGATGATGATTTGATGACATTTGGTAAGAAGTTTTATCTAATACCTGTATATCCCTCTATAACGCGGGCAAAGCCGCAGACGAAAACTAGTATAAAATAAATTAAACTTAAAAAATTACGTAAGACAACAAGAGCGTAACAAGAGTGTAGACGAATAAAGATAGTTTTAAAAATATTTAATTATTATTCATAAGTTGAAATAAACAGTTAACAAAACATTTTGTGAAGAACCATATCTGCTTACGACAGTACAGTTGTATAAAACGTAAATATAATAACATGATCTACTAATCATGATCTAATTCTAAGATGACAGCTTGCTTAATCAACAAAACAAAAAAAAAACAACAGTAAAAAGTGTTGCTTTTTGGCAATAAAACAACCGATACGTCGATGGTAACCACCGAAACCGATAGGCCCATCTCTAGTGACTCAATTTATCCTTTTAGGAAATATATGGATAATATGGGAAACATAGGGGTCAGTATTTATACTATGCTGTATCGCTGGTACACTACACACACACTCACACTGGTGCTAAACGAAGAAGCGATTGATGGTAGTTTCGAAGATCGATTAGTTACGAACGAGTACCTTAGGAACGATTCTTATCAAGTTGTCACCATGAATAACAAATTCATAGAATAATAAATTAAGTCTTGGTTAGATCGATCTTACGTAAATGTTGGGTCTGCGTCTAGATTATCTGCATAAATCCACGCTACAACGTTAAGGTACCGCCCACATACTTCTCGACATGATAGAATCGATAACTTAATCCCTAGGGAGTATAAGCATGGCTGTGTGAGTAATCTCTGAGATGATTCGATTCTGCTGAGATCAAAATACTGGTTTAGCGAATTTGATATATGTTAATCTATTCCTAGCGGGCTTTGCTTCATAAACTGTTATAATTTATGCATCTTCAAAGTTACATAATTCATAAATGTTGGATGACATACTTTAAAAGTCGACTTCGAAAATTAATTAATTGCTTAGCAGCAATTTCATTATAACCATTGTCTTCTATTCGAAGTTCATTTTAATAGAATGTTATTGAACGCAAACAATGAAACAATTACCGCTTTCCAATCCCATGAACAATATTCAAATAAACATTAAATGTTCCCTCTAGATTTTATGTTTAAAAATTGTAATATATTATAAACTGAATTGGAATAAGATTTTATTCAATAAAACGAATAGTAAATGCAAAAATATATTCTATATTTCAATTTTGTTTTCAATGGTTTTAAGTATGTTATAACTTACTACAAGCTCCATTAAATCGAAGCTTTATTTGAACAATCGTCCATAATTTGAAGCACATAAAGTCAATGCACTAGAGGGTTCAAGTGGGATGTGTTTGACCTCACCCGATAGTCAAACTACGAAATTGTGTTGACCCATTTAACCCGTGGTCCGTGAAACCGGCGACACCACGTCTTGTCCAAGATGCATAAATTTTATCTACAAATGCAGCGTGCATGACTTGCGCGCAAGTCGACGGTGAAAATTGTCCGACGTAATATTATATTCTAGCAAAGCTATTTTGGTAACTGTATCTATAATTTTAACTTTAATTCCGAGGTTCCGTGGAATATAGTGTTTATGGTATACGATTAAGAATTCTATGATCAGGATCTTGCTTTCGACGACAATATTTGATTAAATTTTTCGGATTGTCTTAATTAAATTCCATATTAGTAAACACGATCTCTTTGTTTCTTTCTTACTGTCGCTACTTTATTGAGTTGGTCTCAAGTTGCTATCAGTCTCATTTCAAAAGTATTTTATGATATGATGACTTTGAAATAAATTAGTACCTGCTGCGATCATATTTAGTATCCCGTTTAATCTCCGAGGTACGGCGAATACCAGCTTTTTCTATTTGAACTAGCTTAAATCATATTGCACACTTCTCTTACAGTAAGCACTAAGCACGTATGGTATGCATTTTTATTCCATAATGGGTTCTACGTTTACGCTTTAAGAATTAAATTACTGTACGCGTATATATTCTGCGCCATTATCGGATAAGCTGTGATGGAAATCTGATTTGAAAAATGATATCTATTGCTTGATGTACGAAGAATAAGATGAAAACGAACGTAATAATTTGAAAGAAACTTTGATAATTTTTGGTTGTTCATTAAAATATATTGGCACATAATGTCTTACTTCAATCACCAAAGTAAAGTAATGCTAAAAGAAAAAGTACTGAAGTTTCATTTACAAGGCAATTCGGAAAACTTTTCCGATTCGAAAAAAACATGAAAAATAATGAAAACGATCGCCATACGTTAATTCAGATCAGAACTACCAGTTGTTTATGAGGGAATTCGGAACTCTATGGTTATAGGCAATCGAGAAGTAGTTCCTTTCGATTGGGTTCGTGGGGAAAAAGTTGAGTGAGTTGTTTGGGACTAACTTAGAGCGTATGCCATTTACAACGACCGAATAATGCGTGTCTGCCTTCCCACGGCCTACGAAACTTTGTCGTTGATCTAGAAAGTTCGAACCAGTACATGTTACGTAGTTTTGACTTCCAGCGAGTAAATTTCAATAGGAATGTGCCCATTTATGTCAATTTCATTCGACTTTGCGACATATTAAGGATAAGTAATTCCTATGTCACATGTTATATATTTGTACATGTGTTAACAATACAAACTTTTTTTTTAATTTTACCGTATATTACTGTTGTAGTAGGATTTTGTCAATTATTATTATTATTTATTATTTTTGTTACTAATCTTGGTATTGTCTCTGTTTCTTTAAAAAAAAAATTTGAATTATATACATTAATTATCCTTAGTATTTTATAATAATCGCAAGAAGATAGAAGCACAAAAGGAACAGAATATTTTGTTCGTTAGTTGAATATTCCGCAATAGCGTCTCTTACGTCTTAACGACAGATATTGAAAATAAAATCATACTTATTATTGCTAAAGTCAGCTTGGCCACACATACAACTGTGCGGTTTCCGTTTTGTATTTTTCCATCAGCAAATATCGTTTCTCGAAACATAATACCTTAATATACTAGAAGCGGAGGCGTGCCGCGCTGCTCTTATATTCAATTTCTAGTGGAAATAAATTTCTGGTGAAATATTTGAAAAACTGTAAACTGGTAAAGTTTTTAAAGCGAAATGCTTTGAAATGGAATACTTTATTGGGTAGTGTACGCTCAAAGCAGTAATAAATAGAGATTTTATTTTATTTATAATATTTTATATTCTTTTTTTTAAACAACCGACTCATCTAGAAAAATATAGTAAAAGTACATTTGATATTTATAAAAAAATATTCGAATATTTTTCGGGAAGCCCACATTGGGCGCCAATCGGGTTGTGTAAGTTTGATAACAAAATTTCATACTTAGTTTACTGGATATTGTTTGGAAAACTACTTAGAAGTCTTTCACCAAGTTAGGTCACTATCTCCATAATCCTGACCTTACTTTAAAAGTTCTACTGACTTTCACGGTATAAAATTTCCACGTAATCTTTCTAATAAAATAACATAGTTGTTCGCGTTTGCGTCGTTTCACTTCAATCACTTTTGCCATCAATTTTTAGAACCAGCTTAGATCCGGCGAGTTAGGGTTGTCACACAACATAAACACCAGATAAAGAAAGCCTTTAATATTAATTGCCATTAACCATAAATTTCATTTTGTAATTCATAAAATTGAAAACTATTTTGAAACGTTAAAAGGCAAGTTCACAACTAAGCTAACATTTTATTTTCCAAAGATTATTCACGAAATTATTCTCTTCTTTCTCTAAACTTTGTAATTACAAATAAATAACAAAATGCAATTGTTTAGTCTTGTAATATAGTAATACCATTGCATGTCAGATTCAATTATAATTGCATTTCGTAGGTATGAAATGTGTGGACAATTGAATTGCAGCCCTAACGGATGGGGTTGGGAGGAAGAGGGTTCGATTGGCGGCCATTTAACATGTATTGCAGGAAATTGGCGCGAACGTCGCCATTGCGTTCCGTAGCTGCAGTTTGTATAATAATTAGTCTGAGGGTAGTTTCCATGTGTTGGAGTGTACGGAATTATGTTGTGTCTTTGACAGCGGAGTTCGTTGGTATAAATACACCGACATGGGATTCAAATTGATCTCGAACGAACTGACTGAACCAAGCCAGATATTTGAATGGAGAGGCACGCTTGTGTTTGTGTTTTGGAATCAAAGCCGTGTTTTGTTCTATATTAAACATGTTGCTAATGATGTTCGTATCGGATGTTATTACAATTCTCTGATCACTAGTTACTCGATTTGACTATATTTACTGAGGTATCGAGATATTATCGCGCTATTTTTAGTTACCATTGTTCTGCCCTATAGCGTGGAATATAACGGGAAAAATCTTTTGTCTTTGAAATTTTCATTAAAATTCATACTTTTCAATAGGGACGAGTATTTGTCGAAAACAATTGAAGTCTAAAGATTTTTGAGATTATTGCAAGATTATAATAGAGGACTGTATCGCAATTACACTAGCACTGAGTTTTGTTTAATCAACAGATTTTAACAAAATTACGTTCGTAAACGCTATTATTTATAATGTTTTCAACATTACATAAACGGGATCAACAAATGACGTCACTATCAATGACTCTATCTCGTAAATATCAATATAGGGGCTGACGTGAGCTAGTTGATAATTCACTAGCAATATGCGAACCGTATTAAAATATACGGGTACCATTTCTAATGCTGACAGCCCACACAGTTATTGCATTGACAAGTTTCTCTAAGAGCGATCGTTGCTGGAAAATTAATAACTACGATATATGAATTCGTATTCTTCATTATGTAATGGACATTGATTTATTACTTGGTTGACTTATCGTCTGACAGCTTTAAGCAAATACGTCGGTGTTGTTATGTAATACAGACTAATGTGCTGAGAAATTGTGTTGTGATTAATTCCTTCCCTCTTTTTTATTAATGTGTTTGCGTGATATATTATGAAGTAATTCCATATGTACTTGTATATCTAAACTTATATTACACGTTATTCTTCGAAAACAAAATGGATTTTTGTTTTCTATTTTATGTTAAGAATCATCTTTAATGCAACATTTCTTGTTTACCATAAATACGATTGATTATCAAAAGGGTGGCAAAACGGCCTTTAAATTGTCTATTCATAAATCTTAAATGATTAATATTACATTAACAATTAAAGCGATTCTAATCACCGAGGCAAATGTAACTCATTTAGAATTGATAGAATCGGCAACGCCGTGGGTTTTCGAAGTAGACGAAGTGAAATTTGATAGCGTCATTAATATATCTCCTCCTATTAGGAACATACAATTATTTGATAGCACTTCGGAATTACGAAGCTAAGGCTTCATACGATGAGAAGGTTTGGGGCTTATACCACCACGCTGCGCTCACATCATTCTTGATAAGTATGTGGCAGATTTGGATATTAAGATGAAATGTATCGGATACATGCAGATTTTCATTCATTGACACGCACGAGATAAAGCCAGTAAATAAAAAGGGTGAATTTTTATCATTTCTTTTAAACATGAACATGTGTGCTTTTTGGGAGCACGGTAAGGCTCGATATTGCTTAATACCGAGCCGTAAATGTTCAGCGCGTAGCGTTTTTTAAAATTAAGTAGTGATAGATTCTGTGTTAAAAAATTATCAATAAAAAAAAATTACCTATTCTATAGGTAATTTAGTCCTTTAGGACACATTAGTCCACATTGCTAAATTAACAACTTTCACATTCATAATATAAATATAGATACAATACTAGAAAGATAAGAAAATAATTTCTCGTCTGATATTTATTTATTCATTGTTGCGGAAAATTGATTGATATTACTCTAGGAAAAAAATACCTGTAAGATTTAGATTAGTTATTAATAAGTAATTTGGAACAATGCCGAGAAAAATATTCTATCAAGAAAACATTTCTATACAATATCATTGATTAACAATTGGTCTTCAACGACCTTCGAGACTTGCATTCCATTAATAATCGCATCGCAATTGTCTATTACTGATTCAGCTTGCTTTACGATAACGAATTCAATTATTTTTCTATTCAAATTAATTTCATCAGCAATTGAATCGCCTCCACGACTGGCGTCTACCTTCCAGACGAGATGTAAAATATTTACGACTGGCTGTGAATTATTTATGGTCCACTTTTACACGGTGGTAGCGGGAAGCGACGCCACCTGACTTGGGAAAGGTCTAATAAATCTCGCCCTGATAATTTAGAACTTCCACGCATTTAAGTCTCGGGATTGATTTCACAAATATTTATCTTTTATAATAATAATGATTTATTATTTAAGAGTCCTCTTATTACTTAACAGTTCACATTTTAGATATTAGATTTAGCTTTATAATTTTTATGTTATCAACTATATTGATAATTTTACTTGTATACATTATTGCCTAATAAATCTCACTCACACTGACGTCTTTGGGCCCTTGTTGTTGTGTATCACCTTCCTACACTTAATCTCCACATAAAACTCCCTTATTTATTTGTTTTCCTCTTACAAATTATCTGAGTGTGAGAGAAATTATTATCTGCTATTAGTATGGCTAATAATTTATGTTGATAGCTAGTATTTAATGAGATATCTTATTTGTATTCAGTTTTATTTTATTACCTAACAATTTAAAATTCGAGTAAATTTATTGTTTCATTAAAAGTGCTCAGAAAATAATATACTTGATATCTATTCATTTTGATTGCTAAGTAGATTTTCAATTAGACGTATTTTTTCTTATATACAGCCTCCATCAATTCTAACGCAATCCCGAATTGTAAGCATTTTTTGTTATATCTCGTGGATTTATTCGAGGCCAGCACCGCCTGGTCCCTGGCACACTTTTGGCAAATGCCAGATTCTAAGATTTATTAGTCTGGCAAAACAATAGCCTGTCTGAGTGAAACGTTATTGATTGTAAACAGGCTGTCGTCGAAATTCCTCCCTGGCTTTTATTACGGTTCAATAGATAAGAAGGCATTACGATTTTTTTATTTGATGGCTCATTTGTTCTCAATGTAGACGGTGTAATAATTGTAGTTCATCATGAATGACGTCATGGACTTTAATTAATTAAGAATTTTATTTCTTGGTAGATGATTATACTGAGTATCTGTTTATAGCTAGCTGTTATCCTTTGGTCAGGTTTCAGTTGACCGAAAAAAGGTTAAATGTTACTTCTAAATCTAACAAATATATGACGGTGATATTGGGAGCATTTAATTGAGATCGGATATTGTAATAACTCTTTAATTAAGCTAAATGACATTATGAGATGCGTCAGAAGACTTTTGTTCCAGCAGATAATTTAAAAAGCGATTACGGACAAAACGAGTCGGTAACCCAATAGAAAAAGTTAGATCAAGTAATTGTTATTACTGACATTGATAGGAAATCGAAAAAAGCAGAAGGTAATTTCGCTAAAATTCAAATCTTATAAGACATTTGACGCGTGAAGAAATTCAATTCCGTTGAAATTGGGAGGCAAATTAGATTCTCTATTGGTAACCGTTACGTGGTAACGAACGATAGTGAAAATAGGAAAAAAGTCGGAATACGTTTGCCAATTTCCTTTTAGCTTTTTTGTATTATTCCTCCCCTGTATTTCGGTGTGAAAATCCTTATAACATTACAAATTGTTAGAATCGTTGAACTGACTGACTTGAAGAGTCAAAATAAATGAAATTAAAATAAATCCTACAAACTTAACAATAAGAAATAACTTATAGATAGAAATACTTACATATGAATATATTAATCAGTTTATTACTTTTTAGATTACAGATAATTATATCTGAGTCTAAGTTTTCTGTCAATATTTTGGAAATTTACAAATCTTTTATAAAAATTTTCGTGCATCTGTTATGGTTTTGGTAGCGATTGCCTGGAAAGCGGTTAGATCGACAATTCTCGTTGACATAATAATATTTTTAATTCTGAAACTATAGCTATCGTTACGTGGAAGTTTCATATCAATCGGATAAGAAATTTTTGCGCTAATCGTGAGCGCAGAGAAACCAAACATAACACACCTATTTGTGAGTTTAAATTAAATGTAATCTTTTTTCAAATGGCATAATTCTCTATGACATGGATGTAGGAACTATTAATTTTTCAATTCAATTATAAAGCTTTTAGTTGTATCAATGGGACACAAATAATTTCAAATTTATAAACACTCCCGCTTATATTGCTACCAATGTCAAACTGTGTTATAAGTCTATGGTGTACCAAAGACTATTGCATAAAAAGAAGAGTCGTTTACTTTACGACACTGCGCGCTCTTAAATTTTCATGTACATATTTAAATTTTTCTATTATAACTTTGGAGGGGACGATGCATCGTCTGACGCTGTTGTCAGCAGAATTTCGCGCCTAAAAATGGTTATTATGCAAAGTGGCAGACTGCTCGCTCATCGTTTTAAATACTTAAGACCTAATTTATGACATGTTAGATTTTGGCTAGACCTTTTACTTTCGCCGGTTAACTTATAATCCGACCAAGGAAAATATGCTAATTCAATATTACTTTGATGTCATACAAAACTCTAAGGTTCTATATTGTCGGGATACTTGAAGTTTTCTAGTGTGAAAATGTATGAAAACAGCGGCCTTAATTCATTCAAGCATTCATGCGGGTTTACAGACGATATTAAAATATCCAAAACTTCTATAAGTTGCAAATAACATACCTACCTATAAGGTAAAATAGAATAATAAAGAACGGCGTAATATACAGTGGCTTTCATAGATCAGCCCTAAAACTTCAAAGGACAATACTAATTATTATTAATTATCACTATTATATAAAACAGTTAATCTCACAGTCAGATATTACGTCAAGCTAAATCGGTGACCAGAGAATCTTACCCCATAATGAATTTTATAAAAAAAACTTTTATATTCTTTAACAATTTATAATACGAATTACGTATCTAATTTTAAAAGTTAATAAAACTTAGTCAATCAAAAACATCATTACGGCCGTATAATACAATAGTTTGATGCCGCGTGGCTCGTTAATTAAAGTTGGATAGTTGCAGTAATTAGCGGTCCACCCCCTCGCCCCACCGCACCCAACCTCCTGATAACAGCGGAACACGGAAGGCTTATCACCGCAACTCAGCGTAATCTATAAACAATGTAATCTTTATGCTTTTCGTGAACACCGAATTTCAGTTCGTTGCTAATTTGTGTTGGAATTATTTTGGTCGAAGAAATACATTTGGACGCTTCGATTTACAATATATATATATATCACCCTAAATTGTTAAATGGATTATAGAATATGTTACTGTTTCGTCCATTAGCTCCATTAAGGGTTGCAGGGGTGAGACTGAAATAGTTTCGTGTAACATCCGATATAGGGCAGGGAATCGAGTAGAGCTTTGTTTAAAAATGGATTTTCAGAATTCGCAAGAGACCATAGTCAGACAGGCATTCGTGGCCGAAATAAATATAACAATTTTTTGATGTTAAAGTCCTTTTAATTACTGCGTTTAAACCCTTGGTTATGTACATAGTGCATAGGCCAGTTTAATGGCGGGAAATGTCACTTTTCATATTTACTTACAGGAGTAACAGATAAAGCAGTACATGAATGTGCATGTACAAGCATGTACAGAAAGTATCGACCACGAACTCGTACGCAACGAATTCATGCATTCATTTCAAATAGGACAATGCTTATGTAATATTTTACGTAAGTCGCATTCGTGTAATGGAAAATTTAATTCAGATTTTACATTAGATATACTGTGCATGTCTCGATGCATACGATCTTTTTGAATTGAATATTCTTTGTATGCGCATATCTGACGCGAGAAATATTTCGCTTCCGTCACGTATCGATACACGCAAGTGGAACAAGTTTCAGTTTTTAAAATTAAAATGTATGTTTGTTATCTCGAAGATTAAATTTATTCGGATTTAACAATCTTCGGTGAAGATTTACGCATCAGATATGACGTAAAAAAAACCAAGACGAATTATATGCCCATTCCCCGTTATTATTATTTTTTCGGTTCGAAGAATGAGTTAGCCAGAGTAATTGAATGCTTAAGATTCCCGTACATTGATAGTGCATTGACAGTATAAGCAATGGTACATATTTCTTAAAGAACCACATAACCATCATTCGTGACCACTTACAATCAAACGACCCTTTAAATTTGCTCATCCGCCGTTAGATATGTTAAAAATATCCCGCTGACTTTCTTTCGCCGGTTCTTCTCAAGCAGTACCTGTTTTTTTACAAACCGTTGGTAGAATTATGAACCAATAAACAACGCTTAGGTAACCCTTATATTTTGAATATAGACTTATTTTAAATCAATTTAAAAACTACATAAAATCCTAGTTAAACATTATGTATTAATACGTATCGTTATATAAACATCGCGTCTATCGTAGTCGGGCAGTCGGGATAATTAATAAACTTGAGGTGCGAAAACGCCATCGTAAATCAACAGCTAACATCGTCGTTTAACCGAACATGTTATTGAACTTTATAATAAAAGACCGTCATACACGTCACAGAAGTGAACCTTCTAAACCGTAACAGCCTGTGAATGTCCCACTGCTGGGCTAAAGGCCTCCTCTCCCTTTTTGAGGAGAAGGTTTAGAGCTTATTCCACCACTCTGCTCCAATGCGGGTTGGTTGAATACACATGTGGCAGAATTTCAGTTAAATTAGACACATGCAGGTTTCCTCACGATGTTTTCCTTCACCGATGCACGAGATGAATTATAATAACAAATTAAGCACATGAAAATTCAGTGGTGCTTGCCCGGGTTAGAACCCACGATCATTGGTTAAGATTCACGCGTTCTTACCACTGGGCCATCTCGGCTTTACCGAATCTTCTATTTGCGTCAAACATTTAATTTTGAAATACGATACAATCGAATCCACTAAAAAACGTTGACTGAAAATTGACCTTGAAATTTCATTCTCTTCGCGCCTAAGACGTTTATATTCTTTTCTATACATATATATAGAAAATATTATATAATAATATATATGAGCATATCGTGTACTGGTAGCTAGGCCTTACTAATATTGTATTTGGGAAAGGGAATTTGTTTATTTATTTATTGTTGGTTACGCTTTCACGTCATTCGTCTTCCCGGCAGACGTAAAAAAGAAGTCTTAACTACTCAACAGATAATCATGAAAATTTGCATACAAATTGTTAAATGTTACAGAAAAGGACATAGAATACCTAACTCGTCCCATCCCTTTCACACGCGGGCTGAAGGTAGTAGAACATAGAAGTCAAAATAGCTTATCAAGATAAATCATTAATTGAAATATCATAATCGAATTTACCTTCGAAATGGCTCTTTTCCTATAGAATGTCCGCGAATGCTTCCTTCCGCCGTTGCATCAATATTATTTACGCAGTAGCGTGCCAACCGTTCATGCAATTAAAAGGGTTAGAGCCCAGTCTAACCTTCAATTAAACCGCTGTAAAGGTGAGAGTACACCTCAGTGATGTGCAAAGTTAAAGTGCAGATCATTATTCCAATTAATTAAATTTTTTAAGGTGATGTGATATTAGTATCATTTGATTATCAAGTATGAGGTATGTAATGACAACGTTTTAACGATTAGACAAGTAATAAAGTAATTTATTTTTTATAACAACAAAATATTAATATTTATTTTTATACTTGGCACCCTTGTCTTGCCTTGTCAGCATGTTTGGGTACTGGGTGACAAAGCCTGCAATACCTTTCAATCTGATTTCAATTTCAATTGAAGTCGTACAATTAATTAAATTACAAAAAAAAAACCCTATTATTGTACACTTCTTTTAAAAAACGCATCCAAACCGAAAAGTTCATAGGTGTGCCAGGGGCTTATAACATTGTTATAAATCGCGTTGAGCTGCACGATATTGATTTAACCCTTATCTCGAGCGCCATACTACCGATAATTCAACGCAACGTTTGATTGATGACGTTTTTAAAGCGTTTACCGCGCTTCATTTGCGTCGGTAATGCGGTTAATAGTTTGTACCACGTTATTTGGTAATATTCCGAAATGCAGTTACGCTATAATCTATTTGTTGATCGATGGAATTGAATTACGTTCCGTTCTGGTCGTAATTTTATCGTAAGGGACTCGTGGTGGAATTAAGGCGAGTATATTTTTGTTTTTAGCATGAAAACGCATTTACATCCCCGGATGAAATGTTGCCTTTACGTTAGAGTGGCATATAATCTGTTGATCTGCTAAATTTTATTGATATCCGTTCTGTCATTTACAAATGACACTTACACAAAGATACAGACAAAATAAAAAAGGTTAGGTTATTTAAATTTGATGTCCAGATTTTGTACAGTTTTATTATGTAATTCAGACGTCGGATGTTCAGAACTAAAGCTTCGCGCGACCGCTTGTATAATATCAATTCTACGTAATAATGCAGCGAAGTAAATTGAAAAAATTTAAATATGGAATATCGAGTCGCTCAATTCGGTTTTATTCTAAAATGAAATATTTTTCGGCTCTTATTCATATGTTGATATAAATAGTTACTGACGCAAAAATTTTTCTCTTGCTGTTTGTCTGTCTAGATAAACATGAAGTCAATACAACGAAATCTTGGCCTTCATACGCCCGTGTGTAAATTTGATCATTTCACGCGATAGAATAGATTTAAAGTCATGTTTTTGAAATTTCGAAATAAATTCTTTAATTAATAATGTTATTAATCTTTCTCTTCGTTTTTATTAGAATTAATATTTGCTTATGTTTATTATAATATTAATTTTACAAGTTACTTAACATGCACCCACGCACGCATATACGCATGCACACAACCGCTGACATACATTCACGCGCGCGCACGCACATGTACACTCTTCTGGTGCTGGTTATCATGTTGGTTTTTAAACTTTTTGTTTACTATACTTTGGCTGCAGTATGTAAGTAAGTTCAATAATCCAATTACTGGTGGTAGGGCTTTGTGCAAGCTCGTCTGGGTAGGTACCACCCACTCTCACCACTCACCCACTCATCAGATATTCTACCGCAAAACAGCAGTACTTGGTATTGTTGTGTTCCGGTTTGAAGGGTGAGTGAGCCAGTGTAATTACAGGCACAATGGACATAAAATCTTAGGTCCCAAGGTTGGTGGCGCATTGGCGATGTAAGCGATGGCTAACATTTCGTACAGTGCCAATGTCTAAGGGCGTTTGGTGACCACTTACCATCAGGTGGCCCATATGCTCGTCCGCATTCCTATTCAATAAAAAAAATCAGTTAAGAACTTGATATATTTAAAAAATAATCATTAAATGATCTAATAAGAAAAATGTTGTAGAAATTTAAGTAGCTTTTAATGTACGGCATATACAATCACGCATTTCAAAGTATAGTCAAAATGTTCTAAAGTTCACAATATAATAAGGAAAGCTGCAGATTTATTTCCTAATAGAACTAAACCGAACAAGTATTTACAGGGCCATGTAACAACGATATAAAAGAAATGTTAAAGTTTTGGGCTGTCCGTGCGTCTGACAGTTAAATTGCGAAAGTTAATGCATAAATAAATGGTAACAATATAGGCTGTAGGGTCAGGGCGGCTGTGAGCTCTGTAACAATGGCGTCTGTTCAACGCCCGTCAGATTAAGGGTTCGTTTCCAGGGATATATTGCAGCAAGGACGTTAAAAATTTGGTCGTATAATTTTAAGTAGAAGATATAACCCCATACAAGCAACTGCTGTATAGAATCGAACAAGTTTATGACTGATTGCCTTTGTGACGTTAGGCCTTTCCAGGGTGGGTACCCTGGGAAGGCCTTACAGACGCAATTACGTGCTTGATTATATGAGCATAACAGATATTATCTTAGTGATATATTAAGGATTTTTATATTTTCTATGTTAAACATACGGTGCTTTTGTAGCAGTATCATTATAGTTTATACGTTGTTAATAGCATCCGCTGAACTGGAAAAACCACTTTAATCACCGCTGCAGAAAGTAACGTCAAATAATACTTGTTGTTGACGTGTGTCTGGGAGGACCTCTCGAGGGAACGAAGGAAATACGTTCGCGAGAAGAAAATACTACATTTGTTTCTGAAATTATTTATAAGAGGGAGGTAGATAAAACCTGAGACATTTTCGGCACATTTATTAAAAGCGTTTTGTTTTGTTCTGCTCATATTTTTTTAACCCATTTATTTGTTATGCCGGAGCTTCTATTCGTTGTATCAAAAAATGCCTGCTAATAAAATTAGTAAAATATTTTGTATCCATATTTTTTAAAACACGAAGCAATTCACAATATTTGTATAAAAATGTTTTGACAATTTTCAAGACTTTTTGTCGAAATTGCGTAGGTGTTTTAAATGAGTACAACATGTGAGAAAAATTAACAAAAACTTCGTATCTCTATGACAAATTGTTACAAGCGGGAAGAGCACAACATATTTTTTATCCCAGATTGTTTTTTTCTACATGATGTGCTGTAACTGGTATAAATGGAAAAAAACCTTTTTAAAACGCAATGCGGTAATTTCGTACGACCCGCTGATAGACCACTTACAATTCCAGCTCCTGAAACTATTATCCAATTTGCTTACAGAAGTGTCCAACGCAAAGGACTTGAACAATTGTAGCCTATCCATTATCCCTGGATGCCAGGGCCTAAACAATAAGGACAATGGCGAGGCCCGCCTCGTTGATACGAGAATTACATTATTGTCATCAGCCTATGTAGCATTTGCGTGTGTACATTGTTTTGATGTCTCAGCTTGTCAGTGGCAGCTAAAATATTGTCTGGACGTATTAAATTGTAAGAACGTTTGATCCTGGATCGAAATTGAAGTCCCTTTCATCTTTAAACGGACACGAGTTTTATAACCAGTACATAGTAAATACAGTTTAAACTAAAGTATGTTTATACTATCAATGCCAGTTTCGAGGTAGTTCTAATATTCATATACAAATAAAGTTGTAACAATTGAGGGATGAGGGCCTGGTGACGTAGTGGGGTAGGATTTACCTTTTCAGGTACTAGTCCCCGCAGAAATTACAAAGGAATTTAATAAAACAATTCACAAACATCTCTTTAATATTTCATATAACGATATAAATTACAAAATGAATTGTACAAAGTTCGTGCGAGCGTGGTTTGGAACACGTGTTCAGAGCTCACTATTCACAAGCCACAGATAAGACTAATTGTTTTGAGGACAAGTCGGAAGAGTTCGCAGCAGTTGGTAATATATAAGTTTTACAACTTCAGAACGACTACCTCAAAAACCAATGGTGCAATTGCGACGCCAACCCAGATGGGGTTTACCAGGTTAAGTATCCACGAAAAGTTACTCTGTGATGCGGATTTTGGGCCACCGTCAATGGTGAATGCTACAGACTGATGATGCCTTCCTTAATACCTTCCTTTGGCTCAAATTGAATGATATGGACATCGGAAGAATGTGGTTCCCGCATGGCGGTACGAGTTGGCACATATTGGACGCCACGATGGACCTCTTGAATTAATGCACGAACGATGCTTCCGTGCCACCATGGAAAGCCGCGGCTAACGTTTGGTCGTTATATTCCATATGTAATGGCAAAGATGGCCTAGTGGTAAGAACGCGTGAATCTTAACCGATGATCGTGGGTTCAAACCCGGGCAAGCACTACTGAATTTTCATGTGCTTAATTTGGGATAATAATTCATCTCGTGCTTTACGGTGAAGGAAAACATCGTGAGTGTCTAATTTCACTGAAATTCTTCCACATGTGTATAACCAGTAAGCCGCACTGGAGCAGCGTGGTGGAATGAGCTCCAAATCTTCTCCTAAAAAAGGGAGAGGAGGAGGTCTTTAGCCCAGCAGTGGGACATTCACAGGCTGTTAAGGTACGTATTTCAAATAGGTATTATGTACGTTAAATTTGGAAGATTTTAAAAGATTTTCGTCACCAACTGAATTCCACGCTGGTGAAGCCACGAGGTTTGTTTAAAATAAATTAAAAACGCGATTTTAAGACGGTCGTTCATTGTATGGTCATTTAACAATTTAGTTGTAAACAACAAACAAGCAAACAGGGGCCTTTAAAATAAAAAGCTTGTTGTGTTCCATTTCAAAACAGACCTGCTATTTTTTAAAATCTTATAGTACAATTATCGTTAATAATGTCTATCAAGAAATCATATAGAAATGTTGCTCGTCAGCTTCCTAACTATCGACTGCTATAAAAATTGAATATTTATTGTGATTACGACTTTGTTTGTCAATTAGCGAGGGAGTTTTCCCTTTCATTGATCCCATTAGGAGCCACGTTGTGTATGCTCTTCGGAAACCCTAATTATATGTCATTCATAGCTCTTGAATAACGGCAATTTCTTACTTACGATGCGTATTAAGATATAACTATCTAGTTGTTTTCTTATACTCGTAGTAGAATAATAATATTTTTCGGTATTGGAATAAAATACTTAATAATATTGTAAATAAGATAGTAAGTGTATTTGACTGTTACGCTGTAACATCTTAACTAAACCTATTATCATGAAACTTTGCATACATCAGAGGTACATATTTTGATATAGAGGACCAAACACTTCCCTCCTTATACGCAAGCGAAGCCGCGGGCGAAAATTCGTAATGTAATATACCTGATGATAACGTCCAGCGATTGGTATTAAAAAAGTCATTAGCAATCACGTGAATTAGCCATTGAGCGATCAACCATGTTATCTAAATTGTTATAGATACAATCTATAAAATGTATGTAGGACAATTTGAAATGTGACTTAATGCGGTTTTTGTTTGCCAATTTCTAATTATAAGACTTATATATATGTACTCACCGCTCTCGGAGACGGATGAGGGCGACCGCTCGGCCGTGGACACGCCGGAGGAGGATTCTAAGGATGAGAGGGAGTCCGCTCTCGTCGCGTGTGCGTGCATCATCGCGCTCTCGGAGAGTGAACGCGTCACGTCTCGACTCGCCCTCAGCTGTGCTAGTCGCCGCCGCAGGTAGCGCTGTTCCCTTGCTAATTGTTCTTTATGACTCGAATGCCTTTTTTCCCGTTCTTCCAGGCTCTGTAACGATAGAACAACATGTTTAGCCTTGTTAGTAACAGCCTGAGAATGTCCAACTTCTTCCCTTTTGAAAAGAAAATTTGGAACCTACGCTGTTCCAATGCAGGATACATAGTGGCAGAATGTCAGTGAAATTAGGTAACATGCAGGTTCCCTCACGATATTTTTCATGAAAGAAGAAGGCCCAGCTATGTTTAACTAATCACCCAAATAATTAAAAAATAATCGTTCTCTTTGCATTTATAATTTATGAATAATAAATAATTGAAGAATATTATCAAAGTGAAGAGAATAATTTCATACTATATTCTGGAACTGGTGTTTCCACAGTACCTACCCAGATAGACTTGTACAAAGTCGCTTGCGTCTGTTACTGTGGTTGGGTGGTCGAGGCGTGAAAGTGTAACGAACACGTTTCATGTTCACATTAACTAATAACGCGGATAAATAAGGATTATTAATAAGTAATGTTACAACTGTTTCGACTTGCTATTCAGCTCGAAGCTTGAAAGTTCATTAACGACTAACGGGTAATGATTTACAAGCCGACAAAGAATAGTCTTTACATATCCCACAGCTGGCAAAGTTCAAATGAAGAAGAGATGGTTAGGAGCTTATTCACCATGCTTCTCTAATGCGGGTTGGTGGGTATACACGTGGGTAATCTAAACTATTGAGCACTGAAATAAAAATTCAGTTGACCATTCGAACCAGCAATATTCCGTTAGGATCAACGTGTTCATCAGCATCATGGTTCATCCATTGAGCCAACTCCATTAGCTTAAAGCTAAATATAATTGCCATTTTTGATCTTCGAATTAAAATTTAATATAAAGGCAGTTGTAGCCTTCATAAATATAGTAATTCGGTCGGAATTCAATTTCAATCTAGAATTACACGCCGGCTTCAAGCACCGTGTAATTTTATGTATTTGTGTAAGACTTTTGGTGTTAATATTTCGTGTTTATTCATGAGCAATTAATTAATTAGTATTTATCAATATATTACTTTAATTAAACACTCGGTTAATTGTTTGGGTAAATGATTACGGTTAGTTTCTAAGTTAAATAAATAATATTTTATCGATTTTATACTGTGAATGTAGATTTTTTTATCTAAAAAATAAATGTTTTGTCGTTGCAAAATTTGCAGTCATATAATAAGAAGATTAAAGTAACTCAATCCATATTTAATGATTTATCAACTAAACAGCTAAATCGATTTTGATATTATCCGATATGAAGATAGCTTCGATATTGGGGAAGGACATAAGAATTTTATGACGGGCAACGCGATCAACGAAGCTGATACAAGCATCATAGCGTATTAAATATGTTTAATGACATAAAACCTTTGGGTAGGTTAACCGGTTTTAATGGCGCAACACTGTTGTTTCTCTTGTATTATGCAGGCACAGTAAAAGGCAGAATGCGGTAGGAAATAAATCAAATAAAACAAGAGACAGCTACCGGAATCGTGTTTTGTGATAAATCATTGCTAGCTTTAAGCTTAGTTTAATATTTGCCTGTCTGAGCAACATCCGCCCAACAGATACCCCAACACATATATGATACGTATACTTAGACACGTACACGGTTTGGTTTATACAAAGATTATAAGAAATTGAAATTCCTACCCAGACTGTATATAGTTTACTATACTTCCATTCATCGAACATTTATTTCCAAATATATTATTTGTTCATTGCAAATACGTAGTTATGTTTCTATGAATAAGTTTTTTCCACTTGTTTTCATATCGAGAACATGTTTTTATACACAGACAGCGCATATCGAGTTTTTATTTAATATTCCACGATAAAAATTCGACGGCAGACGTTGTATTTATATGCAAAAAAGCAAAAAATGAAAGCGTCGATGGCGCCCATCACATGAGGAGATTAAATACATTTTTTTTCCACGCGACCGACGGCCGATGACTCCGGGATGAGGGCGTGAAATACAATTATAAATGTTTGCTGCTAAAAAGCATCAAGTTTTGCCGGCTAGTACGAATTTGTAATCCCGAAACTCATTCAAGTTTAGCCAGTTAAATCTGTCGGTATGTGTTATTCTGTGCGGATTAGGTCGGCTTTGTTAATCAAAAGGAGAAAATCTGATAAAATTAGGTGTACTAACGCCATTTGATACTTACGGAAAACATTAATTTTCAATATTTGAAATAGTTAAGACCTCTTTATTGAGACGCCTTTTTAAACAACAATTTAAAAAGTTACCGCTATCTCTTCTAATTAGTGCGATATGACATAAATTTGGTAGATAGGTAGGCTTTGTGTAACTTCATCTAGCTACCAAATGCTCATTAGTTATTCTACCATCGAACTACAGAACTTAGCAGTTCCAGTTTGACGGTTGAATGAGCCAGTGTACAAGCGTCAGAACACCTTCGCCCTACACCGCTTATGGTTGCTAAGTGCCAATGGGCTCTGGTGACCCATTTGATCGCCCACATATATTGTAAAAATACATTTACATATTGTTATAAAACAGACCGGCAAGTACTTAGATTTTATATCCCATTAATTCAACGAAACATAGTCAACATGTTTTTCTCAATAAAAATGATAAAAGCAGGTAGGGTTCGACAGTTTCCTCAATCTTTCAGCACATCGAAGCGCTTGATATATTGTTAATGCGCTAGACAATTTGATAGAATATGTTATATACAGGGCAATTTGGTTGTGACACCCCTATTTGGCCGAACATTAGAAAAAAATTGCCTTTATACATATTAAGGTACAAGTCGAAATTGTTGTAAATTTAATCGATATTAAAGTTAAATATTATGAAAAACATATTAATTTTTATTGTGATGGGTACGAGAATTGATTCACTGCGTTATAAGTATCTATTAATAAAAATACTAAGATCTTATTACAGTTGCTAAATCAAACTTGTGACATAATCTGGTAACACATTTGACTATTTTAAGTTATGGTCTGTATGTTATTTCGCGTAACTTTGTTTTAATTGTATAATTATTTAATGTATCTTAATTATGACGTTACAATTATATATTCAACTTAAGCTCTTCAGATTATACAAAAGGTAAATAAATATTTAAAAAAAAAGAATTACATTGAGTTATCAAATTATTTCTCTGCTTATCATTTCAGTTAAAGTTGAAAAATAAGTTAAAAAGCACTAATAAGCTAAATTAAGCAAAAACGAAATAAAAAACTGTACAAAGATAACTATTTCATTCAAGACAAATCGTCTCCAATTCAAAGGTCAACGAATCAACGAACAGGAATGACGAATCGATAACGCATCAATGCAAAAAGTATCTCGTGTGCAATCGCCCTAGGGGGTGGGGCCCGAGGGGGACAGGGTGGCCACATCACGATATCGCCGGGGGTCCACAGATGAAATATCCTCTCATAAATCTGCCACGGCTCACCGCCATGGCCTATCCTCTGTCTCTATTTTGTCCTACTCCGAAAATTATTTCGAGGCAGCCATGAAAAAATAATGTCCCTCATTTATCATCTAATGGTCACGTATATTCACGTATGTATAATATATCATAATAATATCGGAGAAATCACTGAATATAGGATATGAGTAATGTGTTAAAAGGATTTGATTCAGCCATTATGATACCCCAATGTCATATCCGATATATAGAGCCCAAGGAGGCTCTGATTCTCGAGGTCCTGGCTTCAAATCCCAGGTTAGTAAAAAGTTATTGTCTTTTCTGTCAAGGATACCTAGTAGTAGCCCGGAGTCTGGAAGTTGGACGTGTGTACACTTCTGTGCCTCGGAAAGCACGAGTCCTGCAGTTGAACTCTTTCCGTTGGCGTCGGATTACCGTCCCATCGGATTGTAAAAGCCTCATGCTGAGATAACCGCATTCAAACATACATAAGCAAACGCTTTAGCTATATGTATTAGTTTTAATATTAGGCAGTACATAATGAATTTATACTATAAACGTAAGTGTAATGAAGTTTAACTTTGCTCGAATACAATATGTATTTGTCTTTTGATTCACATTCTATAATAATAATTGTATTAAAACAATACAGTGGTTTGAAGGTTATTGTATATATTATTGATCGAAATATTACTTAGAGAAATAAATAGAAACTTACCAAAGGCGCGCCAATAGATGTTTCATAACAAAAAACCTTTCACCAAAAACTTTGTTATTGAAATCAAACAGTTACAATTATATGGAAATTCGCGATGAATTTTAAACAACCTATTTCAAGATCGTGATTTAATTGGTTATGAAGTTTTTTAATTTGCATCAGAAATTTCTTCCGCGGACTCTTTGAAGTGTGTTGGTTTATGAGAGAAGTTTCAATTGTCTCGACGTGTTTTTCAATCAGATGTTTGTATACAATTTTGAGTTTGTATTATTTCTTGAATACATTTGAATGGGATAAAACAGATCAGATATATGCCATATAGATGACACGTGGTATTTCATTTTAAATTTAAGGCAAATATTTCGTTATATAATGTTTTTCAATCAAGGTTATACACTTGGATGGTAGAGAGACAGTATTTGAAAAAGCAACAAATATAAAATTCTCTTCACGATATTCTCTATACTGGGTATTTATTATGTGGGTATTTTAATGTTTCAGATAAAGGTAGGTAGAGAGTGTGATCAATAAGTGTAGCATACCCTTGGGCAAAACCCTACCATAGAAACTAGTCGGGTCATACCCAATGAATACCATAACATAAATGTTATATTACCAGAAAAAATCTTCAGTGTGAAATACTTGAAATATAGGCATCAGTGGTCAGCGTAAATGGATTTCCGTGCGATAAGAGACGTGAGCATTACTTTATAACAGTCTGACACGTTCTAGAATTTTCCATTCTATAACAATACTGAAACTGATACAAATTTCAAAAATGACATTTCATGTTATGTAAGAAATAGAATTACCGAACGACTCGTAATTGCCTCGTTACGAAGTCTTGCTGAAGACGTAATGGTTTTATCATTATGTTCAACATGTTCACGGAGTGTATCTATATAATAAAATGGATATACATACAGATGTATATGTAAATGCAAGCTGAATGCGTGCTGCATATCAGCTGGGCTGCGCTCCAAACATTCTCATCAAGAGGACTGGATGTATATGCCCAGCAGTGGAGCATATACAGATTATTAGACTTATAATTACTTTCCTTTGTTGTATATAGATAATATTAATTTTTGGAGGTAAGAGGAGTGATGGTGACTAGTGGTACCTATCTTGCACATTTGTGCGTATGTATGTATATTTAAAATAGTAATTATAATCTACTTATAATTATTGGTGTATACTCTATAATTATATAATATATATCATTAGAAATTACAAAATATTTATTATAGAAGTTAGCTTGAACCCCAAAAAAGGAACATGGGGTAATTTTAACACCTGCCCTCCTCTTCTAACTAAAATAAATATAAATAAATGCACTTCACATAACGGATAAATTACTCAAAAACACAAACAAATGTTGCAATTTTCCAAAACATTCAGCAGTGGCGCGGGCTGCGGACGTCGTTACGTTTTTATGGGCGATAACTTTCGTTCGGACCCTCAGAACTGGGAGTATCATGGAAGTGGCATGTGTGAATTTGGCGTGACATATATTCAATGATTTACATTTAAAAACGATTCGGTGCAGCTGCGGTCCAGTTATGAGTTTTGCGGTGTAACAATTTTCTTGAAAAACATATCCCAGTGCTCAGAATAAATCAATAGCAACATTTTTGATTTTAATCGACAGTGATGAATACCATTTCCACTTGAATATAAATCTCTACGGTCGAAACTTATCCAGAGCTATATGTGAAAACAAAAATAAATTTTCAGTCGACATCACGTGATGGCTTCGCAAAATGTCCCTTATAAATTGAAGCAAATGTCTTTAATTATTACTAATAAATGTTGCTTAGGGGGCTTTAGTTCAATATTGCTTTATCTCTTTCTTTCGTCATTAATTTGACATTTGAAAGTAGGAGACACAGCATTGTTTAACTAACCATTCTGGACAATATTTATACATCAAATCTGTTGACGATTCTTACATAATACGAGAAGTAATAGCAAATTATGTGTTTTTTTAGAACGTGTAAATGGGCCACTTGGTTGTTAGTGGTCACCACCGCCCATAGACATTGGCATTGTAAGAAATATTAACCATTCCTTACATCGCCAATGCGCCACCAACCTTGGGAACTGATCGTAAGATGTTATGTTTATAAATAAGACTGTAGATACTTGATTATATATAATATATGTAACATATCGTAGATATTATTTCAAAGGATCGTAAATAAAAAATTGTTCTGGGATATATAAAAAGAGAATATTTTATTTTTTTAGCATGATATATTTTATCAACTTGTGTTTCCATGGCAACTAAAACTATTAAGCATTCATAAATAAAAAAATAACGGACGAATTTTTACAGTTTTGAATTGGGAGTTCATTTTTGCAAACAACCGTTTGCCCTAACAGAAGCGATAAATCATTATTGTGACAAAAAAAAAACAATAATTTGTATTAAAAATATACATATAAATCTACATAAAAATTTAAGCAGCGCCACATTTAATATTTACAGAAACAAAAAGGTCTAACACACAAATACAAACGTCCGGACTGTAGGTAAACATATTTATCAATATCGGGAACTGAACTTACGACCGTAAGCGGGGAAAACAGCTGCAGTGTAAATAATTTTGAACGCGACGATTCTTCTGTGTAACGATTAAATGAAACGTTACCGACTCTAATAAAAATGTTTTCCCTTCACATTTTCCCTTTATCGAGTGTAAAGGTCGAAAGTGACGAATCCTTTTAATAATTTACTTGGTAAGGTTTTGTGCTTGTCTGGGTAAGTTACACCCACTCCTCAGATCTTCTACCGCCAAACTGCGTAATAAAAATAAGTATTGTTGCATTCCGGTTTGAAGGGTGAGCCAGTGTAAAATTTCCTGAATGAGTTTCAAAGATATTTCTCGTCCAAAAGTTTTACTTAAATTTGATTGTCAAAAATACACACCAAAATATTATTAACCGCAAGCGTTATCTTAACGTTACAAGACATAAAAAAAATCAGCGTCATTCCATCCCTACGCGACATTTCATTCCTAGTTTGTTTGTAATAAAAAAAGTTTTCGCGTTAAAAACTTACTAACGAATCTTAAACAACATTCAGATGGGTAATCCAAACTTGTTTGTTTTATAGCTGCTTGAAATTCTATTATTCGTAATTCAAAACTTCGTGAGACAATCCACAGATAACAAATTGTTACAGGATAAAAATAATTTGACACAGATTATATTTAGGCTGAAGCATTTATTGGAAGTGACATAATTTTGTATCTATAATTATAATTATTGTAATTTTATTAAGGCTCTATTAAAGCCTTTACAGGCAACCCAGTGACGCATTTACATATTTTCCAATGCAATTCATATTTCAAATTTATAATCACTGATCTCTACCACTAAATGAACCACTGGCCATAATGAATGGACAAAATAATCGATTCGTAATCAGTAACAGATAAGAAAGATAAATAAGTTTAATTAAAAAAAAATATATTTTTGCTTAATCTAGAAAACAAATAAAATTTACTTTACCAGATTTTTTTGTCAGCAAAACTAAGTGTGAAAATTTCCTGCTCTCGATTGAGTAGATATAGTTATTTGATTTAATCTACTTATAATATTAATAATTGTTAATAGTTGGAGTTAAATAAAATATACATAATCACTGAAAAATACATCCATTTCATCCAAGTTCCAGATTAAAATTAAGGCCTATATCTATAGTAACAATTGGACTTAATATGTTTCAAATACATAACCAAATATGACGCCTTGTTTTAAAACTAGAAACAAATCGTAGCCCAGCAGCCGGCTTGCGAAAACTCCACTCGATAGAATTTTCTGTTTATTCAGCTAACGAAAATCATTTACGACATCCCATCTCTTCAAAACATTCTGAGGCTATTTGCATGCACAATCCGAGCGACACAATGCAGCTGGAAAACGGAATGGATTGCCAATAGGAATCAACGTCTCAGAGTTGTCGACGATTCAAATTGAAGTGACACTGTGCAGTTTGTGCAAATTTTGTATTGGTTAATACGAGAGAAGATATTATACACAAAAGTTTCACGGTGTATGGTATCCATTTTATAAGTTGTATTTGGGATCAGACGCCACCACACTTTTTTTAATAATAAAAACCGCTCGATACTTCGACATAGTTGCACGTGACGTGGTCACGTGTTGACTTTCCTTTGACTAAAAAAGGTATGGTCGTGGTTGAAAGCCGACTTTGATATATAAAAGAGTTTTAATATTGTTCATAGCACCTGATTTCGAACAACGAACAAATTAGATTTTTCAGATATCGTACTTTAAAAATGTAAAATTGTGAAAAAGACCTTTTTTATTTCATTGCTTATCAAAATAATATTTTAATGAATATATTGATTACTAATTAAATAGTGTCGTATTGCTACATGAATATCGAACAAACATTGATATTAATAGATAAATCTTTATAGTTTCGTAACTGTTGGCGGTTATTCTAAGGAACGACACTAAACCGATTCACGCCTCATCTAACGAGCGGGTCCAAAATTTATTATCTACTTCGCGAATCGTCATAAATTCACACGGATAGCTATCGAACGCACATCGTAAACATTCAACGGACCTATTCTGGTTACTATCGATTAAAATCGATACTTTACGATCGATTGATAATCGATATTTTACGATAAGGATTGATCTTATTCCATTACGTTTAGAGTACTTTAAATAATATTGACGTCAGCGATCTCTTGAACAGTAATACTTGCATTTGATAATCAATTTACGATTATGATTTGACAAAACGGTATAGTCTGTGAAAAATAATTTTGTCGATGGATTTTTTAATTTTAATTTTTCAAATTTCGAATAGCAATTAATTTAGAAGATTTCACCGTCTCAGAAATTTATTGGAAGAATCAGTAGGTATTGTGATTAATGACCTTACAATACAAGACTCATCAGACGGGCTTGTGATAAATTGTAACCAATGGCTTGTACATGATACAGAAAAAGGCAATATCGACAAAACATTTGTTGACAAATCTATATAGATAAGCGAACATTTTATCAAGGACGGAACGAGTTTGCGTAATCTTCGAACTCTTGAGAGCTGTTATGTTAAAACAGACTCGTAACTAAGTAGTGTGTATTAACAACATTAAACATTAATCAGTATTGTTTTCGACGTCACAAGTCAACAACGTTTGTTTTTAAAGACTTAATCGAGTTAACAATTGAGTGTAAATTTTGTTCTAGAACAATGTTTTCCTAACTAGCTAGCCACCAAGGAGGCGTAATATATTTCACCTGTAAATAGTTTGATGTGCGTCTACTCGAACTGAAGCTGAATATTTCAATTATAAAAGTGTTGAAAGTGTTAATTGTTTAACTGTTAATATTTCCATTTAATAGAAATAAATATTAAACTTGTATCTTGTTATATTAAGATATAGTGCTTTTCCTTATATGTCTCGCCTTTGTGCATTAAAGTAGACTAGGTGTCCCACCACACCAAACCACACTTGAGAAGAGTCTTGTTAAATTTCAGTTCTTTTTGTGAACCGGTGGTTGATTTTTGAATTAAAATTTTCAGTCAATAAGGAAGTGTTATGCTTTTTTTGTGAATCAGCTTTTTGATTTCGATTTCGAAGACCAAGAGCAAATAACAATTGACAGTTAATTTTAATGTTACTTAACGAGTGATAGGATAAGCAATGCTGTATCTTCTTCTTTCTAATGTGATATCAATAATGTCAGAAAGAGCGAAATCATTATTTACTTAAACGACAACGTTTTAAAGTAAGGTCGCATGTTTACATACAACGGAATGTACAATACCTGTCTAACATTATAAATAAATGTATTGTGTGATATAAATTCCGAGTAAACTTTGTCGATAACGATACGATAAAAATCTTTTGGTCATCAATAGGCTTATGTAAATCTCTGAAGGTAAATAATATATAATACAATTTTGCGTTTAGGAACCAGGAGTAAAGTAAAGAAATAATTTTCTTTATCAGTATCACTTTATCTCCATGAAAAAAAATTCCAAATTGTAATAAAGTTAAAATAGTTATCAATCTTTTATTATTAGCATTGAAATTTATATAAAATAGGCAATATATAGTTGTGTTTATAATATGTACGGACTTGGTCAAAGTATTAAAACCCTTGTAAAGTCTTATGTTAATTTAACGATAAGACTATTGTCATCAAAAACAACAATTATTGCCACTATGAAGCGATACATGGCCGTTATTTATAACGACAAACGCGTTACTTTTGTTTGCAGCTCGAACGGGCCTTCCTGGCTGTCTTTTAATAATTCATACAAGACACCAAGAATAGAATCACCATATACAACTGGATTGGACCACAAACACTTTTATAGTTCAACATTGAATCTTACACACGAAGCCATAAGATATATTTTCCAATAAAAGTGTATTGAAGTAAATTTATGTATTGATATATTCCCTGTATGATAGTAGAAGTTGTCACTATCGGTAATAGGATTATTGCTGGCGATGGAAAACGAAGTGCATTTGAAAACATAATTCTGTGATGTTTATTTATATGGACGTGACTACGAGTGGAAGGCATTTTGCGTCAAAATATCTTTGGATTACAACTATATTAACTGTTATAACGGATGTATTAGGAGGCTCCTGTTCTAAAAATATATAAAAAATAATGTGTAAGCTGCCGTTGGTTGTCTACGATAAAATTAATCAATATTAATTTGATATTTTAAGCCCGAGTACTATATATTTGAGCTGTTGACTTTTAATGGTAGGTGCTTGTTATTGTAACAGATATAATAGTCACATGTGTTAAACCGATGTTTCGTTTTACTGGTGGTAGGGCTTTGTGCTAGCTCGTCTGCGTAGGTACCAACCACTCATCAGATATTTTACCGCAAAAAAGCGGTACTTCATATTGTTGTGTTCCGGTTTGAAGGGTGAGTGAGCCAGTGTAATTACAGGCACAAGGGACATAAAATCTTAGTTCCCAAGGTTGGTTGCGCATGTAAGCGATGGTTGACATTTCTTACAATGCCAATGTCTAAGGGCGTTGGTGACCACTTACCATCAGGTGGCCATATGCCCGTCCGCCTTCCCATTCTATAAAAAAAAAAAGTGACACACTCATGATATATATTTGATGATGTTTGCAATACATAAGAGTAGAAGTGATCTAGTTAATATTATATTGTGGTTCGTATACATTTTTTATTCAATAAAAAAAAAAAATCAGAAAAACGTGACCAAAAAATACAAAGATACAAATAGAAGGGAAAATACTAAGCCATGATGATTATGTATTGTTATTTATGTACTCTATTGTAATTTCGTCTCTTTCGTACGCATGCGGTCTGAAAGGGAGGCCAGACACCATCGATTGATTTTGAATAGGCGCTGATTACAGTAACTTTTACACGTGGAGCGATTTCGTACGCAAACTCTCAGCCGAAACACCAGCCTTGACTTAATCCCATTCGATTTTTGAATTTATTACTTTTATTTACGGCTTTCATTCGGTTATAAATGATGAGAATGATCTAGAAAGGTTACATGTAAAAATATTTTAATAAGATTTCTACGGAGATATTACACGTGGGTGTCAGGTTGAATTAATAACTTTTTCTAAGATCAAAAGATTTTGTAGTTAAGTTAAGTTAAGAAGGAGTTAAGATGAACAAAACTAAACAAAAAATTTACAAGTTCCATGCGATTTGTTAATAGTTAGCTAATAGCTCTTTTATATTATCAAAATCGAAATTCTTTATTCAACATAGAAGCAATACACTTACTTAATAATAGTCAAATACACTTCAGTAACATCCTGTGAAAGTCCCACTGCTGGGCTAAGGCCTTCTCTCCCATTTTGAGGAGAAGATTTTCGAGCTTATGCTCTTACAAACAGTTATTATATATTTTCATTTATAATATAACAATATTCCACTTAACTACTTTTAACCCCTTTAATTTTTCTTCCAAATTTCCGATAAGAGCTACGCGGACATTTCATTTTTAGCGTTTCCATAATGAACACCATAAGACAAGATTTCGACCAACCATATCACCTTTATTGTCGACGTTGTGTCCTTAAAGCTCTTATGAATAGGATATATATGGGGTAATTACTGCAAAATTTTTAAACGCTGAATTCAGTTTAAATTTGGAAGGGCGACCTTGAAATTTCAAAATTAATTATATCCGAGTTATATTGAGAGAATGAAATGAGAGAATGAAATTAAATATAAAAACTGTAGAATCATTTCTTTATATCAAGTTATATTTTAGATTGAATAGCGGGTTTTCTAATAATATCTACACAAACGATGATTCCAATTTGTTCTATTCCATGGAGCTGGCATCGCTGGTTTTCTATAGCATCCAATCAATACGTTTTATCAATAGACATATCAATCGGCTGGTCGTTCGCACCCCATAAAGGCGATTATGCACTTTGATAATAATTACTTGGAATTTATGTCTCCTACAAACCCTATTCAAAATATATCTTATACAACCATATTCATATACCTTCGGTATATTAAAAATTATAAGAGTACTTAGCTATTACCATTAATATCTTATATATTTGGTTTATCGCGAAAAAACATAATTATTAATGTTACCATTACATGGAACATCAAACACTCTTATTGCATGTATAAAACTAAACAATGCTTTAAATGGGGACTGCATATGGAAAAATAACTTGGAATATAATATAATTACAATTACTTACTAAATTGTCTAAAATAGCTATAAATAAGTATTTATTAAATGTTATGTTCTTATAACTTTTTATGTAGTCAGATTAGATTTCGATAAAATAAAGACGGTAAACGGTACTTTGGAATACTCCTTACAAATATTTATATTTGTAATTTAGCCGTTTTGAAGATTACTCCGGACAAAAAGACGAAAATAAAAATTATGGTGGTATTGGTTTTGGTAACTTTCGAATATCCATATAAGCTAAAAAAGGCAATTGAAATCACAGCCAGTGACTTTAATTTATTTGTATAAATTTTTAAAAATACATTTTCCTTTTTATTCCAGCTCTTTATTCCAGTAAGCTTCCATGATCAGAGTGAGTGCCAGTGGTTCTCAGCATCCATTAATTGTAGCTTTCACCTCTGTAGTCAATGCCAAGCCCTCTTATTAATCACTGGCATAATTAACCTTCAGATCCTCTCGTGTATAGTTACCCGACCTCCGGCCGCAATAAATATCATCCCTTACTAATTAGAAGGAAAAAGTAACGATTTCTCATTGGCACTCGGTTCGGCCTCGGATTTCCTACATTTTTCTACGATGCGGTCCCACGTTATTAATTAGTGGCGATTTTAGAGTTACGTTCAGAGACGTATTTGGAGATTAGTTTACGGTGTTTGGGGGAAATACGGATACATTTTGTTTAATGTTTGGAATTGCGAAGGCAGACGGGCAAATGGACCATCTAAGTGGTCACCACCTATGGACATTGGCGCTGTAAAAAATATTACCATTCCTTACATTTCCTAGGCGCCAACAAACCTTGAGAACTAAGATGTTATGTTTCTTGTGCCTGTAGTTACACTGGCTCACGCATCCCGTAAACGGAACACAACAATACTAAGTATTGCCGTTTAGCGATAGAATATCTGGTTAGTGGATTGTACTTCCCCAGGCGGACTTGCAAAAAGTCCTAACACCAAGTCTAAGACAGTTACTTAAACTATTAGAAAAAATATTCTGTCATCGTTCAGCAGCATCATAATACGTCATAGTAAATTAGTAAATGGAGTTAGTAGTATAGACACGCAATGAATCAGCTTAAGCAGCCATTATTATTGTTTATTAAGTACATATAGAAGCAAAAAACACTTATCTACGACTAGTATTAACTACCATTTAAGAAAAAAATATATTTTAAGCAATTACATTTTTTACAGTTTTTTAACCAACCTCGAGGGTTCGTTCCGTGATCTACTATCAGATAGATTAATTACTGCCATTTCGTTGTCTTCAAGTAAAAACTTAATACGAATCTGTTCGATTCTGATCTGTTCTGTACTTATGTAACAGCCTGTGTAAGTCCCACTGCTGGGCTATAGGCCTCCTCTCCTCTTTTTGAGGAGATTATTGATTATTCTTCTGTACTTATAATACGAGGTATTATCGATACGAATGCGCTAAAACGCATATCTCGATCCCGACTGGAAATGTCGCGTTCAATTAGACGTGGATATCCTACCCGCCGTGACGTATTGAATTTCAGCTGAAAACCCGACCGGACACATGAACCGGCTGCCCGGATGAGCTCTCATTAGTCTAATGAACGTTGGTTTATGCGATTCATTCATGTTATTCTATAAATAATTCGCTTTTCTATTATAATTGACATAATTACTTTTAAATTATATACAGATCTTCTGCTCCCGTCGGCTACTATCAATGCCAACATTCTGAATGCAAAAGTAACTTTGTCTGACTGTTACGATGTCACCGTTAGAACACTGAACCGATTTTGATGAAATTTGATATGAAGCAAGCTTCCCGAAGAAGGACTTACTGCATGACACACAGCAGAGTTACTTTCTCATTTATATGAAATGGGGCATAAAGTTTAAGGCCCTGAGAGTTATGTATAATAGTAATTAATTAGTATATATTTTAGTAACAAAATTAATATATACAATTATTCGTTTATTCTATATATAGCTACACTTATATTGCCCGTGAGATATATATGTAAAATTATTATTTACGTTACCTTATATCGAATTTGTTTACTTTATATGTCGAAATGAATGCTTATGTTTCGTGGTATTCTATGAGTTAAATCGTTAATACGTTTTTAACAAGAAATAAAGAGGTATTGAAACGCCCAGTGTCATTACAGGCACAAGGGAATTACATATTAGTTCGCAAATTTGGTGGCGGATTGATGATGAGGAATGGTTGATATTTGTTATAGGACCTATGGATATGGGCGGTGGTGACCACCTACCATCAGATGGCCGATTTGTTATTTGCCTGCATATCTCTATTGGTTTTTAAAATAAGGTTTTATTCACACGTTTTGTGTAATGAGAATGAATTTCTGTAGCGTTAAATCAATTCACAGTACATTATAATTACACTTATTTATTTGTTTAATTTTTATTATTCCCTTCTTGTATTTAAGAAATCTCTTGAAGGGTTAAACGTGACTTTATACTTAGTTCCTTTTGACATTTTATTTATGTTACTTATCTAATATATGAAGTGTTAAATAAATAGTTTAACCTACTTAAGTTATTTATTTGCTTTATTAAGTTTCTCCGCGAGTATTCGGCTAACAAAAATAATTATAAATGTCAGCCCTTTGGCTGTAATGGCTAATAAATTCCAACAGAAGCAAGATTTACAATTTCCGTTCCCTGATGCAGCGGTCGGTCGAGGGGAGGTAGTGGTAATCGAAAAATTAAATGTATTAACATACTATGCGAGAATTTAAGGGTCGTTTTTAATCAATAAAAAAAACAACTATTTAAACTAGGCAGTTTGGGTTAAACTCCTTTACACGGTTTAACCTGAGACGATCGCTTTTTTTTTTATTCCGACTTCGAAAAGAAGGTCGTTATCAATAGAGTATATTATATATTTTTTAAATGTGTGTTTATATTTCTGTTTTTTTTTTTAATTATTAAAAGAGTAATATTTTAAGGTATATAATTATATTTAATTTAACGGACGGGCGAATGCGCCACCTAATGTTAAGTGGTCACCACCGCCCACAGACATTGGGAATGTAAGAAACATTAAGCATTCCTTACATCGCCAATGTACCACCAACCTTGGGAACGAAGATGTCACGTCCCTTGTGCCTGTAGTTACACTGGCTTGCCCAGACGGGCTTGCACAGAACCCTACCACCAAGTATTTTTACCTCCTTTTAAATTACGATTCAAAAGTGCTTGTGAGATTTTAATAAAGTATATTTTGATTTAAATTTGAAATACTAGTGATATGATAATCAAAATACTTTATTCAGCATTGAAGCATTACACTTGCTCATTGATAGTCAAACTAGAAACTATAATCGGATCCGAAAAGAAACACCCAGCCCTGAGAAGAATCGGCGAATATAAATTATAAAAGCAAAAGCAACTCTATCTGTCTGTTTGTTATGCTTTTACGGCTAAACCATATAACCCATTTTGGTAAAATTTGATATGAAGTAAGATTCGACCCTAATTAAGACATATTAATTTTTCATACCTAGCTTGCTAAACTATATAACCTTTTTTGGTAAAATTTGGTATGAAGTAAGATTCAACCCTAAGGATATATTACTTTTTCATACCTAGCTTTAAACGCGGACGAAGCTGCGAGCGAAAACTAGTTATTCATATGAAATATAATTAGTGAAATTTAATTTACGCGTAGCGAAGTAGGCCACTAACAGATGGCGTGTTATTATGTAAATATGATATAATAGATTGTGAATTCATATTTGGATGAAATATACACGAATTAAACAGTAAATATCATATCCGATAACAGCTACTATGTCTGTCGTGTAGAACTAACCATTATAAATGCAAATGAGGGCTTGTGTCCGTCTGTTATAATGTGAAACTTGTAAAATAATATCATACTTAATACATTTTAATGCCACGCAAACTTGACACATAGACTTTTTTTGCACGAAATGAATTATAATCACGAATTAAGCACATTTAAATTCACTGGTGCTTGCGTGGTCTTGAACCCGCGATCACCGGTTAAGATTCACGCGCCTTACCACTGAGCCATCTCGATTTAAATAATAAATAAACAAATAACTATACAGAGACGTAATACAAAACATTTCCATCACAAATCGAGTAGGAAACGGAAACAAAATCAAATTCCATTAATTTAATAATTAACTGATTATATTTTCCCTAACACGCAAGCATAAAACATTTTGCGTGACGGCTCCTTTAAATTCCGACATAGAAATAAAAAAAAAAAAAAATTATGTCTTCATAAACGCGAAAGAAATTTTCTATTAATTTGAACATGAAGTCGCGATGCGTCATCTGATAGCAGTACGCTCATTAGCTGGTTTAGAAGTAATTATTCGGACGCGTTTTATTGCATGATGGTGTAGTCCATTCATCAAGTTTAATCTATGGAGATGGTAGGTGGTAGGCACGCGACTGCGACCACGCGATTAGTCCTATTCAATATAATGTTTTTTTTTTTTTTTATGCAACATTCTTTGCATGAAAATTTTATTTAATGTTAACGCTTTCAACTTTCGCGATGTTATTATTAAATAACTTAAGTTGTTTTATCTGGATTTATGCAAAAACGTTACGTTTCGTTTTATATTAAAACTCCTTTCTCGTAATCAAAAATATATTCAAATAGTTTGTTACAGTCACTGTAATATTCATTATACAAGATACATTAAATTTGAAGCTATCACCGATTCGAAATGTAGATTCCACTGAGAAAGCAATAAACTTTGTACTTTAACTTTTTCATCTCTCATCATTATATACTTGCAATAATCGAAATAATTTATATGAGTTTATAGCTATAGGCCATAGACTATATAGTATGTTGTATATTCTTTTATACATAATATATAGCTAGATGGCAATGTGAACGCCCCACGCGATATATAAGCAATCTCTACGAAAACTATAACGGCTTTATGAAGACTTTGTATGTATATATTGTACATATTTAAAATATCTACAGAAAACTCCTCAACAGCTTGTAAAGCCTTAAATTAATTCACAATAAGTCATGTTAACATAATGTAAAAATAGAAAACGAAATATATCATAAACAAAATAAATAACATAGTTATTGAAGGCATTTTCAGTTATTTTAAATTGCAGTTTATGATTTGTAATTTGAAGATATTTCAATAAGCTAAAACACAATACGAACAGAAAGGTTAGTTCCCAATATTGTATGTGTTAAAAAAATTGGGAGTAAGAACTTCTCTTTACTACGGATTATGCGGAGAGTTGGGCCTGGTAGGTAATACATATATTTAAATCGGTATTTAACTGTGATCATACCTTTATAATTTCGCTCGACGTTTCGACAGACTTGCGACTTTCGTGGTCACGAACTGACCGAGTCACTACCACGTGACCACGACGGGTGGCACTCTGTCGAAATATCGAGAAAGAAAATGAAAAGTAGGTATAGGAGCTAATTCTCGAATACGTTGATAAAATGTTCATCTGAATTTACTATTTATTCTTTAACATAATTTCTTTAAGCAATAACTACATTAAAAAAATATAACAAAAAATATATAAATAGAATAAAACAGCCTGTATACGTCCCACTGCTGTGCTTATGTTTCCTCTCCATTTGAGGAGATGGTTAAGAACATATTCCGCCATACTGCTACGATGCGGATTGGTGGATAAACATGTGGTGGATAGACATGTGAAAATTTTCCATTTAACACAAAGACGTTTCCTTACGATGTTTTCCTTTGACGCTTAGCATGTAATGAATTATAAACACATATTACACACACATACACTAGTACTATATTTATACTATATATACTTATACATAGTGGTACTTGTCCGGGTTTGAACAAACAATCTTCGCTAAGCTCAATGGTTACAACACTACCCATCTCGGCTAAATGTTAATATATTACTTAATAATATTCGATATATATATTTATATATACATATAGTTATGTTTTACTAAATAGTCATTTGGTTTCGTGATGCATATATGTATCTAACGAATATGACGATTAAAATTTTATATTTTATTATTATTCGTTATTTGAATTTTATTTTTTAATTTTTATAACTATTTTTGTATCATACTTAACTCACATTTGCACAATTTAGTATCAGTTTAACAATTGTTTACCTTTTTTATAGTTCCTGTTATTTATTGAGTACCACTATTACACACACTAGTACACGTTTATTTTTATATATATTTTTTAATTTCTGTTTAGTCATTATTTATGTGCTTGCTGTGGTCTCCTTTAATTTAAGGAGCACACATATTTAAAAACCATTATTCTCTTATGTAATGTACTCGTATCGTGGGTATCCTTTGATGGAGATCCTTAATAAATGAAGAATAAAATTGTTTTCAACTATTTTTTTTAATAGATGAAATATCTCGTTCATATTAATCAAAATTGTTCACGTGAATTAAAAGCATACGTGAATACAGTATATTTCGATTTGGATTTGATTTGATGTAATATGAAATGATTATCAAATAACATAATTAATAGAAATTATGTTATATATTAATTTTAATAACAAAATACTGAACTTAATATACATGAATCAAAATTTACAATTAATATTAATTAGTGTACAACTCATTACTGCGAGGAATGACTGCAGGAATGCTAGCTGTATTTAAGCGTTAAATTACATTCCGATTTAGAATAAACAGGAATACATTTAGAATTATTTAACAATAATATTAATTTGTTTTATTTATATAACTATATATAAAACTACACAAATAAAATACACATCAAAGTCAATTGTGTAAATATAAGGAAAACACGTACAAAGATAAGTCAACGTTGACGAATACTTTTTTCGAAGTCGGTTAAAAACAAATTAATTAACATAACAATCTCATGATAAGTTTAATTACGTAACACATAATCTGTACGAATCATTAGGGCGTTATATAAAAACGCACATAAAAATAATAACAGAACACGACCGAGGCTCACACGGAGCGGTAAATCATAACGAGCATTAGGGTGTAACACACACCAGTAATTACGGTGCTGTGTTCGAGTATCGAACCCACGACCCACCGGCATGACGTAGCCATCAATGACCGTTGAGGGAATGGACAGTCATGTCTTAGAAGGGCTTTTGCAGACGTAGCTTTTTGCGATTACATATATTATTAATTATTTTTATTAAATTAATTATTGTGGTAGTTTAGATTGTATACAAAAATAATATTCCGTCTCCGTAAAGTCAGTCATCCTCCCTTCAGCCAATGTGTTCGCTTCTATAATTATATTTCTCAAATACTTTTAGTTTTGGCAATTCAGGAATTTAAAATCACATATTAAGAAAACTTCGATTAAGAAGGCGTATTACACTATAAAGGATTTTGTAGATATTATAATGGCCTATTTGCCAGTCAGTCTATCTATTTAATATAAAATAAATACCATCATGAGGTGGTGGTACCTACAGAGAGCTTGCAGTGAGCCTTAATACTATTTCATGTCCGGTAACATACAACAATGTCTGCGCCCACCCTAACTGGAACTCGTAGAAATAATTAAAAGCATCGAGGGCTAAGGTAGACTCGCTGTAAGTTAGCAAAGGATAGTTAGGACTGTGGTCCCGTTAAGTTTAAGCACTGTCTCTGACTAACTTGTTTTAACTTTGTTTTATTTGTTTGCTCATTAAGAATTATGTTTTTAGCCACCGTTTATTGAAAATTACACTTAAAATATTGCTTTTAATACAACATTATGTAATTATTCATTTAATCTTGTATAATAAAATATATCTATGAGCGTTTAAAGAAAACACTGTCTAAGTCTCTGTGTCTGACTGTGTGTCGGTTTGTTACACTTTCACAGCTATTGAACCGATTTTGATAAATTTTACTACGAAGCAAACTTGAGCCCCAAATAAGGACATAAGCTACTTTTTAAATCGAATACCTGACCGTTCTTTGTCTAACACGTTTAGATTATATAATTAATAGTTTAACATTTGAAATTATATAAACATACCGATAACGTTGTTAATTATAGTTATATGGTTATACTTTCACTGAATTTTCATGTGCTTAATTTGTGATTATAATTCATCTCGTGCTTTACGGTGAAGGAAAACATCTTGAGGAAACCTACATGTGTCTAATTTCACTGAAATTCGGCCACATGTGTATTCCACCAACCCGCATTGGAGCAGCGTGGTGAAACAAGCTCCAAACCTCATCCTCAAAAATAGAGAGGAGGCCTTTAGCCCAGCAGTGGGACATTCACAGGCTGTTACGGATTACGGTTTTACTTTTCCTCAAAAATCAGGCTATCTAATATAAAAAAAATATTTAAAATCGATTAACATTTCCTGCCATCACAGCGCTCAAACACACAAACTCTGCAACTTTACGATATGAGTAAACATTTTAAGTCACATGTGTTTATTTATAATTCAGTTTCAATTTTTTTCTTACAGAACAGTCCTGCGTGATACATAATTCACACGACATGAGGTAGCTTCGAGAACTCTATGCGAAACCTTTTTCATTTGGCCCTTACTTCTTGCATACAAATAGAGCCTTGGCGCTCAACATAAAGCTCATACCTACAAAGGTAAATACAAGAATACACCAGCCTTTGAGATGTCCAAAGAGCGAAATATATATGCAAATTTCACCCTAAAGCGTGCGGTATAAGGGTTACGATTCGTTGAAGGGTTTCCAGTGTGGCTGGCCATACAGCCGTGATGCCGGTTCGCTTAGCTCACAAAACAGTGACGAATGCCGCCGTATCCTGTGTCCGGTCATCATTCATCCCACGGACTCGCTCCGACGGTTTATTTTGTTGTACATTTGGTAGACTTTATGACTGAATATTACGAGACTCGATATTTCGTCCTCTATATTCTGAATGTGTACGTCCTTTAACTAAACTGTTACATAACAGTCGTGAAAAATATATCCCATACTTTATTTAAATTCAAATTGTTTTATTCAAAATAAGAATAATGCTTCTAGTGTTACATTTATCCGTTGATTGTCAAAGTATAGATTGTTTTACATTAACCAATAACAAAATTTAAAACTCGTGTTATTTATTTTTAATAAATGTGGCTTATTACCATTATTACAGTTATATAGATAGTAGAAGAGTTCGGAGTTATTATTTGTTGATGTTTGTACGAGATAGATATAATATAATCGAGATAGATATATATCATATAATTGGATATGATATGATTTATTGTAACAAGTAAATGTTTTCATTGATAAAAACAGTAACTCGGTTTTCCTCTGTTTATTCTACAAATACTTGTAAAATGACATTTAAAAGTGCTAATGAGTCTTACTTGAATAAAGTATATTATGACTTTGAGTAAAAACTACCAATGTTTCGGAAAAATCCTTGACCTGACAAGCACAAGCAGAAAGAAAAATAACCGTTTTTTTTTTGCCAATTTTGTATTTAAATTTTGGATTTAAAAACGCTTATAAGAGCGTACTTGAAAGATAAATATTTTCATTACATCTTCGTATACGAATATATATATATTATATTTAATATTTATTGAGACAGATTTTTACATAATTTAAATCTTAAACAGATGATATTTGCAACGACATTCATATTTTCTGCGCAGCGCTTCTGTGAAGCTAACGTCGATTATCGTTGCCAACGAAATTATTATATCTTAAATGTTGACATTACTCTATATTGATACTTGCATACATTAAATATAATAATTATTAAAGGCAAAGTCGAATGGCAATAGAATTCTTTTTAACATTTCACGATCGAATCATAAAGTGCCAATCTGTAAGAACTCACTCCGTAACTCACTCGTGAAAAAATAAACTACTGTAATATCTTTTTTATACGGGTATACTTTAAATGTTGTAATAAAGTAAATTTATCAAAAAAATTATCTAATAAATGAGAAGTTGTTTATTTGTTTTGCCTAACTGAAAGTATGAAACCAATATACAAACATAAACCTATACTATGAGTTCAACATGAGCAGTTTCATCCCCTTTAAATTTAATCTATTGAGCAGACAAAATTAAACTTTATTTTCTTGTATGTTTATAAATATAAGTTTCTTTAATTAAAACGCAGTTGATTGTAAGCAGCAAAATTAAATTTTAATTACGTTATTTCTCATCACGCTAAGGTAGTAGGTAAGTCGGTATACCCTTGTATCCTGCTGGGGGAAGGGGGGCGGAATGAGCGGGAGGAGTGAGGAAAGTGGGCCGGAAACGGCGCCGGCCGGAAACGCAGGAACCCTTTGGCGAGCTTTGTTTGCCGAAGGTTTCTCAAAACTATTACGTGACTACGGTTGACGAATTCGCGGTATTGTCTCCTTAACGAAGGTTTCTTTGTAGGGATATTTTATTGTCTTATATATCTCAAATATATCAAGTTATTACATTTGAGCTCTAATGATTGTTTGTAATGGATTGTAAACAGGCATAATAGTTATTTTAATTTTTATTCTTTTAATATTAATTGTAGCCTTTTGAGAAACATACATAAAAGTAGTATATTCGAATATTTGTATAATAACACATTTAGAACTTGGCTACAGCCAGCCAACAGCCAATTTCAGACTAGGCAAATGTGCAGAATTATAATCCATACGTTTGCAAACACAGGTGCACTCTCTATGCCCTCACTCTCATAATCCGACAGAGAACAGGCGCGAAACCAAAGGCTTTACGACGCACGGAACGTGAGTGTAACTTAAATAATTTGAGTGTAATCTTTAGCCTTATAATCAATTTTCTCGTCCCAAAAAAAAAAAAACAAAAGCAGGTATATTATCGGGGCTATTGTAAACGTCACAGTATGTATGTGTATTTCATCAATATGAAAATCAACTTACTTATTCTGGACGAACTCCCAAAAAGGTTTTGTCGTCTTTCTAATCCTTTTTTGTTTGATTGTTACACTTTTACGTCTTAACTATTCAACCATCATGAAATTTTGCATACACAGGGTAACAGAAAGGGGCACAGTGTACCTAACTCCTCTCCTCATTATATGTGAACAAAACCACGGGCGGAAACTATATTACTATGGCAATTAAATTATAATCATATAAATTATGTAAAAAAATAAAATATACCTAAAACTTATCTTTAAACAAACCTAAAATATGTATCACCGCGAGGTGATTCTGGGTTTCTCATTAAATACAGGAAATGTTTGAATAACTGAAATATTTTACATGTCCCGTCAAATACTTACCTTTATAAACCTTTTTGCTTTTGTTAATAATCCTAATGTTGTGTGTCTTGAGGCTTCCGGGCCTAGGGGTACCATGTCCTTGAGTTTTTCCAAGCAAGTCCTGAGGTGAGCTCTTCTGTAACAAGATAAAAAAATGTATTAGTCAATGATTCAGAGTTCAATACATATGAGCGTTTACGTTACTAATTCATGAAAGATGTTTTTTATCCAATTGTAATGCAAACACAGATATACAGCCAAAGTTGATTTTATTGATTTGACGAAAAGGCATTTTCTCGCTCCATAGAAAATATCTTCAATGTCGGTTAACGGTCGCGTGGCGTAAACGTTAAAGGCGAAGTGAATTTATTTCACAGTTACATGTAATGTTAATATGAATACACAAATTCTATTGAAGCGGAGTTTACTGTAAAATAAATATAAGTTACATTAACCGGAATGGCGCACACGGAGGCATAATTTAGCCACTAAACGGTATTATGTTACTGTCGGCGTTCTTGTAACAGCTCAAACGAAACGCGCTCCAGCACCGCGCGCCGACGAGACCCTACCACGAATTCTCTTCTTAAAATTTTATTATATGTAAAAGTTGAAACGAAAAGGTTTTATTTTAATTATTTTTATCAAAAATACATTATTATACTTTTGACGTGAGATATGTTTGGGCGGATAGCATCTTAGTTCCCAAGGTTAGAGGCGATTGGAGATGTAAGGGAAGGTTAATATTTCTTTAGAATACTCTCATAGCAAATTCAACGTAATATCATATTAGCGATGATGACTGTGAACGGTGGTGACCTCTAACTATCAGGTGGCCCATTTGTCAGGCAGCCGACCAAAATGAAATAAATAAAAAAAGATCCACGTGTTCTATTCGCTACGCTATCTCGAAGTGCTTACGATATAATAGTTTCGTGAAACACTGGTAGAGGTGAAATAAGCTTTGTTAGTGAGCAATATTACTTCAGTTAGACGGCTTACATGGCACTTCACCGAGGAGTCGTTTTCACTACGTTTCTTAGCTTAGAAATTTTAGAAATAACCGACTAGCAGCGACCAGTGAAGCTAGCGCTTGGAATGCCTCGGCAGAGGGGGTGACGTGATTCCCCCCTTGAGTGAAAACGAAAATGAATGGAAATACATAAGAATAATATTTTTTAGCGAATTAAAAACAAAGCGTAATTAAACAAGCTGTTCAAGATGTCGCCTGAGTCAGTAGAAGTAGCTTTATTAACCACAAAAAAGGTTATTTGTAGAGACATTGAAAATTCAAAAGCGTGGTGGTAGCGTGGTGGTGTGTGGTTGGCAACACGTTCGCAATAACATTCACCTTACGTATATAGAGCATGTGATCTCATATCTAGAAATTATTTTTTTTAAATAATTGTCGCTTTTGTTCCAGTAGCCTCTCTAAAAAACCTAGTTAATATAAAAAAAAACTACGTAACTAGTAATTCACGATGCGAGTAACTGTGCGTCTCAAATATATTTGTTACTTAATAGAAAACACGATGTAAAATGCAAGGGGCATGTATCATATTACAGTCCGCAATTATGTTTATATAGCAAGACTATTCTTAAGCTTTTGTTTTTCTTTTTTTACTTGTATTTATCTTTTCTTTTTCTTGTGAGCGTGCAATAAAGTTGTGTCATAATGACAATAATAAAATTATTTATATTGTGATTGATAAACTAAACTAAAATATGTGCCTATTACTATATATCTAGGCTAGCAGTGCTGTTTTATTAGAACTCAATTCACATCCCACGTTTGAAAATTGAAAACCGACTTACGGCTATATCCTGCTCAATGTTACGATAACTGCAGTCAATGTCGCATATGACTTTCTGATTCACGAACGTGATCTGCGGTGAGTTTCGAGTTCGCTCTTACAGAATAAGTAAATGCTACTTTAGAAATGTATATATTTCACGCAGATCGTTAGTCTATTGCGGTGTTATTCCGCCGGGACACAAAAGGGAAATAATAATCCGAGGGAAAAATTAAAAAGAATCCAGAACAAGCTAGGTGAGCTGGCAGACGGCGTACAGTGAGACAAAAAAAAACCTTTCTCGTAATAAAAAGTAAATAAACAAAATGAAGTATGACGGTCGGTATTTTTATAAAGGTGCTTTGAAAATTGAATTAATAAACGAATGTACCGCTAATTGGTAGAACAAAACGAGCCTTGTTGATTATATGCGGTCGTCTGCGGCTGGGGAAGCGTATTTATGTGTAAGGATTTTATGTGACAATACCTAATGATATTAATAATTTGGAAGTTTCTCTTTCATCCTGGAATGCTATAACGACTGCGGGGAATAAAGTCACAGCGATTGATATCATTTGTAGAAAGACCGACATACACTTACGTTATTACTAACCTTTATTTTATGTATCATAATATTGACCAGTTATGTAAAATAATAAACGTAGGACAGATACATTTTAAAAGTGGAAATATATATATATTTATATATATAGTTATATATACATTCAAAAAATGCTTTGGTAAGAAAATTTTAGGGCCCACTGGGTATCAAATAACTTGTAATATGATACAAAATGACATTTCTAAAACGAGAAAATAAGTTATATTTCATAACCGACGTGTAATGGAGTGAAAATTTGATACGTCGCCGTCACTTGGAGTTACGATATACAAATAAATTAATTTCCTTTGATGTTCGAAAACACTAGAAATATCGGATATTTATATACTAGTCACATATATATATATATATATATATATATATATATATATATATATATATATATATATATATATATATATATATATATTCGGGGTCGATGTCGATTTAAAACCTGATTGTACAAGTTTATCATATTACATACTTTTTCATCATGGCTTCTTAAGATAAGGAACAGGCCAAAAGACCAATACCTGTGTTTCTTAATTCTATATTTAATTTAAAAAAAAAATAACGCTTTTTAACCAAAATTATATAGTGTTCAAAAGGTTAGGTATAAGTTAATTGTACATAAGTAAATCATGTGTCATTTATGTAGATTATATATAGTTAAATTATACATAATTAATATGTAATAGTAACTTAAGCTTAAAAAGTAGCTCTTATTGTTATGATAGCTTTATCTTTGTGGGATCGATACGAATTATATTTTCAAGTGACATTGTAGCATTAAATGACAAATTAATTTCTTGAGTATATTTGATAAAGTATATTTTGATTTAAAAAATAAACAAAGCTAAAATTAATTTTGGATGAGGATTCACCACGTGGAAAAACTAGGGCATTGAAAAAAAAGAGAGAGAAGATTGTAATAAATTTCCTGATCTGTGTTCAAAGCTGTAGGAACAAAAAAAAACGTCTCTACATTTCCCACAGCTTAATACTGTTGTCTCTATAGATTGCTCGGCGATTTGTTATATCGGGGAACTTCAAGGAAAATACCTGGAAGATGGATCGTAATTTTAAGACGGTTTTTTTTTTGAATATCTTCCTCCAAACATTTTCGTAGAACGTTAAAATAATTGTTATCAATTCTAATTACATAAATACAAAATTATTTGCTGGTAGCGCTTTGTGCTAGCCCGTCTGGATTGGTACCACTTAACTCGTCATTTATTCAGCTAAACAAGTCTACTTAGTATTGTTGTATTCCGGTTTGAAGGGTGAGTCAGTGGAACTATAGACACATGAGACATAACATCTTAGTTTATGAGGTGTGATGGCGCATTTTCGGTGTCAGCGATCTTTATAATATACGATAAAATTTCTTACAAAGCTAATGTCAATGGGTCGTAGCCATTTGTCAATTTGTCTAATTAATTTAATTGTTTTATTAACAATATTGATATTTATTTGTTAAAATCTAAAATGATTCTATGCCGTTGCGTAATATAAATTGACTCAAATACATTTATCGGTACAAATAATAGCAAGATTGTAATCAAGCGACGAGAAGATCGCGAGAACATTCTCTCTAACAATTCGAATCACGTATTTTATTACGTTAACGAATAACGATACCGAACAAAAAAATAAAAAAATCTTTACATTTAAGAATTTTAGTGAGTTCCGGGAAAAATCCAGCGGAGTCCCGGCCTCCGCCCTAATAAACACAAAGGACCGAAATAATGACACAACTTCCAGCCTATCCGAGTATTAAAAAAATTCTATTTCTTCCCGAGTTCGCGCTAATGCTGATATAAAATTGAAATTTACTGAACGTACAAACGGGCCTGAATGAAGTTTTATTTCGCTATTTCCTTTTATCAAGTCTTAAACAAGCTTTTCTTGTATGCAGAAGCACTTTATAATGTAAAATAAAAGTAAATCTTAGACTATTTTGCATATTTTTTTTTTCAGAAGGCCAGAATTAGCAATATAATAACAGCACCTTTAAACCTTAAATACAGTTGTTTTTTTGAAAATTGATGGTTATATTGGAATTGATGGAATAGATGGTTTAAAAAAAATGAAAGGGGAAATACTGCCAGCATTCTTGCCATCATTCAGTAGCTATTTTTATTTGCATATATTTAAAGTTTTACGGTTTAAAATAACACCGAAAATTAAAAAATTAAGAAAAATCTCATAATTGTATCCTTGTGTTATCATAACTTTTAAAATGTTTAACTTTTGTCATCCAATGCTTACACATTTGTTTATTAGCATTTCAGTCACATTGCCGTTGACAGTGACGTTCCATTTTTAAATTTAAAAAAATATCCGTCGTTATAAAACATACAGTACATTCGAAGTAGTCGCGATAGTAATATGTTACTTCACAATTGAGCTGCAAGAGAAAACTGGGGAAATGTTTAAAAGTTCCGCGGAGAGATAAAGCTATAAGTTAAGAGGCGAGCGTCTAGATATTCTCTAATATTCTAGACACATACAAAGTACTGAACGCCTTTATCCACTAGCAGATAAGTCGTACTCGGGAAGTGGTAGGTGGAAACATTTGTCAAGGCTCTCCCGCAACGCTAATTTAAAATAGTTTCGGCATTATGCAGCTTGAAATAAATATTGCATTGAAAAGCTGATACTATTCAAATATTTTCCATCAAAGGAAGCAATCATTAGACATTTAGAAAAAATAACGATATTGTGGCCGTGATATATGCTCATTGGATTCGGTTTCCACATGATCATATGAACAGTCGCAACAGATTTGAGGTATATACCCAAAAGATGATCGATGTGGACTGAAAATGATGATAATGGTGATAAATAAAATTACATTTCAATAATCAAGGGAAAGATGATAATAAATTGAAAAAAAACTTCAATCAATAACCTCAAACAGACATTAATATGTGTACATATTTAAACATGTATGTTTAAATAATATCCACATATATGGTACAATTACTTAAACACTCAACACACACACCGCCCTAAGCCTTTAAGCCTCGCTACAAAATTACATTACATCGGTAACGAAATTTCTCCAACTTTCGTTCTCACACAAATTTTAAACTGAATACTGAGATAGGAAAACTTTAGGTATTTTACACGGCGTAACTCGAGCACAATAAACGTCTTGCCGAGATGTGTTCTCTAATGTACGGCTTAATATTCAAAACAAGTGTTACCGCTTAAAGTTTCCGTGAAGGATGCTAACGGTGTAGCTGTTTCGGTGCAGTTTAGAACCATGTTATATACTGTGATCGTTGAAATTATATTTTGTGAAATTATTAATCAATTATAAATGTAATAATTAATCACCTGTGATATGTTTTATAAGCAGGATAAGTTAAAAAGGTGGACTGTAAGGGTAATGTAACTGAGGATGTTTTTTTTTTATAGAATAGGAAGGCGAACGAGCATATGGGCCACCTGATGGTTAGTGGTCACCAACGCCCATAGACATTGGCATTGTAATTAATGTTAACCATCGCCAACCCTGAGTGGTACCTAACCAGACGAACTTGCACAAAGCCCTACCACCAGTAGATGCTATTAGATATAGGGATGATGTTGAAAATAAATGTATTTAATATGATAAAAATGATGACGATGATGATATGATGAAAGATGTGTACATAGTACTAATACATACCATATTATCAAATTAGTTCAATTATATATATTCGTCCGTTGAAGAAAATAATAGGATGTTTTAGTTGTAAGATTGACAAGAAAATTAACCTGGCATAATTGAGACCAGTTTAAGAATCGAACATAAAGTATCAACCTTCTGCCAAGATTTAAGTGGGAATCCATTTTTCAAAGAAGCCCGGAGAGATGACGCAATAACGAGATGTTCGCACTATATTTATATATATATTGTTATCAAGAGACTATTCTGCAAAAGGAAATTAAATGCGATAGAATTTAATAAATTTAAGGAACAATTTAGTATTTTCGAAAAAAAAAACTACTGTAAATTATTCGAACCTGAAAGATCCTGTTAAAACTTGATCAATAGCTTTCACAAATCCCGTTTAGACAAAAATAAAGCGATTCCTTTTCTCCGAGGCTGAGAGAGAAAGCCGTCTCGACTATTTATCACTTCTTTGCCCACGAGCGAAACGGTTTTGTTAAAAACTACGGAATTTAATGTGAATTTTAGGTTTTAGGTATTACTGGTTCTATTATAAGTCTAGAAAATGTTATTTTAGTTTTATTAAAAATGTTAGTTGTGCAATTTAACATCGAGGAAATTATTATCAACGGCTTTTATAACATCTTTGATATTAGCAGAGATGATTATTAATTAACCCAATGATACATTTTAGAATAATTGAATAAATGTAAGTGAAATACGTACTCGTACGCAATTTTAAGCAATAGAGACATAAAACCTCTTTCTTTAGAATCTACGTACAAAAGTTTCATAAAAAGGTCTAATATATTTCGTGCCTTATCACCATCTACGATAAGTTACCTTTTGACATTTATTGAACACTAAAGTTGGGTGATTTACGATTTCTTAACAAATAATAGTTGAGTTTGAGTGATAAACAATTTTATTCAATGGACTGTATTTATGTAGGTTTAGAATGAGTTCACTGTTAAAGTGAATTTGTGAAAGCGAAAGTTTAATTGATACATACATATAATATATCCGTCTGGGTAGGTATCACCCACTCATCAGATATTCTACCGCAAAACAGCAGTACTTGTTATTGTTGTTTTCCGGTTTGAAGGATGAGTGAGCCAGTGTAATTACAGGCACAAGGGACATAAAATCTTAGGAAAGGTTGGTGGCGCATTGGCGATGTAAGCGATGGTCAACATTTCTTACAATGCCAATGTCTATGGGCGTTGGTGACCACTTACCATCAGGTGGCCCATATGCTCGCCTGCCAGCCTGTATTATAAAATATATAATATAATACAAGTATAACAAATTGATCAAAATATACTATGATTTTAATTATGGTTCTCAGTTATTGTGCTTTCGTTTCGGAAATTTTATTGCAAAATATTTTATCACAACAACAATCGCGTACTTAACAGCAGAATATACAAACTAATTGTTTCCTGATAATTATTACGTTATTAGTATAATTTTCAAATTTTCCTTTTCCTATTTCCCTAATTTTGAATCTCTAATTCGAATTAATAAAATAAAACTTAAATTAAACAATTAAAAAATCCACCGAGTAAAAAAAAAAAACAAAATAATAGTCTGAATAAGTAAAAAGTAAAAAATCATAAAACCAAATTTTAAAAGGTAATAATTAATATGAATTATATAAATGTATTAAGAATTAAAAATTAATAGTAAGATTTGTATAAAAATCTCGACCGAATATATTATATTAGAATTGATAATATAATTGTTTAAATTAAAACTTTTCCGTGTCGGGGGACCGCTCTTCTTAAAAAAATATTACTAATCAATTTTATTATTACAGTTATAAATATATATATATATATATATATATATATATATATATATATATATATATATTCGTCTTCGTACTTATATTAGTATAGTTATTTTTAAAGAATGAATTTATTTAGCTTAGACGGAAGCTTGTGATGTTGTTTTTCCATGACTATAATTCAGGTTGTTATAATGATATCTTAGAGTTGGATCTTTTATGTAAGATAAGTTTTATATAGACATTTAATTGTACATGTCAGGTAAATTCAACAGCACGGTTTGGGCAAACGATAGACGAAACAGAGTACATTGTTATCAGAGCCGCAGAGTTTACGGCCTCGTAAATTACGATCACTGCAAAACTCGTAAAAAAGTCATCACGAAGGATTGGGCGTTTCACTACCATTATATGGACAATCGGTGTAATTACGCGCTACCAGCTAAAGTGCCTTTCCTGGTTACTTACTCACAACATTCACTTCTGGAAATATTTTCAACGTTTTCGTCTTTAGCATTTTTATGACGAGTTATTGAACTTAATAAATTACATAATATAATAAAGTAAAAATGATGACCGGGTTTTTCTTATTGTTCTCTGTGGCCAGACTGGCAAAGGTTATTGATGGAAAGACATACACGCAGGCGGAACCGCGGGGGGACACTAGTATTACAGTAAAAGAAAGAAAATACATTATTAGGCAAAATTGTGGCGATAAATCATTACATATGTATATGGCATATACACAGGCATATGTGATTTCCATATCAAAAATAAAATTTCGTAATAGTAAAAATTACACAGTTATTAAAAGGAGATTGTAATGTATATACAATAATAAATAAAGCGATGTAGACCTGGAATCAAATTTTAAACGGTTCACCAGTTACGAAAGAATATTATATCTTTACTAAATAATTGTATTATAGCATAATCATATTAATAGAATATATCTAGTAAGTTTTAGTTTGTTTGATATTTAATATAATAGTAATAATATCCTGGGACATTATTAACACACGGCCATCTGATCCCAAATTAAGCAGAGCTTTTAACTATGTGAACCAGACAACTGATATACTACATATATGATATACTTTTTTTTGTAAATACATACTTATATAGATAATTATGCACACAAATATCTGGCTCGTCAAAAGTATATTTTAGTTGTGTTTGCTTTGAGCAGAATTACCTTTCTCAAATATTTATATATGTTCCGTTTTATGTATTAAGTGTCTGCGGAAACTTTACTGGCTTCCATCAGACTTCTATCATATGACTGAGTGTAAAGACATATTGTGATATATGAGGCTGTTTGTTATCCTCAATAAAGGAAGCAATAAGTGGAATAGTCTTTCTAATAACAATAAAAAATACTTTATCCGTTCCGCATTCGGCTGGAATGCGTAAAAAATGATCAATTATACCGAAAAATGTTCACATTTGTGTTTCGAAATAGCGTATTGTGTGGGCGTACCGTGAATAGCTGCAATGAATGACATTGCTAATTGCGATACGCGGCGTTACGTGACATATAAAAGCGTGTCAAATATCATACATATATTACTCTATATGTGACCTAATTAAGTTATTTTATATAACACTAATATATATTTTTGATATAGGAAGGCTTACTGGTGGTAGGGCTTTGTGCAAGCTCCAGGTTAGGTACCACCCACTCATCAGATATTCTACCGCAAAGCAGCAGTACTTGATATTGTTGTGTTCCGGTTTGAAGGGTGAGTGAGCCAGTGTAATTACAGGCAAAAGGGACATAAAATCTGAAAAAAGATGTTTGACATTTCTTACAATGCCAATGTCTAAGGGCGTTGGTGACCACTTACCATCAGGTGGCTCATATGCTAGTCCGCCTTCCTATTCTATAAAAAAAAAAGACTGGTGGATGTAAACGTTATACAAAAGACGTATTATGTGAATTTCTTTTAAAAGGGTATAATATTTTCTCTGATTTTATTATGCAAATATGAATATATCAGCTATAGAAATACAAAATATCATATGTCATATGGCGTCATCAAAAATTTAGTACGGTCGATGGAAACACAGATATAAAATCATATTTTGTTTTTTTTTTTAACTGAGTTATAGAGTTGCTGAGAAGCTGAGAAGTAGCGCTTAACCCGCGGCTTCGCTTGCCTTATTGTTAGAATTGCTAAGAAGAATTTACATATAAACTTTCATTATTTAAGGGATTTAATTTTCAAAAATCTTTTCTTAGTGCTAACCAACTGTGTACAAGGAAAACGCAAATTTTCTTGGTGCTACCCAGAGCAATTTGGACTATGTGCTGATATGTCAGCCCGTCAATTATTCTTTTATATATATATGTATATATATAATATATATATATATATATATATATATGTACAGTATACAGTTATATTAAAAAACATAAAAGGATAATACGTTCTATCTTACAAGATATTTCTACCAGTAGTCGTAAAAGTAAAGGGGATTATTTATAAAAAAAAGTCGGTCTGACATCAATATTATGCTAAATAGTAAGGGATGTGTGTTGGGATTAATAGTGTCCTCAAGAAAGCGGTCCTTAAATTTAACGTAACTTTTTTATTTGTTATTATCACGTTCTAGTTATAGTGTGTGTGAGCCGTAAATAAGATTCTAACAAAAGTTGGCGATCACGATAACGACCACTTACAACGTAACGGCTACGACACGGATACTACAAATGGGATTTACGATTTGATGGGTGCGTTTGTTACGAATTAAAGCGGTAATTATGTTCGTAGGGAGGATAAAAAACGTGTTATATCGATAGCTATAAAATAGAAACGACAAAAGTAAATTAACAAAGGATTTTATTTTCAAAAGAATAGTAGGGATGCCGTTTCAAGGCAATACTATGGCCTTTGTGTTAAGCTTAGGTTAGACGAGATAAATTCGAAGATGTGATTGTCGCTTCGATATGATTATTAATAATTGAATTGAATAAATTAATGACAGTGAATCGAATTCGAACGAATTATTTTCTCATGAATAATATATTTTATATATATTGGTGCTGGATAAAAATTTGTCACATATCTATCCATTGATCTGCAGATCACCTTTCTTATGTATCACCGACCATTGGTGAAAACCGTATGAAAAACTGTTCGGTATTTTTTGAGTTTATCGCGTCCAGTCATATATTAATCTCATTAAATTTGGTTCGTTTGTTTATGGTATATCAAAAATGTATCTAATTTCATTGAAATTATGCCATATGTGTATTCTCCAAACCTTCTCCTCATCAACAGGTTGTTCCTATACTATATATCATATATATATATCAAAAAAGTTTTAGCAAATTCAATTGTAACGATTATGTAGTTGTATTCATTAAGTTTGTTGATTTCGAGTTGAATCTGTTAAGTTTTGACGTACGTTTGTGAGGCTGTTCTGGACCGTGGGTGAGAGCTGAGGGATGATTAGCATACAAATTGATACACCGGCTGCGGGGTAGCACCTCCCGTGCATGCAGAAAATTGCTAATATTATAACTGTTGCAACTTTGCTTGGAAACATATGTACATATATTAAGGCACTGTGCCTCGACTTCGTTCGCACTTGTGTGAAGATAAGCCAGACATAAATATTCATAGATAAAATATTACACACTAAATCTACTCACTAATCTAAGGTTTTAAAATTAAAATGACAAATATTGGTTTTTCTCCATTTTATCAATCTATAGGAATTATATTCTAATGAATATATTATAATACTTTGGGCATATTAAAAAAGTCTTGAGGTTAATTAGTAATTTGATTAATTACAAAATTATTAAGCCTTATAATAAAAGCCCCTTGAACGCTTCCTCAACTTCTCACAGTGTACAAGCTTGACGCTTGTTAAGGCAGAATGTTTTTCAAAATATTTAAACATGATTAATAGGATATTTTTCATTTTGAAAAAAGTTAAAGGTACATTAGGTATTTGTATTATAAAGACGTCTATGAGTACGAACCCGACTAATTCCAGACCAATCAATACTGAAGTTAAAGAGTTTTATATGGACTTATTATATAATTATTTGGAAAAATTTTAGGTATATCTTAAAAAAGGTCCATCCAGATAAACTTAGAAAAGATTGTATTAATGATAAGAATTCAGCTTTGAACTACTGTAAATTATGTGTTTATCTTAAAAAAAAAATGCTTGATCGTGTTCGTTTTCTATGTGTTCATGTATACCTCATCCAATCCACTCAGTACAGTGGTACAAGTCGAGTAGAGTAGAGTTGCGAGCGAGTCATATCGGATATTTTTTGCAATTGTAACTTAATTTAATAATTTTATTTTATGTATTAATTTATATAATATCAAAATGAATGTATAATTTAATTATTTGTAACGATTTTAATTAATTGGACGACATTCTATATTATATTAATATGGAAGACAAAATCTTTTTTCAATATAGTAATAGAGTGAGTACTATATATATATTTATATACTTAGTTATTGAATGTCAAGAATCTACTACCGGTACTAAGGATAACGGTCTCAGACCTGAAAAGAATAGACCGAAGTAAGAAATCACGAATCATAAGTCGCAAAAATTAATAAATAAATAAAAAATCAATACAATTGCCAATCATTACTAATATATATAAAAAAATGGATGCTTGTATGTTTGTCATCTGTCATCAAACGGATTATGATGAAACTGTGTATTCTGTATGCTAGCAAAGGTCCTGCTCAAAAAATCAAGACTTTTTCCTTCCACTTTTGCCTTCCGCCATATAGGTTTTATGGATGTACTCTACCGTGTCAAGCCGGTACGGGTAGCTAGTAACGTATAAAGAGGGCAGTTTATTGATTAAACATTTTAACATAAAACATTTACAAAGCGTGACAATTAAAGCGTCCTCTCTTCTCTCAGAACTATTGTTACAAAGGATAATCTAATTTGAATAAATTTTTATAAAACGTTGTATACATTTATCAAATTAAATTGGTTTAAAAATTCTCTTACTCTAATGTACTTAAAAATTTATCATTTACTCTTTAGCTTATTTTTATGTTTAAACTATTAAAATGAATGCAAATGAACCGCACATTTAACGAATATCTCACGTTAGTGACCAGTTAAATTTGAATGTAAAATTTAGTGGCCGTTCCGTGCTTTGGGTGAAACGAGAAATAAAATACAGATACACAAAAGATGTGTGAAATGGTAGTTTCGAAATAGGTTTCATATATATTTTTTATCGTTTTTATTATATCTGTTTTATTTATTATCGTTTCAGTAGTAGTAGTTTCTGGGTAGGTACCAACCACTCATCAGATATTGTACCGTTATACAGCAATATCTATTGTTGCATTTCGGTTTAAATGGTGAGTGAGCCATTGTAACTACAGGCACAAGGGACAAAGCATGACTCCGATGCAAGGAATGGTTAATATTTCTTACATCGCCAATGTCTATGGGCGGTGGTGACCACTTAACAGTAGGTGAGCCATTTGCCTATAACATAAGAAAAAAAGGTTTTTTTGTACTAAAATTTTTGTAAATGGTAATATATGTTTTATGTGAATACTATATAATATACTATTTGTTTCTTCAATTTCGAGCTTCCATTGTGTCTTACTATAATTGAGTTATTTATGATGTGATTGCGTGTTTTTATTTCCAACCACTTTCATAATAACTTTTTCGACTGTGTATATCCAATTAAATCAAATATATTATAGTATATTGATAATATATTGAATGTATTCAAGTATCTCTTATATTCTTATAAATTATATGAGTTTTTTTACAATTAATCAGTTAAACAGTATTTACTTTTTTTACTAATTATTGTATATGATAATATTAACTATTTACAATTCAATCATATATTTTCGTGTGATTAAATGCAAATATATTTTTCTATAAAAGCGATTTGTTTTTATCTTGTAAGCTAAGAATTTTTTTATATTGGTTGCGGCTATTGGCTTTACTTTTATATAACTCATATAATTGGATGGCGTATTATCGTTGACATACTGTCTATCCCATTAAAAACAATATATATCAAAACGTGACCGCATTTAGCCGTAGACAATTATCCGCAGTGGTCACAAGCCCGCACTTATGACTGATGGCACAGTCGCTTTACCTACGTGCGTTGCGGCCTAAGGGGGATTGTGGTGGGTTGTGGAGGGGGTATGATATCTCCCGTGGGTCGTTTTGCATACAGATTGAGTTGACCACGCATAGATATGTACGTGTTTCGTAAGCTGTCTCGTATTTATATACCTACGATAAATTTGTAAATCGACGCCCCGAGGAATTCTCTTGTGATAGGCAATTTCAAATGGAACAGATTTTTAGGTATATTTCATTATTAAATTCGTATTACAGCATTAGAACGTAAAGAATTATAATTTCAAACAAAAATAAAACATAGGTTGTGTTACTTTATACCTTTTAGTTTGATGTAACAAAAAGGCGATAAAGGTGTAGCATTGCTACGATTTGCTACAACACCGTAGCAGTGTAACTATGTTGTTGATAGACAACATAAAATCACTAAAAGAACGACATTATATTTGAAATGTAATACAGTAATAATAAGTAATATTTTAAATATTCTCTGTTTTTATGATAAAACAAAATAAACATGGTCAAGTTGAATTTTATAAGTACTTTTGAATATTCAAGTGTTATCGATTTAGAATGCAGATTCTATCGAGAAAAATCGACAAAAAAAATCAGTAGTAAATTTTTATATAACCTACTTAAAAAAAAGGCTTTTCTTTCACTTTGTACGTGTAATGTCTAACTGAAAAATAAACTACTAAGCTACTATTCATAAAACTTTTATACCAGAATATCCTTTTATTAATATATTTTTATAATAGACTTTTAGTATATACTATTATTACATAAGTAGCAACACTTCGGAGTTTCATTCGCTTTTTAAGACTATTGACGTGAAATGCGTAATTACATGTTCTCGTAATAAATATACCCCTTTATACATACCCCCGTAATACGTAGTACCCGTTCTTTTGATCTAATGGATTAAAAGTGACATAAAATGGCATTCAACTTCATTAATTATAAAACTTTGTTAACACGCAAAGTTAAATTCGCAGCCGAAATTGGACCGATTTAATTTCAACATTAAACGAATCGAGTGAAGTTCCCCGCGTTTGTGATAAGCCCTTAGTGTTTCGAGTAAACGCGCCGTGCCGAAATGGCTAAGGGGCTCTCGGATACTGAAACCGTTCAGCTTAAGTAGATACAGGTTTATATTTTTTTATTTCACACTAAAATTATTTTTATTCACATTTTACGAAACTTTTAATTTTGTGTTCATTGAACTGAAAAATTTTTACACAATTGTTTCATTAAACGTGACGGCTTTCGAAATCTTAATAAATGTCCTACGCAAATATAAAATTTTAGTTGCTCAGCTTTTTTTTTTATAGAATCCTGTTCTATAAAAAAAAAAGGTGGAAGAGCCACCTGATGGTAAGTGGTCACCAAACGCTCTTTGATATTGGCATTGTAAGAAATGTTAACCATCGCTTACATCGCCAATGCGCCACCAACCTTGGGACCTTTTATGTCCCTTGTGCCTGTAATTACACTGGCTCACTCATCCTTCAAACCGGAACACAACAATACCAAGTACTGCTATTTTGCGGTAGAATATCTGATGAGTAGGTGGTACCTACCTAGACGAGCTTGCACAAAGCTCTACCACCAGTAAGCTTAGCTTTAACTTAACCTTGAGTATTTGTTATTATTCTTTATTGTATTGATAACGCCAAATACATAATAAATATCAATTTAGATATCGTGCCAGTTATTACTTATTATATTACATAGTAAAAGTTGTAACAGTCTGTTAATGCATTTGAGGAAAACGATTGGAGGCTATTCCACAATGCGGCTCTAAAGAGTGTTGTTAGATTTTCATCCGACAAATGCAAGTTTCCTCATGATATTCCAGTTTTGATCTCGCAATCGAAAAAGATTTACCTACTCCACTGAGCCATAACTGCAATTCCGATTACAAAATAGTGATAAATAATTACAATACCTATTGTCTTATGCTAGAACTTTTAAGGCTGTACAATGAGAGCCACTCTATGTTACGGCGTTCTCTATTAAATAAATGTATTTAAATCTGCTCTCTTTTCATACAATAAATATGTATGTAAGAACAAACAGAAGCTCGTACAACAATCTGCTCATATCAAACCTCAAACACGCGCAAGCAAATTTATTTATTATTAACGTTCAGCGCGAAGTGTCATTTGTCTAAATATTTACGTTTACGCAGCAAAATAAACAGGGAGCACTCAACGCTTAAACGACGTATTGATTCTGCGGCGTGAACGTTTTATTATATAGCGATTTTTGTGTTTATCGTTTTTATATTAAAAATATTTATGTTGAGATATCTTGAGAAGTTCATTAGGATGTCTTAAAAAGTGTATTTTCGATGTGTAAACATCTTAGCGGTACACGGTAAAGTGAGACTTCGAGCGTCAGACGAGTAAGCGTAAGTTTACGAGCGTCAGGTGACGTCAGAGTAAGATTTCGAGCGTCTTCTCGTAAGTACTTTGGCACTTAGACCATTTTTTTTTAAATAAAACATTTAATTTCGCTGTTTCAATGTTACGCCGTTTTGAAACAAATCTAAATTTTATTGTCAATATTTGTACGAGACTTTATTTCCATAATCAATGGGAATAGACGATTGCCTTTTTTACTACGACCTGTAAACGCTTTCACTTCTATGTAATATCAAGTTACACGATACATGTCGTAAGACCTAAAATATAAGCTGTTAGCAGAACCCGGCAGACGTTGTCCTACCTTGAATATCCTGTATTACATATCTACGTACGTTATATTTATATATATAATTATATATATATTATGCGAGGGTATTAAGTGTTAAACACTAATAACCTCGCAGAACAATATTATTATTAATTTATTTATATATAGTATATATAATAGATTTCTCTAAATACTGGAGACTGTACGGTAGCAAAGTAAATAATGAATTTAAGTATAGTCAACAATAATATCATAGACTTTATTGTTGACTATACTTAAATTCCTATTAAATAATATTAAATAATTTCATGAAATAAAATAGTACATTAACAGTCAGTGGCGAAGGATATTTAATTTCAACTTCAACCAAGTTTCATAATTAGAGAAGCGAAAAAAAACCTACAGAAAGTAATTCCAACGTCATTTCTGTTAATTAAAGTTAATAATAGCGAGATAGACGTCTGCCGGCCACGGTTTCCGTTTTTAACAACGCCCCCTTTTCTCTTCTATAACCCTAATATTTCAATTTGTTTGACTCGTTGGCACTGAAACCAATTTCCTATAAAGTTAAATTAACTAAGGCGCGTCGTTTTGACCTTAGCGAAGTCGGACTTTAGCTGTTCGGTACGAGGCGGAAAATTGTTGATGAGAAAGTGTTGACTAAAAATAAAATACTTTTTACAGAGTGGATCAGTCTCTCGCGAATAAAAGTGCCATAGCTTATATATCGGAATCTTGGCGATAAGTATTTTTGTTTATAATTTGGTGTGAAATCTGACGTCTCGGGTTTATGATCGCCTCGTATGCCGTAACGGTAAACGATATGACGCTTCTTATGCCCTATCGTCCCTATCCTTGTATGTGCGTGGCGTGAATACTATATACTCCGATGCTATTTTATTATAATAATAAGAATATTATATTGACGGCCTCAATTTTTTTTATTGAGTTTTCTTTAAGTAAACAATACTTTACAATCTTAATAGGTTAAGTAGCATGATAAGCGTAGTTAAGATAATATTACTTATTCTTCAACTTAACCTGCTCAATAATTTCTGAGATTTTTGTAAATAAAACCAGATATATATCTTGATACGTTTAAAAAATAAATGAAATGACCTGTCTTATCGGTGGCTATGAGGAAATGAGCTTCCGATATCCTAGCGTGTCCGAATAAAACTCGCTCAAACGAAAACACAACACAAAAAGTTCATCACAACTCACTCGAGGCTGAAATACAAATACTGTACTAATTATTTTCATTCATTGATAGGGCTTAGCGCAGACTCGGGTAACATTAACTCATCAATTCTTCTCCCAAACATCATTGCAACCATCATCATGAGGTTCATCGTCAAAATAAGTTCCGTAAGCAGTCAAATATTTGGATGTATTCAAATCTATCATATGTACCTATAAAGGATCACACTTGGTGACCACCTCGTGCTGCATCTGTCCTTCTCACGTCACTCGAATGTAGTTAAGAGTACTTTAATGATGATCTTAGAAAAAACAAACCCAGACAGTGGAAACACGGCAAACCTTCACTCATGAAATGATAAAAACCGACATACTGTGGTACGCTATTTTGATACGTATATCCCTCAAATGTTATAATAATTATATCAATTATGCATATAACTTTTTGACGTTTAACGATAGTTTACCGCATAGCTGTACAAAATCGGGACCATAACGAATGATTAGGGAGCATACAACGCGACGAGTATGAATCGATTTCCATTTACCCCAAAAAAGAATCGCAAACACTTAGTAGGGAAGACTTAATTATGCGGTAAATACGCTCAGAATTGGAGCACCTCTTGGCGTGGTGAAAATTAAATTAAATTTTTCAAGACCATTAATGATTTACACCAGTCTATTTAATATAGGAAATTGTGTGTTACCTCAAGAGATTTGTTTGAATAATAATACTAAATTATCTTTGAAATCCGTGATGGATCAGTGGTTAGTCAATAGTCATAGCCGACTATTGCAGTTCAAACCCAGTTTGGAGGTTTTAAGTATAGTGAACGACATTCTATGTTTTATATCAAAGAAAATGTCACACCAATAAAATAGTTTAGAGTTTATAATTAAAAACACTCAACGTAATATGAAAGCCCGTAAAGACTCTTGGCTTATAGCTAAGTTTTTTTTTCTTTTATTCGTCTGATGTCTCAAGATGGCGCGATTTACTTTAGAACTCTTTTCAGTGTCGGCTTGAAATGTAGATTTTATGGCGCGAACGTTGAATTTACTGCCTGAAGTTTCACGATCGAAATACGGCTCGTCTTATTTCTTAATATGATATCATTTTGAACGGGTAGCGAATCGTAAAAAATATTTGCTTTTTAGTTTTGGAGATATTTAAAAATATTAACGATATTTTTGAGCAGATGTGATACATTTTTTTAATATTCATAATAGATTCACACATAGCAATGGGTCTTGTTGGGAACATAAAATAAATAATTTATTTTGTTTTATTTTATGATTTGTTATAAGTGATAGCTATCAGTGGATTTCTCTTCTTTATTTAAACACGAAAATTTTAAAGACTTATAATAAAATTATGTTTCCCTAATAACTACTATAAATAAACTTAGTAGTAGTGTTTACAGTTGCGGCTTTATTACTTGAATCATATAGTTTCCTACGTTACTTAATCTATTCCATCTCTTATATACATAAACATATAAATAATATTTATAACCAAACAATATACTTACTAATATTACTAACTTCCTTTTAAAGAAGATCATAATTATCCACAGAGTTTAGAGATATTCATTTTAAAAGATACATAAAGATAAAGATGAAAAAAGTTCATTCGTGCGTACACAGTCGTAGGCAACGTTGATAATTCAACTCAATCCGGCATTTCAGCGAATTGACAGACAGAGTGCAGTAAACAATACATAGAATATACGTATTCACGGAGAATAGCCAACTCAACTTTCAAGTTTACAGCTGAAAAGGCTTTGCTCGAGTTGAGGTAACTCCGGTGACTTACCTTTCGCCACGTTCAAGTTTAAATTCAATCTAGATTGTTAGAAAACTCTAGGTAAGGGTCTAGACACGATGCACACAAGACCGCCCACGGCGAGTCTGTGAATTCAGAACACAAGACATCGCTGAAACGAATGATGCCCCTTGGGAGTTTTACTGTCGAAATGGAATGATTTTTGAACAATTTAATGTGCTTTGATGCAAACACTTTTTGACGTCATTCAAAGAAAGCAGTGCAAATATTTGACTGTATAGTGGAACCCCTTTCCCCCTATACCCCTTCGGAAACATATGCTATATACAGAGATATCCGGTCCTTCATATACATTAATGTAACAGTTTTTACTAACAATGTAATCAATATAATTTCCGTATTAATAAACATCATTCTAGTGACAAGTCCGGTAAGAACGAAATTCGTAGCAGAACACGGTCATAAAATGTCAGAAAATGATATGCGATATTGACTATAAAAGCTTATAACATTTAAAGGATAGACGCATCAAAATAGCGTATCAAAGTAAGTCGGTTTACAACATTTCACAAGTGAAATACGGTGTGTTCTTACAGAATAGCACCGTTGTTCGCGAACTTGCTCTGCTTATGTTATGCACAATGCGATCCGTGTTAACTTTCAAGCCAAATTAAAGTGAATGCGCCGCGCAAATGATTTGCATACAAATACTGTTTTGTAGTATTAAATTATTAGTATTATTCGTAGGCTTTTAAAATAATTAATTAAAAATGTATATTTATAACTTAAAAATAAAGTTTTGAACTAAAATTAAAAAAAATGTTGTAACTTTTTAAATTATAATAGTAGACAGATTGGCGAAAGATAAGTGGTCACCATCCCCGCCCATTATAAATGCATCACCAACCTTGGAAGCCAAGATGTCACCCGTCAATCCGAAACACAACCAAAGAAAGTATTGCTGTTCGGCGATAGAATATGTAATGAGCGAACTACCCACAAGGCTTAACATGAAACCCTACCACCAAGTAAACACAAATCACACATAGTATATGATAAAGTAACAAACAAAATTTCAATAACAGTGACATACGACTTTAATATATTTCAAAGTACGTCTCACTGTGGGCGAGCCTTTATTTCGCCGTGCTGAGTTCAAATTCAATCTAGCCGTTAGAAAAGTCTCTGTACACACGGGGTAGCTCAGTCCCTGCTAGACTAGACTAGACACTTGATTATGTTATTTCTTGTAATTTTACTGTGACTTTGTTAACGTATATACCTTAGATAGAGATATTCTTAAGAAAATTATTGTTACGTAAATAAAAAAAAAGTTTTTATATAACATTCTTAATTTTATTGTCGTTTATTTATAAATTGGGCAGGACGAATTTGTCGAATGTCAAATGATCTAAATCTACAACCAAATGGGTAATGGCACTGTAATGGCCAACAACATCGCCAAGCCTGAGATGGCGAGACGAGCTGGACTCCATTCGGAAAGATTTTACAAATAGCAGAAAATAGGGAATTATGGAGACCTGATGAAGACCTTTGGTCTTTCTACTATCTTTCCATCAGTGATACCGGGTTATAATAATAATATATGAATGGGCAAAGACAGTTCACGCCTTTTTTCATTTGTTTATTAAACAATTTTCTTTTGTTGGGTTTCTATCGACGAGTTTCAGATAAAAAAAAAATGTTCGATACACATTTATATACGTCATCCTCAAATCAGTAACGATTATTTTACATATTACGAATAATATTATAAATGTCAAAGTGTTTCTAGATGGTTTCTCCTTCTTTTATACATCATTTGATCGAAGTTGATTTGATTACAGATTCATTTGATGTTATAAAGGGCTTTTCTGCGGAAAGGCCTCTTCTATTGTGTTTAAGGTTTTGAATATTATTCACGCTTTTCCAATGACATGAATCACAGTGCACAGTTAGTAGATTATTTTTAAAGACACTACAACAAACGCAATTTTAAAAATTAATTCCCTTCATATAATAATGATGTCTCCCTGACCGATTTCGGCCACGGCAGGCAATCTCAAATGAGATTGGTTAAATGCGCAGGACATATTATATTGCACAAGTGTGTGCACAAACACAGGTGCACTTTCTATTCCCTCACTCTCATAATCAGATAGGAAATATTTAAGGCGCAATACGAACGGCTTTACTTGCTTAACGAGGCACGAGCGTGTACACACTAACAACTTCCAGACTCCGGACTGTTACTGAAAATTTTTAAACAGAAAAATATTTCTATCGACCCGACGTGGGGTTTGAAACCAAGACCTCGTGATTTGCGGCCTTATAGGTAGCCACTAGACCAACGAGGCAGCCCCTTCATATAAAGCGTTATCGTAATATCTAAATATATATTATATCCAGAGAGATGATGTTCCGTAACGATGAGGCAATGATATTCAAAAAGTCGTTTTCCATAAAAATAAAAAGTACAGAGAAAAATTCACGTGTCTATATAGTAATGGTTTACAAACGCCATTTTCTATTACGTTTGATATTTGCACGTAATTTTGTTGAATCCTATAGTTGAGCCTTCTGAATAATATTTTCATTCAAATATCACTCATATTCGAATGTAGATAGATATGAAAATACTCTGAACGTGATGTCGAGGCCCCCTGTACACATGTCAATCATAATAAGACAACGGTTAAAGGAATTGGAATTGTTAAGTATTTTTGATGCAATTTCGCAAAGTGTTTTCTATTATTGGACTTTTGAAGAACTTGTGTTGTAGAAGAGTTAATAATTATTTTACAATTCGTTGACATTATCCGTCGTCCGCAGAAACCTGGAAAAGCTGATAGACGCGGGTAAGGGAATACGGGTAAGACCTGATGATCGATCATCATTTAATCAGACCAACAGATAAGTAAGTGTATGAGCAATAGCTACCAATGCATTTTAAAAAAGAAACCAATAGGCGGCCAAAAACCATTGTAAGCCATTGCACGCTTGATTGACTGATTGATCGATATGTATTTAAGACATTCAGTAGATCTAATTTATCTTTAAACTGGACCATTATTAAAATCTCAATTAGAATAGTATCTATAAACACAGTGACTGTATACTGTATACTGATATTTTATACTTATCAAAGGTGTAATATAAATTTCCAAGTTATAAAACTCAATTGAATCTACAGACTCCACAAAGCATGTCTCCCGCGACCAGCTGTGGCGTGTTTTACGTTTTATTGAAACAAATGCTAGTGCAGGAACTGAGCACGTATACCTAGACTACTATTGAGATAAACCACTCGGAATTACAAGACCTGGCTCTTTAAGGGCCTGATACAGAAGATCTAAAAATATTATCGTGTAATTGGATTTTGATCGCCGATTCACTCACACATTAAAACATCTATAATTGTGTGTATTAACACTTAGTAATAGTTGCTTATTAATAAGTATAGTTTGCATTGATTTACTATTGAACCGACTTAAAAATGGAGGGAATTAATGTATTTTCGCCTATTACTCGTAAACGACTAGAGATAATTTGAACTTTAATCTATTGATGGCTCCAGATGGTTGGCGGGTTCAAACAACTTTGAAGTACATAAAACATTTATTAGTACAAAAAATATTTACACGTACTTTAATTTTTTAGCGATTCCGTAGACAAATAAGAACTAAATAAATTGCTACTCGTTTAAATACTTAAGCAGTGTAAACAAGGCATTAATAATATATATTTATGGTAAATAAATTTCTCGATTATTATATATGTATCTAATGTATGTAAATAATTTTAAAACAAAAACGTTCAATTTAAAAACAATATTTAATAAGCTGTTCCTTATTCAATACTTAATAGTTTGGACGAATTTTAAATTGAAAACATAACAATAAAAAAAGCGTATATCCTTTTTTAATCATATTATGATTTCAATAGCCAAGTCAAGTTAAAATATACTTTATTGAAGGAGCATCTCGCTAGCACTTTTGAATCGTCATTCCTCAATTAATTATAATCAAATGATTCCGAACACCTCTGATTCCGAATTTGGATTCTACCGACAAGAAACGACAAGAAAATCAGTAGTTACTCATTTTAACAATCTAAGATGAACACACATATACACAATAATCATATACAATTATATTCATATATGTATACGAATACTAACGCCAAGCTATACTATCATTTACATAATCCCGTACAGTATAAGTACAAATGACTATTACTACAGATCATTTTATGGTCTGTAGTAATATTATCTACCGCATTTCACCGCTGTTAGGTACAATACAATCATAAATGTTACCAAGTACCGAGTATAGAGCACAGTTCAATACCAAACTTCTGCAACAAACATCTAGTGTTCGAGAACACTCGAAACATAACAAGTGTTCCGGCCGGGAATCGAAGTCACGTACAGCCAGCGAACTGCGTAACGACCACTCGCAGCCAGTGTTCTTATATTAGCATCTAAATTGGTTTCTCGCAGGCAGGATTGCTTTTTAAAGGCTTTTGATTGGAACAATACTTGCGTTTTTGTTGTTACAATCAGTGCTGTTTATAAAGTGATTATAGAATTGTTTTTTTTTAATTTTTATTTATTTTATCAGAATCTCGAACAAAGGATACATATTACAAGCGTACACTCATATATTAAGGAGTTTTATTTCATCTTCAATTATAGGAAACCATAACATCCACCTTATATAACTAATAATAAATTATATAAAGAAAAAATGAAAGAAAAAAAATGCCTCTTAAACTCATTAACGTTTAACGGATGATTAGTTAACCAATGCTTTGCTGCCTAACACCTCCCACTCCCACTTCACACGAGGACGAAAACTGTATAAAATAGGAGCCACGATGACTCCAATGATAGAACAGGTATATTTAATAGAAAACCATGGGTTAAAGTCTATTTCAATACCGTGGTTAGCGATGAAAGTGAATATTCTATGCAAACAAAAACAAAACCAGATAATATGATAAATTACAATTTTCATAAAGATCTCAATAGATCGAAATTGAGGAAGTGAGCTCGAGTTATGGCCGATATTTAAACTCGTTCACAACAGCTGCGATATGTTCTCTTCGCGGTTTATATTCACAGATAAACGCTAATCGTAATTATATTATATAATAAGCTGACAGTTAACGGCAGTTAACTGAAATTAAACATTCACATTACCGTAAAATTAAAATATCCACAGTACATTACAAACATACTCTCCCATATATAAACCTTAAGCGGCTATCCGCTTAAAATGCAGTAAAGACCGTAATCCTGTGAATGGTGACCTTTGGAGACCATAAATATGGTATTACCGACACAAAAGAGGCGATCTGGACTATGATTATATTTTCGAATAGATTAAATTGATCTACGACGTCTGGGACTCCTTAGTAATAAAACGTAGATAGTTGTATTTTAATTTATGATGCTTTTATCTGTTGTATAACTGATCTCTTGGGTCACAGTTCCGAACGGCAGGGAAAAGGTATTGAGGTCTAAAGCAGTTCGGAATAAAGAAGTTAGCATTACGAAACTTCCCTCGTAAAACATCGTAATTCCCTTAGTTCTGAGCCTGAGCTCTTTTGAGGCGTATTACAATTATGCACTAAAATATGTCCGGCGCAGATGACCAACGTTAGAAATAGTCCGCTGTCGTTGAAATACTGTCATTAAGACATTATAACCAGAAAAAGATGGGTAACCGTCTGGAAGCGGAGGGCGGCGAACCGGGATTTTTATTTCGCAACTTGGTAGAGGCCTTTGTCCAGCTGTGGATGATGATTGGCTGTTGACGAAGCTATTATTATTGTCTTCCTTATAATAATATTAATAATAATAAAGTAACAGCTTCCAAATTTCCAACGGAATATCACCAATGCGGCACCAATCTTGGGAACTACGATGTTACATCCCTCCTACCTGTAATGACACTGGCTCATTTATCTCTTAGACCAGAACACAACAATACGAATTATTAGTATTTGGCGGTAGAATAAGTGATGATTGCTGAACCAGGCGAACTTGCACCAAGCTTTACCATAAAAAAATAAACCCAATTTTTTAATATTAATATTATTACATTATTTTAGTTCAATATAAAATTCAAGTTAAATCAATGAAAAAAAAAAACTAATTGGCCTATAATACGGTACAGTGACACCGTGAAATCGCACAAGGGAAGGTCTGTCCGAAATAGCGTATTCGTGAAATGATCAAAGCTACGAAAATAGGCCACGAGCACGGGCTACAGGGCGCCCGCTTCGGCCTGTCTGGAATGTCACGGGGTTAGGAAATTTAAGCGTTCACAAAAATATATTATATATTATGCGAGAAACACGACAGTTGAAATACTAAACACTATCTTATTTCAGATTTCATATAATCTCTTTAAGATTGTCGTGCAATGGAAATAAGCCAAAATATTTTTGGATAATACAGTTTTACGTTGTATATTATCCACTTTATATACTTACTTGAGTTTATTATAGAAACGTTGTCGTGGCGATTGGTTAAGCGGTATAGAAGGTAATATGATACAATGTCATCTAGCGGAAAGTTACAATGAAGTCCAAATTATATATCACAATTTTGAACGTTTCATTCGATATAGATAGTTCCGACACGGTTCGCGCTGATTTTGAAGCCAGCACGTGACCAAAGCTGGTGTCTGTCTGCCGAAACGTCAGGGAAAATATTAAAAAATGACATGATCGTAGTTAAAACGTGATCATAATAAATGTAATTGATATAGCTCGATTACATAACGCGGTACAAACGGCACCACGTGCTACAGACACGAGGGTAATATAAAGGTCACTTGAATTTCTAAATCAGTTCAAGCGTGGCGAGTTGAGCGTAATTAAAAGAATTAGTGATTACCGATACTTAGAACAACAATTTACTACCATTATTCATTACTTCGTATCGCCATAAATTTTCTATACATATATTTTTATTTTTTTTCTAATATTTTTACTATCCAACGATAAAAATTCGTATTTATTACTTTTTTTCTCACTCTTATAATCCGATGGGACGTCGAATTTGACGCGGACAATACTAAGTTTAAGCCTATCCTGATCGGAGTTTGAATCCAGAACCTCAAGATAACTTGTCTTATATTTCTTTTATTTCTGTGCTATAATGTGTATATTGCCTTATTTTTCATGTAGTCATCACCTGTAATTGAAGTACCACATTTTGTCTTTATTTTGTCAACTCTGTAACTTTGTGTATTCGTGTGTACTTTTTTGTGATCTAATAAATAAAAAAGCATATAATGTCGATTTACTTCACGTTCGAAATCTACGAGAGCAAAGCAACGTTCAGTTTACATTTAAATATAATTTATTGTTATCTCAGTATACGATCGGGTAACAATACACGCGGGTGAGCGACGAACATCCTATCTTAGATTTAAAGGGAAATCCCTAAAGAGATGTAAAGAAAAACATTGTGACGCCTGTTACACCGAATTAAATTTAGGTGAACTTGTGTTAGACTTATTGATTGAAGATTTTTTTATTAAAAGAGACAATTAGGCTTTCGAACCAATTTGGATTTTTAGGGTTTTCAACAGGATTTAAGAATCGTTGAAAAAAAAATCAATTTGAAAATTAACGAAACATGTTTGTGTACCAGAATATTACATAATCAATAATCTTAGAAGAATTCAATGATTCAGAATTAAATGATTCCCGAGAGACCTTTTCAGATAAAAATATAATTTTCTTAAACTTCTTTCGAAATTTAATTAAATGGAAACGTAAAAATCTGCTGAATTTCTTTCGCCCGTTTTTCTCAGGTTAGTGGTATTTATCGTAAAACTGGTACTGTATTTTCGGAATTCAATAAGCAATTGAACCGTTTCTATATTGGATTAAAGTTTTTTGACTTGAAATTTACTCCGAATTTGGATAAACTTTTGACACAACTTTTGGAGTGGCCTATATGTGTATTTCAACATATTTTTTGATTGATATTTAAATATTATTAGTCTTGAAATTTTGGCGGTTAGAAATTACCCCTTGCGAATTAGAGGCGGAGTATCGTGCCAAGATCTTAATACGGATATGCAGAAAACATTTATCATTTTTAGGTAAACGTATGTCACATAGTTCAACAAAAATGTGAAAAAGAATTGTATTGAATTTTATTTTATATAATCGTTTCGTAACGGTCTGACGGGTGACCGGAAATCCCTTGGATGCTGAACATTAATTAAGATAACTCGGACGAGGAACTAAATTTGTTTTAACAAATTGCTCCGACGGCCTTGAGAGATAAATCTGAAATGCGCTAATCATTTTTAGAATTCTCAATTTCTTTTTAACATTTTTTTTTGTTTCTGTAACGAACTGTCTGCGGACCAAATTGGTTGGTTAATTAAGAATTCCTCGTCTTTTTCTTGAACACCGTGGTACTGGAATTAATAAGATACTTGTACTTCTACGCTGATTCCTGAAATGCTTTATTTGTTTACATTTTTTTAAGTCTTCGCGAACTTTTCTTCTACATCTCAAACGATGTAGTCTGCGGGCCCAAACACATCAATTGACGATTTCGTTTGTAGAAAACATCAAAATGTATAGAAATGACACAAGTATTTGACTCTTAGCCAGAGATATAGCAACATGATAGAAATGGCCTCAAGACGAATCGAATGAATTTATCTAAGCGCCCTGATCAGTGAAACATATGACGAAGCTTGAATGTGGTTTATGTCAATATACATACTTGTAACTTTAACTGAGACCTTCCATATACACTCAAGCACTTTATACTGGTGGAAGGGGTTTGTGCAAGCTTTTCTATAAAAAAAAATATCACAGTGGTGGTCGATTTTTTTATGGTTTGAAACAAAAATAAGATTTTCCTTCAAATGAGGATGCACTTAACGTTAAGTGGTCCTCCCATGGACATTAAAACTGTAAGACGTAATGATCACTCCATATCTAGTTAACGCGCTGCCAGCAATGGCGGTATTCCTTGTGCATGAAATTTATAATCATTCACCATTCAAACCAGAACTTAGTAATAGAAAGTATTACTGATTGGTGGTAAGATAAATAATGAATGAATGGTACCCATACAAAGTCCTACCAATGAAATGGATGGTATAGTTAGTTTTTATTTCATATATAATGTCTCTTATTAGTTTAAAATGTATTTTGAGTTTGAGTATTGTAATATGAAATAGTAAGCGTCAATAGCGCAATGGTTTACGAGCTATTTAGCGAAGTCACAGTAACAGTCGCAGGTTCGATTCTGATGCTATTTTAGTAACCACACATAGCAAGCTTCACGCTTTAGTGGGGTAACTAGGAACATTAGTAATACCTTAAAACAAGTATTGCGATCATCAATCGATCGATCATTAGTTTTTTCGAATAATGAATTGTCATCATCATAATCTTATCATGAGTCAGTCAGTCAGTCAAAGATTAATTTAATCAATATTTAAAGGATTATATCGAAATAATCAATTGATTTGCGATTATAATTATATGAATACATTTAAAAAATATATAAAACTTTCGTTACATAAAATGATATACCATTACAAGGGGTTTGCCCCTTATTTTACCTCCTTCCAAGTTTAATGACCTTTATAAATTAACTAATAAAACTACGTGTAAAGCGAGCATCGCGTTGAAACATTTCAACACAAACAGGTGAATGACCTGACAGTAATTCACACCGCTATAAGAACAATCAACGAGAACATTTAATTCACAAACAATGAGAACCATTCAATACATCAATCATACGTTTCATTGAAATATGAACTCTATTACATATATATCAAGAGCGTATATCGCATGCACCGTGTGTAATGGTAAACGAAAAAAGACATAAATCAGGGTAAATTAAATTATGCAATGGTTGGGCGATACATATAAAATCGCTTGAAACGGATGAATTATATTGCGTGGTGACATTGATAGCGGGTACGAGATGAAAATTCTTTTATTTTACTATCTACGTTTCCTCGGGTTGTTATTTTTATAAAGTGTAAAGAAATAAGTGAAGCCATTATGTTGTTAAAATTCTATTAAATAAACGTTATATATTTTTAAAGCTTATAATTAAAGCTTTATAAAATGTTGATTTGAAAAGTTACATTTGAAGCAATTACATCATATATATTATTTAATTTAAATAAAAACAAAAACTTAGGGGTAAGATATAATATCATAACCAAATATATGATATTACGCAGTGTTTATTTATAACGCAATTGAAAAAAAAAATACATTTATATATTTAAATGATACAATGTTTTTACGCCTTATATATATATATATATATATATATATATATATATATATATCTGCAAGAGAATTTGTTGAAAAAATCAATGATATACAGAGAACGCTATCACTGTGGACAAACCATAATGTTCGCGTGATAGGACCTAATAAATACATTATAGTGAATAAAGTTACGTGCATTTCCCCTTTTTTTTGGCGCTAATCAGCCACCGTCGTGTGAACGCGACCACCGTCTACCACTCGTTTCATTTTATTGACCGATAATTATAAACTATATATCACGAAATCTTTATAAAAAGTGCATTGATCTTATTGTCGTTTGACTTTGTTTCATACTTATCTACTAGAATTTAACTTTAATATTTATTGGATATAAATATATATGTTTTATATAAAAACATAAACAGAACATTTATGAAAATTTCTTTTTATCTGGCAAATAGGCCACCTGGTGGGTGGTCACCATCGCCCGTAGACATTAGGATTATAAGAAATAGTAACCGTTCAATACGCCAGCAAACTTTGGCACTAAGATATTGTGTATCTTGTGCCTTTAGTTACACTGGCTCACTCACCCTTCAAACCGGAACACAACAACTGAGTTGCTATTTAGCGGTATAATAACTGATGAGTACATTCAGGTAGTATGTAATATTCTATATTTAAGAATTTAAACTAACAAAGAAGATAGTTAATTAAAATAGAGCTGGCTAGCTACAAGACCGCTCCGCTACAAGGCTAAATGAAAAGCAATAAAAGTCAGTTTTCCCTGTAATTTGCGGGTCTAGTAATTACAGACGCCATCATAATTCTAAGGCCGGGCCAAGTAATGAGTGCCGGTTAAGAACTAGAATAAAATAACTCAAATAAAAGGAATGCTACGTGACTGAAATTCAACGTGAAATTGTATATTGTATATTGTAATATTGTATATTTTTTAACTCTAAAACTAATTTTTCGTAATTTGGACAATGTTGAATATAAAAAAATTCTGTTATAATAATTCTATTCGAAATTTAAATATTAGGCAAAGTTATTTTTTTTAATATAGCATAATTATTAATTGATTGTCATAATTTTCTAAATTGACAGCTTGTTTTTTTGGCAATCGTGTCACTTTCCGAATTTTATTAATTTATATGAATATCACTTAAGAAAACGTACACAAAAACATTTAATTGGTATACTATGGAAACCAGACAACTGATACACTACACATACTACTTTTCTTTTGTAAATACATACTTATATAGACAAACACCCAGACTCAGGACAAACACACATGTTCATGCACACAAATGTCTGTAAAAAAACAATAATATAATAATACAATTTACACCTTCAAAATAAATGCGCTTCAAAACTATGTATTCGAACGGAAATCTACCAACGAAAGCTAAAGTCGTATAAATAAAAGGCAAATCTAGCTGTCGTAATTAAAAACCACGAAATCATCAACTTCGTTCGCAAAAATTGGAACCACGGAAAAATATTCAAGGTGTCGCTATTTTTTAAAAAATTATCCTAAAGACGTCTCTATTACGGTTCCATTCGGGGAGTCGACTCCGACGCGACGAGCTAAGTGATTAAAATTGTGACGCTGCGCTTAAACAAAGCCAGCGAAATGTACCGATGAATTTAAATGGGAGGGATGAAAAGTGGCGATGCACCGTCTTGTCGGGACGTGTCTATAATGGAAATGTTCTTGCATAATACTTAACTCTTGCTTGCGTTTTCTTGCATGTGGAATCAGACGCTTGATAGATGTATATATTGAAGCTCTACGATGTAATTAATACTTATTACGGGGTCAAGATTTACGATTTTCAACCAAGTTTTTAAGATTTCAGGTCCAAATCCAGGCAAGCACCACTGAGTTAGTGTGTTTATTACACACAAACTTGGCAGGCATTTGTTATTGTAAAATATCAAGCAAAGGACGTAAACTGTCTTTTTTACTTACTGGGATCGCTCACTCGTCACATTTACTACATCAATCAATAAAAAAGCATCAAAAACTACAGGCACGAGACACGTGACATCTTAGTTCTCAAGGTGGCGCATCGACGATCTAAGGAATGGTTAATATTTTTTACAGAGCGAATGTCCATGGACGATGAGCATTTGGCCAATTTATAAAGATGAAAAAAATACTTCAATAAAATGTATTCATATATTTTTTTTCACAAACTCATCTAGTTGATCAATGAAGATTCGTAAACCAATGAACTGTCAAGTGTCCTGACCTAACAGCAACAATACCCCACTATTTTATACTATAATAATAATAATAATGTTCTCCAGACCGATTTCGGCTACGGCGGCCAATCTCAAGAGAGATTAGCCAACTACGCAGGAGCTATTATAGTGCACAAGTGTGTGCGCAAACACAGGTGCACTCTCTATTCCCTAACTCTCATAATCCGATGGGACGGCAATCCGACACGACCGGAAAGAGTTCAGGCGCAGGACCAACGGCTTTACGTGCTTTCCGAGGCACGGGAGTTAACACACTTCCAACTTCCAGACTTCGGGCTGCTACTGAGAATTTTCTGTCAGAAAAACCCAATAACATTTTACTGGCCCGACCTCCGGGTCTGCGGCCTTACATCACACCACTAGACCAACGAGGCAGTCATACGTATACTATAATGGTAAATATTTCGATTGGTAAACGTCAAATGCAGTATGAGAATTCATACTCGATATTTTTCTGACAATCGTGAGGGCTTCGTTGCAATTGTTATTGCTCTTGAAATCTGAAATCGGAAAGCGAAGATTGACATCATTTTTGATCTTCGATTGTTAAATCGCGATAACGATAGGATGCCAGTGATTTTGACAATTAAACAATAGTTGATCCAATACGTACCTCTAAGAATACATTTATTTTGTGGAACAAAAATTCTAAAGAAATTTAACTTTAAATAAACTAAAATTGTGTCTTAAAAGAAAACATTCATATATTTGTCGTATTTAATATAAGATTATATAGATGTTAAAATGATGTTTTTTCATATTACGTAGGCAGGATATATATATTTAATTGTATGTAAATTTATTCAATTGGTAAAAAGGTATAACGACTGAATTTTTGCCGGTTCTTCTCGTTAGAATCTACATTTCTGTATTGATACTATATTTAATAATCGATATATAGCGCTGTAAATAGTAAATCATTTATCTCAATCTTGCTAATGTTAAATTATCCATGGCAGAAAGAGACCAATCTATATGTCTATTCAAGTAGCGTATATATTAAACACCAGGCATTAAAATCAGTGTTATTAGAAGTAGAATGATGCTGTTAATATTGATATGACAAATAGTTGTTTTTAATCGAATTCAATGTTTATAAGCGTTAAATTTTTTTAAAAATATTACGACAAAGAGGTAATACGACAGGGTTGTTTAATAAAATAAAATAAAACAGTAACGAAGGCTTCAGTAAGTGCTCTCTATTGTCTAACATTACATAACCAGTTAATGCCGGTTTCATTTTATATGTTAATAAGAGCAGCGTTTTGAATGACACCAATGTGCACGCAACTCGACGAGGTCGCCCTCCCTTGACGCGACCTTTTCATCGCGACAGGAAATTTTACAATGAGCGTCGAGCTCTCAGAGACTAGCTAGTTAGAGGTGATCTGCTGTACTTGATCTTTTAATTTTTTTTTAACTGATATAAAATTCTCTGTTCCTCATTATTATAGAGATATAAATCGAAGTCATATAAAAGTCCTATTTGATAGTGCTTGTGTTGGAAATATCGAACATTCAAAAATTAATTTCGTGCTTTATGTTTGTATTCCGATTTGAAGGGTGAGTGATCCATAAGAAATAAGGAGCAGAACATTCTAGTAGAAGTAATGAATAGCCTGTCCTATTTTAATTTTGCGTTATTTGCGATAGCTGCTAAGCCAAATTTTATTTTTACGTTAATATGTTTGACTTGATTAAAATCCGGGAGAGCGCCACTGGCTTAAAATCTGAAAAAATGTGAGTAATGGCATGTATCAGATGAAATTCTGCCACATGAGTATCCACACCGCATTGGAGTAGCTTGGGGGAATAAGCTTGATAGTTCTCGAGAGAGAAGCTCCGTCCACTACTGGGATAACATTTTATTAATTATTTTCTTAAATAAACAAATCTCAACATGAGTACCGTACGTGTTTCCTTACAAGTTAATCTGTTATTACTTACTGCTTAATTAATAAATACATAAGTATTAATACGGATATATTGTAATGTCGAGATACAGAAGCACTTATCCAATAGTCGCGCTGCACTCGAGCGGCGGCGTGTCGGTATGTATGTACATATATGCTCCATATAAACGGTTATCTATAATTTTATTGACCGTAATTATAACATCAGCTATGTATGTCAAGATTTTATTATCTATTAGCTCACTGAAGTGGAAGTGGGCTGGTCATGTCTCCAGGCGTATTGATGGCCGATGGAGCCGACACGTGTTAGAGTGGAGACCACGCTTAGGCAATCGTAGTGTGGCAAGGTGGACCGACGATTTGAAAAAGGTGGCAGGTACAGGATGGATGCGGGCTGCCCAAGATCGGGAGGGTTGGCGTTCTATGGGGGAGGCTTTCGTCCAGGAGTGGATGGCGATAAGCTGATATTATTATTATTATTAACTAGTATATCTACATTCTATCTATTACACCCATTCATCCACCGCGAAACAGAAATACTTGGTATTGTTGTATTCCGGTATGAATGCTTAGTGAGCCAGTGTAACTACATACATAATATCTTAAATACCAAGGTTGGTGGCGCATTGGTGTTGTAAGTAATAGTTAATATTTCTCACAGCGCCAATGTCTATGAGCGATGGTGATCACTTATCATCAGATGCCCCATTTACTACTACGCTTACAGACTATATATTAGTTGTATATTGTTAATGTAAGGTACATTATCAATATATCGTATGTTATATGAGAAATACATGTATAATTATCTCAATCTACTCAAAGAGATAATTATTTCTAAGGCGATTATTTGATAGTTTTATTTGCTTAATAATGTTTGAGCTGATATTGTATAAATAATTATAAAGCAAGCAAGAATTATTCCATTTAACAAATATTGTATAGTAATCTCTTTAGTTTGGTATAGACAATGGTAATATTATCATTAGGATATCTGCGTGTGACGTAAATATATTCAGACATAACAAGCCCATGTGAAACGACATTGTACGATTTTTATTTCTTTATAAAGTTACTTGCCTAATAATAATAATAGTGCGACTTTTACAGACTGATTTCTACTTTAATATTTACGTAATCTAAATGTAATTGCAATTGAATTCTGCATCTCTACTAGATTACGCCTTCGATTGTTTTATATAACGTGAACAAAAAAAAAAAAAAAACAAAAAACGTCTTACATTTCGTTTCAATTATAATTGGTTCAGACTTACTCGAAACGTGTTCTAATTGCGTAATTTAGTTTGAGAGATTATTATGCGCTTACAGGGGAAGAGAAATAGAAAAAGTCTGAGCTATTTAGAAATAAATTACGCTCGTCAATTGGGGCTCCATTGTAACTTTACTTGGTTCTTTATTTATGCAAAAAAAAATTATGCATGTTTATTTATATTTAAGTAAACACATGTGATTGTAGTATTAATAATTACGCTCACAACATTAAAATTACATTAAGGTTATATTTTATTTATACTTTACTTAATATTAATATTTAAAAAAAATCGAATTCGTTCTAAATTATTGTTATTTCGTTTGTTTTTTTTTAATTCATTTATTCAACAACTTGTACAATAGAAACTCAAATACAATACCTTATTCATGTTATTTGAATACGTCAAGGTCATTGAAATGTCAATCCGTTTTTTTGCACGCGCCGCGGAACCCTAATCAAAAGGGGTATAATTACGCTTAGGCCGCGATTGTGGTGTAAAACATTTAATGAGTGAGTCGTGTGCTGAGAGCGAGCAAAATGGTGCATAGTTCATAACGATGTCGTAACATACATACATACATAGTGTTCGTTATGTGGCACGTGTAGGGGGGTGTTTTTATGTAATAACAAGATACATAGCAGCTGTATTTATAGAATTATTGTCGGTGTATATTATATTTTTTAAGAAAGTAACAATTAAGTTAAAAAGCAGCAAAGGCGAGAATTGTGTAGGATCGTTCACAAAACAATAACATTCATTCATTATATTAACCAGTGTTGCTTTGTGTCTTGACATAAATGAGTTATTTCATTAGAGTACGTCACTATCATCTGTCAGTCTTGTCACATCACTAACGACATCTGCCAGTCATGTTTTTACAGAGCAATAAGCCATCACTAATGAACCCGCAACGATATTATGTGAATGAAAGCTATAGCTTTTATTAATGTTAGAGAACATCCACACGAGAAGCGTTCAAACGCTGCGTTTTTAGACTTTTAATCATTAGAATTACTCTCGATATTGTTATGTCATATTTAAAAAAAAACATTTATTTAAATAATAAGTTATAATATTTTGTAGAGTTGATGTTTTTCTTATATAATATACAGTTACAGACAAAAAATATACGTCAAAAAAGTTGAATTACGAATTCATATAAAAATAATCACATTGAATCCAATTTACAAAACTAGTTTGTTTTCTGCTAACCCTACCATGGTTTTCTAATGCGTAAAATTATTACTCTTCTACTGTTAAGCACATTGAGCTTGATTTCTAAGTAAGATAACTTTGCCTCACAGCTAAGTCATGTAATAAATGAGATATCATTCGTTTAACTTCTTCTTCAAGAAATCTCACACTAACCTTACATTAGTGACGATATATCTGTCGGTCTTGTTTTTTCAGAGCAATAAGCCATCGCTAATGAACTCGCAACGATTTTCTATGAATGTGAGCTTCAACTTTTCTTAACGTTAAGGATAATTCACACTAATACATTAGTCGCTACGTTTTTCAACTGCAGTCCTTAACAGTGTTATTTAATTACGATATTCAAAATTTCGAATAAACAATTATAATTCTGTGTCCTAGTCATAATGGTTGATTTAAATATCAGCGTGACTGTTTTTTTTTTTTATAGACGAAACCTTAAAACATCTTGAATAGTTAATCTGACATAAAACCCGTACAAAATAACATTCTAAAGCTAAGGAACTACTTTCTTTCATTGTATAGAAGTCAGTACATCTGTCAGAAGTAAAACCTCTTTTCGTCAGAACGTTGAAACACTCATCGCGCCCAAGGAAGTATTTCATTTCAAAAGCAGCGTTAACGCAATCAATCTGAAGCGGGCTCGCCGAGTTTCATTAGTGGTCGTCCGCTCTTAAGGCGCGTGTTTTAACGCGTACACTAATATCGTGTTTAATGAGGAGCCCGTTCCGTATACATTTCGTATTATGACGGTATGAACAATTTGACGTTGCCTCATGAAGACATTACAGATGGTTTAACCTAGTTAAATGGCGGGAATTAATGAGTATACGATGTATAGCGGTTCTAGAAATATATCACTACGTATATATAACACGCCGTCGCTTCTGTCTGTTTGACAGAACGTGATAAACTTTAAAACTATCTAGGAGTGTAAAATGAATAAAATATGACGATGATCATTGAAGATGTCGGAAGCCAATAGCTATTCTACACGTGCGAAGCCGGGAAGGGCTTGTTTATTACATACATTTAATAATTTTATTAATGCGAAATTATATATATATATATTAATGTTAATGTATCTGTTTGAGATTAAAATATTTCGATACCGTTGGGTCGAGCATCAACAATTTTGACACATCAATGTGTATTATGATAAAATGAAGGGTTTTTAACTATCCACTCTGTTGTGTGCAACGCAGCGCTAGGCAGCACTGCACTGCGAATTAAATGTCGTGTATCTCGGAAACAGTTCTAATGATTTAGCTCTAACTTTCTATTTACATAGTTTTCATTTTTGATTTTATCTATATTTTATCTTTGGTGAAAATATCACAAACAATTTTACACTACTTATTCCAGCCGAGCGAAGCTGGGTCACTCAGTTTTAATTATTCTTGAAAAATAAATAAAGCGAAGCTTCGGCTACCAAATAGTTTATTTATATATTATATTATAATATATATAAAATATTAAGTTCGCAACGCTTATCATACTTTATATTATTTTAAAATTGATTTTTATATCATTAATAATATATAAAATAAATTGCACGTGTATGCAATACACGCAATGCGATAAAGAATTTTAATAATGTTTAAAAAATAAACATATATTTTAAACAGTTTTGTTATATAACACCAATCTTTATTTATATAGTACATATATTGTTGCGATCCATGTCATGACATATATTGACTGCCTAGTGTATATCAGTAGTCTCAAAAGTCCTGGGTTCAAACCCTGGATAGAGCAAAACAAAGTACACTTGTATATCATGTCGGTTTGTAGGTACTATTCGTTTATCGATCAAACTCTATCGCCAAAAATTAATAAGCATTGCTGTGTATTCATTAATCACTAATAATAATAATAATAATTAAAGCAATTTATCTATTTGGATAACTGCCACAACGTTTGTTGTTTCTATAAAGTTTTTTTTTTAAATCGACTAAAACACCTAGAACGCATCGCCTGAATGCAAATGCCTTGAATTTAATCGCGTAAACGCACGGGCTTCGACGCAAGCCGATTGTATTATTACACGTTGAGTTTCATTGACTGTGATCACCGCGATTGTATGGGCTCCTTTTAAAACAATTTACAGTTGAATTATTCGTAAGCGAATCGTTATTTCATATCGTTACTTATTTATGTAGAAACACTATAATAATATACTGTAAATATCACTCTCATCTCCATTTGTAGAGAAGATTTTTAGAGCATATTCCACCACACTGTTCCATTAGTGTTGGATTTCCTCACGATATTTTATCTAAAAGCCGAGCACAAATTAAGTACATTGAAATTCAGCGGCACTTAACCGTGTACAGTAAATGACCTTTACACGTTCTCAGTTTTAAAATGTAATAATAATAATAATAATATCCTAGGACTTTATTCACACACGGCCATCTGATCCCAAACTAAGCAGAGCTTGTACTATGGAAACCAGACAACTGATATACTACATATACTACTTTTCTTTTGTAAATACATACTTATTTAGAAAATTACACCCAGACTCAGGACAAACAGACATGTTCATGCACACAAATGTCTGTCCTGGGTGGGAATCGAACCCACAACCTTCGGCTTGAAAGGCATGTTTCTAACCAACCACGCCAAACGGTCGGCCGATATGTATTTATCGGTTTAGGCAAACACAGTTTAACTCTCTCACATAATCCGAGTGAGTTCGAGTGCCAGACCGGATCTGTCAGCAGGACTATGTACCTGTGTGTATATAATGAACGCTTATTTCAATTCGTTTGTAAATATATTTTAAATTTCGAAAGTATCTATCTGTGATTTCAAAATGTCTGCCTATTTTGAAGTTAAAACGGTTATTTGCGAATTACCAGAACCGAATCAACTATTTTTTTCATTTTAGACTACTGCTGTTACCTGAATAATTTAATATATGTGTAATTCAAATGAAGCCGAGATGGTCCAGTGGTAAGAACGCGTGAATCCTAACCGATGATCGTGGGTTCAAACCCGGGCACGTACCACTGAATTTTCATGTGCTTAATTTGAGATAATAATTCATCTCGTGCTTTACGGTGAAGGAAAACATCGTGAAGAAACCTGCATGTATCTAATTTTACTGAAATTCTTACACATGTGTATTCCACCGACCCGCACTGGAGCAGCGTGGTGGAAGAAGCTCCAAACCTTCTCCTCAAAAAGGGAGAGGAGGCCTTTAGACCAGCAGTGGGACATTCACAGGCTGTTACGGTTACGGTACGTAATTCAAATAGGTATTATGTACGTTAAATTTGGAAGATTTTAAAAGATTTTCGTCACCAACTGAATTCCACGCTGGCGAAGCCACGGGGTTTGTTTAAAATAAATTAAAAACGCGATTTTAAGATCATTCATTGTATGGTCAGTTAACAATTTTGTTGTAAACATTAACGATTTGCTGGCAACGCGGAGGTGAGTAGGGAATTGTATCTGGAGTGGTGTTCTGAAAGAACTAACTTTATTACTCGCCCGTGAAATGTTGACAACCGACAAGTGATATACTATTTTGATGTGTGTTTTCTTGAAATATTATGATTATTATGGTCAGTCTCGCATATCACTTTCTGGCATTTCACGAACGATGAATGCGGTGAGTATCAAGTTTTTTTTTATACAGAATAGTTTACTGTTGTCGGAACAAACACAAAGAACCGTGAGGAACACATGTACCTTCAATAATGACTCTGATCACTGCATCATAAAGATATTATTGAAGATCGAATACCATTTCTTTTGTATTATAAAAGTAATGAAAGGAAACGAAATTATGAAAGTAATGATGGAGGAAATATTGAATCATTAAAATGTGTAATGCGATATGATGAAAAAACACAACTCACCAGTAATCATACATACGTCAAATCAAATGAATCGCCATGTTATTACCTGAAAAAATAAAGAAAATAATTAAAATAGTAACTTATAAAAAAACTTTTATTACTGATGTTTGCTGGATAAACTATTCTATTTGTCATCTGATCATAAGATCTGGAATTCTGCATGAACTCTATATCTCACACGTAAAATGTATATCGATTTAATGATACGTTACTTTGATACGTGTATCCTTTAAATTATATAATTATTATAATCAATATCGCATATCACTTCCTGAAATTTTACGATCGTGATAATAAGCTATGTTTCTTGTGCTGGTTCACACAAACTTCGAGTTCAATTACAGCAATACAAAGTATTTTTAATGGCGGTCAGAATATACAGGATCTACAAATCTATACTAAAAGTTTAATAAATCTCGTTTTTGGCTTTAAACACGAAAAATTCTTGCTGAGTTTTTTTCGCCGGTTCTTCTCAGGTCAGAGTCATTTTTTTTCCGAACCGGTGGTAGTTTCTATAAGCCGAGATGGCCCAGTGATAAGAACGCGTGAATCTTAACCGATGATCGTGGGTTCAAGCCCGGGCAAGCACCACTGAATTTTCATGTGCTTAATTTGTGATTATAATTCATCTCGTGCTTTACGGTGAAGGAAAACGGTGAGGAAACCTGCATGTGTCTAATTTCACTGAAATTCTGCCACATGTGTATTCCACCAACCCGCATTGGAGCAGCGTGGTGGAATAAGCTCCAAAGCTTCTCCTCAAAAAGGGAGAGGAGGCCTTTAGCCCAGCAGTGGGACATTCACAGGCTGTTACGGTAGTTTCTAATTTGAATATCATTAAGTAAGTGTAATGCTTCTATGTTGAATAAAGTATTTTGATTTTGACTTAGAAATAGTTTCCTTTTGTAATTTTTTTTATACTATAGGTTGGCGGATGAGCATATGGGCCACCTGATGGTAAGTGGTCACCAACGCCCATAGACATTGGCATTGTAAGAAATATTCACCATCGCTTACAACGCCAATGCGCCACCAAATTTGAGAACTAAGATGTTATGTCCCTTGTGCCTTACACTGGCTCACTCACCCTTCAAACCGAAACACAACAATAACAAGTACTGCTGTTTTGCGCTAGTATATCTGATGAGTGGGTGGTACCTACCCACACGGGTGCTACCTACCTACTACACAAAGCCCTACCACCAGTAATATTCTCATTCAATCAATCTACTTATATTGAGCTTATGTGTTTATATCATGGTTTAATCGACGTATGTATAACTCAGTTGGTTACGTTGTCTCGGCTTAGAAACCGCAGGGTTATTCGCGAGAACGTAAAATCGCTGGGCGTCGCATCCGCGAAGCCCTTTCTGTTATACGCCGATACCAATACGCTGTCGGTTTAATTTCGAACGTTGAAGCCGCAAAAATGTCGGACGAACTGTAATTGGTATGGTCCTATTGATCGCGATATGATTCGCGTTTAGAATGCTTTCCGTGATCCGATTAGAACTGTATGGTATTAGTGTTAAGACGACTTAGAACTCTTAGGAGTTAGATATGTACTTAATATATATCTAAATATGTTTATTTAGTAATGGTTATGATTATTGAAAGAATGCCTACATAATAAAGATACTTCATTTTCAAAAAAAGAACTGTAATAAGAATTAATTTTAGGGGATCGCTAAAAACAAGAGAAATAAAAGTAATAAAGTCCCAAATTAATGTTCAGAAACAGCAACTTTGAGAGTATTTCATTTAAATCTAATTTACAATAGCGAAACGGGATATTTCAATTTGAATACGTAACGTCAAAGGTAGTTAAAATCTTGAACGATTAACTTCTTAATTTTTTTACCTCAAGAAGTAATCTAAAGCGAAACATGGGTGAATAATTTAATACATAATAAAAGGATAAAAATAAAACAAGTTTATAGATATAGTAAAAGAAATAACCGCTGTGATGTAGGCCGAGCGCCGCTCGACAAATTATTTATTTTGATAACGCCGACACTCGGACCGCGCACTGCGCTTAATTTCAAATACCGGCTGCTCATAAACTCTCATGAAACGGGTAGTTTATATAAGTTCCAACGGTTTATGGGAATAGTGTGGCTATTTTTAATTTAGTTTGATAATACTGGAAGCTGTATACGAAAATACTGTTTATATTATATAATGAAATGAATTTAAAAAGCAAAGGAAGTATTTACTTAGTATAAACAATGCGCCCGATTGTATAATAAATTACAACAGTAAGGGCGAATAGATCTTTTCGCGAATATTTATATAAAAAAATACGGGATAAATTCCTTATTTTAATCATACGAATTCGGAACAGGTAGATGGTTTATTATAAAACTCAAAAATTTGTTTAAAGCTTCATCATAATCGCTAACACTGTCGCCGTACACTGACATTAAATTGAAATAGCGAGTGCTCATAATCCGAGTAAGCTGGGAGTTAGGTTTATAGGCAGGCTGGTTTCACGGACGATGTGCGGTTTTTCATAGCGGAGATGGAATGCCTAAATTAAGTTTCTATTTAATGGGTAGGTTTCCTATTGCGTGTTATTTTAATAGCGTGTTTGTTTCCTTAGCTACCTTTGTTAAGTCTTTTGTGTTTTGTTTTGTAGAGAACAGCCTACAAGTGTAAATAGATTTTGAGTTCGTTTAAAAAAGTATTGGCGATTAAGGAAATATCGTAAGGAAATTGTGAAATAAAGCTTTGTCAATTATCTATGTGAATATTATAAAAAGTTTTTTTTAATGTTTGGTCCCAATGGATAAACTCAAAAACTAATGGAGTGATTTGAAATATTGTTTTATAAGTAAAATGTGGCTTTCTATAAAGAAAGCCACATTATCAGCGAATATCAAAGGCTGAATTTTATTTTCAAAAAATTTACAGAATTCTATGAAAATTGCAATAATCTAACCTAAGGTATTAAGTTTTTTGCTTTAAAGTATTTACTAAGATAGATAATTATTTAACCCGAAGTCGGGGCGGACCGCACGTAATCATATATAGGAACAGCATTATGAAACACCTCGAGACCTTTCTTTAAAAAAAATTCAGCCCAGCAGTGGGATACATTCGAGTGGTTACTTTACTTTTACTTCAATTCCACATCACAATCGACTTCTACCCCACCTTTTATACATAGTAGCAAACATACGATCCAATCATATTTTTTATTACAATAATAGTAAGATAATTATAAAAAGGCAATTACTTGTCCGTTTTCGTTTCAACAGAATTAAAAGTAAATAAAACCGAAGCCCGAAGCTCGTGCAACTTAAACAAAGCTCGTTCGGAGTTCCGTTGCGTTATTTTTCCGTGCGGTTCCGTAACGAAACTTCGAGTGTTACTCAACACTTGCGATGCGCGCCTTCTTGGAATAACGAAAACGGATCACGCTATTGGGATTATTTACATTAAACATGTTTATTTAAAATTAGAAAATATTTGAAAGATTATATCGTTTTGCAATTAATTTTTTTACATAATGTACTTGTATTTTAAATGAGAAATACTTAACTAGTTGTCACATCGTTTTGTCCCATTGTTCACTTCCTGTTCCCAGTGGTGGGACACTTATTATATTTTACCGCCAAATCGATACTTAGTATTTTTCTGTTCCGATTTGAATGGTGATTGAGTCATTGTACAGGCATAAGGGACATACCATATTAGTTCCCAAGGTTAGTCGCGCATTGGTGATGTAGGGGATGGGAAATATTTCTTAGTGTTTATGGTTGTTTATGGACGGTGATGACTGGTTACCGGCAGGCAGTCTATTTACCAGCCTGCCTGCCTATTGTAAATCAAAAAAAAAAAAAAGTTTACATTTTATTTTAACCAAGTTGTCAATTATGAGTATCTCTTAACATAGACACATGTATCCCGCAGCCTCTCCGATCCGTGCTGAGGACGGCCATCGCAGTGGTTTAAGTGGGTAAGAATCCTACATAACCCGGTTCCACCTCCATGGGACCCGGGTACCTTTGGATTCCACAGCGAGAAAAAAAAAGATACATTTATGAGCTATGCCTTAACAATAATATCTATGAGTGTAATAATAATTATCTTTGTAACAAATTACACCTTTTTATCCCATACTTTGATAAATTCATGTCACGTTGCAAATTTGTTAGAGGATTCTGACCCCTATACCATTGATGTAAGACGTTGATTAGAATAAAAGTGCCTAAGATTAAAAGTCAATGGCTTTTTAGTCGGCTTGAAATGTATAGAGTCGAACATTAGTCATAATACAATAAATGAATGGAGTCGCTTTATATTAATTATTGTTTTCGGTCACGTTCGTGTATCCGGTGTTGGCGGGATTAAATTGTTTGAGAATCGTTTGGATCTTGTTGGGAAAATAAATTAATACAGTTCTAAGATAAGGATGCTGCAACTTTTTTGTCAAATGAAACATAATTTTACGATTACATGACATAATCACTACAATAAGTATATATTACATTTGGCAAACCAATTAATTCTTAAGAGGGCGAGGTATTCGTTTCTTTAATTAAATTACGTATAGATATTTAATTTTACGAATTAATAAATTTAAATATTTTGTTAAAACATTCTGTTATTTAGCGATCCTAAAAAAAATTATCACACTTTTTGTCACACGCATTAAAATGACGTACTGTAGGTCGGTCGTAGCTAAAATTAGATTTTTATAATATTTGATTCATAAGAACTATTGATTACAAACCAATATATTTTGTAGTGGATGTGAAAGGCACTATATTTGAGAGAAACAACACCATAACACCCATCATACTGAGTAGAATTACTGGTAAATAATCAGACTAACTTATACTATCTGAAATATACACGTGATTATTATGAAATTCAATACCAAATTCTTCTTCTTCTTTATTAAATGGTAAAAAAGTACCGTTTATCGCCCATCGTACATCAAATTTTCTGTGTATCATGATTTCATACTGCATAATACAAAATGCTTTTATTGACAAATACATTATAGTGTATACTGTTCTGAAACGTTATAATGATTACTAAAAATATATATTATTTAAACACATGTAAAAAATATAAATTAACAGACGAAGTCGCGCACTAGGAGCTACATCAAAACAATTTAAAATAGCAACGCGGGCTAAAAATAAACCCAGAAATGGTGCTGAAAATGCGAACACACACCTTTATTAATTTACAACCGCACATTCGCGCATTTTCGCGTGCTGCGCGTACATTACACGCCGCGAACAACACACACCCGCACATTAGTACCAAACCGGCGATGTATACATGTTCACGCCATTTACCCGTAACTCGGATAATCGCGTTGAGTCGCGGGGTAATGGGCCGTGAAGGAGATAGCATCGACCCGTACACCCTCCGTCCCCCTCCAACCCCATACGAATGAGCGAGCGAGCAATCGTAATTAGTAAAGTTTGATATCGATAGGCTAAGTTCTAAGATCGATACCATTATCGAGTTTGTTTAAGTGTTTTTTGAGGTAACAAGAAAATGAACGAAAAAACTTTTCCATTAAAAAAAATTATTACATTTTTGTAACTAAAAAACTTGAAAATCAACAAAATAGTTTTTATAGACGATATGGTCCATTAAATCATTAATACATAGCCGAGATGGCCCAGTGGTAAGACCGCGTGAATCTTAACCGATGATCGTGGGTTCAAACCCGGGCAAGCACCACTGAATTTTCATGTGCTTAATTTGTGATTATAATTCATCTCGTGCTTTACGGTGAAGGAAAACATCGTGAGGAAACCTGCATGTGTCTAATTTCACTGAAATTCTGCCACATGTGTATTCCACCAACCCGCATTGGAGAAGCGTGGTGGAATAAGCTCCAAAGCCTTCTCCTCAAAAAGAGGAGAGGAGGCCTTTAGCCCAGCAGTGGGACATTCACAGGCTGTTACGGATAGCAATCTAGGACGGAAATTAGTTTAGTCTCCGCTCGCGGCTTCGTCCGCGTATAAGGGAGAGGGGAGGGGGGTGTTAGGTACCCTATATTCTGTATCTCGGGTAACGTGTATGCAAAATGTCACATTGGTCGGCTGAGTCGTTAATGCGTATCAAACATACACACTCTCGCATATAATATTACTGAGGATGTAAAGCAGCCAGCGGTTCAGATGTAGACTACCGAGAAGAACCAACAAGAAACTAAGTAAAGAATCTTTTCTACCATTTCAAATAAAAAGTTACGTCAATCAAATTCATATATATCCAGTCTGAATGCGAACTTACTGGTGGTAGGGCTTTGTGCTAGCTCGTCCGGGTAGGTACCACCCACTCATCAGATATCCTACCGCGAAACAGCAGTACTTGGTATTGTTGTGTTCCGCTTTGAAGGGTGAGTGAGCCAGTGTAATTACAGGCACAAGGGACATGAAATCTTGGGTCCCAAGGTTGGTGGCGCATTGGCGATGTAAGCGATGGTTAACATTTCTAACAGTGTCAATGTCTAAGGGCGTTTGGTGTCCACTTACCATCAGGTGGCCCATATGCTCGTCCGCCTTCCTATTATATAAAAAAAAAACTAACTTCACCATTTACATTATCTATGCAATCTTATGTTTAGTTTTATATAATATTTATTACTGTTGACCAAAATATTTAAATCTACGTATTAGCTAATTAACATTAAGAGTAAACATTATAAATAGCGAATGATAAGAAATAATTTCGATATACAAAATGAAAGCATGCAGCTGATTTTTTTCAACAGATCGCACAACGACACAATCACCGGAGTGTGAACAGACATGAGCCGAACTATAAATAAAAAAAAATCTCAAAAACAACGCCTAACAACCCGTATTTGTGAACCGAGGGCTGCGCGGACCGACTAACCACTCGAAATGCACTTTTATCCTGTACCCTGATTGTACATAGGTTAGTTTCGCTTTGAGTGCGTTTGAGGATATAGTTAGGGTTGCCATGTATGAAATTATACGACCGGGACAAGACTTCAATTCGAAATTTGAATTGTTTATTATCATAAATTGTTTAGAGCCGATACGTGTAGAGAGTGAGTACTTAGTGGTTGGAAGATGAGAATCTTAACCAACGATTCCGGGTTCAAAGCTGTTCAAAGGTATATTCGTGTGCTTCATTTGTTTTTATAATTCATCTCGCATTGGAGCAGTGTGGAGTAAATTCCATAGCTTCTCCTCAAAAATGAGACGCGCCTTTAGCCCAGAGCGATATTCATAGGCTGTTGAGTTTTACTTAGTTCATTGTTATTATATACTGCTTATTTCGTTAAATATTATATTTGTTTTTTTAAATAGTTGTAATAAAATATCGGTTGTTTAACAGTCGAAGGTCCTTTCTTTAAAATGTAAATAAAACAATTTATTATTAATCGATGAATATAAGAACGCAAAAAAGTGAGTAAAGACTGCGATATGATGTACAGTAATCGATGCTAGCAGGAACGTACGGGTCGTGAAATTATATTGGATTCGACTTTCGTGCACGAATTGTTAAATATATTTTTTTTTTTGTGAAATAACTATTCAAAATAGAATACATATAATACTAATTCCAGCCTGCGCGTGGAGGGGAGGGAGGTGACTATAACTTATCCGTTAGTAAAAATAGTTTAAAATAATACAATTAAAAATACTAGTAAGCTCTTAGAATTGCGTATTAAATTCTACTACGAAGTAATTTTTATATATTTTTTTGGATGTGTGTAAAAAGAAAACAAGTTTCTTTTATCTAAATCATTCTATTAAGTTATCTTGTATAAAAAAATAATGCCTAGATTCAGTTTTCATACAGTTCTCGAAACGGGACAAATCCGGAAAACCCAGTCCGAATGGAGTCACTAGCGTGGTGAAATATTTTGTGCAAACAATATCAAGTTCAGTCGTCGATAAATTCGATTCGTTCAGTTCGAATTGAATTTTATCTTCATATCGATGTGTTAATTGTATTCAAAACTTTCAATATGTTTTTCACTGCATTAACTATAAGTAAAAATTCGATCATTAATATAATAATTATAATAATAATAATAATGTCCTCCAGACCGATTTCGGCCACGGCGGCCAATCTCAAGAGAGATTAGCCAACTACGCAGGAGATATTATAGTGCACGAGTGTGTGCGCAAACACAAGTGCACTCTCTATTCCTTAACCCTCATAATCCGATGGGACGGCAATCCGACACGACCGGAAAGAATTCAGGCGCAGGACCAACGGCTTTACGTGCTTTCCGAGGCACGGGAGTGAACACACTTCCAACTTCCAGACTCCGGGCTGCTACTGAGAATTTTCTGACAGAAAAACCCAATAACGTTTTATTGGCCCGACCTGGGAATTGAACCCAGGACCTCCGAGTCTGCGGCCTTATATCAAGCCACTAGACCAACGAGGCAGTTATCCTGGAACATTATTCACACACGTCCATCTGATCCCACACTAAGCAGAGCTTGTACTATGGAAACCAGACAACTACATTTTCTTTTGTAAATACAAACTTATATAGATAATTACACCCAGACTCAGGACAAACAGACTTGTTCATGCACACAAATGTCTGTCCAGGGTAGGAATCGAACCCACAAACTTAGACTCCGACCGGCCCGTCATTGTGTTATGTTATTATAAGCATATTGTGTTGTTATCAGCTCTGCACTTTAGCCCGCCTACCTATTTTATAAAAAAAAAGTTCATGAGATTTACTTTAAGCTTTAAACAATAAAATAAACCATCTTAATATAAAAAAATAGATTTTTAAAATCCTCAATTGACTCGTAATTAGCGTCAAAATATGTTATGGTTGTTTACTTCTATCGAAGTTTAACCAGTTACTTAAAATTGCTTAATGTCACGATGAGTGCCAGAGAATTTAAGATCCGGACCGAACTGGAATACACTGGTACTTTTACCCGCGTTGTCATTTGTACGAAATTAGAATTTGAGTTGTGTGACGCGGGTCTGCATACATAATGTGTTACGTTTAAAGTTGTTCATGTTTATGTTGTTTTATAGTTGAAACTGTTGGACCATTAGGTAAATTCCCTTTATTTATATTAAGGTGCTCCTAAACGACCCAGTGCTGTGCAAAGACATTGCGGATTCACCATCCTTAATAGATATGACAGATTATTACATGACATGGTGGATTATATAGACAATTATATACTTGACATACCCGGGTTCGAATTTGCAACCATCGGTTGAAATGGATGACTTTTATACCTTGAAATAGAAGTGTAGAAATATTAAAAATATTTAGCACCACGCCATTGCCTTAAATGATGACAAAGTGACTATATTTTAACTACATAATCGAAATTACGATTTCATGAGAACTGCTAACATTTAATCATAATCTTCAAGACAAAGATTTTATTTTTAATTTAAATCTGGTTGTGGCTACCACGTGATAAATATTTAATGGAAATAAATGTATATATATATGTATTTATTCACCTAATTCTAAGCAAGATCTACTTAACCGTCCGGCTGAAATTTTTCTGTCCAGTATACTATAAAATTCAATCCAATTTAGTACATGGAATAAATAAATAAAAACTTGCTTTAAAAATATATTTTTTTGCATGAAAAATATGTATTTGGAAGACAAATTATGTTATTAGGTTAAACTTTGCTAGTAAGGTCCACGAGATAAGTACCTATCAAAAGTTTTGATAACTTGCAACTCGTGCAAGTTTCAGAATAAAAAAAACGTTAGCCGACACGGGAAAGGCAGTTTCGAAGCGTCGTTTCGTACATAACGTCTGTACATAGTTCAGAATATACGAATATTCGTCGCTTAAATATTTCCTTTGAATAAAACTTTTAAATGAAATGTTTAATTGCTTGATGAATTTTCGCAATACTCGATAACCTATTAATGCAGTTTCGTTCTGAATTACAGGCTGGTTTCGCATTTCGAGCGAAAAATTTATATTACATATAAGTCCACTTCGAAATATTCGCGATCCGCACTCGAATTCGATAGCCATGATTTATTTATTTATCGCTCCCGCTTAAGCACCCGCCCGAGCGGCCGCTCCGCCCGCACCGAGCTGCACGTATCGTTAGTTTTATTAATGAAGCCAATAATTAATATTTGAATTTCCTTTAGTAAAACAAATTGAGCACATTTTTGTTATGCAAAAACGAATTTACAGCTTATTAATACCCATTTTTGCGTTTTTTCTTTCACAAACCTTAAACAAAATTCGCAGGTTCAAGCCCGTGCAACTTTTATGTTAAATTACCTTTTATGTATTTCATTGGCATTTATACAATTATACAACTTGTGTTCAGCGTATGTCGGATGATAATCAAAAATCAAAAATCATTAATAGATAAGTCTTATTTGACAATACAAGAATATGTTGATGTAAAAACAAAGTGCCGAGATACTTATATACTCTTCTTCTTCTTCTTCTTCCTAGCGTTTTCCCGGCCTAGTGCTGCCAGGGTCCGCTTTCCTACATCTTTGCCTCCACTTTGCCCGATCTAAAGCGTCGTCTTGAGTGAGATCGTGCTCTCTCAAATCGTCCCTCACAACATCGAGCCAGCGCTTCTTGGGCCTGCCGCGGGATCTGGGGCCTTCGACAACAAAGTCCAGGCATCGGTTCCCAACATAGTCTGGCGGTCTGCGGCTAATGTGGCCAAACCAACGGAGACGGCTTTCCTGCAACTTGTCCGCTACATCGCACACGCCAAGGCTACCGCGGATGTGCTCGTTACGAATACGATCTAGTCGCGTAACGCCACACATCCACCGCAGCATCTTCATTTCCACGACGTGAAGTTGCTGAACATGTCTCGCGAGAGCTGGCCACGTCTCGCTGCCGTACAATAAGACTGGTCGGATGATGCACTTGTACACAAGGCCCTTTAATTTCACCGGTATCCTGCGATCACAGATTATCCCGGTGACTTCCCGCCATTTGGCCCAAGCTGCGTTTATTCGAGCTCTGACGTCGTGGTCGATCGTACCAGACTCGTGCAGTACGGACCCGAGGTATTTAAACTTTTCCGTCTTGATAATGGATTCTCCGCCTATCTTTATGGGTTCGGGGTCCGTACTGCCACAGGCCATATACTCGGTCTTCGCAACATTTAGCATCAGACCACCCCTCGCTAGCACACTCTTCCACTGGTTCACCTTTTGCTCCAATACCTGCTTGTCCTCATCTACCAGTGCAATGTCATCAGCATACATCATGAGCCAGGGAGACGGTTCATGGGCTTTCGCTGTGACAACGTCAAGCACTACACTGAACAGAAAAGGACTCAGGGCCGAGCCTTGGTGGACACCAACTGTGATCGGGAAAGGGTGTGTGTCGCCAACGGCGGTCCTCACTATTGATTCCGAATGATGGTACATGTCTCGGATAATGTCAATATAGATACTTATATACTCTACTACCACTTAACATCAGGTGGAGTGAAGTCATTTGCCCTCCCGGCAAATATATAAAAAAAAAAAAAATACTCACGAGAACTGACGTGTAATGACTATCTTACGCTCGAAATCTCACGCTTACTAGTCTGACGCTCGAAGTCTTAGTTAGCCGCTACCGTGTACTAAAATGTTTACCCATCAATAAAAAAGTGTTGATTTCCACGTGGGACATATAAATTTAACTGAATATTTAATCGATTATATATTTCATTTAAAAAGAGTAACTACTGAATTTCGTTACGGTTCTTCACGGAAGAATCTACATTCCGAACCGATAGTGGCTTTACATTCAATTTAGTCATGTAACAAGACGATTAAAAAGTGCCTAAAAGTCCAAGGTAATTGTCCAACTGCTGAGCAAAGGCCTTTCTTTTTAGGAAGAATCAGGAGCTTATACCACCACGCTGCTCCAGCGACACTCAGTGGATACATACTTGACAGAATTTCACCTGACTCACGTTTATTTCACTGATGAGCACGTGATATAATTATATACAGAAGTAAGACGAATAAAATCTCAGTGCCCGGATTCGAACCGCTTAGGCCATCTCGACTCTTATGAGACATTTATTGATACTTAGTTTTAGGTAATAAAATAGCGTTCAAAATATCTCTATGTAATAGAACTTAGTGTAATCGACTTAGTTATATAAAAAACAATTTCCTCCCCCATCCCCGTTTCGGGTCGTAAATTCACGATATCAATCGTCGCATATCCGCCACATAATAACCGTTGAAAATTCGTATTCCTGTGGCGATGGTGGATTTTATTAAATTCCACGTTTTCGCAACTGATTCGCGGGGCGCGGGTTACGAATATTTGCGGTTAAAAATGCATCGGTTACAATTCTATTTTTAAATTCTATAATATAAATGTTCGTTTTGTACGCGAATTTAATTATTATATTAATAAATAATTTTAATTAATTGTAAGTAAGTGATTTTAAATTGACGAATTAGGTTATAATTTTTTTTTGTTTTATACAATAAAAAAAAATGGTTTCTAAATGAGATGATGAGGAGAGACACGAGATATATTCTAATGCCCAATTTTGTGCGCACACAGGAGCAACCTCTAATCTCTCACTAGCAATTTCTACGGGCTGCTACTAAGTTTTTTTTTATATAAACATTAACTGTCTTTTATTCTGTTAACCCGGGGTTTGAACCTAGGACCCCGATCACGAGGATCAGCCTTTTAAGCTACTCACTAGCTACGGCGAGGCAGGTGAAACATTTGATAAACTTTAATTCGATTCTGATGCAGCATTAATCGTTATAAAAAATTACACTATTTATATACTCACCTCCTACCAACCAACCGATATATATAAACTTAAGCCAGATGATACAGCGTGTTTTAAAGAAGACGTTACTATATAATATTCGTATTTAATTGGCTGTGCTACGCAGTTTCATCCGATTTGAATTTAATATTGAAGAGCCCGAAAATGTTCTTATATATGTATAAAGCACTAGATGTTAGTCTGTGTGTAATCCACCTACGTAGTCTAGCGACAAGCCCACTGGGAGCAAAGCTGAGCTAAGTCTACACAGGTCAAACCACACGAAGTAAAATTGTTTAACGTTACTTAGCGTCGAACATCGAACTAGTTAGCTCAATTATATTAACAACTTAAACAAAAACTAAATCTTCTCGAGCCTCTCCGTTATTGAAGATTGGCCGTCATCTTATCATATAACCTGTCCTTCACCAAACGAAGCTGAGCAATTCACGGTAAAAAGAAAATGGGTATAAGACAAAAATATTAATTTTTATTGCAATATCGATGTCGTTTTGGTATAGGGTCGGAACGTTTCACAATTAGTGATATGCGTCGTCGGGATAATACCACGGTAATCCCGGGATCTCGTCCCGAGAACACTTCCCCGAATTGATTTGATCGGCTGAATCTTGTAAGCTCACGATTCCGTTGAGGAAAACGTAAGATAATACTAGTTTATGTTGTGTCACGTAAGCGTGTAGTTTTTTCATGATTGGTTTCTTTTTATGTCAGCTATATCATAAATAAAATTATATTTCCAAAGCAAATGTTTAATATAAAAACTTTCTTTTTTCGATACAAATTTATATCGAGTTGAAATATTTTATAAACTATACATTTTATAACATTGAGTAATAACCTTTTATATTAATAAAATCTGCCTCGGAAAACGTTGAATATTGTTTATCAAACAGTTATCTTGATGCCAAGATATTCTGTATCGAGAGCATTACTATAACTGCATCGAACCGGTTTCGGTTAGTTCGAAAACTATGTAAAACTGGTCTAATGCAGTAAAACCGCTTCCGATAAATTCATCTAGCGAAGTTTCACACTCGCCCGGCGGCCGTCTGTCACCGCGGGCTCGTAAATTAGGCCCTCAGCGCACCGCAGTACACCGAATTAACATAATAAAAAGGGCGCGCATTCATACCCCGGCCGTAAATAAAGTTTTATAGTCGTCGCTCTAATGCGTCTAAAAATGTCGCGAGGGGACTACCGCTGACTTCGTTCGGTATTTCACACTAGTCTTTGTGCGTTGCGTAATGATACGTGCGACAATGATAGGTCAGTACAATGGCTGGGTCAATCCCGGGACGGGATCGCGACCCCCCGGGACGGGATTGAAGGGTGCGGTGCCGCGAATATATTATTTTTTACGACAATGGATTAAAGCATCTTGTGCTTATGTAAATTTGAGCGTAAGAAATACGTTTATACAAAAAAGTTAATACGATATGGTTTTTTGAATAAATATTTACAAAATCGAATCTACGCAATAGGTCCATTCAAAGAGATCATTAACTCTTTGTTAATGCGTCTATAGCTCTGTTATATTTAATGTTATGTTTATCATGTACCAAAAGTATAACCCTGTTGCCTGAAAAATAAAGATATTATTATTATTAATATTTAGACTGTTACAAATAGATTCGATAACACGCTGCTAATTGCCTCACATAATATCTTAAAGCGACAGTTGACTATTGATAATAAACAAAAGACAAACACACAGCTTTCTGAAAGCTCAATTTACACAAGAATAAGAACTAAGCATCTAAGCGTCTATTATCAATGCTTTAAAATATATGTTTTAAAACAAAAGCTAATAATATATACAAAACTCTAAAGAAGGGGTTACAAGATGTACTTCTCCGAAATCTTTCACCGTAAGCCTCCATAAAGCGTGGCGAGGCTCTATGCAGGGGCTCGCAGATAAAAGCTCACTTTGTCCTTCCGTTAATATAAATTGCGCCATAAATGTCAGATGTACAAACGCCGGACCAAGACTTTCATTACGGTACAACATTTTTACAAATCCTACTAATATTATAAACGTGAAAGTTTGTATGTGTGGATGGATGTTTGTTACTCTTTCACGCAAAAACTACTGAATGGATTTCAATTAAACTTTCCAATAATATAGCTTATACATCAGAATAACACATAGGCTACAATTTATAAAGATATTGTGTGAGCTGTCCAAAATATGACATTAAATGTCAAGTAACTAGGAAAAAACCTACCTTTCTGCGAGCTATTCTGGCGTGCGCCGCCATAAACGTTAGTTACACATAATTATGTAATGTATGATAGACATCATTTAGTTTAAATGCGCGATACTACGGGTGCGGTGTAGCGAGCGGTACGGCGCGGTTCGCCTCCGGCGGCGGTGGCGGGCGGTGCGACGCACTTGTGTGGGGGAAGAAGGCGCTCATCGCTGAGTGCGCGACCCGAACGCGGGCAGACGCGTGAGGGCAGACATCGTTGACTGTTGTCTCCGTTTTGCGAATTTTCATGGTTATAGCGATTTTTTAAAAACGGATTGTACTTCAAGTAATATAGGCCCAAGATTAGGTATTGGCAGTTTTTTTTTGGTTAGGAGTTACACTTAAATAAGATACTTCATTTTTATTTAAATTAATAGATATAGGTTACTTACCTGTTCATTATACCGAATTCCTTCTTTTTTTTGTAAATTACAGAGGTTGTAGGTAGGTTAGTAATTGGTCCTTTTTTGGTTGATTTATAATATTGTAAATAACGTGTGATTTTGTTTTCTAATTAGCAAATTTGAATTGTTTTTTGCCTAATAGGCATTACTATACTATTTAGCTATAATTTTGTTTGAATATGCAAGTATTGCACTTTTTTAAGTATTAATTTATATTTAACATAATAATTACGTACTGTATTGTTTGATGTGTAGAAAAAGCATTTAATAAGAATTATGCCGCGAAATCGTAAGTCTAATCTTTCCCAAAGTTCTAATAAAGCTCGAACTATGAAAGTAGCTAGACTTAACGGGACGTTTCCACAAGCCGAACAGCGAAGACTTGAACAGGCAGAGCGTCAAGCAGCTCTCAGAGCTGCCGAGACAACAGAGCAGTCCCAAGCTCGGTGTCGACAGCATGCTGATTATTTGACATCTAAACGGACTAATGAGACACCAGAACAATCCCATGATCGACGTCAACAGCATGCCGAGCATCTAGCATCTCAACGGGCTTCTGAGACACCCGAACAGTCTCAAGCTCAGCGTCTTCAACAGGCGACATACTTAGCTAGAGAGCTACAGAAACCGATGCAGCTGCTGAAGCTCGCAGACGCGCTGTTGCTGAAAGGGCACAACAGCGACGACTAATATTTACAAGAAACGCCTGGGGGGTATTCCATAAAGCTGCATTTGACTACGACGAGACACTTGATTACGGAAGCCACAAGCTTATAAAAATAGAAGCGATGAATAAAGAATGCAGATTTTGCGGTGCACTTAAATGGAAAGAGGAAGCTGCAGGCATGTGTTGTTCGGGAGGAAAAGTAGCTCTTCCTTTAATAGACGAACCAGTTGAACCCCTTAAAGAACTTTTTTCAAATGAAACAGACGAGTCTCGCCGTTTTCTAAAACACATAAGGAAATACAATACATGTTTCCATATGACATCTTTTGGAGCTGATAACATTGTGTCGATGCCAGGATTTTACCCGACTTTTACAATCCAATGGCAAATATACCACACGATTGGCTCTTTGCTTCCTGCTACTAATACGCAACCAAAATTCTTGCAAGTTTATTTCATGGGTGATGAGGAAGCACAAGTTGATAGGCGTTCTGAGTACGTACCAGGTCTGGAGAGAAACACAGTCCAAAAAATACAAAAAGTTTTACATGATCACAACGTTTTAGTGCATGAATTTAAAATGGCTAAAGATAGAGTGACTTGCGATGATTACAAGGTTGTGATACACCCAGGTCGTGTTCCACGTGGTGAACACGAAAGACGATTCAATGGCCCGACCACAAACGAAATAGCTGCCGTAGTTGTAAGTAGTGAACAGGCTGCGTCTCGGGACATTGTTATTCAGGCGCACGATGGCCGGCTCACTAGAGTTCCGGACACTCATAGATTTTATGATGCTCTCGAGTACCCGTTAATTTTTTGGAAAGGACAAGAAGGGTACAGTTTTGATATTCCTCAGACAAACCCAGTTACAAAACAACCCATACCGAACAAAAAAGTGTCGTACAAAGACTTTTATGCATATCATATGATGGTACGTCGAAATAATTTTAATTTATTGCTTCGATGTAGACTTCTCCTTCTTCAGTTTTTGGTAGACATGTATGTCAAAGTGGAGAGTGAGCGCTTAAAATTTATTGCCTTGAACCAAACAAAGCTGCGAGCAGAAAACTACATACATTTACAAGACGCGATCAGGAATGATGCGAATTTAGATCCAAACAATTTGGGTCAAATGGTAATACTCCCATCGTCATTTGTAAATAGCCCTAGATATCTTCAGATCCAAACAATTTGGGTCAAATGGTAATACTCCCATCGTCATTTGTAAATAGCCCTAGATATCTTCATGAGTACACGCAGGATGCGTTCACACACGTGCGTAACTACGGGAGGCCTGATTTGTTTATTACAATGACATGTAATCCCGCTTGGCCAGAAATTACTGAAGAGCTCATTCCAGGTCAAAATTCAACGGACAGACATGACTTAACAGCCAGATTATTTAAAATAAAAGTTCAAAAATTGGTTGCTTTACTTACAAAAGGTAAAATATTTGGAGACATGAAATGTTTCATGTACTCGATTGAGTGGCAAAAAAGAGGTCTGCCTCACGTACACTTACTGCTGTGGTTAACGGAAAAATTACGCCCTAACCAAATTGACGAAGTCATAAGTGCGGAGATACCAACCTCCGAAAGTGATCAAAAACTCCACGTTACTGTTACGAAAAATATGATGTTAAAATATTGTCAAGCAGTTATATTTTTCAAATGCGACTCAAAAAATATTTATGTCATAATGTTAGTTCTTTTCTACGCCACGCTAATATAAACTACTCCAAATACTAATCCTGCGTAGACGAAGTCGCGGGCACCAGCTAGTAATACTATATTTTTTATCTCTGCATGAATGTAATTAAATAAATTCTTGCTTATGTATTAATGTTTAAATTTATAATTATTATATCGATGAAAGAATCAAAATATACTTTATTCAAGTATTCAAATTATTAAGTATTTAGGAATAAATTTCAATCTTACATCAATTATTATCATTGATATTTTAATAGCAATATTATTCATAAAAAAAAAGATATTTAAAAAAAATTAGAGTTGTCTACTCTAAACGATAAGTTGTGAGTAAATAATGGTATTTTTTTACATTAAAGAAGACCTTTTTCAATTTTTTATACTTTAAAAATAACTACTATAATAAATTGATTAATATTAATAAACTGTTACTGAACAGTACTTGTATTTAAAATTAACGAACAAAGTGCGATTGAACCACACACCCCAGTATAGCTGATTATGATTAAATGTGTTAAAAATTATGAAATTAAAGCCTGATAAATTAATATTATCAAAAATAATATATATACAGTTATATGTAAATAATTATAATAGTTATATTAAGTATTATATAAGGCGTATATATTAAGGGAAGCGTCTTAGGTTTCAATTGCGTTATAAAAACGAAAAGTTCAGAAATGCACATATATTCGACCTTGTTATTTTACTTTTTTCGCACCCCTGACGTTATAATTGTAATTTATGCAAAAAGCATTACCACACCTTAGACGCATTGAGCCGAGAGGGCACAATGGGTAGAACACGTGAAAACTATGTAATGAAATACCGATTTCGCGATTATAAACATAATAGCAGACGGTCTTCCTTATTAACGTTGCTTAGCGGCTTTTTAGTTAAACACTAATTTCGCTCTTTCTTTCATTATTTATTTGACATTCGAAAGAAGAAGACGCAGCATTTTTTAAATAAATAACGGCTAAACAAGTTTACATAGGTATAAAGGTAAGGCCGAAAATATTTAAAAATATACTGCGAAATAATTTTATTATTAAAAACATTCTAAATATAAATCTTAAGTTATTTATTTCATTACGAAACCAATGTACAAGAAGATGTTCTATATTTAAACGTTATAAAATATCTTTTGTAAATATAGAATTAAAAACGAAACAAAACTATATATTATACAAATTCTATCAACGTTATTCAAACACAGCGTTACAAGGGTACCAGATAAAAGCGAGTTTCGGCCGTACATTAATATGAATTGCACCATAAAAGTCAGGCGGACAATCGACCCGGATTTCAACAGTTGCTACTGAATGCATTCGTATAGAAATATTGTTATTTATAGTTATTTTTGTGCTGTGCTAGCAATAATTAAACATCACTGCATTCAATTCAAATCTGATCCGAAGCTTAAATGTTGAATATTATTTTCGGATCAATACAAGAAAAAAAAAAAATTTAAAAGATTTATTTGTTGATTTCGGTTAGGAACTGTTCAATATGGGAGTCAAATAGAAATTGTATTCAGTGAAATTACTTTTACAATGTTTTTACTTTATAAATTAATGGGTAATATGAGGATACATTCTTAAGAAATAGTTTAATTTATTATATACAGAATAATTTGGTTAACATTACAATTGTTATAGAATTAAAAGACGGCATAATGGTGAAATGATGACAGCGGGCTAAAGCGCGGCAACTACCAAAGAGCTTTCATGTTCCTAATTTATGTTTACTATTTATTTCGTACTCGGCGGTGAAGGGAAACATCGTAAGGAAATGAATATCCACCAACCCGCATTGGAGCATAGTGGAATAATCTCCAAACCTTCTTCTCAAGGAAAGAAAACCACCTTTGATCCCAGCATTGAGAAATTGATAATGTGATATTTTTTTCACTTTTGTTATAATATTAAAAAAAATATGTTTTTAATGGGGAGACTTACACATCAACACAATTAATATTTTAAAATTTACAGGTATTTATTTTAGTAAACGTAACATGTATATTTAATAATTTTACATGTCAAAATATAGTTTATTGAAGTGGGCTCTCGCAAGCTCCATTGAAACTTCATTTGACAATTTTAATACAAAGCCACAATCGGTAACGATTTTACCGAAAAGAAACGACATGAAAATCAGCTATTAGTTCTTTAACCAACCCATGTTGTACACCGTACACCACTGAGTTACACCACTTCTCATCCTTCAAAGCTGTAGTAACGAAGCAGGCCCATGGCGATTGGAAGCATTGTGAATCAACATCGACAATTTTGCATGCGATTATCGTACTTATTGCATTCATGGAGACGTTAGAATAGTTTGCGCTAATCTGAACTATGTAAGCCTTGTGATCAGAGTACTCGAGGTCGGAATTCGACTAAGAATAGGGTTGTCGCTATATATTTTTTTCATTATTTTAATGTATTTTTAGCATACGTTAATTCAATGTAAAGCTTACACGGTATTATTTATAATCGAAGAAATAATCTTGGATAATGAAAGCAAATATAATTCATTTAGATTAGAACATTAAAAATAATCTTATATTTTGCTTAACTGATATAATTGTAAATACATAACATAAATATTTTGTATTTCAATACTTATAAACTACTAGTAATTAGGTTTTAAGCAAAATACCTAAGTAATAACTTGATGTGAAATTGTTTCGTTGAACTTTGGACAGAGCTTAAAGCTTAAGCCGTCTGACGTAAGAGATTGATAGCATTTAAAGATTAGGTTTTCAAACACAATGTTCTTCTTTTTTAATACATGTGTATTTTTTTTTTCAATTTGTTTCGTTATAGAAAGATATTTTATATTTAATGAATCCTTTTAATAAAAATGTTAAAATTAAGTTGTCTTGAATATGAATATAAATTAAATAATAATATAGGTTTTTAAATATAGCTGTACCTTGACAGGCAAATTAAGTTTTAAATTTATCAATATTTGGATTATTCGTAAAATAGTAGAAACAAAACAAATCTATTTTCATATTATCTCGCGTTGAAATTGAATTATGATTGATAGAATTGATCAATCTAAAAGACACGTTATCCGTGTCGCATATTTCACGAAATCAGATCTTCGTTCAAGTCGGGTTATTCAAAAAAACGATTCGTTTTATGAACGAATACAGATAGGATTATTTAACCGACGTATTTTTTATTGGAACAGGGTATCTATTATCTTCACAAATTCACCCTAATATCCGCTATTTATGATCTACTTATCCATAAGCAGAAAACCAATGGTAGCGTTTGAATAACGCCTAGGAAAAAAAATCCAAAACTAGTAACCGGGCATTTTAATCTCGGTAAATTACAACATATTTTTTTTGCACATAAAAAAAAAATTCCCAAACATATATCACTACGAGTTTCGAAAGCAAATAATCACGTTGTATTGTTAAATCTAAAACTACTTATTTCGTTCAAGTTTTCAGCTGCGCGTGAGCCAAGTTCTGACGTCAGAGATTTATGGAGTTGACTTACATTGGAGATTTGGTCACGCAATGCATCCTCGAATTTCCGAATTATGTGTTCGTTGTATCGTGCCAACATTTACGATTCGTTTAAGCTGAGCGCAATGTCAGAATGGAGTTTTAAATGTGTATCGTTTTATTTGGTTTCCTGTATTATATTGTATTTTTGGAAAAACATAATTTGCTATGGTCAGCGGCCAGTTTTTGTCGCCGGTCCTTCGCAAATCAGATGCGTTTCATTTCGCACCGGTAGAGATTTTTTGTCAATCAATAAATAATTGTTAGTGTTTTGTAGAAGATAATTAAAAGAGATTTTGACTTTGACTTTTAGGCGAATGATCGTCAGGAAACATGCAAAGTCAGATGTTATTCGGCTTCGTCTCATTCCTACCAAGCTGCCAAGAGACCGCGAGATGGAGTAAGTTGCAAACCTCCGATTCAAAGACTTACAGATAAAAAATAAAATAAAAAAATCTGGAAAATCTTTTACCAGAGGAAAGTGACATTATCATTTCTCACAAATTCAAAATAACGTCAACAACAGTAAGCCCTTTACAGAGTTAAGATAAAAATGAAATATATATCATATTTTTGTATCACAGGCGATGCTATTATTAATTCACATTGTAACAATACAATCTCTCCTAAGCCCGTATTGAATTGACGTTTAAAAAAAATGTAATGCAATAGTCGACAGCCCTGACGTGAGCACGATACGTTTCTTCACACAATTTGCGGAATTTCCACATCCGAATAATTCCCGGGCGGAGCTGTAAAGGTCCAACGGTGTACTATACACGACGTATATGTACACTCGAGATACTAAACTAAAATATAGATAAACTCTTAATACTTTGGGAGTATTACAATTTATTTTAGAACTTGGCGGATTTTTTTGTTTCATTGTATTTCAATTGATTTGCTTATATTTTTAATTGATTAGAAAACTTTTTGTCAACTTAGTGAAATGATGCTAGGTTGCTCATCACATATTAAACCGCCACAAAAATACTAAGATTTGCGTTAGAATATCTGTGACTGCATTAGAAGAATAATTATTACTACAACTATTTACTGTTTGTTATTTTTTTTAGTTCGAGAGCCAAGATAGCCCAGTTCTTAGAACGTCTGAATATTAACCGATGATCGCGGATTTTCATCTCCTTAATTTGTTTTCACTGAAAGTGTATTCCCCGACCCGCGTTGGCACAGCGCTGCGGAATAAGCACCATACCTCTCCTTAAAGAGAGAGGAGGTAAACCCAGCATGGGGACATCGACAGTCCGTTACTTTACTTTAATTACTTGGAATGGTGTATATTTATTAAATAAGTGACAAACATTTATTTACGCTGCCTTTGATGAAATATTTTCTCGTCCAATTATTTTCGGCATCTTCGATATAACGTGGAATATTAAAAATGTCTTTTAGAAATATTCTTTCTTCCCCAAGTTTCCAGTGGAGGGCACAGATGTCGCCATCCTAATTAGGTTCGTTTTATCTTTGTTATTAACTTCATTAATTATAATTATGGTACAACCTCACGTATATAGCTCGGTTATGTATCTATATTAATACATAAAGCTTAAGACTTTGTTCTTTGTGTTGCTTAAATACTCTAATCACAGGTACCAATAAGATATGATTTTTTTCCTTAGATATCTCCTTTTTTAAGAAATGTGTTAATCAATACTTACTTCTACTACCAATGTCTTAGCGGACTATTAACCATCACGCGCATCACCAACCCGCATAAGAACAGAGTGGTGGAATAAGCTCCAAAGCTCCTCTTGAGGAGAGAAAGCTTTTGCTCAGCATAGATAATTTCATTTTACAATAAACACAACACAATAAATTGCACATTTGAAATCAAATTGAGAAGCTTAAACACATTTATGTAAAAGCACCTTTGGGTTGAGCTATCAATTGTGGAATTTAGGTAAATACATAAAATATAAGAATTACATAATGAATACTTTCGATTCTGATTGCGATAAGTGATCTCAACGTTCTAGGAGTAACTTATGTCATATATATAGAAAAGCTACTCTCAGTTCCTCAAAGATTGTCTGGAAGAGATCTCTCATTGGGATAATTCTACCTTTGTAACTTTTTTTTATTAAGTTTATTTCTTTCATGCTGTTTTGTGTGCAATAAAGAAACCACAACAACAACAACTTACGTCAATAAAAATTATAAATTCGTTCTTCGAACTTATTTCTTGTTCTATTAGCAATAACTTTACATCATTTCACTAAGTGTTTTGTCTTGCTCTACGACTCTGTTTACTCTTTCTTTGTATATAGTATATTCGTGTCTTCAATGAAAACTTATTAATTTAATAATCAACATACTATTTGCTATATATATTTTAAAGTCAACACTATACTTACGTGTAAGGGTATAAATTCAAAAAATCAAAAAGTTTTTTTTTATACATATGTGCATGCATTACGCTGTATAGGTTTTAATTTATTAGCTTGTCGATAACGTAAATAAATACAAATTAATAAAAAAAAACGAATGTTAAGCCCTGTATACTCAGTCTTAAAAATAGGTAGGCGATGACAATCTTCATAAAAAATCAGATTCTTCTGGATTGTTTACGCAAAATTAATTAAAATTGTATCGTTCAAAAGTAAATAAAGTAGACTAAAGAGAAGAGAGAAGAAGAGAGAACGAAGATACGATGAGGAATAATCTAAGCAACAAACGTACAATGGTACCTCGTGACTTATTGTAACTATAGATAAATGTTCGAGATTAACGACCAGGGCGAAACTTTCAGGGTTGTTTGTTCCAAAACGGTTCAGGCTATTAATTCACGATGACTTCGTAAAACATTACGAACTTGTTCGACTCACGCCTTCACAAACACTCATATAATTGATGGTATTAACTTACTAACTGGAACCGAAGTTGAACTTTAGATTAAATTAGCGCAAATTAATTCTTATAAATTGTATTTATTGTTTAAAAGTAGTAATGACATCTACAGACATAGAAACAGTAAATTTTCCCACGGCTGGGATAAGTTAAGAAGCTTATTCCATCTCCAATGCCGGTGGATATGTGAATGTATATGTGGCAGAAATTCATCCGACACGTGCATGTATCGTTAGCAATTAAGATATCCTTCTACGCCAATCACAAGATGAAATACTCAACAAATTCCGCACATCAAATATCAGTTGTGCTTTCGCGGAATTGAATACGCGGTATTAGATTAAGATCTACGTGTTCTATCAATTCGACCATTTCTTCTAAAAACAAAATTTTTTTATTAAAGGGAATATGTTACATTTTGTATTTTATATGTTACGACATTACATCTGTAATTTTCCTCTTCGTGGGAACTGTGACGATGCATAATAATGTTTGAGAGGTTGCCTATCACCTTCCTATTATTTTCCATCGGCATATTTTGACAGTCATGCCGGTAGACACGAAAGGTAGCAGGGCTGGTAATAGAGAAATAATTATAAAAATTATAGTCTGTTATTACGTCATGGGACCGAGATAGTCAATACATTCTTCCAAGGGCAAGGTTTTAATCCTGCTAATATTATAAATGTGAGTTTGTATGCTTGGACGATTTTTGATAAAATTTGGAATAGAGATAACTTCTACGCTTAAAATATACTGTTATAAATTGTATGCATATAGATAGGTATCATACCTAACTATATGCATTAAAGAATAAAAGCAAAGCCGCGGGTTAAGCGCTAGTCATAGTACTACGTAGGTTATGACACACCCCAGAAATTATTTATTATTAACACTAGTGTTCGCCAGCAGTCGAAATTAATCATTATTGAAAATTTGAGGAAAACATAGATGATTTTAAACGTTTCGAATCTTTTATTTCTATTCTATAGCAATTTTTAAATTGATAACACTAAAGCTCGTCAATAGCTAGCGAACACTGAAAAACGCGGTTGAGAAACAGAAGAGATAGTAAGCTGTTGTGTCTATGCCTATATATATAGACTATAAAATGAAGCTCAGATGAGCCATCATCAATGATGTGAAAGTTGTAACAAGTCGTAATTAATTGTGAACCCATAAGTACTTTTATTATTATTATTTTTTTTATATTTTCCGGGAGGGCAAATGACTCTACTCCACCTGATGTTAAGTGGTAGTAGAGTCCAAACGCGAGGACGGCCAGTACAGTCGGGAAGAAGGTTCTGCACTAGCCGCCCTCGCCTTGCCGGCCCGCAAGATGCCTCTTCACGCCTCGTTTGAAGGAACCCGGGTCGTAAGAGGAGGGGAATACGTGAGCTGGTAAGGAATTCCATTTTTTGGAAGTGCGACAAAGATATATAATAATAATAATCGACAAAGATATATAATGTATATTAATAATCGAATGGAGGCAACCCTAACTGTAATTTTTCTCGAGTGACTTGCGAATGGCTTGTATTTGTTTAAAACAGTAACGAAATGTTAACTTCCGTTGAAGCGTATATGGCGATCGATTATTGACAGAAAAGCGATTCTATTCCAAACATATATTTAATATCCGATCGTAAAAGGTGGAAAACAGACTTACGGTGATTTGTTATTTCGATAGCTTTAAATATTATACACGTGTGAGTATCAGCGTGTATGTGTGTCACTGGTGATGTACATGAGGTTCACGAGTCATGAAAGGGGATACGAACAATTACATGACTAGTATATTATCCTAATTATGCGGCAGGTTAAAATGCACATCCTTTTCAAGAACAAATAATTACAATACTAATATATAAGAATGACTTTGAATGTTTTTTATGTTGGGGTGAACAATTTCAAAACGCCCTAAGCGTTCAATGGTAAGAGGCCTGACAAGCTACTGTCGCGAAAGCCGCAGGATGTTTGGTTTATCGTCCTGCCTTTTTTTAAATCCACTTAAATTGAAGAGTATATAGAAACATTAAAAGCGCCTTCGAGTACTATTAGTAAAAAAAGTTAAACAAATAATGTGGCTTTCGTATTTAATATTATCGACGTATAGATTTTTTCAAGGCCACTTAAATATAATTGAATAAAAAACAACGATTAATTTTTATTGTATAGGCACAACATGCTGCAGCCAAAAAATATTTCAAATATGCAAAAAACAAATTGATTATCAAGAAAAATGATTTAAAACTGTTTTTTGTTTTTTAAATATTTGTGTTATTATAATTAACATATATATTCAATATTACAAATCCATCAGTAGATGATGCCATTATAAGATGAATTCCAAAGTAAATTTCTACAAAGTGCAAAAATGTTACGTCGATTGCAAGCATTACATTAAAATGCAACATCGGCAGTGAATGTTGCAATCGTACGACCTTCCTCGTCAAATGCGAAGGTTTATCTTATTGTGGGTCAATAGCACTTCGTGAGTCGACATATTTACGCACTTACAATTATCTGCGTATATACTCATAGTTAAAATCTAAATTTATTAAGGCTATTGCCACACAGCCAAACGAGATATCATACTATCTTAACCATAGTTTTTTTTTTTATAGGATAGTAAGGCGGACGAGCATATGGGCCACCTGATGGTAAGTGGTCACCAACGCCCATAGACACTGGCATGGTAAGAAATGTTAACCATCGCTCACATCACCAACGCGCCACCAACTTTGGGAACCAAGATGTTATGCCCCTCACTCACTCTTCAAACCGGAACACAAGAATACCAAGTACTGCTGTTTTGCGGAAGAATATCTGATGAGTGGGTGGTACCGACCCAGACGAGCTTGCACAAAGCTCTACCATCATTAAACCATACCATTATATAGTGTTGAAAACCGGACTTGTGTTAAATGATGAATACATCATGAGAAAACCTGTATATGTAGGATGAAATTCTACAATGTGTATCTGCCAACCAATATCGATGCAGCATGGTGGAATAAGCTCCATGCCGTCTCTAGGTGATAAGAGGCCTTCGACCAGCGTTGAGACATTTAATAGCCATTATTCAACTATTAAAATAGACTTTTCTCCATACATACATTATTAAAACTTAGTGATGATGTTCTTTTAGGCCATGGGAATATTATTATGGCATAAAAACAATTGAAAGTGAAGTGTAATTATATATGAAGTGTAATTATATACACAAAGACAATGTTTTTTTTTCGAAAATTCCAATAATCATCTTCTGAAGGTAACATAAGTACATATAGCAGTGACTATTATATGAATAAATGCACAGACATATTAAGCAATATATTAAATATTGAAAACATTACTCGATTCAAATATAAATCCGTCAGTCACAAGGCTCAAAAACAATTCGCAGAGGTCGTAGTCGAAAGCATAAAAACTCCTATTAAGATATTGAATCATATTCATAAAATTTAAAATTACTGAATGATTTATATATATATATATATATAGATATATATTTGTTATTGGGAGGAGGATGGGCCAAACGGGCCATCTGAAGGTAAGTGGTCACCATCGCCCCAAGACATTGACAGTGTAAAAAATATTACCCATTCATTACATCGCCAATGCGCCACCAACCTTGGGAACCATAATGTTACGTCCCTTGTGCCTGTAGAGCCAGAGTGGCTCACTCACCCAAACCGGAACACAACAATACTAAGTATTGCTGTTTAACTTTAGAATACCTACCTACCTGGTGGTACCTACCCAGACGGGCTACCAACAGCACTTATATTAATTTTGTGATCGAACATATTATAGAAATTTTATTAGAAACAAAGTAAATAATTTAATTATTCAAGAAGGTTCTCTTTCATTTTGATGACAAATATTTTTAATGATTAATAATTACCACTGATTAGGAATAGGGTCTAACGGGAAATAGGTTGAGGAGTTAGTCTTGTTGCTAGTTCGGACTGGCGGCCAGAAACCAGGTCCGTAGCTGAACAGCATTTCGACTAATTACCAGAACGATTGACTTTTTGGTAAATGTATCGATATACGCATATATTGCTGATAGTGAATTTATAAGCGACGTCGATTAATATTAATAAGTCAGCACTATGTATATAACTATTATGTATATAACGGTACGTAAATAAACATATATTCATATACTATACATTCAAATTAAATTTGGGTTAAAAAGAATAACATAGTAATCATATACGATGATAAACGTTATATCAAAGTTGCAATCTGAAGGGCGTGAGAGCAGCACACGAGTATATTGAGGCGATGGAAGCGGAGAATTGTCAAATGGTTCGGATGAGATATATCGAAGATATGGTCTCCGCTCTCCGTGTCGGCTGCTCGGTGACTTCGATTTATGGTGACTCTGCCTTTAGGTATAATGCATTTAATTTTTAATATGTCTGGCCGGTTGGCGCAGTTGGCAGCGACCCTGTCTTCCGTTCCGGTATTGTGGGTACGATTCCCGTCCTGAGTCTTGGTGTATTATGTATTTATACATTTATTTAAAATTGTATTAAATACGTAAACGTGTATATACAGGCATTAACTTTTGGCTAGTTAGGAACAAAAAACATTTTGTAAATTCATATAATCATATTATATTATATATTATTTTTCGGTATACGAAAACAAATAAAAAAATGCTAAAAAAAATAAACTTAAAATATCACAAAACAAAGAATGCATCGTGCATTATCGGGGACTAATGTCTAAAATCTATGACGTCACAAGACACCATACCCATTATTTGTTGAAACGAGCCAGATTAATACGTATCAAGACGTCTCAATCGGGTATGTAAACAAATCGCTAATCCCCTAATACGTTATTCAACGACTCCACTTTGATCTCACAAAGGATTATCTCGCTATTTTAGACTCATTTCAATTACATAAGAATTTAATTAGGTATTAATAAAAATACTACTTCTATTCAACCTACTTACTTTTATAATGAAATGTCTGTTAGTGATGATAATAATTTATTTATAAATATAACAGATATTCTATAACAGAAATGATCAATTAATAAAAAAAAAAAAATTATCGATTCTTATCATAGACATTGGCAAAATTTACATTATTTAAAAAATCCTGTTACGTGTTTACAAGCACTTTAAATAGTCAACAGTTACTATAAATTTACATTAGTAAAATAATAGTAAGTATACATATATGTATGATTTTTTTTATATTGTTAACAAAATCACATCAATATGCATATATTGATGTGATTTTGTTAACAATGTAGTACGCCAACTGTGACGTAGCTATTAAGTAATTTATCCCAAAAGTAACACTGGCTTTATAAGTGAAATCATTTGTTTTGTAGCGGCAGGTTTATTTTATAAATAGTTGGTATATACGATACAAGAACGACTTTATGATGATACTATATGGTTCATAAGCACAAGCAAAGCAAAGCAAACAAAGCTCTACCACCATTTAATATAATATAATTAAATGGTGGTAGAGCTTTGTGCAAGCTCGTCTGGGTAGGTACCACCCACTCATCAGATATTCTACCGCAAAACAGCAGTACTTGGTATTGTTGTGTTCCGGTTTGAAGGGTGAGTGAGCCAGTGCAATTACAGGCACAAGGGACATAACATCTTAGTTCCCAAGGTTGGTGGCGCGTTGGTGATTTAAGCGATGGTTAACATTTCTTTCAATATCAATGTCTAAGGGCGTTGGTGACCACTTACCATCAGGTGGCCCATATGCGTGTCCGCCTTCCTTTTCTATAAAAAAAAAGTACGTATATTATATTAACAGTACGTATATACGTAATATAATTTAGAAAATATACAAACTTCCACCCACGACTAAACCCGCGTAATTTTATTCAAATCCGTTCATTCTCGCAAACTTTCTATATTATAAGTAAGATTTCTATTATTAGTAGGATTATACAAGTATCCAAGTACACATTCGAGATGCGACAGCCGTATAAACTTATTTAATTTTATTTCTTAATGAACATATGTATTTATATTATTGACCACATATTAATTTTAAACAAAAATCAAAATAAATTCTACTTAGCCAGGCTGTTACAAGCACTTTGAAAAGCTACGACCATCCATGTAGATTCCAGAAAGGGTACAGGAATAAATACCAATACAGATGAAACATGGAATACATAAATATAATATATATTAAACATTTCTCGTATGAAATGTAAACAAATAAAAGAGACTAAAAATAAACAATCGTCCCATTGCGTTAGGAATTGCTAACTGAAATTTAAATATTTTCATTTTAAAATTTTCAATAAAAACAACTATTTCAAAATATTCGAATTTTGCAAACATTATGAAATAAATATTTGTTACTGATTTTATGTTAACATTTTTTCGACGATTCAATATTATTTTTTTGTAACCGACTTCAACAAAGGAGGAAGTCCTATGTTTATCTGTATAGGAAACCTTCATGTGTCTAATTTCACAGAAATCATGCCACATGTGTATCCACCAATCCGGATTAGAGCAGCAGAGAGCAGAGCAGTAGGTGGAATAAGCTTCATACCGTCTACTCAAAGAAATAATCCTTAGTCCACTTGTGGGACATTAAATAATTAATTTAGTAATGAAAGAAGAAGCAAGTACATCATTTAACTAAACAGCTAAAATAATTTATCTTAAAATTATCTTATAACTCAACATGTTATTAAATCAAAGACAGACTGGTGTAATTACTTCACTTACATACATACATACAAAAATAAAACGAGCAATAAATTAAACGAGATGTTTCATTAAGATAGATTTCTAGATATCACGGTGTTCTGTAGTTCTGATTATAGTTTTATCGCGTAATGAATTTCTAGTTTATGTAACACTAGCTACCCGTCCCGGCTTCGCATGGGTAGAATAAGGAACTATATGAAACTTTTATATCGTAATATCGCTATTTACTTCAGTCAGTTGAGCTTAAGCCGGTATGTTTTTTCCGACAACTTCTACAATTATCGTCTATATTTCACCAAATTTAGATGACACTTCAAAGATTTATACACGTAAACATTCATCATGAATCCGTCCATTAGTCTAAACCGCATGAAAATCAGTTCTGTAGTTTTTGAGTTCATCTCGTTCAGACATACAGACAGACAGGCGCGGCGGGCGCTCGTTTTGTTATATGTAGTGATTAATTCAGGTCACTAACTTGGCAGGACTGAAGCAAACCTTTTAGCCCTGAAGTTCGAATATTCAGTGCCAAGTTTTAAGGGTGGAAACAAAAGGAGCAGCGGGGGAAATTAGCTGTCTGTCCGTCGCGTGGTTTTTTTTTTTTAAACATTTATTTCACTCTGCGAATTGTTCAATGAATTATAATTTATTGTTTTAAATTAATTTTGTTTAATTGAATGCTTAGCGCTATTTTATATAGGATTTTAAAATTAAACACCTCCCACTGTAATGGGAAGTAAAAGAAACGGAATAACTGATGGTCACCGCCGTACATAGATTCTCACTATAAATATATACATGTATCATTTACTGTAATAAATCTACTAACTTTTTAAAAGTTTGGCTGTTTTAAGTCGGAATCCATCTTCCTCACACTCGTCACATACCTGTAACAAAAAGAGAAAAAAAATAAAAAATAAAATAAAAGTATTTTTTGTCGTTTTCATATAGAATTGTTTACGTATTGCACGACAAATATCAGAAGCGATTTGCGGTATTCAAGCGGGTCAGATCGCCCAGTCGAGTACCCGACCCAGTTGAAGTACACACGTGCAGAGGTTTATCGATCCCGTGCGATATGCAATCTGTATGACAAGCATGTGCCAAGGAGCGCGAATTGTGCAATAAAAACAACAGTTCGTCTGAGGTGCGCCTGAACGGTGACACGGGCCGTGTGTCACACCGACGGATCGAACTGTTTGCCATTGTTATGTATAACAAACTGTCCCCGAGGTTTCGTATTCACGGGTTCAAATTCCGGGTCTTAACCCTTATCTTGGATTTTCGGTGTCTTGCGTGTGTCTTGTTCAATGAGTAGTATATTATCATCAAATAAGTTTGGTTCGAGAACTACGTTACTGATGAAAGAAATTTCAACTTGAAAATTGAATAGCCTTAATTCTGATGAATTATTGTTAAGAAGAGATATATAATGAAATATTTTTTTAACTTCTATTAAATTCAATGTAATTGTACTTCAATAGAATTTCCTAAAATTCTACGTAAACTAAAAATACTAAATTGTATAAAATATACTCCTTAACCCAGTAAGGGATTAATTAAAATCTATCGTGTATTTTCTAAACACACAAAAACAAACATACTGATTCTTTCTTTAATTTCAAGTCAGTTAAAGTTAAACGAAAACGTAATTTCTGGCTACACTTTTAACCGGATTTTCTTTTATATTAAGGGAGGTGGCGTTTTAGATGAGGAATGAACACTTTATACGAAAAACATTTAAGTTAACCGTCTGAAAGCGATCTCGGAAAACGACTGAAAGGTTGATTGATTGATACAGAGGACCGTTGACTACATCCCCACCCCACCCTCTCCTGCACAAAAAATATCGAACGTTAGTCAAATGAGATTACTATATCAATCGATACGAATTTTTATTTACTATTTTATAATACTAGGTGTAAACTTGTATTTTAATTATTTTGGTATTCACTATTTTTTAAGTAAGCTTTTATTTAATCTCTAGACTAGAACCTTTTCCTTTATTAAGAAGGCAGACTGGCACACTACAATAATAAATATAAACGATCTCTTACATCGCCAATGCGCCACCAACCTTGGAATCTATGATGTCACTTGTGTTGTAAACTGGCTAACTCGCCCTTCTAATTGGAAAACAACAATACTAAGCACCGCAGCTTGGCGGTAGCATATGTAAAGGGTGGTAACTATCCAGACGGTACCAAGAAATATAGTATAATATTTTTTTGTCCGTAGCGCCTAAAGCGTATTGATTTAGCTCAATCGGTGGGATGAAATTAGAATAATATTTAGCTATAAAGTTTACCTTAACATATTATAAAAAAAACACGTATAAATGAAAATAAATAAAGACATATATATATATGTATATATACATTAATTAATAACTACTATACTACATTAATTAATAATACAATATGTGTAAACATATTTAAGATTAGACAAAAAAATATTTATATCTGTCAAAACTAAAATATTTTCGTCAATATTTTTCGTGTGTGTATCAATAAAAAACGCACCCCTCACAAAATAAATAACAAACTTATTGCACATCTAAAAGCCCGTCTTCGTTTGATAAAGCAAGAAAATTTAATCTATTTCATTACTACGCCAATATTAGCCTCCATACAAGATGAATGAAACAATAATACGTAATAGCGGTTCACGAAAAATCAATCTATACACATCAAGTTAAGCTTTCAATAATGGCAAGAGGCATTTTGATGAAAACAAATATTGATATTAATGTACCCTACCTTACTACAGGAGACTACGAGTCACGCTGACGTGACGCTTCAGTATACGCCTTTGATGTTACGAAATACATACATTTTATCAAACACGCACACAAAACAAGCCATTATCACTTTGTTGTAAGATTCAAATTGCTATAAATATTAATGCTCACTTGTATTTATTAGTTCAGGGAACGGTGTTTGTGATGTTTAACATAAGGAGGACAAAAACAGTTGCTTAGCTATGGTATGTATATATTATACGGACTTGTATAATAAATTATTATAACTTAAAAAAGGAGGTTCAGTTCATCGGATAATACTTTGGGAATATTTTATGGACAATTTCGCTTCAAATATATTTTTATTTGATTACTTTTTATGGAAAATTGACTATTTTTATTAGGCAAGTGAACTGCTGTTTCCAAAGGCATTACTTTTATGTAGCCCCACCCATATCAATGTTGTAAATAAAAGCAACCTATACTGATAAATGAGGCTTTTTTTGTAATGCGTACCTGAAAAAATAATATTAATTCAATATAAATAAATTAGTATATAATATAACATTATTTATATACATAAAAAGCTCCAACTTTAAATTTAGACTATTGACGTCAAATGCGTGAATTTCATATTTCCATAATAAATTTTCATTGAAACAATTAAAAATAAACGATAGATAATTTATAATAAAACTTACGATTTCATTTGTTTTGTATCAATTAGCATTTCATTGAACTGAGCACAGTCACACAAAAATATATAAATACAACGTACCGCACTAAATTTGTTTAATAGTTATCGAGGAAGGGCTACGGTGTAACGGAGGCCTTCCTGTCGGATCTAAACCGATAAGGCCGTAAAACGACTGGCAAAGCTCGCAACGACATCTGCCAAATTATTTACATAAACACCGCAGATAACTACCTACCGTTCGCTACCGTTTTGATGTCTATTGTTGATATTTTTTTGGTAAAACTATTTATATCCCTATCCTATCTTAATTGCATTAATAAAAGCTATCTTTATATAAGTAGTTGTACGCGAATTACCGACGAATTTCATGATAGCAAGGTTTATTCACCATTAACCGATTTAAAAAGGGAGTATGTTCTCAATTCGGTTTTTTTTAATGTTCGTCAGACCGATTTAAAAAAAAAAATTTTTGGGAGCGACTTTTTATTTGATCTCATTTAAATGTTAAGAAAAAACCTATGGAAGAGAAAATAGGGGATGCAATTTTTATTTGAAGTCGGTTTAGTTTTTTAAGCAGATGATTATATTTATTAATGAGATAATCTAATGAAGTGTTACAGAAAGTTTGTCTTATTTTATAAATAATTTTTAATTCAGAACCAACAGCATTACTTGCTTTTCGAAGCAAAGGCAAGCATTTTCATAAGCTATGTTCTGCAATGTGTTCCAAATCCCTATATTCTAATCCTTCATAGCGGTACACAACAATACTAAGAATTGATGTTTGACGGTAGAATATCTGATGAGTGGATGCTACCTAGCCATGCGGGCTTGCACAAAGCTTCACTGAGAAGGTTGAAAGTAGTTATTTCCCATATTTATAATTTGGTATTTATTATGTATCAATCCAGGGCCAATCCAATAATAAGGCCATGTAAGTCAGCTAATAAAATTATGTAACTCGCGTGTCTCACAATTACACAGAACAAGAAATGTTTTAAAAGTGCCATAGTTGAACAATGAACGAGTAAAAAGTAAGTATTGCTGCTTAGCGGCAGAATATCTGATGAGTGGATGGTACCCACCCAGACGCGCTTGCACAAAGCCCTATCACCAGGTTAAATGGTTTCTGACTTAGAATCACAATGGTTTATTCAAATACTGTTTAAAATACAGGATTAGATACTATTAAATAAACGATTTAAGTGATTTTAAATACTGTTAATACAGTTGTAGTATTGTAAATAAGACAAAGTCAAAATATAATTTATTCCAGTAGAGTATCACGAGCACTTTTGAATCGCCATTTTACAATTTAATTTTAACATAAAACTACCAACAGTTTAGAATATAGATTCTAACGAGAATAACCGGTAGGAAACTGGATAATACACGTCCCTTTACCCTTTTCTGACTACCTATAAAATATTTTTTCTACCACAACACAATTTTGTCACTCTTTTCAAATAGGCGAGATGTTTTATTTCAACAATTTCAAAAACGAGGAATTTTAAAAACCTTAATTCCTAATTTCAGCCTATGGGCCCTAAACTGATGCGGGACCCGTAGGTCGCCTACACTGCCTAATGGATTATTTGTCCCTGATTATGTTTGATTATTTTTCAGGCACTCATTTGTAATCAAATATAAAACGACTGTCCGTAAACTTTGCACGTTTGCATCAACGCATTTATCGTACAATTAAAAACGTGGTTCTTCGACTCTACTTCTTGTTCTAACACGTTAAATATTCACTTTGCACCGTTGCATTTCAATGACGGACATGACAACAATAGCCCCAGTACGCTAGGAAACATAATAACACCACCGTTTACTAAGGAAAGCTTGTAAATATTGATATCAATTTTGCACGCATTAAATATTCCCTTTGTCTTTGTTTAAACCTCATTTGAAAGCCAAAAAAAAAAACAATTTACATGTTTTATGTATGCCAGTTACACGTAAACTAGTAGCAGCCCGATGCTTTGTATTGTAATCTACATTAATATTATAATTACGAATTTGTCTGTCTGTCGCGCTTTCATGGCTTCACCGTTGAGCCGATTTTGATGAAATTTGACCTTAAAAAACGCCACACCCAATTTTATAAATAAAGCGTCAAACTTTCTATGTTTCTTTTTCTAAATTTTCGAAATGAAATTTCTGACCGCTCCAACATTATGACGTCAAGACCGAATTTAAATGTAAAGATTGAACAAAAAGTTTTTGACGCAAAAAGGTTTCATTCGACTTTCACGCGATAATTTTAACTCCAGTGCTAAATATGGTATTATTATATAAAGGAGAATTTAAGCCAGCTTGGTAATTCCGTTTCGAATTTTCGTTTTTTTTTTTAAATTTTATAATGTTCAATGGCTTTAAATATGAATACCAAATTTAAAAAAAAGTCAAATAGTTATTAACAATAACTGTGAACACCCAAGTTTAATTAATATACATACATATACAAATAGAGGTAAGAATGCTATAAAGAATCTATTTTAGAGAATTATTAATATGTGTATACATCCAGAACTGTATCTTAACACTTTAATATAAAGTATAATTTCCATTGCTTCAGATCGGATAGTGCAAAGTTGCTGCTACATTATTTAATTGCTTTTCGCCTGCCACGAATGGTTCGCGTATCCGAACGAAATACTTCTCTAAAGATAAGTAACGATTGTTTATAGTTTCAGAATAAAAATAAAATAAAATGCCAATAATTATGTAACTGATTTTAAACTTTAGATTTCGAATATCAACAATTGTATATTATGTATTAAACATTTAGTTATATATTATGATTAAAAATTAACTTATAATTATAGTTATACAGCTGAAAAATACCAATTATATACTACCCTTCAAACCGGAACACAACAATACCAAGTACTGCTGTTTTGCGGTATAATATCTGATGACTGGGTGGTACCTACTCAGACGAGCTTTCACAAAGCCCTACCACCAGTATGTAATATCGTATACATCTTTAGAAATATTTTGCGATGAATTTAAATATACAATCTACTAATAAAACGGCTTTACATGAGGCTATCGTTTTGGCAAACGCCGTATGTAAAATTTAAATTGAGAACTGTAAAAAGTCGATACTATAATTTTCATTTATGAATAAATGACTAACTACAAATGTATGGTGATAAAAAAATACTGTCTTCTTCTTTCGAATGTGAAATAAATGATGACAGAAAGAGAAAAGTCTATGTTTAACGAAACACTCTCTAAACTACGTTTATAAGTAAGGCCGTTAATGTAGGAACAGAAACGTTATAACATGTTAGTTACCATGGAAACAGAAGAGGTAAATGTAGAAACATTATGTAAATGAAACAAGTAAAAGGAAATAATCATTCTTAATGTTCACCTTTAAAGTAGACAAATTTAACTTACGACCTTTCGTACTTACAGTGGCGGTATACAGAATGTCATCTATGACACATACAGACGACTAGGGGGTGTATCAGATTTGCTAATGTAAACGTGAAATTCACATATTCTTAAGATACATTTATTTCCTTTATTATATGTTTATGTTCAATCACTTCGACGATAAAATATCTTCTAGTAACTGTTTGTGAAACAGTATTCTTTTTACGAGTTACTATTTCAATTTTTTGTCGACGTTTATTCTTTCTTAGGTTCTTTAAGGGCTGACTTATGACGTAATTGTATTTGTATGTTAATAGTAAGGTGAAACAATAAATTGAACACTATTATAGCAAATTAAAGCGTATAAAAATTACTCGTTTATAAACAGGAAGGGGTCTATAGGACCGCAAGAGGATCGGAAAGATAGCTTAATCTATACGGAGAAGTTCACGTGATTTAAGCGTCTGCGTGCTGTCTGTACGAGTTGGGTAAGTTGGGATAAGTTAGAGTAAGTGTGGGTGAGCTGGGGGAAGTTTGTGAGGATTATTTGCAATTTAATGTTTGCACTTGGTAGGAGCGCTGGGACTGATACGTGTTACATTTTATTTCGGATAATGCGGAATTGCATATTTATAAATGCTAAATAGTTTCGAGATTAGTCTTTCTCTTTCTCTCTCAATCTCTTTATTGATCTGTCTCACGAGTTTACATATTGATAAAACATAGTAATAAGGAAAATATAATCATCTTAAACCTATATAATTATAAAACATCAAAGTGTAGTGCTATAAATAGAATGAAAAAACAAACGGTTTGAAAGCCTACAACTACGGGCAGGATAAAACTCGCTACCTCAGATAAAAACGCGCGACACGTTTGCACAAATAATGCTTGAGTCAACATCTTCGCGTTATCCGGGTAAAAAATTTGGGGACATTTACGCCGCCGGCCCCCTCGTATCGGTATCAGAGAACACCGACAACAATAGAGCTAGTATACATAATATGTTTCTTTATTTGAATATCGAAATATTGGATCTTTTTTTCGTTTCTAGAAACTTACAACAGACTATGATGCTTTAGAGTGAATATTATTCGGCCGTGATAAGAGTAAAATATCTAAAAAAAAAAAAATTCGTGTCTGACAGTGGTACTGAATTAAACGCGATTTAATCAAAGCTATTTAATTGGTAACTATTAAATATAATATTCCGCATCATTGTTGTCATTTTCAACAAACTCTTATTTCTGTGGTATCAATAAACAACGTCTTGTCGCGAGGGTTTCCGCGGTAATGGGGCGTGAAGAGAAGTATTTTAGCTAAAAAATAATGATTAAATTCTATTAGATTACGTTGTCTTTCAAAACATTTTGTGATTGACATATACGCAACTTATATTATTTATTATAATATTTCAAGTTTTAAGTGATATGCTTGAAATTTTGTATGTTATCAATTACAGACTAAATTAGGCACATAAAGCAATCGTCATTTTAAGATAATCTAAAATTAAGAATGACTTCAAAGAAAATAGGGTTATGTATCCATAAAAAGCTCGTGAACGACGAACCTAACAGTCCGGATGAAAGAACGAACGAACGATCACTTAGCCGGTCTGAGTGAATGATCAATCACAAACGACGCGATTTCGCAGTACTCAAGGAAATGGAATAACAATTTGACGTAAAAATAAGAATGCCGTAACAACGAGTTATTTTAGCGTAAAGTAAATGGATTAGATGAGGATAATGGTGGAACGAAAAGGGCGGGCAGTCGCGAACGTATTCCGAGTTAGGGGTCTTAATTAAAATTATGTTTAATATTTATTCGAAATTTAAATAATTGAATATTAAGAAAGACGATCAAAACTAGATACAATCGAAAGTGTTTAAGACGAAGTTTTAGCAGGAGGTTCAAATGTCGAAACTATGGATGTGCTTTCCAAGGGCTATATAACTATCAAAATTATTCGATTACGATTCAAGAATATTCTGATACTATAAATATAATTACTACTGGTTTATAACAATAAAAATTAAACTTAGAGGAAGCTTATTGAAAACTGACTTACAAACATTTTGTAAAATGAACTATTTAAAAGTAATTGTAAGTTGATCATATAAATAAACTACATAAAGTCAAGTTATGCGATTAAATAATACATACATTTCGTGAGTAAATTATATATAAATAAAATAGATATAAGTTAAGTGAAACACCATCTATTTACCGCGTATCTTGAGATATAATACTTGTATAAAGCGAATGCACTCGCAGGGATAATAGGAGCAGCACAACAGTGACTCCGCTGTACCACAATAAACTTCAAAAGAATTTCATAATAAGAGACAACGCCATTTGCACCTGCAAAAGTGTTTTCCAACTACGCTTTTATTATTAAGACGATTGTTGCACGAGACGCCTGTGTCGACACTATACTCATCATTGTGTGATATTGTGTCTGAAAGCTACACGAGTAAATGATGAAAGTACGACTAAATGAATCATATTTATATATAATGTTTAAAATTCAACTCGTGATCCGAATTAAGCTCCAAAGTGTCACATCAAAAGGAGACGAGGTCCCTGCCCAGCAGTGGGATGTTTACAGGCTATCACAGGTTTACAGGTTATATCTCATGGATAGTACGATAAGCAGTACGCTGATTAAAACATTCTGATAATATACATTAGTCAAATAATCTAAGTTCGCGATAAAAACTATATAAAACAATTTTATTACAACTATATATTGGAAGCTCGACGAAAAACAAGTTAGCGATGTCGCAGCGTACGTAAACAAAGCTATTTCGAAATAAATCAATCTGCGAGGCGATATCACTAGAATGACGAATTTAGGCGGTGACCAAAACGATACTACTGCACGGTGCGATTTTATTTCCGCTGCGTCTATGTAAACGCAGCTACATACTTTGTTATAGACAAACTGTGTTCTAGCACAACTGTGTTCAAAGCATACTTGCCCAATATCAAGAGTATAATAACTGAGAAAAATCTGTCGAAGCGAGTCGGTGCGGGCGAAAAAACGCGCAGTGTGTCCATTGCGTTACGGATACGTGACGGGTAGATGAATGACAGTAGGCAAAAGTTGTACAATTGTATTCTTTCAGAGCATAAGTCGTTTTATGACTTCATCTGTCTAATGTAATGAATACTTACTGACATAGGGACGACCCGACTGTTTTATATATATCATTTGCCTTTTGGTTTTGTAGTTTTTTTATCGGCTAAGTTTAAGTATGATATTGTTCGGGGACAACGCGGGGTTTTTATTAATACAATACGTAAGAAAATTTCATTTAGGCCACTTTCGTAATAAACATCCAATAATATGAATCAATTATACTAGACGTTATACTAATAGGTAACATTCATAACGTTAAAAATGTAATTAATGTTTTAATAAACTGTCGACAAGAGCAATAAACATTTTGTTTGTTGTTGTTGTCCAAGGAAACATTTATACAAGTTTAATTTCTCGTTATACGTACAAAGTTTGAACAAAAAGCTCCATACGTCATTAAGCATATATTTTGAGTAGAAATTGAAAATTGAGAACGACATTTTATAGCTCACATTAATCATTTCCATCAACAAAAAATCATTTCCATCGCAAGCAGTCTATTCGCGCGGTAATGACACATTTCCAAGTTACCGAATTATTTTTAATAATAACGTCGATATAAAGGGAATACTTCGGGGTATCGCAGATGTGTCCGGATTACAGTGCCTCGCTAAATTAATTTGCCGGTAATAAATTCGGTACGGGAATTATGAAGGCAATATAAATTACCGAGCACCGCTTTGTTCAAGGTGAGCTTAAGTGCGAGAGTCAAATGAGTTATGGGGTCCGGTGACTTTTATTAGCTTACATCACGTTTATAGCGTTATGCTTACAGAAAGAAATTATATTATGGTATCATTTCCATATTTATCGCGATCTTTCATATTTCTTATTTAGAGGATAACGCTAATGATAAATTATGATAGATTTTAGTCTTCTAATATTGTACGGAACCATTTGTTATAACGACGCTTGTATAAAGAATTCGAAAGGCACGATAGTATGATTTATTTATAACATGCTATTTATCTTTATTAAAATAATTGGTAGTTTCATATCAGGGTCAGTAGTTTTGGAGATTGGACTTACTAATAACATAAGATGGCTTACGTAGTCATTAAAACATATTAGTTTATTTATTGATTTATATATTCTTTAGTGCAAACTACAACTTAAATATATATTAGAATTTATAAAGGTTGCATGAAGTACAGGCGGTGCATGTTTCGGTAAGTTGCTACACGAAATAGCCAAGGTTGCGGTGTTACCCTCGTGCCACGAGATGTTCCTACCACCCTGATAGAGTGTGCCGCGGGTCATCAGCACCATTCCCGGACTACCACTTCCATGGAGATCTCTCGCTGCCAAGCGTGTAAGCGCGACGCTCGGTAGCGAGAAGTGCTGGACGAAGAAGTTCCTCTACTGACCCGCTCTGCCAAAGACCGGATAGAAGGCGTCGTTATTATGCACTCACTCAGAGGTTTCTCTGTACCCTGAATACCCTCTAGGCTTTATAGGCCCGAATAGGCGCTTAGTTAAGCAATCCTTGAAAATACGGTGTGGGTATCGTTGGTTTTCCAGTAGGTATTCTGGCGCATTCGACGCCAGGGAGTCCCACATACAGTGGGTTGTACATAGACAGTAGACAATTTTATTAAATCAATACAAGTGTATGTATTCACGTTTAAATTTATCATCTATATATAATACCTAATCTTATACAGAACTTGTCTTACCATTCAATTATGTTCCCTCGAATAATATCAAGAAATATATCACGAACAGACGTTCTGTTTATAGTTTTATTATCTGTATAGATTTCGTGTTTAGAAATACCAAGAACAGACCCCCAGAGTCAGGTAATTGTAGTAAATATCAAGTTCAGACTGCACGTATCGTCTTTATTGCGTTAGTATCGCGAGTTACGTACGACAAACGATTCCGACCATTATTTATAAAATGTAGCCGATATTTTAACAGGAAAAAATTAACTGTATCGTGGGTCTGATTTATTTACGACAATATTTATCCGTATAAATATATTGCGTAACTATATATGTTTATTTTAAATAGTAAGTAAATAAGTGAGGATATTAAATGTTTTGAAATAATATGTTATGATTGATAGAAACACTTTAAAACTTTGTAGAAACACTTATTCCTGGGGTTCGAACTAGAACCTTGAAATCTGCGACCGTATGTGTATGCTACTAGACTACTAGTACCCAGTAATCCCTACTAATTATTTAATTGCGAAGGTGTTAATCTCGGAAGGAGTTTAAAAAAAATCCACAACCACTAAGTCATCTTGACTACGAACACGAACGCAGTCGTTGATTAAAAGTCCCAAAGGCTAAACATTTCATCATAGCACTGTATTTATTATTATTGTGAATCTCATAGCGAAGTCAAAAGATCACGGTGTGGAAAAGTATTATTTCTATAAAGTCCCACAAGGTCAGGTTATCGTCGCGAGTACCTAGCTCAGACTGCACGTAGTACGTTTATTGCGTCACTGCTACGAATTACGACGTGCCGCCGTTTCATAAACCTCAAACCTCACACGATTTGTACAATATAACCAGTAGCTACCCGCCCTGCTTTGTAATGTAATTATATAAAAATTACCACTTTGTATAACTTGATTATTTAATGTATTTGATAATGTAATTTATTTATATGTATAAAAAAATAACTTTAGTGGTTTAGCACTGAAAGTATAATCTTTCGCAACACGATAATGAATAATATTTTGATGATATTAGTATAGATTCGTTCATACATAATAAAATCCTTACTAATATTATAAAAACGATAGTGAGTTTGCTTGTTTGTTACGCTTTTACATCTAAACTACTCAACCGATCATGATGAAATTTTTCATACACGTTGTCAGAGGTACAGAAAAGGTCTTAGGGTATCTAACACCACCTCACCCACACACGCGAAGCCGTGGGCGAACACTAGTATTCACTTATCCTTACTTATAAACATAATTATCTAAATATTACCTATTAACAATACTATAATAAAGAAATGTACCGTATCAGACGCTGTCCCCTTCTCTAGCTGTTCCCCGTAACTCCATCCACATAAAATTCATTTATGTTTATTATCCAGGTCCCAAGTTACATGTACGTCAAATATAAAAAAGATCGATTCCGTAATTTAATCTCGAGAAAAACGTTATTCATAAAAAATTATAACTTAATGGAAACATTTAATATAATCAGAAAACATGACCTAGGCACGTAGACTATACCGGTCGATGTCGTCAGTCTTCTAACCGTGACAAAGGGAAGAGGACGACGACGTAATGATTTTTTGACACGTGTAATAAAAACTGACAAGATTAATCGTCGGAGAATTTTTTTCGATACAGAGGAAAATTTTCTAGTTTTTTTTTTATTTTTATAATTCACATGAAACTATGAAGCAAATTATTACCATATATATTTCAAAAAGGTATATTAGCAATGCCCTTTTTTAGGAATCACTAATAGTCATATTACCCCCCTTCAATTAACCGTAAAGCACATGTCAGGAGTAGGGACGACTATAAATCAAGAGGTCAGGAACAAACCTGCACCTATTACATCGCTAGGCGAATCGTACACCATTGAACTATTGATGCTTTGTATAACCAGTAGAAACATACAGGTGACTCATTTCTCAAGAAAAAACATATAATCAACATTATATAATTGCATGTGAGTAAAATACCTATAATTCTTTCTTGGAAATCAACGATTTCTATTCATATTTCTTTAACAAAATCTATTATAACTTAATTGGCAAGGTTTAAGAATATAAGGATATAAATCGTGTAGCTATGTAGCGTGCTTCTATTAATTTATAGCGGTGATAACATCCTAAGTCTAATCGTCCTTTCTGAACGCGTATGATGTAGTTCTCTTATCTATACTTATAAAATCTTTTGTACTGTCTGACTACAGCCAAAACTACTGATTCTAGGAAGCTTAAATTTGGAGCGAAGGTTTATTTTATAATGACGTTAAAAAAAGAAAGATTTTAGGGATGAAATAAATATTGTAACTTGATATGAATTTCACTCATACGGATCGTCAGATAGTATTGCCATAAAAATAAATTCATTTCTCCTTTGAGATAGAAAATTCTAAACACTTCTCCACTTTGTGAAGACCATCCAATTCCGCAATGCAATCTTGAAATGCGACATGTGTTACCGAGGCTTCCAATATAAAAACTTGAATATCGTAAGGAATCAACTGGAGACGCCTTTAGACGTCCGAGGACGAAAATGTTCAAAAAATTTATTTTAAGATTTATAATTTTGATAAAGAAGTTGTTCTATATATCGAATGAGTTTTATTATTCTATATAATAACGATGGATAAAAGAGTTTTTGCATTATATTTAACATTATACAGTATAGGAGTAAAGTTATGCACTAGTTTTCGCCTACGTGTCATGTATTTATTATATTGTAATCGCATTTAATGTAATGTAATGTAATGTAACAGCCTGTGAAAGTCCCACTGCTGGGCCATAGGCCTCCTCTCCTCTTTTTTGAGGAGAAGGTTTGGAGCTTATTCCACCACGCTGCTCCAATGCGGGTTGGTGGAATTCACATATGGCAGAATTTCAGTGAAATTAGACACATGCAGGTTTCCTCACGATGTTTTGAAAAGCACGAGATGAATTATAATCACAAATTAAGCACATGAAAATTCAGTGGTGCTTGCCCGGGTTTGAACCTACGATCATCGGTTAAGATTCACGCGTTCATACCACTGGACCATCTCGGCTATTTAATCGCATTTAATATATTAATCGCATTTAATATATTATTTTATTTATTATTATATATACATGTCCCTTGTGCTAGTTACACTGGCTCATTCACCCTTCAAACCGGAACGCAACAATATTAAGTATTGCTGTTTAGCGGTAGAATATCTGATGAGTGGGTAGCTACCCAAACGTGATTGAACAAAGCCGTACTAACTTTAGTTTCTATTTTATATTACTAACGATGAAATTATCATTAATCGTTTTAACATTTCTTTATCTCTAAAGATTTTATCCTATCTTAATTAAAACCAAGTTTGTTAGTTCAGTTTCGCTATTAGCGTACACCGCGGTGATGAGCAAAACTAAATCTTATTTCAAATGCAATAGGTATGATTATTTAAAAACGACGAGTATGAAATGACAAAGAAATTCATAAGAACACGTAACTCGTGACCTTCATCTCTTAATGAAAATAAACCGACCACAACTATGGAAACAAAACTCGATGGCGAATTTGTAGAGCAATTATCTATTGAATACAGTACGTGATGATAATTAATTAGCGAGTTCGAAATTTAGTGCAACGTATTTACGTGTAACGTTTGAGTTTCATTTTAGCCACGCGGTTTTGAGTTTTACCTGCTTAATTATTCTTTGATTAAATTCGATTGTGGCCTTCTCTCCTCTTAAGAAGAGCTGGATCTAATTCCTCTATGACACGCAACAGTGCGCGTTGTACAAACGTAGTTGACTATCTTCAAGGCAAGACTGAATAGGCATATTTAAGGCTCGCGCCCCATCGTAGACTACATCAGACCTCACCATCTGGTATGATTGTGGTCAAGCGTAACCCTACTGTCAAAAAAAAGCCTACAACGCTGGTTTAATATAAATTATAAACAAAAATTAAGCACATAAAATTGGGATTTGAACCCGCTATCTTTATTTAAGAACTAGCGCTTGGCCCGTGGCTTCGCCCGCGCTTTATTCGAAAATTCAGTTAAACGGGATAAAAAAGTCAAAACATGTTAATCATGTCATATTTTAGCTCTGATAAAGCTTAAAAAAATAAATAATATTCACAATCCCCTTTCGTATTAATGATTTTATTGCGATTATAATTATTATTCTAATTAAAGATGACGAGTTATCCACAGCGCGCGTTTTGACCCGTATTGTATAATCGATAGCGCTGTCATATTAATCCCGTATTGAATGTTATCAAGACATTTTAATTTTAAAGCGATTAAAAGTCGAGTTGTATGATAAATAGTAGCGACAATTTTCAATGTCAATGCCGAGGCCACAGCTAGAGACATCTGTGCGAGCGAGTGACGTGATCAGCCGCACGTCCACTACGTAGCGTTAATAGCAAAACCATTTTCGGTATATCACAGCGTTTTATTAATTAACGAGACCGTCGCGACTTCGTACGGGCAAATTTCATGCAAGGTAACTCACATTTCACGTTCTTAAAATTGAAATTTTCAAAAATTGTTACGTTATAGTACATCGGCCGTTCAAATTTCTTTAGAGTAGTTTGGGCTGTGCATTAATAGTCAGTTGAAAAAACGATTTTTACATGCGGGCGAAAACTAATAATAATTTCGTAAATATATATATAAAGTAAATTATGTTTTAAAACAAAAGTTCCTAAGACATATTTAATATCAGTAAAGTTTCTGAAGCGAAAACATTTTACTTAAGTCACAAATAATGTGTTGTTTTTTTTATCGAATTTTATAACAAGGCACCGAATCTAAATCTCACCTTTAGGATATAAAATGAGAATTGATATTAATTAAATTGTTACTATAGTTACAAATGCAGAGGATGGTCGGCTTTACACGAAATTAATATTTACCAATAATTCATGATAAAGAAACATGTATGACAGCTGACCTTAATGAAACATAATAAATATATTAAACCGGTTATTATGTAATTTATTTAACATATATATTTAACATTCAACGAAGATAAAATCTCTTTAATTTTTTTCTTTTAAAATTCATTCATAAAATCATTCGAAAAAATATTTAAAAATTTTAAATCATGAACCATTACTTATATAAAGAATATTATATATGTACATACACACACATATAAACGTAAACAATCGAACAAAGCCACACACGCGCACGTACATAATCAAATCCGTTCCAATCTTGTTCATACATAACATTATTTACATACTTATATTATTGACGGTATACTTAACTAATTTTTAAATATAGAACACTACGAAACCTCCAACATTTAAAAAAATATTCGTAGCATTAAAAAAAAGAACAATCCTTTGACAGACAGTATGTACGTAGACAATTATATTGTTATATAAACAGTCGCAGTATATAAACATAAGCCGTACGTATCGCGTATGTCGACTGCATTTTTTAAACAAGTTTGCTTTGAGCTCGGCGCTGTAAAAGTCACAAAGGAAAAGCTGAAATCCGTCCGACTTTTTATTATTTGAGGACGCTAATACAATTTTTTTTAGACACGCTCATATCTGCGGAATCTCAGACTAGCCTTTTAATATGAAAGGATTGAAAATAAACCGTGACGTTATTTTTAAATGAAGAGTATGATAAATTAGACTGAAATTAAAGCACGTGCTCTCAGTACTCGATTAGGTTCTAGCCTATGTAGAATCTAGATAGATAATCGGTAATAGCTTCAAATTTTATATTTAATTAACCTAATAATATAGCTTAGAAAGGAATTTATTGTTAATAAATTTCTTTCTAAGCTATTTCGTAAAAATTGGTTTCTCCAAATAATATTTATATATATATATTATTATATTTAATAAAGGAAGAACCAACATATACGCCATTTGATGATAAGTCGACCATTACCCATAAAAATGACCACTGTAATTTTTCATATATTCGTTGTTATATCCCTTGTGCCTGTAATTGAACTGACTCACTCGCCCTTCAAACCGTAACACAACGATCAAACACAGTATTAACGCTCCGAGGATAGCAATACATATGTATTATATATACATATATATATAAATAGAAACATGAGCCGCGTCAAAGAAACGCTTATACGACATTCTAGTTGTAAACATTTCCATATGTTAAATAAACGAGGAGATATTATTTTATTTATAATAATACTAGAAATCGCCCGCAGCTTCGCTTGCGTGTTATAGGGAGAAAGCATGGTATTTGGTAAAAGAAGTCTATGTACATCCTTGGGGTTCACACTTGCTTCATACCAAATTTTATCAAAATGGGTTCAGTGGTTTAGCCTGTAAATCGTAACAGATAGACTGAGTTACTTTAGCATTTATAATATTAGTATAGATTATAAAGATTGATAGTTTGTATGTTTGTTCGCAATAATTTATTAGACTATCACAGATTTGTTTATTTCTTGTTGCATTAGACAGTTTATTGATAAAGGTTTACGGCCATATGCTTAAGAAACTGAGGATCAGAACAGTGAACATACCATACATACATACAGTGTCTACCAAGCTGACAAACTGTATTTGGTTTCTAGAGGTCCTGTGTTAAAACCAAGTTAGATGATCCTATCAAGAAATTTTCAAAAAGCTCGGAGCTTGGGAGTCACCAGGATTTAAACTCCCTCGCCTCGGATAGCAAGTATGGCAATCTTTGCGCTTGCACTTTTTTCGTGTTGGATTTGTCCCATCGGATTATGAGAGTGAAAGGGATAGAGTGCACATGTGTACCTTAAGAATGGCCAACGTGGCCGAAATCGATGACGAGTATGACGTCATCATCAAAATTCGTATAAAACTCATATAAAACGCGAGTAACAGTCAGTAACAGAAACGGCCAAGCGCGTTTAGTTATTTGTACAGTTTATTATCTTGTATAGAACGGAAACGTCTCATACGATGCTAAATACGAACTATGAGTAACGTTGTCAAGTGATAACGTAAATATATACGAAGCGCTTGTACTCAAGTGCATTGATTTTATATTTACATTATATATTGTAACATAATATATATTTAAATAAATCCATCCTTCTATTAAATGTATCTCGATTTTTTTTAGACTGGCAATGTATATTTATATATTTTAATTTAAAAGCCAAACCTGATTTTTTTTAAGAACGAATTCGAAACTCAAATCGATTGTGAAATGTTCGAAAATGCTATGCGACATTGACTAAACATTCGAAGTACATTCAGTGCATACGACTCAACATAGTGTATCAAGAGTATATCACCGTAAATTATTAACATTTCACGAGTGAGTGAGTTTCAGAGCATCACTGCTGCACAATGTCTATTAGGATTAAATATTCAAAAAGCAAAATAAATCTCTTAATATTATTTAGTTATAATATAATTTTAATAACAATACATGTATATTCAGAAACATTAGACAGAGTAAAGAATAAGTTTCGTAGAATCTTTAAACAAACGGAAAATACCACGAGCGATCTTCAGGTCGAACGTTTTACAAGTTTAATAAAGTATTGTTATACAGCAAACGATAATCACGAAACCAATTATACAGTCCACCTAGACCGTCATTGTCATGTTGCAGTTGCTATGCAATGTCGCCGCCCGTACCTGCAGCGTGACGTCACTCGACCTTGATATCACTTTGAGTTTGTTATGAAATTCTCCCGCACTTTGAAGCCAATGTAACTAAACGAATATTATAAAATGTATGGAAAAAAACCATAAATCACAGACGATCACGCGATGAGTTGCAAACACAAATTGAGCAAATGCTTGCTCGGATTTGAACCAGTAAACTCGATTATTATTCTCGTGTGCAATCCACGTTTGTTCTTATAATATAATAATTTACATGGTGTAAAACTATATATTTTTTTGTAAGATTTTTTCTAATGACTCGTCTATTACACATACACAGTATTAAAACAGTATGACCGTCTCATTGGTGTAGTGGCTGGATATAAGGTCGCAGGTCCCCAGGTCCTGGCCGCAGGTCGGGCCGATATAAAAATTGGGATTTTCTGTCCAAAAAACCCAGTAGCAACCCGGACTCTGGAAGTGTGTACACTCCCGTGGTCGTGTAGGATTTGCTTATGGGATTATGAGAGTGAGACACACTTGTGAGAAGTAAGAGTTTATTTAGTTCTTATAATATTGTAAGAAATTTGTAATATATATTTTTTTTGTATCTCAATTTTATGGCCTTTGTTTGTCTGAGAATAAATGAATATTATTATTATTATTATTGTGCACTACAATATGTTGTGCATAGTTGGCTAGTCTCCCTTAACCCTTTTGTATTAGGAATAAAAAGTACCCTTTATCCTTCCTTCGTTTTCAAGCTTGCCTCATAACAAATTTCATCAAAATCGGTTCAGTAATTATATTATTGTGTAACAAACATATAGACATACATAGTTACTTTCGTATTAATAATATGAATATAATTATAATAAAGTGAAGAGTACAACGTTGTCGAAGTCTATTAATCTCAAAACAGATACACCAACATAAATTGTATACATGATATATAATATTGTTGTGTTTAAATTTTTATGTTATATTTTATTATTATATAATATTCTTTCGAGTTTACATAACAATTAACATGCGAAGTGCATGATGCAATGATATTTACTTTACTAGCAATATTACGTCAGACCAAATATATATACATACTATTTAAAGTAGGTATATCTCATTTAAGTTACTAATTATCATTTGATATTTCTTAGTGTATATGTCCCACAGCTGAACAAGAAGTCTCCTCTTAAAGAGAAGTGCTGAAGTCTATACCATCAAACACCACTACGACTTAAAAGAGTAGTATTAATGGAAGGGAGACAGTCTAAACTAAACAGTTTATTCACTAAAAACAAACTAATTGTTTTATAATTGTTTTAAAATGCGACACGGAATATAATTATCCCGAATGGAGATTCATATCGAACTGTTATTGATTGGATTGATAATTATTATGAAACAATTAAGGAATGACATTAAATTAGATTATTTAAACAATGCTCTCTCCCTCTTTCGAATGTCACAGTAATAATGATAGAAAGAGATAAATCTGTTTAAGTAAACAACTGCTAAGCAACGTTTATAAGTAAGGCTGTTAACATTTCATTTGTTAAAGGGTTTTTAGGACAATATTTAAAATACTTAATCCAAATAACAATTGTGTACTTAGTTTTGTAAAATGAGAATTATATATTTTAATTTGATTATGTGCAAAATCTTTACGAGGGTATTTTTAAATTTTCTTTCGTTTTAAGTAAATTTATTTGTTGTTATTACAATTTTTATTTATTTATTTATTTTAACATTTAGACTTACGTTTAGTATTTATTACATGTATAGGTTAAGACTTGTTTTATATTTTATTGCTGTATATAATTTCTGCAATGCGTACTGATTCAAATAAGCTTAATGTTTTGTCATTGGTCACTACACCCCGTAGACATTGGCGCTGTATGAAATATTAACCTTACATCCTCAATGAGCAGACAACTTTGAGATTGAGTCCCTTTTGCCAGTTACACTGCCTCACTCAACCTTCAAACCGGAACACAACAATACCAATTATTGCTGTTTTGCGGTAGAATATGCGATGAGTGGGTAGTTAGGTACAACCAGACGGGCTTACACAAAGCCATACCACCAAGTAAAAGATATTTCTTTAAATAAATGAAAATTCTGAGTTTACTACTAGAGACTGAGTTAACAACGTGAGTACTAGGTAAGTAGATTACAGTTCAATATACGTCACGTAATCATTTCATCTACGTCACAATATCAGCACATTAAAAATATGACTTCATTCGACGTCCTCTTAATTCGTGATGCTTGAAGCATAAAAAACTGAAGCTCTGTTAATTACATTTTTTTATGATCACACTGCAGTTTATATTCGACGTGGCTCTGCGGCGTGACGTCACGCGCTGACCTTGACTCTGGTTTGTAATCAACTTTACTTTTTTGTGTCTAATTGCATTGTGCCAAAAATTGTTTTTTTAGTGTACAAAAAAAAGTAAGAGGCCTTCGCTCCCGTTGAGAAGATTTGAAGATACTCATGCAAAATTAAATTTTAAATTAAGTCAAGCAGAGCATTTAAATTTATTTCTACCTATATGATAAATACATGAAATATTACGAAAAACATATAAGGAGACGATTTAAATAAAGAACACCAAAATTAATTTATTTCACTCACGGTGTTATATTTTCATTATATAATGTCAGCACAAGAAATACATACGCGATTAGGTATAAGTAAATAATTATATATTTTATTAAGGAATTTTGTAATGTTGAAATAAACCGAATAAATTAATTATAGAGACGCATATAAGGTTTTAAGTGAATTTGTAAAAAACATAACTGCAATGTCATCGTGAGACCACAGAAGGCATTACCAGCTAGTTAGTTGGTTACTGTGATGTAACGACTCATGACTAATCTGGCCTACCTACGTGTATGTAAATATAACATTACTGTAATACCTTAATAGCTCAACGAATCGTGAGTCTTAAACGAAGATAACGGTGTCAAATCCAGGCAAGTACCACCTTGCCTTTAGACCTGAGAAGAACTGGCGAAAGAAACTTTGCTAGCTTATATATATAATATAAGTTAATATTGTATATTGAAATATCCTGAACTACTTATCGACAGTTGAATACCGAAGGTTACTAACGATGTGAAAAGTCATTACCCATTAATTAAGTTACGAACCATATTTAAATGGAGAACAGAAGTTACAAGTTTATGGTTGTTCCTTGAACTTCTGAAAAAAACCTTTCACATTTTTACACAACATACATAACATTATATACTATAAGAGAAGCAAGCAATGGTTATTTTTTATTTCCTTTTATACTTAATGAAACTATACAGGCCGGGCTATTGCCGAATAGCCAATTTCTTCAAGACAATCGAATTATAAACCAAGTTTTAAACCAAGTTATCTTTCGGTTGTGTATGAGTAACAAACATCTAAATTCTAAGCAAACAGATTTCCGAAATTTTTATATTCCTATTTCGAAAATAATATTGTTAGATTAGATAGGAAGACACTACAATGGATACGTTTATTTATTTATTTATTTAGAGCACAAACAATCATGAATCTTAGCATATCTAAAACATTATTAATATTAAAGAGGTGACTGTAAATTTACTGGCAACGTTTTTTAACAACACGCGAGACTCTACAACATGCAACCTTGAGTCTAGTTTCAAGAAAGAAAACAATTGATGTCTATGCAATATTCTCGTTATTCGATGATTGCGGGCATGTAATGGGCGGTGATGACGTACTGACCTTGGTACTTCGCGACCAGTTCAGTGTTGCCAGCCGTTACGATTTGCACTTTTCAACTAACAAGTGTCTTATTTTGAGAAATGTAATAAGTCAATTCTCTCAGTTGTTATGATAGAGTATTTTGCTCCATAAACATATGTACATATAGATAAGAAGATTAAGCCGACGGATATATTCTGACTAAACTGTCCTTAATGCAGTAGTATTATATATATCTTTATAGTTCTTAACGACTTTAATACTCGTTGATGAGATTGTTGGTCTCCTTCATCAGCCCATCGTACTTAGTTATTTATAAGAACTGGTCAAATGATTATGATGAAACGATTATATGAAATATAAATAAAATATTTAAATACGGAATAATTAACACCAAAAGTCGCACATGCAACTAAGAATCTAGAACATTGCTTATGAACCGTTTTTTACTCTTTCTCAACCACCAATGTTATGACTGGACAGGTGTGGAACAGGGAGTTTGAGAGAGGACCTTGAACCACCCATGCCCAGCAGGGAATTGGCTGATTTTATTGATATCATATATAAATTCAACATATTCGGACTATGGGCAATAAACAAGGTGTGTGTTGTTTTCCTATTGATGCAATATTTATATCGATTCGTATTAATGGAAAAATATGACAAACGATTTGAAATATTATATCAATGTTATATAATGTAAAAATTCCACGTGTTCTTATCTTATCAGAGATTACCGTATCACTTAGTTTGTTCAATCACCTTTCGACCTCCAACGACTTTCACAAATAATAAAATTATAAATCATTTTTATTTTAAAGCCCTATCGGTTGAGCAACTGCTTGGGTAAGTAGCAAGTTCGAATCCTGTTCGAGAATAAACATACCTGTCGAAGACATTATGTATCCTGTAGCTATTAATATATGTTGTGGTAGCATAAAATTTATTTTCTTAAATATCATTATTTATTTTAGCCTTTTTAATGAAATTTAAAAATGTTATACAATATTTTTAAAAAAATCTAGATAAAATTGAATAACGCTTGACTTTTATATTTAGAACAAAATAGAAACAACAAATAAACAAGAAAGCTGACAAGTCGTTCGTTACTCAGTTTCGATGCATTATGTAAAAAAATATTTCATAATTTCTTATTCGTCATGAAACCCGACAATACTGTGTTATGTAACAGTGACGTTGTTTCTTATATTATCGTTATATAAATAACATTATTTACTTTCTTGTCGACAAGCGGCGATAAATATTATCGATCTATAGATGAATATCAGGGCTGGCAACTTTCATGTTTCATAAAACACTACGAGACCAGTTCAAATCCACTATGACAAATCTCGTGTCAAATTTTAAAGCATATTTATGTTCGTATTAATATGAAAACATAATTTTCAGCGATTAGGGTTTTTTCAATAATAATTTACTAGAGAATAACTTTAATGAGGTATTTAATTGTCATTGTTTTAGAATTTCCATTTTAATAATCTAATAATTTAAATTAATCAAACATGGATTCTAATATATTATATAAGGCATATAGTTTATATACAGAGGTTTATAATTCCTGAAATGTTACTAGATCACTGTTACTATACAATATTCAATACTATATAATACAATTTCGGTCACAATATTTATTTTTAAAAATAATTTAAAAAATAATATAACTAACATTTTTTATATTACACTTATTTATAAAATAATTAATTGCTTTTGCTTTTATTGTATCGCGATACGTTTTTAATACAAAAATGACTTAAGTTTTCCAATCCAATACTGTTCCAACGAGCGACAACCCTCTTTGTACATATATGTAATGTACTTTTACTATACAATAAAGATCGCGTGTTAAGACAAAATATTTGTTTTCAAACTAGATTACTGACCGATAACTACTCGTCTTGTGTTTAAGATCGTTTTCTATATTATATTGATAAAGAATATACAATATATACACTCAGCTTAATTTGTATATGAATTGGTATGTAGAAAGTCTGGAGATGAAAATATATATATATATATGATTTTATGTATGGATGAACACATCACATGATACAGTTATCACAAACGAAGGTACTCAATGATTTTTTTATATTATAATAAGAGTAAAATTTTGATGAAAATTTTCCGTTTAATAACTTAGATACGACCTTAGAACCGAATGTAATAACCGAATAATAAACTATTCAAAAATACTAATCTTTCCAAAACATTTAAAGCATTCCACGATAAATAGCGTAAATGAAATTGAATTATATACTATATATATTATATATATTTTTATATATTGAGAACACTCGCAGTTAATTTAGTTTTATTTGTTTATTGATATAGAATAATTAAGGAAAATACAAAAAGTCATGCCCTCAGGCTTAAACGACAAAGGGTTTATTTAAGGAAACATAGGGATGTTTGTACTGTTTCAGTAAGCGCCCGTAAATGTTTTACTGTTGGGCAAAGGCCTTTAACATTAAGGAAGAGATATATATTGTGCCTCCTTCTTCTTTATTATCATTTAATATAATGTTTAAAATTCACATAATCAAAATTAATTACAATTTTCCTTTATTTCTTAATATTTTTTTAAGTGACCAACATAAAATATTCTTATATGCGATGTATCTATGTCTTCAAAAACAAAGAAATATCTTACTCCATTTCCCTTCTTATCTTTAAAAAAAAAAAACACATTAATCATTAAAAAAATAATCCTCATCATAACTAAATTTATAAATAAACTAGCTGACGTTCTCGACTCCGTGCGGGTAATATAAGAATTTTATATTTATTAATAAAATAAAATCTGGAACCCGCACGCAGCTCAACCTATCTAACCCACACGAGAATATTTATCAAAATCGGTCCGGCCGTTTAGGAGTACACATATATAAGCATATAAGAATTTTATATATAAAGAAAGGTTTCTTGCAACAAATGTTACGAGAACAGCGTCATATAAAAAGCAACAAAGCTAAAATATATTATTTCCCGGCGATCTGTAAAATGTAATATATACTTTGCTCTATAAATTCAGCTTCTTAGGCGCATCGCAGACGTTGAAATAGAAAAGACCGCAATAAATTGGACCGACCTTAATTGGGAGGCGTGTCTTGTGGTCATTGTGTACATGGGCTTAGATACCTACATTACCTCTAACTGCGGGAAATGAAGACCAGTCAAGCGTGAGTCGTGTATATCCCGCACTATTTAATTAAGTTTTCCCTCGTGTTTTCAAATTATATACAATAATACACACTAATCGTACAACCAACATTAATGAAATGATTAGTAAAGTAACGGACTGTAAATGTAAGACTGTCAGTTGGTGTACACTTAACATGTGTCAGAAAATATGGAGATGTGCATAAAGATATACTGTCATTGGTCTAGCCACGAGACCAACCAGGCAGTTGGTCTAGATGTATTCCTAGGACGGGCCGATAAAAAGTTATTGGGTTTTTCTGTTAGGAAATTCTCAGTAGCAGCCCGGAGTCTGGAAGTTGGAAGTGTGTACACTCCCGAGTCTCGGAAAGCAAGTGAAGCCATTGGTCCTGCGCCTGAACTCCTTTCAGTAGTGCCGGATTGCCGAGAGCTAGGAAAGAGAGAGTGTCTAATCTCTCTTGAGATTGGCCGCCGTGGCCAAAATCTGTCTGGAGAACATATATTATTAATATTATACTGTCATTACGAGTACATTGAATTAAAAGTGTTATTATTTAATATGAATGGTAATATATTATTAAGTATTTTAACACTTATTCAGTAACATTGTAACCATTGTTGATAATTAGCTATATGCATCACTATATATTATAAAACAAAGTGCTCCCGTCACGTATGTCTGTCTGTACGTCTGAACGCGATAATCTCAAAAACTGCCAAACGGCTTTCGTACGGTTTTCACTAATGGAGTGATTCATGAGGAAGGTTTAGGTGTATAGTTTATTCATATTTTATATAAATTGGCTGAATATATGACGATGATTACTAATCAAGTTTAATGAGTACGAAGTCGACTTATCTTCTATGTAGGCTCTAATTCTACCCGCTCGAAGCCGAGACAGGTAACTAATCATAAATAAATAAGACGACATAACACTTGCAACAAGTCTATAAACATAGACAATTTCGGTTTATATTTCTATCAGCTAAAATATAAATATAGATCGAAAAATAGGCCAAAGCACGATATAATTTCCAAGAAATAAGAAAAGTACGAGAAACCAACGGTTAGTTTCTGTGAAATATAAACGTAACTACTACAGTGAAGTCTCAAGAATTCCTGCCAATTAATTAAGTAGTAGTAGACTAGATGTATCCAAGCCGCTCGCTCTTGTGCCCACGCACGTACCCCCCCTATATTCCCCCTACATCGCGCACTCAATTATTTCTGTCCACTCAACTGAAATAATGCGATATTTTCAATTTTTTTCCTCGTTCCATTGATTTAACAGTCTGTTAATTTGGTTCCATTTAGAGGAAAAATTATAAGAAAAATATTCTTTGGTAATTGATATGGAAACGTACGAGCCTTTTCTTATATACCTAATTTTAAGAAAATCAATAGAATACATATATAGGTTAATATACTCTGTCAATTGAGATGTGATAATCGTGCTTATATGTATTTTTTTATAGAATAGGAAGGCGGAGTATATTGGCCATCTGATGGTTAGTGGTCACCAAACGCCCTAGACATTGGCACTGTAAGAAATGTTAACCATCGCTTATATCGCCAATGCGCCACCAACTTTGGGACCTTAGATTTAATATCCCATTGTGCCTGTAATTACACTGTATATATATATATATATATATATATATATATATATATATATATATACAAAAGTCAATAAACGGTCTATCTAACGTAAAACCTTTATAGATCTCGAGATTAACACGTTGACATAAATAAAGCAAACGAACAAACTATTTAGTTATATATTTATTACTGCATGTAACGTTTTGTTGAAACGCTTCCGATCAAATTACTTTCCTTACTGTCACGAGTACGTCACGCATTGATCGATTTTTGAAGTTTTTAATTAAAAGTAAAGTCGAAAGTCTTTCGTCTGAAACAATTGACTGAGCATTTATATTACACTTCGAAACTTTGTATTTGAAAGTGATCTTTATCAATAATTTTATCAAGATATTACGAATAAAAAAATATCTTCTAAATAGGTACTATACTAAATAAGGCATACTATATACTATAAAGTCATTTAAGCAGCATTTAAGATGTGATCATCAAAACCTACTTTACTTTACTTTGTACTTTATTGTACACCACAAAGAGAAAATTAATACAAAACATGTATACAGCCTAAATAAAAGTAGCATACAATTTTGGTGACCTTATCGCTACATAGCGATCTCTTCCAGGCAACCAACGGAGTAAGAGATAACTCATAGGATATGAGGTAGGTGGTGAAACTACCTTTCGGTGCAAATCAATACTCAAGCATGCATCTTATTTTACGAATTTCAATTTGTACTCAGTTGAAACTACACTCAAGTATCGAATTGATATCTATAATTTTTTTTTTTTACTTGAAATTTAGGCAGAATAACAACCAATGTTTGTCACATTATTTCGCTCAATATTTAAAAAAAAAATAGATAAGGCTACTTTAAACAATATAAATAATTAAAGGCAAAAATTATCCAATTAGAAGCCTTATAAAAAGTATTTCCGCAAACGTTTAAATTATTTAAATTTTATTTCACGTCAAAACTATGGTTTCGTGCCAAGTCACACCTGCTAACGTCGGTGTATGATATATTCATGTGCAGTGTAGACATGAGACTGGATTATATTGTGACCGGAAGTAACTTATTCTTAACCCACTGCTGGGCAGAAGTCTTATCGTCCCTTGAGAAGGTTGGATAGTAAATAATGTGGAAGAATTTCACCCAATAGATGATGTATACAAACTAAGCAGCTATCTTCCTGGTTCGAACCTACGATCTTCGGGTAACATTCACGTTTTCTACGTGGGCCATCTCGGTTACAATAGTATATATAAATAAATTACTTAAAAAATACATTATTTACAAGTATTTATGTTACAAAAATAACAAATATCAATCACCCATTGTGCCATATTCAGTACTCTTAGTACAAGTACGGCCTTACTTAAAACCTAAAATATATAGGTAAAAATATATAGGTAAACTTTGTTTTCTCTCTTTCTTTCAAATTTGATTTGACATTCGAAAGAAGAAGACAGCATTGTTTAACTAAAAAACATATATAGATAAAGCCTTTACTTTTTAGCAAACCTTAATACTATTTAAAAAAAAACAATGAGATTTTTTTTCCAGAAACTGTCTCATGTCTACGTCAACGGGTAAACAAAGGGCTCGGGTGTTCCGTACGTTATTTGCCTATCAATATGGGCAACATTTTTATACAAATTAATGCAGGAATAAATTAAGCGACGTAATTGTATCCAGCGCTACAACCCACGAAACAATAGCTATGTACACATATGAATGTGTCGAAATACGGGCCGATAGTTGAAGCGCTTTTGAGCTGCCTTTTTTGGCATTTTATTTTTATATTTCGAACAGTTTTAAAAAAGTATTAAAATTACATGATTGTTCTTATAGTATATATGTATGCACATACACATTTCATATGTCTTCTTGAAGTTCCTTTTCAGGGCATATACCACACTTTTCAGGTCTCAAGCAGAATTAACATCTTTGTGGTATTATAAAACAACAAAGGTCTTCAGGGAAACGGTAAGCCTTGTGTTTAAGTTTAGTCTAGTTTTTAAAATCTTTCGCACACAATAAAGGGTGAAGTTATATTTCTATGATTAATATTATTTATTCAGATTCACTTACATTATTATTCGAGGCGTGCTCGCCAATATCTCAAGCTAGCAAGGAATCTTTCAAGTTTTCATCAAAATAGCCTTTAGGCCACAAACATATTATAGCCAATTAAGATTTTTTTTGTTATCTACGAAAAATCTTACGGTAGATTGCAAATCTCCAACACAACAGCCCCTTTAATCAAAACTAACCACTACGTTCACTACAGATAATAATCATCAAAACAGATCATTCAAAAATTAATTTAAAAAGAGTTATTATTATTTAATCTTTAATTAAAATAAATGATTTTTAATTTAAAAAGACGCAAATTAACAAAGTATTATCTACTTGTAAAGAATGACTCATCTTTCGATCCTCACAACACTGAGTCTGCGCTAGTCTAGACTTTTACACCAGCTGTGTATATAACGTAATTATGAACATAGACATACCTTAGTACTACGACTTAATCAAACTATAAAAAGGAATTTTAGTTTGCTATAACAAATAAGGAATATGCTCCAAACCTTCTTCGCAAAAGGGAGAAGAGGCCTTAGCCCAGCAATGGGACATTAACAGGCTGTTACTGAATAACAAATATTATTTGAATCAAAAAAAAATATCATTATTTACTCAAGAATTTTTGAACATTGAAGACCTACTTAAAATGAACATATTTTGTATAAAATTATGACCTCAAGCGACTTAAACATAATATTATTTTGATATTTGAATATAATGTATAACATTACGATTCAAATATGTTAGCGAAATCCTACTTAAATAAAACCTATTTCGATTGCATTATATATTTACTTACTCGTATACTTTATAATTGATATTCGAAGCAGTTACGCTATTCTCGGCATTATCTCGTAACCATAATCAGAGATTGCAGCTCGTATCATAAAAATTAAACTAGATAGTATAAAAATGTGTCGTACGTACGAGGAAAACGATAATTATGCAAATGCATTACCCACGATTGTCTTTAGCACGTGAACTGGAACATGTAAATAACTGACCATTGTAATGATCCTAATTGCTTTCGAAATAAGGATCATATTGTTTTGAACTCTGATATTTTCATAAAATCGTATTGTATCGTTTGAAATTTTTTTTTCTAAATATTAGTTCATTCGTTTTAGATAACATTGTCTGGTTTTTGTTATTGTAGTATACGGAGCCAAAACGTGACCACTCACCGTGCGGCTTGGCCAACAGTTCAAGGTCGCTTCAGCTATGAAGCGAACTATTTAACTGGTTTATCTTAGAGATTGAAACTCAGCGAATTAGCAAGCTGAAGTGGCAGTGGACAGGTCATACACGCCGCTGAACCGATGGCCGGTAGGAACTGGTTCTCGAGTTGCAAGTCGGCAAACGAAAGGCGCTTTGTAGCTAGGGGCGATGATATTCGTAAGGCAGGAAGCATGCAAGCCATGGTAGAGGCCTATTTTTTATATCATAGCATGAAAATACTTCTATCCCGAAATTGAAGGCTGTGGACAGGGATCATTTTAGGCCATGGTACGATTTTTCAAGTTTATATTTGTTGTAGTTATTAATTATAAAATATAACTATTACTATTTTATAGTTACGTTATACTGGATCCCGCTAACATACCTGTAACAAAAATGACAATTTTTTAGTATATAATAGTTAAATACGTATAAAACGCCCTAAGCAGGGCGGACCCTTCAGCGGTCAGCCTTCAAACAGTTAACTGCGCATGCGATATTACAGTACTCAAGTGCGCAAGCACTGGTGCACTCTCTATTCCCTCACTTTCATAATACAATCACAATCCGCCATTACCGAAGACACAGACGAAGGACCAACGGCTTTCCGTGCTCTTCGAGTGTATTTACAGCTTGTTTACACTGCCATCATTTAAAACTCAATATTTTTTACCCCAGGCCCTTGGTATCTTATTTATGGCAGCCTTATCCTTAATCCTTACGATTATTATTAAAAACGATATATGAGTTTGTTTGTTCGTTACGAGTTCACGTCTTAACTACTCAACCTATTATCGTGAAATTTTGCATACACGTTATAAGGGTACAAAAGCACATAAGCCTAACACCTCTCCCATCCCCTCACGTGGAAACAAATAAGTTACAACATAGAACATTGATAATAATCAACACGGAATATAATCAATTGAAATGTTCAAATCACAAGTACATACAGTGTACCCATTATTAAAATTACAATAATAATTCATCTAGTACACAATAGTTCGTAATTAGAACGATAAGTTCACGTACAATGTGAAATGCATGTATAAGTGTTTGTTACACGCTAAGCTAGAAATTCATTTACATAAATTTATTGCACTTCGGTAAGGTACCTGAAATTCAGACAAGGTATACCGTTTTATTAATATTACGGTTAATACTTCTACTCGTTGATGAAGATTTGTGTCTCGACGTGATGACAAATTCAAATAGTTTTTCATCTTGCAAGAGAATTATTTTAAAAAATGATATACGAGTGAAGGTACTCACGATATATGATGTGTAAACATGTGAGCTCATTTACCGATCTCACGCACACATTTGCGCACTTACAATAACAAATCTTACGCTGACGCCATCTGACGCTCGAAACCTTACGCTGACGTCATCTGACGCTCGAACTCTCCGTTAGCCCTTACCGTTTACCGAGCGCTAGGATGTTTATACATCAATAATATAATCGTTATTACCGAAAGTAATAATGACACTGATAGATTGTTATGGATAAATAAAAAAATCGGTTGTGATGGTGCGCCCGGTTGATGAGAAACATTAAAGTCCATGGTTATTGTATGAATTAAAAATAATGAATGAATCAAAATGAAAAGAAACAAATGACTGTGTATACAAGAAGCGATCGCGTTATATATACAGAATCGAAAAGAGCGACGTACGCAGTACACTCACATGAAGAAGCTACGAAATATACTCGTAGTACTTTTTTTATAGAAAAGGAAGGCGGACGAGCATATGGGCCACCTGATGGTAAGTGGTCACCAAACGCCCTTAGACATTGGCACTGTAAGAAATGTTAACCACCGCTTACATCGCCAATGCGTCACCAACCTTGGGGCCTAAGATTTTATGTCCCTTGTGCCTATAATTACATTGGCTCACTCACCCTTCAAACTGGAACACAACAATACCAAGTACTGCTGTTTTGCGGTAGAATACCTCATGAGTGGGTGGTACCTACCCAGACGAGCTTGCACAAAGTGTGCACCAGTAAATGAGTAAAGAGCGGGTAAAACATGTCGTCAAAACAGAACGTCATGCCGTTTGCGGTCATGCCGGTTGGCCTGGTGGGTTCGATTCCCACCCAGGACGGACATTTGTCTACATGAACATGTCTGTTTGTCCTGAGTCTGGGTGTAATTATCTGTATAAGTATGTATTTACAAAAGAAAAGTAGTATATGTAGTGTATCAGTTGTCTGATTTCCATAGTACGAGCTCTGCTTAGTTTGGGATCAGATGACCATGTGTGAATGATGTCCCAGGATATTATCATAAGTAAAACAAATAATAAATGTCCGATGAGAATATTTCGAGCTTATCCTACGCTGCTCCAATGTTGTGATGTGAAAATGATGTGAGATAAACACAAATGAAACAGATGAGAAATCTGTGGTGTTTGTCCAGTTTTGAACCTGCCTTCGATTAAGGTTCACGCGTTTTAACCACTGGTGTATATTGGTTCATATTAATTTTCTTTTAGCAGTAATCTAAAGGAAAATACTGTATGAGTTGATTTCCACTGGTCTCATTGATGACGTCGATACTCGATACTAATCGATTTCAATTTGGATTCGATTTCGGTTGCTACCGTTTCTAAATGCCAAATTTATATTACTGGGTAACGTTTCCAACAGACGATATTAGTCATTTTTTATTTATACATATATCGCTATTACTGTTACACATGGGCTAACATTTCGGAGATCAAGACCGGCCAACTTAGATTGCGCGTTGTTTAATTGAATTACATTTATCTACCGTAATCGTACCGTAACAGCCTGTGAATGTCCCACTGCTGGGCTAAAGGCCTCCTCTCCTCTTTTCGAGGAGAAGTTTTGGGGCTTATTCCACCACACTGCTAAAATGCGGGTTGGTGGAATACACATGTGGCCGAATTTCAGTGAAATTAGACAAATGCAGGTTTCCTCACGATGTTTTCCTTCACCGTAAAGCACGAGATGAATTATAATCACAAATTCCGTAACAGCCTGTGAATGTCCCACTGCTGGGCTAAATGCCTCCTCTCCCTTTTTGAGGAGAGGGTTTGGAGCTTATTCCACCACGCTGCTCCAATGCGGGTTGGTGGAATACACATGTGGCGGAATCTCAGTGAAATTAGACACATGCAGGTTTCCTCACGATGTTTTCCTTCACCGTAAAGCACGAGATGAATTATAATCACAAATTAAGCACATGCAAATTTCAGTGGTACTTGCCCAGGTTTTGAACCCACGATCATCGGTTAAGATTCACGCGGTCTTACCACTGGGCCATCTCGACATTTATCTAATTCACGATAACAATGTTAAAAATTACCTTATTATTAAAAACTTCATTTACCGTAGTCAGGTAATTTAGTAAATAATAAAACGGTATTATTTCAACGAACTTAATAGTAAATAGCTCGGAATATTTGTTGTAACGCGCCACTCCGGTATCACACGAAAATATATGCACGAAAGCTAAAGAATTAAGCAAACTTGCATTTCCGCTTAAAGCGCATTCAGCGAGCGAGTTAAGCGAGCCCAGTTAAAGAGCAATGAAATGTTCGCTTGGTATTTATTCCACGCTTTGCATAACATTAAACGTTCGCTTCAAAGCGAGCGACATTGTATTGAAGCGAAGGCGGAAAAGTCAGCTACGGAAATAATTCGAACATAAAAACTTTAAATCCCTAATTAATTCTTTATGACTTACTATTTGACCATATTTATAGCAACATTTACAATAGAAACATTTTTATATAATCTATTATTAAATTTAAAAAAAAAAACTAAGTTTTATAAACTGAGTGTATCCGAGTTCACGTCGTTGATTCCAACAATACGTTCGTGAAAATAAAATATCTCTTTAAACCAAAAAAAAAACAACGACACAAATTTTTGAAGAACCGAAGATTAATCAAATTAATTATGGTAACGTTTTCAATATAATTACGTCATTTTTAAAGACCATTACCATACATATCTATTAGTTCACTTTAACTGCATTTTAAAAATAAAACGGCGATCGCTTTCGCCGCTATCGTGTCACTAGACTTATATTCCGGAAGGCGAAGGAAACACGTAGTAAGAAGTTGTATAAATATTTTCACCACAATACCTGAAGCGACTACGGCTTGTTCCTTGTTAGTTGCGCGATTCGAATCGACCACAATTTATTATTTAGTTGGAGCATGCCTGCGCGACTTGCACTCGTTCTTATTGTGCTATTTTGCACTATATTATTACTTAAGTCTCATTAAAAAAGAGGAACTGCTATTTTTGATTGGTGGATTTTAAACATGAAGGGTTTTAATATGAGAATAAGAGATTTCTCCTGACATGTTAAAGCCATCCCATTGGTTAATACGTAAAGGAAATAGTTTATGAGATGAGGTATAGAATATTTTAGAGATATTTCCACTGCAAGGAATATAAGCTTACATTATTTACATTAATGCGCCACACTGGTTCAATTAATTTTAAGCCGAACCTCGTTAGTACAAATCATGTACCAAAAGTATGGGCCTTGATGCCTGAAGAATAAATATATTATTATTATTATTGCAAAGTGTTACTGGTAGGTAGTAGACTAGCAGATTAGTACCCTCCGTACAATACAATACTTATACGTACATATATATTTTTATGAGCTTTTTAGTTTATATATTTATATGTAAATATATTTCGTGTATCATGATTTGTATTTAGTTAAGGTTTTGCTTATTAAGATTAACTATCGCTATCCATTATAGGCAGTTAGTGGGTTCTATGTATTAATGTGTGTAAGGTATTAAGATGTAATTGCGTGTGTGTGAATTGTAATAAAAACATATTTAATGGGCAAATAAACGTCCTTAATAACAATATCACGGACACCATGTAAAGAATGGAAAAAAGGTGAAACCTACTAAAAGTATGCACCATCTCTATCTCGCTCTTATGCCTAAATGAAAATTGAGATAAAATATCAAATAGAAGTAAATAATGCCATCGAACCCTTTTTCATTTCAAGAAAATGATTCCCATTTTGTGATATAAATTTATTTGCGTTCAGTGAAGCGAACTAGTAAGAGTGACAAAGTTCTAAATATAATTGTTATGTATCAATTAAATGAATTTTACAAATCAACGCTCGGGGGCCTCAGTAATGGGGGGTGAGAATAATGGGGAACATCCTTAAAACGTCATGGCATCGAAAAAGCTGAAGTGTCATCGAAATACAAATATTCACGGGCTTTTAAAGCAACAATACAAAATTGAAAATGCTTTAATTTGAAATAGCGATTCGCGCGCGGCTTCGCGGATTTTGATGTAATAAAGACTAAAAGGTACCTTGAATTACTTCTTATAATAATAATTTAGGTATTTCAATTTGTAATTTTTAGCCATTTTGGAGATTACAGCGGACGAACAGACAGAAAATTGTTTTGGTTTCGGTAACTCGCAAATAGACATTTTAACTTTAAAAGAGACAGTTATTTCGAAATCACAGACACACTTTAATCTTATTTATTTGTATAGATGGTTTTTTAAATAGAGTCGATCAATCGATCAACCAGTCAACGCCCCATTGATGTGCAACGGCGTCCTCTTAGAATACACATGTGACACAATTTCACCTGACACACGCGGATTTCCTCAAATTTCTTAACGACGTAGCATGAAATCTATACTTTTATAAAAGTGCAAGTTTGTTAAAAAGCCGAGATGGCCTAGTGGTTAGAACGCATGAATCTTAACCGACGATCGTGGGTTCAAACCCGGGCAAGCAGCACTGAATTTTCATGTGCTTAATTTGTGTTTATAATTCATCTCGTGCTTGACGAAGAAGGAAAACATCGTGAGGAAACCTGCATGTGTCTAATTTCATCAAAATTCTGCCACATTTATATCCTACCAACCTGCATTGGAGCAGCCTGGTGGAATAAGCTCCAAACCTTCTCCTCAAAAGGGAAAGGAGGCCTTAGCCCAGCAGTGGGACATTAAGAGGCTGTTTCTGTACAAGTTTGTTTGTTAGGCTTTCACGTCTTATATACTCAAGCGATCAACATGAAGTTTTGCATATATGTTGTTGTAGTACGAGTACATAAAAGGACAAAGACTACCTAACATCCCCTCCCCCGCACGCGGGCGAAGTCACGAGTGTATTATAATCATAAATTAAGCACATGAAAATTCAGTGATGCCTGCCTGGGGCAGATTTCGCGATCTTAGAGACACACGTTTTTAAGTCACTAAGTAATTTCGGCATCGGAGTATATACTCTTATACTATGTACTTATGTACTGCACAAGACCGGTCTCAGTCGTTCCTTCATTTCTGAAGCACTGATGATGCAGTTTGCATCCATAGTTTTCTGTCGGTGGCCAACCCTGCGAGAGTAATGCTGAGTCTTGTAGAGATGATAGCTTTAGGCTATTATTTATATAGAATAATCTTCAAGTCACATTGTATCGGGTTTCTAACGTCTTATAAGGATAAGCTCAATTAATCTTGAAGTAACATCGTATTATGGTATTATTAGAAGACTCGTGTCGTAGGAATTACATTATATTTAACTAATGAAGCTTATATCTTTATCTGATATCAAATGCTTTATTATATATTAAAATAAGGTTTTTTAATTACAATATAGACTAGATTTTATTGGCATAAAATTCGAAAGTGTGTGATCTTTTCTAAATGAATTTGTAAGATCTATCACACACGTATAAAACTTTATTGTATTTAGTGATAATTTCCTCCTCAAATATTGGCCACAGTAGCCATTCTCAAGGTAGACCAGCCAACTTCGCATGACATATTATAATGCACAAGAGTGAGCGAAAACACAAGTGCACTGTCAATCCCCTCTCATAGTGCGATTGGAGGGCAATGTGACAATAACGAAATTGTTCATTTAAAGCATTGTGAGTATAAACACTACCACATTAAGACTCTGGGCTATTACTGATAAATGAACCCAGGACTTTGGGATCTGCAGAATTATAAGCTAGCCACTAGACCAATGAGACACTTCACATACTCAAACAAATGCAACAAAAAATATAAATTATGTTTTAATCAATTCCATTTTGACGATAAAAGTATTTATATTTTAATAGCATTCAATTAAGGTATACAAGTAAATAATATTGTGGAGTATAGTATTTTAAAACAAATTTATAAAAAAAAAATCATTGGCGGGGCAGGTTAATACTACTCTACAATATTATATAATGAATAAAAAAAACAAAATTACAAGCAACGATACAAAAAGGCAACGCAATTAATCTATTCAACTGAGATCAGAGAGTACATGACTACGGCCCAGTGGGTCATATCGCGACCTTGGCCGCGCCACAGAGTATACAAACAGTAAATGAAATATATATTTAAAAAAAAGTAAATTATCAAGGATATTGAGTGCAACGTTTGTTTCTATAATGTTTTAATGAAGCATTTTTGAATCATAAACGGTCACTTCTATGGAGCTATTCGGTAAGAACAAACTTGAAATTCATCACATAAAATGACCTTGGAATGACAGAAAGTGATATATATATATAAGAGATACATATATATAGAATACATGCAACAAAATAGCGTATCACAGTAAGTTGTTTTCATCATTTCAATAGTGAGATATGAAGTGAATAACAGCTGACATGCTTCTGCATTGCGCGCGATTATATTTTTATAGAGTTTATTTGTTACTCTTTCAACGTCTTAACTACTTTACCATATACCATCGTGAAATTTTATATGTTGTCAGGGGTACAAAAACAGGACCCATCAAATACCTCCCTAACACCGGGCAAGGCGCGGACTGAATGAAGTATTAATAAAAATCACATTATCCTCATTATAAACAATATCAAATCTCTATTTGTGACTTTTTTAGCAGTACTTAACAGTACATTCGAGTTTTTATATACCTAAGTTTTTTACCTTTTATATAATATAATGATTGACTGCCGTGCCGTGACTACTTTAATAAAAAAAAAGAATATATCACTAGATAAGACTGGAAAGCTCTTCTTACCAATTACAGATAAACTCATATGCGTTTTAAGTGCTACTTGAAATAAACATACCTAAAGTTACTTACACTAACGTCGCATACCAGAAATATATTTACTGACGTATATATGTATGAAACACATTACAAGCTCGTTTTAATGAAACCCTCCTTTATCTTATCACAAGCGATACCAATATTAAAAAAACCAGGAATACCAATCGATACTCTGTCTGCATTTACACTGTGCGAGTGGGAGGTGCGCGGGAGTCGCTCAACGGACCGTGACGTCGACCGCCAATGTCAAGGTTGCCGTTGGCTCAGAAATAGCTAATCTAAAATAGTACGGCTAAATCTAGCGTGATTCGATGCGCTATGTTCGTGTTATACGAAAATTCATTTTGTTTTTGAAGCTTAAATAGTTTTAGTTGTGACTGAGATGTTGTATTTATCACTTATTTGTATTGCATGTTTGTTTTTCTTTATTTTAATAATGATTTTTTCAAGGCGTTAACAATTACGCCACGAACATTGGAATCACCTTCTATCACATCTTTTTATTTGGCTTGTATTTCTAAAATATATATTGTTTCATATGATATAGAAGAAACGAAGTACCAAAATTATTTTTTGCATTGAATCGTGCCTGGCGAACAATACTGTATATTAAGTACTAGTTGCTCCGCGCGTTTAACTGCTCCATCCGTGGTTCATAGCGTGATGTTATATACCCTATATAGGGTATTTGTCCTGAGTCTGGGTGCTCCATCCGTGGTGTTCATAACGTGATGTTATATACCCTATATAGGGTACATGTTCTATGTACTATGTAGGGGACATGTTCATGCACACAAATGTCTTTTCTGGGTGGGAATCGAACCCACGATCTTCGGCGTGAAAGGCATGTATCTACCAACCACGCCAACCGGCCAGTCCTATAACCTTTCTCAACCAATTGACTATCTTACGCATAAAGATTACATTCGTTGAAACAAACGAAATATATCTTCAGGATTTACTCATTAGTATAGAATTTTCAAAAAATTGTTTCACGTGTTATTTCTTTCTATTGCGCTTTTTTTGATAAACCGAACCGATATGACATTAAAGTTTTTTTTTACCAACTTTTTGTGACTTTAACGGTATTCCGTCTTATTAATATTCATTGCTAGCTTAAAGGTCGTATTAGATTTCCCTTGTGGTTTGTATATGAACATCAATATGTTTATATATATACAGTATATATATATCATTATATTATACGTAATCGTTTAGTAACACTTTTATCAGAAATAATAACATACACAGACTATGATTATATAATTCCAAGTATTTATTTGTAACAGTTTTAGGCGTGTTAAATTTTTTGGTCAGAAAATTTAACTTTCATGTTTCGACCTTCAACGCACATTTGAGTGTGTGTGGCTAAAAATAATGTTGATTTGTGAGTTCGAATCCACGTAACATGGTTACTAGAAATATATTGTGCTTTTGATAGGAATTTCGTCGAGAATTTAATTGTAGGCAAGTCAGTATTACAATTATTTAGTAAAGCTTTATTTATTTATTTGAATAAGAACCCATTTCAAACGAAATAGCTGAAAGAATATCAGAGAGACATTATTGATAGAGACCATGTATTCTATTAAATGGAAAAAAATGAAATAGAATTTCACATTTCAACCCTGTATCAATAAACGTATTCCAATAAAAAATCTCACAGAACATTGCAAACAAAAGCATTGTAACGAAAAAATCGAAAGCAAACAAAAATATAACAGTGCGAAATATAAAGGTAACAATTTCCCTACATCTGTCGCTGACAAAGACATATCCGCTCCCGAACACGGTATAGTCGAAACAGTAAAATCTATAGCTTAGTCAGCAAACGTGGCACCAGGTTTGAATGAGAAACGCAGACAGGACGCGACCCTCGGGCTGACACATCGTAAAAACGGTCTCTCCAAAATCGGCCGTAAAACACGCGTAGATACATCAAGAAGTCGCCATCAATGCAGGGCTGTTTTAATTTGATCGATATCTTCTTCGGAAACTAGAATATCGTAAAAAAATATTGCTTAACGTAATCATAAGTCCGTCCTAACCAACAGTTATTAATACAGATATTTCTATTTTATTGTCTATAAATGGTTAAGGATTTGGGGTCACCTCAAATCGGTGCTAAAATTTTATCTCACCCAACTTTCACGCTTCATTTGATATTTTTGCTATTTATTATTACCTACCGACTTTTATTATTTCTCAGTTATTCTGTTACTTTTAAATAACCTTAATTCGAATTTTCGATATAATTTATATTCGCCCTATAAAACCATTTTAATTCATAATTTAAATCCAACGAAAGCCGAGAGAATGTTAATAAAATTATGAGAAGCCGAACGAGCAATCCAAAAGAATTTTAGACAATTATTTGAAAATGTTTACCTTTCTGAATTTGAGTTAACAGCCTGGTACAAATTGATATACGAATTTGTTTTTCGCTTGAAAGCGACGCGAACACATTTATATATTTAAGGACAAGTGAATATTCAGTTTCATTTGAGATAAGAGGATGGTATCGACTTGAATGTAAACTCTTTGCCGAGGGGCGGTTTTCGAGCTCCACCTCAGTCATCACTTTGCGAACGATACGCGATAACATCTGCCATTACACTCTTGTATCTCTTTCTAATCTTGTTAACGTTGAAGGGACGCTTCAAGATGCTCTTGATAGTTCCAATTATTTTATCATCCCTTTAACTTGTAGCGAATATATTTTCTATATTATTTTCATTGAGAACTTTAATAATAAACTAGACTATTATCTAACATGTATTATGGATATATTTTATTGACTTCTTCGTAATTGAAACAAAGACTATCTCGTTTTCTTGAAGGACAAAGGAAATCGATCTAATTTTCTGTAACTAACAATGAAACGAAAACTTGTTATGGAGCTATCAAAGCGTATCCAAGAATATTATTACGTTTTAATACAACGTTTATTGTTAACCTCATCGAAGTAATTGAAATCCTGTTAGGTATTCATAGAAGTAATATTTCAACAGTCAATTTTAATTTTAATAAATATCTATATTTCTTAAATGTCAACTTTCAAAGATAAACAACAAAAGCTCTCTTCAGCTGACATTTAGATAGAACGGTAACCGTTTCAACGTACGTTCTTTGTGATTACAATTTTCTTTGACGGTACAATACAAGTCTACCTAAATTCAAGTACTGGGATTGACTCGATCCAAGATATTAGAATTGACATTGAGAACAATATAAAACGAGATTACTTTAACCACTTTCATAGCGAGTGTAATAGAAAAGACGGTACAGTTGAAAATGAAATGATATTTTCTGTAGAGATATTTTTTTATTTGTTCAGGCCGTCATACAAATATACAAGTTAGGCATATATAAGTTCATAACAAATTGTTCATGACTATTTTATATTTTGTAATGAAATTAGCCCAAAATAAGATTTTTATCATCGTAATTAAAAGTTTTAAGGCAAACAAGGAATAGGTTGAGCTACTAATTAAAGTTGCTTATCGACTTTACCCAGGATAAGTGTGAAGGCGTAACAATGTAACTCCAAAGTCTGCTTACAAGCAGTTTATTGTAACTTAAATTAAGTGTTCAAAAGTACCACTAGACCAACATGTTCTAACAAAAAATCAGTGTGAATAATATTGAAATATAACAATATTGTTCAGCTGATCTATATTATTTAAATTGACAATGTCCCGCTAAACGTAGGATCTAAGTTTTGACGATTTTGGTCTAAAATTTATTTGATAAAATTAAATAAATTATTTTATATAGTAAATTTATTGTGACTCGAGCGATATTTTAAATATTTAATATTAAACTTATCTAAAACAACCAAACCAAAATAGCACAAATTTCGACCAGATGCGATATTATACTAGCTTTACTTTATATGTTCAAACTGGTTCATCGTCATCATCATCATCATTATATACGTAATAAGTCTTATATACAACAAACTCTTAATGTATATTTTCAGAGTATACGAACCAATCAGTACTTTTACTATGGTAACCGATTTAATAGTTATTTACTGCACGCGTAATGAGAATTTCATTGGATCGTAAACATTTTATATTGGTTGGGATTGTTATGAGATCTTGATTTGTCATTTCGCGTTACGAAAGGATATTGTGACCGGTAACAGCTCCGTAAAAACGGTATAATAGCTGAAGATAGTCGATTTAGCGTGTTTATACAGTGTCGGTTGACGCACACTCTCGTAAAGTTGAAAGGTGATGACAATAATTATATTATCGTCTCTTTGACGAGCCACGTGTCGGATCTTCTTAATGAGTGTTTCATCTTCACGATGAATGGATATTGGGTTTCGCTTCTCCTTGTTGTCACTAATTTGGTCGAGTGGATAGAAAACGATGACCTTAATTAAGTAGTCGGGAATACAAACTCTACCTTTTTATGATGTAATTTTTGTAAGTGTACAATTTATTTGTCGTAGAGAAAACTGTTTTGTACAGAGAAAAAAAATGTGGTTCAAAAACTTTTGCGATGATGATAAATAGAGCCTACACTAACAAATCTGTGGCGACTAAGCCACAGTTGTCTTACAGTTTGTGAAGACTAAAATAAGGGTGAAACGACTGGAGGCCCTTAAAACCATTCCATTTAAATGATCACTGTTAAAATAATTTGTATGGAATATATATAAGTATTGACTGGGTAAAAATAAGGAAATACGAATGTCTTTGCTTAAGCAAGCAAAACTGAGGCTTTACTCCTTATCACGGCTAAAACAAAATCTTATTTACAACTGCTTAAATTCTAAATAAAACAAAAGATACACTTATTTATTCATGACATCCGAAATCACACAATTGTATATGAACGGAGACAGAAAAGTAAACACAAGTAAACGAGAGATGAATAAGGAAGCATTACATAACACCCCCCTCTTCTCCCCACCCTAATCATAAATCCGCGCTTCCATAACATTTACGACTCAAAACTCATCTTGAAAGTTCTCAACTCGACGCAATGTTACGCCATTTGCTACCAGATAGACTTTCGTGTGTTGATATGTTTCGCCATCTAATTAGAAACGAAGTGATACGGGTATCTATAATATATTTTCTTAAACGGATATTCAATTTCCAAGAGAAACGTCTTTTCCATGTAATATGTATGAGGATTATTCCTTTTTGAGTAACAAGTATAGTTAATTTTAAGCCAGAAAAGTTTCATTTATTACTTTTAAGCAAACAATCATCAAGTTATTGCTACGAGCTGCTGTGTCTGCAACTCCGTCCACGTAAAAGTTGATTAAGAAGAAATAACCTTCAAACGATCAGTGCAGTTATCTTTCAACGGGTACACATTTCCAATAGGATATGTTAAGCAATCAACAATTACCAAAAATGCCTTTAAACTTACTATTTTCGGACTGTGTGTCTTATTTACACGATCTATATCCATAAAAACTTCCTGTGTGTTTTTGCACGTTCAGATTTGGTATTATATTTATCGTCAGGCCTTTGTATTATCAGCATTTAAATCAGTAACCACCTAATCCTTTATACCATGAGACAGTTCCGCGTTAATTTAATATCCAACTCATATTCCGAGCGTTAGTTCCCTCACGGATTCGCGGAACGTATCACGACCGTTCTCAGAAGCGAGTTGATGTGCTTAAATTTCTTAAAAACGACCATTAGTCAAGTCGACTTATTAAGAAGCCCGCGTAACAATCTGCAAGAGCCATTATTTTAAAGAAGCCACTATATGTTACTTTTCCGACGATCGCCTTTCTTTTGTAAATAACGTTTTTTGATTCGTTAACAGTGCATCAATTTAAAGCTGTTACATAAATATGGTCGTTTTAAAATGTTTTTAATTCTAATTTGAAATCAAACGAAACGATGTTAATTTTAAAAGTAAGCCTGTAGTTTTAGATTATCTAATTCCCGTTGATTATTAATATTTGTTTTGTTAACCTATATGAGATATAGTAATGGATTTATAATTTGTGATTGATTCATTGATAAACGTCGGGCAATGACCTCTCCTCTTAGGTTAAAATCTGTTACATAATACAGCTTATTTCATTGCGCTGCTTCACGGCTTGTTATGGAAGCATAGCAGAATTTCACGGAACTTGCTGATTTGGAAATAAATTCAAAAGGCAAATTAAGCACATTGAACTCAGTACATGAATTATTTGATAAGACTAAATTAAAAAGTTCGAAATTGCCGCTGTGACAGTCCACGTGCCAACGAAGGTCGCGGGATCACCCGGACAAGCGCCTTTTAAAAAAATGTATGCTTAATTTGAGTAAATTATTTATCTCATCTGCTGTGCGGATACCGTGGCGGACAAGCATACATATGTTTATAATAAAAGTTGATACACAAATTTCTCATAATTTTAGTATTGGGAAGACAATTATTATATAATTGCGGTGCAAAAATTTTAAATATAATATTAATATATATACCACTGATTTTTCATGAACTTATATTGTATTTAGGTGTTATTTACGGGGTAGGGAAAACAGCAGGTGCCGAATGAAATTCTTCCACATGAGTATCCACCATACATTGGTTCAGCATAGAGGAACATACTCCAAGCCTATCATCACAAAAAGAAGGCTTTAGCCCAGCTGTGGGACAATTACAGGCTGTCACTTTACTTTTATTATTTACAATTCTACGTGTAATGTAATAAGTGATAAATATTAATGTTGGTTGATTGCGATCTCAATTGCTTTAACAGTAATTTCCTAACGATAACGGCTGAATCGCGCTAATAATGTTTGTATGATTACATACAGAACCTTGCATCAACAACAATATCTGAAGGCATAATTGTTACTTACACACAATATTTAAACAACTTGCAAAAGTCTAGAGATATTTAGCAATTTGTATTATTTTAATGTATAGTATATTCTAAATATTGTATATGTACATAGCATTATGAAAAATGAAATATGGTTTAAGTATGAAACTCATATGTATGTTCATACTATATTTTAGGTCATATATCTGATTATCAAAGGTACAAATATATAATATACCAAAAATGTATATGCAGTTTTTTTTCGATAATTCTTAAATAATATATTTGTAATTATTTGTAATACCAGAAACAAAACAGATACAAATGACAAACGAGATGTTTTTTTTTAATTCTCTATATTATATAAACATTATATAACGAAAATCTGAATTGTGACCCGCGTCCGGGGTCAACGGCCGGCGAACAATAGTATCAGCCACTAATTTACTTGAAGCACGTTAATTCGAACAAAATTAGATGCTTACAACTGGATTTGTTACCTATAGTTGGGGTTCAACTTCGGTCAGACAACCGGTCGGTAACGATCTATGGTATGATCTAATACAAAAACTAACATGGGGAGTTTGTTTTACTAACGTTATAATCATTTTTAATTGAAGCATATTTTTTATAAGAAAAATAATTTATGCCCTTGATATTAGTAAGTTTTTTATTTTATAAAAAGGTAAACGGACAATCGTGTGGCACGTTAAAAATACTAACAATTCCTTAGTTGCCAATGCGCCAACAACCTTGGAACTGATGTTATGTACCTTGTGCCTCACTTCAAACTGGAACACAACAATACTAATCGTAAGTATTGGAGTTTGGCGGTATATGCGATGAGTGGATGGTATCTTTTTAGACGGGTTTGCACAAAGCACTACAATAAGGCAAGGTTATAAAAAATAGTGATTAGTGATACTGTTGAGAACAGTTCGAAATCAAAGAGGGTTATGTTATAACAACAATTCATTGCAAAATATTTGTTTGTGTGTATAAAGCATACGTGAATCCGGACGTGTGCATAATTGATTCAATGTGTGTGCGTGGGATATATATATATATATATATATATTTGAAATAGTAAGTTACGTACTGTCAGCGTTGTACTGATGTAATTTTACCTGAAAATAAAACAAAGATCTTTAAATATTTGGTTAACACAAAAAGCGACTAAGTATAAAATGCATGCTTATCCCTTGAAGAGATTCCTTCCACGCACAACGAAAAGTCATAATTTGCTATAATTAATGTATTTAAAAAGTATGCAACATAAAAATATCTATACAATCTATTAGGGAATTAAAAATGAAGTTCAATAAAACATTTTATACCATTATAAAGTATAGAAAAATAAAATAAGTTTGTAATAGATACATTTGTGTGGTATTAGAACAATTTTGTAAAATAAGCTATGATACTTATTCTACCACGCAGAGGCTGAATTGAAATGCACCAAAATATAATACTTTAAATTTTAATATTTTTTATCTAAGACAAAATATGTTGAATCATTAAGATTTAATAGGTGCCTTTAAGTTTTTATCATCATTAAGAGAATCGAGAGAACAAAAGCAACTCTCAAAATTAGCAAAATGGTTAAGAAAAAACGTCATCCATGCTCGTGTTATCATAATTTCTGTAAAATATTAATGATGACATAAATAAGGATAGCAAAATTTAATTATGTATACAACATGAAAAAAATATATATGCCAATAAAATGTCCAAAGCTCTGAATACTTCACCGAATTACAATATTATATCAAAGAAAATTTACGTGATTTCTGAGGCAGGTGTGAGACGGATTTAGTTAAACCTAGTCAATATGGTGCAGGTTGATTCGATTCCATTAAATATTTCTATATCGAATTGAGAATAGGCGCTAGTCCGCGGTTAACCAATCGTCTCGTTTTTGCAGGACACATTCTGATTTTTCCATTTCTCTTTTATGTTTACTCTACGTTCATGAAATATTTAAGAAAAATATATAATCATTTTTTTTTTACATTTTAACGAACCAAATAACATTCTGATTGACTACTGTTACTTTACTACTATTTAATAAAAAAGATGAGGATCTTAAATATCTGCCATTTACAGGCTTATTATTTATTATTACTAGCTGTGTATTTGTGTTTATAATTCATCTCGTGCTTGACGGTGAAGGAAAATATCGTGAGGAAACCTGCATGTGTCTAATTTCATTGAAATTGTGCCACATGTGTATTCTACAAACCCGCATTGGAGCAGCGTGCTGGAATAAGCTTTCTCCTCAAAAGGGAGAGGAAGCCTTAGCCCAGCAGTGGGACATTAACAGGCTGTTACTACTATTACTAGCTGTATTTTTATCCTGTCTTTCCCTCTTAATACTGTTCCTCATGGTAACCCTACTTGTCTGGTCTGAGTGCTAGTTTTTATCGTAGAACGTGCCTATTTGCCTTAAAGGCATGCGCACTTTGTATTCCCATTCGATTTCGTATTTGATTAAAATACGACCCCTGTTACTATCTTTTCATATTTATTTATGACTACAAAGTACTTAAGAGTGTGTTGCGACAATATTTTATGAAGTATATACATAATATTCATATTATATATCACTTTATCATAAGCTGTGGTCGAAATTCGAACATAAACATTATTGTAAATTTGACGCAAACATATGTATATGAATTATGATATTACGAACGTTTTAACCCGAGATGGCCCAGTGGTAAGAGCGCGTGAATTTTAACAAGGGCAAGCACCACTGAAATTTCATGTGCTTATAATTCATCTCGTGCTTGATGGCGAAGGATTGACAGTTGATTTTAGTGCTAAACAATTTTATAACGCGCTTCGCAATATTTAAATATACTATACTCCGTTACGTGTATGTTTTGTTTTATTTAAAAAAAAGGTGACAAACAGAAAAAAGTACTGAATAGTTTGTTTTGTCTACTCATACTTATATAGTCGACATATGTCGTTATATTCATCTGAATTCAGCTTTATTTTATGTATAATCAAAACTACTCAAGGAGTAAAAGATTATTATAAAGCTCTAAAATAATTAGCATTTAGTCCCTCTGCGTTTATAAAGTGCTTTATTACAACAATTTATCTGATAATTAGAGTTCTTGTTTATTCTTCCTGATACGGACGCAATTATGAAATATTAACTTTTAAATACTACAAATTACTACCTGCTGTTTAAGTTACGACGTATAAACAAACTAATCTGTTAAGCTACCAAACAATAATATTCATCATAAGAGATTATTACGACGATAATTATAATTTAAAGACATAAGTTATAAACAAACATGAAAAAGAGTTACATTTTAATTTAACACATATAAATTCACACAAAAAACATTATTGTTCTAATAACAAGTCGTTGACCTCAGCGCGAAACGCGTTTGATAAAGATAATCAAAATGAACCGAACTTGACTGACTGGCTTATCATCGCATTCGCTAAATAGATAAAAACTGGAGCGTCTAAATCGAAATTAAATCAAATATTTATGACTTATATTAAGCACGTCACAAGAAAATCATTTATACGCGCAAAAAATAAAAAATAAAAATAAAATTTGTTAATCTAACGATTATTTTCGATGTGAAAGAATAATATATATATTTACTAATTTGACTATTCCTATTTTCTTCTCCAATTAAGCGCAAAGCTTGTGTTACAGGTGGATTACAAAAGAGCAGAGGGCAGAAGCAGACCTCTGACTTGAACATCATTTGACATTGACATGAGCTATGCGGCCCGTGTACCGTTAAACTATTGAGGCTTCTATTCGTATATGACAAGTTCAAATTGAAGAAATATCCGCAACACAACCAACATTAACAATTTCACAATTTCTCCAAGATACAAGAACCAAAAAAAAAAAACCTTAAGTTAAAGTTGCGCTATTAGTTTAGTACTATTTAAACTTGTCGGGTAATGCGGACAGTAATATTTTTGTGACTAATATCACAATTACAGAATTTCCTAAAGTATTCCAACTAATAGAAAATTAAACCATTTTATCTGCTAAGACGTTTGTCAGTAAAAATACCGATACTATCTTAGCCGTAGCTTAATCTCGATGTTTATATTAACGATTACGATGCTTTTTGACGGATGCTGTTTCGGTGGCTTTGATTTGTGTCGTAAGAAATGTCAAAAATTAACGAAAGATAATTAATGTATAAAATGATTTAGCCCGAAAGTCTATTAATGTATACCACGTGTAACTACTTTCATTAATTTTTTTTTTAATTATCATCATCACCATAATTGGGCCAATCTCAGTCCACTGCTGGTCATATTCTTCTTCCATTGTGCGTCAGAGTTCCGAGTATCTGCACACGTACAGTCACGCCGGCACCGTAAGTTTCTTCAGATCATCGTCTTGACTGAAGGGCGATATGAAATAAATATTTCAGGTCTCAGGGTATTTCGATGTCGAATTCAATTACTATCGGTTGAGTGGTTTAGAGGTGATCAGGTTAATCAAATTATGTCAGACAGACTTACACTCGCATTTACAATATTAGCAAAGATGCATTACAGACACAATATTGACTCAGCTGATTGAAGATGTAGAGCCTAACTAACCCCTAGTTTATCCGACACAAATATCTCGATAAAATACAACAATTTACTAAGCTAATGAGGATCATCAACATTTAGGTTCGAGAAGTTTCGACTTCGTTAAACCTTCTAGCTATAAAGATGTCAAAATATGTTCTAAATTTGAAAACCCCTTGTATCCCGAACAGACTTACTCCGTTGGTAACTGCCTAACTTTTAAACGTTAGTCAAACCTCGGGGGTTTACCCAACGAATATACCAGCTCTTTGTTTTGTGTTCACAATCGGAAAATTCTTTAACCGTAAACAAGTTTTATTTAGCAACTACTTTCTATTTCTTAAAGTTTGGTCTACATCTCTTGGGTACACCAGGTTCCTTGAAAAATAGCGCTGTCGTTTCCACGAGACTTGTACATGAATATTAAGACTTAATGTGGAGTTCTAGCTGAACACGTAACCAACGTTTTATCTTTTGGTATTTCGGGTTAAAAATTTAGCAGAAAGATTTTTTCTTATGAAATGTACATATATCTCTTTAATCATAATATATAAAAGTAAATATAAACGAAAGTCAATCTTAGAAATTATAAATAAGAACTAATAACGGACATATATAATTATAAAATATAATTTAAAAAAATCTTGAGGATTTAAATAAATTAGAATACATTTAACTACGCTTAGTAGCAATTGCGATACTCAATACGGTCTTAACGTAGCGCTATCTTAAGATAAATCTTTAGACAGCTTAATGGCAGATATCTTGGGCGCCATCCACAAAGTAAGAGTTCAAATCGTAGGGGCCCATTTTGTATGATTCCTAATAATCTATGTAGACCATTAGCGAATATTACAAAACGAATTTGCCTATTTCTAGTATCCGTTATAGAAAGAACTGTCTGGCTTTCACCGGTTTCACGCTTCACATAATTCCACTTACAATATGTCTACAATAAACTAAGAAAATATTTCACCGAAATCACTTTCTTAAATTATGAAAATGGTCTGGATGGTCTCACGATGGGTATAAATCTTTTTTAAGACCTAACTTCACTTGGCACGACCTAAAGAATTGAATGCCGTTCATCTCTGTTACTTTGTAAACATGAAATATGTTTAAATTATTATTATTACCGTTTGACTGGATAAGAATTCGCAAACGCGAGCCAACGATGAATTTCTCTTACAATAATGAAGTCAGAGCCGAAATGGTCGGGCTAATCTTTATCTCTTTAGTAATGTCTTGATGGACACCGACAATGGCTATACTTCAACATCACTATTATGTATATGAATTAAATTAAAATGTATATTATGTAAGTTGCCTAAGTACATGATAATTATTGAATAATTTGTATATAAGAATGTTACACAAGAATATTATATTTTGTCATAGTTTTCAGAACGCGTTTATTTCTATAGATGGCCAAGTTTTAAAACTTTTTTTTTTCATTTTCAATTATTTAATGGTGTAAACGAGTGGAGTGCGTGGGCGAAAAATTGGCAAAAAAGACGTGTTATGTTTTCATATAGGTTTCATAGTATGTATGTATGTATGTATGTATGTATGTATGTATGTATGTATGTATGTCAATTTAAACTTAAATACTTGAACAGATTTAAATATATGGGGATGGGCTATAGTTAGAATCCTTAAATAATCTTGTGTGTCAGTGAAAACTTTTTTCTTTTTTGAAAAATGGCTGCAGCATGACTATCATGATTTAAATTTTTTAATTGATGTTATAATCAACAACAGTATTTGCTTATGCGAGGTTAGATTCCCCATTTAAATGGTATAAAACAATATCAACCTCTATGTCACGTGTTCAATAACTACAATTTGGATTTTGATGCGGTATTCACCGAAAAGGCTTTATTATATTCATATTTAGTTTGATAACAGTACAGAAATGGAATGTTATGTTATCAGGTCGTTAAATGTGTATTTAGGGGGGAGTTAACGTGGGTTACGCTGATTTCGCTAAAAGAGAAAAAGACAAATTAATAACAGACAATTACATTGCAGATCTTAAAATTAAATACAGTAATTATATTAAAAACACTTTTAAAAATCAAATCCTTAGCATCAATTTAAAAAAAAAAATCTTTATATCCCAAAAAGTATAGCATTTAAATCTCAATTTTAATATTTAAGAAACATTTAATTTTCTCTCCCTATCCTTTTCCATTACGAGAATATTAAAGAGAAATCTGGAAAAGGTTGGCATAAATAATTCTTAATGTCTTTAACTGTTGGAAAGAAGGTTTATAATTAATGTTATTGGAATCGGCCTTTGAACTTTTAAAATTATTAACATTTGAGACCACGGATCTTTAGTATGAGTCATCGAAGCGTTTTGAAATCATTATATATATATATACTCTTTCACACCCAGAAGTGTGATTTCTGTTCAACAATCTTTGACTTCCAATTGAGGAAGTTTCCGTTTTCCGTTACCAAGAATATGAATGTGATGATGTTGTTCTCTTGCGGTCTGATTTCGGTCACGATGGTAATTCTGAAGGGAACCTAGCTCAGAACTACACGAAAAATATTATTAGTAAAAGATACATTATCGTGTATGTATATTAAAGTGTAATTCCATATATTTGGCCTTTTCAAGTGAGCACGGCTTATCATTTATAAATGTTTGTACGCGAAATAATCTGTTGCATGCAAGCCAAGACGAGTAATAAAAACACTTACATGTGCGTTATAAGAAACAAGCAAAACTTTCTGTATTTTTTACGTAAGAGGAGGCAAACGGGCGGGAGGCTCACCTGATGGAACGTAACTACCACCGCCTGTGGACACCTTTAAGGAATGATGAGACCCTTTCTTGAAGATTTCTCTGTTATATCGAAGGTTTCTCTATTTTATGGATGGTTGTATAAAGTAAATTAACAATAAATAGCTTACGAAAAATAGGCAATTTTGTCTTCAAAATTATATAATGTATTATATATATATTTCTTTATTTCTATACAAATTGATTGATAAATATTTAAGATTGCTTAACCGTCTCGCTCTCGAAGTAAATAGACCGGAAAGTTAATTAAATGATCAAGAGCAAATACATCTATGAATTCTTTTGTATTAGCCCTTTTGAGATAAAGAAAAAACATACCACATGAAGAAAACTCCCACTATGTTATGGAATAACTTGACCATTTATTTTCATTTCGCCTTCAGCGCGGTGGATTAATCTCTGACCTTATTAATAAAGGAAATATTTGCACATGATTGGAACATCATAGGTAGGCACACATTGGGAGCCAATTCTACTAATTTTTAACGGTTACGATACGTTGCCGATTCTACTCCGATCCAACTTCGACCGACCTACGACGAGATCGTTGTGTTAGTAGACTAGAAACGATAAATAGCAACGATTACGATTCGTTTCAATTGCGATGAACACAAGCAAACTCTGAGATTCATCAATAGAATAACGATTCGAGTCTGAGGAAGTACTGGACCCATTTTTCATTTACCGTGTATTTGATCATGGTAATATTAGCTAAAAATACAATTTTACGTTTGTAAAAAATCACCAGATTATTTTTATCGAAACCAATTTAGCCGTCTGGCTTCACGATAAGGTTTTTATAAGGAGGGCGTTGAGTGCAACGCGCTACCAGCTCAGAATACAATGGGGATTTATAATATTATGTAAAAATCGATGTTATTTAGACGATGTGGAGACGCTATCATTTTTAAAATATATTTTAAATTTCGAACGTTAACTAATAACGTGATAAGATATAGTAAAGGAATTGAGGGATATGTGATAATTTAAAAAAATAAGAACGATTTTTTTTACCCAAAATTTCTTATGTTTGAAGATATGATGAGGACGTCCTCCTGACCGAATTCAGTCACGGCGGCCATTCTAAAAGGTCGAGTATGTGTGTAAACAAGTTGCATTCACGATTCTCATAGTAATCCGTTGAGACTGCAATCCGACACGAGAGTTCAGATGCTGGACCAAAGGCTATACAATGCAAGGCACTATACACATAGCGACTACTTATACTACAGATATTTTCTTAAAGAAAAACCCAGGTCCTTTTTGGTCCGATCCGGAGATGTACTGGACCTCGTGGTCTAGAGCCTAATAAGCTAAACACTATCGAAGTAGTTGATAAAAATATTTTACAACAATATTATAATAAATATTAGTCTTCTTTGTTTTATCTTACCAAATTCACTCATAAACCACTAATTTAATATGAAATTTTCGTATTATGATTATGCATAATTTATGAACGTACACATGCACTACATATAGACATATATATATATATACTTTGTTGCATATTTTTGTATATCAATATGACGTCTGTCGGTCGTGCCTTTTGTAAGCGAACGCCATAAATATGACGATACAGGAAAACTTTATATGTGAGATATGTAGATCTCTAAAATGTAAAACGGAAATTCTCAGACTGTATTTATAGCTGTAAATTATTTACAGTAATATACACTGGTATTTTGTACGTTGAAAATGAAAAAACTATTTCTTGACAAACGAACTTGTGCCCTGCGGTATATATACCTATTATCACTATACGGTCGAGTATCGCTTGGCTCGGATATTGGTTATATTATAAATTATTATTATTCAAATTAATATAATGAGTGAATGCTTAATTTTGAATTTATACTGCTTAAGTGTAGTCCAAACGGAGGGGTAAATAACGATACTTATAATTCAAGTTTTATATCAATTTCGAGTGTAAATTTATCATATTTCTAAACTACATCTATGATAGGTCAACCTTGGCCCACTTTCAGCGTTCCAGGCGCTGAATCGATTGAATTCAGTCGACGACCTTCACAACAAAATCCTCGAATTACACTACAAACTACGCTTATGCAACAGCTAAATGTCATTTTACAAACAAATTTACAACTATAGAATAATATATTTTTATTTAGTACTAGCTTTATTAAAAGTCGAGTGTAGTGTCTTAATTATTTGTATTGTAAAACTAAGTATTACATGTTCCTACCTAGTAAGCCTATTTGAATTTTGATTTAATAAACAGTAATTTTACTCGATTGTATTGGCTTCACTCATCGCGTATTATAGGGCCAAACGGCAATGTATAGTATTGTCGTGTTCCGGTTTGAAAAGTAAGTTGGCCAGTGTAACTACAGGCACAAGGGACATAACGTCGACGTTCTCAGGTTGGTGGCGCATTGGCGATATAAGGTTTGTTAAGTATTTCTTACAGTGCCAATGTCTATGAGCGGTGATGGAAAAATAAATTAAAGCAACCTCACAAAACACTTTTTCTTTTATTTGAAAAGGCGAAGCTGTGATTTGTAGATAATTTTTTTTGCCTATATACGTTAGTTGTCTGCTATGGAATATTTTTTTAATAAAAATGTACTTTATATAAATTTATGTTTTGATTAAAGAACTAACGTTCAGACGAAATTGCTATCTAATATATAATTTCTAATCGTTATATGATCTAGACGGTAATATCTTATAATTTGAGACTATTTCGATAATTGGCCCTATGAGTCTCATTAGGCGTTATCAACTGACGTAATTGATGTTGTTACTGGAGATTGCGAAATTAAGCCTCATTCAAAATAGAGCGAAAATAACTTATTGAAGTAAGGCAATTTACTATGAATGAACTATATATATACATATATAACTAGATTCATCTCTTCAAAGAGTATCATGTGAGGGATTAAATTCGTTACCCGACATTTATAAATAGATAATACATAATTGTTGAGTGTAATTTTTCCATGTCGTGGTTACCTATAATTATGGTAACTTTTACCCTAAGACCTTGTAAACTTTTAATTTGTAATTATTAGTGTATGTCATATTGGTGATCGTAATTAAATAAATAAATGATATACGAGTACATTATCTTACACTTAATTTTTTTTTTCAAATTTAGTTTCGTTATGGCGGCCATCTCTCCATATATTTTTTTTGTTTATTTGGGAAACAAACAGTACATTTATTCTTAGAAGTATGATATTAATGTTAGCACACGTACCAGTTAAGTTTCTATTTATAACTAAAACATAACTAGAGGCGACGGACAGACATGATGGAAAAGAAAGTCATGCCGCTTACCGTCCCGGCATACGAGACAAGGCACAGTAACTGGCCAGTAACTGTTTCACATAAAAAAGTAACATTTTTGCTCATTCCATTTTTAATTTAATTTATTATTCACAAATACAATAATATTTTGACAAATGATCCAAAGTCGCAACGTAATATTTAATTGTAATAAGGACTTTGCTAATGGACTTCGGACACGAAATTAACATATAAAATATATGCCAATATTCATAAATTATAACGGTCAACAACATTATAATACATTCTGTAAATATTATAGATGTGAATAATTATCGACAGGAGAATTATGGAACGACAGCAAGGTAATACCGGAAGGCGTTACACATATATCCCATAATTGATGGTAGTGAAAATTTAACCATAAAACATTCTTCAATAAAAAAAATGAAACCTTCTTTGTTATTCCGAGCTATTTCATTGTTTATTGACGATGAATAAAAATCAATAATTTCTTTATTGAATACAGAAATTTGGTATCTTATGTCACTCGTGCTCAAAGAGTTGGAAACCGAAATGGTTCACATGATTATTCATGTGAACCATTTCGGTAAAAAGTAAAAAATAGTTCATTCGGATCAGAGCTCGCACTATATCCTCACTCCTATACTCCAATGTGACGGCAATTTGATACAACCAAATAAGTCAGATGCAGAATCCATAGCATTATAAGCTTTCCAAAGTATGAGATTTTTAAACTGAGAATTTGGTAACTCCAGATATTAATAGAAAGATACAATACCTTTCAATTAAAATACGATCTTTGCACTTATAAATTTAAAAAAATACTTACGTCTCGTGTATAGCATATTATTACACGAGTATCGGTTCAACATACTAATAGTAATTTACGCGGATATGCAACGTAACATTGTCGGCTCTCACGCTGAAGTGATCAGTCAGCGCGCCGCCACAAATTGAATCGCGTTGTAATATTCAACGCAGCACTCGCTACCCCCGCAAATTACACTACATACCCGGGGAATATGTGTTATGCAACATCGAATAGGCGTTAGATAAAACATTTTAACTTGTATTTTTAAATATTCCCACTTAAACGTTATTAATTATTTATAAATGACTTTTTTTTGTTAATTTCTTCCAAATAATTTGATTTTCCACGTTTCATTGATTTGCCGCCATACCTGAATCGTTTGACAGTTAATTATGGCTTTTTGTGAATACAACAATTTTTTTTTATTTAACTATTAATATTATTAATAGGACGGAGGAAGACTGGCTGCCATTATTAAATAGTTATTGTTAACGTACAAATATAGAAAAGGCAATGTAAATTAATTACAACATCTCGAGCCCGTCACTCAAAACGATAATTCATCCCAACTCAAGGGGTTGGTACAGGATAAAGGTTTGCTTAGGTCGAATCATGTCGAAAAGTTGGACAGGACCAAACATAAGATATTAATGAAGTAAGATAATCGATTTGTCTTCCAAGTCTAATGTTTAATAAAACCTAATACATTAACATTTTTATTAATCTTGGTCATCAATAATTAAAGATTTTTAGTCTTTTCAATTGGAACATATTGTCGTTAGAATCCACATTCCGATCGGGTGGTAACGCTTGATGGTTAATAATAATAATATTTTGATTTTATTTGATTTACATCATTAAGCTTGTAATAAAACTGATACAGTCCACACTAAAAACAGAACCCAGTATTACAAAGTATTAATATTTAATAAACACGTGATGAGTGAGTGTCAGCTAATTAGATCGAGTCTGCATTCATCCGTACCAAACTTGGAATATTTTTTGAAGAATATTATTACAGAAAACAACTTACATCACAACAATCCTATTTCTTATATACAAATATCTTTAAAAAATAAAGTAAAACATTATTGGCGTATTTTCAAAAATAGTCGAGTTGGCCTGAGAACGCGTGAATCTTAACCGATGATCGTGGGTTCAAGCCCGGGCAAGCACCACTGAATTATCATGTGCTTAATTTGTGATTATAATTCACCTCGTGCTTGACGGTGAAGGAAAACATCGTGAGAAAACCTGCATGTGTGTAATATCACTTAAATTCTGCGACATGTGTATTCTATCAACCCGCATTGGAGCAGCGTGGTGGAATACGCTCCAAACCTTCTCCTCAAAAGGGAGAGGAGACAAGCTGTTACTTTCAAAAAATAATCTAGCTATAACATTAAATTAAATTAGCCATTACATTTAAAACGATATCGATAGTCTAGTTAGACACTTCTAAATACCTTATGATAATGAAATAATCGATAAATACCAAATTAGTACCAAAGTGTTTTAAATGCTAAATGTTTTCTTCTTCGCTAGCTCATTAACGTTTAGTTAGTTGGTTAAACTTCAAAGTGTTATTATCCCTTGAAGGGATAAGGGTTTTCCTAATGAGAGGACACTATGACCCGAAATATATTAATGTTGATTAAGCCATAGACTTTGTTACAGATCTAGCGCAAAGGTCTATTGCAAGAATCTTTACATAAGACTGAGAGATCAGATTTTCAAAGACAAATGGTAAATCGTTTACGAAGGTCATAGAATCAATAATCTGCAAATACAAAATAAACAATTTAAATTAATTAAAAAAAATGGACCGCGTATGTTATTTAATTTTTTATTAAGCAAAACAGCCTGTTAACGTCCCACAGCTGGGTTAACGCCTTCTCTTTTTGAAAAGGTACAGTAGTTAGTAGCTCAAGATACTTCAATAGTTCGTCTGGTAAAGAGGCGGAATATCTACTCCCGGTTTACAAAACTGGTTGCTACGTATCAGAGTCGCCACGAATAGTTCTTAAATCCTGTCCTTATGTACAAAGATCTTGACATATTATAAGACGATACTAATATTAACATAATATTTCATACTATTTCCACCCGCGGTTTCGCTCGCGTGTAAACGTGGGGGGAGGTGTACTATGAGCAAGTGTTTCTTGGGGCTCAAACTTGCTTCATACTTAATTTCATCAAAACCGGTTTAGTGGATTAGCCGTAAAAAAGTAACAGAGTAAGTTTCGCATTTCTAAAATTAGTATCGATTTTCTGTACCAAATTAAACTTAATAAATATAGATACAAAACTTCAATATACTTACAAGCATATTTCTTTATTTTCCGAGGCCTCGTCCCAATATACTTTTTTCAACATATTTTCCGAAACTGTCGTGATTTATTGAAGGGTATAATAACATCGGTGTCGGAGCGCACCATCCCAGGTGTTTGAGTAATTGGCGAACGCCTCGTCATGACAGACGATTCGACGACAACCGATTGGTGTGGACAGGATGTGTTAGTTGATCAGTAACATAATTTATACAGGTGTTCTTTAAAGTATAATATATATAGTTTGTTTTATAAAAACAATAATTTAATATAAGTGGTATTCAAGATTAGTTTTTAAATGTGAATCTTCTTTGGACAGATTGAGAATAAAATTACAACGTCGAATTTGATTGAAACGTCAGTGTATAACGTGCATTTGTTTGAAACGTTTTCTATTTTTATATTTTTTATAGTATAAAACGAAAAAACGTCACGTAAAAAAGTAAAATAAATGTTTCTTATATCAAGCTTATCTCATTTTTTTAAAAGCCTTTTGTACAGAAGGGAGGAACTGTAATGATCCGTGTAAGATATATTCGATCTTATCAGTATTTATCTATTAATCTAATTTATAAAGCTCAGATGATTCATACCGTATACAGTAAAAAAACTACATTTAGTAGTAGATAGCACAAGAACTGAGACAGATTGATTAAAAAAAAACGGGCAATATATTCATCGAATATAACCGATTTACATTAACAATAAAGCAATAATCGAACGAAAATTCGATTAATACACCGAACTGAATATTCGAATTATTATTTCATATGGCTTCGAGTACTAATTATAAAACCCTTTGAATAACCAAAACCAAAATATGTTCGATTACAGACACAAGAGCTCCCTTAATTGAACTAATTTAATTCGTCCAAAATCTCATTACAGAATATTTTATGAATGTCCAATTCAACGACTACTACTACGGCTTTAACTCGATTTAATATCTCACCTACGCTTTTGAAATCACAATCACATCTTTGATTACAAAATTAATAAATTATTATTATTCCCGAAAATATACATCTAACTAATATACACATTTTAAAAGTATACATTATAATATATAATGAGGTACATGTATAAAATGCTAAGATCTTTGTCAAGTTTTAAATTAAAAAAAAAATTGTCTACGTTACTTAAGTTGCAGCGATATTGCACATTTTAGACAAAGTCTAGCGACATTGTATTAAGAAAACAACTCACATAAGAAGCCAATTAATTATTTCCTTCCTCGCGCGAAATAAATTTTCTTCTTACACGAAAAATAAGCAACAAACTCTGTCCACCATTTTGTTTTCAATTTAATCTAAAATGGCGGACGATGTGCGGAAATGCAGCGTGAGTAAACAGCGACATTTCTGCTATACCCTCGCGATGATTGAAGATGATTGAATGGTTGAAAATGTCTTGTAAATAAACTACAGGACGTGCAATAAAGTGTATATTTCAAATACAAACATTTAAAGTAAACAACGCGATATTTCTTCGCGCGAATTTCTTGAAAATACGCGAATAGTTTCCACGTGTCAAGTGGAACTGCATATACCTACATAGACGAACATAATATGCATTTTTTGTAAATATATACGTGAAATAGACTTGGTAAGTATAAAAATATATTTAAAGTCCATACAAACATAAAGGTTAAAGTAATAAAAAAGCAATTATTATTACTAACCAGTATTATAAGCTAACCAGATTGAATGTAAGACTTTTTTTTTAAATTAAAAAGGTTAAAAACAAGACAGGTTCGATTTTTTTTTATAACCTTTGTAAAAAGTTTTTATGTCGATATAAACCTGTTATTAATATAATAATTCTGTAATTTTTATATGAATTATTGAAACGACTTGTTTGTTAAGTTATACAATTCCAGAACCGTCATTTTTCTAATATTTAGATAGCACGGTTGACAAATACGTTAACGATTGAGTTAATACTTAACTTTGTACTTTGAAATATTTTGTATACAATTGTTGATTATTAACTTTAGTCCGTTCGTTAAAGTTGTAGAGTTGTATTTCGACTCACGTAATCGGATGAATTTCGAACCCGGGGACTTTAGCTTGACAGGTGGATGTATAGTTACAGCGCTATGGATTCCCACGAGATTACACTCAGATTGTTCCCAGTGGTATGTGCCGTTGCCTCGACTAGACTGAACGAAATTTTTATTAAATTGATAATTGTTTTATAACTGACACAATTCGATACTACTTTGATATTAATAAAGAATTGCTAACTCTTTCTATAAGTCTTCTTAAGAAAGAAGGATAAGATATGACAGTCTGATCAATTTATCCAAGATGTTTTTTTAGGCGAACGAGCAAATGGGCCACCTGATGGTAAATTCTTACCACCGCCCATAGACATTGGCGCCGTAAGAAATATTAAGCACTGCTTTCATAGCCAATGCACCACCAACCTTGGAAACTAAAATGTTACATCATGTGTGTAGTTAAACCTGCTCACTCACCCTTCAAACAGGAAAACAACAATACATAAGGGGTTTAATAACTAGTAAATGGTACCTTAGTTGGATCAAAGCTATCCTTACGGTCACATTGCCCAATAATTTTAAGAGTAATAAACAAATAAGGCTCGGATCGAAATAAAAACTCTTTTTAGTAAATAAATATTTTAAGAATCTTTGAGAAAACGTGGGTGAAAGATGAAAAACTTCCCCTTCTTAATTATCCTAAAATACATTATAGAAATAAAAATAATTGTTACGTAGCTAAATTTCGTCTAACCCGAGTCAACAATTCTTCCATTTGAACAAACGATTCAAGCATTCGACATCCCTCAAATCTGGTATCTCCATCAGGGTGCCACGTCGTAAATCACAGTGTACGGAACACCATATTAATGGTCCGAACATTTTATTGCACCCGAGAACGTTCTGCAACGATAAACGTTTAATCGCTACCGGCTCAGCTTTTTAATAACGGAGCGATTAAACTAATATACGACCCGAGTTATTATACTGTCCAAATATACGAATATCGATGCATTTGTTTGCTCAAATAACAAACTTTCGGGTGGATTTCATACGAATAGTAAAGTACGAGACAGACGATATCGAACCTTATCATAAGGGTATAAAGCCGAAAAGGCAATGTGTATGCTAATGTCCAGGTAAATTGTTTTGGTCACGTAGGTTTAATAAAAAATTAGAATGTAATTGAAGTAAATTGTTGTTTAGACTCGATGGGACTTGAAGAACCAAGTAATTTGGTAAATAAATATTTGATTACGAAGTAAATAAGATCTCATAGATACAAATGTGTAAGTTAGTAAATTGTAATAATAATAATATCCTGGGACATTATTCACACACAGCCATCTGATCCCAAATTAAGCAGAGCTTGTACTATGAAAACCAGACAACTGATACTAAAGAAAAGTGGTATATGACTCAGGACAAACAGACTTTTTCATGCACAAAAATGTCTGTCCTGGGTGGGAATCGAAGCCTCAACCTTCGGCGTGAAAGGCAAGTATCTATCAACCACGCCAACCGGTTGTCACTGTGTTGATGACCCGATTATGGCAAATGAGTGTTTTGAATTTACCCTTATTGATGTAGTTTCTCTATACAGTCAGATTTTACCAATTTTGAAGAAAAAAAAATATAATTGATCATAACGTAATCGGATAGATCGGTCGATATAATTCTAATAAGGCGCGTCACCATTTCTTTACGACACCTATTGACAGTTAAACGCTAAACAGTGTTTTCGGGCATATTTATAGAATGTAATTATTTTTAATCGAGGTTGTCGTGACTTTTTAAAGGCATTTGTATAAATGGAGAAGCTTTGTGCAACTTTAATCACCCATATGGCCTTTTTATTAGTACCCACTGACGAGCCTGCACAAAGCCCAGCTACCCACAAACCTCAGATTCTTCATCTAACAAGATAACTTAAATAAAAACAATATTCAGTATACACCAGCAACAAACTTGCTTATTAATTGCTAAAAACGTCTTACAGCTTCCGAAAGAAATGCCTCAAACCTGAGAAAAACCGGGCAAAGAAGTTGAGAATAATCTTTGGTAAATTCCATGTAAGCCAAAGCAGATTGCAAAATCTTCATTTTTCCGAATAAAAACGTAATACAAATGTTTTAGAAATGACTAAGAAAAAATAAGAAAATTGAGAGACACACATTTCTTTAAGTGGCGGTGAAAATGCTACGCGAAATTGCGATCAAACAGAATAATAGACAATCTTTACGAGTAATAAATTATTCAATTCCCATCAAGAAATAATAATATACTAAAACGTTGTAAAGATATATATTTTTATTTTTCAATGAACAATAGATTCGACGAGAAGGAATTACTTTTTATTGCTAAGCTGTGTCGAGAGGCCGTGGCCGGATTTTGTTGTGAAAAATGTTCGATATAAATTTTATAATAACAGATTTATTTTAAGTATACCTTAAGGATGCTTGGAAGATTATTTATAAATAATAACGATATTTTTAAGATAATAATCAAAATGATAAAGGAATATCGTTACCTTTACTTTACTTTTTTTTTAAAACCTTATATATAAATATATCAGGCTTATTATTCAATAAAAGATGAAAGAAGCCATTCTGGGTAGGCATCACCCGCTCATCACTTTTTTTATACTATAGGTAGGTGGACGTGCATGTGGGCCATCTGATGGTTAGTGGTCACCAACGCCCATAGAGATGGTAAAAAATGTTAACCATCGCTTACATCGCCAATGCGCCACCAACCTGGGGAACTAAGATGTTATGTCCCTTGTGCCTGTAATTACATTGGCTCACTCACCCTTCAAACCGGAACACAACAGTTAGTGACATCTTCATGACTTGCATAATTAAATAATGAATAACAGACAAGTACTGTTTCATTTATTTAAGTTTCAATAATACATTTCAAGAATGAAAGTTAAGTATACATTAATCTTTACGTTTGACATTTAAAAAAAAAACTGATGATTTTTTGTTACTTTTAATTTGATAAGATTGAATCTAGGAGTGCTATGTACACTTGTAATTGACATACATACTAGATATACTATTATTGTTTTATAAATTCATTTTTTCGATGCTTCATATGTATGTTGTAAGTGTGCTTTTACAAATAAATAAATATTCAAAGCTGTGTAGCTGTATGTTGAAAAGGAAGATAACGCAAGGAAACATTTTAAAATGTCCTCAAAAAAAAGTATGACAAGATAAAATACCGTGTTTTACGCCAATTTAAATAACGTCACCGACCTTTTAACTCAGTGCATGGAAAGATTACGAACACAAAGGGATGGAATCGTGATTCGCCCTACGTGCCCGTGCGGGTCCTTACCTGAAACAAAGCGAAATATTTTATAAGTTACGTGTAGGCAATTCACACAGAGCATGATATTTTTAGAAGTGGATCGCGCGATTTGCTTATACATTTTGTTTATTTATATGAAATTGATATTATAAAAAAATATATCTGCTCCGCTTTTTTTCGTCATTTCTCTTATTATTTATTGACAATTAATAAGTAAAACTAGTATTAATAAAGAAAAAAAAATGTAAATATAATTCGACGTTATCTTTTTTGTTTGTGATGTAACATACATATTTTTTTATGTTGTAGCCTGAGTAGCCATGAGCGAGAAAACTTAATGTCATTTATTAGAGTAAAAAGTTTGTATATAATTTTTTTTATTTTTAGAAACTCCTCAGTCCTTAGTTCGCTTTAATCGATATAAATCTCAGAGATTGAGTTAACACGAAGAAGTTAACACGATCGCCTACACTGTGACTATTTATCTTACTTCTTATTCTATGGTAGCAAACTGCTACAGGTATACGGAAATGACGTCACGTGTTCTAACAATGCATGGCAATAGGATGTGGCTATTTCAGACGCGATGTGAGCTATTTATTTCTTAAAATAGTGACGTATAGGTTTGCAAGGGGACAGATGGAATTAAAAAGATTACATCTGACAATTTACGAGTATTCTACTGTGATGTACTGTGTGTGCCTACCAAAATTTAGGCATCAATACATAAACACAAATATAATAACTAAAAGGGTATGTACATATGTAATATAATAATCAGTATATAATATATAATTGCAATAATTTTCAGTACGAAATTACACTGTAAAGCTGTTTTATCTTGGAGTTAGCAATTAAAACCGCACGTGTCGATTCTACGCTCGCGTGCTCCCGAATCGGGTCAATAATTGCCTATTACTAAGAACAAAGTTAAACAGAAATGGCATACATACACTGCGTTAAAATTAATTATCTTATATTATAATTACTATCTTTGATCATTAATTATTATAATAAACAATGATTAGAACAAATAATGAAAGATACTGATACCATTTAACCAAAGTCCCTGTTCTAAGGGCCCTTACGTAAGTATTAAAACAAAGATTTCGTAAACAGGGACATATTCAGAACGCAAATGGCGCCCAATGGCCGTTTAATATTTAATGCGCGACGGGGGTTGTTTAAGAGTGCATTATGGAAAAAAAACACATTGCACGCGAGGAACTTCCATCAAATATAGCGCTTAACATCGCTATCAAATCGCTTGTTACCAAAAACCATCACCCTACTAGATTAAACTATAAAATTAAACACCACTAAAGCACTTAAGGGCTCAGGATATAATCGCTCGGTAATAATCTCGAGTGAAATTAGATATTAAAATACCTTTATAACGTCGTAAGTACAAAAAAAAATTAGAATTTCAAATAAGTAGATCGCTGCTAATACCTTTGTGCCGGTAGAATCTACAAACGCGCAATCAAGAGCTTAAGTTGGCAACATTTTTTTTATTTTTATAATATGAATTTTGTTATCCCGTATTAAAACGACGAAGAGACGAGATGCTTTAGGGAGATTGAAAATGACTAAATAAATAAACCACGTAGGTGACAGCGAAGATCGCGTGTTCGAATCCGAGGCAGGATAGCTGAGCATATGATCACGTGCTTGGCGGTGAACCAATAAATATATGTCCACCAATCTACGCTGGAACACCAAAATGGTATGCTGCTCAACCCCATTTCATTTTGTGGACGTATATTAGGTACTTGAGGGACGCATAATCTATTTAAAATATAAAAGAGATGATGGATTCTTATAACAGAAATTTTAGTTACTACGCACTTTAATTAATAGTCACTTTGGTAAACTCTTGTCAAATATTATCTTCCATTCAACGTAGGGTGTAAATAAAATTGTATCCGATAAAAACCTACCAATTTAAGTAGGTTACGTAATTTATATTTTACAATTCATTAATTATATATCTTGTCGTAGCTCTGTGTTTGTGGTGGATAATGAACGCAAAGGCTGGTCGATTCGACCGGGTTGTTATCGTGAGTGGGTTTGAGAGTTGACGGGTTGGTTGGAGCGGGCGCGAATTGCACTGTAAACACAACGCTCAAACGCTATGGGTTATACGCGCTTGGTAACCGAGAAATAGCGTTCGAATTTTAAATTATATCCGTGTAATTAAATTTTATAAAAATATTCGCTTAGTTAATTTAGTGATTTCGTTTTGATGTTTCTTGTAATTAAATCAAATAAATTATTACATTTATTTTCGTTTAATAGACTTTGTGTGTCTGTGACAGATTTTAAATGCTGCTGAAATGTAGGTATTTAAAATAAATTGTTTCTGCTATAGGAATTTATAAAATATATAATAAAATTTGTTTAGAATAATATTTTTCTCTATAATTTAATTAAATTATAATTTACTTTTAAGTGTTTTTATAAATTATGTCACATTATAAGACTAAAATTACACATATGAGAAAGATTATTTATAACAATACTAGGCTTCAAAGGGTCATCAGATAACAATCATAAAACTAATTCATTAAGCAATTAAGCTTATATTGATCCAATCAAATTGACCATAAAACAAAGTCCTTTACAAACCAACCAATCAATTGTCTGCAGCAGTTGTCATACCTCACCGTCACCACCGTTAACCACACAATAAAAGCTTCTTTAAAATTTGATTTCTAACAACAAATACAAAAAAAACAACGATCACTATATTATTAGTAAGTTGAAAAGATCGCAATGACCTTGGCATTGAAAAATTAATTCGATAAGAAAATAATCCCACACGATACATTATCAACAGGCGAAATCATATAAAGATAAGATTTTTTGAAACTCAAACAAATCTATATAAAATAATAACTGACGTATCAACGGACAGCCCTACTTATGGCACCGTGAAAATTTGCATACGAGTTATTTTTACAGTTGGTAAGAACTAAGGAAGAATTTCTGAAAATGTAACCATTAAGTGATAAAGGGAATGAACGTTTGTACGAAAAACGATCATTTTATAATAACAATACATAAGGTAAAGCGCTAGTGTATATATGTTCGTATAAAAAGAAATCGCCAGATTTATCGTAAAAATAAAAAATATTTAAGAAAATCCAAGATGACTTAACAAGATCATCTTGAATATTATAAAAAATACGAAGAGTACATATTATTTTACAGCTGTATTATGTTTAAATAAGTTTCGTTTTAATTTTAGGATCTTCTAGCAGGATTCTGGGTTAAATCGGATTTGACCATCCTCGGATTTCATGACCTCGAATTGATTCTATCGATGACGTCTTCTAGTCGAAGGGACCTTCTGGTTGATCAGCCATTAAGTCATCAATTCTTGGAATTAATTGACGAATACAGCTCATTAGCACGTGGAAGTGCTAGTACGTCGTCCATGCCCTTTGTGCGGGCGGCGCAGGGCGCAGGACGCCGATCGATAACAATCACGGCCCGCTCTTTGTTCTCACACACCCTGTATTTACTTCCCGTTCAACGTTCACTGTTCACTTTGCTTTATAGTTACTGTTTATACCACTTCAGAGAAAGTCTGCTGTGAACTATTGTCCACGTCGGTTAGGTCAAAGCGTTCTGTGTGTTCGGAGAGGAGAATTTATTTGTATCTTGAAGAGTAAACTTCTGTATTTAATTCCAATCATTTATTTGGACTCGGATCTTTTCTTTGTTACAATTTACTTTGGAGAAATCATTATGTGAGCACGTTTTTGTTCAACTTCCCTTCAAGTCTGATGATTATTATCTAGTCATTAACGTAAATGGGTAAGTAGTTAAACTAGGTCGAGCTGATTGTAAACATTATTGTACTGGAATTAGTTATTATTAATGACGATAATGTATTTCATGATACCAAAAACAATTCTACTATTCAAATTATAACAATAGTCTTTATATCGAATGTTTATTGACAGACTAATGATCAATAAAACTTTAAAAGTAGGTTTATAGACATTTAGTAATATAACATTCATATTCGTCTTTAGTAGTTACCCATTTAACGCATTGGCTTATTTATTTATTTAAAAGTAATGATAATATATTTGCCAATCGTCCTCTGTGCCATTTTTTGAAATTTTGCTCTTGCTAAAACCACTTGATTCTGTGAATTCTTAGAGTTAACTTTCTACATATTTGAACAAATTAATCGCTTAGTACAATTACTGTATTTTGACTAACCAAACAGTACAAGACGCGAGCTCGAAATCAAACAAAAGACACATAGTCAAGTTGAAACTAAGTATTTGCCAAGCAATTATAGTTCTAATTGTTTGAGAATACCAAATAGTTGGACAACGTTATCTACTAAGAATAGGGTTGTTTCGAGTTTGTTGGTTTAAATTCATTTCAAATGAATCATGTTTACTTTTTAATCGTCACCAGCTTTTTCTTGGGATTCCGTCGCGTGAAATCGTTTCTATTATATTGTATTGCGATGCCATTAGCCTATAAAAAGTCCGTTAACGACTAGACATTCGTGTCACAAAATTCTTACAGATCAATGAAAAACTATGTAATTGCTTAAATGATTTATATGAATCGGCGTATCAGTAGAGACGTTAGGTAAATCCATCTTATGTAATAATTCAAACGTATTTTTTTTTCCTTTTCTGGCCTGTATCTACCCTATTTGAACGCAAAATATTCTACCAATGTCAGTCACGTATAAAATAGATAGATATTTCTACTGATGGTAGAGCATTGTGCAAGCTCGTCTGGGTAGGTACTACCCACTCATCAGATATTCTGCCGCAAAACTGCATTACTTGGTATTGTTGTGTTCCGGTTTGAAGGGTGAGTAAGCCAGTGTAATTACAAGCACAAGGGACATAAGATCGTAGTTCCCAAGGTTGGTGGCGCATGGGCGATTTAAGCGGTGGGCAACATTTCTTACAATGCCAATGTCTAAGGGCGTTGGTGAGCACTTACCATCAGGTGGCCCATATGCTCTTCCACCTTCCTTTTCTATAAAAAAAAAGATGACATATGATATGGGATTATTCGGTTTCAAATTTTGAATCCTTTAATGATGAAGAGTGAAAACTACGTCATTCTACAGTAGATGTCTAGAAAAATATTATAATTTAATTTAAAAAAAAAACGTAATTAAATTTAACGGCGATCCGTCGATGACGTCCAACCGCGATGTATGGCTGTCCGTTTAACCGTTTGACGTTCCCCCAGTGACATAACAACAAAAAGTCTGCTATCACTCTCGTCTCAAATTTAATAGTCTAAATCGATGACGGCGCCACAGTCTCGCCGTCATATGCATAAACTGTGCGGTTAATATTATAGATTATGAAATGATTTTTACGAATCGATCGGTTGAAATAATTAAATTAAATTATAATTTAAGCTTTAATTTTTTTGAGTGGTTGTTTTTTACAGTTTTCAAAACATCGTATGTAGGTTAAGGTAATAAGTATAATGAAATAAACATAATTATGGACAAACATCGTACAGTCCACTTAACAAGTATAATTTGTCAAGAAACTTTTGTTGGCTCACTTAAATGATGCATGACAAGTGGACCTAGACAAAGTTACGGCGATTGTCGATTTCGTTTGTAGACAGAACAAAATGTATAGAAATAAACTATATGTATGATGATTTATCACGTGATCAGCTATTGACGTATTGTATTGGATAATTTAGAAGAGAGAAGTTCGAAATCGCGTCGACAATTTTCGAATGCACTTTGTCTAGCGCCCCTAATTATACACCGATTGTTACGTCACGGCGATCGACCACTTAGCGATAAAATGACGTCAGACATTTGCATGACAGGCGGGGGAACAGATTATAATTAACGGACTTCAAACAGTTTGACTCGGAGACATAACCTCTTTGCATCACTTTTATAGCACGACTACCTTTAACCATATACATATATTTATATGTTCTGCAGCCGGATCGGACATACATATATTGGAACCATTTATCAAACAAAACTTAATTTTACGTTTAAGGGGTAATAAGTTTTTGTGTATTGCTATTGGTAAATATATCTGAGTTAGTTATATTTTTTAAGGATTTTTTTATTCGATATGATAAATGAGTCCAAGCTAGATCAACTCACTGTTTTTTCATTGCATCACTCATCCTTATCCTGATTGTCACGCCATCTCGAATTAGCTCTCTCTAAGTCAACAGACTTGCATTTCTTTGCAAAGTTTTAAATTGATACTACAATTGGAGCGAGTTGTGAGCGAGGTTCAAGCGAGTTAGGGAAAATTGCAAAATGAAAATGTATTGATTTACAAATGCGCAGTAATTTACCTTAATTAGTAAACTAACCCCTACCCATTATTCGAAACTATAAGCTATTAAAAATTATAATTACATAATAATGAATGCAAATAAAATATTCATAACAAAAATTTAATCGTTAGCAGGTATGTTCTTTATATCTCGAAACAAAAAACAAACGTAATTACTCACAAACTCATTTAATTATACATTTTAGTAAACAAACTAGAAATACTCGGAAATGAAACAATTACATTCAACAAACAACGTCACAAATATAAATAATGAAATATTTTCAACGCTGAAATTGAGATAAATGGAACGATTTCTATTTATGAGACCAAATTAAAAAGCTCTTAATCTTGGCATGTGTTCGACCGGACGTTGGTGTAAGAGTGCGCGCAAACAGTGCCATTACATAACGCACGTGTTATATCTAACCTCTGGATACTTCATTGATCATTATCCATACTAATATTATTAAATTGAATCTGTTTGTTCAGGTGGACTGGCAAATCACGTGGTGGTACGTAGACACTACCCCTTACAGACATAGGCGCTGTTAGAAATATTAACTATTCCTTACCTCACCAATGCACCAATAACCTTGGGAACTGTTCCTTGTGTCTGAAATTACACTGGCTCAGTCACCCTTCAAATTGGAAGACAGTAATACTAAGCACTGCTCTTTAGCGGTAGAATAATTAATTGATGAGAGGGTGGTTGGTGTCTACCCAGACGGGGTTGCACAAACCCCAACAACCGTGTAATTATGTAAATGTATATAATAATATTCCTTTATAAAATATAATGCATCTAATATGCTTTTAAACACAACTAAAAAAATATATAAGAATGTTTTATATATAAGAAGTTATATAGCGAATATTATAAGAATACAAAAAAACTTTTTTTTTGACAAAACGTAAATTTGATTTTTCTTTTTATATAATAAGATCGCATTCTTCGGGCCTAGCATGTACAAAGATGTATTAAAAATATATAATTTATTACATATGCCTTAATTTAAGAGTAACAAGTACGACTAGCCGTCTGAGATATTATAGTGTCCAAGTGCCAACGCACCGACGACCTTACAAGCTTTTCTAGGCACAAGAGATTAGCACTGCCGTCTACCTAACTCTTGGCAGCTACTGAAAATCAACAACGTTTTATTTGTCAGATTTAGGGCTTAATCTGGGACCTCTAAAGCCTTATAAGCTTATATATAAACGCGACAATTAGATGTCGAGTTGGGATGAGTATGGAAAAACAAAATTACAAATCCATTTCAACGATTTTATAACAATCGAACAAATTATACGAATGGCAGCCGAACCAATCATTTTACTGCTAATATGTACATATTTAAATATAAGAATAGCTAATAAAATAATTTTAAACTACTTAAGTAACTAACGTTCTCACGGCTATAAAAACACTATTATGATTGCCTTTAGAAATTACTCTGAATAAATTAACAGTTATTATTATTACACGATAGCATATACAGTTGCTTTAAAATAATAAAAGCGTATACATTGTTATGGAATACATTATCAAACATTTTGTTTTGTTTGATAAATCCGTAGCCTCCTCCTCCTCTCCCTTTTTTGAGGAGCAGGTTTGGATCTTATTCCACCACGTTTGATAAATAATATATAATAAATAATTATTTATTGGACAAATCGAATTGTCTTGTCTAAATTGTTATAATACTACATTAAGAGCTTCATGCGCGGAAAAAATGCGTTTTCAGACCTACACACACTAGATTTATTTATCAGTGTTATGTTAGTGATTGAATGAATTTTAAAACATAACGGGTGCAATGGATTTTGTTACGAAAAGATTTTCTAAATTTCGACAGAACATTTATTTATAAATATATAGATTATCTATTTGAGAAATGTTTATTAATTTATATCCTCTACCCAATTATTTATTTTTTTTACTTAAAAAATACTGCACATAGGCTAAGCTAATTTTTTTATTCGAAAAGTACAAATTAATGTAATATATTTGGAATTAATGTTACAATATATATTTATTCATATCTGTGGTTATATAAAAAAACAACGCATATATATTATAATTCACAAAATATTAAGAAACATATGTAAAATTTATCTTAGCAACATCTATAACTATGCTTGTACAGCATCAATTATCGAGATTATGTTATTTTTGGCGAGCAAGTGAAACGATTTTACGATTCGCAGTGGAAACGAAACACTCGTGTAACATCAACCAGCCACGTGTACCGGCCAAACTAACAGTAACTACGATTTTTAAACTCAAACTGTTAAAATTCTATCCTACATGAAAATTTCAAGTTCTTCAGACGCGATGAAAGTAACAATCCAAGATCGATCGCAACGTAATCATTCACACTGATACTTGTTCTTAATTGTACAATCTTTTTATAGCCAATCTTAACTTATCTAGCTCGCGAACGCGGCTTCGGAAGCAATTCTTAGATAGGTAGTAGCGTAACGTGTTAAGTCAGCTTATATCTGTATTCCTGGCTTCATCCAAATACGTTTTGTTTTGTTTCATTGTGATTGAGAAACGAAAATCTAAGCATAAAAATCTTTTATATTTATAATATTAGTGTTATCTAGACTTGTCAAATGACGATTCATAAGTGATTGTAAATGTCAATAGCCGAGATGACCCAGTGGTAAGAATGCGTGAATCTTAACCGATGATCGTGTGTTCAAACCCGGGCAAGCACCATTGAATTTTCATGTGCTTCATTTGTGATTATAATATATTGTGTCTTATTTCACTAAATTTCTACCACATGTGGTGGAATAAGCTCCATACCTTCTCCTCAAAAAGGGAAGGAGGCCTTAGCCCAGCAGTGGGACATTCACAGGCTGTTACTGTAAGTGCTTGTAAGAAAAAGTATACTTGTTTTATGAAATGTGGACCAATTATTTGGCACAATGATCAGACTTACAAAGTCTATAGTACCTCATTAGTAATAATTTGCAGTCACTCGACTAATTTTGTGTGGTTCAATTTCTTTAGTTATTTCTATTTAGTTAAAAAAAATTAAAATCGAATATTTTTTATTTATTTTAAATTAATATAAGCCAGTAACATGACGATTCAAAAGTACTTATAATTGACTACTTGTTACAGAATATTCAGTTTTTATTTTTAAAGTAGAGAAAGAGCGACAGGTCTTGTGGTTAGAACTCGTTAATCTTAAACGAAGATTGGCGTTCCAAACCCGGGGAACACCACTGAATATTCGTGTGCTTACTTTGTGTGCGTCAGATAAAGTTCTTCCACATATGCAGCCAACCTTCAATAAAGAGAAGCGAAGACATTCGTCCAGCAATTCGATATTTATTGTTTATTTTGGCTGTAACTTTATTGCGTCTGAAACTCGAGTCGTTATCCGCTCATTAGGCGCTATTTGTGGTATGTTCGAACTATACAGCATTTCTTCAACTTGTTATACGAAAAATAACATCGCGATCGAATGTTATAGACTAACTTTTATATTATATAGTAAAAGTATAAACGATATAAAAGCCTCCTAATTTTTCACGAAATAAAATAAATCTCTCTTATTAAATTTAATGTCAAAACGTCTAACGACTGTTTGCAGAAGTCATGAAAAATTCATCTGGTATTGGACGTGATGATCACAATGTCCTCACGACAGTATTTCGGTACAACAATTTAAGGACCATTCAGTTCGTTAGATATATTACTAGTGTGCACAAATGGGTGTCAGTGTTACTAGAACTATACCTGTACTTACAAAAACAAACACATGCATAGAGACACACACACAGACGCCATTATATTTCTAGATCAAATTATTAGCATTAATGAAAACCGCGGCAATTAGATTTGCTTATATATATAAATTTTATTATTATTATAACAGTAGGTTAAGAAAATATTATATATGTCTTGTTATGGAGGAGCGTGGTCTTTTAATTATTCCATGCTTGCTTAAAAGGAGACCTCAACCACAAATAATACTGAGTCAAACTGCTTATTGGGAAAAAAAATTAAGGACATTCTGAACCCCGGGAGTGTACCACCACCCAGTAGACCCGCGGAATTTATCACAATACGACTAATGAAGACGTTAGTAACAAACGTATCAGTTAAAGGCTAAAGAACAGCTTTATGTGTTGTGTTACAAATATGAGAAGTAAGCGAGTGTTTGCATTTACTTGCACAATGGACATAATAGCTCAGATTCCGCTCACAGCACGTTCGCCTGGTAGGCTTATCATCAGTTATTCTACCGTCAAACAATCACTCTTTGTGTTGCACGGTATGCCAGGCGAGCGTAGTAAGCCACTGTAATTAGATACACAAGGGAAATATTAACTAAGATTAAATCAAAGAGTTAAGTTACATATCTCATTGCCTGTCATAGCACTTAATGCCCCAATTCTGAGCAAAGATCTTCCGTTTAGGAGTCAGCTTAGAATTCAATTCACCATACTCTAAATAATTACAATACATTTCAAAGAATTGTAAACATATAATTATTATTTGAATATGTTCATTTAGTTCCAGTGCCTAAAGCTAAGCATATAAAAATATTCTTTATTCACGCAGTCTTTATAAAAGTACTTAAACGATCAGGACAATTACAGAATTAAATTAAATGTTAACATGAAAACTGTTTTCGTAATGTTCATGCTACCGCGAAGAACCGGTAAGTAATTTAGTTTTATTATTTTATCGAAATATATTATTATTTATCTATATTTTATTGAGTAATGAGCCTTAATTATCTGTGCTTTTTTTAACTTATATAATATCTTGTCCCAGGAAGAATATACTGACATAGCGGATTCGGAAACATGGTTCTTTAATAATAAAGTATAGTAGACGACTTTTTTAAATTCAAAGTGTATATAATATAATATGTAAATAAATAGAACGGTAACAGCCTGTAAATATCCCACTGCTGGGCTAAGGCCTCTTCTCCCTTTTTAAGGAGAAGGTTTTGGAGCTTATTCCACCACGCTGCTCCAATGCGGATTGGTGGAATACACATGTGGCAGAATTTCAGTGAAATTAGACACATGCAGGTTTCCTCACGATGTTCCTTCACGATGAATTATAATCACAAATTAAGCACATGGAAGACTTCAGTGGTGCTTGCCCGGGTTTGAATCCACGATCATCGGTTAAGATTCACGCGGTCTTACCACTGGGCCATCTCGGCTTTTTTTTCTCTACTTTAAAAATAAAAATCTAATATTCTGTAATAAGTAGTCAATTATAAGTACTTTTGAATCGTCATGAAAAGAAATAGAATAACTTTCCATTTATAAAAACATTGTACTATCAATTATTCGGCACAAACGTCTGGCCGGAACTTAAGTCGTTAGGCGGTCATTAGTTTCGGATTGCGACCCGACAATCAATTCCATAGTATTTACCGGAATTGTTTCTACTTATTTGGCATATCTTATATATACCTGAAATACTTATATACATAACTATAAAGACATAGAATGTATAAATTTAATTACAGTTAAAGAGCTCGGGATATTTGATATCAATCGACTTGTTTTGGCCGCTTATGACATATATATATATATAATATAATATGAAGGCGTAAGTAACGATAAGATGTAAGATTTATATTGAACATTATCACACAGAAAATCGACTTGTAATTTTAACACAAGTAGTAGTATACTACAAGTATTAAATTAAAAGTAATAAAATTAATAAATTTCATAAAAAAAAACTTAAATCTGGTTTCTATTAAAATATTAAATCATCACATTCTAAATAAACACATAAGAAGAATACTACATAAGTAGTGATGAATATTAAGTATGTATCATTATATTTATGAAGATAATACTTTGTACAAAACAAGGCATTCTTTTTTTAAATATAAAAAAAATAGTTGTGATATATAAAATACTGCAAAACAGATAGCTGCTATAACGTGTTTATAATAAAATTATAAACCAGTGTTGTAATTAACGAACGTTTGTTATCACAAAATACCCTTCAAAGGCACTCGACGACTTATGTTTAACTGTATTAAAATCTGACGAAATTACATAACGCTACAAGTAAATTTCGTTGTTATTATAAACTTTATCCCGTTCAAATTGAGTTCAATTTGCAATAAAATATCAGGCACTGTTACGTCAATAGGAAAATCTCATCGAGGATTTTTGAACGAGCGGAATGAGTGAGGGTTTGTCGAAGGAATATTGAATCTTTGTAATACTGTGTTAGGCATTGTAGGACGGGATAAAGGCGCTAAACCTATCCATTGAAATAGGTTCTTTATTGAAACCGGCGCTCGACTTCGACGTCTTTATCTAAAATGTATTGTATTGATATTGGTATACTTATGCGTATTAATTTATTAGTCATAGTGTAATGTTTAATTAATGTATTACACTCATTGTCATTATCACACTACGACAGATGAAACTTCATAACAGACAAAAAGGCAAGAGGAACTCACGATAAGTTAATTCTTTATATATAGTTTTGCTTCTTTTCAACAATTAATTAAGGTATATAATTGAAATCACAAAAGTACATAATTCGATACATAGTAGTTTTCGCAATTATAGACATATAATTAGTGGTAAGGTATTTAAGAGGGAACTTCTGTAGGATCCACGCGTTTTACACACTTCGGTAGGCGGGCTCGAATCGTTGATAAGGTTGCAAAACTAATTAGACCTAATGTGTCACCAGGTCGCCCTTGACACGACGGCTTGCCCTGACGTAACCGTAAAAGCGACCGACACTATCGTTACATATAATGTAAATATAAATCAATCAAATTTAAAACAAATAAATAATTTTTTTTTTTTATTAAGGAGCATCAGTAGTCACTATACGCACACATGTAATAATAAAAATGAATGTGTTTTTACATAAGTGTATTTGTATTACACATTATAACATAAGCAATATTTTTTATAAAACTAAAATACTAAAAATGCTAACTAAAATAATTAAAAATAAATAAATAATAATAATTAATAACATTGAAAAATAAAGCTATAAATATTCCAATTAACGAGTGCACTAATTTCATTTATCACATTAATAACATATAACAAAATAATTTAAATAAAAAAACAATAAAAAGCAATTAATAAAAAATTTAAGACTAATAAGTATTTTTGAATAATCGTTTCACAAAATAAAGTTACCACCGGCTCGCAATACATATCCTACCGAGAAGAACCAGCAAGAAACTCCGTAGTTACTTAATTCCTATAATTAAATGAAATAAGCTATTTAATTATATGTTTATATCTTATATGAATAATACTAATAAGTATGAAACTGTCTGTCTGTTTTTCTATCTTCTCAAGGCTCGAATTATTATCGCGAATAGCACACAGTTTATTTGAGATGAAAAATTTAAGACAAATTTCAACCGAACCAAATCGCATTTAATGTCTATAAAATACGCGTTAAGTGCATTAAATTCGAATGTAAACTATAAATAGAGATATATTACGTATACCCGACTATTTTATTTATTGTTTATTTTATCTGATGATGGTCAATTCGAAGGAATGTTCTCACATTCATTACCATAAAATACTAACTACGAAATAAACACAATAAAAACGACTGCCCTTCTCCAAGAAGACTAACTGTGCTGGATTGCAGTATTATAGTGGACAAGTGTGATCGCACAGGCATAAGTCGGAAAGAGTTCAGGCCAAGGAACAGATTTAGGTGATTTTCAATGCATATGGACGTACATACATATGTCCTTTAAAATTTCAGACTGCGGGATTTTGAAAATATAATGGCAAAACCCAATAACTTCACTGAACCGACCCGGAATTTGAACTCGGGATCTACTGCCTTATAAGCTACTATAGACCAACGAAGCAGTCGTCAAAACAACAATGAACGAACGGAATAATTTCACATACCAAACTTTATTGCTTTCATTGACGTAAACAAATAATAATAGAATATTTTTATTAAAAAAAATGTACATTGTTATATTTTTTCACGTTTTTTATTACACTAAAATTAAAGTAAGTTTGGTGTCGTATTTCATTATCGTCCCTCCCAATTAATGTGACAAATCCTAAATGAGGTTTCTTGCACCTCGACCACTCAAATAATTGCTATGAAAAGCAGTCTGAGATAATCCACTCAGACGACGGGCGACGCCTCGAGTTATGCTTTACAAATTATACTTATCGTTTATAAAACATGTTATAAAAGTAAATAATCCCAGGCTTATAATAATATATATAAAAATAATAAATAACGCTCTTCGAATAATTTTTTTTTTTTGTTATTTATTATTAAAATAATTTCACGTGTTTCACGTTAAAATTCCAATGTTGCGATTTTGCGCTGGAATTCTGAAACGTTCGTTGATTACGTCAAGCGAAAGTGCGCCGTCCTATCGAGTCTGAAGGACGAAAATTCTACGGATATTTGAACGATTATATTTTTAACGCGTTTTTAAGATTCGAATTCCAACTCCGGGATTTTAGATGAAGTATCCGTGCGATTTCGGGACTCGTGATATTTATGAGCGGATGTGAGGCCTATATCTCATAACTCGAGACTGACAGACGCGCTAACACGAAAATTATTAGGGAGATTACAAACATTCGTGACACAAATAAGATATACATAATAACATTCATACATGTAGTCGAATTCTATATAAAATCGCTTCGTTGGTCTAGTGGCTGGTAAATAAAGCAGCATATGGCGAGATCGAATCTTGTTCGGACCAATACGAGATGCTGACTTCTCCTGTCAGATAAATTATGTCAATGGCAACGCGGAGTTAGTAAATCGGCAGTGCTACCTACATTGCCTCGGAAGGCACGTAAAGCCGTGGATTAATCTCACCTGTCACCTGTATGTATCGGATTGTAGAAGAGATAGTGCACGCACACATACATACTTTTGTATTATTATATATGTATATTGCCAACTTGGCTAATCTCTAACGAGATCGGCCGTCACGGCCGAAATCCGACCAGAGCTCTCTGTCATAAGTAAACTCAAAAAATAAAACTGAAGAAACTTTTCTATACGTTTTTAACTCATGTCACAGTATGACGGCTGTCTTCACTGTCGCATCACACGTCTCCGTCATAAAATCGTTTCTCCAGACTGACTATCAATGCACTGCCAAAATTACTGAATATAGAAAGTTGAATTTCAAAACATAATAGTAATTCTAGGCAAGCGCGCTCCATCTTAGACTGTATCTCACTTTCCATCAGGTGTGATAACAGTCAAGCGCTAGCCTATATATTAAAAAAAAAAAAAGTTAAATAAACATCATGTTAGCGATTTTTATTTTTGTTGCCTCTTCTACAGTATCTATGTATGACTTTTAACCGTACGAAGCCGGGACGGGCAGCTAGTTACATTTTATATTTATATACAGCCAGATACATTTTATACAAAGTAATCGTACGTTACCCAATTTAGCCGAGCAGTAGTCGGCATAATATAAGTGAAAGTTATTTTAAAAGTGTTACTAACATTTACGAGATGGCTTAGTGGATCTTTACAAAAGATTGCGGGTCGAAATTAGAGCAAGCGAGAACTGTTACGAAAAAATATTGTATTTTATACAATTCTGACATTTGTAAGTAATAAGAGGCGGCCCTTGCCGATCATTTACGAGGTACTTAATTTTGCTAAGAAAATCATTTATAATAGTGCGACAGTCGTTGGTCTGTGCGAGTCCTAAATTAACTGCGCGAAGGTCGACTGTTATTTTCGTTAAAACGTTGATGCGGTCCGTACAAGCAAAGCAATCTAGATGATTCTCATAAACTTTTTTTATATTTAGCGCGTATCGTTTCACCTCTGTGACACGGTGAAAGTCAAATCGAAAATAGGCATGTACGTTACAGGCAGACTGCGTGTGTACCTACACACCTACGTGACTACTGCAACGTTACGTGTATTGAAACGGTACTCTGTGTCAACAGTACTATTGTCATTATTATATAGTTATTTGTTTTTTTTACTTTTGTGTTATGTGTTATGAGTGATAGTTGCAAATACAGACATTCTGTGTGTATGTAAAATTGTATACATTTTAGTGAAAAGTTTTAATTTATTATATGCCATAAAAACTTTTAATTTAGATACATATACAAATAAATAATTTATTTATTAATAACTTAGTTGTGTATGTATGTAGCACGTTAATCCTATGATTTTTTTTTATTATGAAATGTATAAAAAATTATCAAAATGATAATGTTAATAATAACGAGTGCAAGAAAATATTCTAAGTATGCCAGAACATCGCATAGGTTTTTAATAGGCCGTTTATCTAATCCTAATAAAGCTTAGGCACCGTTAGCTGTCAAAGCATATATGTTCCCTCCATAAGGCGCCACCGTGTCAACGACCCCGCGAATCTTGTCGCCCATAAGAGACAGGTTTTTTATTTTATATTTAACTAGCGAGCCGCCCGACATCGCACGGGCAGATAAGTAAATAGACATACAGTGATTTTTCTTATTGAACTGTTTGAGAGGAAAATTTAATTTTTTTTTTCGTATTAGCCGCTTAAGTGCCTACTGGCTAGGTACACTAGACACGCAATGATGATGACCTCCTGACCGATATCGGCCACGGCGGCCAATCTCAAGAGAGATTAGCAAACTGCGCAGATCATATTACACGCAAGTGTGTACGCGAACATATATGCATTCTCTATTCTCCCACTTTTATAATCCGATGTGACGACACTCCGACACGAATGAAAAGAGTTTCAGGCGCAGGACCAACTGTTACGTGCTTTTTCAACTGCCAGACTCCGGGCTGCTGCTGAGAATCTTCGACAGAAAAAACTAATAACTTTTTATTGGTCCGACATTGGTTTTGGACCCAGGACCTCGGGATCTGCGACCTTCCGATCTAGCCACTAGACCAACGAGGTAGAGAACAAACAATAGCTAAGTACTATTACGACGTCGCCGAGGTGTTAATGTTTCAAAATTTTTAATTATCGATTTACGCAGAGCATACATACCATGAACATTATTTTTTTTGTGCAAATTGACTAGTGCAAAAAATATTTGTCATATAACATATACATGAATCTATCCTCATAACAGTTTCCGAGATTCGCACGAACATACAAAATGACCGATAGCTTTAATTCATATATATCAATATGCGGTGATGACTGTTGCAAATATCCTGGTAGAAATAGTGAGAAGCAGCTCAAAATAGCCGGTTTATGAATGTGTGGATTTGTGATACCAATTCCTATAATAGTGCTATTATAGTCTAGTTACCTTTCGTGGTTTCGTCCACGTGTGAGGGGTAGGTGGTAGTATCCTACGTTCTGCACCCCTGACAAGGTGTATGCAATTTAATGATGATAATATGTTTAGTTAAGACGTAAAAGCGAAATATAATTACTTCCCCATTTATAATATTAGGATTACGATTACAAAGTTATCATTACATCTCAAGTATCCACTGATAATGTGTCTAGAAATACAATTATACATTATGTTTAATGATACGCTCATTTTCAATTTTCTGTAACGACTATTTCATATAAAAAAGGAAATTGTGTTCACTTTTGTAACATCACACAATTATGTAATATTTTATATTTATATACAAGTATATAACGTCCATTTAAACCAACCAAATTCATATATATATATATATATATATATATATATATATATATATAATATATAACACAAATTAAACAAAGTCATGTATATCCAGTCTCAATGGTGCTTGCCCGAGTTTGAATTCGAAATCATCGGTTTCAATTCACGCCTCCTAACCATTGGACCATCGCGGTTTCCAATAGCATTGAAACGTTTTAAAAAGTATACATTAAAGTAATCGGTCGGGTTCAATAACCTCATCACGTAACGCTTTACGTTAACCGCGTTCGCGAAACTCAGACTAACCATTTACATTACGTTCGGCTAGTTTCGAAATCGCCTTTGTACCTTACTCGTGAACCTTATGTCCCGGCGAATAGCGTTCCAGCGACGCCACCCGTAAAACGGGACGTCGCCGGGACGCGGTGGGATCGCATTAACTACATCCTTTGTAAGCGCGTATCGCCCTTTCACTGGCGTTTTACTGGCATCGCTGTGCGCTCAGATAACAACGAACAAAGCGTTCCCGACAACCGAATGCCGATTCGAAACATGCTCAGTCATCCTTATGAGCTACTATCGGCATTTTCATTGAACACGCTGAAGGCTGACATCTGTTACCCGGGACAGGTCCCGCATCAAATATATTTAAAGTCGTCACTCGGAACGGCATTGTTTCCTTTAAATATTATCATCGATATAAATAACATACCTATACATACATACCTACTTCTACATCTACATACTTACAAATATTTTATCGTGCAAAATTAGGCAATTAACTATGTTTGTTAGTCATATACTAAAATATTGAAGTAATAAACTAAAATAACTATAAATAATATGATTCGTATTATAAAATAATATAAATATTCGATCTTATATTTTTAAATATAAAAAAACAAACATTAAATAAGCAAATAGTAAAGAAAAGTTAAGTTATCTAAAACTCTGTCTAGTTGGCATAATGCGTGGCGCTGTAGAAACGCACTAACCGCGGCTTTCAGTTGAGATAGGAGCGGTTGTTGACCCCTGCGCACGCGCACCGCTCGACACAAACATGGCTAAAAATAACGGTGACGTCACGTGTTTATCATAATACGCAAGGTTACGCAGCGACCACGAGAGCGGCACGCCGCGATTCGCGAACCGAACGCCGACAGCCCGACACTTCACTGCGCCGACGCGACGCGGCGTACCCGTGAGAACTTTTTTTGCTCAGAAATATTGCGATTACCATTATTAACGTTTTAATACGAGTTTCCAGAATCGTCTGTAATAAGTCTAAACGAATAAATACATAAATAGAAAACGTATAAATTACTAGAATAATTAAGTAGAAATATCAATGTTCAGCGCTATTGTTGTAAGAAATATTACTTGTCCGACAAAACTACGAAAGCATTTAATGATTTCACTCGTATTTTTAATTATTTAATAGGTCTACCTATTGGGGCCAATGGGCCACCAATATTGGGAACTGAGTGGTTATGTACCTTGTGCCTGAAGTTACATTGGCTCAATCGCCCTTCAAACCAACAATATTGATATTTAGAATAATAATTATTAATATATAATTCCCCATAAAAATATATTGAAAATCCACTGGATAATATTGATCCTTGGTGGTTTTTTTACTCTTGCATAATATGGGAATTTATATTTACACTACACACTTCTAAGTACTACACTATGTATATAAATCTATGTATTTCTAAGCGCGTTGATGTACAATAATAGGATTTGTACTAGTGCGTATGCACTATACATACATATTTAAAAGATAAAACTAAAAACTCGAATTAATATATATTTTTTAAATGTCAATTAAAATTATACTTAAATAAAGTATAATATATACATATTTAAAATAAAGTGACATTTTTTTTACACGCGTTTTTTGCATATAATTATTGTATAACCGTACCTCCTCGAGATTGATTAAAGAAAATCGCTTGCCTTTTCCCAGAAACTATTTCATTAACAAAGTTTATCATAAGCGGTTCAGTGATTTCGTGTCGTGTAAAAGTAGTAAAAAGGTAACACACACACAGTTACTTTCCAAGTCATAATTTATGAACGACATATAATAAGAAGAAATACACACGTATGACGTCGGTGCTCCTATAACCATTTAAGAAGTAGTTAGAAATACAACACCCAGCATCCATTCCACAACAGCGATAAGAAAAAACTAGTTGCAATCACATATAATTTAATTATCAATTCATCCATGTATAACCTATTTGGTACAAATAATCGCTAAATATAACATTTTAAGTATATAACTAAATACAACTTAGCTGACAAAATCTGTACTGGCGGAGGAAAGAAAAAATTGCAACAATTTTAAATATACGCGGGTTACATTATGTAACTAACGGCAGGATTCTGGCGAAAAAAACACCCTATTTCGCAATACAGCCAGGTTTCGGGTTTGATGAATGGTATCCTGCAAATAATTGTCCTTTAAGGGGGCCGGGTAGGGACGGGAGGGAGAAGGGCGTGGTGGTAGTGACGTCACAAGCGGTCGACGCCCGAGAACAGCTGAGCAGGTTTCGCTGGGCGAACGAGTCCCGACACGTGCCATAAAAATGACCTGATTATTATGACAGGCAGTTTTTGATTTTAATTCGAACGTTTAAGTGAAATAAGTTAGCACGTGTGTGTATGTATATATGAATGTTTGTATGTATGTAGGTAGGCGTGTAAACAATGTTATACAAATATGGCACACCTTACAATCTAACGTGTATGGAAGGGTTTTGGAAATTATACAACCGAGTATTGATATTTGAATACGATACAACTGACAATTCATTGATATGGAAAATCTGATTTGACATGAGTGATGTCACAGTCTACGTTTATTATATAATTTGGAAAATAGGTCGCCTTGCTGTGACGAGCGGGCAAATTGAATCGAACACTGTTTCGCCACGTGTTCAATTCAAATGACATACAATTCATTTTGACTCTTTATAACGTTTATAGATAATTATATAAATTTTGAAAATACCATTAATTATAATTGAACTGAATTAAAACACAACGTAAAATATCGTAAATGTCCCACTAGTGGCCAAAACCTCTCTTTGGGAAAGCTTACTCCAAACCTTGCAAGTTTCTATTGAGACTCATAATAAACAAGCAAGCTCTTTATAATTAACTTCATCGCCGAACACAATATATTCTAATAACCACATTATTCTATTCGAACCCGTGATCTACACACCCAATAATACATACGCACGCACGCACACACACAATTGTATAGTTTACTATATTAATTATATACATAGTAAGTTCTACATAGTTCTTTAACTTAACAAATAAGACTTTTAGTTTATCTAAACGTAAGGTTACATATTTACATATATTGTTTATCACAATTTATAATTGTACATACGCTGTTGATTACTATCCAATAAAAAAACCGGATTTTTTCCGACCTATTTCGGAACCGGGATCTCTAGAAGTACAGCCGTATACGCTAACCACTGGACCAGTGCGACACTCAAATCAATCCTCAGGTAATATTATAAGAAAAGCCATACAAATTATAAAACAGCGATAGTATAATGAATTTCTGAAAAAAAAAATGTGATTAAAACAATTCAATTCAGAAGTGAAATTTAAGATGTAACAAAATATCTCTGCATTATGAAGTTTTCGTTTAATGGCTCTCGTTTTAAATGAAAAGCCGTCTTATTGCAAAGTTACTAAGCCTAGATGAAGAACGTTACGAACAAACTTATACAAACTGTTTATTATAATTAGTTACCGATTTTAATTCTACGCATAAAATTTATATGATTATTCATATCATAATAAATATTTTTTATAAGATTATTAGGTGGACATATAATTGCACCAACTGATAATAAATCGATTACCGGCGCCCATAGATATTGGTAAAATATTAACCATCCCTTACATTGCCAATGCACCACCAACCTTGGGAACTAAGATGTTTTTATATCACATCAACATCTACTATGTTTTGTCCCTTGTGCCTGTACTCTCTCACTCTTTAATCAGGAACACACCAATGTTTTACTTGTACTAACTATTGCTGTTTGGCGATAGAATTTGTTACGAGTCTTTTATTGTTACAGTATAAATCCTTATGCCGCAATTAAAATTCATTTTCGAATTTTATTGCAACGATTTCTACGAAGCATTTGAATGAAACGTTTCTGACGCGTACTTGTTCGCCTCTGCCAGGTGTCATTAGTTACACGCGCTATAATTTAATTTACATACAAAAGATTGTTTACCTGAATAACGTAATCGTAATATTGGACTTTGAATTATACTCATCTTCGTAAATAAAAAAAAGTTTAAAAACTAAAACCGGTCTACGGACAAAAACGCGCTCAGAAAAGTACGAAACAAGATAATATTCTTATCTGAAATTATTATTTACAAACTATTGAATATTTATCATCTTATAATAAGTAGACAATTTACATATATTTATTTTAATTTAAAACATAGAGTCATTGTCTATGCTTTAAATTTTGTTTAGAGTATAGTCGTGGTCGTGGTCGTCTCATCTGGAATACCCTACCGACTTCCCGGAATCCCCTCCGTTTTTCCCACCACCTGCAGTATGGGTACTTTCAAGTCTAGAGTGAATAGGCATCTTTTGGGCAAGCGCGCTCCATCTAAGACTGTATCATCACTTTCCATCAGGTGTGATAACAGTCAAGCGCTGGCTTATAAATTAAAAAAAAGTATACACCATATCCTAATGAGCTCTTACTTCTATTATAATGTATCGTTGTGTAAATAACACCTAATATTATAATAATTAATTTAGAAGCTATGTGGGAACAGTTGAATATACATATGGGCCGAGATCATACGCTCCGTATTCGAGAAAAAATAATGGTCATACAATTGTGTCTTTCCAGGTTCTATCTTCGAGTGTTTCCCTCATCTAGATATTATTCTAATTTGTTTATTGATGTAGCCGTAAAGGGTTGCGGATGATGGCTCCAAGAAACAGATCTATCTTATCGGGATTAAAACATTAAGCGTTACTAGCGTACTCCACTAAAGAACAAAAAAATGTACTTAACAGGAGAAAAATACTAATTTGCAGCTTTCCTTAATTCATTAAAATATTATTTTTAATTAGTCAATTTATTCATAATTTTTAACAAACAAAAAAGTAGCCATAACATATTGAACGTAGCTTTAATATAAAGTCACCATACACAGCTAATTACAGTAATATTTACATTTATCAAGTAAGAATTCACAAAATAAAAAAATAAAAAATACTAGAAATTGCCTTATACCATTGTATATAGTAGCTATGAGTCTAGGCCCGATTGGATATGGAAGGATTGACACAGCAGAAGTAATAAATACAGGCAATTTATCAGTGGTGCTGATAATGAGGTAAATGACGGTAGTTGCAACGAAAGAACCAAAATTGAGCTGAAAATTTCTTTCGTCATTACTATAATACTATTATTATTACAATAATACTATACATATGTATATGACCTTCGATTTAAAACCACGTGTTTTATCAACTACAAACTACTAATACACGCAATTATAATAAAAATGATTTCTCTTAATCATTTTCCAAAACAGACAGGCATTGCCGTTATCTATACATAGATATATTAAGATACAGGTGAAATCAGTAATCCTGTTTGTTGAAAACCGGCGTTGGATGTGTCGTTAGCAAGTAAACTCCGGGTTCAAATAGAGCGAGTATATGCGAATTTTATTACCACGAAGGAAACATTACGAACATTTGCGAGATAAGTTATCATTATAATAAAGAAAAAAATCTTTAATTCGCTCCATAGCGAGCTATTCATGTAAATTGAAATCTCCTAGTAAGCATCTAGCTATCCAGATATATAAGCCGACAAAGGCTATATATAAAACTTTAAATAAACGTATTATTTATTATGTATACATCCAATTATGCAGAAATATATATTTATTTATTTATATATCTCATGTTTTTGTATTATACAAGTTTTTTCTCCAACGAGGTAATTTCATGTTACGTAGCTGTAACATAATTCTGCGCTGCGGTTTCTGTTCAACGCAATTTAGTCTTTATTATAATGGTTTATGTTATTTTTATGAGAAAAAACCGCATTCGATACACGTTTTCAAACCGAGCGAATTATAAACGCCATTTTTTATATCTCTGAGGAAGACAACAATAAAATTGATTTCAATTTCTTTATTGAGGACTTCGGTGACAGATAGACATAAAGCAAATAACAAAGTTACTACTTAATTCTGCTTTTTTTGTTGCTCTAGTGGCTAGATATAAGGCCGCCCACCAGGCCCTAGGTTTAAATCCCAGGTTGGGCCAGTAAAAAGTTATTGTTTTCTGTTGAAAATTCTCAGTAGCAGCCCGGAGTCTGGAAGTTGGAAGTGTGTATACACTCCCGTGCCTCGGAAAGCACGTAAAACTGTAGGTCCTGCGCCTGAATTTTTTCCGGTCGTATCGGATTGCCATCCCATCGGATTATGAGAATTATGAGAGGTAATTGAGAGTGTACTTGTGTTTGCGGACACACTTGTGCACTATAATATGTCCTGCGCAGTTGGCTAATCTCTCTTGATATAGGCCTGAAATGGGTCCGGAGGACATTATTATTATTAAATGTTAAAAATTATAGAATACAAAGAAGTTAAAATGATTAAATAGTAGTTTCCGCCAGCGGCTTCGCCCGCATTTGCTGGGGGATGCGTTACCCTATGGCCTTTCTGTACCTCTAGCGTTTATGAAAAATTTCATCATGATCGTTCAAGAAAACATAAGCGTAACAAACAAACTCACTATCGCTTTTGTAATATATCAAAAAATAATTGAATAATAGAAAAATACCCAAAATAAAAACAAAACATTCTTTGACATTATCAGTAATTGAGTAATATGTCTCGTCCAACAACATTTTTGTTAAATTATGTTTTAAATGAGCTAAGTATTTACCCTTTTACATAATGGGACAAGGGAATTGTCTCAATAACGTATCAGCTAGTTGGAGTGACGATATGGGTTAAGTGGCTGGCAGCGGATAAATTGAGAGCTGAAGAACGAGCTCAGGCGCGTGCCATTGGAGAGGCCTATGTCCAGCAGTGGACGAGAAAGGGATGATGATGATAATGAACACACAAACACACACTAACTACACTACAACTAATATTGTTTTATTTTATATAATATATTATATATTTAATAAGCCATAAATTACGTTGTAAATAACATAACATTTACAAGTACACACTTACACTATTGATGTGCGCTAAATATTGAAATGATAATTAATACTAAATTCCAGTTAATAATGTAATAAGTACGAAAGGCGACTATGCTCTGAGTTATGAGTATAATTATATTATAGCCTTCGCAAGTTCTAAAGCTGTAAGTTGTTATTTTATTCTTCCGAAAATTTGACTTGCTGGTTGAAACTAGTCATCAAACATAGGGCACTTTCATGACTGTTTTAGTAGGTACTTAATAATAATTCGTATATGAGTTCTAGCCAAGTCAGACCTTAGGCTTCAATGTATTATCCTAAGTTATAAGAATAAATGATATTTTAAGTTGTTATAAAATATTTTATGTTGTAATAAATAAATATCAGGTCTGACCATTGAACTTGGCAACCCATTTAGATCTCACTTCTTTTGTCGTTGAAGTCAACAACCAAGGCATATATCATAATATTGAACTTGGCTCTCATTTCACAATTATGTTTTTGATGAGATTATATATAACAAAAGAATATTCCATAAATTCCCTGTACATTGAAGGATTTTTCAAAGTATTTACTAATGTTGGATAATTTCATTATTTTACAGAACTATTAAAATGAAAGTCCTTATTTATTATATAAATAAAAAACATCTTCAAACATCTTGAAAGCCATAAATGAAATATAATAATAAAAGAGATAACGTGTTGTAATCTCTATCATAAGATAGGTCTGCCTTTGTACATCTTAAATAATTTATTAGGTTAAGTTTATTATTTGTTGACAACAAAGATTACCAACAATCACTATACATCGTGTGTGTACATGAAATGATAACGAATGTTCGAGCAATTTCCATTAGTTCGTCCCTATTCAACCTTTGTGTGTCAAACTGAAAAATAAACAATAGAATTAAATGGGACCACACACTTTATTGGTCGAGAGGTACTCGAGCAAACACGCCGTTTATGATAATCCTCTTGTCTTATATTAAGCAACTCACACAATAATAGAACAAGAGATAAAAGGTCACTTCACACGAGCGACGGTTAATTCAGCGAGCGGTGTGGAACAGCGTGGCATTACCCTTATTGTTATCAAAATGTCAACGTACATTTGCGCTACGGATCTATAAATAACTTACTACGTTGCATTTCTGGTAGAACATGGTCTTTAAGCCGAATAAACACAGTTATATCGATTAATGATTTTCTACAAAGCCTTGGAATCAAATTCTTGGAAGCGTCAAATATATAAATTTACTATACAGTTCATGTACATCTGTATACGTTTTCTAACATTTTTCTATATGTGTTTTCACTGAATGGCTGGACCGATTTTGGTGATTTTTTTTGTGTTTAAGTACAGTTTTGAAATACCCACTAGGTTGCGCTACGATCAGATTCTGGGATTTTTATTTTATTCTAATAACAATTAAAATTATTTTTTCACACGTACGAAGTATGTACGGGCAGCGTTTTACGTGAAATCAATAAAACGTTATATAACATTGATTTATTCCTTATATTATATTTTAGTATTTATATGAATGCGGGGCTCTTACCCAGTCATGTACATTATCCTACCAACGAGTAGTATATGTAAGAAATAAAACAGTTTACAGTGAAATCGAAAGAGAAGAAACTATTAAACTACCTTCGACCGTTCAGTTCACTTTAGTCTTCCAAACATTACATAAATACAAATTTTAAATAAAATACAAACGCACAATTTCCCACGTATGTTATTCGCAACAAAATATCACAAAAACCGCTAACAATATATAACGTTATGGTTTAAGAAGAGTATTTCAGCTTTTATTAAACCTTTCCTCGGGGCCTCGGCAATAAGCAATATCTGTCACGTGCAGCTCACACGAGTCAATGGACGAAGCAGATAAAGCAACCGAACACAACAATGGACGAACTTTAATAAGATTTTCATTTCACAGCCGATGGCAATCAGAGCGGCTGGAGTTAAACCGCTTAACGTATATGTAAAGCGTTGTGGTCGTGAATGAGAACGTATCGCTTTGAAATATATATGTAAGATTCGGTTATAATGTATATACAATATAATATATAAGCCAGGGTTCAGATGAGAGAATCATACTTGCATACAGGTCCGCATTTTTTTTTTATCTAAAACGTTTACAATACTAAGTTTTGCTGTTTGGCTGTAGAATATCTTATGAATAGGCGATACCTACCACGACGGGCTTGCATAAAGCGTAGGGCTTAGCACCAAGTAGGTAGATACAAAAAAATGTCAAAGATAACTACGTATAAAATGTATGTTCTTGAAGATATCTTCCAGCATACAAAACAAAGAAAAGATTTTTAGATAGATGAAGATCGTACAATTATACGCATTGATTTGACCTGTTTGTTTTTTTTGTATTTAATTATATTTGTATTCAGTAAAGGTTCTATACAAATTGAATAAGGTTTTAGAATTAATACTCCAAATTTAAATATACTATAAAACTACTTCGCTTCTAAAAAATTGTTCTCAATAGAATCTACATTCGTTCTATCATCCGTTGTTATTTTTACATTTAAGAATGATGATTAACTCCTCCAATCAAGCGTACATCTTGTGTTAGGAGAAGGGACGACAATATCCCAATGGGTCAGTATCGAACATCTTTTAAATCGCAACTGTAAACCATTGCACGTATTTAATTTCTATAATCCCATTTTGATTGTGATTTATTACGTTTCATACTAAAACTGAAAGTTTCACTTATCTCTGATTGCTAGCTAAAGTCACTTAGTTAGTATAGGAGTTTCATTATAATACAACCTCCTATACTATAAAATCGCACCCTACCTTTTATGTATTTATACGATCAATAGCCAATACATGAATTTGCCTGGGAAACAATTGCATCAGTCACGTATATACGTGACGATACAAATATAATAAATATTCTATAAATGTTATTAATGTTTAGATTAAATTATTTTCATTCTAACCAACCGACTGTTCAAATATGCAAATCGGTCGTTACGTTTATATATCACTGTAATAAAGTTGACATCAATGGCGGATAATTGTCCGAAAACTTTAATAAAGCGAACAATCGAAATATTTGAATATATATATTGTGATCGGCCTCGTTTTGGTACGACTTAAGCTTTAACGAAACACTCGGTATTGTATGGTATGCGCTGATGCAGATCGAGATGAAACACGATTTGATGGAATTATCTCTCTGTATTTCTAAACTCTTATAATCCGATGGGATGGGACTCCGACACGACCGGAATGAGTTCAAGCAAGATCATTCTACTAAACTCCGGTAAGAATCAGAAAACGTAAAAACAAAATTATAAGCACGATCCGGGGATCGAATCTATGACCTCGGGATCTGCAATCTTATAAGTTAGCCACTAAACAAAGGGGCAATATAAACATAATATTAAGTAACAAAAAAAAATTGAAGCAAACAAATCCACGATAAAGAAACGAAGCGTAACAAAAATGCCTCAATTCAATCAGATAGTGGCGTCCCGAGGGAGTAACAGTGGAAACAGCATTATTGCGGGACAGCGATTCTAATCAAATAACATTCTAAATAAGGCATCATATAAACACAACGAGAAGAATACATTTTTGCAGTTTCGTTGCCAGGAAAATATTTCGAAACGAAGACCTTGAGCTTACATACCTTCGACAAAATATTAATAACACCAAAAAAAAATATAATCTTGAAAAAAACGGGACTTCATCAAGTGAAAACTTCGCACTGAAATTGATAACGGCATTACCGGGACACATACTTTTATTAAAATTGAAAACATGTAAAAAAAAAGATACTAATAAATGTATGCGAACACGAACACGAATCAAGAGACAAAGCGTGACAAAAAGGCCTCAATCCAATCAGATAATGACGTCCCGCGAGGGTTACGGTGGTAACAGCATTATAACGGGACGACCTCTAATCAAATAGCACGTTAAAAATGTGCGGGTTTTGTTTACGTGAGCCTGTTACGTGCGTCCCGAGATTCTGGTGAGTGGATTGCGATGTTTGCTAGAGGCTAGAATTTAACGACTTCACATCTGTTTTTGTATTTCGAATATTGTTATGATACCAGTGTCATATTCAAAATGATCGCGATACGCTCTCGAATATGAATGTGTTATCTTGTATCTTCAACAACAAAAGATTATCACAATTATAGATATTTCTTTTATTATGTATACATGAGCACAATCATTTTAATTAAAAAAAAGGATACTAAAAATACATAATGTAAAAAAAATCAATGATCGGAAATTTAATATATAAAACTTCAAAGTGATTTAACATTTAAAGTATCAAAATTAATGATCAAATAACCGACAAAGCGAAAGCGTCCTCGGTGCGAAATCAATTGTAAAACGACGGCCACACCTTCGCATCTACCAAGTCTCTTTGTTGTAATTACCTCGCTTCACCGCGCACGTGTTCGAACCCTTAATATATATTATAGTTATAAATTTTCTATCAGTACCAAACGAATTATACATAGTACACATATAATTAAAAATATCGTAATAAATTATAAAAATACTCACTTTAATTCTTTAGTATATTTAATTGCAAATGAATTATAATTACCTGAAACAAATAACAATTATTATTAACAAATGAATAAGTAAAAAGGTAAATATATAAACATACAGACATTTCAATTGACAACACAATTTTTTATTAGTATACATAGTGATATGGAGTACAGTACGGAATGATGTTTAGGATAAAAAAATGTTTTGTGTCGCACGGTTTGCGTTCGCTCTTTTGTCTAATAAGCCTTATCCTCGACCCTCTCAAGAGGAAGACTTTAATATGGAATTGGATTCAAAATTAAAATCTCTATTCAGTAATATAGGCCGAGATGGGCCAGTGGTAAGAACGCGTGAATCTTAACCGATGATCGTGGGTTCAAACCCGGGCAAGCACCACTGAATTTTTATGTGCTTAATTTGGGATAATAACTTATCTCGTGCTTGACGGTGAAAAAAAACATCGTGAGCCACATGTGTATTCCACCAACCCGCACTGGAGCAGCGTGGTGGAATAAGCTCCAAACCCTCTCCTCAAAAAGGGATAGGAGGCCTTTAGCCCAGCAGTGGGACATTCAAAGGCTGTTACGGTACGGTACGGTATTCAGTATGAAGAACATTTGCTCTTTGATTGTGCATTGGACCACGAGTTCTGGAAGAGACGTCTCAGACCTGAGACCATTATCTAATGGACTGACTGGTGATTGTAGATTCATACACAAACACCAATACCAATTAATAAAAAACAATTTCATGTGATCTTTCTCGGAAATTATCAATAGCTATAAATATGATACATTCAATATGAACAAAAACAAAAATCATGATGCAACATAACTTGAACCCACACTGACCAAGTAGATGGAAAAGATTGCCATTATGTTACTAGGCTCTTAGAACTTTTCACGTAAAACAACTTGCGAATTTAATATAGTTTGAATAAATAAGTACGAATTAAATGATAATGTGGTACATTATATATAACAAATATACATAAAACGTGTTATATATTACGCATTATAATTGGCTTAGAGACTACCTTAGAAGTTTCACACGAGTATAAAAAGTAAGTTTTTATCACAATAGCATGAGTTATATTCACGCAATAATACCAAATAACTTTTTGCCGCGACATCGTCTATATATTCATAGTAACAACTGATATAAAACATATATGAACATCGTCTTACTTTTGTGCTGCCTTGAAAACACCCCCAGTTTTAAAATACATTTAGATACTTGGTGATTTAAATACTATTAAGACTAATTTAAATTTAGTGTTTAGTTTATATAGTATATAAGCTTTTAATATAGGCACTTTATATAAGTACATATATTTTGATTTAGTTATAACATTTATACATAAACTCGTTTTACTCCTTCAAGGTGCTGTTTTGAAATACTTTAAAAAAAATACAATATTAAAATTCAAGTATTCCATAATTCGAATAAAAATCTACTCCCAAAAGTGAATAATAAAAAATTTAGATTACAATTGTAAATCGCTTAAGCTGGGCGTTGTCTGTCGGTAAGTAAGGCGCGGTTGTTTATATATATGTAGATAAAAATTCCTTTTTGCATGGTTGGGTAAGATGTTTTTATGAAAGTTTTAACATTACGCACGACGCATATTTCAACTATATCACACTCACATTGAACAATAAACATTTACATATATTTCTAAATAACATTTCCTAGAATTAAGACACTACGTGTTATAATGAAATTTAATTTTACCACTTGCGATCTTAAGCATTTCGCAACCCTTTATAGACGTACATAAGGTATTTAGATTTCTTAGAACATTAAAAGTGCTTATACGTAGGCTTATAAGCAACTTTGAATCTTCAGTTTCCAAGGTTAAATTTTATCTGTAGCTAACAACGGTTCGCAATGTACTTTCTACCGAGAAGAACCGGGAAGACTCTTTAGTTATTCTTTTTAACCATTAAAAATACACGCGATAAAAACAATACAAAATTAAATTTTATGTATCCTGTATGAAAATCTACGAATATTATCTCTAAGCTACTATGCATATGATTATGTAAACTTTTTTTTAACATATTTTTTTTTATAAACACGCTAAACGTTCAGGATCTAACGTGTAACAAACAGATAGTTATAAACATGGCAAATTCAACAAGAGTAATACATATTGTTGGTAGATTTAAACAGAATAATTCACATAGATGATATTTCTAATATTCAATTGTATAAATAATTAATTATTATTTTATTAATTAATAACAATAAATATAATATTTCATCTCGAATGTATGTTGCATTGTTTTGAATATCTTGTGAATCTTCCACAATTTTTTTTCCATACATAAATATTCATACAGTTTTATACTTCAAACGGAATCTGTTCAATATTCATTACGGTTGTTATTAATTGTTATATTGTATTTCAAGATAATTTACATTCCGAACACGTGGTAGCTTCAAGTAGAACTAAAATTACTTATTCGAAATTTTATAAACAGCCATTCAACACACAGTACTTGTAAAAAACAATACGGTTTTGTGTTTGAAGGTAGGAGATGCCTTCCTTTTTTTTCAGTTAATAGGCAAGCGCTTGACCGTTGACTAGCCTGATCTTAAGCATTGTCACGGTCTAGGATGGGGCGCGCCTGTCCAGAAGGAACCCGTTGACCCTGGATTTGAACATACCAAAATTGTACCTATCAGGAAATATGGACTCAGGCAAAGCATTCCACAGTTTCGCAGTGCAAATAATAAATGTGGATTCAAAGCGCTTCATACGTAGGCGAAAATCCATGATGGATGGACTAGTATTATACATGTACATGGCCGAATGGTTAGAAAACGTAAGCCGATGTTTGTTGGTTCAATCCCGAGCAAGTACTGATAAGTTTACACGTGCTTTATTTATCACTAGCTACTTGTTACACACTGGGCTTAGACCGACACATACAGTTTTCTTCAGATTACCTTCCTGCATGGCGGTGAATTGCATGCATTCGAATTTGTAGCACACGAAACCAGTGTTGTTCGGTTTTGAACATGTAATCTTTGCTTAAAATCCACGTGTTCTAATCACTGAGTTGGTCATAACCGGATGCAATCCCAAGGAGTTGTAAAAATTAATACTATTTGAACCCATTGTTAGCGTATAACAGACAAACCCACGGACGTTACCTAGTAGTATTATACAAGTAATGAAGCGATTGATTACACCACTCCGATTAGGCAAGGCGTGGCGGGAAATGGTTTGCGCATCGTTGTTACGAAACGCGTATAGCGTAACACATCACCCATGAATGATTTGGCATTATTATTATTTAACATTTTGAGTTTTATCATAATCAAATTACACTTTAATTAGCTACTAAAATCACTATTGAAGAGTTATTTATAAATGTAAAGCTATCGACATTTTGTCCAGAGCCCACATAAATTAATTGAAGTAAATATAACATAATTGTCATATATTTCTAATTTTTTCAAAAAATAATCTTCATATAGTAAGTCGAATCGAGATGAGCCAGTGGGTAAGGAAGGTGGAATTTACCAGAGATCGCGGTTTCAATACACAACGTATCTGTGACATCATATACTTAATTTGTGTTTATAATTCATCTCATGTCCCGCGGCTTAGGATAAACATCGTAAGGAAACCTGCATGTTACGGATGAAGTGCGTCCACATAACCAATGGTGAAGCTGTTTCACCTGGAGTAGAGTGAAATAAGCTTCACTTTAAGGAGTCCTTCGTCCAGCTGTGGGACATTTCTTGGCAAGTAACGTATTGGAAAGTCTACCTTCAGGTCTGCGTATCGAATTTTCTTATCACGTTTAATTATACGTAAAGTTTCAATGACGACAATAATATTAGCAACTAAGTATCAGATTAATTATAAATACAACTAATGATTTTGTTTACAGCTCACTCGGAATCATGTAACCCTAGGTCAGTATCTATATAAGATATATATATCTGTATATTGTATTCGTTATATACAATAACCTTAGTATGTAACTGGTTAATTACCCATTTGATATTGCTTGGTCTGTATCCTCTATCAGAGTCAATTATAAACTTTTTCCGTAATTCTAGCTTTCCGTGGGTCAAAATATTAATTTACATACAACACAATATAAAATTCATTAGGTTAAATTCATTCAGTAGGCAGGGCTGCCTTGAAGGAAAACCTCGTGAGGAAACCTGCCTGAGAATTATGTATGCCTGGAAAATGTGCCGGTAAAATGAACACAATGAAACATTCTTGATGTTGCTGAGTTTCTTTCTCCGGTTCTTCTCAGGTCAGGGTATTTCTTTTCCGAACCGATGGTAGTTTCCAATTTGACTATCAATAAGTGAGTGTAATGCTTCTGAGTGGAATATATTTTGATTTGTTTTTTTTTTATTATTAATCAAATAATATATAAAATAAAAATTCCCAGTCAACGGCTGACATTTATATGATTTACATAACCTAAAAATATAAATGTATTAATGTATATTATTCGTTTTCAAAGCGATTCCTTTAAGGTTATAGAACGCATATTTATTCATATATATACGTATATTTATTTGTTTTCATTCAATAAATTAATAGGACTGGTTGACGTCTATAAAATAAATTAACTTTAATTTCGAAAAAAAATCCTTTTGACTAGATTACGAAACGAAGATCTATTTTCAAGCCGATATATCATGGAAGCCAATTTCATATATCTATAGATAGATTGTTAAAAATTGGGTCGGTGGGTATATAGCCTTCACAAGAACACATTTAGAATTAACACAATAATTATAAGCCGTATATATGTATGATATATAAAAAGTGATTTCACAATACTAATAAAATATAAAGCAATATAACAATATAAGCGTACGAATATAAAATTCCATTAGTGCTGTTTGTTCAACATGTGGAAATACAAATCCTAGATCCCGAATCCGACCCGTCGGTTCAACAACATATCTCCGAAAGGTTCAAAGTAAACAATTACGTTATCACCGTTCAGCGGTCGTCGACCCCGCGATTTGAACGAACTATTCATACGATGTTATTCGCATCCACAGCCTCCTGAGATGACCGCTGCTGGGAAAAGGTCTTTTCTCCTTTTTGAGAAGAAGTTTTAAAGCTTATTCCACCACGCTGCTCTAAAGAGCCGCCGAGTCACGAGATTAATGACATTAAAATTCAGTGGTACCTGCTCGGGCGTGAATCCGCAACCTCCAGTTAAAATTCGTGTTCAAGCCACTGGGCCATCGCGGTATTGATGAGTGTCGATTTGTAAGTTTTAAGAACCCTCGTTCCTACATATTGGATTAAATCATTTGAATTCATTGTTCAATGTAAACAATAAGGATTGCTCGAACGGTCGTTGACCCGAGCTGATACCGTACCGCTCGCGTGATATGCCATTTGCATTTTTAATACGTATCGCAATTTGTAGCACTTGCATACCTATGACATTATTAGACGATACATGAAACATATTTGAATGCTATGTGTTATGCGATAAGAACTCACTTTATATCTGACTCTTAATATGTCAAAAACTTAAATACTTGGTAGAGCACAAATGCTACCGCCAAACAGCAATACTTAGCATCGTTATGTATGTGTGTGAGTCAGTATAAATACAGACACTAGGTACCAAACATCTTAAGTTACCAAGGTTGGTAGCGCATTGGCGATGTAAGAGATGATTAATATTTCTAACAGTACCAATACCTATGTGCAGTTGTGACCACATCATTGGCGCATATCTCTCACTGATATTTCACCTCGTGTTATGTAGTGAGGTCCGAGTTTGTTCATACAGAATAGCTCTAAAGACCCCGAACAAACAATACATATAACTACAGTTTATATATATATATATATATATAGTGTAGTATAGTCGTAGTATAGATAGTGACACTGGAAAACATTGCGGATGACTTTTGGCTAACAGGCGTGGTTTCCTTTTCTCTTGGACGGTATCCAGATACATTAGCCTGGCTATTAATAACTTATTTATTTTATATAACTATTAATATATTTTTATATATTTATAATAAATAAATTTATCATATTAAAACTCGTATCAAGTGATTTAACACATGTTTACTAGATAAGATGAGATACGCGTCATATAATTTAAGAAGGATATTCCTAGTCACATTCGGTAATCCTGATAGAACGGTCGTTGACACCGTGACCGTACTATTACCAAACAGCGCTCGCGTGCCTCACCATTTGCATATTTAATGCGAACCTCACTACATACTAACAGCTACTTGTAAAACTAAATGGTCATTTGTAGAACCTGACGAAAATATCTTAGAATATTTCGTATCACATAAATTAGTGTTTTCTCAATATAATAATTTCATTTAGATTTAAATATAGAATTATATTTCACGAAAACGTCTTCACATAATAATTTTTTATTCGTTTCAGGGTGGCTGTCTGTCGGCCAAATTAACCGTCGTCTCCTAGTGGTAAGGGTCACCACTCCCTATTAACGTTGGCCCTGTGTTATAATCATTAAGTATATCTTACACCTTCGCTGAGCCACCATAATAAAAGAACAGAAACTCGCGAAAATTAAATTTAGGTCTCGGCTTGTCAAATATAATTTAGATTATATTGTTTGTCGAAAATTTATATTTAAGTCGATTGTAATAACATCAAACTAGTCAATAGTAATTTCTAACAAATTAAATATAAAAAATTGTATTTTTACTTTCTATTTTTTCGATTTCGTATTAAGGCGTGGCATGCAAAAACGAGGAAATTCAACCTTGAAAATTGTCCTTCAATTACGAATAGTATTGCATCAGTCATATTAGCAATGAGGTTGTTATCAACTTATCAATATTTCGGCCTACATTCATCAATACCGAATCAATCGCGTGATTAATATTTATTTTACGTCAGCAAACGTAACTAAAATTTACAATAAAACGCGGTCATTGTACTCTTGAAGGTTAAGCGATAATTATACAATAATTATTTAACAGCTAACCATAATTGAAAAGACAAAGGATTAATCTATTAGTTATCCAAATATATCAGGATAATATTTGCTTATAATATTTACTTAAGCCTATGGCTGCGCCGGCGCTGATAGTGACGCATTAAATAAACTTGCGATTTGATATTTACCTACGCAATACAATAAAAAAATAGGCGCTTGTTAAGTAGTACACGCGATTCAACTATTTGCATCACGAGCGTTTAGTTACGTATAGAAATATTGCCCACAAATTTGACCTTGAAATACTTTCGCCGTAGTCAAAGAGGTTCCGCATAAAAAATCTGATAATATTTTTTATCCTCACACATGTGTAATGAAGTAATTACCTTATACGTAATACAATAAAAACTTCATGTAGTGGTGCACAGTTTACTATACTTTTTTTTATCAATAAACATGCCTCCATAGACTTGTCGTATTTTACGTACCTTTCCTATTTTTTTATTGGTTTTATTTTAACATACCAGCATGTTTAATTTCCAGGCAGTATCACACTCAATATTTGAACTACAAAGATGAGTAATTCCACTCAACTTTGTAAGTTGGTGGGATAACATTGTTTGCGGACGGCATGGTCTGGATTGTTAAAGGACGGTAGCGTATGGTGGCATGACAGTCAGGTTTATTGTTCCAGTCTCAACGGACATAGCACCCGAGATATATGTTTGACGTCAACAACGTAATTTCACGGCAGTTAGTGGAGAAGTGGGCAGCGTGTGTATGCAAACAATCACCACTTTACCTACGAAACACTCACTACCAACAAAATACATTTGGGCTGTTAATATGACAGCGCGGGGTGTAAGTTAAGTAGGGAAACGTATTATTAGGAACTACTTTGCCTGACAACGTGTTTTCAAAATTTCATGATGTTAGAGTTTAAGTTGTAAGAGGTGAAAGCGTAACCAACAAAAAAACAAACTCATTTTCCCCTTTATAAAATTAGTAAGGATGGCCAATGAAAGAGCCAAATATAAATATAACACGTAATTTTTATAGTAAGATTAACTTTTGTGCTTATTGTGCGTATAATTCATCTCATATTTGGTAGTCCAAGTTGCGGGCCTCATTGTGGAACAGCGTAGTGTAACGATTCACCTTCATATAAGACACGTTTTGCATGAGAATGAAATGAAAATTCAGGGGTATCTTCTTGTACTATTTTTTTTTATCTTAAGTGGCCCATATAACTGCATTCTTTTCTGCGATCAATAGAGAAGCGTGCTTTGATGTATGTATAATACCTACTTATGTGTGAGATTGCAATGCCTTAATTAGTATTATGATAAAATTGCATAGAGATATCGAATGACATTAAATATCACATCATACTTAGAAACGACTTTTAACCGTACTATCTGTATCAAGTAATAAATAGGTCGAAAGATTAAATCTAAATATCAGGTTAAAATTGCTGAGCTATTTTAATAGGATATGCCTTATTGTAATGTTACTAAAGTTGAAAAATCAATTCGAGTTCATTCGCACTTTTTTGGACTACCTTATTCTGAAAACTCATTCTTGGATTTGCCATAACAGTTGCTTTAAGCACATTTTTGAACATTATATTTAAAAAATATAGAACTCAAACTTGTATTTGCCAAAAATAGGTTTAATCGTTTTCTAATATCTCCATCCATTATCAAGACACGCTAACTTTTAAAAACGTATAAAAAATCACTGGAAGTGACAAAAAAATATCACACAACATGCTTAAGAATGGAACCAAGCCTGAGTCTACACGAAGCCTAAAGAGTAAAACTAGGTATAATCTAAAGTGCTATGTTCAGGGTATACAGGACGAGCTGTGTCGGACTGTGTCAATGTTTGCGCAACTTACACAAACATTTGGACTTTCGAGTTAACACGTGACGCTCGGTTCGGATTATGAAGCGATAGTTGGTGGTCTGGGAACACAAAAACAAATCATTATCAATTAATATTAATACAATCACTACTTTATAATGATCGTAAAAAATCTCAGAGTTTTCTTACGCGAAGATAATGGATTGCAAATATTGCGTTGATTGAAATAAAAAGTATGTTTATGCATATGAGTGTTTACGATACGACAATTACGTGTACATAAAAACCGTCCTAGATTTGTTAGTTACAGACTATATTGCATATAAGATATAAAACATGCTCAAAATCGTTATTTCCGAGACTCATTCGTTCAAAACAAATTATTATAATAAAAATAAAGAATCAGATCGATTGTTATCTATCTATACAATAAAAAAAATAAGTCTGTCTGTGATTTCAAAATAACTCTCTTTTTAAGTAAATATGGTAATTTGCGAATTACCAGCCAATTTAATAATTGAAATATTTTATGTGAATAATGACTTATTCTTAATAGGCATTTTGTATGTTAAGATGGCAGATTTTGAAGAATTTTTACAAGCTGAATTCCACGCGGATATTGCTAGTTTAAAGTAAAGTAACTGCCTGTATATGTAATGTCTAACTTATTTTGAGAGGAAGGGCTAGAGCATATCCCACCATACTGCTCCAATAAGGGCTTCTTATTTATTAGTAGCTAATGACTGACATGCGATGCAATGCTTCTTCAAAATAGTTTGTAAACAATTATTACATACGACTCGTACGCCATCTTTTTTGTTGATATATATAATATTTTAGAAACCTTCAGACATGTACCAACAACAACTGTACAGCGTTTCAACCCAATGAATAATAAAGGAACGTGTAGGAGAAATATTCATTCATAGCATATTGCTTGACAAAACTTATCATGTTGGTTACGACTATATGCTATTGACAAACGGTATAGGTATTCGTGATATACTTGATAGCGGAATGAATTAATTGTTTTTAAGCAACAGAAACAAACTGCCTTTAAAGTTGGGGAAATTTCCAAGTGAAGTCTTAACTAGTGCATGAAGTTAGTATCCATAAAAAACTAAACACAGATCTATTATCACTTTGTATCCAAACAAAATACACGAACACACAAATTTGTAATAAAAAACTAATTTTATTTGTGACGTGATAAAATGTTGCCAATATCCGAAGACATATTAAAAGTTTATATAAGTGTTATATACCAGAAAAGCACTAAGTCCGTATAAGTGATGTACGTCAAGTGTCGTCTCGACACCAACTACTAAGTCTGTTAGAAAGTATAAAACGCAATGTGTCGGTCGGTGCGTGCATGCGTCATGAATAGAAATCGCTTGATTCTTTATATGGGCGTGGTGTATGTGATAGCGGACGAACTTTGATATATTTAATTTTTTTAAATTAATTTTAGTGATGGTAAATTGTCAACTTATCAATGATACTATTTAATTTGTGCCTTAAATTACTGGTTCACTTATCATTCAAAGTGGAACAGAGAAACATTGAGTATGGATATTTGGTGATATGAGTTGGTGGTACTTAGACGAGACTGCGCAAACCCATACCACAGAGTATATTGAACTATATATTAACTGACATTATATTATTGTACATTTGAGAGTTGTCCTTGTTAAATTATCGAAATCATAATACCAAAGTTTGACTGGCCGGTTGGCATGGTTGGTAGATTTGCCTTTCACGCCGAAGGTTGTGCGTTCGATTCCCATTCAGGACAGACATTTGTGTGCATGAACATGTCTGTTTGTCCTGAGTCTGGGTGTAATTATCTATATAAGTATGTATTTACAAAAGAAAAGAAGTATATGTGGTATATCAGTTGTCTGGTTTCCATCGTACAAGCTCTGCTTAATTTGGGATCTGATGGCAGTGTGTGAATTATATACCAGGATATTATCTATTTAAAGTTTTAAGATTTATTGGTTTAGTAATGTATAATTATACAAATTTAGCATAAATAAAAAATCAGAGCTCATTTATACTTAATACATATCTCGCGAGAAAAACTTAAAGTTAAACGTACACCGCAATAGAGCACCGTCATAATTTAACTTCAGAACGTTAACGGGATAGAACTTTCACCAGAAGCGGTATACGAACAGGATATTATATCAATTATATTAGTAAATACATCATTCTAATTAATAACGTTTCACACTTACCTGGTTTCAAGATACCCTTGGGCTCGGAAAGATATACATATGTAGTTACTTAGCACGACAAGACGAACAAACATGTATATATATATGGCTTTCTATATAAACATTTATACAAATATTTAATAACAGCGAGGATCGAACCCTCGACTTTTGCAAAATTCAATTGCATTGACCATTGCTGTTTCAGTTACTCCTTTCGGTAATTAAACGATAATAAAACGTAAATAATTTGTCTGTTACTGGTTTAAAATGTAATCACATGTATTTTAACTAAACATTTTTTAAGAATTAAGTTATTTATTGCCCTTGGGCGCCCACAAAAGACTATCTAATTTTAATATTTTCTTCTAAGACATTTAAATATATAGATATAAAATGTTACGCCTTACTTTATAATTTTATTTGTTTATAAACAGCCCACTGCTGGGCTAAAGGCCTTTAGCCCAGGGACAATCATTTAGGGGCATTCACAGGCTATTACGGACGGAAAAAGCTCAAGCGTTTTACACATGGTTTGTCTGTTCTAACAATATTATTAGAATATAATATCCCAATTTTTATCAAAATCAAATAAAAACAAGTTTCCTTTTATCACTCGGACCAACCTGATATGTTCGTGTAGGGACAGTTTTCCTCCAGCCGCGTAATAGGACGGTAATGGCGGTTCGATGAGGCAAGGCATCCACTCCTGATCCTTGAACCGATCTAAATATATCTAGTAAATTTCGTACTTTGCATTTTAGGGGCAAACGTGTTACGTCAATACATGGTGAGGAAAAACAAAGGAAAACCTTAGGTATTACGCAAGTATTATATGTTTTCAAAATATATATAATAAAATGTATAGTTCTTTAGTGTGTGTTATCAAGAATTGTGTTGAATATTATCTAGATATATTTTAACGTATTACCAATATTAATTAAATTATAAGGTGGAGGTGTGCGTTTGTCACATACATCTAAATGATATATAACTTCTACTCATAGATTTAAATATTGATCGTGAAGATGTAATTTAAAATTTTCTGTAATAGCAATTAGAATAAAAGCGACTCATTCCATTTAAATGGTTATAATAACCATTATTTATTAACATAATTGATATCAATGTTTAAGATCGTCTTCGAGGCATATCTATTTATTAAATAATAATACTTTTTACTGGTACTTTGTGCAAGCTCGTCTGGGTAGGTTATTCCCACTCATTAGATATTCTACCGCAAAACAGCAGTACTTTGTATTGTTGTGTTCCGGTTTGAAGGGTGAGTTAGCCAGTGTAATTTCAGGCACAATCCCTTGCCTGTAATTACACTGGCTGCATAACATCTTAGTTCCCAAGGTTGGTGGCGCATTGGCGATGTAAGCGATGGTTAACATTTCTTACAATGCCAATGTCTATGGGCGTTGGTGACCACTAATCATCAGGTGACCCATGTGCACGTCCGCCTTTTTTTTTATATTAGCCGGGAGGGCAAATGACTCTACTCCACCTGATGTTAAGTGGTAGTAGAGTCCAAACGCGAGGACGGCCAGTACAGTCGGGAAGAAGGTTCTGCACTAGCCGCCCTCGCCTTGCCGGCCCGCAAGATGCCTCTTCACGCCTCGTTTGAAGGAACCCTGGTCGTAAGAGGAGGGGAATACGTGAGCTGGTAAGGAATTCCATTTCTTGGAAGTGCGACAAAGAAAGGAGTTGCCAAATTTCTTTGTGCGCGATGGAATTGATGTCACAGTTAGTCGGTGACATCGAGAGCCAGCACGCGTAGACTTGCACGCCTGCCTATTCTATATAAAAAAAACATAAACATCGAAATTTTTCATTGATTTCTTAGTGTTCATTGTGATGGCAGGGCAATGACAATTGCATCACTCGAGATGTGTTGGGAAGAAAAAACAAATTTGAACACTCACGGTACAAGTTTCGCTGGCCTATATATAAATTCTTATGTTTTCCTTGTCGGACAATGAAGAGACGTGTCATATAGCCTTCATTTAGAGATATATTCCGTTATAAATCCATTAATTTCGGGCCCACACAAACATTCCAATTAGTGAGCGGGACTCAACTCGTAAATAGGTTATTGAACTCAATTTCAAGTAGGTATTTCTATGTATACTATTATATGAAGTTGTATTTGTACTAAAACTTATGTATCGATTTTGACATGTTTGTGAGAATTTAAAGTGAAATTAGTATAAACAAGACGCGAGTAAATATCAAAGACGAAATTTCAATACAAATATTCCCATTTCATTAAATAATTTTAATTATACAAGACCAAGACCAAGTACCTGTAATTTGTTTACTCATAAAATAAGTTTCTATTTAAATAATAATTTAATTGCGTTCATTTGACGTTTAATTACAATAATTGCGATACATGTTTATTTATATAGGTTAGTTTGGCTTATATTATTTTTTGTTATAATGGTGAATGTTGTTTACGCGTTTAAAGAAGTATCACATGGTAAAAGTATCTGTTTAAGTTGTTAATATTAAGTGTTTATTGATAAGTTGATGGTGTAACTATCTCAATTTATTATACACTAATACATAAGTATTTACATAAACGTTACATGTTAGAAATTTAATATATTTTTAAACGAAACATCAAATAAGATAAATATTATATGTCAAAAAACAGTTTTATTTAAAAAAAAAAGGAAAAATTAAAAACACGCGTTGTTGTCAAGAATCACGAATTCTTTGACAAGAGCTATTTCGGCCATTATTAGATAAGAACGTGACTACATACCAAGATATACATATCAAGATTATATACATATCAAGATGTCTTCTCGGCTCCAGCCTAGAGGCTGTTTCTTACAAGCTTTTATTTAACTGCACCTGTTGGTATGTCTGTATAGTTCCCGAAAACTAATTGTGCTGAAATGTTCACTTAAGGTGTTCCAAGGGTTTAATTTACAATTTATAAATTTAAATCGAATGTTATGTTTTTAATACGCGTTTTATTTCTTGCCGATTCTTCTTTGTGGAATCTACATTACCGGTGGTAACTTTACATTTAATATAATCTTGTGAAATGACGATATAAAATTCAAGAATTAGTATTTGAGAGCTGGTGACAATACAATCTAATTAAAAAAATATCGTACTACAATTTATCGTAACGATTCAAAACATTGCAAGCATGTATTAATCGGATTTTAAAACAATAATTTGATTATGTAGCCTGGAGGGACATCAAAATCAAACTCTCCAAACCCTTGGGTTTGGTCTCATTTGTATTGTTTTGACCAGTCATATTATTTTAGTTAGATAAATGATGAAGTAGAATTGCAGATATAACTTTGTTTAAATAAGAGAGAAACTGTCTGATTATCATTTATCACTTACAGTAACAGTAACAGCCTGTTAATGTCCCACTGCTGGGCTAAGGCCTCCTCTCCCTTTTGAAACTCCATCTAAATACTCGAAAATCCTTAAGTGCAAGTTCATTCTGTTCCAGTGCCACGTTTTGTTTTTGTAAATTAAAATCTCGCTTCTAAATTCGGATGCGAAACTCCTAATCCGTTTAAAACCTGGCTCTTAAAACCTCAAGTTATATTGAAGTGAAATATTAATTATAAGACCTAAATATAATTAGTTACTGTAACGTAATAGCCCGGAAACCAGCTACAGTTGGCCAAAGGTTATCTCTTGAGGGGAAACTTAGAGATTCCACCATCCTGCTCCAATGTGGGTTGATGGATACAAAACAAATAGACGGACACTTACGGCTTTACTTATAAATTATTTAAGAGATGATCAGTTAAAAATATTTACTTCTTTCGAATGTTTGAAATGATGTGTAATAGAATTAGTTGCTTCAATTTCTCGTTTGAAGTCAACAGTAAATTTCGAAATATAAAGAGCGGTATTCCGTTTATAAGAGTTTACTTAAGCTCAGACCCAAAGATACCATGTAAGCGAAATTAATTTTCTCTAATCGGATTACACTTGTAACTTGAATCACATTCGATTCTTTTTTTCGATTCCCTTCGTCCCAATCCGAAAATCGAAAGCGACATATCATACGTAGCTATTTTATTTTCCTTATAACCGTTATTACTTGTTCATCGGAAATTAACTGCCATTATATTTGTGACGAGTCTCAGGCCCAATGGACATAACGGGGATTAAAGATCACATGTTTAAATCTTATTAGTTCCCACGATTATTTAATATAGAATCAAGACACTTTACTTATTGATTGTCTAACTAAACATTATTGTGTAAAAAAAACTAGGACAAGAAATTACCTTGACCCTAGAAGAACCAGCGAAAGAAACTGAAGAGATTTTTTGCAACTGTTTTTAAGTAAAACAAAGATATAGCCAGGAGGCGACGGTTTCATTCCCAAGGTGGACTATCTAGCTTTTAACTATTATTAAAGATAAATCGGAAAAGTTCAATTAAATATTAAATTAATTTAAAAATAACTTTACTCCGAAAACGTAATATACCAAAAAAGAAACTCACATAGTATATTCTTTACACATAATAATATCATCCGTAAACTTACTAATTTTATAATAATCTTTTGCACGCAGAGGCATTTTGACGCTTTCTGGCATGTTGTTGTAGAACCGTTGCGCCACAAAAGAGTTCCAACTCTATATGCAGTCGAGTAACAGGAGTAATTAGCTTGTGTTTGTTCAACCAATGTTATGGGGATCAAGTTTTCTCAGAAAATCATATATATTTTTTCATGCGTACATAACATTACAGAATATATTGAGATGCAGGTTAAAATATGTTTATAGTTCATTTAGAGCACGTGAATTAAGTAATTCGTTGTGAGGTTGTATGTGTAGAGATATTTACATAAATAATTAATGATCTTTGAACTATTAAAAAAAATGCAAATAATTTAAAAGTTGACAATATTTTTGTATAAAAAATCATTTCCACAGGTATTATATAATAAATCAGTGGGTAATTTGCGCTTAGCGTCGTTTACATTTAATATTATTAGCACTAAATCAGGCTAAGTTTAAAAAAGAGGTCACTGAACCGCATGTACAAGGTAACGCCTACGAGAGCGATGGTACTATATATTTCGTTAGTCACGCGTATCATTATATTTCACAATACAATGATTAAGGTAAGGTTGCTTAAGATATTTTGGACTAAAATAATGACCTCTAAACGTTCGCTCACACAATGGAAGTTCTTATATTATTTTTCAAGCAATTATTTAAATATTTTATAAGTAAGTGAGTAAAGTAAAACATCATCATCAATCCTTCGTCGTCCACTGCTAAACATTGGTCTCTCTAATGGCACGCCACTGAGCTCGATCTTCAGCTCTCAGTCTTCATCCGACAAATAAAATCGACATCCTGCAAATGTTCCGAAATGTTTCGAATTTGAATCTACAACAAACATTGGTAAAAATTCATGTGTGCTAACGACTGGCTATCTTTATGTAAATCTTTCTGAATTTTTTTATTTATTAATTTCTAATTTAACTATAATATTCGGATTGTCAATATAATTATATTAAGGAAATATATAAGCGTTGAATTTGAACAATAACGGCATGTCTACACTAAAATAACTTAGTATTCTTTATTTCTTATATATATTTTAGCACGGTTTATTCTGTCAGTGTGTCATGAGAGATATCCAACACGTGTTCGCTGATAATGCGGGTATATTTACGCTCAAAAATTTGCAAACTATAGACATATATGTAGAACACGATTTAAAAAATAAAAATGAATCTTCCAGGCTCAGATAAGTTTTATAGCAGCAATATTTTGTCCGGGATTTATAAAAATATCACTCACATTAAAAAAAAAACTCGATTTTTAAGAATCGGTGAAAAGAACAGAATATTTTATATAGTCAAGATAGTTTATCTTTTTATGTGTAAGAAAATAGATTAATAGTAGTAAAAGTAAAAGCAGATATGAACTGGATGCATTTAGTAAGAGAAAACATGTGTCTAAATGCTGGACTGTTTTCGTTTTGATCTTATTTTAAAGTGCTTTAGTAGTTACACATTTCATTTCATAATTTTATTCGAAACAAGCAAAAAGACACAAATAAAAACTCATTATTGATAGACCGGTTACGAACTCCTTCGGTTAAGATCCAAGTATTAAAGCCATTGGGCCACCACGCCTCAGGCCATTTCTGATTAGAGAGGTTTAAAATTGTTTATGTATTTTTTATTATTTTACTACGTTTGTATGTTTGTTAGTTTTTTATATTTATTAGTTTACCGTAACATATATTACATATAATATATATATTGTGTGTAATATATACTTTATATAATATACAACACATTGAAATATTTTGACCTATTTTTATGCAAATCACATCAACAGGTTGCATTGGAAATATTTCTTATTTATATAAAACTGCGTAGTCGTAATATGTACTATTTAGAGCTTCGTTACGCAATGCGCACGCGCACCGCGATCGCCATTAGACAGCACGACGACCACGAAGGCCGGCACGTGCACACGTACAATAAAGTGGAATAATTAATAACCAAAATGCACTCTATAGTTGATCTTATTGCGTGCACGTAAGGGATAAGATCGCGTGATTGTATCTAACCTCTTACTAGTGGTTCTCCAACGAAATCCATTCAATTTAGTGGCCTTTGCTCCTATTTTGAAGTACGGACAGTTGAAATAGCGTGTTTGTATGGGACTGCAACTTAATATGTGGAATTATTTATCTATAATAATTGTTTTCACTTACCTACACTTCGAATTTATATTTAGATTGGACCACTTAATTATTTTGTTCATAATTTGAAACCGAGTTATAAATTTAATTTGCTTACTTTTTCGTCATACAATTCATAAACGAAATTAATCACTAACCCATTCGTCCTAAGATCTAAATTCCCACGACATAAGACAAGATAACAGAGAATCGTGTACCGTGGTATATTCACTGTTCGTGGTCATTTGGTGATATCTTTCCATCGTGTGCTGGGATTGTTTACGTGTTACTTGTTTACTACGTGATAATGACAACCTGTGATGTGTGTGGATATTTACGTTGCGTTTATGTCATGGAATCGTGACCGTATACGTTTCAAAAAAATACAAACGTCCATGCGTTATTACATATCTAAACACAAAGGGATGGAGGGGCTGAGCATAAATAAATGTGTTTCTATTATTGTACAAAACGTGGATAATATTATATATCCGATTTAAAGGAACTCATTCGTTTTATATTTCATCATAAACATTGGCTCCATTCATATAATATTTTTTTTAAAGACAATTTTTATTGACGGATTTTTTTACGTTTGTAAATATAGCTTGAATTTCAGTTCTAGATTATTACTTACCGTGATAGGCACAGGCTATTTACAACCGCTAAGTAAATAGACAAATCCTACTAATCATAATAGCAAATCTGACATAAATTCGAAGCGCTTTAAGCGCTGTGTAAAACAACGTCTAGTTAACGGTAGTTTTGTTTTGACGTAACAACTATATCATTTAGAATTAATATAAATATTTATATATAAAACTGATACGCGGCAAAAATCAAGAAACACAAATACAAAAAACAACCAGAATAGTGGTACTGATTCAACACTTTAGCGAAGCAATAATACTTGGTTGAGAAAGCCCTCTTGCAGGCACGATAACATGCTAGTAACCATGATAATTGCAGCGTATTGCCAATGCCAGGACGTTGCCAAATGACACGAGCATGAGCATCACCGCACTCTTATTGCTAATAATGCAAAAATGACCATCTGCTTTCCTTTCGTATAAAAATAAACAAAATTTTAACTCTTAAGAATGCAATTCGACTACGGACTCAATGTTTACAATATGGCAGCTATACATTAAACAGTTAGCCGCAGCTGTATTTCTGAAAACAGATGTATATCAGCAATAAAAAGCATAGTCATAATCGTACGTGATATTATTAACATTAAAGTAACCTACAGTTTTATCACAGCTTATCAATACACAAACGAAATCTCGTGTCATTGACCGATTTTATCAGTTCATTTGGTAGAACAATAAAAGATACCCTGCGAAATATTATTCAACGTTATGATATCAATGCATTACGTGAAACAACAGTGCTATCGATCTCACAGAAGTAAGATCCCGCTACATATCTCATTCGTGAAATGATGTAAATCGACTCACGGTGATACGCTATTTTGATGTTCGTATCATTTAAATGATATAATTATTATGGTCAATGTCGCATATCACTTTCCAAAGATTTTCGATCTTATTCCGCGGTGTGTTTCGATTTTGTTCTTACATAATAGCTCTACTGACTCCACGTTCCGTTTTCCAAACGAAATGTAGAATATGTCACTATTTATCAATTTTATCTACACACTATTGACACTTTTGGAATATATTCGTTTTAGAGCAGTGTTATTTTATTTTAAATGGCCGACGTCGATGGCGGCGATTGTTTTGACTAGTGATTTAGGACGATTTGACACATTTCCGAAGTAGAAAGATTTATACGAGTTTTCAAAGTACAGATTACTCCAGCTACATTTATTTATACAGAGACAGAATATAAAAAATAAGTTTTTTAGTCCATAAATATTATAAATTCAGATTGATCGAAGAAACATAATTACCATTTTCCTTTAAAACATGAGTTCGTCGAACTAAAGCAATAAGTAATTCGAGTAACATCGCTGACAGTTAACCCTAAAACAATTAATTTGGAAGCAGCAAAATGACAGACAGGGTGTCGGTCCTATTTTCCATGGCACTTTACGAATGTCTGGAACGAATGCAAATGTTTTGATAGTCGCGTCAAAAAAGGAGATGAGCCATTGACGAGTCCCATTATTCAAGGCAACCTAATTGAATTAAACTCCACAGCGAGCATCGCAACCCCTTAGTTTGATTGCTTCCATATAAATTCATTCCCTGTAATTCGTATTCAGCTAAATGAATTTCATGTCCGGCGGCACCCGACCGCAGGACATCGGAACTTTATAAATTATTATTGAGTGAACAACAACCCACAAATACGAACTACACCAAACGTTCCAATTGAATTGTAAAAGTTCGAATGCTATGGACAACCTCGATATACGGTATTTGTATATTTGCGTCCGACCCTTTCCGTGCTCGAGCATGTTTTTGACCGCTGATGACAATCGAAAATAAATCTCCTTAAATTATTCAGGCCTGAGTATAATTAAACAAAGGCCTGTAGCAATTTGAACTTAAAATCATACAAACACCGCGGCCGCAATTAATCGCGGGACCCGCACATCATAACATTTTCATAGCTCACATTACTCGAAACATTTCGCTTCTCGCTGCCGCGCAATTTGTGGCCATTTGCGCGCAAGGAGCAGAATTGCTCGACAGCCCGGCGACCTCCGACTGTCACCCTTTGCAACAGTCAAGGAAAGATATCCATAGCGTCACAAGTAATTAAGAAGCGAGCCACGCTTTGTGCCGACAGTCCCTCGGGACAACTCGGGGAGAGGTTCCCCGCTTACATAATTTCTCCTAACTGCATAATCGATAACAGCGTGTCGCTCTCGTCTCGTCTAGACGTTGACACCGTAATTCAGTCTTCTGCATCGGATTGCGTTTCAAGAGGCTCGCGGCCGACGCAACGCTTGTTGCCTATCCGCCCTCGAGGAGCGCTCGAGTGTTTTCAGCGTCTCGTCTCCGAGCGTCACACACACTGCCATCTCGACTTTTGTGAGCGTCCTCTGGAATCAACCGAGCGTGAACGAATCTCTTACAGATATTTCCAATTGGAACGCAAAAGTTCAGCCGTCCGTGATCCGTTCCGTGGCAGCGTCGAGCGTTTAATTGACGATGAATGTGACAGTGTACGCACGAGAGGGGGTTGTCAGTCGGGAGCCAAACGGATTGCATCTCCGTTAATGGGGTCAACGAAATTGAGAAAAGTGAAACGGTGGAGTGGGCCGGGCGGGCATTTATTACAGGCCCGACCTGACCGACCCTCATCCGCTACGATTCGGACATGTCGATACGGGGGAAGAGACGAGGCGCATTCTAAGTGACCGGTGAATAGAGAGAGCACTAGATCGGCCTATCAATCGACGGCGGACATTTCCTCCCTATCCTCAAATCGGACTCGTAAGCCCGGAATTAATAAGGATATTTGTAGTCTCGTATGTGTTTGTCGTGCCATCCGAAATGTCTTATAAATATATAGTTTATACTATTTATGAATCGCCGCTACTAACCGCAAATGTGAGTCGTTGTTACGGTCGTGAACGCTTCATTTATAAGAACGATAAATAATTAATTAGCCGTGCCGAGCCTCCCGGGGGGACGTCGCTCGTTCAGTTTACCCACATCAAGCCTGTGACATTTTAATGGCCTTTTAAACGCACAACTAAGCGAACGTGCCTTTGTATAAGCTCAATGCGTGCTAAATATGAGCACGATAAAGGAGATAGGGTAATTATTTCCGCCTTCAATACTCGCATTCGTATGCACGAAGCAACAAAGACGCCGTCTGTTACGGAGTAAATAGCCGGCGGTCGCGTTTCCTTGCAACGTAAATCAGCGCATCCAATCACGACGCGAGCCCGGGCGGTGCCGGCGCTCCGGATAGCGACTTGGAAATCAGTTGCCACTATTGAATTATACGAGCTGCAGCCGGGGATGTCATACGCCAAAGTTTAATCTCTCATAGCGGCTTATTATTCAAATAGTCGACAAGTCTCCTCGGTCATCTTACAGTCACGTATGTCGGGGCACGTCCCAGGGCCGAGCTACATCGCCGGCGCTCCTCCGAAAACTTTGTGACACAGATGTTTGCACACAAACGTTTAAATACGCGGAGATAATTCAGGAACATTTCTCGAATGAAGAAAATGGATTTGATGGAGGTTAAAATCATTGGACTATCAAAGTAGACATCAATTTATTGCCAGCGAATAAAGTCGGAGTGAAATTCAAAATGAAGAAGTTGTCGCGACGAAATCGTTAGGAGGGCGAGGGAGGGCGAATCTAACTCTTTCTACAGATCCGACCCCAACGAGCGTTAATTAAGCGAAAATCGAAACGTCAAAGCTCGACTCGGCTTTATGCAAATTCGGCAAAATTGACTTTCGTGTCGACAGAGTTAATTTTTTAACCGCTTTCGAGGCGATTGTTTGAATAGGGTAATTAGGAGGCTAGAGTCACGTGGCGCGAAACTTTCTAGAAGCACTCAACTTGACTTTCGAGTAAACTTGCGTCTATATCATTTGCGTTTACGCTTAAAACTGTTTATGGTAATGACAGTTCTCTACTCGTTTGCTCCGTACATTACGCATGTAAAACTGGGTGATTCAAATTTAAACTTACATTTAACTGCGTTTTAATATCTTTATAAGTTTAAAATTCCGTCTATTAGACACTAGATCATACTTTTATACTTCGTTACATTTATATATTTTCAATGAATTATTATTCATGTACTGTGCTACTTTATATATAAAAGTTGATAACGTACAATCATCTTTCTCATCTTTATATAATCATATAGTGTAGCTATAGGTAACTAAAAATACAAAACAGGGTCTATGATGAAATATATAAATCCAAAAAACAGAGGCCTTAAAAAGCGTTAAAGCCTACAAATCGTGTTTGGTTAGACATGCCTTGTCGGGTGGTAACCACGCAACAGGACGGTACCGCTGCGTACCGTTAGAACGAACTGTAACCGCAGCCCTGGACAAACAAACTGTCTTAGTACATTATAATATATTAAATCTACTTCATTTATATCCACCTGTCTAACGTTATTGCTATTTAATTAAAAAAACAAAATACATAACATAAAAAATATATGTTGACGATTTAATCATTTCGGTTACTAACTTTATTACTATTAATTTATAGGTCTATGTATTACTCTGGGTCATATGCCTCATACACGATCAATTTAATTTTCTATTTTATTTTATCTCAATATATGTATTATTTGCTCTTTTTATGTCAATTAATTAGCTCATTTTTAATACTTATATATTTTAATTATTATTATTTTTGGCGTGCGTGGTGGAATAAGCTCCAAACATTCTTCTCAAAAGGGGAGACGAGGCCTTTAGCCCAGCAATAGGACATTCTCAGGCTGTTACGGTTACGGTAACGGATTGTGAGTGTGATTGTAATTCTAATTATTAATGTATGTTATCTAATGTTATGTTTAATTATCATGTACCAAAAGTATGGGCCTTGTTGTCTGAAGAATAAAGATATTGTTATTATTATATAAGAAGCTATGTACTTATATCGTTTATATATATGTAATAAGATATTTTAAGTTGCTAATAATAATTAAATGTTTAATCGTTATAGTCTTGCAGGTTCAAATCTGTTATTACATTTTTATTAGCTTAATTTGTCGTAACTCATCATGTAATCTATATTAACCTTCATTCGCATGTTGGATCATTCTGACACATGTAAACCCAACAATCACGTGTACAATAAGTTGGTGGGATAAGGTTCAAACTTTCACCTTAAATTAAGACTTTCTATGTCCAAGAATGACATTAATGAGCTACTTTAAGTACTTTGAGTACTCTAGCTAACTAATAAATACGACGAGTAGAAGAAAATGTACAAAATATCACATTTAACAAAATACCAACAAAATGAAAATTTCAAAGAATTTCATTACATTAATAAATAACAACAAAAACAAAACAACTGACGTTAACATACAACGAAATGTTAATTAAATTAATATAAATTGAGATATATATTTAATTAGATCGCGTGGCGTTATTACAGTAATCACTAGTATAAAATATCTTTGTCGCTTAGTCCGAGTTGAAGTCGTTGACGTTATCGAGCGTGAAGTCGTTGAAGTCGGAGAAAATTGGCGAATTTCGAGTAAAAATCTATTCACCGTTCTTCTCGCTCATTATTGTTTTTATTCCGCTTGTGAACGTACGCTTCGTTCGTAAAATATATAAGATTTTTATGTGCGTGGAAGAAAACGTGCTTGAAGGTATTTTCATAATTATTATTATATTTTAATTTTTCATAAATTCGCGTGAAACTAAATATCGGATTTTAATTTAACAAGGTATGGTATTCTTATGTCATGGTTCAAAATTAATAATACTTTTACTCCATGGTAGGGTTTTGTGCAAACTCGTCTGGAGAGGTACCACCCACTCATGGCTTATTCTACCACTAAACAGCAATACTTAGTATTGTTGTATTCCGATTTAAAAAGTGAGTGTAATTAAAGACACAACAGACGACTTATTAGTTCCCAAGTTTTGTGGCATGTTGACGATATAAGGAATGGTTAATATTTGTGATGACGATCATTGTTCATTTGCCAGTCCTCATACCGATTACAAATAAATATTAAATAAATATTAATAAAAAAAATATTCGTATAACTCGTGATTAATAAAGAATACAACAGTATACGTGGTAAGGTATCTTCAATTTAAAATACGACTAATCTGAATAACGCAATCCAAAATATAGTTATTGGATACACAATGACAAAAGGCGATGTTGAATTATTCTATATATTCTATTTCTCCTGGCTCGTATGACAGTTACGGACATCAGAGGAACGCCCTTTTCGAATAGTATTAACAATGAACACTTTCAAATTCGAAACATGAAACAACACGAACATCGATCTCAATACGTATGTATAACCAAAACATTTCTGGAAGTCATAAGTTACTTAAAGTGATTTAGTGGAAATTATCTTCATATTACCGTGAGCCCTGGATTGTACAGGTGACAATTTGTCATATATAAAGCATAATCTACATTTTATCGACTTATTTGATACCAAGCCCAAGTAAGCCTTAACCCTGTAATCATAAGACACAAACTCACGTGTAAGTATTTCAGATAAATATATATAAAGTTATGTGGGTATTGTCGCGTTTCTGGCGTAATGGACAAATAATGTGCACGTCGCCCATTATAATGTTATTTGGCGGCAAGCAATAATTACTGAGGTGGATTGTTTTCAACCGTACTCAGTTGCCAGGCGACTTCCAGGCGTTCAGACCGACACGAATAGCCTTTCATTCTTAAATAAATAGATGTTTTTAACATAATTCTCGCTTCGGTCGACACTAGCGATGGAAAATCTGGTCTAACTATCGAAAAAGTTCTTGTTTTGATTTCGTCTGCACGATATTTTCCGAATTGAACCAATAATCACGTTAAATATCACGAACTAGTGTCAAAACACTTTATATTTAAAGACATACAATAAACATTGTATGTCTTTAAACATTTATTTATTTTCTCATTACATAATAATGATAATATATTATTCGGATATATTGTAGTAATTATTTAATGATTACAATATTATCAAGCTAATTTTGTAATTTTTGGCAAGTAGCACATTGGCGATGATTAAGTGGGTCGACGTAATTGCAGTTTATTATTTGAGAGCTATAGCTGACATTAGGAAATGATACGTCTGGAAGTTGTAAGGGACAGCAAATACTCGGGGCAGATTTTAAATCAGTTTTTATTGCTAAAGCGATTTGGCGACTGAACGATTTGTCAGAGATTCTTCCTGATGTATAAGGAAGATATTTCCAGAAAAAAATTACGAGCATTAAACGTATTAAAGGATATGAACTGAGATATCGACTGACTGATTTCAACGTAGTGCTATTCCGAAGAACACGATCGTCAAATATCAGATATTGATATGCGATAATGGATTTAACAATTTTAACATTTAAAGAATTCATGTGTCAAAATTGTCAATCGCCGTGTAGAGTAAAGATCGCAGTGTGTATGAATAATATAAACCTAAGAAAATATCTGTGTGAATCATTCCCATTCGTTCCAATTCACGATAAATACTCGGGGGATTTCAAATATATTTAATAGTAATAGCGTATAACATAAATTATTTATTTTTCTACTTATACATTGTACATACAAAATTGGCAAGAAACATTGTGGGCAAAGCTCAAACGTCGTCCAATTATTTAAAGAATGATACGCTGTCACCAATTGGCACGGGACTTGAAAATAGTGGTACAATATTCTAGTACTACGGTTTCAAACCGCTTCTTGATTTAAATCGTACTCGCTGCGGGAATATAAACTTTGAAGAAGCGACAAGCACTCGCTTGGTGGATAACACTTAAAATGTTCGATAATGCTGACAAAATTGAAACTTTGCTTCTCAGATTTACCGTAATTAAAAATGCATTATATATATTGTGAATCCTAATAAAAGCATGTATAATTAAAACAACCTTAAAAACTGGTTTGAAAATTCCACAAACATAGTACCGCGATGTTGATAAATTTCAAAACATGAGGGTAAGTTATACGTATATAAAATTTATACCCGTCTAATCGTACATCAGCTAACATCTTTCGCCTAACCTCTTGTTTCTTTGAATTGTAATTAAGCTTGCAAATAAATGACTATAATTATTAAATAACATAGTTTGCCCTCACAAATTGGCCCTATTTCACATAACCTCATACATTAGAGCAAAGAAGGAACGATCCATTCAAACAGATGCATTACACCTTAAAGAAATATAACACATTCAGAAAGACTATCACGCGTAGCTCTGGGGCAAAAAATGAAATTGTCAACGAAATACGAGTTGAAACTTGTACGCACCGACTTCAACTTCCGTTCATGCGACGCCACGAGTCGAAACAATATAGATTACCCGAGGTATGTATAAGAAGTCTAATTACACAAGTCGAGGCAAGACGAAAGCCGTCGGCTGCGAGTAACAATTATAAATTCAGCGAAGTTCCGTGCGCACTCGACGACGTGCCTTTGAAAACGAACGACTATTTTGCAGCCAGCAACGTTGGAGAGCGTCTCGCTTTTTTCACAACGCTTTTTATTTGTTCTCGGAGTTGCATTTAGGGTGTCGGGAGATGGAAATATCAGAGGCTTATTACGTCGCTTTCGCTTATTGGGAAGGGGATTTAGGAACATGTCTTCACATGGGGTATTACATTCCCTCGTTTCACATACAGATTTTAGAACTGACGTTTTTGTCTATATTGCAAAAGTTACCTTCATAAAAAAAGAGTTGAGGCTCAAGGCAATTTTTTACCGGTAGCGATATTGTAATAGCTAAACAAATCCGGTTCGTCGATTACAAAAAGCGGAGAACGATCGAACCGCCTACGGGCATAAAGTTATTTTTACGTGTGAAGTTGAATGTTAGCGCCTACGTAAATAACCGCGGGTGCTTTAAACATTTTATGAAGCAATAAATAATACCGCTTACCCTTACACATCTAACTATCGCATAAAGGAACGTAATCTAACACGTAAGTGTTTTGAATCCACAAGTCGGTTCAAATTGAGTATCCGTTGCTGAAACACTGACGTATTCAACTATAAAAGAGAAACGGTTCTGCTTGATTTTACGATATTCCATCCATCTATTTGCGTTTAAAATGTTAGATCAAACGCTAAAGTGTATCCAGCAATATGTATGGATTAAGTATTATATATATAATCATTTCGTCCACGAAATTCTAGAATAAAAATTTAGTTGGAAATGTAATCGTTCTCTTGACATTTGACTAAAATATTTTTTTATATAGTCAAATAATAATAATAAATAGTCCTTACAAACTTTTACAATACAAGTACGTAATCGCAATAATAAATTATTTAAATATATAGAAGAAAGAATACCACAAAACCGTTCGCGTAAAGCAATAAATCAAACAAAAATATCATGCAGCCAAATTTTAGCGTAAAAATTTCACCAGAAGGATGATTAACTATAACCTTTATAATTCGCGTGTTCGAAGTTCACCTTCCAACTTGTACCAGCTAACGTTTATACACAAGTAAAAACAAGTGAAAACGACGAAGCAACAAAACACATTAGTTACCGTCGGAAACCATCCAGGAGCGCTCGGTATTTAACCATACTTGTAAACGTTGAGTCACTGTCTTCGAACATTGGACGCTGGTGTTGGATGTCGGAGCATTCCCTTAGCACATTCGTGTACTTTATACCGATTTATCGTAGGCATTATACTTAGTATTATATAAATGTAACAAATACATATTTTGTTATCTTCAGTTTAACAGATTGATTATAAATATGTAAAAAGGTAACGTAATTTTTATTTTACAAACAACTCATGGCAAAATTCTGAATTTATAAGTAAGCTTACATTTTTATAGAAGACGGCAGTTTATTATAAAACTATGATCTATTAGTATAGTATACTGTGCTCATAGATACTTAATGTCCTTTATTGCAAAATTAGTCCTAATAAATTGGTTAACTTTTTTTTTGTCCTATACTTTTTTTTTACTTAACTGAATCCTAAAATATATGTAGAATAAAATTTAAGTAAAGAAGCTAAAAGGGCGTTATACATTACTGATTGTACTTATAATCACTCAATTTAAACACAAAACGACTACTTCCTGCTCGTATACAGTGGTATGTTAATAGAAATACCCTAAAAGATTCTTTCACCGGTTCTTCTTGAATAAATTGTCTTATTTCAACAACTGTCAAATGTATAATACTTAAATATTTTTATAAAATATTTTGTATGTCGGTGATATTATTCAAGGCATTCACCGCGCACGATACGACCCCAGCCTTTGTGTGTGTGTGCTTTTTAGACATTTCGTTAAGGTTAAGTGATATGGATTGCGGTATTGTTAAACAAAGCGATACTTACTTTGTTGCAATGTATATGTCGGAATGGTACGTTTTGTGCCGAAACACCGTTTGCGAATCGTGCAAGTAAGCGTTTTATAATTTCTATGAAGCGCCCGCGAAATGTCATCACATTTCAATTTTGTATTTATACTTTAGAACAATGCTTATTTTGATTTGATTTCCTCATTGTTTGGGAACGCTTACGTTTGTAAATGAGGTTTTACTTGCCGTAATAGAGTATTAATCGTAATTTATTTCGTCAATTTTAATATAACATCATAATAAAATTATATCATTGTTACATTTCGTTTACAATAACGTAATTTATATTCCTTGAAAATTTGATGTTAACATCGAAATACCGTGAAAGGGGTCTACGACCGTGTGACGGTTCATATATCATTTCAGCACTTCGTCATGATGGAAATATATTTTTCCCTGGGGTGTCGTTATCCTTGAATTTATTATTTAATTCATTACAGTACCGGGCACTGTCTGCCGAAATACACGATATTCTGCTCGTTTTATCCGAGTGTTCATTGGCGACCTATCGGGAATGCTATCTATATATGTATAAGTACTGACTAATATATCAATGGAAGAGAAAAAGACCTACCATTTCAGCCGCAGCTTAAGTTGGTAACACGATGAAGTTACAATGAGGAAACAAGTCCGCATAAAATTTCTAGTATATGCTAGTGTCATGTTTTAATTATGGTGACGATAAAAAATAAACGAAAAACCAGAGCAAAGCTGCAAACGATCGCTAGTTAGATATTTAGATATATCACAAGCAAATAACAGTAGTCCCTTCGGCATCATGCAAATGTTTTCCTACGAAACGATACAAATTAATTACATTAATTGGCGTTTGTTTTTCTATTTAATTATGTCAAAACACACCAGTTTCTAGTCTAAACGCAATTAAATATATGAAAATTAAATTATACAAATATAAAAAGCGATAAATTAGAGTTATCAGAAATCTTTTAAGCCATTGATTATTCGCTAGCTGGGAATCCTTGTGACATACATCCCGACTTATCGGGGTTACGTAATCCGACGAAGAAGCAGCGCCCTAAGCCAAGCACAATAAGTTACATAGCGTGCGTAACCGTTCAAGTAGTTCAAGCCTTATTTTTTAGTTACAAGCCCGTTCATAATTCGGCTGAGGTACATTCGACCACTCGGACCCGGTTTTTTCCTCTTTATAGCTCAGACCTTTCCATTTGTTACACATTGCTTATTTACCTTGAATAACACGGGCCAAGTGGAATATTAAGCGAGTTGAAACATAAATTTCAGAAAGTACTGTGCTTACGTGATCTCTAAGAGATCCAACCATCGAACGGATGCTGCTAACGAAATTCTATCTTTAATCAAATTTAAACAACTAGTCCGAATTAATTTTTATTACTACACTTGATATAATTTGTAAAATTTGCCAAAGTAATATTGCATTTGAGAATTAAAGTAGCTAATGATTTTCTTGTCGGTTCATCTCGATACAATCTAAACGCCGAACCGTTAGCTTTATATTCAATTGAATCCTATAACTAGACGATTAAAAGTGCTATTCTGATATGATTTAAACGTCATATGTTACGAGTATCTACGTAACATTATAGCTTTAAAACAAAGCTTATATCGATATTAGATCTAAAAATGATTACTTGTTTCCTGTTCTAAAGTCACGAGATAATTTAGACATTTCCCCAATCGAAACAACCTCTGATTCCCCTCCAGCACGTAGCCATTGATACAGAAGGTTTATCAGTCGGTAATTTAGCCGCGGCAGCCATATTGATTGATTACCGCGGCTCGGCTTCGGTTCACTCTGTTTATACGTTATTTTGGAGTTACTCTGTTTACTTGATTGGGATGAAAACAAAAAGTTAACTTTATAAAATAAGTTGAGCGGTTCATGTTTCTAGATGAGATTTCCTTAAGAAATATTAGTTAAGATAAAGGCAACTTCATTATGTTCTTTATTTGAATCTTCAGTCTTCGAGACCGTAAAAGGATATATCTACAATAAATAATAAAAGTTTGTGAGATATAGGTTTTATATTCATATGTGAAATAAATTAAGCCTAAATTATTATTCTATAAAAATATCTATCTATAATCTATAAAACCTTTTTCAGTGATTTAATAATCAGAATTTGGTACATTCGCGTCAAGTGAGGTACCATCAAGTGACAAGTTACTATCGTCTAACATTTTCATGTTCTTAATATGGAGATATATATGAATATCTTTAGAGGCCTAAGTCGGAATACAAGCTGTAGGAGATTAACGACCGTGAGCCGATATTTTACTCCAAAAGTTTAGGGCACATTTAAAAAGAAAAAAAAAATATTATAATTTTTTTTATAAATAAGAACAGCAACAAAGGTTTTTTTATTATTACATATGGATATACTCAGATATAGTTACAGATACGAAGCATGATAAAACCTTTGCATCTTTATATAAACAATATAAGAATACTAAATGACCTCTGATGGTCCAATAGATAATATACATAAATTTTCACCGAAGATACATGGTTCAAATCTATATAACAACCGCTGATTTTTCACTTTATGAATTACTTGGCGGTGTTCTATTTCTACTTAAGAAAACCCCAATTATATTACCTCACCAACCAAAGCAGGCGTAAACATAATTTATGACTAAATTAGCTTAACTATAATAGTAGCAGTAGAAAATAAACAAGCGATATAACTAAGTAATACAAACAAATCTAATATTAAAGTCAACACACGCTTAGAATGTAGTCATGAAGTCATGAACACAATAATCAAGCGACGTAAACCCCATGAACATTAAACACGACGATAACTTCAATACAGGTCTGCTGAAAATGTAATTATATCCGAAACCTTTCTATTCAACGCTTAACGACGCAAGTGTAGACTTAATGACTACATTTAAGTTCAGGATTTAGCCTAATGTCCAAACTAATTGACACAATAAAAGATATTTAAACATTTTCGTGTGAGATCGACATTAGCGTTAATTTTTATCATTTCCAACTACATGGGGGAACACTGTGTTCTCGATGAACCTTTGAATGGCTTTGGAAACATTTTAATGATAACCAAATAGCAATCTCAAGTTGAGGACCAGTGCCTAATTGTGACCGTCCACAAATCAATTCACTAAAGTAAAATTTATATATGTATAAGAAATAATAGATATATTTTATATATAAAAATCGTTTTCATCAATAATAACATTTTAAACCAAAACTCAGCGACACTAATTGTTAATCCGAAAACGTAAATATTGATAAAACCTTTACGACGTAGAGTAACTGTGACGTCATAAAAAAATAATTTCCCAAGCGTACATAACTTAAGATAAAAATTGTTTTAAAAACCTAAATATTCACGCACGCGTAAGCGTAGATATAACGTATACTGCCAACCGAATAATGCTCAGTGAGCCTTATATAATGAATGCAGCGCAGCCCACCGAACACTCAATCATCAGCCCCGGTAGGGTTGGCCCCGGATCTTCCGGAACCTCCCGCTTCCAAGCCCTTAATGGGGAACTACTTACGGTACGAGATTTCCCCCGAAAATCACTAGATGAATCTTACGCTAGACAGTGTAATGTACAAATAAAATGAAATAAGTAAAATTATAGCTGGAATATATACTTCTAAATTTATAATATAAATTTTTAACTATAATATACTATTAATATAATTATAAGCGTTCTTTTTTTACGTTTGTAAACGATAAGCTCTGAAACTACATAAACCTTTTTAAACTATTAGAAAGCTAAGAAAGTAATATAGGCTATACTTTATTTTAGGAATAAAAAGATATCAGTTTGAAATCTTATTCGAGTGCGTGTATGTATGTACAAGTTTTGTTAGAAAATTTATGTTAAAATATAATTTTAAAGCAAATACAAATTACTAAACCAACACAAACCAACATCGAGTTTAATATTCTCTCATTCTTCTAAGTTAAAACTAGACAGAAATAAACTGCTTTAAAATTATATTTTAATTATATTTTAAGAGAAAATTTTAAGCTTTAAACAGTCGTGTCTAAGAACACTTTGTCTACAGATAACGCGACATCGTATGACACTGCATTTGCGGTCTGGCAGAGAGATGGTATAACACCGAGCGATCTCGGAAAATCAAACAAAATATAAGCACGAGTATTATCTTATAAGAAATCGGTAGAAATATGCCTTCAGATTGATATTGGCTTTTTTCAAAACAGTCTTGAATTGTACATCATATTAAAATACTAATCATTTAAAGTTCAGATTATATTTAATTAAATTTAAATATGAAGTGTAAGTAACTAAATACTCATTGCAATAACAAAATTTAAATGTTAATTTATTTGTATACATTGTATAATTATAAAGATCCGGTACATAATTTTGTTTTCTTTTTAAATTCGATAAAAACCGCTAAGATTTTTAGCGAATCGGTTTCTTCCGATATAAAAACCAATAAGGGGTCATTTACTGAACGTGGTAATAGCCCTAAAACGGCCAAGGTTTTGACGAATGATGTTGTGATCAATAAAAAAAGTCATTATGGCTTCCGTTATGGCACAAAGCGCCAGGTTTACATTATTTCCTTCGACCCTATTGACAAAATATTATATATTTATGCTATCTTCACGGACCTCCCAGACGGAAATTAAGAAAAAACAAGCAGGTTTAAATAATTTAAATGATTCATTTATCCTTTTGAAAATTACACGTGCACGATAAACACAAATTGAATACATCTTAATTCGAAAACAACAATCCTCTTATGGCGATTTTAGGTTCCTCCAATTAACAGCGGAAGACGGGACAAAAGCACTAGTGAAGAAACGCGGATTTTGAAGACAATGGCAGTAATCAAGACGGGCATGTCTCCCCCTGTCCCTTTTGTACTCCTCCGCACCGCTGTGGAATTTATAAGCTTATGATAAACAAGTTTCAAACAATGTACCAGACACTGGAACTAGTAATATTGGACAAGCAGGCGGGTAAAGGCTTTGTTATAAAAATGCGCATGCCTGAATAGGATCAGGTAGCGCTTTGGCCTGAAGGTATTACTCATAATATTTTTATGCTATTTTTAGAAAATTGCGAGTGTGGATACGTTTCATCGTTACATAAATAACAAAAACAATAGCGAGATATTTTTAAATGCTATTCCATTACTTGGAGTACATCATTAGGTCTTATAATAATTTAATGTAAATAGTGCATCCGCTCCTCGGTAGTCGATAATAAAACTATTAATGTTAGTGCTCACTGTCTTCATACTTTATGCTTTTTATTTGAAAAAAGTCAGCCAGTATTTAACACGCATTAAACTGAAGCATAAACAACGTCCAGTCAGATAAAAGTAAACAAAACAGCTATTATGATAAAAGCATCATTAATATTATGCAGCCGTCTGGTCATCATCAACGAATAAACAAACATTATCAATTTTCCTGATATATTTCAACGTAAAATTTCGTTCGTTGGAAACACAGGGAAAGTTCGACACGATAGAAAAATACGCAAATATTTCCGTTGGCAACTACAGAAAAAATTTACACGATCACCTCACTGAATTACGTCATCTCGTTGCCGAATATTGTAATGAGAAAAAAAAAAACGACGACAAGGCCGCACGTCGATGCAGTCCGTTCACTTGCGTTTTCGACTATTCGGGACTGGCGATGTGAGCAGTACGAGCAATCATGGCGTTCGGTTTGCGCGCCAAAAGTCAAGGTGAACCAGTGCCGTTTCCAGAGATCGCATCGATATTTCGTAAACACCAACATCGCGTTGGGTGCACTCCACGCGAAACCGAACGAATCTTGAATCGATATTACCGCAGCGTGTCGTCAGATAGTAAAGTATTACGTGTAATTGTAAATTGGCGCCGCCGCCGTTGAAATCGATGCGTCAATTAGTCATAGACACGTGGTGGGTCGCAGCGAAATAATGGTACGGCTGTGACAATTCGATCGCCAAGCACGACCGCAAACGAGGTCGGAGAAACTGGGCGTAGAATTTTCTTCGCAGTAAGCAGACAGCTGTCTGCCGAGTCAGTTTTCACAACAATAAAGTTTGAGTCAACAATAAGCCGTACGCAATCAGTGGTAAACCACGCGAACGGCTCTTTCCTATTCGCCGAATAAGACATGAAACGTGTCTCTCTATAGCTGTAATAATGCTTAAGACGCAGACGAAAATAAAATGTTAATAATGGAATGTTTAATGTTTTAATGTACTAACTGAATTCGTTATTAAAGAAATGGTAATAAATTATACGTAGCCGAGGATAATAATGAAATTAAAAAAAAAGAAAACGTACAACCGTGAGAAACCGGCATAGCCGACAGACACAAATGGACTTAGATGATGTGTACTCAAATATAACGGGCGTAATGTATGATGTACTTTTCTAAGTAGACCGTGCCTCGAAAGTAGTGAACGTGCGTGGAGCTTGGCATGACAAATATGGAGACCGTAATCCTCTGGCGAGACAGTTTCACAGAGCCTTATTAACAATAAAAACACGCGTATAATGAATGCCAAAATAGGTCGTCATATTTATTTATTTTTGTAATTTTGTCCCAATTGATATTAAATTGTTATTATAAACAGAATAATAAAGGCAGGCTTATTAATTAAAATGCTTTTAACATAACAACCAAATTATTTTTGCACAATATTTAAGAACTTGTTTATTCAAAATAGAACATTATCAATATAAATATTCATGAGATCGTTACGTTACATTAAATATTTTCAATTACCTACTTAAACATAATAAGCGTTGTTTTTACATTCTACTCTCGCTCCATTTAGATAGCTAACAAAGCTTATTTAGAAAAATACAAAGTTCAAAAAGTACAAAGAGAAAACTCGAGATGACAAAAATATGATACAAGAGTTCACCAAGTTGTAATAAGTTAGAACACGGCCTCCGTAAGAGTTCTTTTTTAACTTGTAAAAGGCGACGTTCGGATGGCAAAAAATCTTAACTTGGCGAAACATCAACGCGCTCCGTCGTCAACGGTGAAAGTTGGAGCTGAGGGTACAATCAAACAAAAAACTTTGAAGCGCTCATATTAAATTATACGAGACTACTTGCGTCGCCTCACAATTAAACTGAGATAAAACATTCAGATAGCGCCGTATAACATTCGAAATTTAATTTCAAAACCATTTCAAATTATTATCTAAGTAATTATCAGCTATCGGGACCATCGAAAAGGTTATTTGCAGATTATTATTTAAATTTCTCTATCTCGGCGGCTATTTTTACCGCAATGCTAAATCTCTCAATCCATTAAAAACCTGTATCTAGAATTTACCTTGTAAGGACAGTCGGCGTATCGAGTAATAACATCAGTCGGAACCAGTCGCGGCTCGACTACGAATGGTGAAAACAAGTTATTTCTACATTTCTGTTCGTTTGTTGAGGGATTCTCGGAGGGTAATAGACTCACACAAAGTTGATCGTTTAGCGTAGGATGCGCTGCACGTGGGCGCTTCGACTCTCTTTTGTCGAGAGCTTATGTCTTCCATTTCGAGTGCCGACTTCAACTTGATTCTATATTGACATCCTTATATTGTAAGTCGTTTCTTAGCTGACATTTAAAAAGAAGAAACAAACTAAAGAAATACATTTTCTTACGTTAAATAATACCGAATTAAAATAAATACATTAAACAGGACAAAAACATAAAAAGAAACGGAAGGGATATTAAGCAATCTTAAGTGGTTTTATCTATGCAAACGTATCAACATTAAGGGCAATGGGTTCTAAAAGTATAACCTACACACATTTAGCGGATAAAGCTATCTTGTTAGCATTTTTATCATTTAGCTAATTGTAGGATGTGAAGTGAAGCGATGGTTAGACAAAGCGTTGTAATGACACGATAATATTACGGTGTTGTTCAGTGAATTGTACCACTTTATTATTCATCATTACTATGTAGGTTACACGCAGCGCAGAGGCCGCTGTCCAATGATTAGTTAATTTTGTGATGCGATACCTTACTGTCGACTCTTAAGATGACTTTTTTTTATTTAGAAAATATTGTTTATAGAATTATATATTTCTTTGATGTCTAATTCGTATTATTTACTTTATTCTTTAGTTTTATCTCATAAATATCTACAAAGGATCTTCGGTTAACAGAACTAATGAAACAATGTCTTTGAATGAATAATTGACTTTATTACATTTTTCAACATCGTCTGCGTCTTAGGAATTTTCTCATTACTTTCTTTAATACAAAATATGAAACCTAAATTCTCTATAAATTCTTAATGTCTAGGACTAAATAAATATACATTACAATTTACTACAAGTGTACGCTGGTAGCAACGATGCTGCAATTCCAGTAAATATGTATACGACGCCAGATCTCTTAGTATTAAAGTATCCAGTATTGTGTTCATGTAAATTCTGAAATAGTATGCGCCAATTTAATACTTATATCATCTATTTTGGACGGTCGCCAAATTCACCTGCAACGAGTTAGCGCGAGCAGGTTGTAGGTATAATAAATAATACGCCCGAAGATCTGCCAAATATTAAACTATAAAACATAAGATTTTGTATGAATTAATGTAAAATAATATAATTACATAGACTTTCAACGCATAAAATCGAAGAATTGACAATTTATTTTTCACACGAATATTTTGTTTACGTTGTTATATAAAATAAAATTAGTCAGTAAATATTTATTTACTAACTATAAAAGAGCACAAATCAAATCTAAATATCTAAAAAACTATATTTAAAAGTTTTAAATACAAATAATAGTATTTAGATATGAGAATATAAATGCTATTCTTGGTGAGGCCGTTATCATATTTCACGGATAAAAATAAATTCTAAAATTATTTTAAAAAGTACAAAATCAAAAATAATAAATAATCTAAGATAAATCCAAAGCAAACATTCACAAGAGAAAATCATGAAGAGTACTTATTTAAGAAATTGGTAACTCGAATTCAAATTCAAAATTGTCTCCAAGGCTGAATATCAATAGAGCTTATCTAGAACCGTGTGCTGGCGAGGGGCAGATCTGAGGCCAATAGATCGCTATCTTGATAGCTGTCACGTGCTCGTAATTATACAGGAGGAGACGATCTGAGTACCGTCGGCTTTCTTGTCTATTGAACAGTGCATGTACGTATTCCACGTTTAATTTTCATATTCTAGAAATCCCTAACGTGGTCAAAACATATTTTTATAAAATTTACAAGGATATAAGTAAAACTAATCATTTACAAACCTTTGGTTACGTTTACGAAATCATATGAAATATGAACTCAATGTAGTAACTAATTTTTATATTTCAGTAGATAAAGTTCAAAATCTCCTAAACTCATATCCGTAATTGCTTAAGCCATTGAAAACCTCTAGAAACTTTTGGCACGAGGGTCCAGTTACTTTCAGTGATGCTGCTAATAAGAGAGATCTGTCGTATCTTGAGAACCTACTAATTGTGAAGTTTCAATAGGATTCCAGCGACAAAGGCCAAGGTCGAACTACAATGTTGCAGAAGCATAGAAATTTGTATCTTATAAATGTTTTATTAAAATTTCATTTACTTGCAAACATAATATATATAAATAGTTTTTGTATTTCCGAGAGCCGGGATAGCCCAATGGTTAGAATAACGTGAATTTAAATCGAAGATTGCGAGTTCAAGTTGAATTAAATAATGGATTTGATTGCAGCAATATTGCATCAGAATAAAATAATTACTTTGTAAATCTGCGAAATTTTACTTGAAAGAATTACTTACAAAATAGTTGATAGGAGGTATGTATATATGTAAATGATATACAAATCCATATATCGTGTAATGGGTAATTGTATTTTTTATCATAATAAATATGTTATGTTTAATTTACGCCTAACGATAGCAGTATTGCATACGTATCAAATGTATTATTAAAACGATCCTTTTAAAGAATAATATAATAGCATTGGAAGTGACTCACCGTTTCCAGTAGCACAATATACCTAACTCTGAACTGTCTACGCCGCTCGCATCACGTAGTTGAACGAGTTTATTTATTCGTGATTAAATATATTTATTATGAACTATGACTCTGAGTGACGAACTTTGTTTAATTTATTATTTATCAGTTTACAGTTACGATCAATGTGTAGCCGCGACTTTAATCGACGATTTATTGACAAAGTGGCTTCGACTATCCCGCAGGTGAAATGCGTGGACAAAAATATACTAATGCACAGCTTTTTTTCTCGCAGTGGAAACCTTGAGAAAGGTACCCGGGTCCCATGGGGGTGGAACCGGGTTATGTGGGATTCTTACCCCCTAAAACCACTGCGATGGCCGTCCGGAGCACGGATCGGAGAGGCTGTGAGATCGTGTCGTTATAACGCATCCGCGGTCTCTTCCGCGCTGTGCTCCGCTCGTGGCTCGGCGGAGCACTCCTCAGGGGGCGAAGGTAATCTCGCCCCTCCCCGCACTCCTCGCTAGTGCGTACGGCAGCGCGAGGCCATCGCGGCTGCCGTCCTCCTCAGATCCACAGCTACGCTATATTGACATTTCATCAAACACAAACTCATCAAATCATTCTACCGCTAAGCAGAAACTTCGTAGTGTCGTCTTCACGTTTGAATCAGTATAATTATAGCCAAAGGCCTTTTCTTAAGGGTAAGCCTTTGACTATGGATCGAGTGAATAAACGACTTTTATTTACCACTACCTTCGTATACAAAATGTCTAAGAGGAAGACCGTACACGGCGGGTCGTTAACTATCTCGGATTATAATTATCACCCTACGGTCAAAATCGGTAAGGGACTTAGGGTTGAGTCGAGCTCATCACTTTTTATGATCCTTAAACATGGGATTAGAATTAAAAGACCTACTAGAGATAAATTTTTTTCTAATCTTACTTAATATTATAAATACAAACCTGATAATTGTTTTTATACACTTTCAGGTCTTAACTATTTAACCGAAAGTCAAGAAAAATCGACGTTGCATCCAGAAAAGGACATAGGGTACCTATAAAGGTTAACGCCTTCTCCTTACACGCGGGCGATGCCGCGGGTTTAAACTAGCTTTAATATAATTAGTACAACGATATCTTATTGGCAACCCATAGGAATGGAAACCTATGAGTGGAATTTCTGAGTGTTTTTAAGTCTTAAAGGATTTAAAACACAATCCTAATAACTTTAACATTCTGTTTATTTAAACAATACGATATTATAATAAAATATTATTAGTATTATGAAACCATTCATAAAAATTATCATCAAAATGCATTGTAACTAAAGTGTGTCACGAAACAGTTGATGTCATGTTTCCGACAAGCAGTCTCGCTCGGCTTACAGAAAAATAGCCTCTAAAGCTAATGCTTAGGGTGGCTAATTGTTTGAATACTAAAAAACTCTGCTACTTTGTATGAACACTACTGCAAGAGTAGAAGCGAACTTTACAATGTAAGAGGAACGAAAGTTATATTGTGTATATATATTTAGACGGCGTGAAATACACACGGACAGACAATAAGAAAATATCTATAACAGTAAAATTCATTCTCAACGGAGACTAGCCAACTGCGAAGGAGTCATTATAGTTCACAAGTGTGTGTGTGCAAACACAGGAACACATCTGTGTGCCTTTATTCCCTCACTAAAAAACCGATGGGACAGCGAACTGACACAACTGGAGAGATCGGCTTAGTATAACAGCATTGTATAACGAATGCTAACTTCCAAACTCCAGGCTTCAACTGACAATTTCTTGATTACCATTAGAAAACTCTTTTTTAATAATACAAGTTTTATATTAGATTTTTCTCTTAATCAAGCTCGAATTTCCGATCGGTTTCTAATTAATTAGAAACATGGCCCTTTTTTTAATTAACCAAAAGAAACAATATTACACACATTTAAACGAATTGAGTTTAGCGAAGCGCGAATGTGACCGCTATTTAATGTAATTTTAAATTTGAATACCAAATTTTTTCTAATGTTTACAGTGGAAATCTCATTGACTTTGGCTATACACTGTTTAGGTATAGTTAGTTAATAAATTTCATTTTTAAGACAATACTAATAGCAGATATAAAAAATAAACTCAATCATCTTCCAAATATGAATTATAAAGACAGATTCACTAATAATAATAATGTCATCCAGACCGATTTCTGCCACGGCGACCAATCTCACGAGAGATTAGCCAACTACGCAGGAGATATTAGTGCACAAGTGTGTGCGCAAAAACAGGTGCACTCTCTATTCCCTAACTCTCATAATCCGATAGGACTCAATCCGACCAATGACTTTACGTGCATTCCGAGGCACGGGAGTGTACACACTTTCAACTTCCAGACTCCGGGCTGCTACTGAGAATTTTCTGACAGAAAAACCCAATAACTTTTTTATTTGGCCCGACCTGGGAATTGAACCCAGGACCTCTGGGTCTGCGACCTTACGCCACTAGACAAACGAGGCAGACAGATTCACTATTAAATGACATGTTAAAATTTTAAAATTACTATTCAAATTTGCTTATAAGATCCTACTCGAATAAAGAATGTCAAGATTTTAATATTTGACTAAAAAGAAGACTTACCTAATTTATAAACGCTGATTAGCCAGTTTTTAATTAAAGATTGATTTCTCTCTTTCTGTCTTTATTGATTTGACACTCGCAAGAAGAAGACACAGCATTGTTTAAGTAATCACTCACTAAAAGGCCTGTAGTTAGAAGCGATGTTACCCGAGCACGAGATGAATATAAACACAAATTAAGCACACTAAACTTTCGTGGTACTTGCTCGAAATTGAACCCCGCAATTATCAATGAGATTCACGTGTTCTTACCACTGGACCATCTCGGCTAAGTCCACAGAGATATCAATAAATAGTATATAACAAACTTGTATATACATAACTGTGATTCATGTATTTGATCCACCAGATAATTATAATTTGTTTACAAAATTGTCGCTTTAGGAGTAACTGCTTAAAAAAAATCTGCGTTTGCGAATCTATTTAAATTTTAATATTACAATAAAATATACAATAATAAGATTTTCGTTCATTCGTGAATTTCAACTAATACTTGTACATACGTTAATTATTAACGTCGCTTTAATTATTAATGGTTTCTTATGGATTTTTAATTGGAGATCGTTCGGGAGAAAAACTTGGTTCACAACATGTCTAAGGCTTAACTTTTTTCACTATACTAACGGCCAGTGAATGTCCCACTCACTCGCTCAGGCCTCATCTCATCTTAAGTTCCTCTTTAGTGAATAAGCTCCAACGGTTCTGTTGTATCTATCTGTTCTTATGTATTATATATTGTATGTATTTCAACTATATTTCCCTTTATATGTGTTTTCAGTGCGATACATTTGTCTAATACGAAAAATAAATATATTTATGGGTGTGTAAAAATAAAGACGACCCGATTGAATTAAGTATAAAATAGATTAAACAAGAAATTTAATTCTTTGAGATTAAAATGGTAACTTGTCTCTTAATTGTGAATTAACTAATTAATATGAATTTTTATTAGACTACGAAATAATAACTAACATATTTTAACTTCTATATAAATACATATGGGCAAACACATTAGTTCCTTTTCTATTCGAATACCATCGTTAGTATTTATTTAATAACAAACTCAAATATATAACACAATTTTATTAGACAACTAAATTAAAATGTCACATAATCTCTTTATGCTGCGATAAATAATTGCCCCATCGCGTGTATTACATAACTTAGTATCATTACGTCGACGTGGCATTGTGAATTCATATGCCCTCAGTCCTGAACATATTGGATGCAATAAGCAATTTATGATAATAACAGATGTCTCACTAATAAATAAGAATCTTATCATTTTAAACATTATTATCATAATGCTTGTTAGATTTGTTTTTTTTTTCTCAGTTTGACCAAAAAACTACTATTCCGATTGATATAGAACTTTCATATAGTTACTTTATACTTTCAGAAAGATGTACATACAAAATGTGCATATATTTTAAGATCCAGCTTATTACGTCAACATAGTCCAAGAAATGTGTCCAGGTTTTCAAAAATGCTTCCAAAACTATACCAGATACACGACATATTTCTATGAAAGATGTTAATCTCACCTACAGCATATTACTATTACAGAAACGACAGTAGCCATTTTCTTGTTTAAAATGTGATTGTCGTTTGCATTGCAATATGGATGATAGTTATAGAGTTAGTACAAGATATTTTAATAAAAACATTAAAAAAATATTTATTAGCATAGCAGTTTTAATTTATCATTATTAAATATCATGGTCTAAAATATTAACTATTTTAACTAATTAAAAAACATAAATAATGTTTCAATTTGCTAAATATATTTTATAAAAAGTCACAATAAAAAATATTCATGCAAACATTTCGAATAGCATTTTCACAGTCCAGACGCGTATTTCGCAGTAGTATTCCTATTGCTAATAAAATGTCACCTCTACACGAAACAATCTGTTATTTTAGACATGAATTCGTCAACAGATAATAAAAATGAGTCAGACAAGTCAAGCGGAGGTTACACTTGACCTTGTTAAGGTTGAAGTGACATTCTCCAGAAAGCCTATTCGTTTATTGATAACTATTAATATGTAACCTCGCTTTGCCTTAAATACAAAGTAACTTAAATCCATTATGAGCTAAGCTTATTGTCCCTGGCTTTTGTAAAAATATAATTAACAGGTAACACCACCGATCCATATTTGACTTGTGTCAATTAGAGGACATGCAGTGTTTTTTTTTTGGTTCAATTAATTGGCAGCATTTTAACTATATAGTTATATCATTATATTATATAATAAACTTAGAATAACTTGACTGACATTGAGCTGACTTTTGGAATTTTACTGACAATAAAACTTGAACTTAAGTCACTACAATGCGTTCGTTTAACTGCAGTCATAATCCACTGATTTAGAAAAAAATAGAGCGATTGTAACATTTTCATGTCAGAAAGGTTGCATTCAATTTTTCAGTTTCACATTAAAATCTCATAATATCTACCTTGCCTACATTGTTACGTAGTCCGTTTAAAAACTTGTATGTAACTTAAGTTTTTGTCTAAACATGGTTAAGCTAACCCAATCTGACCCGTGTTACCGTGTGCCTGAGCATGTTGACATATTTTTAAACATGACAGACGGGTAAACACGTTTATGGAAATAAGCAAATATAACGACTAAGTTTATTGGTTACTTTTGAATTTAGAATCTCGCTTGTGGAAATCTTTCGTATTTTTGTACACAAAAACTAACTTTTTAAATCAAACCATAGTTGTTGGGGCCAAGGATTGTAGTACATAGAACCTATCAACCATCTGGAATCTAGTGATTTAAGATTGGAGTCCCAAGTCCGACAGACTTCAAGACGCTACCTGAGTGCCTTCACTCTGATATTTTTATTTCATTTATAGCGGCAATTTAAGTACCTTAGTTCTTCTTATACATACAGATAAATTATTAATAATAGACATATACTATAATGTTATTTACCTAATTTGTACATTTTTGACACATGACTGATTTGATCTCACCCTCACGACCCTTAAAGGGTGAAACGGATTGCGTATTATATAATTAATCTAGTAGTAAGCGGTCTACATTAAGAACGACCGGCAAAAACGAGATTTCTTTTGATGTTATATTGCCACCGGTAAAATGTACGAAAATTTAAAATCTTGAATTCGGTATTAAAATTTACTCGCAAAATTTTAACAACTGTTGAAGTTGAAAAAGACTTGTAAAGATCGAGAAACTTCTCTAATGATAAAACAATCATATACATATCTAATAAATAGACGTAAGTATACCATCGATTTCAATGTCTAAGTACTTTTTGCATAAGCAAATATTGACGCAACATTTTATTGTACATTCACTCTTTTTACGTAATTTTTATCTTTAGCTCGTAACCCGCACCATTCACCTCGATCTTAGAAACGAATAATAATGATCCGTTTCCGGTTTTTTGTAAAGATAAAATACAGATTATAAATAGTTAAAGCACTTGTCCAACGTTACCTTATGATAGTAAAGAAAAATAATTGAAATTATATTTTTGTTTTATTTAGTTTTTTTGTCAATATTCTACACGAATATCACTCACACATATACATATAAAACAGAATCCGTCGCGTCTGCCTGTCTGTTTGTTACGCATTCACTATATTTCGGTGCTCACCATTTATGAAACAAACTTGAACCCCAATTAAAAGACATAGGCTTTATAATTTTGCACTTATAATATCAGTAAGTAGATTACACGGATTAAATACAAGATGTAAAGAAAAATCTTAACGGTGATACTTTGTGAGATTATGATGTGTATCTAATTCCACGATAGAATTAGCTCGCTGAAGTGGAAGTGGGCTGGTCATGTCTCCAGGCGCATTGATGGCCGATGGAGCCGACGATTTATAAAAGGTGGCAGGTACGGGATGCCCAAGATCGGGTGGGTTGGCGTTCTATGGGGGAGGCTTTCGTCCAGCAGTAGACGGCAAAAGGCTGAATTAAATTATAATGTGAATTTTTTAGCGGAACGATTGTCTGTTTAAATCATAGGATGTATGGTGCGGCATACTTCAATATTAGAGTAAACAAATATAAGACTATGCTGAGAAGAAATTGTAACATTGTGTTAAATGTATAAAGAACGAAAAATAAGTTTATTAGATTAATCTTAATAGACTACCAATTCTTGGTATAGATAGAAAAGAAAAAAAAAAGGTAATTCCATGTTTGAATTATATCTGATTATTAACAGTTACCTAATAATAATATTATATATACGATAACTTTATTGAATGTCTATTTCTTACATAAGGATTGGGCTCGGCATTAGCCTATCTATTAAGATTCTAATTAGATTTGGCATAAAAATCAATTATATCGTGAAATAGAACATAAGGTGCTTTATAATTAATAAAAAGCAATCCAGTAGCATCCAGTTATTACATTATATATAATATTTATATCCAAGAGCGATATTATGTAATTCTATTCACGTAAATATCATACGATTATATATATACTTAAGTATTATTTATCAGTAGCGACAGCTTTCTATCATCCATTAAACGTAGACAAAACAAAACTATTAATGACTCATTATTATAACTTCAATTAAATCATGATTTTAATTACTTTCACAGCACTTTTTTTACTCTTAATATTGCCTGATGTTAAGCATAGACACGGTATAGTATGTAGCACATTTTATAAATAATAATTAACTATAAATATTAAAAATGATTTAACGAATATTTTTCGTTTCGTATCATAAAACTATCATAGCCACACTAAAACCAAATCGTGTATTATTACGTTTATATATCAATTTGATTTAAATTATATTTACTGAATAGAATATACATGCGACATATTTATATAGGGAAACTAATAAGGAAGGTATATAAATAATGATTGATAAAAAAAAAGTTACTGTGAATTTACCTCGTCATTAATTCTTTCGTCGCCTAGCAGTCTAGAATAATCTAATAGGATTATCAACACATTTTGTAACACAAAATCTTTCGTAATATTTGTTTACATTCTACGGTTCGTGTATGGTTTCGTACTGATAACAGATAACATGTAGTAAGTGACGTAACCTAACTCCGAGCTGCCAAATAGGTTACAACTAGGCGTCATCTACGTTAGAGGCTAGTGTGATTACAGTCTGCACTGTACTCTTTCCCTTCACGGCTAGCATTTGCCAAGGTCAACCGCGCCACGATGCAGACCGGCTTGTACCAAATACATTACCAACACTATAAACTAAACTATAAAAACAAACAAACGACTCACCTGTTCTTTTCCAACTCGTTATGAGTGGTCCTGGAACAGAAAACAAACAATTTGTAACCGGCCACCGACACTTCACAATGAACACTTTACACCACAATTCACTCAATTCACTACACTTCCAGTTCGCGGGCGACACTCACCTGCTGCCCTGCGATTTTTTCGTCTTCGGCCGCCTTCCACCAGCACGAGTCTCCTCGTACGCCGGCAAACTCGACGCGTACCCGTGTTCCGATTCTGCAACAAAGAAAACTGCAATTCCGTCAAAATCAGCTGATTATGGCGAGGCAAAAATAGACGGGAGCCATGTTGACGTGTGCGAGTAGTGCACTCGATTGACAATTCAAACAAAGAAAATCCAATTCACCTCTATCTCGCCTTTCGATGTATTCAGCAGCTTGGATCAGGTCAGCAATACTCATATTTATAAAATCCCGGTTTGACACAGGTGTTCACAAACGTCACACGACTTTATTCGATTAAAAACTATAAATAAAAGTATCTTTATTCGCTCCGAAGTTCACGACTGCGTTTACCGATGTCAAAAACACACTAGGCGAGTCGGGACGCGCGACCGTGTACAGCGCTTCGTAATTTGTCGGCTGCGCTCGTGCAGCGCTCGGTCGGCCAATCGCGCGCGAGCATTGTCCACAATAAAATACCTGGGTCAATCACGTGAACTTTGTGTTTCCAAACAAAACATTTTTTTTTACACGCTTCAAGTAGGGTTCGCAATATTCAACATGATTCACTTATTTTGTACCTTTTATACAAAAACTGAGAACAAATTAGGTATAAAGTTGCAATGCGGTTTAAAACTAATAAAAAATACTTTTCAAACAAATTTCTATGTTACAAACCTGCACGTTATGATCGTCATATCATAAAACCATCTTTAGTTCACACTTAAGATTAGAAACAAATAGTTATGTCATAAATTTATTGCAGTTTACAAGGGATTGGGAAAATAAAATAAATGTCCTATACATTTGTGGAACGCTTTTAATATTTAATATTCTCAGACATATTTTTAATGTATTATTTAATGTAATTATTAAGTGAATACGTGCAAACATGACTGGCAGCAGATGCTTTCGTGGTTCCTTGAACAAAACAAAATATTATCTTAATTGAAGTATGAAGATATCTAACTGGCATAGGATATTCTAACAAGATTCATAATTATAAGTATTTATAACAAGTGCTGTGTATATTTTACCCAAAGCATCTGTTTCTAGTTGTTCTAGTTACTTAAAAAAGTAACACATTTAATAGGATATAGAAGGAAAATGTTACTGTATATTATTATATCGTCTAATTTCAAAAACTTTCAAAGACAAAACTGTTAAAGTGCAGTTAAATTCCAATATGATTGTCTAGTCTTAATTTAGATTTTAACTCAAGATTTAAATTTTATAAAAAACATTTAACAAAGAAATTGATATCCATTTATTTATCTTAAAATGTATATTCACTTTATTATATATATAGCTATATATATGAATTTTATTCTAATTGAGTTTTTTAAAATTCGACAACTTCAAGAATTCTTCACTTAAATCAACTTGTTCTTTATCTAAAAACATTCCAAAATTTAATTTTTATTCTTTTTAATCTACTTTTTTAATTATGGTCACTAACTACTAAGTTAATTGACTTATTATTCTAAAAAAAAAAAAAAATAAATGCAGGAACTATACATTAAACTAGAATATTTTTAGTTTGTGTTTTAAGTAATTTTTTTAGTTTTTGGTTTATTGTCTCCATCGTACCAGACATACGATAATAATATTTTGTGATATGTTAATGTATACTATGCAATTTCATATCCATTTATTTTATATTTTTGCATTTTACATTTATAATTGTATATAAAAATAATTGCAGAATATACTTTTTTTATATATATTAAAAATACTTACAGTTAATATCCTGACCCTCCTATAATATTGACTTAGTACTTTGACCATACTGCTTAGAAAGTTGCATATCAAATGAGGTCGAAATTCACATTTGTCTTCATTAATTTCAACACTGCTCTTTAACAGCGATGGAAGACCCATGACATAATTAAATATAAGATTCCATTCATCCTGTAAATATATTCCTTAATTATTACATAGCTTATATTTGACGTCCCATTTCTTAATAGAAATGATTTTGGTAATTGTATTTAGTATACATTTACGGTTACTGTATTTAGTATGAAAAATAATTATTTAAGACTTGTAATAAGCATACAAAATATATATGATTTCAAGAATCTGCAAAAGTAATCTACTCATACCTTATATCAAGTGATTTTAACACATTAATGACTTTACCTTGAACATTTAAAACAGTTAATTTAAGTTTTTGTAAACAGTTAACTCTTTATTTTGTTTGTTAAATAACTGATAATTACTGAAAAAGTGGTCTGCTACAAAAAAATCATTAACATAAGTACCTTTGTTAATTATTAATAAGTATTTATGTATATTATTCACACTACTAACACAACACACACACACTGTTATTTTTCAAATTAAATATAACATTTAAAATATTTGTGAATATAACAAATCAAACTGATACTAATTATTCTCTGTTATTAAATAACGTAGAGATTACTTGCAGTAAATGAATTTTTTACAGTAAGTCTACATTTTTTTTTATCATCAGTTATTTAACAAACACAAAAACAGTTGAAGTGATTAAAAATATATATAACTTATATAAAGTAATATTTATTTATTTTTTAAAACTAGAAACAACATTTACCTTAAAATTTAACTTCTTGAATGCAACCTAATAAACATAGTATTTTTATACATATATTTTTAATAATACCTATATGAGTAACTAACTATAAATTCATTACTATAATGAATTATTTCATCATCTAAAAAGAAAAGCATAGCACAAATAACAATTCATACCTCATCAACTAGCAATGATAAGTTTGCATTTTCTATTGGCGGTAATTGTGGGTAAGTCCCTTCATTGACTTTTTCATTAAAAGTCCTAATAATAGTTTTCAATCTTGCACAATTGTACAAGATAAATGCAGCACCTGTAAAAGCAACAAAATTGATTTATCTATATAAACTAATTATCAATACAATTATTGTAGATAATAATTTATATATTTTTTTAAAAGTATGACCCATTTGTTCATTCATATACATTAATTTGGCACACAAAACAAAAATAAAAACAGTTATAGTAAGAATGAATTGTATTATTGCATTGATCAAATAGGAGAAAAGTATTAAGATTGAATCAGTGCACCTTTTTTTACAAGTTTTTTTTTTCTTTAGCATGGTTTTATACCTTTGCTAGATCCTCCTGAAGCATCAAATTGTATTTTAACAGGGCTGGTACATTTCGTTTGTAGCAATTCAAATGCAACAGCAGATTCTCCTAGACTTGCTATAAATTCCTTCCATTTTGCTTCAGTGGACACTCGCACTCCATACTTATGTTTGGCAATTAAAGTCAATTCATCCTGTCTTATTCTGAAAATAAAAATAATATAATCTATTTTACATATGTTACTTATACACATATACAATTCTATTTTAATTATTTGGTATATTGTATTTGAAAGTATGCCAAAGAAATTAATAAAAGGTAATAAATCAATAACAATGTACAGACTATAGATTTATTTGAAAAATTAGGTCATTGACGAGACAGTTGGCGTGGTTCGATTCCCATCCAGGATAGACATTTGTGTGCATGAAAATGTCTGTTTGTTCTGAATCTGGGTGTAATTATATATATAAGTATATATTTACAAAAGAAAAGTAGTATATATAGTATAACAGTTGTCTGGTTTCCTTAGTATAAGCTCTGCTTAGTTTGGGATCAGATGGCCATGTGTGAATAATGTCCCAGGGTATTATTATTATTTAAGGTAAATTGTAATGCAATTTTCTATTGATGATAAGACATACCTTATGTACTCCTCAGCAGTTATAGTATTCTCCTTTGATCCAGTTTTTGCATTCAGAACTGTACCACAGAAAATAGATTTACTATAATTAACATCAGACTTAGACTTCCATGTCACTATTATATCTGTATTTTCAGGATATACATTAAGTAAATATAAATTTCTAATAACATCAGTTACAATTTTTATTCGTAAATATGTTATACAATTTGTTTCTTTGCAACTGGAATCTAAGTTTACATAATTTGTATTTGCATGTATTCTTTGTAATATAAATTCATTGTTGATCGATGCATTATGAAAACAGACCTGAATCGCTTTGAATCGGTCGATAAACAAATGTATTCTATCATTTAGCTCCGTAACTTTCACTACCGGTATGTCCCAATTCTGTGACGTTTCAGTTAAATTCGTAATATCTTTGTTAAGACATTTCAACAGAGAAACTAGCTTCAAGCTGTTTTGTAATTGATCAGAGTTCAAAAATTCTTGCCACGATTTCACATTGTTTGGGAAACTAAAATCGCCCTGTTGTTGCAAGTTTCCAGTGTGTTTTTTTACCAAAAGTCCATTTACAAACTTTTCCTCTCCAACTAAATACTTGTACAAATTAATTTTAAAGGTTTTTATGTCATCTTGTAACATTTTGATATTAGTTATAAATAATATGATTTTAATTTTATATCACTTATAATTCAATCAAACTCACATGTTGAATATAAGTATTAAGTTGACACTATGACAGGTCAGATGACACTTGATAGATCTTCACATATCTATTGTATAAGTAATAATTAGAAATTGAAAAATATTTTTGATGTATAAAATCTAAAATGATGATGAGACGCCTTCACATATTATATACAAAACAAAATTTCATAACAATTACTTAATACATTACTATCATGGAGAAGTCTGGCAAAATAAAAATAATATTTCAAAACCTTAAAGAAAAAAGCTAATTACCAATTCATTTACAATAATGAACAACGTAAGTTCTGCTTCTATAAATATCTACATTTATTATTTTATACTTTTTGCCAACAGGATTTCAACATTATTTCAGTACGGCTATATGATCAAATAAATTAGCTGACGTCGATATGACGTTGACATTCGCTTTGTCAAGTAGTGACTGACGGATTGGTCTGGTAGTGTAGATTGAGGTTAAAGAATTATTTTTTAATAAATTATTTATTATATATACTAGTCATATTTACTGCATTTAATAAAATAGAATATGATATAAATTAAAAATGATATATTCTTATAAAAGTGTTATATTTATTACTTTAGTATGTCACATAACGTTGGCATACGCAGCCGATCACCTACTTGAAGGTATTTATTGCGGTAAAGAAAACTGCTATGAAGTTTTGGGGGTTACTAGAGAAGCCACTAAGAACGAGATTGGCAGGGCTTATAGACAATTAGCGAAAAGATTTCACCCAGACTTGCATCGAGGTGAGAAAGAAAAGAAAGAGGCAGAAGAAAAATTCAAACAAATAGCAACAGCATACGAAATTCTTCGAGATGACGAAGAAAGAACAGACTACGATTACATGTTGGACAATCCTCAGTCATACTATGCTCATTACTACAGATATTACCGACGCCGATTAGCACCTAAAGTCGACGTAAGAATTGTTCTGGCTGTTACAATAACTATTATATCCATAATACAATATTATAGTGCTTGGTCAAAGTATGATACAGCCATAAAATACTTTATGACAATTCCTAAGTACAGAAATCGGGCATTAGATATTGCTAAAGCTGAAGCAAAAGAATTGCAGGTAAAAAATAAAGGTCCAAAGAAATCTAAAGCAGAATTAAAAGAGGAACAGGATAGAATAATAAGACGAGTGATAGAAGAAAATATGGACATAAAAGGGGCATATGCTAAACCAGAAATTATGGACATACTTTGGATACAAATAATAATATTACCATACACAATATCATGTTATATTTACTGGTATTTAAGATGGTTTTGGAAATTCACTATTCTTAAGCAGCCTTATGGAACTGAAGAAAAGTTGTACATAATCAGAAAATATATGAAACTGGGTCTCCACCAGTTCAATGCCCTAGAGGATGAAGAGAGACAAGAGTACTTAGATGAAGAATTGTGGATAAAGGAAAATTTCACAGTATGGAAAGAAAAAAAAGATGAAGAAACAAAAAAATCTTTAGCAGAAAACAATAAGTATAAGCAATATAGAAGATACATCAAACAACACGGAGTAGGTCGGATGACCTTTGACGACTCATGATATTTGATTGTTATTATTAAATTTATCTTAACAATATTTAAGAAAGTAGTTGATAAGAAATTGTGGATTATTTATATAAAATGAGAATTCATGTGCATTGGACTGTTGAATAATTTATTAAAACTGTTTCCCAAATCTGTTGTTACGGTTGAATAAGCACAGAAATAAAACCAAATTTTTACACAATTCATTATTTTATTTTTTATCTCTATTCATTTCAACATGTACTACAATGATATAATCACACATTCAAAATTTACAAACATCACAAATGGCAATTCGGTAAGGCATTCTAAAGCTCACAAAAGCCCAGCATGAAACATCCATGCCTTGCTTTGTGTAGCAATCAATGCAAACACTCCAGGTGTTCATACATTCTCAAGGCAAGTAACAAATCTGTAATAACATTTGTCTGTTTAGAAGCAACGGGTAAAATAAGAAGTCACTTCAAGAGCTTCAATTCCATATAAATAGCAAGATATTCACAAACAGCAAAAACAAATAATATCTTAAAACTCAAAAACATACTTATTCCCACAAATTTCAGTATAAATGTTTAAAATATTCTTAGCCTTGAATTGATGGGGATGTGTGTGACATAACAAATATTTATTACAGATAAGTAAACAATATTAAAGTTACATCGAGATCCTTATTTTCACATTATTATACGATCACTTATGTACTTATATTTTTATTATTTAACTTTTCACAAATTAAATTTTAATCTATATATCGCAATGGCAGTGCATTTATAATTTTACACGAAATTACTCGTCTTTCAGATAAATGTTTTTAAAAATATATATAAAAAATAAGTTATGATTGGTTTTTATAGAACATAACTCTTTATTGTTTGAGTAGGAGAGCTAATTTTTTGTGATTTTCATTTCGTTTTATATTATAAGAAATGATGAAATGATTTCAAATCCAATATTTTAGTCATTTCTTTTTGTATTAACAATTCATACCAATCAATAATGCTAAAAAAAGGAATGTGTGTCAAATTTAACCATTATTTTCAATTATAATTATAATAGTCTATTATAGTTTGCATTGTTTTTTTTTTTTTCAATTTAAAAGTTCGTTTTCTTTTTAATGGAACCAAATAAAAATAAACCATATAAGGTCAATGTACACAAGTATTCAAACTATTTTTGAATGTACTAACATAGAATCAAAAATAAAATTATTCATTCACAATGTCTGGAATCTATTCTGTACAAATATTACTATCCTAATTTAGGAATTTTTAAGTTTCTTACTAATTATGATAATTTATATATTTTTTTTCATGTATAATTATCATGATCATGTGTTAATCAGCAATTGTTTTTTTGTGCGTTCAAATTAATAGAAATTATTTTATACATGTTCACTTATATTATTTTAAACTGACAATTTCGATAAATACTTGGAGTTTATAATTTGATTAGGATTAAATTCCTTATATTTTAAGCTAGAGTCGATTTACTTTGTACACACAGTTCCCATTGAATTTTATTTACAGTATTTCTGATACACTATTTATAAGCATATAACAAGATACTCTGCGAAATTCTTAAACGATATTTGTTTTTTATAAGTGCAGTCGCATACAATATTTCATGCCAGGAGTCATTATCGAAGATAAATAATTATCTATAGTTTAAGAGATTCAGGACATGAGGTTCTATATATGAAGTAGATAACTTTTAATAAGTTTTAAAAGACAAATTGTTGAAAATGCACTTATAAAAAATGCTGAAGAAACTCTCAACATCGATTAGTTAATTTCTATCTACATAAATATAATAAACAAAATAATTCCGGTTTATTTGTGACCGCCCGCCGTATTGCTATTCTAATATCGCAAAAAATATCTTTATATTATACGTACACTGTAACACTAACGGGTCTAGTAAATATACTCATTTTTTTATTTGGTTCCGCACTCTTTTAACAGCAGACTGACACTATTTTTGGCGCGAAATATTTATGTATTATAACTCTTATAAGTATATTTAGAGCTATCGTCATTATTGCCTGCTAAAAATGTCAGTTTACCGTACTTTTTTAGCAAAATAGTCGACTTTCGTGAAAAAATTAAAACTCGTAAGACATTGTCATGCTCTTTTTGATTAAAAGATAAGTGTCCATTACAAAAGATAAGCAAGCATTTTCATCGTTAGTTTTCTAACGTAAAATCTGCAACTGAAAGCTAGTCATGGTAGTTTTCAATCCATTTACATAATTTATTACAACGTATTAAGTTATAATTTATATAACAACTTTAATATCCACACGTATAGCACAGCTTAATTTCTTTTAAATGGACACCTTCAATTTCTTAAAAAAAAACAGACATTTCGAACCTTACGACCTTCTTAATCGTATGACACAGTTCATGTTCGCACGTCATTTATCTTCCACATATGGCAACGTTCTCGAAGCATCAGTTCAATTGGACCATAAGTCCTTGTAATATGGCATAGAATGCACTAGCGGTCGCGTTTTCTCGGACGCACCGCTAGATGCAGTGCTTGCCCTCAAACGGGCGTCTCGTGGTCAGTTTCGTCGATTCTCCCGAGACGCCAAGCGTTTGGATCTGTGGCTGAAAATTAAAACAAAAATACTTTAATATTTTTAGTAACAAATTCATAACATACCGTAGTTATAGGGAATGGAAAGGAAGGCGTTCAAAGGGTTAAATTAAATATCTATTTATCAATATAAAACAAGCGTAAAACACAAAATAGTAAAAATATAATCATGATATTGTTAGTGAACAAATGTTTATTTTAACAGTCATTCGATTTTTTAGATTTACAAGACGTCTTCATTATTTCAACTTGCTTTTTGTTTAAAACAAGACTTAATAATAAAAATTACTAAGTTCATAACTGGAATATGTAATAAAAAACAACAATATCTTTAGGTTCATATGAAACTTATAATAAATCAAATGATTATAATTAATATATTGTACTTGTTTTTATCAAACTGTGCACATATAATTGATTTATAAATTAGGCAAATTTAAAATAATAGTCAACAGAAACATAAGCGAAATTTTGAAAAAAAAAGCATCAAGAAATTATAAATTACCTGATAATTCTTGGTCTTCCAAACATGCTATGGGATTTCGGAATTTAGGATAAGGACAATAAGGATATTATTAAAATATTATTCATGTTATAAAGCTTCATAATTATAGTATTATAACCTTATATAACCCTAATTTACATTTGAAGTGAAGGTAACAAGATTATTAAAGCATCGTGGTCAGGTCAAGATATACGAAACTTTTTCTGTCATTACAATAACTTATTTAAACTAGTAACATTATACATTTTAATTTAAGCCGAATGATTATTATTTATAATCTGTTCTACAAACCAAAAAGCAAGTTGAATTTTTCGTTTATCTGTGGATGTGAGGCTGTGTCGTTTTGTTTAAATTATGCGAGTGAATTGCGCTAGGTGCGGGGAAAAGCACAACATCGATTGACAATAGCATCTATTAACAATGACTAGGCAAAGCATGTTTATCTCGACCTTTCAAATATATATATAAATATCATTATATAGACACACAGTTAATACCTCAACATAAAGTACTATCCTATATCGATATCATAAATAGATTCGGTGTTGGATTCCAGGAAAACAATATTTTGCTGACAACAGCAAATGAAAAAAGAGACAACTCTTTTAATAAGTTTATATTGCATTGCAAATAATATATTCGTTCTGAAATCCATACTACAAGCTGTCTATATTATTATTATAGGTTAAAAACGAAAATAATACTTATCGGTAATATCATTTGCAAAAAAATTGTACTTGTTACTTTTTTTTTAAATATAAAAATTTGTAATACACAAACAATTTTTTTTTTTAATTTCTTTGTAAACAGACTTGTAATAAGCGAACTTATTTAGTAGAAAAATTAAATATTAATATGACACACTGATTTATATAAAAGGTACTTGTGAGTTATTACATAATATACAAACTACAGGGTGATAAAGCAGATCACGGTGTAAAATTGAGCAATAGTATATAATTTATTATTAATAAAACGAATAGAAAAATGTTGCGAGTGCCAAGGTACTCACGAGAATTGATGTGTAAACTTGTCATCTCACATACCGATCTCACGCAAACATTAACGCACTCACAATAACGAATCATACGCTGAGTCGTCTGACGCTCGAACTCTCGATGTTCGCCCTACCGTTTACCGAGCGCTGATGTGTTTACATATCAATAAAATGGCGCGAGTGTCAAGGTACTCACGGGAATTGATGTGTAAATAACAAATCTTACCCTGACGTCATCTGACGCTCGAAATCTTACGCTTACTCGTCTGACGCTCGAACTCTCATACCCTACCGTGTACCGAGCGCTAAGATGTTTACACATCAAAACTATTATTAAGATTCCTAATATCTAAGCACGTAAAAAAATATTTACACTTTTACTACGTGATCATAGTATGATGAGCCAAAGGACGGAATGATTTTTTTAAATTGACAATCGTCATTACACATCAAATTTTTTGCGATTCTTAAAAGCAAAAAAGTTAAAAAAACAGTAATACACATTAATTTAACTTTAATTCGTATTAATACTTAAATAACGGCTGTCAATACATGTTAGTGCGATTGCAATAACTATTAAACATAAAACCTCATTAATAAACGTTATCGATTAAATATTGATTGCTACTAGCTACTATTCTCATACATATAAAACTAAAGTAAAAAAAAAAATACTGGTACAGTACAGTCATGAATTACTGTCTTGTCATGAATATTTATCAAGTAATCAACGTTTATTAATAATTCCGGCTATTCGACAAACACATTCGCGATCACAATTCAATTTATATTAATTTTGACATTTCATGTCGGTCGAGATTGATCAAATCGCACAAGGCTGATTATATTATGCTCTCTATTTAAACCAACGCATGAGAAAGAGATAGCTTTATTTTTTTATCTCAGACAAATTAGTATACTTCATTGTTTCAACAAGGACATAATGTTTTAATTTGAACACGATTGTGATTGCGCGCGTGTATGTAAAATAGCCTTCTGATTAAAGCGGGAATATATTTATATATGAAAAATTATTTAGCAAGAGTGATGTAGGGTAGGGATGGGGAGTAATGAAGGTAAATCCCGTCGTTCAGCAGGCGTGGGAGGGCGTCGGCCGCAGCAACGGCGCGTGCTCGCCTGTAGTAGCGACACGATACGACAACAAGCATAGATTAAACAACGCATTGATGTATTGAAACTGATGGCGTTTGAATATAAACTATTGAAATTTAATTAATTTATAAAATTATCTTTAAAATATAATATCGATATATACCTATTTGTCAGATATTTGAGATACATACGTATGTCAATTATCTTTTATTAATTTTTTTTTTATGGAAATAAAGAAAGAATGTTTTGACTGAATTCAAACTTGCTTGAATTGACTTCGGTTCTGTTAACAAATAAAATTCATTTTTAAAATTATTTAATCGAATTCCCACATTAACGAATATTAAACTTCAAAAGTATAAAAACCGCCATATAAACATATTAAACTCTATTTGAGCAAAGATGTTTTTTTTTCTAATAATAATATTACTCTAAAACAGTCCATGAAGCCATATTATTTTAATTTCGTATGAATTTCTATTTTACGTGTTGAAATATGTAAATTGGATGCATATCACATGCTTGGATTGTATTCTAATAAAGCTAACAAGCTACGAATTAATTCTTGATATTTTTCCTAGATAGAGCTATGGCGCAATTGGGATGAATATTCTAATCTACGCCTGTCTAGTTTCTACACCAAACTATCTCACCATGCCACCATACCCTTCACAACCCCGTTAACTTAACCAGTGACGAATAAAAATAAATATATCATCTTCCCCGTGTCACTACATCTATAGATTATGACTATATTTATCTATGAATATATTGTTTTTATTTCGAACATTTTCAAAACATACGCTACGGCATATTTTGTCTGTTAGAGACGTCCAATAAATTTGAAATATTTAATGCTACTTAATGAAAGGCAAGCACCTCGTATCACCTTAATCAGGACTTTTTAAAGAGTATCATCATATACATATCTATCTATACAGTCTAAAGATTACGTATATTCCTATAGCTTTGGCTTCATTTTAATTATGTTTCGTTATTTTTATAAGTATTAATTAAATGAGGCATCTTTATAAATATTGTTCGTACCTTTTTATTAAATCAACCTAAAAATAAAAATATATCGCTATTAAAGCAAGGCTACAGAGAAATCATGCACATTCCAATTTTTATTTAAATAAATATTAAATTTTATAATCAAAATTCTTTAAAATTAAAATAACGTTATTGTAGATACCGAGTATATAAGCCGATTCAATGTTTATATAATTAGTTAAATCATGAGATAATGAATGAATAAATACTGATTTTTTTTTTAACTAAGACGAGAGTATAATTTATTGAAAAGTAAAGCTTATATTTTGAGTTTAGTCTTTGCTAGTCTTTAAAATAATAAAAAAAAAACTACTATAATTGTATAACTACAAATCTATAAACCACACTTTACTACATAGCAAATATTTTTTATTGTATATTTACAAAGTACTATCAAAATAGCTTCATATGCTTTCAGTAGCTATAGTTATCAAATTTACCAGTCTAACATCTAATACCTACGTCTGTAAGCGTATCCATGCGATTCTTGCTCTTATTATATAATACATAGTTTATATTACCTGCAGTGACGTACGACCCATAGTACATAAGCCGTTTATTACCTAACGTAAACATATAATACTATTCGTTTCTACTTTATTTAGCTAATCTTACCATCATAAAAAAGAATACTACACGCACCAATGACGTTCTACTAACAATTAAATTTATTCAGTTTCAAATATTTTTGCAAAGTTTATAAATCTCATTATCTCTCTATCAATATCATTCTTCATTACGCGGGATAATTTTAAAATTCTTCCTTCGATCTCAATTGATTTGTAATAAAAAAAAAATCGAAACTATTATTAGAAAATCCTTTAGTTTATTCCACAGGATACATCTGAGCTACATTATCTGTGCCATAGATAACAAAAAAACTCCCATTATATATTAATAAAATATACACATGCGTTACGCCAATTACATTCGAATTTCAAACAAAATCGGGTTTACCTTGTAACTGTCGGTTCAACAGTGCGGTTATGCCAGGACCGTCACCAGCCTTCTTTACCACGAGCATTGGCTTGTCCTCCCCCTCCTCATAGCTATTCGGTAGGTGACCATTGCTCACTGACATTGTTTCGCTCACCTGTAATGTTAGAATTATCTAGAAGAATATCGTTGAATACATTATCTATGAACCATGTATCAGTAATAGGTTAACTATTTTTAAGGCTCTGTACTACGTATATGGTAAAGAGTAATGCTGACATAGCGATCTGATGCATCATGTTCCTTGTACCTGTAATTATACTGGAACATTCTTTAAACCTGGGCGCGGTAATACTAATGGCATCGCATTTGTCCTCAGTTTCTGTTATTAATGCATTCGTATTCATTGTGAATGTAATTTCGACTATTTACACTTACCGCTATGTATTTAATTGTAAACTAATCAGTAGGATAACAATAATACACAAAATTACACTTCTAACGCTATTTATGCGAGAATTCTGGCACGTAGTGGCCAGCGCGAGCCGATTTATATCGCTTTTAGTCGCTTAGTGTATTACATTACTACAAACGCAAAAACGTCTCATAGCTAATTTACCTATACATAAATACGTATAACGATAACATTAGTAGCAATAAATTTTATATCTCTTACGGAAATTTTATTTGAATTACGAGTATCTCAGTATATATTTGACAATAAAGTTCGTGAACCCAAACGATATTAACAATACGCAAAAAGCGTTTCGAGGCGTTTCGTACGTGGGCCGCGACACAAATATATAATTGCTTTATTGGATACGATCAATATTAGTAGCGAATTAGAAAAACGAAAGTACTAATCCATCCAATCACGCTGAATCGAATCAACATGAAAACTATTTGATAAGAAATAATTAATTGCGATGATAATTGATTATGACTGTTTAATTGTTTCTACACATGCAACTTCCTCTAAGTGTTTGGCAATATGAAGTCTAGAAAAGTCCAATGACATCGCTGATCGCTCTGCAGACTAACATTATGATGAGCATTCCAAATTAATCGATAATTTTGTAAGTGAGCAACAATAACACCAGTTAGCTATAAAAAAGTATCAAAACCAAACTTCTTTGGGGTGGTAATCGAAATAGCCAAAAATTTACTCGTAAAGTATGACGTCATAGGGTTGAAACGTGGTATACATAGTTGTTCTCTGTTCTCCTCCTTTCTCCGAAATTCTCCTCCTCGTGAGTCATATTAAAAATTATACAGTTTACTGATATTCGAAAAAATCGTATTACTTACAATAAAATTAGTAGTTCACATAATCCTGCACCCGTATAAGACCCGTAGCGTACATACTAATACTGAGTATCCTTTACTTCATTATTTCTTTTATCAAATAACCAACCTGCATCAATTTATGAACGACGTCCCGACCGAGTATGTGATCGAAGACCGCTTGTAGGAAGGCGTCTGACATGATGGAAAGCTTGAGTTTGTCGCGATGCCACACCAAGACTCGTGATTCTTCCATTGCCATTATTGATACCTGAAAATGACACAGATTTTGTCTATTTATGAATAGACCAGTATTCATCATCGAAGGAATGTTAAATGTTATACTTGCGACTAATAAAAATCATAAATAGTATTTAATACGTTCTCATTACGGACATCATATAAAAATAAATTAGTATGGAATCTGTAATAAATACCTGGAAGTATTCATCCGTCGAGACACCAAACCACTCCGGCGAGTCCAGAAAGTGGTGTGGAAAGACAATGTGAAGAGCGCGCTGATTCTGCGACACCACAAGCCTGGAAAAATAGTAACGAGAAAATGAATCATTTTCTTACTTCAAAGCTATAGTCGCCAACCCTTTAACACAAATGCAATAAATAACTGAGCAAAACCATACAACGAAAAAAAAATGCAAATTTGTATTTACTTCCTAAATACAGCATTATTAAGATGGTTTAGTACATCTATTAAGAGAAATAAAGCCAAGACCATTAAGTTTTAAGTTCAAACACGCAACGAAGACATCTTGGACGAAACATTAAATTCCTTTCACGATGTAGGCTACAGGGTGAACCAACAATGGACCATACAAAACGAGAACAAACTAAAGTAAAGTTTAATATACGCGGTAAGACCGGGTTAATTAGAACAAGCGCGGGACAAACCGAAAGGTCACGGAAATAAGAACAAAAAAAAAATTAATTTCTAACATAACCTTTTAACTGGTACACGATTTTTTATGTGGAAATTTCAGAAGTTGCATTTGTTCTAGTGAATATATCGCGAGGTCAATATGTCGCTTTGAATACTTTTTGCTGCAGCGATTACATTCGAGTATTTTACTCGTATTGGACGAATGATTTAATCAAAAACCCCATGAATATTTGCAATATATTCTCGAAGAAACACGTCAAATTTTATTATCTATTAAGGCGGCGGCTTTTGTTAAAATAAATTTGGATTTCCTTAAGGTTTAAATTTAATAATCGTGATTACAGAATTTACATACTATGTTAAATTGTAGCAGTACATTAATGCCTCAAAATAACTTATAACAAGAGTACCATTGTCTGCCTCCATTTACACCGGTCACGTGTATACTCGTATATAAGGTTGTTGTGCTGTCAAATAACACAGTTTAGACGCATCATTAACTCCCGTATCGTATTATCATAACCTTTACTCATCTATTGTAAGCTACGATCGTGAAGGTTACGCCCTAATGGGTTCCCAAGGCTCGTAACCTAAAACGTTTACATCTTGAAAGCTTTTAAAAGAAAGTGAGCCACTTGGATTCGAAATCGTTTGTACATTATTCGAAGCGTAACAAAATAATGACGTGACTTACGTAAAAACATAAATTTATAAGTGAATCAATCAATTTGGGCGAAAGTTTTGAGACGAAAACGAATATTAAATTATTGGAAACAGCTACAATTGCTGAAAGTTTGATCGAAGACGATCTTTAAACACGAAATAAAGTCAATTCTAATCTAAAAAACGCTATACAGAAACATTAAAGACGTTTTTTGTTATATCTCATTTTGTAAATAAGAAATTCGATTCAATTCAGCGAAAGTTCCAAATTTAAACGACAACGGTTTATAACATTTGAAATGAGAATACGATTTTCGTATTAAGAACGTCAGAATCACATTGGCATTACGTTATTATTATTTAGGAACCACCAAAGCATTATAGTAAAAACCAACTTTCTTTTGAAGATCGCTCGTCGAATAACGTTCCACAACACTGATTTTATTTAACCTTATATTTTTGGTAGTGACATAACTTACGGGTAAAAGGAATTACCATTAATTAAAAATAATATATTTAAAGATAAATGAGAACGGTTGGACTGCAAAGTCTCGTGCAAAAAAACCTGGCAACCTGTCAAATCTAGCCTAGCGTGTAACAACAGACCTTGGCCCAGGCGACAAACTGCTGGAAAAGAGGCAACTGTCCGAGGCAATTCGTGAATTACATAAACGTTTCACAACAAATGAATACATATATATATCTGACAATGTATTTCAGTTAAGAAGAGGAGTGACTACTGAGTTTATTTTCCAGTTCTTCTCGGTACTAACTACATTTCGAACAATTGATAGCTTTACACTCAATTTAATCTTGTAACATAATGCTTATAAAAGCTTTCTTAAATAAAAAAATATTACATTAATAAAAAACAATTACTGCTTCAACCAAAACCGTTGAAAACCATTAAACATAAAACATATTAACGAGACAACATCAAGCAAATTGACCACCTGGTGTAGAGGTCACCGTGACATTGCTAATAGCGTGGGGCGTGTAGGGCATGATCCTGACTTAGCTAATACATTGTAACTTAAAACGGTAAGATTAAAAGTACACCTCCACACGTATTATCATGCCTATAGTATTATACAATTAAAAAAAATTGAAAAGTTAAATATCTTTAATATGTCAATGAATAAAAATCAGATATTAAGAAGAAGAATATTTAAAAATTGAAAGTATATTAATATATAAAAATAAATTTATTTATTTACAGGGGTCACTACTAAGCTATGTTTAGCCTAAAAGCAGCAGCGCAATGTCGCATGTATATTGGTTTTTGATCAGATATATTTTTTAAGTGTTGTCAGGAACTTCATAACCTTATTCCTTCTTCTTTCCACTAAACGTCAAGAAACCGTAAGCAATGGCACGCATATATTTTGGAAGTCAAACTATTCTAATGTGTACTGCTAGGGTTTGCAACACTTTACCAGCAGCTAGCTTCTAGGTTTCCTGTACCGTACGACTTAAGTACCTTCAAAACAAGAATGGATACATATCTATTAGTGAGCCTCCAACCTACACCTCATTTTCTTTTAGATACTTTCATCAAGAGCACACCTAAACATTGCTGTGTCTCCTTCTTTCGAATGTCAAATTAAATATGTTAGAAAAAGATAAATTTATGTTAAACTAAACACCTGCGAGCAACATATATATGTAAATCCCTTTGTCTTTACCTTTTGTTCGACAATCAGAGTCACATTATATACATTTTTGTTTCATTCAATTATTTTCGTTAACCCATATCTTAAACCTGATATCTGTCCTGTCTAGACCTATCAAAGCTGATTAAGCGGCTTCTCGCGTATTTGTTACGCGTTTTATTTCTAAGGTTTCATTAAAATTGAAGACGATAATGTTTTTTTGTATCGACTTGTTTTATGTTTATAATAATTATTATATTTAAAATTGACTTAATAAATAATTAACATAGCTTTTTAATTACTTAAAATGAATTATTCGTACCTTCCAATTTAGTACTTAAAATATTTTTATTAAAGGACTGGATTTTGTATATGATATTAATCGTTAAATAAATATAATGTCGTGATACAAATACGTAACCAAGCAATTTACTGTTGGTCGTTTTATTATAAGTCAAGACCTAAAATATTTTTTATGTAATTAGATTTAGTCAGGTGAGGCGTGCTTAAAATCTAGTATTTAATCTATGATATATAATCTTGTTTTAGTGCTATTAATAAAATTGTCCTAGCTCGGACGGATAATCTCAATGACTAGACATCTGCACAGTAAATATAATACACAGATACGTGCGCAAACACAGGTACAATCAATTTTTTCACACAGTCCAACTCGATCCATGACAGTTTATACTTTACGTGCTTTACTCACGTGTCTTGATCACGTTTCTAGTGAAAATACCCGGACAGAAAACCCAATAATATTTATTGATTCGACCGAGGAGTTGAACATAGAACTCGGGACACATCCTTATTAGTGAAACATTAGACAAATTAGGTAGGTACGTACTGAAATTAACTAAATCTTAACTTATAAATATGAAAGAATTTTTCATACACGTTGTCATTTCTACAGAAAAGGACAATGGGACACCTGCCCAGATCGCCCATAGCTCTCATTCGCAGGAAGTCGCGGACGATTACTATACAACTTCATATTATAAGCAATCAACGTAAACCAATCTATCAAACTGTATGAAAAAGACACGTATAATGCAAATTGAACGCGGGTGAATGAAAAAAAAACAACCAACAATTTGTGTCCAATCGATTTAAGCGAATGAATCATCAGTCGCTGCGTGTCGAGTAAGCGAAAACTAGTTGAACACATTCACCATTCCATTAGATTCATTCTATAAGAATAACTTGAGGCCCATCGCAGATCACGATGGTGAAATGTTAAAAAGCGATAGAATAATAATAATTAAAACTTTAATTTCCAGTTCTTATATTTAACAAATCGTTATTGTAAATCATCATCATTTTTGAATTAAGAACGAGCTTCAAAGTTCTTTGTTTGAAACTCCGTACCGTAACCGTAACAGCCTGTGAATGTCCCACTGCTGGGCTAAAGGCCTCCTCTCCCTTTTTGAGGAGAAGGTTTGGAGCTTATTCCACCACGCTGCCCCAATGCGGGTTGGTGGAATTCACATGTGGCAGGATTTCAGTGAAATTAGACACATACAGGTTTCCTCACGATGTTTTCCTTCACCGTAAAGCACGAGATGAACTATAGTCACAAATTAAGCACATGAAAATTCAGTGGTGCTTGCCCGGGTTCGAACCCACGATCATCGGTTAAGATTCACGCGTTCTTACCACTGGGCCATCTCGGCTTATTTGAGTTTGAAACTCACCTAACTCATATCCGTAGTATGAGTAGTTCCTTACGCCGTTGGTTGCATGGAAGAAATCGCTATGTAGCGATAAGGCCACCAAAGTTTTATGCTAATTAGGTTGTATACATGTGTTAGGTAATTTTCAAATTTTTGGGGTGTACAATAAAGTATATTCTATCTATCTAACGCTTTTTACATACCCGTATACCCGTGGACAATACTACCATCGACAAAAGTGGCGTTACTTGAATAACAGGACGTTAAGGGATACGCGCATCAAACTAAGGTATACACGCAAACACCGTAAGTCTGTTTTCCACATTTAACGAGTGAAATACGAAGTGACTTCTAACAGAATAGAAGCCCTGCAGACTGAAGTCAAATTGATGACGTCACTCACATCTGTGATTCGTCGAGCACAAGTTAATAGTTTTAACATCACTGAAATATTATTTCATTGTTCTATCATTTCGTATATTCGGAGAACTCATAAATTTATTATAACAGGCACAAGGTGAGACAAATTTATGCCACGAAAGGCGGAGCATTGAATATGTGCATCTATTACTAACAGGTATCTATGAAGTAATTATCTATTTTATGACAGTGTTGTATGAAATGTTTCAATGTTTTCTAAAATATAAGTTTTTGATTAGAAACATCTATTGGCACGCCTTGAGGGTAAGTCCGAATCGAATACCGTGACGGCACTCTTTGCTCCTTTTCGATTCGCTTCTACTGTGTTATATTCGTTGCTACATATTATTATAATAATAAAAATATTATGTTTATAATACTAATTAAACCCTCTCCATATTTAATTATTGGTTTTCTTTCTATCGTCTCTAACTTCGATGGTTCATATCCGCCAGGCGTCCATTACTCTATTTATATTTTTTTAATATTTCTTATTCATTTAATAGCTAAATCAATATAATATACTTCAAGTTACAAGCTCATCTTGAAAGAGATTCATTTGAAGTGTGTAATTAATTAAATATATTATATTTATAATAATATCAAGTAATGAGATAACTTAGTAATAATCATGAAGGTGAGGCCAAAGGCATTTCAGGTCAAATGTTAGTGAAGTGAATACTGAGGTTGAGCCAAATTAATAGGTATGTACTTTAGTTAGTATATTATTAAATTTAATATCATAATTATTTTTTTATTGTTACAGATATACACAGGACAAAGACCGTGTCATTGTCTGTAATAACAAAAACCTTATTAGTCAGAACTGTCACATGTCCATCATTATCTCAGATCATTAAGCATAACATGACATTACTATGTCAGGTGATATATCATTACATTACAATCTACGCTTATAAGTAAATGTCACAAATGACTGTGAATTGAAACAATTATTCATTACCATATCATAGATGGAATTCCATTCCGAATGGAATCCTCATAAAGACGCCTACAAATGAGCAATTACTTACAAAACGTTCGCCATAAAGATCGGAGATTAGGGGAGACCGGTTCGTTTTAGCTAAAATTGGAATAAATCTGTTTCATAGAATGTGTTTTTACATTTTACCTATATTTAGATTAAACCTGAATCGGTTTGTCTCAAGAAATATAAAATGATAAAAAGACTTGTAAAATTTTTAAATGTCCTATAATGATAAAAATTTATGTATGTTTTAGTAATTAGTTAAAATAATGAATAACTTAAATTATTGACAGTCTCATCGGCCTACAGTTCAATCCCTGCGTCGGGTCAATGAAAAGTAATTGGGCATTTCTGTTGAGAACCTCTTATGTACCGAGTTGGGAAGTAGACAGTGCTTACAATCCCATCCTTCAGAAAGCACTTACATTCGTTGGTACGGCGCCTGAAGTCTGAACTACCTCCGGTTGTTACGGATTTCTACGGTGTGTTGGAATAGAGAGTAGCAGTTAGCTACTCTTTCTTCTGAATGGCCACCGTCAGATCGATCAAGAGAAGGTCATCCATTGTTCAAAACATAATATAAATATTGGAAGAATACGGAAACCGGAAATTCCTGAGCGTTTCGAACAAATGGATTCACTTGTAAAAGCACTCCACAAGCAATAGACTCGTTCGCTGCTCCAATAAAAAGATCAAAAGCTTCGTTGTGTTCATTACAGAGGCTAAAAGGAAAAGGTGCGGTCGAATTGCACCAAAAACGAGTGTCAATATCCAAGGTAATAGAATGTACGCCGTATTGAATATGACTGCATATTGAATTAAAACGTATCAGTAACAGGCAGCTTATATAGTATAGTTTAGTTAATTCATTCACATTACAATAAACACAACGCGAAGAAGACGAAGAATTAACATATACCGGTGATCGAATAACTCTTCAGCACTAATACAGGCTTGTGCGGAATTTATATTTTAAAGGGCGCGCCTTAATCTTCAAAGTCATCTAGTCGACCGATTATTTATTTATTTTACATTGACAAGTTTAAAACTTTGTCGCTTAAAGTGAGCATTAGTTTATCCGGATATTACAAATTTCACTTACTTACTAGTTACTTACGCTTAACATTTAGTTAATCAAAACTTCTTGCTTCTAATGACAAAACAATATTGTCAGATAAAGCATTTTTTTAACTAAAAAAACCGGTAAAGAAATTTTATAAGCAATGCCGTAAATATATATTAATTATTTATACGAAATGTCATTTTATTTTGCACAACAAAACTAATGAATAATAAAAGAATAAAACGTACAGATTAAAAGTCTTTAAAAACACTTTTCATAATCCATTATAAATAAATCATGTAATTTTGTATTGTATTTATTTCAAGAAAGAAAAAAGTCCTCCCTTGTTGATAAAACATATCATCAAACAACATTTGAGAGTGCGAAACAATTTTAATACTTACAATGATTTTATACAAGTGATTAATTTTAATTACCGTCAGTAAACGAATTAAAGCAGTCGTTGGCGCGTTAAATGTTAGTCTCAGATCATAAACAAAGCTATTCAAAACCAATGATTCGCCTTAAAATGTATCGAATATCTCGACTTTTTCGTTCAATTAATTCCGATGTTTTTGACTCGATTAACTCTGTCATTTTTTTTAATGTTTTAAATACTAAAAGAACAGTAATTAAAGGAGTTTACACTACTAAATTGATCTCTGCGTTTAATAGAATTGATTTGAAAATAATCTTTTCAATTTAACATATTGATTGTAATCCAGTAGAAAATCATTAAGGTACATTCATATGTTGTATTAGGTAATCATTATAATGCAATTACTTTATTTTATAGCTTGCAAAATTAGCAGTCTGAAAAGGCAGTGGGCTAGTCACGTATGGCTGCGGAGACTGTGGATCGACCACCACATAGGACACCGTCTACCCGGAACCCGGTTGGATGCAGAAGGAACGGTTTTCACCGCCTTCAGCATCTAGTCAGGTCCCGAGCTCCTTGGTAGAATCCTGAATTGAGCTTTGGATTGCGATTGGCCATAATAAACTAAGCTAAACAATAGATATCTCATTACAATACGTATTTGATCATCACTTAAAACGTTTATAAAGATTTATTACCAACATAAAAATGAATAAACACTAACCCTTTAAATTACAACAGTCAAAAAACAACCGAAAGACTTTTGCGAATTTAAGTTCTGACCTAAATTTTTTAAGTGATCAAAAACACAGCATCCATTTCAAGTAATACGAGAACATTCTTCATTAAGACTTCAAATGTCACTTCTACGCTGTTACAAAGACATCTTTAAAGATGAGTGCTTTTACGGGCTCTCACAGACATGCATCTTTAGCTATTTCATCACGACCATTGCTTCGTTGTTAAACTATTTATATCAAATGTTATACATGTTAAAATTTATTTCAATCAGAATATTATGTCAAAAATTCATATTTTGTTTTATTACAATCTTCAACAAGGAATACGCATCACAAATCTATGTGTTCCTTCAATTATAGGAAACTAACGCATCCATATTATATAACTAAGTAAGTAAGTAAAAAACATTACAAGGCAAAAATAATAATTAAATAACTAAAACTAAATATAATAGCTTTATTAAAGAAATAATTTATAATAAAAATACAATATATAGAAAGAAATACGAAATATATATAATACGAAAAAACTATTTAGAATTTTGCACACACTGAAAAAGAATCACAAAATATTTGAATGATAAATTAAGAAAAAAAAAAAAGCTAAAAATTTTTTTTATTAAAATTACATGACAATCAATTTTAAAATATTGTAATATATATACGCAAACATTAGGCTGCTTGATATAAGCTGTTTCGAAAATTAACTGCTAACTTTTCGTGAAGTTACTGAATTAAATTAAACGCTAACTCACTCCACACTTTGTTTACGTTAATTAAAATACATATTATTTTATTTATTATTACAAAAATACAATGACAAGACGTCAAGTGGTTTGCATATAAACGAAATGAATTATGGAAACAATCACGATACTCGTTAAAATTACACAGATAATATTTAAACTTAAAATGTAGTTTTTTTTTTTAACATAAAGACAAATAACCTTAACGATTATTTATTTCGATACGTATTTGAGTCTACCTTTTTTTTAGTTTAAAGCACTGTTCTTGACATAATTATTTAAAACAGGTTCATTATATCATGTCCATTATAATATACAGTATATATAAATTTAAATTCAAGTCCATCAATTTAATATTTTCATTATTTACCTTTCGAAAAGCAACTTCATCGTTTTAATGACGCTGATCTGAGAAACGCATAATGGTGCATAATGAATTTCAAATTACACTTACAACCACTCTTCGGTTACGGCTAGGAATTAATTATGGAAATTAAGCCTACAACTTGGATGTAAATGAGAGGAAATCAATGATGCACTTCTCGAAGATACAAAAATTTTATGATGTCGGATACAAATCACATTATTTTTTATTAACACTTATTAGGTTAATGCCACTGAATCTGAATAATTATATATTTGAATACTTTGTTTCTTTGAATACTTTAACACATACCACAAAACACTTAGAAGATTTATTCCCAGAGGAGCACAAAATACAAATAAAAACCAGTAATATGCTACAACTTAAATATAATATTAGAAATTCTAATTCATATTTATAAAAACACAATTACAACTTATAACATTGAGACAGAACGACGATAGCGCGATTTAAAATACTACCAACGCCATCTTTTAGTGAAATATATGAATATATTAGTTTACTTTTAATTTAATTTATTATTTGCCGTCTACTATAAAACGCGTGAGATTATTAATGTATTTGAGACTAAACTATCGGAACATAGTATTCAAAAGTACCCAGTTTAAAAGTAAATAACTTGTAATAGCTTACGATCAATTAGCTTTACTTTAGTTTATTGTTTTTATGGAAAACAAAGATTTTTGACTTTAAACCTTTTAATATATTAATAGATTCTATTGGTGGTAAGCTTTGTGCAAGCTCGTCTGGGTAGGTACCACCCACTCATCAGATATTCTACCGCAAAACAGCAGTACTTAGTATTCTTGTATTCCGGTTTGAAGGGTAAATGTGCCAGTGCAATTACAGCATAATGTAATTAAGCGAAGGTAAACATTTCTTACAATGCCAATGTCTATGAGCGTTAGTGACCACTTACCATCAGGTGGTCCATATGCTCGTCCGCCTACCTATTTTATAAAATAATAATAATAATACTGTGGCATTAGAATACTATCATAAGAGTTAACTTAAAGAACATAACTAAAAATGTTATTGTTAACGTATACTTTAAAGTAAACATACCATTATTATATAGTCAAGAGTGCAGACACAAAGATTTGCAAGTTGAGAGAGAGTTGTCTGTCCATGGATTATCCATGACCTGATTACATATATGATAATATACCTTCATACATTCAATATTGGCTTGTATCCGAATTTAAAAATAAAATATAAACTTTTGTATGTTTTCCACTTACGTTGTCCTGAGCACAACATAACAATTGCTTAGTAAATGTCTGAGACATGACAGCAAATCTGGAAAGCGTTTACAAGATGGCACTGCTTAATAATAATTAATGGCGTAAGAGACACTGGCATCCTATCTGGACAGAGGTCAGACAGTCAGATATAGTTAAGGTTCCATTAAACACAAAATGATGTCCCTCTAACCGATTTCAGCCACAGAATCTAACCTACTACGCAGGAGATATTGTACGCGAGTGTGAGCTCAAACATAGGTGTTACTGTGTGAGGTGGTGTATTCTCTAATCTCTCACTCTCATAATCCGATTGGTCGGAAATTGACACGATTGGTAAGGGTATAAGCGCATTACCAAATATGTGCAATCCGAAGCACGAGCCAACTTCCAATCTTCTGGCTAATACTGAGGATTGACAGACAAACCCAGTAGCTTTTTTTGTTGGTTTAACCCGGAGTTTGAACCCAGGACCTCTAAACTACACAACAACTGAACAAAAGCAAAATATAAATATATAAATAACGTATGTACATACAAAAAATGACATAAACCGATGCCCACATAGTGTTGTATTCGGGTTATAAAAACAACTCGATCGCAACAAACACCAAGGTCCCCGTAACAAGCCGGTCCTTACGTAATGCAGCCTACGAGTTACACAGAAGGCGCGTTACTTTTGCTTTCAACTGGATTTCATTCACAAAAACTTGCGCAGCGTCTTTTTCACTTAACGTGAGTGTTTATAGAGTGATTATTACGAAATGAAGAACATATTATTTAATGTAATCATTTCTTGTTTATAACGCAAATATTTGAAGAAATTATACGTATATGACTTACAAAAACCTTTTCGTTGACTAATTTTTTGAGTAAAACAATTTATGATATAAACATTTTATAGAACAAGCTCTTATTTAAACCGTAAACTAAAATTAAGAGACGAGCCCAAGTAAGAATGTGACCACCTCTCGACTCATCATGAGACCCTGGACATCATCTAGGTCTATAGTACAAGACCAACAAACCAAAACACGACGGTTATATGTTAAATGGTAATATCACGGTCCCATTATGTGACCACCGTCACAGTAGCATATTATATATCCTAAACTTTAGCTCAATCGGTTGAAGGCAACTGGTATAAAATTAAGTTACAAGAGTTACAAGATAAACCCATATTATCAGGAGCTGTTCACACAGACATGAATATTCAATTCCTTGATTCCTTGACAAACGAAAGACAGACAAAAGCAAACATAAAAACCACGTGTGAGTGCAAATACCCAATAAATCCGTCAATCATATCACGTAGCGGTTTCGCCGGTGTATCTTAAACGTTTAACGAGATCGATGTACCTTTAATTGGTATAACACGACAAGTTGACAGGCAAAAAGACTGCAAACATTAATCATGGGAAGTATCCCTTGTAAGTGTAATGCACCGTTTTAACGAGCGAACGAGCGCGGTTCCTGATCTTCCTGCAACTTACTTTGTGATATAAAAGTTTTTGTGCTCCTTCAGACTCGGGACATTTATGAGATACAGATGCGATCTGTTTACAGTTGTACAAATAAAAAGGATAACCCCGTAAGCGTTTTAGTTGTTTTGTTAACGACGATGTCCCGTTCGATAAACTGTCTCCGTATCTTATTTTTGCTTTGTTTTGATCCTGGTTTATATATATTTTTTGAATAAACAAAGAATGTTTGTGCATGAAGGTTTCTCATGAAGTTTTCCTTTACCGCCGAGCACGAGATGAAGTATAGAAACAAATGAAGTGGGTTTGAATTGAAAATATTAAATTAAGATTCAGATGTTCTATCCACTGGGTAATCTCGACTTTATAGTGTATCTAGTGCATTAAACCGATTCTCGATCACAACATATAATAAACGAAATAAGACAGAGATTATTATATTTTGTCATTTTAAATTCACGTCAAAATCTTATATAGAAAAAATACAAAAATGCTTGTTTCTAATCGTATTTCCGTTCATGCATCGATTGTCCGATTGGGAAACTTGGTTGTTGGATAGTTATGACATTACGTGGATTATATTACACAAATGTAGAATAAATGGCGAGTTAGTTTATTCGAACAATTGTTAACATAATTATTTAACCCCCTAAAATTGTAATCAATGCAAAATATGCGAACATTAGCAAGGACTTTTACAATATCTCCATAGTTAAATAATCCATAAGATATAACGTCATCTCTCTAATAGTTTAACAGGAAGATCAAACATCATCTAATCTTGCAAACAAATCAAATTATGCACACATTCGCCATGTTAGGTCAATGACATCACAGCAATCTTTGCAGAGCTCGAGTGCGAACTTATTCCCAGCTATACCGCGTCCGATCCGATTTAACCCAATTTAATTATTGCAGGCAATTTAAATTTAAAACGTCTTGTTCTATTAGGTCTAATTGAGACGTTAGTCTATATTTTTTCCTAATAAATGGCTTAAAAAAAACAGATGCTGGTAGATGAGATATAGCTCGTTTAAACAAACAATTTTGTTGTATCGCTTTTACAATAGGATCCCAGCTAAAGTACGGAAAATTTTCAATTACACGATAAAAAAAAAGAATGAACTACTTTATGTATGATATATTCCCTTGGGAATGAAACGATCAAGCCGGGCTTTTGCAAATTAAAAATATATTACGATGTTTTAATTTTGCTTTAAATATTAATTGTGAAAAAAATCCCATCCCATCTCTGCTCTACGAAGTATTGGCAAAACAAACGCCTTTCAACGGAAACTCTTTCCAACCCGTGGTGGATTTTAAACCTTTCTATATTGAATAAAGATTTTGAATTTAACTCTGTAATTATAATGTTGCTTATTGCGTTGGTTTTATTTTAATTAATCAATTAATATACTCGTTCTTTATTGTATATTACAAACAAATAATACAGAAAATTGCTCAGAAAAAAATTAGTTATTTATATTATACGATTTATATTAAACATATATATTAACAAAATAAGTAAAATAACACTGAAAATCTTCGTAAATTCCAAGATATTTTAAGACGATGGCATTTGATAAACAACGGGACGATCCGAGTTAGGCTCACACGCGAAAGGGTTTATTTGCAAGTGATCGACACTCACTCCCAGATGTTGTTCTTAGAAACATGAATCAGACGCAAAATGCGTGCTCTCAGCTCAGCTCATTGGAACCGATAAGAATTCGAACGATTTGTATCATATACTCGTATACATTATACGTATAAGAAAAGTGTATGAGTAACTTTAACACTGATAAGTTACACATTTTTAAATCTTTGTTTCATAGATTGATTTATAAATACTTCAAATTTTAATTTTGGAATATGTTTTTAAACGTCATCATTGAATGATAACGATGACGTCAACAGTGACCAATTTTTCATTGAAAGCTAACCAGCTATGCAAGTTATTATAGTGTATATATGCAAACACCTTGCACTTTATATTCGCTTACTCCCTTAGTTCGATGGGATGACAATCCGACACAACTCGAGAGTCAGAACCAACGGCTTTACGTTCTTTTAGAAACAGGAAACAGTGAAACTGCCAACTTCCAAACTCCAATCTTAACAACTTTTGTTGGCCCAACATGGAGATTGAACCCAGGACATGAGGATCTGCTCGAATATAAATATTATGAACATTTAGAAGGCCGTCATCATTCGCTTGCCCTAATTCCATTTATTGAAATATAAACTGTATAATCAAAGGACAAGTAACTTTATAATAGAGTTATTGACTCCCGTTACACTCAAGTTATTTATCAGGGATGAAATATGGAAACATGCCGAACACTCCTCGATAATAAACTTAAGTGAAACCGGAATAGCTAATAATAATAATTTCACGTGAATATTAAAACGATACCAACTTTCTAGTATACAAATTCGTTTTATCGTATTGACATAAAATTTGTCCAACGTAAAATGATACGACTTTTATGGGCTCATTAATCCAGTTTCAATGATTATACGAGTTTATCGGTTTTTTATCACGCTTCAACACTCTTTTGTGTTAAAAATGTTTTCAATGTTACAATCTGTCATTTAATTATTGTTCAATTTTTAAAGTAACATGTATTTACTTGACCTGGAAGTTCGAATTAATTTCGTTCTTAATTCAAATCTATTACACCTCAAAAGGGTATGCCTACATATAATATCGATGACGTCGTTTTGGTCGATTTCGGTCACGGCTTCTCAAAGGGTAAACAGGATTTATTATAGTTCACAAGTTTGTGCTGAAACACTCCATAATCGGATGGAATGGAAAATCCGATACCTAACATGCTTTTCGAGGCACGAAGTGTAAATACTGCCTCTGAGTGGGATATAATAAGAATTTCTCGAAAACTTATTATTGATTCTTCTTAGATAAAAACATGAATAAACTGATAACCTGATGGCAAGTGGACCTCTTGACATGACCTTAGCGTCGACGATGGAACCTTAAGTACTAATATCCTCAAATCTTATTGTTGTACTAACAAGAGGATATATAGTAACGAGAGGATTTTACACTAAACAATAGGAAAGTAAAACTCTCGAAGTAGTCCTTCATGTAACTTTCTATTGTGCTGTGGAGATTAAGAGGATATTTAGTCTATTGTGTAGATTTAATAACGCCGAAACAGTCTGGGTGGAAAACACTCCCTTATTACTTGTTTTACCGTTAAATATCAATACTTAACTTTATATTTCTATGTTGGCGTGAAGGGTGAGTTAAGTAACAGTTTATAAATGTTTCACTGCGAAGCAAAGGCTTTATATCCTCTTGAGAATGATTGGGATATTCTACCACGTCAATCCAATTTGGGTTACTCGACACTCATGTGACAAAGTTTCGGTGAAATTCCAGATATCCTCACAATGTTTTCTTCACCGCACGAGATTATTTATAAACAGAAATTAAGCAAATAAAACTCAGTGGTTCTTGCCCAGGTTTGAGTGCAATCTTCTGTTTAAGTTCATATGTTCTAGGCACTGGGCCATGTCGGCTTAAGGATGAATAAGCAAGTAATACACTCTACATTTAATCCTGTACCGTTAAATAATATTGCATGTATATATTTTGATTTATTTATTGGTAACGTCCATACTGGTCATATAGACCAGGGTGAACGTCATTCGGAACCCGAGCAAGCGCGAGAATTTCAAATTTATTTCACGCCCGGTGAAATTGTAAAGGCCGACATCATTTCCACAATCAGAAGAATATAAAAGCCAGTCTGGTGGTCCTGGTTCCAGCCTGGCACGGTACACTAGTCGTACTCCGCTAGAGGCTTATCACTTATAATTGATTACGAATTTGATCATCAAATTAACTATATTTCTTGATACTTAATTACTCCCCATACAATAAACAATATATTAACTAAGGTTGATGTTTTTTAAGTTAATGAGTTTGTTCTAAATGTTTACTAATTGACTGATATTAATGCTTAATTTGTAAATTGATTATATTAAATGTAATAATAAAACTTAGTACATACGAATTTTATTTATAACGTCTGACCTAGTTTCCACAAACACATCGAGAAATATTGTAAGTAATAGAATATCAGTATTTAGTTATATACTAAATGTAAATGTTAGCATGTGATACACTTGTCATGTGGAAGTTAATATATCAAGAAAAGTAATAATAAAATCCAAATATAACAAATATTTGCGAACATTCGAATATATATTTTTTTAATTTTTTTATATAAGAAATAAAAAAATTAAAAAATATTTGCGAACATTCGAATATATATTTTTTTATTATTTTACAAATCGTAAAAAATATGTTTCTCTTATGTATTTTTCTCAATCATCATTAATTTGACATTCGAAAGAAGAATTGTCTAATGCTAAGCATGGGTAATCACCTCTACACACTGTCTATATCTTGTCGTTAAATAATAAACGTAGGTAGGATAAAAAGTTACTTACTTCCCAGACAGCACTAAAGAGAGGCTGTCCACCTTCGTGACCTTCTCGTGCGCGTACAGTTCGTGGCACTTCAGATGCCTCACGTTGCGCATACACATCAACACGCGCCTGAACTGCCGTCGGGACACCCGCAGTGGTTTGAACAATGCTATGTACACCTGTAGACGAAAAACGATAATTAGCTCCCAAGATATTTACCATGTTTTCATCAACTCTGAATTTAAGTAAATTTTGTAAATGATTTTTAATTAACTTCCTAATCAGTTAGAGACTTGAAATTTTGAATATAGCCCAGGATTTAATGGCATTTTTTACATGTTCAGATTGGGGAACTGGTAACCAAGCAAAGATTTGATCATCACCTACTTAGAAAACTTAACTATCGATATAATTATGTGTAATAGAGATAAAGCTTATTTATTATAAATAGAAAAAAATTGTTTCTCTTGTTCTGCACGATCAGTTATTAATCTTGAATATGAAAAACAAAACAAAATGTTAGTACAATAGAACTAATATTTATTTTATGAGAAAACCATACAAATATTATAATCCATGTTCGGTTTATAAAGTATTTTCATATTGTGATAGCATATTAAAACGTTACATATTTATGTAAATCGCATTTGTAAAATACCGTTTACACGTTTCGCCAATTTGAAAAAGGAACTTCGACAGACAAAAGATATTTATATAAATGCATGAGAAATACGTCGGACGTGTGGTATGATCAGCATAGTATGTAAAGGCGAAAAGACTCCTTGCTTCGACGCTGACAATTTTATTATACGTAAATAATTAGATTACATTGTAAAACCTTATTATTTTAGTCACGTGACTTCATTTAATAAAAAACATTACCGAGAGTATGTGTTTATTGATTGAATCTACCGACGTTTCGGAAATTAATACCTCAGACCTGAGAGGAGGAAGAGGAGGCGATAGAAATTCAGCGGGATTTTTTTTCCAACAATTGTTTACAATTTGTGTATTTCTGTGTCCCAAATTAATAATTTCCAAGGTATCATCTAAAATATACTACCATATTTCCTTGTACATATCATTTTATTTTAATATCTATATGTAAGTATATACATTATCTAGGTGGTACGGCAGGTTCCACCCACTCATCGTCATTGTTGCGTTCCGCTTTGAAGGGTGAGTGAGCCAGTGAAACTAAACGCATAGTGTACATAACACCTTAGTTCCTTAGGTTAGTGGCGCATTGGCACTATAAGGGAATGGTTAATATTTCTTACATCGCCAATGTCTATGGGCGGTGGTGACCATTTACCATCAGGTGGTCCATTTGCCCGTCCGTCTATCTATAACATTAACAATATATATTCACTCAAACATTGTAGGTCAAAACCACAATAAAGGTATGACATAGATGCGGAGCATTCTGGATACATTCCAAAACTTTGGCAGATTTATAAGATTCGTTATTCAATCATTGATCAATTCTTATTTGATGAGGCAATGCGGCAAAATGAAATCAATTCATTAAAGTAACAGCCTTTAAATGTTCCACAGCTGGGCTAAAACGGTATCTTGTTTTGGGAGAAGATTAGAATCTTATTTCACCACGCTGCTACAATGCAATACTTATATGTAAGTATTGTATTCGTGATTATAATTCATCTCGTGCTTTTCGGTGAAAGAAAACATCGTGAGGAAACCTGCATGTATCTAATTTCACTGAAATTCTGCCATATTTGTATACCACCAATCCGCATTGGAGCAGCGTGGTGGAATAAGCTCCAAAAGCCTTCTCCTCAAAAAGGGAGAAGAGGCCTTAGCCCAGCAGTGGGACATTTACAGGCTGTTACCGATTGTATTTGAAGGGTGAGAGAGCCATTATAACTACGGGCAAAAGGGACATAACATCTTAGTTCCCAAAATTGGTGTTGCATTGGCGCTGTAGGGGAATATTAATATTTCTTAGTGTCAATTCCTATGGGTGGTATTCACTTACCATCAGGTGGTATGTTTGCGAGACTGTCTACATATTTGAAATTAGAAAAAAACCATATTCGGTGACGAACGTTTTACACTGAATTTGGCAAAGAATATGCCAAGGCTGAGGGCAAACGGGGCATTCGTGACCGTGACGAAACTTAGATGTATCGATCATAAACCACGAGCAGTTTCTTACGAGACGATAATGAGAGAAACAAATCGTTTGAGGAACAATTACATACTCTTGTTTGTTTTACTTGTTCTTTGAAAATTTGTTTCAAATTAGTCTTTTAACAGATCCGTTTCTCGTGTAACAGACGTGAGTGTAAGTGATCACTTAAATAAACTTTTAAACAAGACGATCTATAATGGAATCCCTGAAACGTGTCATTCGTTACCTATCGACGAAAATGCTCTCGGTTCATTTACAACTTTTTTTAATAAACAGGATTGAAACTTGAAGGCAATAAGAGAGCTACATAAGCCCTTTCGCAGGTAAACATTCGGAAATTGTAAATATTTCTTTGAAAATTCAAAATTTATTTACTTATATAATAAGCACACTGACAGTATATATATTATACAATAACGCACACAACATACATATATAGACAATTTTTGATATGCATATCAGTTATGTGTATATAAGATTCATATAATATCGCGTAATCTATTGATAATTCTAATTTATATAACTAAACTATTAAAATAATTAAATATTTAAAAAAAAAAAAATTATGTACCTCATCTTCTGTTCTAACAAATTATTTCGATCCTAAAAAAACAAGTTTTGGGTGTAAAGGAAAACAGTAAATATAAAAAAAATTAAATGAGTTTTACCTTATTTAACTCCATTCTAAATCAATAGTTTTAGATTTATAGTCACTATGTACTATAATTTACTGGTGGTAGGGCTTTGTGCGAGCTCGTCTGGGTAGGTAGCACACACTCATCAGACATTGTATCGCAAAACAGCAGTACTTGGTATTGTGTTCCGGTTTGAAGGGTGAGTGAGCTAGTGTAATTACAGGCACAAGGAACATAACATCTTAGTTCCCAAGGTTGGTGGCGCATTGGCGATGTAGGCGATGGTTAACATTTCTTACAATACCAATGTCTATGAGCGTTGGTGACAACCTACCATCATCATCACCTACCTATATAATAAATATATATATCTTACAAATACCTTAGCCCGTCACGTCTTTTTACGGTAAAATAAAACCAATGAGACACTACTAACTCTTCATTTTAATCGTCGCTTTCAGAGTGATAATAAAATAAGTTAAGAATGCCCTTAACATATTTCTATTCTATTCCCAGACACATACGAATTATTTCACGGCCAAGGCAGTAAGACTGTGGAATGCACTTTCATCTGAAATCCGTCAATAATCTACTATTTCTATCTTGATACTTGATCTACTATTTCTATATTTTGTACACCATAAAGATATTCAATTAATCTTCAGTCTTTAATGGCGAACAATTGAAAAAGAAAACAAAATAGAATTCGATCATATATAACCAGTAATACACGACACTTTGTATTCAATATAAACAGTACAAACTAACTATTCACTTGACTAGTTACGAACTTGAACAAATGTTTATCAACCTCAGTAAGCTCATGCAAATCGACACGGGTATAACTCTGAAGACAGCGACTTTGATTCATCCATGAATCTCATTAGTAAGTCAATTGGTACCAATAATGATTACACATTCAACGACATCGGTATAATCAGCACCTGATTGCGTTATTTATGTCTGTAGGAAGAGTAAACCGAATTATTTAACGTTACATACTTTCATTAAAAAATATTCTTAACTTTATAATTCGTAATAGATAAAGGCAAATGTCGTTAATAAAAATGTTTCGTGTTAAATAAAATAGACGACGACGTTATTATTAAAAATACATATAAAATGTTTTTATTTTTAATTCAGTAGTTTTGTGTATTTTTTTTTTAAATGATATCGGCCTTCACTTCATATCACACATTACATTAAAATAATCATCAGATTACACACATTAATTGTTAATTTATTTTAAACGTAATTAATAAAAAAATACATGATTGTTTCATTATCTCAATCGTTAATTTTGAATTGATAATTGTTCATATAAAATCATTAATTAGATTTGACTACCGATTTTTTTTATCAACAATAATGATATCGCATTGCATCTACATATTACATAAAAGAAAGATTTAATTATATAAAGGTGGATATTAATTTTATTAATAATTATGAATTCAATTATTTATTTTTACTTATCAACAATATATTTTGAATAATTATACTGAAGTTTCAATCTCACCGGATCGCGGCGGTCAATCACAAGAAATAACCAATTACGCAGAATATCATTGTGCACAAGAGTGGTTGTTAGCACGGGTGTACTATCTATCCCCTCACTTACAATCCTCAGTGACGGCAATTCAACACGAATTGAGAAAGATCATTCGCAGAACCAACAACTTGACTTGCTTTGATTCAGGAATACCAACACAACTAACATCCTAACTTCAGATTGTTATTAGGAATAACTTAACAGAAATCTGGAATTTGAATTCAGAATTCTAAACTTCAGCATCTGAGGCTTTATGACCTGACCGTATACCTTTAATACAATTAGGTATCTGTTGATCTTGATACCGAAAGTACATATTTTAAAACAAAACAATTAAATGATCAATTCGAAAACAATCAGAGCAAAAGTCGTATCGCATATTGGGTGAGCATTAAAAGTAATGGCGTCAACTGTAATTTTAAACTTTAAACAATGGATCACATTTTTTAAGAGCACCCATATTGTTCGTCTCCTCGTCGCCTTACGTAACAAACGTTCAACGTTCAAATTCACAATCGGAGCGGACAATTCCAATATTTATGTTTAAAACTATACGATACCTTTTACCGTGTTCTAGTTTCGCCGGAACGTGCTGGGAGCATTGTGCGCTACTGGAGGTATCCGCAAATATTCATTCTCGGAATGGCTCTGTTTTGCACGGATCCACAAAAACATCTAGGTTTTATGTTTCATATATTTTAAAAATAATGGTATATTTTTACAGGTTTTTACTTTTTTGTAATTTTATTTGGTCATAGGGTTATGAGCAAGCTCGTCCACCTATTTCTACCATTTATACATTCTACCGATATTCGCCGATAGCACACCTATTTAAAGGGTGACTGAGCCAGTGTAACTTTTTTTTTAGACCCATTTGATCCCTTTAGATCTCTTAATGTGCATATGCCTCAGCAAATTTACGAATTTGGTAATTTTCTTATGAGTTATTGAAATCGGATGATGTGGTAAAAAAATACTATCGTTAAACATACATAACATAATATTCTGCCGAACACTATCTCTCTTCTATTTCAATTCGAACAAAAAAAAAATATTTTATTGAGAAGCTCTCGTCCACAAAAGGCAGTGAAAAATATTGATAAATAAGAAAGTTACAAGAAGAGCCAGCTAGTCACTTGAGTCTCAGTTATATTTTATTAAAACGTAACACATAAGTCTTGTTTCTCCTGGCTTATGTATGATACATGTTCTGAAATGATAGACGTAGTTAAATAATACCTACATTACTTTGTTTATTTCAAAACTACGTACATAATTATATATGAGAGTAATTTTAAATGTTATCGCTTTATAATCAGTGTATGTAACAAAACATATATATATTATATATTTATAGCCATCGTACTTTCGTATATTTTATGAAAAAATCCCATTTAGAAATTGAGTTGGCGGCGATTTCGTCATGCTGTTCCTCCGTGTTACAGGCAGAATTTGCACACACATACGCACAACGACACGTGCAAGTATCCTCACGTTGTTTGCCTTTATCTTTATAATTATGTATCATAATCTTTGCTATACAATTTAAATTACTTTGGGGTAACGCTAGAGATATTGCAACAATAAAAAAACTATCCAAATTATACAAAAAATAATAATATTTCAACAATTATTTAATATTAAATTTAACATCTGATTTTATCTGTAAAATATTGAATAATAAATAATAAAGTAATCTTTGTATGCGTACGTTGCGGAGATCATGGCGAGAGATCATATTTCAAGTAAACAACTACATTTATAATTTATAATAACGATGGACTTCGATTGTCAGACACAGTGTACAAACATGAAACATATGCCTGACAAACACATGCACCTGTAATGCAATTATAGAAAAAGAGCAACTACTGATTTTCTCGGCGTTTCTTCTCGATATAATCTTTATTCAGACCCAATGATAGCTCGATATTTAATACAATCCCGTTACATGATTAACAGTGCTTATAAGAGCCTACATAAATAATATTTTTTATAAATAATTTTCGTGTTTCAAATCCTAATAGACTTAGACTATTTTATTATAATTCATTACATTTTTTATTTTTTGGTATTTACGTTATTTACAACATGATCAGAAAGATTGATTATGTTATCGCTATTCATACAGGAAAAGGTAATTATCGACAATTTCTCTGCTAATGTGTATTTACGCGGAATACTTTACGTTGCGAAACCTGATATGTTCTTGTTAAAGCATATTTAAAATGATTTCTTTAAATATACATATCGGTCTAATGTCCACGCGTTTGCTTCGATTCGAGGCTTCGAGTTTTGACAGTAAATACCGATTCCATGATACATAGAGACGAGATGCTTCTCGAGGCGCCAGGTAAGAAAACGGACCCATAGCGAAACAAAAAACAAGGTGTTTTTCGTTAAATATCTTTGAATTGTAATTTGAGTAACGAAAAATGTAATAAATTTAAATCAAAAGCTGACCCACTTTTATAATTAAAAATTAGTTTGTTGTAAACATTATTCAAAATAAATAAATTACGTTTTGTAAATTCCAATTGATTTATTAATCGACTTTTTCAATTAATCTAAAAGTTCGCCTATCAGAATTTTCACTCCATTTTGATATTATTTATTTAATATTTCAAAGAATCGCCCTTAATATTCAGGTAACAACACGAATTTCTTTGTTCATAACTCAAGCATTTTTTTCTTTTTCTTCCGTTCAAAACTTGAGATCTTTATTGATACAAAAACTATAGCTACCTGCTCGTGTATACCTTCCTACTCTGACCAATAAAATATTTAAACAAGGAAAAGGAAAGGGCTGACTTTGGCTCGATACTTTTGGAATGAGATATATTTTCAAACTGAAAATTGTTTTTAAATTTAATATTACAGTGACAGCCAGTCATAATTTCTCAAGGCCTCCTCTCCTTTTTTGAGGAGAAGGTTTGGAGCTTATTCCGCTGATCCAATGCGGGTTGGTGGAATATATATGTGGCACAATTTTAGGTTTCTACGCCGTTGACGGCAAAGGAAAACATCATGAGGAATTATAAACACAAATTAAGCACATTAAAATTCAGTTGCGCTTGCTCGGGTTTGAACCCACGATCATCGGTTAAGATTCACGCGTTCTTTGGGGCCATCTCGGTTAATATAATAGTAATACATTTTATACTTAATAAAACTAGATAACATATATAACATTATAGTTTAATATACGTTATTAGAAATATATGCATACTCATATGTTATTTGATGATGACAAAGCTTATATATTAGATAATATGTACATTGATTAATAAATCGCAAATGGGTTGCCTAGCTAAATCACGGGCCATAACTTGTTATTAATATTAACTTTAATTCACTTTCTTTGATCAACTTCCCCGATTTGTTATTAATGAAAATTAAACACATTTGTTAGTACAGAGAATTTTACTCAAGGAATTGGAAAAATATAAGTTATCTACTTTCTTTTTAGCACAACTATGAATTTGCAAACAGGTAAACAGCGGTCATTAATATCCCCTTATTATTTATTTAATTGCTTTTTAATGAAATGAAAGGTTATTGTACTCCATATTCAACAGTATTAGGTTGCCTTGTCAAAGGTGTGGCACATCCATGGTTTTCACGCTGCTCATTCACTCCCTTTTTTTACGTTGGAAAAACGCAATACGCGTTTTCCCCACAGGAACAGTGGGGAGGTATATGGGGCCCGCCGGTGTCCTAGGCACCGAATGCGTCCCGAACATTGGAATATCCACTAAAAAATCAGCGGTACCCTTTCCGTCTTAACGAGGAGTGCCATGGGATCGCTTGCGCAAATAATAATAAAATCTAGACAAACTAGAACTAGTCTCGTAGTCTAGTAATCTAGAATCTAGACTCATAAAGTATATCTTACTATTAAGCATGTTACGGCCTTCATTCTGATAATGAACAAATATTATTTTTTTATATTCCGATGCGGTTGACGTGCCAGTACCTTCACCATCGCCTGTCAACGGCAGACGTGAACATATACCGGTGATACGTAATAATTATGTTCTATATTAAACTATTAATTAGAATCTAATGAAATAATATTTATGAACAAAAAAATCTAAATACACAAATCATATAATACATCAGTTTTATACAGAGTTTATGTAAAAAAAAATCAAAGAAACGTTATATAGTGTATATAAAAATATTAATATAGCATTAGGAATACCATCAAATTTAATAATTTAATTCTATTATCAAAATTGTAATGTTAGGAGATAGATTTGAAAGTCTAATAACAATCCATTCTACTTCTTCCCACCTACACTGATTGGCACAGTTTATCTTAAATTACACGTAATTTGGTCCCACGAGACCTTTAACTTAACATTGCTTGTGTAAACATTTATTATATATAACAAGATACTCTCGAAGTCTCGACTATTTAAGACACTTCAGACACGAGGATAAAGAGATAATCTTTATTGCATTATTCAAATAGTAGAGTTTAACGACTAAATAAGAGTAGACAGTATGTTTCAAGGCGGTCTTAATGCTGTAAGCCGTATTCATCTACTTTTATTTTATTCTGGGAACTTAATGTATAATTATATACCGATGTTGATTCCTGATAGGTACAACGTTGGTGTCTTCAAATACAAAGTGAACAGATTTCTTTTAGGCAAGCGTGCCACATCTTAGACCGTGTCGATGCTTAAGATCAGATCAACGGTCAAACGCTTGACTTTTAAGTGTAAAAAAGGACATAATTAAGTTGATGTTATGACGTAAATTTGATGTTATTTTAAGACATAATGGTCTTTAAATATTATCAAATTGACGTTAAAATTACTAAACAGGTAGCACGTAAAGGCGTTGGTCTTACGCCTGAACTCTTTTTGGTCGTGTCGGATTACCGTCCCATCGGATTATGAGTTAGGGAATAGAGTGCACCTGTGTTTGCACACACACTTGTGCACTATATTATGCACAGCTAATCTTTCTCCCGAAATCGGCCCGAAAGGTAAATATAAATTACTGCACTGCTTTTTAGTTAGAACTTACTGCTTATCTTGACCGTGAAATATTTACAAGCGATTTAAGGTGATACGATATTTTACTATGCGTATTCTTTTAATGTTATGATATACATATTTTTTTTATAAATTAGTTAGGAAGTCGGACCATACAGCTATGCGCCGCTGATGGTAAATGATCACCATCGCCCATGGACGTCGAAAATGCGCCAGCGACATTTTAAACTTCGATGTTTTATCATTTTTGCTTGTTTAGTTACACTGGCTTACTCACCCTTCAAACCGGAACACCACACCACAATTCTAAGTATTGCTATTTAGCGGAAAAATAGACGATGAGTTGGTGGACCCGGGCGGGCTTGCACAAAGCCCTACCACTAAGTAAATGTATTAAAAAATATAGCTTATAAATTACCGATATTATTACATCTTCAATGTTGAATATCATGTTTGTTACTACAGAATAGCTCCTAATGAAGAAAACTTTTAATAATGATTTCATTTTAAAAATACATAATTAACATAAGTGTTGTAAAACAACGATCAATTGAATGGGAAAGACGCAATGCCGTTGTCAATTGAACGGAGACCGCTTTGTTTCTCGTGATCACGTACTATCACACAAAGCTGTGACTTCACAATGGAGCATTTTTAATTCATAAGTGCCAATAACCGTGATCTGTAATTACGATAACAATCATGAGATTGTGTTGTAAGATGCGAATCGTGTAAAAGCAGTGAAATTGTAATACAAAGGAACTTCGTATTATATGTGAACGGCAACTTTTTTATTTTTAAAAGGCTGAGCTATGGTGAGATGGTAAGTGGTCACCTTCACCTATAGGCATTGGTGCTAAGATTTATTAACCATTTCTTATACACCAACCTTGGAAACTAAGATGTTATGCACCTTGTGCCTGTAATTACACTGGCTCCCTTACCCTTTAAAATGGACCACAAAATTACTAATTAAATAATATAATAAGTTACAAGTACACCTACCCAGACGAGCTTGCACAAAGGCCTACTACCAAGTGGAATAATCTTTAGTAGATATTTTTATTTAATTTTGTAAATATATATATATATATATATCTCGACCCCTTCCAATTTTCAGTGAAAACGTTTCAATACTAAAGATAATCAAGTTCTGCTGACCAATTGCGGGCGACCACGACACTATGTCACATTAATTGGGCAAACCTTTGTGATGGTTTTCGCTCACAATTCAGCCGGAATACGGCAATAGGTCCATTTCATTCCCACTTTAGGTGAGAAAATTTGTAAACTTTGTATTTATATAGAATTTAAGCTTTATTTGGTGGAGCTTTAATTGTTATGGAGCAGAATTTTATTGAAAAAATAATAATGATAGATCATATTAAAATGTTATTCATCAATTCTTAGAGATATATTAACAATATTTTTTAAGTTGCAAAAAAAAATTAAGACCAGATCCTCACATAAAATCACGTGTCTGGGATAATATATAAGTTGTAGATAAAAAAATCTCTATAAAATTCCAATGTTTCCAATATTTTTTAAGTATAGAATATAAGATACACGAATGTATTGTTAATACAAAAAAGGTTATATACATTTCCATAAATCCATAACCGACTTTAACCATACCAATCAATGCATTATAAATCCTAAAAAATATATTCATAACACCTATATGATAGAAACTATTTTGGTTCGATAAAACTACAGACTGTATTAAATCAAGTAGCGATGGTTCTCGTCCAATCATTACCGTCAAAAAAGAAATCAGCCTGAGTCATCAACGCATAATAGCTTAGACTATAAATAGGTTGTATACAATTTACGTTTTTGCTTGTTATAAATTCAATACTTCAAAGTAATGATCGAGTAGAAAAATCAAAGTATCATATATTTTTGTTGTATACATATCTCCTGGGCGCAGGTGTGGCCGAAGTTTTACATACCACGTAGCATACTCTTGCTTCACTAGATGTGTCATTATATCATTTAGCTTTTTATTGTAATCCAACTGCACTTAATGTCCTTACTTTTAGCTTTAAGGATGCTTTTAAGTTCTTCAGTTGTCTAAGTGACAAGTTGTACGTAAAACTAAAAATCGTCTACAGGTTCACACAAACATACCAAATTATATGATAATATAATTTAATAAATAATATATTATATGATATGTTAACTGTCTAAAAATAATAGCACGAAAATATTAATACTGTTCAAAAAACGTCGTTTTGTTAACAATAAAAATATGTATGTCACAGATAAAATGCAATATTTGTGTATTTTATTAGCTTCTGCGTTTCGTTAACCGGATATTAAAATTCTTTGAACGTTCAGTTCAGTTAGCTGAGATCGGAAATTCCTTATATTATCATATAACCGTCTACCCGACTCAGATCACGGAAATCTTTGATCTTTGAACGATTATTTTTTTAGTTTATAATTATTAAGGGATCATGAAAATACGAAATAATTTACATAAATGCAAAAAACCGTCACCTACATGGTCGTAATTGTAAGCGCACGATGAAGTACATAAGGCATTCCTTATATTGCCATTGCACAGCAATTATATGCACATATACAATAAACAAACACAACAACTAGACCGCAATCTAATAATAATTGATTAACACGTCCGACTTACTTAGTTATCATTGTGCCCGATAATCAACATACATATCACGCATGAAACCCTGTCTATGTAGTTTGCGTAAGTCTATTATTAATTGATTCTTCACAAATTTGTTAAATTTAATTAATAAATATATTTTTTATGAATGACGTCGACAGTGAGCTCACGGGCTCATGGGTGGGCACCGCTGCTCATAAAAATTGGAGCTGAAAGAAATATTAACCATTCCTCACGTCGCCGATGCGCCACCAACCTTGGGAAGTGACCTGTTATGTCGCTTGTGCCTGTTACCGGAACACAACCATTGTTGTGTAGTTAGTATTGTAATGTTTAACGATGTTTGGCAGTAGACTAACTGATAAGAGGGCGGTACCTTTCTAGATGAGCTAGCACAAAACGCTTTAATATATCTTACCGCGCCAATAATGTCTATAGCTGGTGTTGACTTCTTACCAGCGGATGGTCCATTTGGATTCGCTTATCTATTATATAAAAAGGAACGAATTACAGATTTAAAAAGAAAGTCATGTAAATTTGAATTAAATCTCCGAATAACTCACAAAGTAATTATATATTACGTAATATAACGAACGATAAAAATCTCATTTCATCATTCAGTGTCAATCTAAGACTGTTTATTGAACGAGATAAATGCAACGCTGTTCGACTCGTTGCAACAAGAAAATCTACTTTGGTAAAAAAACAGACGGGCAACGAAAAAACAGCTCCGATAAACTTGCATTAATCTATCTCCAGGGAGAGTAGTAAGTCAGGAAAATTAGACATGCCATTTATTGCCAATGCGCTGCCAGCCGTGCGATCTAAACGATTATGTTCCTTCCGGCCGAAAAAACACTTACTTACTTTGGCTCACTTACGCTCTACGCCAAACACATAAAGCATTGTTGCTAAACGATAAAATATCTGCAAAGTGGGTGGATCCTTTTAAGAGGACGTCAGGGAAGCCCGATGAGGATATATAAGGAGGTTATAAATACATCTGAAATTACACAACGGCTTTTGTTTTTGTTTTTTACGTAAATATGTTTTAGATCAAGTTTCCGATGAATTGTTTTAAAAAATATATATGTAGAATGTTCGTTTTTGAGTCCTTGATTGGTAAAAAACAGTTTTATTTACAAATGGCATTTCATCATAGGTAGCAACAGTAGGTAAGGTTCGACACTCTTTTCAGCTGAAACACCGCCGCCGCCGACTCGACGAACTGTCAACGTGATTTAATTAAATTAAAATGCGTACTAGAATATTTATATAATGATATATAGATTTAACATCTCATTCTATAATTCAATCATTTCTCGACTCAGACTATAATTTAATAAATAACATCACTGTCAGTTGGATGTAGGTTGAAAATATTAAGGATCTCTAGGGTTAGGATTTAACCTTTTACCATTGTCGTTATCTATATATACCTTCGTAATTTTCCTTAAAAAATATTTTACGAAAGTAGTTATAGACACCAAATAAAATAACATGTTTCATTATTTCGAAAACAACAACAAAAAATATTAACATTAATTAACATCTTAATATAGGTATTGACAGTAAATATGATCTCTAAATTAGCATTTTAAATAGTCTTCTAGTTAAGAGTAAAAAGATTATGAAAGCAGAGAAAATCAATCGGAGCTAAATAACAGAGGTTAACTGGTTCAAACCGCTTGCAATATTGGGGCATCGCGTTTGGGGTGCAACACCTTGCATAGATCAATACCTGCCACAAACAACCATTGCGTGCAGACTTTATTACGAATTCATATTTCTAGAATGTTCTTTTCGATAAAAAAAACCTAGCTCATGTCTACGGTGATGTTTTTTGTTAACAAAAAATGTTCGCATATGTCTGCAGCTATATGACGGGACCGGTACTGGTGGTAGGGCTTTGTGCAAGCTCGTCTGGGTAGGTACCATCCACTCATCAGATATTCTACCGCAAAACAGCAGTACTTGGTATTGTTGTATTCCGGTTTGAAGGATGAGTGAGCCAGCTGAATTACAGGCACAAGGGACATAAAATCTTAGTTCCCGAGGTTGGTGGCGCATTGGTGATATAAGCTATGGCTAATATTTTTATAATACCAATGTCTATGGGCGCTGGTGACCACTTACCATCAGGTGGCATTTGCTCGTCTGTTTTTTTTATAGTATATGTAGATACAATAAAAAATACTCTTATGTTCATCTAATTTTAAATTTACTTTAAAACCTAAAACGAATAATTATTGGGCTTAGGTCAAAACATCTTCATAGTAAAAAAATGATAATTATTATACATCACAGGTTAAAGTTAAGTTAAAAGGAACGTAATAATGAAACCAACTTTTTTGACTTTATCAGGTCAAACTGTAACCAACAACGATGACACAATCAGTTACAATAACATACAGCCTCAAATATCCTTGAATTCAGTTCAAACGTTAAGTCTGAGGCCGCACTGGACACCGCTTTACCGCTTTAAACTTTGTTTCCAGCATAAATCAGAGCACATTTCGTTTGAATTTTGCTGAGCGAAATTCTAAAATTCGTTTCGCTAAAATCTGTCTAAACAATTTATCAAGAGATGTAACATTACCAAATGAATGTAATAAATATTCTTTTACTAAATAACTAAATTGAGAAATTAACGAGTTCATAATTTATCCCAATCAATATATTTACTTAATTATTAAAAATAATTTTATATGTATATCAATAAATAGGTCCATTAATAAAAATGCAAAATTACATCACACGCACGCCCCTACTGACGTCAGTGGGGGCGTTCACCCTGCCCCACTAACCCAGACTGAAATCAAATGTAAAAAAGACTCCTTATAAGTCCCACCGCGATCTTATTTACAATGAAACCAAAACAACATATACATAAGATACTTCCATATGATTCAGGAATATAATTTCGTTAGTTTAAATAATTATGGCTGGAATTACTTAAAATTATTAGAAAAAATAATTTATTTTGTGTATTGTATTACCTTTCGTCTGCGAATAAACAAAATGAAGAATTTAAATTTAGTGAGAAATGTTATCATATTTTAATTAAATATTATATTACGTGATAATTAAAGCTCGTCTTTAATTAATATTAATTTCTCTTATTATTTTCTCATTAAGTTCTAAGTTTTTATTCATTTGTAAAATAAATTTCTTTGAATATAAAGCAACTAGAAATGTTCAGAGCAAATGAAATTCGAGGAAAAAGAACCAGAGAAACGAAATTACGGCACGGCGTATGTAATAATCTCGTAGACATAAATTAGAGTCTTTCATGACGAACAGTTAGAGGGATGCGTATCTTGAAAATAAAATATGAAATAATATAAATTAGAGAGAACGTTTACAATAATGTGACGCTCAAACAACTTATCTGATCTTATGCACAAAAGTATTTTCCTGCCCATATGAAAATATTAGATATTAACAAAATTGATCCTAGAGGAAATTTCGAACATAAAATATTTTAATATGGTATTAGAATTGTAAGTCTATACTAATATTATAAAGAGGTAAAGTTTTTGAGGTTTTAGGGGATAATCTCCGGATTTATTTTACCGATTTTAAAAATTCTTTAACCAATAGAAAGCCACATTATTTGTGAGTCATAGGATATACATTAACCCGTAAAATGAAATACTTTTTCGTGGTTGTCGGATTTGCAAAGTAAGTCGGAAAAAAATCGGTCGAACGAAAAGGTTTCTTACGAACGCTGCCTTAACGATGAGAGATATAGTATGATTGAGTTCTAAAGAAAAGTTGTAGAGCTTGATAATGCCTACAAAAAAGTCAGCGAAAGCATATGTCTAACTTTTATACTTAAGTCACAAAAAGTAGTTTTTTATATTAAAAAAAAATATTTAAATCCTTAGGTCATTTTTATTGGTAATATATTATCAACAATTATGAAATCTTATCAAAATTAGGTAAACTTATCGTCTCAAGTGTTTAAAACAAAAGACTTTTCTCTTTTACTCCATATAATCGAATGGTTAAAGTGATAATACGACATAGGTATGGAACCACGACCGAGTCGTAATCTATTGAGTGATATTCCTATTTGATGGTTTTTTTTCATATATAACACGTCAATCTATTTAGAAATTAATTGCTTTATCACCAAGGAAATTTTATTTAGATAAAATTGTTTTTTTACAGTATGTTTCTTTGGTTGCATAGTTTAAGAGATAATTTAAAACATCAAATACTCGTGACAATTTTATTCATGTTCGGCCAACGCGACTTTTAGCAGTCAGGGAATAAATCATAGCACTCAGTACTAACTGAACCAAAATCATAATTTCATCACAAGTAAAAATGTTTACCGCCCAACCAAGCGGGCACGGGTCAGCTAGTCATATAATAAACTGAATCAAAGACTAAGAAAGAACAAGATAAAACTCAAACAAACTTTGCAGATTATATTTAAACGAAAAGGTCGAAGGGATACCACCAAACGTGAAACTTACTACGCTTAGAAAATATTATTCACTAAGAGTAACGTGCTACGTGACAAGACTGATGAGCCGACCGGAAACCTTAACACGGGAATTTATATCAAAGACAAAACATAAACACTTGAAATGGAAGATAAACTTCAAATATGAGTATTAAATAATAGCGATGCGTTCATTGCAAATATAAAACTTATATTTTAAATTTTTTGCCTGTTATATTTACTGGAATGTAAAATCCGTCGAGTGGCACTTGCGAAAACAGTAATTGGTTTTACGAATACGCAAAGTTTTTTTTGGGGCCCACTTAGACTAGGTAATTTTTAAAGGGAAAATTAAAATATGTATTGTTGGATAAATATTTAGTACAAATATGATTTTAAATTCATTCGTTCGTAAATTAGCTTTCGTTTTATATTCCTTTATCTTGTCAAGTTTTAAATAAATTCCTTTTATTTTTCCTACATTTCTTTTGATTCTGAAAAGGGTACCAATAACATGTTTATAAATGGGGTTTTCAAACAGCTCCGAGAGCAAAGCGGCCAGACACGCAAACCAAACAATTTTCTCACTTTATACATAGAAAAAGTATTTTGTACTTTTTCGAGACAACGAATCATAAACAGTTTATTGTAAAGTCTTGACGATACGGTTTAGAGCTCATTCCACCACGATGCACCGCATTGGATTAGTGGATACATGTCAGAATATTATCAGACACTTGTAGGTTTTCTTATAATATCTTCCTTTACAGTAAAGAACAAAGTTGTGAAGATTGAGTCGTGTTTGGGAATTGAACTCGCGATCTTTGGTTAAAATTAACTTGTCCACTGGACCATCTTAAATACCGTCAATGTTTTTATAATATTTATCAAATTGATTATTCATCAACATCAGACTCTTTGATAAACATACATTATTATGTATTATGTTACATTGCATACAAAATTCTGCAGAAGTGATTTATGGTATCGACGTTATAAATTCCATTATATAGAACACTTGGAACACTTCTTTGAAATATTTTACGAAAGTTAAGTAAGGTAGAAGTTGAAGGTAACTCGTCCTTTGTTATCATGACGAAATGCCAACCAAACAACAACGATATTTTTGGTACGAAATCTATCATGATAGGTGATATGTTGTTAAGGTCACCTTTGCCTAAAAATGTTAGCATAATCAGAAGCTTTCATTTAAAATTCTAAAGCGATCGGGACTTTATCAGCTGACACAGTTTTTATCACATTTATATAACAAACAAAATTGATAAAATAATCTAACATTAAAACTACAATATTACATTTGATTAAATGGGAAAATTCACACGTTTACAATGTCATAATTATCCGAAAATACAGCTTGTCGAACAGATATTTATTTAAACAAAACAGAATAGTATCAGCTTGTTATCGTGACATTAATTACCGTAATTGTTTTTATCAAAGGCATATATATTCATGAATTGGCAGTAATGTTAATAAAAAATATATTATGCGTAATAAGGCTTTGCAACTATAACTAGGTATGGTGTTTTAGTTAGTTGAAGTGGAAATTGATTATGCAAGATCTTAGAATCCATTGGGGGAATTAAATATTAAGTTAGTACTTGGTAGGGCTTTGTTTACGTGTACTTAGGTTGGTGGCGCGTTGGCGTTGAAAGTAATTGTTTATATTTATCACAACGCTAATGTCTATCGGCGCTGGTAACGACTTACCATCAAGCGGCCCATATGCCAGTCCACCTAACGATTTTAACCACCTAACATTAAATTTCTACAAACGGGTAAGAAGGCGAGTACGAATAACGAATAGTAGAGTAAATATATATTAAGATGGCGGTAACTAATGTTTTTATTTAAAAAAAAAGTCAATTAGACACTCACTATTCGTAGGCAATCATTTTTTGAATATAAGAACCAGTGCTTCAAAAATTACAATAATAACTATATATTTGTATATTGTCCTTTTGCAATTTGTAATTCGGTTGTTTTAGTATATAATATTATATAGGATCAACTAAATATATGATTTTATCGCACTTAAGTAAAAATGTAAATAAACCTATTATATACAAGAATATATTATCAGAAAGATCTTGTTTGAACCATTTTTATAATTTAACCAAATTTACATTTTCGCTGCATCGTCCATTCATTAACCATAATTTTATTCTAACGTTCCAATTAAAAAAAAACTAGTTTTTTATCGAGCCTTTGAATAAGGTCTGACGCAAATGATAGTACAAATTCTGGACGCTCCATTTGCGATAGTAAAAAAGACTTCGAGAGAAAGGCTAACTTCAGAAATGGGATTCTTCTGTTTAAATCTAATCGGTGCTTCAAATGCCACTATGATAAAATAATTCTTCGATTTAACACAAAAACGACTGACTAATTTTCGCTCCACCTCTGGATATTTAAAAAATCTATGAATTTCAATCTAAAATTAGATTTATTTTTATTTAAATTAATAAAGGCCTTCATACATATGGGCCATATGTAAGTATATAAGTGATCATCCTTGCCCATAGACATTACGGTAGTTTGTTCGTAAAACTAAAAACTATTACCCAAAATTTTAACGTTAAAAACTTTGAATCTGTTCACAAAGACACTTATAAATTGATTATACTAAAGACAACATTCATAGATGTAACCGTATCAAGGCGTTGCTGGATTAAATCCATCTTAAGACGCGAGCATGATCGATCTTACTCATGTTGTCTGTACTTGAGCGTTACACAATGAAGTTTAGAACCTTTCGCCGGCGGATTTGCCATTTCCTTCTTAAGATATAGTTTATTTCCTGCAGTAAACGAGTTTACGGTCAGGGGTGGGTTGTTGAGATTCAATTCAAATATATGGAACGTACTAGATATTTCATTAGGTCACGGCCAGTCTCGACGTCAAATTCATCCTATTTTATTTCGACGGATTAACTTTAATTGTGATAAGATTTGTTTTATTTTTGCATTCAATTAAGCACCGTAATTGTATTGATAATTATAACACAAAGATGTTTTAAAATCGTTTCAATTTAAGCCGATTTATCCTCAATTTAAACAATCAAATGGTAATCGAAAAGCAATTCTCTGTATTCAATATTCAATGAATATTGAATTACAAAATCAATCAAGTTACAAAGCGAGAGCGCATTAGGAAGAAACAAATTACTAACGTACGACAACAATATTTGTCTTAACTTAGGCAATAACTTAAATGCGACAACCAAAGTTACAAGGTAGAAGGTTTAAGTGGATGCAAGTCAAAATATATATTATACTGACCGAGAATAATATAATTCAGAGCGACTATTGTTAAGGATATTATGCAGTTGTAAGCGTAAAACCACTATCATATATGTATGTATTATCACGTTACAATATTTAACTGTTCAGCTTTATATATTAGTATAGATTTCTACAAAACAGTTACAAGATTTATAACTCTTTAGACTGATATTAAGAGGGCAAGTTTTGTTAGATTATTTTTTACTTAAACAAATCAAGAAACACGGAAGTACAAGTATCAACTAAATACAATTAAATTATTACTACGGCAAGTAATAATGCAGCGTGGTGGAATAAGCTCCATACCTTCTCCTCAAAAAAGGAGAAGAGGCCTTAGCCCAGCAGTGGGACATTCACAGGCCGTTACTGTTTTTACTTTTAAATTATTACTTACCATGCATGAAAACCAATGAAACTTCAGTGAATAATAAAATTTGACGTTACAAGATATCGGAGACTATGTGAAATGACACGCCATATTTGACCATTGAATGTGAAACGCTCCTTATTTATTTATTGAACGGTACATCTCATCGCTTGGACCCAATGTACACTGGAAGGCCTCTATTGCGCGCCGTATATCCCTTCCATATCTATTGGCTTTCGAAACCAATATGATTCATTGTTGAGCAAAACGTTTGTTGACTTGCCAAATATTGTGATCTTAGTTTTTGTGACCCAGTTCCGAAAAACACTTGTTTTGAAAACATTAAAAAGATTTAAAAAAAAACATGATTTACTAACGATAAGATTTATTATACCGATTTCAGGATCATTATTATCACTCTTATAATGACCATTCACTTGAAATAGCGGAATTCATATTTTAATGATATAAATGTGGGTGGTGGTGTGTTGTAGGCTTGTTTATTTATTATGATTTAAATGGTAAAGTTAAGCATCGTTAATAAATATTTTTAATAATAACGCTAAACTGTTAAATTATTTATAATTTTCTATAGTACTAAATTAATGTTTTTAATTTAGTTATTAACGAGTAACGCGTGTACCAATTGCCGAGTTAAGTTTCGGTGGACATTGCACCGAAAATTGTTATATACGATGATAGGATATAAGTAAATGTATACCTCACCGCAATATACGTCCCACTTACGAAATAAATAGAAGTATACTGACAGTTACGATCATCCTAACACCAAAAGCACTTCAAAGTTAAGAGTGATTGCATTGTCAATAAAACCTTTACACTATACAAGAGCTAACTCATTGTTCACCACATGGCTCTCTTATAAAGACAACGATTGACGATATTTATAGGTTCTTGAAAATTATTCCTAAATGGTGCATAGCAAATTGCTGAAAATGTATAATTTTCAAATAAAATATTCTAGAAAACGTAATGATATTCATAAACTGTAGTATAAGTTCACGTTATATAATATAACATCAAAACTATATATGAAATGAAAGTGGTTTGCCTATAAATAGATCTGTTGGCAATTTGCCAAGAATTTAATAGTTTAGATTTTAATTCAAGTTTAAATTACAACGTGCCAAGTTCTGATATTGTTAGATGCTAATCTTTGAGATATGAAAAGATTAAAGGTCACGATTAGTGGAACCAAATGGTGCAGGAGTACGAGTATATAACCATCTAGCATTCGGTAAATTTCATTTACGGATCTGGTGTTGACGCAGTCTTTCTTTACAATTTATCACTATTTTTTTGCACTTTTCATCCTTCACACGGCCCATCTGTTCTACGGTCTTTACTTTACCTTATAACTATCCACATTCACGATAAGACTCTTTTTCAAAAACTCTTTTTGTAATATTTTTTCATATTAAATCGTGGGCGGACGGGCCACCTTGGCCTGGGCCATCGATTACATTTGCCCTGTAAGAAATATTAATCGTTCCTTACATCGCCAATGCGCAACCAACCTTGGGACCTAAGATGTTATGTCTTTTGTGCCTGTAGTTACATTAGCTCACTCACCTTTCAAACCGGAACGTATTCCAATGTTGTATCAATACTAAGTATTGCCGTTTGGTAGTAGAATATATGAGGGTGGTAGCTACCTACGTTATTGCACATAGCCCTTTCCTTTGTCCCTTTCTACCATGAGAGCTACTTTAAAACTTTCTATTAGGTAAGGATTTCGCATATAATATGAAATTATTACCATGACGGTTGTATAAATTGTAAGAACTCACTTCAATTTACTTAACTTTAACTTGTCTTCAAAGTAGAGCTTGCTGTATCGCAGATTTTCGTATTGGCCACACGGACGATACTTATAATCTAGTTTTTGATCTCGCTGACAATAAATGGTCTCATTTGTAATTTCAACATCTAATCAAATCATTGTTGACCAAATTCTATTATTCTAATCCAATTAGGTATTGAGTTACTCGAGATAGTTTGCGTAAGTTTGTTGTCAATCGATTTAGTTCGAAGTTAATAGATTGCCAGATCTGTATATTTGAAAATGGTAGAAAGTTCAAGAATAATATTTTCTCTTTACGGTTTTTTTTATATAGAATGCAGAAATGCTTCTGCTTTCTTTAGCGCCAGTGATGATGATGATGCTATCCTTACCGACTTCGACCACGGAGGCCAATCAAGAGAGATTAACCAACTGCACTGGACATGTTATAGTGCAAAACAGTGCGCGCCAACACAGGTGCACCATCTATTCTCTTACTCTTATAATCCGATGGGACGGCAATCCGACTGTACCAGAAAGAATTGAAGCGTAGAATCAACGGCTTGACTTCTTTCGAGGTACGGCAAAACCTCAATAACTTTTTATCAGCCCAACCTGGAGTTTGAATCCAGGACCTCAGGATCTGCGGCTTTATATACTGCTAGTCACTAGACTAACGAGGCAGTCAGTTTAAGTGCTAGTAATTTCGTCAAAAGCTCAGAGACTCAAGTTGGAACTGGCATTGACTTGGATTTTCTTATCGCGACCCATATACACCGTTTTGTTGTATCAAGAATTCTATAAACACTTTCCATGGTTGAATATTATTTAATGCTTTAGGTTTAGAGCTCGCGTGATTTGGTCGAACTTTACGAACGAGGTCATACATAGACACTGGCGCCGTAAGAAATATTCGCAATTCCTTACAGCGCCAATACGGCACCAACCTGGGGAAATGAGATGTAGATGCCAGTAGTTACACTGGCTCACTTACCTGCAAACTATAATGTAACAATACTAAGTATTGCTTTTTGGCAATATTGAATACCACCCACTCGGTGGTATCTACCAAGACAGGTAAACAAGGCCCTACCATCAAGTAGAATAATCTTTAAAATCTATCAGAAAAAATATTATTATTTCATATTTTAATGAATAAAATGTTGTCACAATTTAGATATATACTTATAAAAATATTATTAATTTGTGTTTTTTACTGTACAATTTTCATTAATTTAGTAGTTGATATAATAAGAGCCTTATATATTAAATGCTTGCTGAATATGTATATTAATATTCTTTACTGATTCTCAAATGCAGCATTTATTCATTATCATCTAAATAAATAAGATTAAAACTGTATGCGAATGACATAATTTTCCTTGTATCATTATAGCTTTTATTAACAGCTATAATTTCAGAAATTGATAATGTCAATGTTGTAAGTATATATAATTAACAACATCTGATAAGATACATAGAATCAACATTTTAATATTAGCAGGAGAGTTACTAATCTGCATTAATTCCACATCTTGATAAGAAATTATATGATGCACACATTTTATTCAAACAAAATATTATATATACATTATATTATAATTACATAATGATTTATTATGTTTAAAATCAACAACATACTTTATATCAAATATAAAATAACTAGAACATTGCTTTGATAATTACATGATATGATTTATGTTTATTTAAATGATTGCATGCAGTAAGATATATTAAAATAGTTTTAAAAAAGTGTGATTTTTTCTTGTAAATATAATTATGTTACATATCAGCTAAACCACCCAGTAATGTTTTACTGGGCAAAATTCATGCTAAGTAACCTCTTTATTTTTAATTTAATTTAAAACTTATGTTCAGATGATGAAAAATTTATGGATAGGATTTGGGTAAAATCCATTCCTAATGAGTGATAGTAGATAGATAGTAGTGTAGTACTACAAAAGGAATATAGCTTTGGTAAAGTAGTGCTGAGTCAGTTATTGGTTAATATATTTATATAAATCGATTAAAAAACATACCTCTTCAATATCCTTATGAAACTTAATCGGCCTCATCAAATAAAACTGCACTGCAAAGTACACAAAGTTAATAATTATAAATGCACTGTTCCACACCACAGCATCCAAGTAGCACTCTATACTCCAAGCCCAGAGACCCGAGAAGGCACAGCCAAGTACCAGAGCCACTCTCAGCCAAATCAGTCCAGTGGGTGTATGTGGTGCTAGGAATGATAACAGGAAGAACACATTGGCTGCTTGAAAAAATATATGATTTATCGGACGCCACTTGGGGCAGTGGTTAAGATATAAGTCCCACATCGATGTACGCTCTTGAATAGTCACATTTACGAAGTCGTGCCCAGCTGACGATTTCGTCGTCTCTAGCAACCCCATGCCGTCAGTTACCGCGGTCGTCCCTGCGTCACTTTCCGTTGTCGGCACCTCTGTGGTGACATTTTGCAAGCCAGTAATCATCCCGATGGCTAAGGCACTGAGAAACAACATAGTCCCACCAAATAAAACTCTTCCGATCCACTTTAAGCATCGGCGTTTTCCCGGCGACGTTTGGCATTGGCGCGCTATTTTTTTAACTCAATTAAGCACAGCTGTTCTTAAAAAAATATTTAGTAACATGAAGGTATTTACACTATTTGCGAAGTTTTTTTTATTATTGAAATAAACGTATAGAAATGCTAAAACACGAAGATACTATTTCAGGAAAATCATAACTTTTGTACCACGAAAATTATTTAACAAAACGCGGGACAACAAATGCAGTCAAGAGTCCAAAATAAATATTAGTAAAACAGTGAACCAAACAATCGAAGCTTGCGGAATGACAGTCAGCAATAGCGCTTGACATAGCAAATGACAGCAGTTACATGTTACCATATTCTTCATATTATTTACGTTCCCTATATTATATTTTTACGATTATTTTTTTCAAGTTTTATTTACATTAAAACTTCATAAAATTAAATGATTACAAATAAAAATTAAATATATTACGTTCCTTTTTGATTTAGTATGAAATTATGACTTTAAAAAAGTTATGTATAGACAAACTCAATCCGTTAAAATATTTCTTGCAATTAAATGATAATCATCAATTTACCGAACATTTCAATTTACCGAAAAATAATTAAAATTCGAAATGCCATTTCTAAACTGTCATATTTCATGTTGACATTCATAAGTTTTTCTTTCTGGCGCCTAGCTATTGTTTTGTTGTAGAGCTAGTGTTTTGCGTAATATATTAATCTTAAAGTATGTATGAAATTATGAATAAAAATGGCTGTACCCTGTGATATGTTGTTACATCCAGAATTATTGTCAAATGAGCAGTTAATAGAAGTTATTCAAGAGGTAAAACCGAACTCTCAAAATTCGCCGACAAATTTGTATTTTTGTACTTATTAACAATTATTTATTTATTTTAGCGACATTTACGAATAAATGATTTACAAATAAAAGCAAGAGATGAACTTTTAGATCTATTTCATCAATTTTGTGTTCCGTATGGGCAAAGAAAATATCGAGATTCTGGTCGAGGTAAAATTTTGAACGAAGTCCGTATGTCGAACGCAGAGTCAGCCAAGAATTTGGATTTAATCAATAATAATTATATTAATAACAGAAAGAAAACAAATTCAAATTGTGAAAGATTAAAACCTTCATCCGATTTGCTGTCCGGTCAGATGAAAAGGATAAAGTTAGATTGCAATAATATCTCTTTTAATAATAGCAATTACAACAAAAGGAAGATGTCGATTGATGCTGTAAGTTATTTTTTCATCAATATAGGGTCACATAAAACATTTCTGAACATGATGTTCTCCTGATGGTCATGGTCATGGCCATTGTGCAGAAAGTACTATACTGAACCAACACCTGTGCACTGAATTTGTCTTATTAGCTAGCCAAGATACTTATGAGATGTTCATTGCCTCATAAGTCTTACCATAAACTATCTATAGTTAATCACCATTTGATTAGGTAATTCTATATGAATAAAACTCAAATAATTACAAGTTTTATTTTATTTTCTAGGTGAGCTCTTCCACAGACAGTCCACCAATTAAAAAAGAAAGAAAAGCAATAACATGGCCATAAAATCAAGTATAAAAGGGTACATAATTTATAAAAATCTCATTACATAATTTATATCTTTATACTGAATGTAAACTTAGATATAAAAAATAACCCTCACAACAAGAAGTATTTCATAATATTGTAGAATCTACGAGTTAAATCAAAATTAATTTAAAACTGGAAAAACATGATTTATTATTTGTCATGGTAAGTTTTATGTACCTAGCAATACTTCTTCAAATGCTTTTCAACCTATACCACGGTAAAATAGATAGTTATTCCATACATTTTACTGTGGTATAGGTTTTACATGACATTAACAGAATATTAGACGTATATATATGCACTTTTTTTTTCGTTATAGAATAGGACAGCAGAGGAGGATACGAGCTACCTGATGTTAAGTGCTCACCAACGCCCATAGACATTGGCATTGTAAGAAATGTTAACCATCGATTACATAGCCAATGTGCCACCAACCTTGGGAACTAAGATGTTATGTCCCTTGTGCCTGTAATTACACTGTCTCACTCACCCTTAAAAGCGGAACACAACAATACCAAGGGTGATACCTTCCCAGACGAGCTTGCACAAAGCTCTACCACCAGTAAAATAATAATATAATAATGATATCAAATGTCTGTTTCTAAGAATATGAGCTGTTCTATTTTATAGTAGTACTAGGCTAGAATGGCCAAAAAAATCAAAATGATACATTCAATTTTTTATATATATAAATAAGCCCTTACAACAATTGTGGCCTTTTACATTGCTAGATCAACTAGCAGTAAATGTGTACATTTTGTGTAAATTAAATACGTAAAATTACTATAGAGCTGGATGTACAACTTTGAAATTATATAATAATATTCTGTTACTACATTTTTACCCACATCTAGATGTTCTGTGTTAATGAAATATTATATGTAATAATAATGTTTGACGTTTTAAATAGTCATTTGCTCTATATATCCCGTCGAAAGATATGAGTTTACAGTGGTGGATAGTGATTAAGTGGCATGACGTTAATTGCTTTTCAGATGCCCTAAAATTGTTTTTTGGTTATCGAGGGAGAAATATATAAATATAGAATAAATATGTAATAAGTTGGAACAGAATGAAGTCTATGAAGACTAATCCAAATAAATTAATCTGCTATATTTTACATTGGTCGTGCGAATAAGACACAAAGCTATTTTTTTTTTATTATATAATTAAATCTATTCCCACTATTTTCAGGGAGTCAAAAGCTCTTGCAACAAAAGCATTTCTATAACTCTGCCACTGGGCTTTTATTTGCTCATTAAGTGTAACCTATGTATAGAATAGTTTTTACAGAATTTTATATACAACTTTGATGACAAAAGATGAAAATCTTACTATTTTTAATAATATGCTTCTTATTTTATATTTATTAATTGTGTCACAAATCCCATTTAAGACAGTTTTAAAATCTCAGTGTTTATAGTTTAGGATTAGGTTTAAGTAAATTAATCTTAATAAAATATATTACCTAAGTACTAAATTAAAAAAATATATATTTCTTTTTAATTTTATTTATAGTTCTTTCTACTATTGTAAGAGTAAATGTTAGATAAATTTGCTTAAAGCATTTCAGGGTTTAGAGATAGTGATGGTAATGTCGTCGATACAAAGTCAAATTATACATTATTTTACATTTTATTCATATGACAAAGTTAAGGACAACTTCTGTGTTGAGTTGTATCTTACTGTTTGTGTAAAAATTTAATTCCATTTTAAAACTTCAAACAGTCCAGATTTGAATACTGATTTTTTTAATAATGTAATGCTTTAGAAGTTACAATGTATAAATAAAATAATGAGATGATAAAAAAGTTGGAATTATATTAATAAAATGTGAGGAATAATCAATTAGTTTTTATACTATGCTGTAAAGTACACATAGTTATAAATACGAAATTTTGCACTTACAATAACGATATGTGGTTTATATTTTAAAAAATATTTTTTTATTTTTTATTTATCAATTATGTGTTGTGATGTGTTTTTTTAAATGGTAATAAATTAACTTTATGTTTAACCTTATGGTCATGAGATAATGCTGTATGTCTAATAAATACTATTTGAACATGTATAAGTAAAATTATGAAGACAATGTTTTGTTACGTATCCGGCTCGCAGGACCAAGTACAATGCCCTATACTTCGAAAGCACGAAAGCCCAGTATGACATTAAAAATAAATTATGAGACTATTTATATGCCCGAATTATACAATATTATTGCAAAGGAAGTCATATACGTATGCATTTGATTTTTATTGAAATCAAAAAATATTTTAATTCGAACTTTTATTAATTTGTAAAGTTAACTTGTCATATATAAATATTGTATATGACACATAAATATACGATACGATCTGTCTTGTATGCAGAACTCTCAATAATTTACTAGCTATACATGTTTTGACTTGGTGGTAATAGATTATGAAATAAAAAAGCATTTTATGTGTTTTGAGTCTGTTTTAAAAGTTTTTAAGCTTACGAATTTTAACTTTACTGGAATATATGTCATTTATTCGAAACAATAAATGTTACAACACATGCAACCCGGTCACATTATCTGTGCACCCGGCATTGTCGACTGTTGTTGATCTAATAATTCATTACATAAGTATTAATTACTAGAGATATATCTGGCATAAACCCTACTCATACAAAGCCTTTCCTGGTCAAAGATATTAAGATGAAACCATAGACAATTTACTATTTGTTACTGGTTCACATATTCACTAGACAATCACATTCGAATAATATAACTACGTCTACACTGAAATGTAGACACTGCATATACCTATACCTATCATAAAATATGAAATCTCGTTGACCGTAGTTTTATGAAACAAAATTCGATTTGACATAAAAAGTCGTCAAATTGACTAGCACGACAGTATTATAAAATATTTTTCTTCAATATATTTCCATAACGTAGAAGAATCGCTTGTTATCTACAATAACAGTACTTAATAGAGACTGAAAAGATGACTGACCCTGTGCCTCGAAGCGCAAAGTCAGTCAAAAGTCGACTTGACACGATTCATCAGACAGATGATTCCGGCAAGAAAATGCCCAATCTCTCCAGAGTGCAATCACACTTTCTAGTCCCATCAGACAAACTAGATAAAGTAACAAGGCGCGTGATAGCACCATATGCCCAAATAGAAAGAAAGGGTTTGAAAGAAGATGACGTCAAGGAAGGAACATACTTAGATATGAATAGGTTTAATATTTTTTTGGAAGACACAATCGACCTCGATTCTCTATTTTACGAAACTGCAAATGTGCTAAAAGCGGTTACTAATAGTTCCGGTAAGATTCCATTGTCTATTATCATATGGTAGTTGGCTTTGTGTGGTAAATACAAATAATTATATAAATTTGGCAAACTCGTCAATGCATAACAATTCTTAGGAATTAAATTTGGCGGTAGAACGTGTAACGAGTGGATGGTAAGTACTTACCCAGACGGGCTTGCACTAAGCCCTACCACCAAATAATTATTTGGTGCTTCCGAATATATCCCGTTGAAAATTATGCAATATCTTTACATTTTTGTGTTTAATTGGTACAATGTTATAGTGTTGTAGATATTTATACTAATATTTAAAAAAGGAAAGATTGGTTGAATGTAATCGATAAACTCTGTAGATACTGAACCGATTTTAATAATACTCTCACCATTAAAAAGCTACTTTATCCATAAGTATCAATCAATCAATCAATTAACAGCCAATCATTGTCCACTGCTGAACATAGGCCTCTCCCAAGGTGCGCCAAAGCTCCCTGTCCTCCCCCTTCCGCATCCAGTCGGTGCCCGCCACCTTCTTAAGGTCATCGGTCCACCTGGCTGGAGGGCGGCTGCGTTTGCCGATCCGCGGACTCGTCTGCTCCAACGGCCATTGGTCCTACGACATACGTGACCAGCCCACTGCCACTTCAGCCTACTATTTTTGCAAGCTATGTCGGTGACTCCGGTTCTTTTCCGGATAATCTCATTTCTGATCTTATCCTTCAAAGATACTCCGAGCATAGCTCACTCCATAGCACGCTGAGCTGAGCACTTTGAATTTGTGGACTAGTCCCGCAGTTAGTGTCCACGTTTCGGCACCGTAAGACTTTCGTCTTCAAACATTGCGGTATGGACGACGTGAGGACTTGACGAAGGTTGCCAAATACTGCCCATCCCAAGCGAATTCTTCGATCGGCTTCCTTCTCGAAGTTGTTACTACCGACTTGTATAACCTGTCCTAGGTAGGTACCTAAGGAAGTTGTTAGGGAATATACCTGTATTCCCTAACAACTTCTAAAAGTTTCCCTTCGACCTATATCGGTCCCGGCACAACATGCCAAGTTCATACCGAGACCGACACGCCAGGAAGATTCGCTAAGGCTACGCAGCATTTAGTTGTTCTAGCGACTCTGCTATGATGACGATATCATCGGCAAATCGAAGGTGTGAGATGTACTCGCCGTTTACATTGACTCCACATCCAGTCCAATCCAGCGTCTTGAAAACGTCTTCCAACGCGTTGGTGAACAGTTTCGGGGATATTACATCCCCCTGTCTCACCCCCCTATGCAGTTGGATCGCCTTTGTCTTACAGTCCTGGATGTGGACAGTCATTGCAGCGGCGTTGTATAGACATCTCAGTACCTCGATGTATCTCCAGTCGATATGACATCTCTGCAATGAGTCAAGCACTGCCCAGGTTTCGATGGAGTCGAAGGCTTTCTCGTAGTTGACAAATGCCATACACAGCGGCTGACAGTACTCTTCGGTCTTCTGTACAATCTGCCGAACAGTGTGAATGTGGTCCACGGTGCTGTAGCCTGATCGAAAACCGGCTTGCTCTGAGGACTCGTCAAGTCGTCTGGCGAGACGGTTCGTGACGACTCTTGAGAACAGCTTATACACGTGACTCAGGAGGGAGATTGGTCTGTAGTTTTTCAAGAGGGTTTTATCACCTTTCTTGAAAAACAGTACCACCTCACTCCCGCTCCACGTTTCCGGGGTCTTGCCATGTTGGATGATGGAATTAAAGAGGCTTGCTAGCTCTTTCAGGACCGGAGTCCCACCTGCCTTAAGCAACTCTGTTGTGATTCCGTCATCTCCCGGAGCTTTGTTGTTTTTAAGCTGTTCTAGAGCCGCCCTAATCTCGCCTTGGTCAACGACCTCCTGTTTGTTCCTCGGTTGTTCCTCGGAGTAATGACGCGTAAGAGGGGCGCGTTGGTCATCAATATTGATTCCACAGGTTTATCCGATCTTGAAGAGAACAACTGCCCATAAAACCTCTCTACTTCTCCGACAATCTCAGGCCTAGAGGTAACGACCCCACCATTTTCAGTTTTAAGTTTTGTCAGACGCGGCCTCCCAAACTTGCGAGCGAACACTTTCGATCCCCGATTTTGCTCAATCGCAGCCTTGATGGCACGGGAATTGGAGCATCGGAGATCACGTCGCGTCAGCGTTATTATTTTTCGGTTTAAGGCCTTATCTGACAAAAACGATGGTAGTTCTCGTCGTTTCCTCATGAGCCCGAGTGTCCGAGCAGAGAGTTTTGGTGCGTTGTCTCTTTTCTGTCGCGGAAAACACTTGCAGGATGTGTTTTGCAGTATTTTGACCAGCGTGTTGGTTTTCTCATCAATACTGCTTACGGTTTCCAACGCGGTAAATTGATTTTGAAGTTCCATTTGGAACTTTTCGGTACCTTGAGCAGCTTGGAGCATGGTAGATCGGAGAGTAGACCTCATCATTCGCGATCTTTCGGCTTTAAAGTCGATATTAGAGGTGAACCAAGCGGTGATCACTTCCGGTATTAAACCTGTTGATCACTGAGACATCTCTAAATATGTGCCTTTTATTCGAAATGATAAAGTATCTCTCGTTCCTTGTCACGTTATCGGGGCTTCGCCAGGTCCACCTCCTCTGGGGCTTCTTTTGAAAGAAAGAATTCATCAAAAAGAGCCCCTGCTTCGAGAAAGTTCACCAGCATTTGCCCCCTGTGATTTCTGCAGCCCAAGCCGTAAGGTCCAACTTTCGATTCACCGCTATTATGTACTCCCACTTTAGCATTAAAGTCTCCCATAACAACATTGTAGTGGGCCTTCGAGGTGTTGTTGAGGGCCTTTGCGATGTCCTCGTACATCGCTTCGACCACATCTACCTGTACGACCTTCAGAGAGTACTTGTCGGAGAGTTTTAGGACAAGGTACGCTACCCGGTTCGACACAGTACTGATTTCTACAATGCTGCTAATGAGATCCTTTTTGACCAGAAAACCGACACCACCCTGGGAGAGGTTATCACCTTCGCGGAAGTAGAGTAAGTTACCGGACTCTAGAGTTATCGTGTCCTTCCCCTGTCTTCGGACTTCAGATAACCCCAGTATATGCCAGTTTATATGATTGTTACAGTTATATGTTTTATATGCTCTACTTCTAATTCGGCGAGGTGATGGTCCAGCCTTATCGAGCGTCCATTATACGTTGCCATGTTTATTCGTTTTTTATGGTAGCCTGCCATGAACCGGTGATTTTTTGCACACCCTGCCCTGCCGATACCGCGACCGCTACCTTGGCCTAGCGGGCTTGCCGGTAACTAGGGGCCTTTTTTTTTGCGCATCTACCATTAAGAGGTTTTGCCCATACTCGCCACGCTGGGCAGGCGTGTTGGCGAGCGCAGTAGGGGGTAAGATGCTTATGGGGGGGACGCAGCTGCCCATCCCCCCCTTTCCCCTTCCCTCAGTCGCCTCTTACGACACCCACGGGATAAGATTAGGGATCCATAAGTAACGTAGGCTATATTATATTTCAGTAATAAAAAGTCTTATAGTTACAAATTGGAATTCCACGCGGGCCCAGCTATTATTGTATATTAAATTTTCAGGTGTATTCGTGTACATAGTTAATAAAGCAAATAATGAAATCGTTCTGATGTCACCAACCACCAAGAATCCTGAACGTTACGAAATCAACATACCTATTGGTAAGAGTTCATTGTGTTATTCGAAACCATATGTTCATTCTCGACTATACAGCTTTAGGTACTTATAGGAAAGGCTTATCGTTTAGTTAAACACTGAGTTCTCTCTTTGTGTAATAATAATTAAACAAAAATAATACCCTGGGACATTATTCACACACGGCCATCTGATCATAAACTAAGCCGAGCTCGTACTATGGAAACCAGACAACTGATATACTACATATACCTACTAGTTTTCTTTTGTAAATACATACTTACATTGATAATTACACCCAGACATACAGACATGTTAATACACACAAATGTCTGTCCTGGGTGGGAATCGAAACCATGACCTGCGGCGCGAAAGGCAAGTATCTACCAATCACGCCAACCGGCTCGTCAATTGTCATTTTTGATCTGATCAATTGACAATCTATTATTTAATTAATTGTGTTTAGTTAGTAACGCTTTAACCTTTATTTATATGTAAATTCGGCCTATAACATGGACTATTTTATTGCTTAATGTAAGCTGTTACTGCTTTATGTCGAGTTTGTGTTACGTTTTAGAACGTGTTCCGGTATACGTCCATTATAATACACTAGGTAATGGTTTGTAAAACCTTTAAATTGTTATTATAAGAAGTGGTGTTCAATATGTTTCTGTTTGTTTTATATTTATATATAATCCAGTGGTTAGCACGGGTGAATCTTAATTGATGATATAAGGCCCAAAGCTTTTGAGAGCACCGTTGAATTTTCATCTCTTTTGTGTATATAAATGATCTCGTGTTCGGCGCTTAAGGAAAACGTGACGAAACCTGCATATGTATGTCTAATTTAACTGATTTTCTACATATCTGTATATCTACCAACGCGCATTGCAAAAGCGTAGGGGAATAAGCTGCAAACCTTCCCCTCAAAGCTAAATAAGGCCTTAGCGCAGCAGTAGGACGTTCACAAGTTGTTGTTTATTATTATATTTAGAGGAGGGAAAAATAGCGGCAGCACACGTAGCAGCAACGAAGGAATTCTTGCTGATTGAGGATGTGCAGCGCGATAGGCGATTCGCTGAAGGACTGAAGTGGGTAGACGCGAAGGTAGCCCTCTGTATGCCCGTGATAAAGCCTGATGGCGATTGCTATGCTGTACTTGAGTTGTACCGGACTCATGCTGAATCTTATGATCAGGTATATTGAGAATTAAGGTATATATACCTATTTAATGGTAAACTAGTTACTGGCAGACCAATAACCTTCATGTAATCCCACAACAAATACTTAAAGTTTTAACTCATTTGGTGAATAACGCCTGAAATCATTAACAAACTGAGACGCTATGATATTATATATCAATTGCTTACAGAACATAGTGTACACGGTAGTAAGTGTAGCTTGCTGGGCGGGCGCCGCGGTCCACCAGGCACAAGCTCGCATCACCTTACAACGTACAGCTCATCTCAATCAGGAGTTACGGTCGCTCTTGCAGAACTACTTCTGCGACCTCGCTTCTATTGACACCATGCTTACTGATATGCTGGTATGTGATATTCAGTTTCACTTATTATTTTTGTTAAAGTTATATCATTATTAAATGTTGGAATATAATATTATTAGAGCACCACCTACCTCATATCCTATGAGTTATCACTTACTCCGTTGGTTGCCTGGAAGAGATCGCTATGTAGCGATTAGGTCGTCAAAATTGTATGCTACTTTTATTTAGCCTGTATCCATGTTTTGTATTCTTTTTGTCTTTGTGGTGTACCATAAAGTATAAAGTACAAGTATTGTTCAAATCGAAATTGTGTAAAAAAGACTTTTTTATTTTTTATTTAAATTATGTATAATGCTATTAGGCAGTAGTGAAATCTTTTATTGGTGCTATGCGGAGTAGTTTCTTCATAATAGACAAAGATAATGTGGGCGAACACCTACTAGCTGATATGTGGGACGATGGATGGAATTCCGAAAAATCTTCGATACCAAAAAAGAAAATTAAAGTCAAGTAAGTATGTAACTTATCTTTAAAAATCTTAAACAAAGTATGTTGTGCTGTTTGCAAGGTTAAGGGCTTTTGTGCACTGGTTTTTATCTCAGGCTTGGAAAATTTTTGATTTGTCAATGTACACCGCTTACAACAGAAATTGAGAAATACCCTAAGTTTCAAAATAAATCCATAATACTGTTTAGTAAAAGTGAAATGTGCAAGTAAATCTACAGCTTTACATTTTTATCATTTTTCAAATCAAGTCTCAGCCAAGAACAGACTCCAGCTGGACTAGTGGCCAAAACTGGGGAATCATTAAACGTTAGAGATGCATACAAAGATCCGAGATTTTCCAAAGAAATCGATCCCACCACAGGCGTTGTTGTCAGATCCTGTTTGGTTTCACCAATTATGGATAAAAATGGTGTTATTGGTTAGTTTTAACAAATTAAAATTAAAAATCGATTACATTTCCAGGCACATGATTTTAAAAATTTGACTATTTTTTTTTAAACTAACTGCTGTCCAATTCCAACGCTAAATTTGCCAACTGCTAACAGAATTAATAGAACTGTTCATCTAACTAGCTAGAATTTTAATTCAAATTTAATAGGAATTGTCCAACTTACAAACAAAACAAACGCTCAACCATTCGACACGGAAGACGAAGTTATATTTCAAGTGTTCATCAACTATTGCTCGCTCATAGTGCACTTCTATAACATGCAGCAGTACAAAATATACCACGTAAGCAAATTGCACATATTTTCTGCTATTTTATTATAATCCTAATTGTATTTAAGTTAATAAGCCAGTACTTATCAAACTCAGAAATATACATTATTCAAATAAGCTCTTTTGGATCATACTTTTGCAATATATATGAAATTCAAGGCAGACCAGGATACTATTTATAGAATAAGTTCGAAGTGATATTATAATAATAAGTATATTATAAGCGTTGTCTTTTTATAGCTTTGAATATTAAGATAAATCTCTACTTTATAGTTAAGTCTCTAAAAATAACAATTACAGGAAAATCTAAATAAAGTATTCAGTGATTTGATGAAATTGCATCTTGCGCCGTGTCGTCATGACATAGATGAAATAATGGAAACAAATGGAATGGTGTTACCGCCCCATAATTTTAAAAGGTCATAAGAAATGTTTTTTGTATATTTACAGTTGAAATTGAATTAGTCACAGTATATAAACATATAATTAAATATATAATGCGGATTGTATCTTTCAAATTAATGTTAATAATTTCAAACAGCTATAACTACCATATAAGCGAAGGTAGCAAGGAAGATATGCCGGGCCTAATTTGCTACATGTATGTGGAGACATTCGCCGACAGACAGTTCGAGAGGCAGAACTTAGCTGATTTCGCTTTGACAATCTTGCGATGTTACAGAAACAACCCTTATCACAACGCGGAACATGCATTTTGTTTCACTCACACCATGTATTTAATATTGATCAATAATCCTGGATACTTTGATTTCGTTGAGGTTAGAATAACTATATTAAAAGACGAACGTCTCTTTATATATTATCTGTAATTATAAATGTTTATCTTCCACATGTGTGATTAAAAATGCTCAGTGATCAAGCAAATGTTTGCCAAATATGTGGCATACTTTGCCGTCTAATAACGTCTTTGTGATGGTAATAATGTCCTGTATAAAAGTGAATCAATAGGAGATATTATAATGCACAAGTGCACTCTTATCTTCTCGCTCTCATAATCCGATGGGTTAGTAATTTAGATATAAGCTAAAAAAGTTTAGGTGAAGAACGCAGAGGTGCGCTTTATGCAAAATACCATGCCTGGCAATCACTGCCTTCCAAACTCCAACAATAACTGTCGATGAGAACTTTTTGACAGAAACTAATTACTTTTTAATGAAACGACACAGAGTTTGATTCCAGGAGTTCAGAGTTCACTGTTATATAATAAATAAGCAACATTCTTAAAACCTAAACTATCTTAATTTTAGACAGCCGCACTAATGCTGTCAGGTCTCTGCCACGACCTCGACCACCCCGGATACAATAACAATTTCCTATCGCTATGCAAACACCCGTTAGCTCAGATGTACAAATCTTCGATGTTGGAATACCACCACTACTTCCTGGCTAAAAAAATCGTTGAGGTAATAATAATCATTAGTCCTAATACCAACTTTAACGCCTCAAAGTCTATAATCTACAAAACAATTTAAAAAATTGTGCGTTAGGTCTTTTTTATAGAATAGGAAGGTGGAACATATGGGCCACCTGATGGTAAGTGGTCATCAACGACCTAAGACATTGGCACTGTAAGAAATGTTAACCATCGCTTACATCGCCAATGCGCCACCAACCTTGGGACCTAACTCTCCCTTCAAACCGAAATACAACAATACCAAGTACTGCTATTTTGCGGTAAAATATCTGATGAGTGGCTGGTATCTACCCAGACGAGCTTGCACAAAGCCCTACCACCAGTAAATTCGATTGTAACTTTTTTTTTTAAATATAAACAAACTGATGATTGTATTTTTCGGCCGTCGGCTGCTTAACACAGATTTCGTTCTTGCTGTCATTATTAATTTGACATACGAAAGAAGATGACGGAGTTGCTTAACTAATCAATCGCTTAACGTTTATAAGTAAAGCTGTGAATCTTTAAAGCCCAAAAATAAAACACCAATTGAAAATCGTTAATCAAAATCTTAATTTTTACACTTTGTTAAAGTAATAATAATTTATAGGATAAAAACTTGCTAAGTATGTTGTCGACATCCGACCGAGACCGCATCATGCAAGAGATGAAATATGATATTCTATGCACAGACCTTGCCGTCTATTTTCAAGTATTGGAATCGTTTTTCTCTCTTAGATCAATTATATATATCTTATTAACTTAAGCCGAGATGGCCCAGTGGTAAGAACGCGTAAATCGTGGGTTCAAACCCGGGCAAGTACCACTGAATTTTCATGTGCTTAATTTGGGATATTAATTTATCTCGTGCTTTACGGTGAAGCAAAACATCGTGAGGAAACCTGCATGTGTCTAATTTCACTGAAATTCTGCCACATGTGTATTCCACAACAACAAAAAACAAATAAATATTATATATAAACTTAGTAAATAATTTTTACCACAATTGGAACTTTAGTCAAGTAAAAATTCACTTATCCTATTCTAGAATTATTAGGTAATAGGTACGTTGATATTTTTCCAGGTGATTGTAAATCGCATTTCGCTTTTAAAATAACAGACTATTTTTAGGTACGAGCTCAACTCACACCGTTGTTAGCAGAACGTTCGTTCGACTGGGCTGATAATTCACACCGAAGATTGTTAAAGGTAGACAACATGTAGAATCAAATTAACAAACATGCCGTCTATACATTAAACAAAATTGCCGCCATTATTGCATTATAAATTTATATTACAAAACAAAATATGGTACCTATTTTTTCTAAATAATGTCAAATTTAACGTCAAAGTCACTAGGCCTCACCGCTGCTCCGTATTGAATAGAGACAAACCAAATAACTTTTTATTAACCCTAGAGATTAAACCCAGGACCTCATTATCTGCGACCTTATCTAGCCACTAGACCCACGATTCAAACAGTCTAAATCAAAATCTAAATACATACTATGTTCATTCGGATTCTTGTTTAAATGATTTCGAATATTTTTTGCTTTATATATTCCTTATAATAAAACCTGTATACAGGCTAGTTTGTAATATTGCAGGGCATTTTAATGACGACTAGTGATTTATCGGGATGCTGTAAGCCCTTCGGCGTGTCGAAAGTGATAGCTGAGGCCGTTTACGAAGAATTTTATAATCAGGTATATTGTAGTGTTAGGAACAAAATTGTAATAATATTAAATAAAGATTTTCTTTGATACATCAGCCAACACACGTCATTTTAACTTATCGTTTAATGAAATATATATATTTTTTTTTATAGAAAAGGAAGGTGGACGAGCATATGGGCCACCTGATGGTAAGTGGTCACCAACGCCCTTAGACATTGGCATTGTAAGAAATGTTGCCCATCGCTTAAATCGCCAATGCGCCACCAACCTTGGGAACTACGATCTTATGTCCCTTGTGCCTGTAATTACACTGGCTCACTCATCCTTCAAACCTGAACACAACATTACCAAATACTGCTGTTTGCTGTTTTGCGGTAGAATATCTGCTGAGTGGGTGGTACCTACCCAGACGAGCTTGCACAAAGCTCTACCACCAGTTGTTCGTATTTTGTGATCTATTTTTTTTATATTTGTACTTATTTATTTTAAATTTTAAATAATGACGTGTGCCTGCAACTACTCCCAATCGTTCCAGGGCGACCAAGAGCGCGAGATGGGCTACACGCCTCTCAGTATGATGGACAGACGGCGCAGCGTCAACCAGCCGGCGGAACAGATCCAGTTCCTGTCGGTCGTGGTGGTGCCATGTTTGTTGTTGTTGCAAAATGTTTTCCCTAACACGAGCCCGCTCACAGATAACTGCAGGTTCATTTGTTTTATTGAAAAATCATAATCATGTATTTTTGAAAATAAGAATATCACATTTTAGAACGTTATATTTAATGTCAATAAAGAAAGACAAGCAAAAATTTAGTAAAATAAGGAATTTGTTTTTTACGATTCTGTAAAAATTGATAAACTTAATGATCAAATTCGAAAAGTATTTTAGCTGCGCATATTTATATGGTACCCTTAATTAATCATTTTTGCATTATGTCACACAATTTATTAATATAATAAATAATATTAAAAAAATAAGTATAGAACAGAGAGAAGATAAAAAATAACGAATATAGATTTCAGTTTTAATATTTTTCAACACAAGTTCATATTTTTTTATTTAACATGTTACAGAAAAACTCAAGAAGCTTGGCACGAAGAGATAGAGATACGGGGTCAAAAGTTATGGAGACAGGACGAAGCCGTTTCCAGTACGAGAAGCCGACTTATATTTAAGGTCACTGAATAAACATTTGAACGAATAAAATAAAATTTATCCATTAGTAATATATATATTTTGCAAGAAGCCAAATCTCTTCAAGATACTATATTTAATATTTCGAAAGAAACTTTAAATGTCTGTAAAATATTTAATAATACTATTTTCGCATGTGAATTGTTATTGAGAAATAAAAAGACGTTATGATTTTCAATTATTTTAATTAGGAATATTTATTACTTGCATAGTGCTATTGTAACATCGGCCCAAGTCATCAGTTTACCGTTTAATAAACTCTGCGCATCACGATAATAACTTCATTCCGGCTTTATACAAAATAAAACTAAAACTAATTTACATCTATATATTTCATTATAGATTTCTCGAACTCGTCTGCGTCGCGACACATTACCTTGTCTCATTGATGGCAACATTATCCTTGACATAGTGTATAAATTAAACCATAGACAAAGTAAAAAAAATAACTTAAGTGTTTAAAAAAACAAACTTTTAAATAAAAGCCCTATAGGTTAATGGACAAAAGTAAAATATTCGATTAATTATACAAGCATAATGTCACCATACTCGAATGCTAATGTGAAGCACCTTAATCTATCCATTGAGTAATAATAATACACAATAAATATGTTTAATTTCAAAACTTACAATGATTAAAACAATGAGATTTATAAAGCATAAATATATTAACGCGAAAACGCGAAATGATACCGTAAACAACTTTTACTTCAAAAGTATTTGCAACACAATCGCAAAATGGCAATTTTTAATCATGATTATAATTTATGAATAAACAATTGTAACAGTTTTTTTTAAATTTATTATTGCTTAATTTAAAACGAATTACTTTCTTATCGTCTTTGTTTAACACAATTTACACGATGCCATGTGTTTTATTTGATAATATTTTTGTCCATTTTATAAATTGTCTATCTGTGGAATGAAGTACTTGAATGTATTGCGATTTGTGATTTTATTAAAAAATATTACTTTTTTTTCATCGCTTATCCATTTTATACTGCAATTTAACAATTTGAACTTTAAAACGATCCTCTTACAAAAATACTCGCCTGAATAACTTTTTTTTATAACATTCAATTTGATTATTTTACTTTGGTATAAATGATCAATGATATCAAACCATATGATTGGAAGGCTTTATATTAGCCTACACATTAATTTATTTTTCAAGCACTATTGTCCATTGTACCAGACAATCTCAAAAGTCAACGTTCAGTTGATTCGATAGTGGCGAAGCAGGGTCGTCTTAAAGTTCGAAGTGGGGGGGCGGTTATGTGTTCCGTATCTTTCCGGGTACATAGTTCTTGTCAATGGTTGGCTCTTGTAAGAACATGTGCAGACATCTTTCGTTCTGCGCTAATGGATGGCCGGCTATCTTGTTGATAAATACTTCGAGACCTGAAAGTATATACATTCCCATTAGTATTACGAAATGGAGTACTGAAGATTTTTTTTATTGTGAAAATGGGCCAATTAAAAGGTCCACCTGGTGGTGCAACGTAAGGGGAGTTGCTAAACAATCCGTAGCCAATCTTGAAGGAACCTGTACAGTCATACAACCTTGGAAACTAATATGTATTATTACTTGCGAAAGAAGCAGAGTTACTTCTATAGATCTGAGTTAAGGATCCCTCCCGTTAATCCTCCCATATTTTAAATATATATTTCTAACAGTTCCTCAAATAATGAACCTAATATTGTGCCTTAAGCTTATGTTACATAAATTTACTTTAATCTAAAGATCAATAGCCCTTGTCATTAATGTGCAATATTGAGGCAAATAACATGACCTTGTGATATTGAATGGAGCAAATATCCAAACAATATGTTCATAAAATATTCAAACAAAATTGTTACCAGTCATACATATATAAACATATATATATTTGAAAGTTTTACATATAAATTATTATTATATTATACACAATCTATCCAATAGTGATAAGATTAATGTATAAAAATAATGGTTTTGAACACTTTTTTTTAAACGAAGGAATCCAAGGAGTCCAAGTTAAATATAAATACTATGCATAATCTAAACAACTAAACTGATATACATATAGCAGTATAACATCGGATACATGCAAGTTTGCTCGCAATGCAGAGCACAATAGAAGACACATGTTCTAGTCATTGGGCCAACTCAACTTCAAATGATAAATTAAATTATCTAAGAAATGACAATTCAAAATTGCTTCTAAGAGCCTAATTGAATAATTTTTAGTTTGGATTTCATTTAAAATTACATTTTATACTAAAAGTCACAAATATTTTTCATTGTGAATTTCAAAAATATAAAACTAGTAGTTATTTCTACAATTGAAGACATATTTGCTTTATATTCTTATACTAGCTAACATTGAAACTGATAATTAGATTATTTGTATGTGCAACTTTACAAGGTAGACGAGTCACTTGCATATTATATAAAATCTGTATTCTAGAAATAAATAATAAGATGTTTGAAATAATCCTGTTTGTTACAAACCTATTTAATTATTTAACGTTAATACGTAAGCAAAGAAAGTTCAATACAAACTATGACCAAAATAAGACAGATTGACTGTTACTCTCAAGTTTTTAGTTTAAAGATCTAATTAGTCTATTTTAGATAATAATATAAAATAAAGATATTCAAAGAGTTACCTTTTCGGCGGTCTTCAATAAATTCTTCTTCAAAAATGCCATCATCTCCTCGGAATGGTAGCTGTCTTTTTAAAGCTTTACCGGGTAAAGGAGGGACTACAATCTATGGATAACAACAATATTTTATTACGTTGATATCTCAACATAGTAACTGATAGTTCCTCATAATGTAATACAAGAATATTGATTATTTATAATAATACTTATAGTTTTAAACTCGAAAGGAACAACAAAGAAGGAAAGGCATTATCTTTAAGCTAAAAGTATAAATAATAATAAAGTAATAAAAAGACTGAACAAGATTCAAACTTTAGCATTTAACTAAAAACTCGATAAATTAATTGCTAAGATAATAAATGAATCATACACAAATGTTTTTGTTCATTTGATAACAAAAGTTCTTATTATCAGTACTCACTTTACTATCTCTTTCTAGTTCTGTTCTTAACCATTCAAAGTCACTGTATCGTCGTCTCACACTCGACTCTTTTACTTTGAACACTGGGAGGTTGGTCTGGATACAGGAAACAGAATTATATTAGAGCAATCATCGACAATCGGCTATCGTAAAGCACATAGTTGTACGTTTAATACGCCCACAAATATTGACTCGAGAACATCGACATTGAGCGTGTTTAATCCAATTACCGATTTAAGGTATTGCTTGCATCCTGCAGCTACTTACCCTCATGCGAACTTCGTAATCAGTATAGCGTTTTTTCCCAACTCCCATTGTAACTGGATTTACCACGTCGATTTCTAAGAAGTTGGCTGGTGCAGCGTATGCATCGTCTAGAGTCTGTTTCTTAACATTTAAACGCCTTGTTGCGTCGGCTGTCGTATCCTCAGCCATCATAGCGCTTTTTAAACAAACAATCACAAAGTACTAAAGACGGTTCACTAATCAAAAAGAAAATGAATTTGACATGAATGCAACATAATTTGACGTTTGGCTAAAAATATGGCCATATCACGTTCGGTAACATAAAAATCTACTAATGCTCTAAAATAATAAACAAGACGTCCATGTTACTTGCTGTAATTAATTTTAATTTCATAAATAAAATCAGTAACTTATTAAGGTATAATACTCTTAACCGATTTTTTAAAAATATAACTTCATTGTATAATTGGACAATAGTATGGTATAATGGTAATATTAAAAGAAAACTACTATTTTGGTAGATTCTTGTTGTATCAAACAAAGCTACATAAGGTAGGCGTTTTTATTGCGGTATTTAGTGAGGGAACGAAGATATGACTACACAAGTAATGTATGGTATTTTTAATGACGTTATCGGGTAAATGACTCATAGTCACATCATGACGATACTGGTTTTTAAGAATGTACATACATTGTTTAGCGACAATAATGCTTATTGTATAGTCTCTTTAGTCTTTATTCATGTATTATATTATTATTGCATATAAAAATTTTGGAATAAATAAGTATGTAGCCAGTTTACACATATATTTATTGTATCAAAGTATTTCACAAAAACTGACTCATAGGATCTTCTTCTCTTCGTCTCTTCATCATATAGGCTTCCATTTCTTCCTCTGTGGGCTCCTTGACTTCCATCATACTGTTGTACGGACGTTTCCTTTCATCTACAGATAATAGATACTCGGCATGTTTCTGTTTTCTCTCCTCCATCTCTAAGGCCTGTAAGATAATAATTTGTTTTTAGAATTATTTATTTCGCTACATGTAAAATGATATACTCGCGACAAAAATATTTTATTTTTTATCTAGGTCCTAGGCTATTTGTATATAAAATTTAATTACAATTGATTAAGTGGTTTAAGCATGATTAGATAAATAGACACAGTTATTTTTTTTTTAATTTAACATATTAAAATACTTGTATTTTACTTTATGCCTGGCTACCCAGAGTGTGTATTTAAATTTGTCTGGTTGGGTTGTATGGAAGTGATTTATATAAGCTACATATGTCATGACATACCTTTTTCAATTTATCTTCTTGCTTATCTTTCTTTAAATCCTTCTTTTTCTTCTTCTTTGATTTTTTCTTATTTTTCTTTTTCTTGCTCGTTTTTTCTGTCTTCGATCTTTTATCTTTCTCTGATTCAGAACTGCTATCGGAACTGGCCTCAGAGGATGATGGCTTTTCACATTTTTCTGTAACTAAAACTATTATTTTAATAAAATGTTAACCATATCCATGTGATATGCGATATATTTTTCATCTACAAACAATCAAATGAAATGTCAACAAGTTTTTTTGTTATTGTTGTTTGACAGAGGAAGTAAATGTTAATAAAAAACAGACTTTTTTTTCTCACCTTCTTCCTTTTCAGTGTTTTGAATGATTTCTTTGCTAGCGTCAGGTACTTCCAGGACCATTGATTTTCCAGCCTCACCGACACAGTATGACATCTGAAATTACATTGGCAACTCATAGCGTAATTGTGCACTTCACATTCTCAATAAAATGAAAGTTGGCTTTTTATAGCTGAATGTTTAATAGTTATAACTGAATATTTGAGGTTTTTTACTTAATAATATATATTTTTTTAAGTAGGCAGACAATTTACTTGGTGGTTAGGCTTTTGTGCAAGGCCACCAGGATAAATACCATTCAATTATTAGATATTCTACCTCTAAACAGGAATTCTTTATGTTTGAAGGGTCAGTAAACCAGTTTAACTACATGCACAAGGGATATAAACATTTCAATTCCTGTCTTGTTTCTGTGTTTTAGTATTTTAACCGATCTGATATGGGGATCTGTTATAATAATTTTAATAGATGTTATCATAGAGATATCAAACCTTTATGAAGGAGTGACAACACTTGAAGCCCCACTGGCCGTCCTTCCAGAACGAGCCCCATACAGATGTGTGGTTGTTGATCATTACATCTTCTTCATATTTGCTCCTAAAATACGTTCAAAGTAGATTATAATATATAATTATTACAACACATCAAAAGATTTCCAGTTTATTTTAATATATAATTAAGAAATATTATTTTAGATGAATAACAATAAAAACCTATTTTTCTTAGCTTTTCTTTAAATACTGATATTGGTCAGAAATACCTCTTGGAACTGTTGGCTTATGGTTTAAGTCTATATTTAAATTGCATAATATGTAATATATAAATTAACAATGAGATATATATATATATATGTAACATATATAAATATAATGAACCGTGTGATAGATTACTTGGCGAGCTGTTTCTCCGCGTTGGCGGCGCGCGAGCCGTCCCGGTTGTAGCGCACGAACACCTCGCTCTGCGCCAGCAGCAGCTCGCGGGGCGGCGCGTGCAGGTGTTCCTCTCCCCCGTACTTGTCCAGCACGGACTGCTTCACCTGCACACGTAGATTTACGTTTAGTATGTCTAGTTATTGAGCTATCGTTAACGCAAAATATAAATAATATAGTATAATAGGTGGATACAAAATCGTATGACATTCCAAAAATTATTTAAGTAAAAAAAAATGTTCGAATTGTATAAAAAAAGAGGATGTGTGACATATGACAAGGTGTCGACCTGCGTCTTGAACTGGTCCCTCTTGTCCTCGTACTGCTTCTGCAGCATCTGCAGCTTGGTGGGCTCGGCCAGCAGGTGCACGTCGAGCCCCTTGGCGTGCGCCTCCCACGCGAACAGCTGCGCCGCCGCGTGCGAGCGCGTGTCGCCCGAGAAGCGCGACAGGTTCTCGCCGCCGTACTCGAAGCTGCACGAGATGGTACGGTGTAGTGTGAATCCATATCAAAAGGATATAACATATAACATACACTGGTTGTGACGCATTTGCAATATAAGTGGAAAAAAAAAACTTACTCAGAGGCCTCGGGTATAGGGTTGTCCCTCATGGAACGTGTCTTAGGGTCGTAGTAAGCGGAGTTGAGGTCCAAGTTGTGGAGATACTTGGCGGTGTCCTCTCTGATACGCAGGTTTCGGACCGTGATACGTTGTTTGGAATCCACCTGGAAGCAAAATGTGATTTAACTTTAAAACAAAACTGTTAACACTTGACAGTGAACTAAACTTTGCGTTTAAATGTTACGAGTACATTCTTATAAAAACTTTTACTCACTTTGGTACCTGGCATGTCCACTTCATCCACATATTTGTCTTCATCCTCTCCTTCTCTGTCATCTTCCTCTGTTGCTGTAGGATCTGAAAATTACAATGTTTCATTTCGAGCTCATGGTCTTTTAAGCTTTCTTATGTGACACAATATTTATTAATATATTAATATATTTGGGAAAATATCATAACTCATATTATTATCATAAATATTATAACTCATATTTTGTTCTCTTAGTGTGACTCCAGTTTCATTGCCAGAGAGTCTAAAATACTCAATATAACAAATAAAAAACGGTTTTAATCATGAAAATAACATTTAACTAAAACAAGATAGCGGCAAAACTCTATCGTCACCAATCATATATTCCTATTGTAGAACATTTACAGCATAACAGATTATGTATTGTTTTAATAGCTTAGTACCTTCAATGCCTGTTTAAAATGTTATATCATTTATCAAATAATTTTGCGAGACTTACCTTGTTCTAGTTGCTGTGCACGTAGCTCCCTCTTAGCCTCTTCAACTTTCTGGTATTCTTCAATGATAGCCTTATGTTGCTCTGGGTTGTAGCCATTCCAACGATCACGCTTCCCATCATAGCTTAGGTTTAGATTTGGCTGATTAAACTCATCGGGAGCTATACCCGCATTAGTGAATTTTGCTCCAATCTGAAATTTAAAACAAAATCATCATCAAACATCTTACATATTAAATATATTAAATTATATAAAAATCTAAACTTAAAAAATCCATTTCAAATAAAATACACATACAATATCAATTATCTGATTCATCTAAATTAGTGCAAAACAAACAAAAAACATATAGTGAGCTTTAAAAATGCATTTATTTTCACAAAAATAACTATATCAATGTCTTTTACCTTTCTGGGTCTCTCTAAGCAATCTTTCTTCTTGTGTGTCATCGCACCACAATTCTCACAGGCTCCTTTACGAAATTTTATAGATACACTGCCCTGAAAGTATCCAAACACTTGTAATATAAACAATACAATACTAAAATTATTTATTGTATAATAAAAAAACATAATCTTATCATACAAACAAGGAAGATGCATAAAAGGTGATCTTGTTTCTAAGACAACAATCTCTCCTATAATCATAATTATATATATATATTTTTTATAGTATAGGTAGGAGGACGAGCATTTGGGTCACCTGATGGTAAGTGGTCACCAACACCCTAAGACATTGGCATTGTAAGAAATATTAACGTTGCTAACATCACTAATGCACCACCAACATTGGGAACTAAGATGTTATGTCCCTTGTGCCTGTAATTACACTGGCTCGCTCACCCTTCAAACTGGAACACAATAATACCAAATAGTGCTGTTTTGCGGTAGAATATCTGATGAGTGGGTGGTGACTTACCAGACGAACTTGTTGAACCAGTAAAATATACAACTATCCAAGCCAATATTTAACAATAACATTTTATCAACAAAAAATTAAATTAATTATTTTTCTTCTATTAAGTTGGTGTAATATGGAAATAATATACTTACTGTCACACCTTTATTATAATAAGTATCAAGTCTGGTGAACTGCCCTTCTCTGTCTTCTTGTGGCCGTTGGTGTTTGAGTGTGGGTCCAGATGTACCATAGTACCAGGGAGCCGATGATATATACTGTGGTATGTGGGGATTTATGTCTTTGCCTATAATAGAAATATACATTAGCAATATTATTTTACATATTATTATCCAGATATGGTTTACAGACAATACTTAAGTCTGCCTTTAGTCAATTGGTGTGTATTGCACTTGATACTCAATATAATATTAATTCATACAAAAAATATATATTTTAAACATAAATGAGATAAATTTAAGTAAAAAAGGAATTGAAAATTATGTTTCCAGACACTAGTGGCAGTTCATTATAAACAATGTTATCTTATTACTATTTAATTTACGTCAATAATTCAAAATAATTAGTGTACTGCAACTCGATACATACCCGTTTCATCAACAGCAGCTGGTGCAGTACCAGCCTTACGAGCCTCTTCTAACTCTTTAGCTTTCCTCCAGTCCTCGCGGGACTTCTTCTTAGGCTCATCTTCTTCATCAGCAGTTTCATCCTTATTACGAAGTATTTGTGACACAGCCACTCGCGCATTGGTAGTCATGTTTTGATATAACTTTTATACTCAGGAATAATATTTAAATTGACTACTAAAATTGGAAAAGTATTTAACTATTATTCTTATTTTTTTTTTAATATTACATTATTTTCTTATTAAATACAATGATCGAATAATATACAAACATGTGATTTGACATTGACAAATTGACATGTCAAATAAAGTCATTTGTATATCAATACGCATACGTACCGTTACACAATAATAACTTTTAAATGTTATATTCTAAAAAGACCTTAATAGACTTAGGTGTATAAGGTCCATAAGGTATTACAAAAAAATAATTAAAATGGGGGTAATTAAATGACGGAATGTATAATTTAAAGAAACCATTACACTGTAGGCCAATATGTGCGGTCGACGTTATGATATTGCTCTTGGCTCAAATAAAATAATCAAAATATTATATTTCCTGTTTTTTTTTATTAGGATTTTACAAATGAAATTAGTGTTTTGTCGTACTGACCACTTTGATCTGAAATATCTTCTTTTTGGTTAAGAATTCCAATTTCAAATTTATAAATTAATTTAGCTAGTACATTTGAGTTTTGAAAACAGTAATTCATTTGTTTTTTCCTCATTATTTTTTGCTTTGGCATCGCTTATTTCCGCACAATGGAAAACATGAAATAACGGTATATTTACGAGTACGATGGCACCAGTGCTGCAGAAACAGCTCGAAGGATTAATGATGTGTACGGCGCTGGTGTCGCAAAAGAAAGCACGGTACGTTTTTGGTTTCAACGTTTTCGTTCTGGGAATTTCGACCTTCAGAACTAACATCGTGGACGGCCGGAAACCAAAGTCGAAAATGAAGAATTAAAGGCTATTGTGGAAGCGGATCCATAACAAAGCACTTCAGAGATAGCAGGCTTCGGGATAAGTGATAAAACTGTATCAATCCACTTGAAGCAAATCGGGAAAGTAAAAAAACTTGAACGATGGGTACCTCATGAATTGAGTGAATCGAACTTGCAAACACGCGTCGATTGCTGTGTTACTTTGCTCAACCGACACAATAATGATGAGATTTTAAATCGAACCATTACTTGTGATGAAAAGTGGATACTGTACGATAATCGGAAGCGCTCGTCGCAATGGCTGAACCCTGGAGACCCAGCCAAATCCTGCCCTAAACAAAAATTGACTCAGAAAAAGTTACTTGTGAGTGTTTGGTGGACTAACGCCGGTGTCGTTTACTACAGCTTTCTAAAATCTGGCCAAACGATTACGGCAGATATCTATTGTCAGCAACTGAAACCATGAAGGAAGAACTAGCTGCTAAACAACCGAGATTGGTCAATCGCTCTAGGCCACTGCTGCTTTAGAACAACGCAAGATCAAACACTGCACAACAAACAACCACTAAGTTAGATGAGCTACAATTGTAATATCTGCAACATCTACTGTACTCCCCGGACCTTGCTCCAACAGATTACCATTTTTTTCCGGAATTTAGACAACTACTTACAAGAAAAAAAATTCAAACCGCCTTCAAAGACTTTATTGATTCTAGCCCCCAAGGTTTTTTTAGTAAAGGAAACAATAAACTACCTATGAGATGGTAAAAGTGCATGGATAACAACGGTGCATACTTTGATTAATTAAATATAGTTTACAAAAAAAAAGACTTTATATTCCTCCCTTACAAAACATCAATTTTGTATGTTTACCTTATATTAACAAACTTTATTGCACACAAACATTATAGTACATCTTTATAAAACAGCGTATACATCATGTTAAAAGCATGCAAAGGCGGTCTTATCTCGATTCTCTCGATCGTACAGCGATCTTCTTCAATATTTTAATATTTATTAATTTATTATAATATCAGCTTGGCCTTTGCACTTTGGTAGATATAAGGCTGTGATCCGAAGAACCAAGTGGAGCTCGAACCTCAACCTGATATTCTACCGGGTGAGAAGTCAGCAGAAGGTCCAGTAGAGAAGGCGCTTGCCCATTAATGTCTGGGATCCTGGTAAGCTGATCAACCAGTTGGGTCAAGTCATGTGTGAGAGCAAAAGCATGAGCAGTCCTTCCAGCATGTTCAGTTTTGAGGGAGTTCAACCATGATTCATGGTGAGCATTTAAGTCACCCAAAAACACCAATTCCACGTTAGGAAACTGCTCTTACGCAGCATCTGCCACCCGACTAAGGCGGTCACACAGTCAGCAGCAGACAGGACGGAGTGTTTCCCCAAAAAAAAGGATAGTTGCCTAAAGGGAAAATGCACTGATCCGCTGACGGAAGGGCCTCCGAACCCCCCCGGATGTGGCCACCGGGACCCCAACCGGCATGACGGTCCACACCGGGATTATGCGTAGCATAGTAGGGCAGCCTCGCGAGCTGGTCAGGAACCCTTGGGTCCTTGTACTATGCCACAGGCGGCCAGTGGAACCACCGTTTCTACGGGTCTCCCTGTCCGGCAGGTCAATACAATTTCCCCCTGCTTTGGTTCAAAAACTGTCTCCACTGGACCATCGTATGTCGCTTCAATGTCGCTTATCTCGAAACGCGGCGGCAACCCCTTCTACTATCGGACGGCCAGGCAAACGCGACCAAAGCGCCATAGGTACACAGTGGAACTTCCCCGCCTACGTACGAAGCGCTTTGAATCCACATTTATTATTCGCACTGCGAAACTGTGGAATGCTTTGCCCGAGTCCATATTTCCAGATAATTACAATGTAGGTGTGTTCAAATCCAGGGTAAACGGGTTCCTTCTGGGCAGGCGCGCTCCATCCTAGACCGTGACTATGCTTAAGATCAGGCAAGTCAACGGTCAAGCGCTTGCCTATTATCGGTAAAAAAAAGCAGTCCCTTCACGAGTTTTTTACCATGCGTACGGTAGTAACAAGCTAGGCGGATGATTGACATCCTACCACCAGATGGTAGCTCAGCGTCACTGCACGGATAAAATAAAATATTCGAGCCCCTATATAATAAATAAAGTAGTCGGCAATGGTAGATACAGGACCAAGAGCATAATGGGTTTAAGGGGTTACAAAAACTTTATGGGGCTAGTGTCTGTGGACTCTCTGTGGCCCTATCGTAGTATACCTCCTTCTTATTCGAGTGACCACAGAACTTTATACCCGATCGGCTCATTTCGGAACGTCATTCGTTTCTGTACAAAAATGTTGCTATGACAACGGAAAATTGGAAAACAGTTGGGAATTGGAAAAGTATTTAGATATAAATATACATTCGATTATTGATATATTGTTATAATTATTACTTTCCCGTTTCAGAATATATAAAATCTCGACCTATATCGCGTCAATTAATATCACCATCTTACATACATACGATACGATATTTAAAATGCTAATCTAAATCGTTATTAAGATTTGATTCGAATAAAGATAAATATAGAAATAGGCATATTTGAGTATAAAATCCAACTAATTTAAATACTATACAAAGATTTAAAAAAAAAAAACAAGTAACGGGTATAACTTTATTAATTAAATTAATTACATTGAATGTTTCATTTTTGTACCTCGTCGCGATTTCATTTATTAATTATGGAATTTACTATTTAAGTCTTGAGTAATAATTGTGTATTAAAAGTAAAACTTTTTTTTTATTATACAATAAAATTCAAGTCGTTTGAGACTTAAAGCTTGCGGCGAGCTCTGGGTCGGTGGTAAGAGGGCCGCGGGACGTACACTCGCTCATTGCTGTCTCCTGTTTGACTCAAGCTCTCTTCAAGGGGCTCCGCCCGCGGAGTGAACAGCTTTCTACGGCTTCGAGTGACGCTGGAAAAATTATTACATTTATCAACATAAGAGAAAAACAGCGTTATGTTTTTATAATATACATATAATCAATTAAATGAATTTAAGACATGTTCTGTTTCCATTTAATCCGTATTTAATTACGACCTTACTTATAAATGTGGTCTAGCGTTTTGCTTGCGCTATCTAGTTTCTACTCTTTCTGTCATAATTGATTTGGCATTCGAAAGAAGAAGACACAGCATTGTTTAATTAATCACCCGCTAAATAAAATTTATTAGTAAGGCGTCGCCGTTGTTACCATTATATTATAATATTTAGCTGATTTATTCTTATTGTTTCAATAATTCGAATACATTGCATTAATAATCGTTGTCACAAATTTGATTTAGGACGAGAAAAATATATATATTAGTTCTGATTACCTTTTAGACGGACAGCTCTGTATACCAAACATTGGTGGTAAATTTTCATCATCCGCCAATCTTTCGGGCGAAGGTATATCTTTACATTGTTTTGCAACGGCCGGGACGTCCATAGTAACGTCGGAAAATTCAGTCTGAAGATTAACGATATCTTTTAATTTATTTTCGGTCTGCAAATCAGCATCTTCGTCGGAAACGTTCTTACGTCTGCGTAATCTTAAATTTCTTTTCGTCGGCTTTGGTTTACTTTCACACTTTGAAAGGCTTTCCATAATCACTTCTTCATCTGTATTCTTATTCTTTGCTCTTTTGTTCTCATTCTTAGGTTTATCGATTTTAGATTTATGACGTAAATTATACTTGAGTTCATCTGTTCCAGATGTCTCGTCATTATTTGCGTTAGTCTCTGCTGTAGTATCCTGTACTTCCTGGGATATAAGTAAATCAAATTCTGTATCACGTGGTGCTGAAACATCTTTGTAAATATTCTCAAATTCTTCAATCGTGTTATCTACTTTTGTATTGTTTATTTGTAATTGAGATTCGTCATTTATCGAGTCCCCATGTGGTTTTTCTTCATTTGTTACAAGACTAACTTCTTTTGATATGAATTTCTCATCTGCTTTAGTAATATAAGTCTCTACGACTTCTTGCACCGTTAGTTTTTCTGGCAATGTTTCTATAATTTCTTCAACTAGTGATGGTTCACATATTACTGGTTCTTCTTTTATTTCATTTTTTGATTTTCTTTCAACCTTAATTTGAGTCTGTGGCTCAAGAGGATCATTTTCCTCTATCTCATGTTTCTCGACTTGATTTGTCACATTTTTGATAATTGCCGCGTTTCTTACTTCATTACTAACTTTTGGTGAGTCAAGACCTTCGAACATGTCGATGGATTCACATTTTTTTGTTAGTTTTAATTTGTGTACAGAACTTATACCTTCAGCTTGCCGAGCCATACTTTCTCCCAGTAACTTTTTTATCATAGTTGGTTCAAAATCATTAATCACTTCGTCTTTTACAATTGGCGGTGACCGGTAAACATCAATTTGACTTTTAGTTTCAATGTCGATATGTTTCTTATTTGACTGTACAACGTCAATGTTATTAAAGTATATTTTCTTTTCCTTCGATTTAACAACAGTAGCTGGTGTTTTCGGTGATGAATTTGTAGATTCTTCATCAAAGTAATTTCTTTTTTCATTTACGATTTTAAAGTCAGAATAATACTTATCATCTACATTTTGTTTTGTGTCAGAATTATAAGCATTTGCAGCTAATTCCAAGCTCTCAAACTGAGCTAAAGAGTTGTTACCATCGGAAGATTTCTTATTACAACTTAAAATTTTATTCACAAATATACCTGACTTTTTATTAAATTCAAGACCATCATCAGGTACTGTTTTTAATAAGTTATCATTGGATTCTACAAGTTTATCTGGTACAAGCAATTTTTTATCATCTTCTTGATCACCAGAATCTTTACTGCACACACTGTCATCTGCACTACTCATAGAAAAAGTAGCTCTGCTTAAAGAACTGGGTTTTGAGGTAATATTGTTTATTTCATTTACTTTATCTTCAACAAAATATGTATCTCTGGACGACTTCTTTAGCTCTTGCAGGTCAGGTAATATATCAGTGCTTTCACTCATAGGGTCGTTAACACATCCACTGTCCGCTCTATTAACACTTACATCTTCACTAGTCTCATAAGTGCAATCATTTTCACGGGTTTCGTTCCCTTCATCTTCCTCTTTTAGAGTATCACTGGTTTTATCTAGAACACTGACTTCACCAGAATGTTCGCTGTTAAAACTAGTATGGTTAACAAAACTCTGTCTTAACATTCTAGAACGGTTGATGTCCTCCTTTCTAAATGTCGGCTCTAGACTCTCGTTACACGGGTCTTCTTCTTCATCACTGTTATCACTATCGGTTACTGACATAACATCTTCGTTAGAGTTATTTGGATCGTCAGCTTTTTCTAAAAAAAAAAAATTTAGTAAGTATGTTTAACAAAAAATATACATATTTTTTTAAATACTTTTATAGTGTTTAATAATGCAAATTACCATTTATTTAACAAGACTAACTATCAACTATTGCTAAAATGACCCAGTATATAGAAAACGTGAATCTAAGCAGAAGATAACGAATTAAATTTCGGGCAATCACCTGAAAAACCCTGAATGCATAGTAAGTTATATGTACTTCTACCATGTGAAGTAAAGTGAAGCAGTATAAGAAAAGCTTTTAAATATACATAAATATATTTACGGCTTTCAATCAGAAAACCGAGATAACATATTTATTAGAACATGTGAATTTTAACACACGATTGTGGTCTAGCCCGATTCATTTTTGTACATAGTATAAATCTGCTCGGCGTTGAAGGCAAACATAGTGAGGAAACCTGCTCATGTCTTTGTATCTACCAAACTGAATTAGAGCATCATGGCAAGCTCCAAACCCTGCTCAAAATAAAAGGACACAGCTCAACAGTGGGACATTTACAGACTATTACGTTAGTAACGCTATACATCATTACTAATGAACGCTGTACAGAGCATGAATAGTACAAAACTAATTTCACTCTATCTGACAACAATAATTCGATATTCGAAAAACGACAAAGCATAGTGTAACGATGTAACCATTAATCTTATAACATTATTAGTGAGAGGAATAATGAATTACTTCGGTAATCGTTATACACATAAGTAAACTAACCATCTCTCTCGTCAATACATGCACGCAGATGTTGGACTTCCTCTTCAGCTCTTGCTCGAGCTAGACGTTCAGCGGTTAAATTCTCCTGAAAAGAAACACATTTGTATAGTTCTTTGGATGAGAGAAAATGTAAGGAAGAAAGTAGTTAAATTACACTAGTTTTAAGCATTTGCAACTAAATGACAATACGTTATTGTTGTTTTGAGCTACTTGTTTTAATTATTGTTTACACTCAGCTTAAAAATCAGCAACGAATATATCAAAATGTTTGGGGCGTATTTTTTATTATCATTCAAAAGTGGATAACATTTATAAAAAAAACCATAGCTACCTCTAATATTGCAATTTCGGTCATCAACTGTGTTATCTGAAAGAAAATTTTAAAACAATATTATAAATGTTTAAATGAACGATTGTTTCAGTTCAAAATTTAATGACTATTACTGGTGGTAGGTGGTGTCTTTGTGCAAGCTCGCCTGGGTAGGTACCACCCACTCATCAGATATCCACCGAAAAACAGCAGTACTTGGTATTGTTGTGTTCCAGTTTGAAGGGTGAATGAGCCAGTGTGATTGCGAGCACAAGGGACATTGCATCTTGGTTCCCAAGGTTGGTGGCGCATTGGCGATGAAAGCGATGGTTAACATTTCTTACATAGCCAATGTTTATGGGCGTTAGTGACCACTTGCCATCGGATGGCCCATGTGCTCGTCCGACTTATTATATTATACAAAATTTATATTATAAAAAAAATACTTTAAAAAGTTAAAATTATATGAATTAGATATTGACTGGCTCAATATTATGATGTCAACCCAAAAAGTAATATTGCAATTTATACATTACCTTGCTTTGCAATAGCTTAGATGGTGTGTCACTGACGGACGGATTTTTAACTACACTAAGTTTATTCTCATATTCTTCGACCATTTCCTCCATCTGTAAATTATATATCAATAAGATTCAGTTAAAAACAGTTAATCTTAATTAAACAGTATAGTATAATATGGATTGTGATATATTTTTTAAAAGGGATTTAAAAATATTTAACCAAATCACTTCTTTTGTTCTTAACAACTTTAACAAAAAAATATAATAAGAATTAGACAAGGTACGCAAGGTATGTAATCAATCTTAGAATCATATATTTAGCATAATAATAGGTATCCATATTATAAAAAATAACTAGTAAAAATCCGACTTCGAAACTTTGTCTTTGAGTATTATAAATGCGTAAATGAAGGAACCAAATTATACATATTTATGCTTTCAATCATAACTATACAATCGATCATAATTAAATTGTGCATACACGTTGACAGGAAAACGACATAGGGAACCTAGCAAGCCGACACGTGGGCGGAAAAAAGTATTAACTAAGAGAGTGCGGATAAATCATAACAACCCATACTAGCTAAATAATAATTAATTAATTATATGATGTATAAAGTATATAAATAATAACCTCGGCTCGTAATGCCTGCATCTGTTCCTCATAGTATTGCCTGGAGATCTCCTTGGCTTCCTCTACTAGTTCACGCATGGTGTCCGCGGCTGAAGCCTGACGCTGTTCCATATGCGCGGAGAGTTCTTTATTACGAGCTTGAGCCCTAGACAAAGAATTATTATAAGTAGCGTGCGTTAAAAATTACGTATTATATTTATTATTAGTTATAGTATTTTTAAATTAATTTTAATACGGCACACAAGCCAATGCACCGTATAATAGTAAGTCGTCACCTTCGCCTGTAGATACCGACACACACCAACCACGATATATATTAGTCACTTATCCACCATCAAACCCGAACACAGCTAGAATACAAAGTTAAAATTTTTGGGTGTAGAATAATTTTTAAATAAGTGTTATAAGCCCAGAGCGGCAAAATTTGGTTAAACTTGCTATTTCTTATCACGCAATTATAAATACAGTAATTACTACTCTTCTTCTTCTTCTTCCTAGCTTTTTCCCGGCCTAGTACTGCCAGGGTCCGCTTTCCTACATCTTTGCCTCCACTTTGCCCGATCGAATGCGTCGTCTTTAGTGAGATACAGTAATTACTACATAAAAAATATATCGTTTTGTTTTTCTTACTGGACTAATTCAAAGTGCAGCCGTTCATTTTCTGTTCGCAGCTTTATCACTTCAGAGTTGTAGTTAAAACTGCTGTCCTGTGTGCTGCTTTCCAAGGTGCTGGGATAGTCTGATAAGGTGTTGTTGATCTCTGTTAATGAAATAAATAAATTATTGTTAGGACAAGCTTATATTTTCTAAGCAAATTGCAATACATTATATTCTAAATTATATTGTGTGCCAGACATCAACAAAACAACCAAGTGAGGAAAACTGTTTTTAAAGTTAAATAATAGTTTCAAGCATACAGGCAATTCTTATGTTATGCAATTTTATCATTATCAATACAAATTTACAATATCACCAATTATATCACGACATCCTTACTAATATAATAAATAAGAAAGCGAGTTTGTCTCTCTTTCACATCTTAAATACTCATCCGATCATAGTTAAATTTTCCATACACATTGTCAGGGCTACAGAAAAGGACATAGACAGGTGATAGGTAACCTGTCTGAAAACTACTTGTATATACTTTTCGTTACAATGTTTTGGTACAGTTGGACACAATTGATAGCTGAATGTATGCTCACGTATGTCTCGCGCGACGGCAGCCAGCTGCAGCACGTGGCGGGTCTCGTGCGCGTACTCGCGCGACGGGTTGAGCGTCACCACCATGCTCACCGCCTCCCCGCGAGCGCCCGACAGGCCGGCGCCCAGCAGCCGCGTCAGCTTCGACTCCCTGGTCATTATTATATATACTGAATTAGAAACATACAATGTGCAGAGTTGGTTACATATTACATTATAAAAGTTTTAGGGATAGGGTACAGTGAAAACTGTCTCTTATGAGTATGATGTATTATTCTGTACTTACGATATGAATTTTTAAATATGATTAGAGTTAAGAAGGAAACTGAGCACTGTGATGAAAAAAGTCTAGAGTACATTGTCAAATATTTCAAGTCAATTGTAGTGGGTTTTTTTTATAAGCTAGGAAGGACAAATGGATCACCTGCCAGTAAATTATCACCATCACCGATACACATTGGCCAATACCAATGCACACTAACCTAGGGACCTAATTTGTTATGCCCTTGTGCCTTCAGTTATACTTGCTCACTCACCCTTCAAACCGGAATACAACAATACTAACTATTACTATTCGGCGGTAGAATATGCGTCGGCTGGTCCTCACTTTTGTAAAAAAGTCAAAAAAGCCCTACTACCAAGTAAATTGATCGCTAGACAAGAAGAAAATGTAATACAGGATGAGCCTGCTTTTTGCACAGGCTCGTCATCGGCAGCTCGGCCGCTCACCGGTAGGGCACGAGCGCGGCGCGGGCGCAGGCGCGCTTGCGGCGCAGCGTGCGCAGGCAGCGCTCCAGCACGTGCAGCGACGAGTTGATGGCGCGCGACTCGTGCATGCGCGCGCCCGTGTTGCGCGTGCGCGCCGCGCGCTCGCAGCCCGCCAGGTCGCACAGCCGCACGCACGCGCCCGCCACGCCCTCCGCTGCGCGCACATTGCGTAGTATGAGTTAATTTCATTTAAAAAAAAATCAGTTTCTCATTTTAACATACTTGATTATACTTACGCGTCTCAGTGAGCATAGTGATTGTGAATATGCAATGGGACCGTGACGATTGTGCGTGGATTCCAGTAGCAGCCACTTGTAAGTTGTGTTTGCCCGCCACCATTATGTCATAGGCCTCTTCGCCCGACCTGACAAATGTTTGAGTGGCGCCCTGTCAAATTCGACCATATTAGTATAATTACTTAAATTAAGAATATGTACAAATTCCTTTATATATTTAAAAGTTTTATAAAATAATTACCTTAACATATACATTGCCCCCGGAGTCTTCTCTGATAGCCAACTTTGGAGCATTTCTTCTGTCCCCAGGTGCCAATAAATCGTAAATACCTTCATTATATATTTCTATAAATGATACCTGCAATAGGAGATATGTTATACATTAATTATTGTAAATCAGGTTGATGGGATTCAACCTATCTTTAGACTATTCTTATGTGTTTCTTTTACAATAAAATATTGATATTGTACAATTCATCTATAAATAATTATAATATAACTATTAAAGAGTTTGTATAACACAATCCGATATTACAATACTCACCCATAAATAGTGTCTATTTCTATTAGATAGGTCTAAATTACTGCAGGTGAGGTCTCCACATAACTGAGCACTCATTCGCCGATATTTGTCTCTCGAAGGAGCAGAAACCTGCCTTAGTCTCTTTACCCACTGAAAGTTAATAATTAAATTGTTTATAGGCACTTTATAATAACTAATAAAGGAATTTATGTCTACATTTAAGTGTGAGTATAATTATTTTCTTTATTAAAATTATGTTAATATTAAAATGCCCAAAGCCAGGCAAGCACCACTGAATTTTTATATGCATAATTTTTTTTCAGAAATAATATCAGCAGTGAACAAAAACATGGTAAGAAAACCCGCATGTACAAATATAAACCTGCATTGTCGCAGCATGATAGAATAAGCTTCAAGAATTCTCCTCAAAAGGAGATATTTATAGAATGTTGCTTTTTTATGCAATGATTCAATAATTAATTTTATGTAATTAGTTACTATAATATGCAGTAATTACATTTATAAAATGAAATATAAGAAAATAAATTAATAATTTTATAACAGTTATTTGTACTGGTTATAAAATAATTTATTTATTTCAATAAATGACTAGTACTTTATGTAAACAAAACCCTTATTTACTTCTGGGGAAAGTATAATGCCAGAAACTTTCATACAAGAGACACCAACATATTAGATGACATTTATATCATTAGTCTCAGAACATTTCCAATTTTAAATATATCAGCTTATACTTATATAATTATAATAGTAGCTATGTAAAACTAAGAAACCTGCAATTCATATTCCTGCTCAGCATGACTCAGTTTATCAGCACCAGATTCAGACGGCTTGAACAATGGTCTTTGAGCTGCTTCAACAATTTTAAACACATATTCTAATGATCTCGGCACCAGGCCTGGAGATGCTACTGTGCCCATAAGTGTAAATGTCTTTCCTGAACCGGATGCTCCATATGTGAGGAGGGTAAAGCTGTTACCTTCAGGTAGCTTCTGTAGATTTTCTTTTACAACATGCTCGAATATTTCCTTTAAATATAATGAAAATTTTATTTGAATCAAATACAAATATTGTAGTTTACAATGCAATATGTAAATAGGTTACAGGTTGCTATTCTATAAAATTAAAATTCTAAAAAATTCGAAACTCACTTCAGAAAACGGTAGTGAAGTGTCAGAAAGTGATATTAGAAATTGACCATAATAATTATAACATTTCAAGATGTGATCCACGATATGTCACGGGTGAGTAATGAAGTGAGTTCTTACAAAATAGAATTGCTGATCTAAAGTAAAACTTACTTTTTGACTCGAATCAGGTCCAAAAATGTGTGAAAACGTATACATTTTCGAAACATTGTGCTGTGTTCGTCTTCCATGACCTGCAGTCGTGGTATCCAAAGATGTTATCAGACAGCGATCGGATCGAACTTCGTAGAGATTACTGGCTGTATTACACGGTTTTAATCTAAGATACACTTGCACCAACTCAGGCTCTTCACAATCTGAGTCCTCTTCGAATAGTTCTAATAAATTCGTTCCCTTTTGCGGCCTAGGTCTCATAAATGGGTTCGATATCAAAGGGGGTCGAGGTTCAATAAAAGAAGGTATGTCTCTCCTCGATACTTCATTTTCAGAACACCTTGAATCTAACATGATACAATAAATATTTCTCTATAAAAACATTTATAACAACAAAAATACAGCGATCACCAACGGTTCAACTTTTTAATTTTTAAATTTGTAATACTTTTTTTATCTGCCAGAATTAAAATAGCATTGACTTCCTGCTTTTTGCCACATACCCATAGACTATTAAACTAGTGCTAATCGTTGGCACAAACGTTACTTCAAAGTTCAAACTATATAATGTTACAAGTACATGGAGTACACAACATATCATTAAATTCTACATTTCTTATATGAATAGAGACTCAAAATGTTAATCTTTGATAAATATTACAGCTTATACTTACTCATTAATCGAGGCCACGAAAAGTGAATGTGCGGAAGCCGCGATTCGAAAAATATGGTCCTCTACACTTGCAACGTTCTTTTCACGCCCATTGTCGTGGGGCTAAAAACGAACACCAAACTAAGAATGCCACGAAGCTATATGCTTCTAAACACTTGATGCATTGCACGGCATCCGCGCCGCAAGTGTAAAGCGGGCATTTTCTTTAGTATGTAGGAATTCTCTTTGGTTTAACGTTAGGTTACTAATTTGAAATCATTCGTTCTTCGTATGATAAAGTCGAGACGAAAATTATGTTCAATCACTCAATCACCATTCACCCAATCAGTCATTTCTACTTATGTCGGATCGGTGCTTGTGTTTCCTCGTACTATTGTTTATTTTTCTTTTTACTAATAATTAAACGAGTGCCAAAAGCGAGATGTATCGTAAAGATTTATTTTAATTTTAAGTAATTAATAAAGTGACTGGTGTTTTTAAATACTTAATTGTAACATTGACGTAGTGAGGAATTTATTAAGATGTGATTATTTTTCGGATTTGGCTTTGTGCCATCGATTTTATGTGAAAAGGGGCAAAATGAAGCTTTTCTCGATAGTCGTATTATTCCTGTTTGTGAAGGGGTCGCTAGGCTTCTGCCCGTCGCTCTGTTCGTGTAAAGGAAACAGGTCAAGCGATGGTGTCACTTTGGACCCGCAGCCCGGAGAACTATTGAAGTTGAAATGTGGCGGGAGTCCTGCACAAATCACCGAACTCAAAGAAATAGATCTAAGCAAACTCTCGACAGTTGTTGCAAGCTTGTAAGTCATTATTTGTTTTAATTACAATGAGTTGTATCATTCTAAACCAACAAACATTCAGTCTAAAGAACAGGTGGTAACCATCAGCTAGTGTAAACAGAAAACCGAATACGTTAAAATTAATCGATTGAAATAAAATAATGACTAAAATGCTCAATTAATTTGTAACAGTAAACTAATATCTGATTTACTAATGTATATCTATAATGTAAACAAATATTTTTTTAGGAATTTATCAGGAAATGCCATTTCAACATTATCGAGAGATCTTCATCTGCCCAATTTACAAAAGCTGTAAGTGATAAATATCTTTTATAAAATGCAATAAATTAAAAAAAATGTTTATTTTATCACATTTAAATAATGATAATTTTTACATTAAATAAACTCTAAAGATGAATATTATTATTTTTTGCAGAGACCTAAGTAGAAACCAAATATCACTGATAGAATCAGATGCATTCTATAACATGACGTCACTACAACGACTAGATCTCTCGTATAATCAGATCAGTAATGTTTATAAGGAAATTTTTAAAGGGCTCGTAAATCTAGAGAGACTAATTTTATCACAAAACCACATATCAGTTCTGAGTATGGGCACTTTTGATTATCTTGTTGGGTTGAAACAAATGTAAGTATTTTACTAAGTTATTTTATAAGAAACATTAGCTATTTCTTACACCAATGACTATGGGAACTAAGACTTTGTGTCTGTGTAGTGAACCAAGTGTTATTGTAAATATTACAAATTACAAAAACATTTCTTAATGAACCACTGGTGGTAGAGCTTTGTGCAAGCTCGTCTGGGTAGGTACCACCAACTCATCAGATTTTCTACTGCAAAACAGCAGTACTTGGTATTGTTGTGTTCCGGTTTGAAGGGTGAGTGAGCCAGTGTAATTACTAATTGGCGGCGCATTGGCGACATAAGCGATGGTCAACATTTCTTACAGTGCCAATGTCTAAGGGCGTTTGCTCAGGCCCATATGCTCGTCCACCTTCCTGTTCTATAAAAAAAAACCTTTTATTTTAATTATAAAATAATATAATCAGTAAACGCAACATACTGGCTGTAAGGCTTCAAAATAGATAAATAAAGATCCAAATATAAAATATTCTTTGTATTATAGAAGAACTATGTAAAATTGCACTAAAATTGGTCCAACCATTTAAGCTAGCATTTTATAATACTAGCTAGATGTACACTGAACACTTATCACAATAGAAACTGTTTAAAATTAACTGAATACTGTCAATGAATGTTTTACTATATCAAATTAATTTTACTATTTGTTCAAGTAACATTTTTAATATAATTATTTTCGCCTATTTCTTTATCTGTATATAAGACTAGTTATATTGAAATGACCAGTTGTATTTATGTTTAATTCATTTTTCAGAGACATAACGGACAATCCTCTTATATGTGATTGTGAACTTCTTTGGGTAGGAGATTGGTCCAGAAATACAAGTGTAAAGCTAGTCGGTAATCCTAAATGTGCATTTCCCGAAAACATGGTCAATAAAACAGTCAGGAAATTAAAAATATTTCTTGATCTATCTGTCTGTGGAAGTGTGCTGCCTTCGAATACTCTGATAGTGAAGCCGAATCATGACCAAGTGGTTTTTGAAGGTGATACCTTAGTTTTAACATGTAATGCACCATTTGCATCTGTCATAGCAAAGTATGAGCTGAAATGGATACATCCAATGTTAGAAATATGTGACGTAAATGTAACAAGTACCGATATGCAAGAGGAAGGCTTAGCAGAAACGACAATATACTTTCCAAACATTACAAATCATCACACGGGTAACTGGACATGTATGTACAACGACCAAAACCACATACGACACAATTACACGGTGCAAGTTCTTGTGTTATCGAATCAAACACAATATTGTCCGACAAATTATACTATTAACAATAAAGGATTGTATTCCTGGCCTCAGTTATTGTTGAATCACACTGCTACTATCCCTTGCCGTAACGGTGATGGGGTAGCTTATAGAACTTGTAATGCAGATTCAAGTTGGGGTCCAGCAAACACCACGGAATGTTCATACATAAGTAATATAACAAAATTACTACAGCAGTTTGCATTACTGAATGTTAGTCTTGTGCAGTATTCAGCTCTGAACGCTACAGAGCGGTTAGCTATGTTGATCCAAGAGAAAACATACCCTTTGGCAGAGATTTCAGACCCCGATGATGTAATGTTTATTGCTCAAGCCATAAGAAACTATATGCAGTATATATCTGAGGAGAGGGACTTGGGTATGTGTTTAATTTAATGTTTTTTATGCATCACCTTCCTTGTATATGAAATATATTTGTAGTAATGTTAAATTTTAACAATTTCATTCCAGGCTCTACACTGTTAGACGTGATAAGTTCGGCTATGAATATTTCCACCTCAGTCATGTCACAAGCAGAGACACAGTATGGATCATGTACAGATATGGTTAGAGCGGCAGAAGAGATATCAGCTTATACTAGCAATGTACAGGGACATAAGGTTTGTTGGTTTTTATGTGATGATTTATTTAATATTGTTATTATATTTATTTATTATATGTATAGCTGATGTATATATATCTACTGGTGGTAGAGCTTTGTGCAAGCTCGTCTGGGTAGGTACCACCCACTCATCAGTTATTCTACCGCAAAACAGCAGTACTTGGTATTGTTGTGTTCTGGTTTGAAGGATGAGTGAGCCAGTATTATTACAGGCACAAGGGACATAAAATCTTAGGTCCCAAGGTTGGTGGCCCATTGGCGATGTAAGCGATGGTTAACATTTCTTAGTGATAATGTCTAAGGGCGTTGGTGACCACTTACCATCAGGTGGCCCATATGCTCGTCCACCTTGCTGTTCTATATAAAAAAAAAATATGGTCGTCATCAACTCAAGCAGATAAAACAATTAATTGTTCGTCCATAACTGGAGTTAAGTCTCTTCTATTGTCTCAGAAAGTGATGCGGTATTCCAGATGAACTTAGCGGTGGAGCGCTTCCCCGTGGGCGAGGGGTTCAGCGGCGTGACGTGCGTGTGGTACAGCGCGCGGACGGGCGGCCCGCCGCGCCTGCACTGCTCCACCACCAACCGCACCGTCGCGCACCGCGCGCCGCTCTCCCGCGCCTCCGACGCGCTCATACACGCCAGCGTGCAGGTGACCCCACGCGGACGTCTGGTCACTCACTACTATGGAACCAGACAACTGATATACTTAAATATGCTATTTTTCTTTTGTAAATACACACTTATATAGATAATTACGTCCAGACTCAGGACAGACATGTTCATGCACACAAATGGGTGGGAATCGAACCCATAACCTTCGGCGTGAAAGGCAACTATTTACAAGAATTAGAATACATTATTGTATTTGTATATTTGCTCGTTGGTAATGATTTCGTGCGCTACCTTCGATTTAGAGTTTAGCTGCCGTCGCCGCTTGAGATATTGGATTGGAGGTTTAGGAGAAGGATTAGCTGTACTACTACACAGCTAATTAATAAATTAATATCCGTATGAGATTTCTATTTACGAATAAAAGTAACATTTTATGAATCTGCTTGTGACGTTGCTTTTTTCGAATTTCAGATACCACAATCTCTACTCTACAGCACGACGGATTCCGGAACGCTTTTGCACATGAAGACTCACGATCTCGTCATATCGATGTACGAGGACGCCTCGATGTTCCCGCTGTTACCCGAGATGGACGACGGCCACTCCCCCGGACACCGGTCGAAGGACTACTACGGAAGGAGCACCAAGCGGGAGGATATGAACATGGAAATCACGTCGCCTGTTATCGGATTCCAACTGAGTCAGTCTTTTGACGATTGTTATGAGTATATTTACCCGCTGTCCACACCCACCGATAAATAAAGTAATATTCCCGCCACCCAGTGAACGTGTCGCTGCGCGGCGAGCTGCTGGAGCCCGTCATCGCCACGGTGCGCGCGCGCTCCGTGGGCGGCGTGGACGGCCGCGTGGCCGCCTGGGACCCGCACTCCCGCAGCTGGACCGACAACACCTCGGGTGCGTCGCGGCGCGTCACATTTTCATTTTGTCCTCGTCTTAAAATTGTTATCACAACGTTATAAAATCTCGTTCCAGATTGCAAGGTATCGCACGTCGTGTCCGAAATGATAATCATCACTTGCACGAGACTGGCCTACGTCGGCCTCCTGCAGAACGTCGAGACCGGTATATACGGAGCCCGGACCGACGGGGCGAGGTTCAAGGTGTCCCACCCGGCCGTGTACGTCGGGAGTCTCATCCTCATCGGCTGCGTGAGCTGTGCCACGCTCACCTACATCATGTGCTACCCGGCCATACAGATGGCTAAGAAAACGAAACACGCCCTTATCAACACCTGGATAGCGATCGGTTTACTCTGCTTCATGTACACATTGGGTATATACCAGACCGAGGACGTCAAATTGTGTCAGATATTGGGACTCTTAATACATTACCTATCGCTCTCTTGCCTATTGTGGATGTGTGTGTCAGCTAGCAACATGTACAAATGGGTGACGAAGACGCACAACCCGGTAAGAACGCCCGAGGATGACATTCCACCGGATGTGCCGATTCAGAAACCAATTTTGGGATTGTATTTAGTCGGTTGGGGCATAGCTCTGATAGTATGCGGTATATCTGGTGCTGTCAATCTGAAAGATTACGCCGGCTATTCCCAATGTTTCCTGAGTACAGCGCCGGCTTTAAGCGCTTTATTTATACCGGGCGGTATATTGTTAATATTTCTCTTAATCCTATTTCTTTTGATACGGTGTACGATAAGAAATATGAACGTACAGCTATCGGAGGGCACGCAGGCCACTGAAAATGTGGATTTAGAGATGTGGGAACCGAATCAGACTAATGAAGGTGCTGAACGACGAAGTATAAAATCGGTAGTCGATTCAGAAATAGACGATATCGAACACAGCCCGATCATACAGCTGAGGGCGCAGGTTATTGTGCTGTGCTTGTACATGTCCGTTTGGACTTGTGGAGCGATAGCGGTGTACAGGCCTCTGCCGGCCTACCTTCCTTACCAAGAAGACATTTGTAGTATAATCTATGCGGTCTGTTCGACGGTCTTGGGCACATTTATATTGTTCTTCTACGGCATTGCGAGAAGTGATGTCCGGTCGCAATGGTCGCTGATGCACTGCTACTTGCAATCCGGTAAACAATGCTGTCGGAACAGAAGCGTTTTCGATTCGAATCAACAAAACCTACCGGGTAATCAAACGTCTACTACCTCGCCGCAACACATACCGAACGATAACAGATCACAGTCGGGTAGCAGAAGTTCCAATCGAACGAACACGAAAACTAATAACAGCGCTACTTATAGAGCTGGCGCAGAACTGAACGGGCAAACTTTGTCCAAAGATAAAAACACTAACGGAAAAACACCAAACATAAATCTGGTCGTGTTACACAGGCAGCAGTACAGATCGAATAACTCCATGATGACATACCCGGAATCGGGGACAATAGGACCGGAAGTGTTTTACAATCCAAATCAAATGAACGTGGCGAAGAAATTCTTCAAGAAACAAAGGCAACACACGAAGAGAAATTGCCTAGAATTGCCGCTGAGGCGAGATTGTGACGACGACTCCCACATCTCGCTACCGCTTCCCAGTAAGGAAGCTTACAATGGTTTGGCTAATTTTATTAACGCCGGCAATAAAGTTAACAATACAAATCAACACGTCGAAAGATCGAACAACGGAATCAAAGAACTCCGTACTAATGTGAATCCAAATCTGCTAGAAGACGACTCGAAGGACAATTTCAAAAGCTACTCAACTGATCGAAAATCTTGGAACAAAAACGAGGATCCTAAACATGGCAGAGGGCAAGTAATGAACATATACACGAATGTCCCAGAAACTCAAGTGCCTCAACATCAAATTGTCAAAGCGAACGTGCAGAAAACTTTAAACGGTCAAAGGAATAGCGTCTCCGAAGAATGTCTGCAGAGTCACGCGAGCGAGCATCCCGAAATGAGGACGATATCGCAACAGTGTAGCTTAGAATACAGTTCGGCGTCGGAAATAGCGATGCCGCACACGTGTTCCGACCAAACGCTGAACACGCATTCGGAGATGACGTCATTCCAAGACACTCATAGCGCCTTGTGTTCCACGAACGAGATAACCGACACCGAGAGCTTCGGCCAATATATCGACTACTTACAACCCAGCAAGGTACACGAAAATAAGGATCAGGTAGATAAATCCTTACAGGATATATCCGAGGAGTGTACCATGAATAGCGATGACGTCAACCGGTCCAGCACCCCGCATCGTTTAGAAGCTGGATTGACGGAAATCGATCATTTACTCGAAAACCCCGATTTGGATATTGAAGGATCCAAAGAGAAAATTGACAACGACAAGGACACGTACTTTATGGCAAAGACAACATACGATTTCGAAACTTGTAGCACGAATGCGAGCGAACAAGGTTTCGAAAACGAAAGTGACATCTATTGTCCAAACTATCAAGTGTCCGAAGTTAGCATACGAAGCCACGGCCTGTACGCACCTTCGCCATCCTCCATGTGCCCAAACGAAATCAGCTTCAGCAATGAGGACGTTTCGACATTAGAGAGTCAGTACGTTAATTACGATCCGGGATGGCGTAAAACTATAAAGAACAATGCAAAATTAGGGAAATACGTGCCGACACCGGCATTGAGTTGTCCCGAAGTGAATCGTGACAGCAGTCCCATATCGTTTTCGAGCGAGCTGGACGAACTTTACACTCAGATAACGAGTCGGGACAAAGATAGGACGCCGCGGAAAGAGCTCGACGTGACCATGAACAGTGACGTCACCCTCAAGCCGGACAGTGACAGTTGTGTTAGTGAAGCGATCTCCGAAATTGATGGAAAAGGCGAAACAACGGTCTAAAATATTAATCGTTTTGAAGTTTATTGTGAATTAGTTAATTTGTGTATATATATATATTTTAAATAATTACTACTGACATTTATAACGATTTGTAACTCAAGATTATATATAAATATTCGAAATACTGCCATTTTGTACTTTAATGATTAGATATCGAGGCGGAATTTGTGCCATTAATTTTAGGTTGTATAATTCTAGTAATAAGTTGTGATTTATCCGTGAAGTTATTTATTTTATATACATGGAGCTGACTCGTGGCTTGACATACTGAATAATCGAAAAACATTTTGTTCGACTTTAATTATGATACAAAAGATGAAAAACATTACTATTGCTATGGCTACCACTGAGGCAGTAGACTCGTCTGGTATCTGGAGACCATTCTCTACACTTAAACGAATTTTACAAAATATATCTACAATTAGAAAATTGGGACATGACTTTGGCATTTATCATTATTGTTAATTAGTCGCACGTTCCTATTCGCCGAGCATACTCCGACTCATGGAACCTGCTACGATTGACTTTATATAATAAAATGTTTCCAAATTCGTAGAAAAGAAAAATTGTTAAGATAATTTTGTTTTAATAAGGAATGAAGTAAATTAAGCAATATTATAGTACATATTGATCTCTAACATTTTCTATTGTAAATATTTATAATGTTTTTTTATATTTACATTTTTATTAAAACAACAATGAATAATTGTTTAAGGAATATTTAGTTAATAAAGATTTTGACAAAATTTATGATAAATTTATGCGGGTTATTCAGTGGTAGGCTTGATAAATGGTAGTTGATATGAAAGTTTGATGAAGACGGTGTGACGTGCCAAAATATTTAACGGAATGTTGTATTAATGGTTTTTTAATAAACACGATATTTTGAGTGTTTACATTGGATTCGAGTGAATTCACAGCCCGCCTAAAGTCTAGTCCAATTATTTGGCTCGCTTCTGTAGCATGTTACGTAAAAGTTATTCATCATTTTAATACTGCTCGATTGACATAAAGAAAATGTTTTTATAACTCCCGATGTCGATGTATGAATTTTTTTTTTTAATTTACAAAACAAATTCTTCGATAGGATCGAAAGTAGAACGACGTGTGCCTCATTGATGTTTGTAAATATTTTTTTATCTATACTGTTTTAAAAATATTTTATACATGGTGACCATAGATTTGTTTGCGGTGACAGCATAATAATTATTACTCTTCAAAATGTACAGCGTGTAAAATATTGTTGCAGTATATAAAATGTTATGTCATAGACAATATTTTTTTATTATCAAGAGTCACCATACGATATGACATTAGTATTTTTCTCTTCCATTGTGTGAATGATCTCAGTCAGCTGTGTTACTTGTAAATGGTAATGTGTAAAACTTACTTTGTTGTTGCATTGTTGCCGATTGTCGTTTTGTAATTAAAACAATTACTTTATAGCGTACGAATGTTTGCTTTATATTGGGATATAATTTCTACATACGACATCTTACATTTACATTGTTATGTTGCACATCTCTTCACTGATTTGGCAGGACTGAAAAATATTGTTATCTCTTTCTTATTTCAACACAAGAGAAAGAGACAGCGCGAATTTAAAGCATTGATTCTGGCAAATTAATTAAGAGGTGGCATAAATAGATACGTTATAAACAATATATATATCCCACACTCTCAAATATATGGTGGGCAGTACGTTGACCGTTAATTATTATACCATACAGTGCCAGTGCAAGGTCAAAGTGACCACTTACCAACAGGTAGCTCATTGCTCGTTCGCCTTACTAATATAAAAATAATAGTATTGTTGTAATGTAGCATTAAAGACGACACACAAACTCAAAGGATCAGAATTGTAACACTCGAGATCACAATGAAAGGAAAAAATTACGATGTCTATGTATGTCATACACACTATGTACTTAATAGCATCGTTCTTTGTATATTGTTTTGTACTAGAAAATGTTATAATAAGAGCTAATGTGATATAAAATTATTTTAAGGAGCATTCTCATTGCGACAGATTTAAAACGATATCAAGTTAATTCTTCAATTGATATAAAAAAATAAAATGAAACTTAGCATTAAAAAATGATCTACGTTGTCACTTAAATGTAAACATAAATTAAACGATCAACGAAAATTTCTTTTTTTTAAATATGTAACATTTTATGTGATTAATGTATAAAAAAATAATGTGCATTGCAACTAAATTAAAAATCAAGTTGTAAGATTTGACTAAGACATACAAATAGGTCTAAACTCATCAATTATAACTAAATTCATTTCAAGGTCAAGGCCCACAGTACACAAGCATAGTAAATTCACCCCAAAGATTTATCTAAATCATCATTAAATAAATCTAGAGAAACATTGATCCTATATCATGTAGGCTTTGGCATTGGAAAACCAAATTGAAATGTATTAATTTTCTGTATAATAATTTAAGTATTCCATTAATACGAACAAGATTTAAAAGATGTGTGTGGATTTTTATATCAATGTCGCAATGTGATTGTACTCTAGTGCATTGATTGCACAATTTAATGTAGAAGTCGTTTTTAACATATACTTCTGTGAATATTATATAAATAGTGAAAATTTATAAACGGTTAGCTTTTTGTGGGCATATTGCGTAATAAAAGGGCATTTGCACTTTTCTATGTGGTTTTTATTTTTATACAAATAGAAATATATTTGGCCTTAACACTAAATAAGTCTTTGATTCTGATATGTACCACTTTTGAATATATATAAAAATAATTTTAACAAAATAATAAAATGTGGGAAAATAATTTAACGAATTTAAGATTAATTTTTTTTTAAATACTATAAAATAATTTATAAATAGGTAATTGACGTTTTTATTGCAACTTTACAAATGATTCTAAAAACTAAATCACACTTCAAGGTTAGACAAAAATTTTTAAAATAAAATCGCAACAAATTATTTTTAGTTACATAATATTCTTAATTAGTAATCAATCATATACATATTTAGTGGTTTATGATTTTTCAATTAATTGTTAGGAACGAGAACCGCGTGTTCTTAATCATTATGTATATATAAAACTTTATATAATAATAATGAAATTAAAATATCAATTTCATCATAAGTAAATTATAAAATGATTCCCCTGCACACGTTATTTACTTCAACAGTAATTATCTCGTTTTAAACAATATTTTTATCAATGCATTTCGCATCCTCCGTGACCTTTTATTAGTTGTTAAGATATGTGATCACGAACTAATAAATGCAGGGAAATTGAATAAATATATTTACGAGTTCTATATGAAGACTTTATACATACACGCATTATATATTACTGATAAATAATAATCAATTTGAACTTTAAAACAATAAAATCTATATATCTTCTTATTTACAACATTATTCTACATTATTTAGGTATTTTAAATAAAATTAATTTACTGTATATATATTAATTTCAGTTTTAAAGATATTATTCTTGATTTATAAAAATAGATGCCATTACAATTTTACACATATTTAGCTTTTTAAATAATTCGAAAATTCTCGCCGACTGTACGTCACGCATTCGCCGGTAACGCTAGACGGGCAGTGAGTTCTCGTCCCCGGTCGGCAACCGCCTCCAGAACCCTGCCCATTAACCCCTTGGAGACTTCCTCCGTGGGTCTCTGTTTACCTGAAGGAAACATAACAGAGTTTTGTTTTAACACGCTGTAGCTTTCAGTAGCCAATTTAAAGTAATCGACCTGTCAAACATTTTGACCAACTTATTCGACGAATGGCGGTCCCATTGGGAAAGGTATAAGGGAGTTTCATCTCTCATCACTGGCCGTGCAGCAGTCCCAGCAGTCAGCGTGCATATCTCGCGCCAGCTAGTCGGAGCTAATATACACGTGAGCAAACTCACCCACGAGGAAGTCGAGGATGAGAGCCGGCAAGTCCTTGTCCCGCGGGCTGGCGTCGGCCAGCAGGCGCAGCGCGGGGTGCGCGCAGAACTGCGCGCTGGCCACGAGCTGCGCGGCGCTGTCGCGCGCGCCCGCCAACAGCCCGCGCGCCGACACCTTGTGCTCGGCCGAGATGCGGTACCACGCCGCGCCTGCCACCGAGGGCGTCACATACACGGAGGGATCCTTACTTTTTGATTTTTATCTATATTCTATCTATATATTTAGGCCAGCGTTTGAACGTCGACTTGTCTGATGTAAAGCATCGACACAGTCTAGCTCTAGGAAGTAGCACGCTTGCCTGGACGAAACCTGTTTACTCTGAATTTGAAGCCGTCGACGTTGTAATATCAGGAAATACAGACTGAGATCCATCCTCCCCAAAGACTGTAATCGGCCGTTTTAAGTAACCATTAAAACATACAAACTTATTTAAATGTTCAATAAAGTACAAATATTTGCTATTTTATGAGGTTAACAGTTACTTTAAGGTGTGTGATTATGTAGTACCTGGCGGGTCAGGATTGTCGTTGGGCTTGGAGTCAACGTTTCGAGATAAATAAATGAGTATTGTAAGACAATCAACAGAGCCAAAGGAATGAGTATTATCCAAATGGAAGAAAAAATAAAAATATGATTAAATACATACTTCTGACGTAGTTCAGGGCGCCGCTCCAGTCCCTCGCACGCGAGCTGGCCCACTGGCTGCCTTCTTGCATTGCACCTTCAGCCAGCCACTTTTCAGGGAAATGTGGCCACTGTAATACCGATGTAACATGATTTACGGAAATTGATTCAAACAACATATAATTGATTCGGCCAAGGTTTGAACTGTAAAACGGTGGTAAATATTTGATTGCATATTTTGAGAAAACTTTTTTTTTTTTAAATTAAAACTGTTTCTAGTAGACATAATTATTACCGACGATAGGTGGTAGGGTTTTCTGCAGGCCCGTATTGGTGCATATCACATAATAATTTAGATCCCGTGTTGGAACATATACAGAAAAGAAGTGGTTTATATTTCTTACAGTTCTAGTATCTATAGGAAGAGTAAATGACCCACTTCTAGGAAGAGGCCTCTTTTCCTCTTGAACTTTGGGAACTTCTTCCACCACGCAGCACGGATGCCACACATTTTGAATCATCAATAGAGAAATGGTTTCCAAACCAAGCGGTGTTATCGTCGCAGAATCGATACTGAGCTGTCTTCCCTAATCCAAACATAAGCTTTATCCTGAATTGGTGGCGTAAATAGGAATATTTGTAATTCCTTAAAAAACTACTACCATTTTACTAAAGAAAAACAAATGTCAGCATCTATAAAAGGTACTACTATATATGGGTGAGGATGTACACCACTTGCTTGTCTGCAATCCTATAAGAAATAAAAGAGGTAATATTGTAATTATTTACCTGAATAAAATGTAAAGAGCGATGGCAAAACGCTGCAGGCGGGTGTTGCCAGTAGAGATTCGGATGCGGTGCCGAGATCACCGCGAATTTGCTCACCAAGGATCCTTCGCAATGAACGAGATACCTTTGAAAAAATATTTAAAATGTTTATCCGAGTATGATAAAGACAATATTCATATTCGTTTGTTGTTTAGTATGTATTTACAAAAGAAAAGTATTATATGTCGTATATCAGTTGTCTGGTTTCCATAGTACAAGCTCTGCTTAGTTTGGGATCAGATAGCCGTGTTCGGATAATGTCCCAGAATGCTATTATTGTATTAATACTTGCGAAATGTAAAATTTAAAAGTTAGATATGAATATCTTATGAATAAGTAAAAATATCCTATGCTTATAGTGCCTTATTATTTTTCTCTGCGTGTCGTAAGTCGACATGTATGGGTTTGATTTTATTTTATTGCTCAATGACTGAGGGGGTTTTTAGAATTTAAGTAGAACCTCGTCGATGTCTATATAACGATGTAGTGTCTAGATAACTTAAGGACAGCAGGATCACGACGGTAGAAAACATAGAGTAAAAATATGTTTCTTGTATTTGTGTCTGCCTTTTTTACAAATAATACAATATTTAATAAATAATATATCTTAATTTCCTTCTGTTTTGCAGACTATATTTCGTTCTTAGCAGAATTGAAATTGAAGTTTAGTCCCCGGCTTAACGCAGCACAAATAGCAGCTTTTCCACTGCACCGTGCAAGCGATTATCTTGAATATTTATAGATCTTGATTATTTATTATATCAATTAACACACTTTCTTTCCTCTAATTCCGATTTTTAATTGTTATTGCTGTCATATCACATTCATCCCATAAAAATGACGTACCTAGATCATTCGTCTTATGAAAGATATTGGGATGAGATCATAGACAATTTAATACTTTTTAAAGATTTGACATATTCCTAACAATGATTAAAAAAACTACAGTCAGAGTACAAATGATACCACATAGTGAATTCTCACTCATAGGGAATTCATAATTTCGATATAAGCCAAAAAAGGCAAAAATGATCAGACGGTGTATTGCGATCTACAATTATAAATTAGTAAGTACGAGTAGTATGGCTTTACGCGCTACCCTAAGGTACTAATAATCCGATTTGAATGGTTATTTTTGTGTTAGATAATCTATTTATTGAGAAATGTTATTGGCTATATAGCATCATGCTCCGATCCAAGGAGAAATAACTATAATCGTCAGCTAATATAATGACATCTGAATACTCTTCACTCAGTACATAGTACATAAGGGTTGAAGAGAGTTAATTCGCTATAAATGGTACTTTTCTTATATTTTAACTTATTGATCACCTATGTTTATGGCCTTACTAATTTGAGGTCTAGCATCTTTTATTTATTTTTATCCATAATTCCACGAAAATATAACATAAATCGTTGGACAAATCTATTAAGTGAAAAATAAAAACGCGTGCGTATTTGTTTGCCTTTATTGCACGTGCGCGAGAGTAAAATTGATCAGCTCGCTTTACGTTCTTGGACTCGGGAATTAAAAATCAAATCACAAGTGTGGCGCGAAAAAGACCAGACAAGAGAAGAGGAGAGTATGCAAACTCATACTCATTCGTTCGCTTATTTACGTCACTCGCCTTTTAAAGTTTGTATCGGTTGAAAGTATTCGTTAGTAATTTGTTTGTTGTGCAAATTTCTTATGAATCTATTATATTATTATAGCTATGCCCGCAGTTTCACCTGCATATAACTTAAAGAAATCACTAAGAGCAGACTTATAATATTTCAGTATATACAACATTTCAAGTTTATTTTTATTTTCGTTCCGACATGCTTGAATGTATTTCTCTGTGCTTTATATATTGTGAGTGCAGACGATAAATTCACCGGAAATTGTCCTTTTTAAAACTAACATGAAAATCTTTTTTTTTTTTTTATAAATACTTATCAACTAACCGACTAACACATCCAAGCGATTTACAGGGGAAATGCTGCTAGCATTCTTGCCTCCATTCCACGCGGTCACGATATGTATAGTAACTACTTTTATTTTTTATTTGTATATTTTTAAGGCTTTACTTAACTTGCCAAACTAACCGACTAAGTATAAATATAACAAAACCATGAAAAAATATACAAGCGGCAACGAAACGAAATACTTACCTAACCTATAAACTTTAACTTACAAAGTTATTTACAAACCGAAAACAAATACTTATATATGAGTATTTTCAAGTAACCTACTAACTACCTGTTGAAACAATGTCAAAACTATAAAAAGTACTAAAACTGTCTATGGTCTTATCTCGATATCTTTCATAACAATAATACCATTTTTATAAAAACGACGCAAATAATGCTTTATTCTAGAAAAAATAACACGTTTAACGGTCTGTCCAGCATAAGCTGAACCCTATTTAATATGATTGATCATATAGATCTGAGCCCAACTTACATTAGAGGCTTCTAAATCTCTGAAACAGACCATTTTTTAACTTTTTTTTGTTCCTATAAACTTTCAATCATATAATTTTACAGACTATCATTTATATGTAGCTAAAGTTTCAGCCAATTCGACTGAACAGTTATTTTATAGAATTTTTATCGAAAATATGTTTGACGTAATTCTTTAAATTGACATAACTTTATTATTTGTGAACAGATTAAAATAAAACAAACACTAAATTTTAAGTAAAGTTAGCCACAATACATTAGTGAAAACCGCACCTAAATCCGTTAAACCGTTTTGAAGATTAGCGTGCACAAACGCACAGACAAACATACAAAAATTCTAACAATCATTGTTTTGAGTTATATTGGGTTGATAAAGGCCCCCGAGTAATAGTTTTACTTGTGTATCTTCCATGTACATACAACAATCAGTTACAGATTAATTATCTGTGTAGAATAAATAAAACTGTAGATAAAATATTTTTATTATATCTATCTGACATACATAATGTTTATCACATGATTAGTTAGTGGTGTGAGAACTTTGAATTATAAAGTGATAATTCTACTATAAATTGAATATCAATTATTGATAGGTATAATCAGGGCCAGGGTCAATGAACTATTAATTTAGAGTAATCAATTAAAATTAATCAATGTTTTTCAAAAGAATTTGTTTTAAAATTTTGAATGATTCAGTTTTACAGGATACATGAAACCTACTAAGAAATTGGTGACTAAAAGCCATTAACAGGTAAAATATATAATAATGTTATGAATTAATTTTACATTTTTTAAGCAAAACTAATATATTTATATTTAACAAAAATAATGTAATGAAGGATACTTAAATTACCATTTCAAGTAAATAAATAAAAAAGGAAATAAATAGTGTTATATTTAACTTACCAAGTGAGCATACCCCCAATTCCAAAGCCGATGACCACAGCAGGATTGCTTTCAGACACACCGAGGGCTATTAATAAAGACTTCAACTCTTCAACAGCCCTCGGTGGAGATAAGTCAATCCTATCTCCTGGTTCACTAGCTCCAGAACCCCTAAGGTCTAGGGTTATGACATGGTGACCAAGTTCAGCTAAACGCCTGACCACTGATGACCAGCTCGGAACCCACAGGTCTCCAGTGTCTGGTGCATCTCCAAGAATAAGCACTATTTGACCATTTTTTGGGCCAGTTTCAACATAATGATATTTTACACCCTAAAAAAAATTGATATGATTATTTAATATTATTAATTGTAATTATATTTTAACAATGATTAATAAAATAATCCTCAGTTGGTAACGATTTTTTTTAAACTTACCGACATTTTAAGAAACTTAATTATATATTATTTACTTTGAAAATATATTAATTTAAATAACATATATAATCTTGAATTATAAAACAATATATTTACTTACCATAATTTTAATATAACAGTGTATACCTATAGATGAATCTACGGTTAGTTCGACAGGTGGACAGTCCTTGGATATTTTTCTCCGGTGCCCTTTCCATAACCTTCGAACTGCAATTTGTATCATTTGCCATAAACCCACGAAAATACATTTTAATAATAAATCCACAGATTCCCACCCAGACACTACATCTAACACTTTCTTCCTTTTAACACCCATTTAAATTTATATTTTTTTAAATTAAAACAGTCTTTAGCCTCTCAGTGTACGCGATCTATAGTTTACGGCCCATTCTTATCAGTAATTATCAAAGTTGATTCGAATAAAACGGATATCGGCAAGATTATGCAGTTTGCAGAGTGGAAGTTGAACTGTCAACGTCAATATTGTAGATATGCTTGGATGTGTTCATTATTTTAATTTATTTATGTTTTAAGCATATATATTACAGATCAGCAAAAAACAAATAATCAATTATATATAGACTTGTTTTTATTGCTATAGATGTTCATAAAAAAGCAAAATTACAAATACGAATGAAAGTAGAATGATACGCAATTGGCAAAATTGTGACACACTAAAGTGTGTAGTTGTGTACCACCATGAAAGTTAAATAAAAATTATCGTAATATGCACTTGGTTATTAAGCATGTATTAATTATTGTAATAACAACATATTCAAATGTGTGCAGGATATAATAAAAATACACTTCATAATATTAAAATAAATGTTTTATCTCAATAAAATATGTCTACTCTCAAGGATATGAAAACAAATTAAGGTTGCGAGACAGGGCACTCAAGGCGTAAGACCATAATGACAAACGTTGAAAGGGCAAGTCACGGTGGCTAACGATGGGCTAACGAGTGTCCAGTCACTAAAGTTTAAATCTGCTCAGTTGTTCAGTCAAACGCCTACGATAATGTAAAAGCAATAAGAATATTCCACTGTTGAAAAATTGCCTTGTGGATGACGAGGTGTTTTGTATCCAACGGAATTCACAATGCACTATGGCTGATTGCTGTTGCAGATTCTAGATGGCGTTACTTGTTTATTATGAGCGAAGTCATTTCGTTATAAACAAATGATTTAATAGGTAGAATAAAAGAGATTCAGTATTGTTTTTAAGTCTATTAGATTACGAGACATTTCAATATTTTTGTTAGTCTGTGACTTTTACAAGCCAATTATAATACTATTATAAACAACATATAGGGATACTGGTTACCCATTTTTGATTCTAACCAAGAATTAACTTCTATAGGGTGAATATACAAGACGCATAGATTCAAAACATATTACTGTATTTGAAATATTTTTCACGTATATTCAAATTTAATTGGACACAATAGAATTTGCGCATTTTTAACGGAGAAAAGGCAAAATCACGCAAACCGCAAATACGTGGGTACATAATACGATGGAACGGCGGTCCGACACGACCTAGTAACATTATTCATACATTAATAATTGACTGTGAAAAATGTATCTATTCATTCAAAAAATAAATTATAACTTATAATAAACATACAATCTTTTTATAAAATAGGGAGGCGGACGGGTCAATGGTCACTACCGCTCATAGTCATAAGCGCGTAAGCAATATTACCCATTCCTTACATCTGCACCAGCAATCTAGGAAATTAAGATGCTGACACTCTCCCTTCAGTCTCACAATAATACTAAGTATTTCTGTTGCGGTAGAATGTGTGATGAGTGGGCCTACCCAGATGAGTCCTACCGCCGAGTAATACGATATTATTTTTCGAAAAAGTCAACTGTACTAACTCGTTGTGTTTCTGCAATAGCTATTGCATATATTTATCTATTAATTGGATTTGAGGGTTAAGAAGGTATTTTTTATTACATATATGATAGGTGGGTAATAAGGCCTGTCCGTTAATAAGGCCTAAATAACAGAAATGGTATTTAAAATGATTGTATTCGCTCGAAGTCACCCTTGTAGGTAGTTAACTATCATAGATGTCGCTTCAAACTTGTGACTATGTGTTCGCTAGCTCTCTGCCACCAATGTGACGTTATTCATCGTGAGGAGCTGATGCGCGACTCGAATAATAAGAATTCGTCCGAATCAATCGTAAGTTTTTTTTTTTTCTATTATACTTATAGTATTATAAATATTTACCCTTTAGTTTTCTTTTATTCTTTGTTACTATGGACTTGAAGTTTAAAAAATGTACCATGAGTATAGTAATGATTTATTTAATCTTAATTTATTATTTATCATTATTATCAATTTATTATTATCAATTATTTATCATTTATTTTTATTTACATAGAACGATATGACACTAAAATATGAGAGAGGACACTGATTTCTGTAATACAGGTCTTTGAGCCTAGCTCAGAAATCAGGGACTTCATTATACTTTGTAACTTTTTGTGTGAATAAAGATTATTTATTATTATTATTATTATCTATACATGGTATCAGCGGGTATTAAGCCCTACCGAATTTATTCGTAGGCCTTATTACCCACCCTCCTTTTTTGTACAAACATTTACCTGTTTATTTCATTTGTTTTTAGAATGTTAGAAATGTAAACAAGTAATTATAAATTTTACGAAACAACGAGCTGGTTGGCGTGATTTGAAGATATTTGCCTTTCGCGCCGCAGGTTGTGGGTTCGACTTCCACCCAGGGCAAACATTTGTGTGCATGAATATGTCTGTTTGTCATGAGTCTGGTTGTAATTATCTATATAAGTATATATTTACAAAAGTAAAGTAGTATATGTAGTACATCAGTTGTTTGAATTCCATAGTACGAGCTCTGCTTAGTTTGGGATCAGATAGCCTTGTATGAGGAATGTCCCTATTATATTATATTATAACTGCGTGCTAATTGGTTTATTATTTCTTTTAGTAACTACAACCACGATGAAACGAGCATCGTGGTCTGAAAATGATTTAGCATTATGACTGATATCATGAGGAGTGCTTCGGCTTGTCACCAGTTGATACAGATGATTTTAAGTGCTCCGATGGCTGTTAACGAAAGATTTTTTGCATTATTCTCAAGGCTTTATGCATAATTAGTGTATCCTATTATTATTGATCTCATTTACCAAATTTACCGAGTATATTTTGATTATTTAGGTAGGTTAAAATTTTAGGCCTTATTACCCTACCATAGTATGGCCATACCATATAAGGCCTACTAACAAGGTTTTTAAAAATGTTTAATTTTGTTTTTGTTTACGGCAGGATTTGCCTTTTTTATTTGTTTATTTGTAGTAGTTAATCTACAACTTTATTAAGCATAAAAATTAGTTGACTTCGATTAACAGATTATGATTTATTTCAAATCTCCCTTAGGTAGGCCTTTATCCCCGCACCTACCTTACAACATATTTTTATGATAAAAGAGAACATTACTAGTTCCTTAGAAAATTATATTATTACATTATTAAAACGTATCTACGTCAAACTGTAAGTATGCATACATACATACATACATACTTACATACATATATATACATACATACATACATACATACATACATACATACATACATGCATCATTGGTCGAGATCTTGAATAATCTATGATACCATGGATTTACTTTGGATTCTCAAAAAAAATGGCGTTTTGAATATCTACGAAGTCGAAATTGGAACTTTGGAAGTAAAAATTAAAATGGTTATAACTAATTAAGAGTTAGACGGGTAAATTAATCAAGAGTTGTGTGTAGTGCGTAATATAGCAGAGCTATTTGCAAAACGCAGGGATATTTAAATTTAAGGTTTGATTATTTTTACTCCTTCGATTGGCATACAGTATAGGTTCGGACATAACCAAACCCCGAACCGAACGAACCCGTGCTGTAAGGTTATACTTTACAAGTGAATAAGCTTTATAATAAATTCTTCAACGATTGTCTAATCTAACATTAATCTAACATTAAATCTTACATCGACGATACAGGCTGGTACGAAACGACGCTCTTTGACACATAATAACGATGTATTTTTGTTAATAATATACAATTCAAACATACACAAATAAATCTGTAGCTCTAACAGATACAGATTAGAAACATAGAATAAATATACATATTTAAACTACAATGAAATAAGTAAATATGTTTTTTTTTCATATGAGATAAATAAATAACATAAATGAAAATCTTAAACGATAATCATATAATGTTTCTTCATATTCAACGTTCTCACGAAATAAGAGACCTTTATTATAGTAATATATTAAAGTGTACGAGTGTACCTTATATACCTACGATACAGATCTTTATCAAATCTTACTTGTACCAAGTGTTTTCAGAGAGTTGGAACGTGCCTCAGCATCACTAGACACTTCTATTCACGCTCCCTCGTAGATAAAAGGTAGAATGTAATCGGCTTTCAACCGATGTCGATCTTATATCTTACAATAAAAATTGAATAAACATTATATAATATGGACTAAATGTATATAATTCATGATATATAATAACTCTAATCAAAAAATTATCTTAGAATATAGTTTTATTTGTTAAATAAAGTCTTACTATAAATATTAGAATCTAAATGGACTCGAGTTTTTTTTATTACTATAAAAATTATAAGCTTTTTTATATAATTTATTTACAAAAATACATTAATTATTTGTTTATTTGTAGTAGTTAATCTACAACTTTATTAAGCATTAAAATTAGTGGATTTCGATTAACAGATTATGATTTATTTCAAATCTCCCTTGGGTAGGCCTTAATATATATTATAAGCCTAAGTTGCTTACTAATAATCAATTTAAAAGGTTTAGGCAGATCTGATGTCTTATATAATACAGATTAAAAAGAAAACAATTGAAATAAATAAACGATCATTCGTTTCGTAGATCGGATTTGGATCTTGATCTTAAAATAATTGAAAATCGTGGACAAAAATATTCAAAATGTCGCATATGCAATGTAAAGCTAGCGATATCTACCAGGAGTACATAAGCCCCGGGGGATTCGATTGTCATGTAAATGGCGCGACGGGGCGACACGGACACGACAGTCCACGCCCCATCGGCTTTCGTGAGATGATTAATAATCACGTGCGGGGACTCTGTGCTGGGTGATTGAAAGATGATTCTTTTTAAACTACTATTATGACTGGATTTCGGTCGTTCGTAAGTATTAATTTTCTTTTAACGAATATTTAAATATCTTTAATCTTATTCTACATAAAAATAAAAAAGTACTCTGTTGCTTATATTTTTTCAGCTGGCCATAGCTTAAAAAAACACGAAACATCAATAACTAAAGAGGCATTCTATCCAAAATTTTAAATGATATAAATGTGGGTTGTAACACCGCAAACCCACATACATCTGCATTCAACGCCATTGCCGCTTTTGACGCGTCTCACAAAATCATATTTGAAAGCGTTCGTTAATCTCATAAAAGCTTTGAATTTCAAACCGTAATGGAGATATTTATCAAATTATTCGATATAATGCGCCAGGTATGCGGTGTCGTGTTGCCGTCTATTTTGTAACGCGAAACTTGCCCGGTCGCATGGTACAAATTTTATTTGATCTCTATTTGTTAATTCAAAAATCGACTTTGTTGTATTATCTGTTGAACGTGATACAATTGCATTAAATCAATATCGTGTCGTGTCGTTTTTTTAAACCAAACTTATTTTGATTATTACTACCTACTTATAAATATTTTTTTGCGAAATTACATGTAAAAACTAAACTCCTTTTAGGTTTATTTAGGTACCTAGGAATATATAGTCGTTTAAAAAAGGAGTAGCACATAAATTTTACAACGAAAAAATTCCGCCACATGAATCTGAGCATATTCAAAAAAGAAAAAATCCACCAACTCAGTTTACTGACGGAGCGCGCTGGACAGTTGACTTTTTACTTTTTTTTCGGACGTGGCATTAGCATGCGCCCCGGCGACCGGTAACCACGTTACGTTACGACTGCATTACACGTAGGGCACAATAGAGGCCACTCGTTACCTACTTGACTGTGTAACTTCGTTTGTGCTCGTACCCTCGTCGGGTGGTGTACTATGGAGCGAAGAGGACTTTTATGAGCGCACTTTATTAACTTTCATTTTGCATGACGGTTTATAGCTTATTTAACTTCATATTTCATATGAAACGTTTTCAAATATGAGTAGTTTTATAATACTATATATTGATTGTTCGGATTCTTGATGCGTTGAGTTTTTATCTTGATTTTCTCATTCAATAATTTTAAAGAAATTGTTGAATGCTTATATTTAATTCAAACCAAGAAGTTTCAATAATGAACAAGTGAATCATGATTGATGTATGATGAGTATTTTTTTAGTTGACATTTCTAAGCTATTACTGTATTTTTGTTTATAATTAACGTGGGTATTAAATAGAACATCTTGCTATTTCTTGCAAACAATATTTCATTTAATAATAATTACTTCCTTAATATATATCTTTTAGAAATAAAAAATACAGCAATAAAACATTTTTTTCTAACTATTAGTTAGTTAAGGTATTTATAACATTAATTATTATTTTATCGATAGTTTCTTTAATAAAACGATAGAAACAACTTTATTTTGTTTCAAATTAATATACTTTATCTAATATTTCAATAAGAGTTTTAATCTTCATATAGGTCCATACATATATTTCAAGATGTCATTCTTGTTAATATTATATTTTTTACATATAATATCTATAAATAACGTCCAATTTCCTCCGATGTCAAACCCAAAATTTTGATTTCAACCGAGAGGGTGCGTCACGCGTAGCGAGAGCTCGCAATACCTATTATCGCGCCCCTACGAAAAGATTCATTTAAAATGTTATTTTACACCCAGCCTCTATGTACTTCTTTTGTGACGACGCTATTATGTGAAAATGAAATTGTAATAAATTACAAAAAGCTTTTAGTAGGATTTTGAACTTTGTGCCTTTGGCAATGCAAAAAAAATGTTGTCTATAACAATTATGGCGGTTGATACGTCGCCATTTTGTTCAATTTTAGGGTGCATTGCATGTGATTGTTATTAAGTCACATTATTAAGTTACATTAAAAGCTAACAATGAAAAAAAAATGTTTTAGAATTATAAACTCTTGTAATAAAAATAACAATATTAGAGCTTATTTATTCTATATCCTTTTTTTACAATACGTACTTTTAGTTAATAAAAACAAATGTAGAAATAATTTTGTAAACTAAGTTCCTTCCATTTATTTTAGTATTACTTTTTTTAGTATTTTCAATGAAAGGCGATATAGTGATGGATCTCTATCGTGGACATTATTTAACCAGTTATTTTCCCTCGAATTGGATCAAATCATTAGTCTAACGTTTCTTTGTACTATGCTTGATTTTGCCTTTTGGTCTCGATAATTTCTTTGATTCTGGTCCACACCATTTCGGTTTGTAACTTCAAACTGATATAAAAAATATTTAAAATAAAAAGTTTGTAAATAAGTGTAATGGAATAAAAATATTATATAAGAACCGTCAAATTCATATTAATTTAATGATTTTAAATTGTAACACCAAATGAAATAAATTTAGTTAGTTAAATATTTATCATATTTCTAAAATAATATAGACTACATAGTATGTGGCGAACAAAGTAAATTATACGTTTTAGTTTTTTTGTCTCATAACTACTGAACATAAAAAATACCGGGAAAATATGAGCATTTTCACATTTCGGTAGTTACGCTCGTCCGTTCGGAGCCGTAACGAAGTCAATTTGCGAGTCAGTAATGAAGTGCGGAGTACGGACCAACTTCACTTCGTCCGGCAATTAATTCGCTCCATTTTTATCATTACGAATATTGTATCAGAATATATCTAATTAAATTGAATTGTTAATTATCCTTTCGAGTGTTAGAAATGATTGAGATATACTTAAAGATTATACTTTTAATTAGTCATAGATCTTCCTTTTTGTACATACTTCGTTTAACCGATTTCTTCAAAACTGTTTTTTATTTTCTAATTTTAAGATTTTTTTATGAATTTTAAAATATTACCTCTGAAATCATGTTTTTCTAGATACCGAGAATTGGGAAATTATATGCAAAATCGTTTTTTTTAAATAACAATAAAATTTCGCTATCCATTATAAATACAACTATAAAAAAGAGTTAGACTCGTAGAGAAATAAAAATTATACATACTTAAATAATTAATAAGTCTCAACCTTCAATAATATAATATTTTTGAAACGAAAAAAGTATCAAATGTCAACTTGCAACAACGTTATAATCGACTTATATACCAAATATCTTTAGAATCCTGCTGTGATTGAGTAACAAAAATCCCAATTTATTTATTTATTTATAATATTAGTAAGATCATTTAAAAATAAACAAGATACAATATTTTCATGAACAATAAATATATTAAACCTAATCTTTAAAATTTGAAAATCTCGTCAAAATTCGTAATAAACCAACATCTCGTGACAATATGAAGCAGATGCACGATGACGGGCAGGTGCCCGTCTCAAGAGTGGCTTCGTTAAGCTCAAAACTGCAGACAATTATACCGAGTCGAGTAGGTACCCAAGTGTCTCGGTGCGCTAAACTTATGCACTCCTTTTTACGTTGCCTGTACAGTAATTATGTGTTTTAAGCATTATGAAATTGAATGGGCGTATTGTTGTAATTGATTACTAATATTATCACAACATGGTCCTGAATATTCTTGGTTAAGGTCTTGATAACGTAATTGTAAAGATGCATATGAAACGAATTATTACATGTGTAAGAATTATATTTATTTAAAATTTAATTGTTATAGTGTGTTAAAACCTATTAAAAATCCTTAAAAATTGAACATTTTAAATATTCCAAACCATATTCCATATTTCAATTCCAACATACTTACTTTTACTGTAATTTTTTAACAGTTAGATATAGAGTTTTTTTAGCCTTTATATATTATTATTTGCAAATGGGCCACCTGGTGGTAAATTGTTATTACCGTAGTCTATGGTGCTGGTGTCTATGGAATAGACATCAGGACTTGAGAAATATTAATCATCGCCAATGCGCTATCAACCTTGGGAACAAAGTTACTACTTATCCCACTGGGCTTAAAACTTAATTTACCTAAGTACATCATACTTGTAGTACTCATACTGTTATTGCTTATGAAAATGTGTTACATAGTTTAGACCTTACTTTTCACGTTATGTGCAATTCAAATAGAATTAAATTAAAATGTAATTATACAAATGATAACACTTGATGCGTTAAGCATTAACTGTTAATGGATAGGACTGACTGTGCCTGTTTTGAATTTTAATCTAATATTATTGAATGGTCAGTTACCGAGTTTTATAATTAAACTTAAGTGATATGTAGTAGAGACACGAAATAAATAAAAAGAGATGTCTATATTAAACTCGCTGTAATCATCTCTTTCATATTAAATATGATGTCAGATATTCCGAATGGTCAATAGTGTGACGTTACTGCCTGGACAATATTCCATTGTCTGTGGTCACGTACGTCTTTTATTATCTGTATTCTTTTTAGTCTACATTCAATGGACGCTGTCAAAGCAAACGGATGCTGTGTGTTTTTACAACTGGACCATTTGATTGCGTCGAGATGACGCATTGAATATTTAATTGGGGTACTCGGGAAAAATTGTTTGTTAAGAGACTATTGTATAATATTTTACTATTAACATGACTCGATATTTTTAAAAGACTACGCGTTGAGATAATATTTATTTTGGAGTGATATTATTAACTATTTATTTTACTTTTGCATAATAACATTACCATATAAAAAAATATAGTTGACATTTAAATAAATTCAAATAAAAAAAAATCTTAAATACAAAAATTTAAAGTTCCATTGAGTTCTTTATCGATGTCTTGAAGCATATAATTGACTTTAAGTACTGAAAAAAGTAGCTTAGCGGCTGTTTAATTAAACACTGATTTCGCTCTCTCTGCCATTATTGATTTGACATACGAAAGAAGAAGACAGCATTATGTAATTAATCGCCCGCTAAACATCTTTTGTAATTAAGGCCGAATGTGTTTACATTTAGGTCTAAATTTTATGCTAATGATTCCCAATCCGCGGTCCGCTACCATTACTATTCTGTAACTTTATAATTGATGTATCTTAAAGTAAAGTTTTCGTTTTTCAATTGTGTTATACGTACAAATAAATTTAAAATTAAATAATGAACACCTAGTTTACCCTTGTTGAAACAAAACAATTGATAGATGTTCATATAACAATAGAATGAAGAAATATTTTATTCAAGCTTATAGAATTATTAATCTGTTTTTTTCAACGTACCTGCGTGAGAAACTAAAGAAGTTGCTTTTATAATTTACTTATAACAGATTTCAATGTCGGAAGGAGTGAAAATAAAAAAGTAGCTTTTAATATGAAAAAAAAGCCTATCGCATGTCGGCGAAGTTGTTCAGAATTTGAGTAGTATAATAAAAATAAATTGATATAAATAGTTAAGTGGAATAGTATTGTTTTATTGATATAAATATACTTTTACTAATCAAGAATTGTATATAGCGCATATGTAATATAGTAGAGCTATGTATTAGCAAATCACTCGTAATATGTAAATCTTAGATTTGTTTATATTTACTCGTCTTGAAAATAAAATATAATACATATACATGCATACATAGGTAGGAATGATAACCTGAACTATGATTTGAACTTATATAATATTGATTATGTTTAATATAATATTTATTAACGACAATAGCCTTATTCACGTGGGTGTATGTAGGTAATACCGGGGCGGGGTCGCTACCAGCCAATCCTGCAACTGACACCACATTTCTTCTCAAAATAATACAATCTAAAATAAACTCTAATAATGTACAACAACGTTGAAAATCCCACTACAGTTTAAGCGACCTTTGTAACCGATACCCCTAGTTCTTCCATCATGATACAGAGGAAAATAAACTCTTTATTTCAAGAGTTAGGACATATATTTGTTGTGATAGGATCTGTAATTGATACGATTGGACTCAATTGCTGTTAGTATTAGATGGTATATGTATGTTTTATGTGCTGTGACATAGATCCTGTGTAAAATTATATACCACAGATAAAATACAGTTGTGACAGTTGTGTTTTTATTTGACAGTTATTTTTTTTAATGATATTTTTTCGACTCAGAGAAATAATATGTTCTTTTTTTGAATATAGATTAGGTAATTTAAATGTTAAATGCGTTCAAGGTAAAATTTGTTAATTTTTTTTTTATACAAATATCATGAATACGTAGATTATTAGTAATATTACGTACATTCAATCTTAATTTTTTCTAATTGTTTTATACATTGTATTATAGTTAAAATATGTTATATGTTTACACACATAATCATATTATAAATACTATCTATATATAAATTTATACATGTATATATAAAACATTATCGTAAGCAATATTTTGAAGTAACGTAACAATCGCGAACATTTTTCATCAACCTTAAACAAATCAACAAAAAACGTAGAAAGGACATGGCGCACCTGACGCCGGAAGTCATTAGTAAATAGATGGACACACAACGGTCGATAACGCCCCACTCTCCCTTAAATTACTTGCAACAATATCACATTGAAAACTGGGGAAAAAATTCTAACCCTTATCCTGCCAGCGTAGAGTCCAAAATACACCAATAAAAATAATCATCATGCATTGATAAAATTGCTGGTTAGTATTAAAAAAGGACTGACGACACCCCTATTGAACTGTATCTATTGTTACGATCTCCCCGAGATGGCTTTTGAGTATTCAAAATGTCTACGATAAGGATTTTTTTTGTCGTCTAATATTTGGCTTAGACTAAGTAATTTCCGGTAAAAGTTATACGTTTCCCTAAATATTTTAATCTTTCTTTGAGTCGGGTGGTATTATTATGAGACAAAAATCTTTATTTCATACAATGGATATACATCTCTAGATAAAGTACTGTGGTCTGCAATATTCGAGACATTATTTATGAGCAAACGAAAAACTCAATTTGGCTTATAATTTTCCAAGATAATATATAATTGGTAATTAAATAAAAAAAATAATGAATGCAATGTGAAGGCAATAGAATGATGGATTATGCATTTTCATTTCTACTACCCATTAATTATTCTGCTAAAGTATATTATAGTCTTACGTTTGTTTCTAATGAAATTCTTTTAATGAAAGAGTGGAATGCGAGAGTGATTCCTACTGTTAAAGGAATGCTTCAGTCTTGTCTTGTAAAATGTTAAGTTACTGAAATTATCTATTTACATTTTAATGATTTTTAAAGTTTTGAATGATATAACAATCTCACAGACTTTCTGAATAAATTTATTATTCCATCAAAACACCATATTATGTCGGAGAACGCCGTAGGCCTTTTAATTCGAGTAGACGTTAACAATAGACGTGACAGTTAACCCTTTGTATGCAGTGTGCCTCTTAGGCCCGCGTCAAATTTTCGCGGGGGTTTCAACCCGTTCCCGCTTATTAACTTACCAAAACCAACAATCGTGATTAAATCGCGCGTGAACTAATAAAATAATAAGACTCGTTCGCTGTCTAACTTTGTTTTCGTTTTGGGTTACATACGTCTTCGATAAGTGCTGAATTGGTACTGCAAAAAGTAATATTAGTTAAAATATTACATTACGCAACATTTAAAAAAATATATCCCATAATATGTTTTTTTTTTTATAGCATACCTTATGAATGAATAATTGAATTAAAAATATACATATAATGATTATTATTTGGGTTTTGAGACATTGGGTCCATGGTCGTCCGATACAAAAAGAATCATAAAAGACATTTCTAAGAAACTGGTCCACACTTCTGGTGACCCAAGAGCTGGCGCTTATTTAGCCCAAAGGCTGAGTCTAGCGGTCCAGAGAGGCAATAGTGCCAGCGTCTTGGGTAGAATGCCACAGGACAAACTTATAGACGGCGTGTTCTTTCTTTAAATTTGTATGTGTATTTTTTTAATTTTGTATTTTATAAAAATATCTATACATATAATTTAAATAAAAATAAATACTTATATAATGATTAGTAAACTTATAGTAAAAATATGCACTAAATTTGTATATTAATATGAATCATAAAGTTTTTACCTAAATACCATCTGGCTTCACGTTCAACACTAACTCTTGAGCTATCATCATAGGAGTAGATTCTAGTATACGTAGGAGTAGTGATGAGTATAATTTAATTAAATATATTTTAAATTTAATAACTCAAATTCAAGTTTTTCTTAAATTTTACAACGTATATTTTCCTGAATAGTGCTAATTTTTTTTTAAATACTTTCGGGGTGTTTTATTTTATTTTAGTAGTTATGTCATATATAATAATTAAAAATAACAAAAAATAAGTGTCTTATATAAAATAATAAAAACATTTTTTTCATTTCAATAAAATAGTCACAATTTACATTGAATTAAAACCTAGCCAGCTGAAATCCATGTAAGCCTCTCTCAAATATCAGGAGCCCGGGGAGGGGGGCATAAATTTCATTACAATTAGCTGTCGCAGTGTATGAATAATTCAACGACGGGGCCGCAGCGACCCGCGCAAACATCGAAGGGTTCACCAGATGACCAGTTTCGGGGCCTGTTTGCTAGAATTACTCCACCGGTAATTTGGACCGTTCATTAGCATTGACGAGTTTAGATTTGCGCAAGCAAATATAATTAATTCGTGAAATCGTTACTGTTAAGCGAACGTTTTGTGTTCAATTACAATGTTAATGGTACAGCGCTGGTTTAGGCTCATTTTGTATTTCTATTTACGTTATCTATCATTTAGGTAATTAGTTTCAATGCTACGAATTATGCTGTACTCTTGTTAAGGTCAAATGTTGCAATTTATTTGAGTTATATTTTTTATGTATCTAAAAGGAAATAATAATAAATGGATAAAAATGTTCTTTAATTCCGAGCACACTAATGTAAAGCTTATGGTATATATTGTTATGGCTTATTTTTTCCTGATTCTTTCTTTAAATTAGATCATTTGTCTTAACATTATTTATCTGCGTCATTGTTTCCAAAAAGAATGCACGTCATAGATAAGCTTTATAAATAATAATTACGTTTAATAATAATAAACAAAGACTTTATAAATAGCTGCATTGATTTGTATTATTTAAATATGAATGTAAATGTAAAGAGATATAATTATTTCTGCTTAACGTATTTTTCATTGGAGGAAGACAAAAAACTGACATAAACGGTGCAGTCATTACCGATACAAGCTATTTTTCTATGAACAAACTCGAACGTAACTCGACGTACATATCATATCATATTACATTAAAACAAAACATATCACATACATACATTTTTTTATTTTAACATAGTAGGCGGTCTGGCAAATGAGCCAAGCAATGGTAAGTGGTCCATAGACGGTGTAAGAAATATTAACCATCCCTTACATCACCAGTGCTCTACCAATCTTGAGAACTAATATGTTATTTCTCTTGTGCCTTTAGTTACACTGGGTCACCCATTAAAACCGGCACACAACAGTAACAAGTATTGCCAATTGACGGTAGAATACGTGAAGAGTGGGTAACTGTTCCGTTATAAAGCCTTATATCCACAAAGCCCTGCCTCCACGCCTAAATAAAATAACATATTTCACGATTGGGCTGAGGATTAATCGTTAAACTTGTTACTTAAAGAAATGCTTTAATGATGTAACTACGTAAAAACTCTTCTCAGTTTATTTTTAGTAATCACAACTCAATATTCGGTACCACATTCCGAATGTTTATATTTACGTCAGTGACGTGTCGACAACGCGTTCAGTTCATTTCAAATGACAGTGACTTTAGACATGCGATCACCTCCCGACCTCGCTGATTAAGTTTCAGTTGATGTGTGTCACAAATGAGACGTGATAGCGGTTATTTAAATAATCTAAATGAATGATACACACAATGACACACACAAATATTCAATAAGAAATAGCCACAAGTGATGTTCACTTTTTTTTTTATAGAATAGGAAGGCGGACGAGCATATGGGCCACCTGATGGTAAGTGGTCACCAAACGCCCTTAGACATTGGCATTGTAAGAAATGTTAACCATCGCTTATATTGTCAACGCCACCAACCTTGGGATCTAAGATTTTATGTCCCTTGTGCCTGTAATTACACTGGCTCATTCACCCTTTAAACCGGAACACAACAATACCAAGTACTGCTGTTTTGCGGTAGAATATCTGATGAGTGGGTGTTACCTACCCAGACGAGCTTGCACAAAGCCCTACCACCAGTAACAAAGCCCTACCATCAGTAGTTTTGAATGTTGTCAACTCAATCAACTGTATCTTGAAGACAGTTTGTGACTGCTGTCTGTTTCCCTTGTAAGTTGGTATTAGTTTACAATATTGATCATTAAAAAAGTGATATATTAATAAGAGAACATTTTAATATTAGATATATAATTTTGAAAAGTTTAGAAGTTTTTTGGTTCAACAATACGTATGTATTATTATGCTATTAAACAAATTAATGTTTTATAAAAAAGAAAGACCGTTTTTTATTTTATTATAATAACCATTAAATAATTATATTAAGGAATTTGTAAGTACAGAACTAATAAAGACTAGGCGATATTGATATTAACTGAATAAAGATTTTTGAATTAATTAATTAACCGCTTCATTTTGAAACTTACGGTCTATATTTCAGTGCGCCATGTTCTGACAAGTGCCAACTGGCGGCGGCGCCGGCACATCCGCTTTTATCTGTAACATAATGCCGATTTACACTTACCTATCAAGAAAATCAATGCAGCTCCTTAAATAGATACGGTTTTAATATGCGTATGGATAACGCATTTTCAAGTTTTCATTTTTACCGTAACCGTACTGTAACAGGCTGTGAATGTCCCACTGCTGGGCTAACGGCCTCCTCTCCCTTTTTGAGGAGAAGGTTTGGAGCTTATTCCACTACGCTGCTCCAACGCGGGGTGGTAGAATACACATGTGGCAGAGTTTCAGTGAAATTAGACACATGCAGGTTTCCTCACGATGTTTTCCTTCACTGTAAAGCACGAGATGAATTATAATCACAAATTAAGCGCATGAAAATTCAGTGGTGCTTGCCCGGGCTTGAACCCACGATCATCGGTTAAGATTCACCCGTTCTTACCACTGGGCCATTAATTTTTACACAACAAAATAAAATTACTCAAACCGAATAAACAATTTTAAACATCAAAGTTATTTTCAAGATAAATTGTTGCATAAAGATAAATATGACATTATAATTAGTCATTACTAAGTATCAAATGATAAAAGGATATTTTTTAGACATGGTTTGGCATGGTTGATAGATACTGTCCTTTCACGTCGATCGTGGTGGGTTCGATTTCCACCCAGGACAGACATTTGAGTGATGTTCTGAGTCTCTATTCTGAGTCTGGGTGTAATTATCTACATAAGTATGTATTTACAAAAGAAAAGTAGTATATGTAGTATATCAGTTGTCTGGTTTTCATAGTACAAGCTCTGCTTAATTTGGAATCAGATGGCCGTGTGTGAATAATGTCCCAGGATATTTATTTATTATTTATAAAAATTCAAACAAAATGATGGTTATATAAAATAGGCCTAATCAATGAGATATTTTATGTACAGTTAGCTGTCTCTATTTACAATGAAAACATTCGCCCCAGTCAACGATATTTGCGAGTGAATAACTAAATATTTTTCTCCATTACAAGTTGAGCCTAAACTAACACAGATACACTTCCTCTATACCACAAAAACGATGCAAAAACTTCTAAAGTATAGCGTTACGGTATCCATTTAAATGTTTTCATAATTCAAAGTTCCCATGCGCCGGCGCCAATTTTTTTTTAAATTGATTTTGGAGTATTTATTCCATGGTCTTTTCTAAAACGAAATTATATTTAAGGATTTCTTTATTCATTTATAATTATTCTTAATCGACTTGGCAAGGATTTTTGAATGCTTACATACTCAAGTTAGGTAATATCTAAAATCTGTTTCTACATTACAACCAGATAGCATAGATACTCGTATTGCAGCGGTTTAGTTTCAAGAGCGAGTGAGTTAATATTATTAAAGGAACAAGGGACATAGCATCACACATCCCTTGATTGGCGATTCATACAAAGTTTAAGTGACGTTTTATATTATTTACAGTTTCAATTTCTTTTGACAGAGTTGGTTAACCATCAGCTGGCCCATTAGCTCGTCAGTATTCCTATTATGGTTTTCAAAAACAGAACAATTAATTGAATACAAACCATGTTTAATACATCAAGAACCAGCGTGAGTTAAATTATTAAACTTCATTAGAATTATAGTAATTAAGTTAAAGTCGACAAATGTATCGCTGTTGGGCAAATGTCTGTCCTGTTAAGGAGAAATATATGGAGCGTGTAGTTCTCATTAATCGGAGTATTATAATTTTTTATTAATTATTCATACCGCAGTGCTGTAGGTAACTTCAGTCTTGCATGTGTTTCTTTATAAGCGAATACAAGATTAAAAAGTGTAAGGACTTTAGCAGAAACTTTTGTGTGACTAAGTGTATGTTCCGAGATGGTTCAGTGGTCGCGGGTTCAAACCCAGGCATGTTCCACTGGATTTACATATATTTGATTTGTTTTTTAGTCACGTCTTTGGCGGTGAAGGGAGGCATCGTGAGGAAACCTACATTCACCAATAGGAGAGAAGGCCCAGCAGTGGGACATTTAGCTGGGCTTAGACATTGGCTATATAAGAAGTATTAACCATTATTTACATCGCCAATGCGCCACCAACCTTGGAAACGAAGATATTACGTCCTTTGTGTCTATAGTTACACTGGCTTACTTATTCTTCAAACCGGAACGCAACAATACTATGTATTGCTGTTTGACGATAGAATATGTGATGATTGGGTGGTACCTACTCAGCTGGGTTCGCACAAAGCTCTACCACCTAGGATAGAACATGAATGATATGTGGATAGAATTGTTAATATATTTAATTTCAAGAGTGGAAGGAAGTAACTATTGATTTTCTTTGCCGGTTCTTATCGGTAGAATCTATAATACATTTCGAAGCAGTATTAGCTTTACATAGAATTTAATCTTGTTAAAAGCTACCTTTTACGTTGATTTCAGTTTAAATAATTTATTTAAAACTAATCTTCATCCAAAAAACTATAAGGTATTCATTTATAACGGTTAAACTTTGCTCTCCCCCCGATAGAGTCATCATGACGTCGTCAAGTTTGCACTCGCAAAAAAGTTAATCTGTATTTAATTAAAAGGAAGTGATGGAATGAAGTCATATCGTGTAATTACATATTTGACGGGGAGGTTAATGACTGCGCGCTACGCACCTGCCATTGAAAAGTCCAATTTAAAGCAATTCGTGTGTATTACAATAACAAACAAATGTATCTTTGTATCTATCTACATATATGTCATTATGTAGAAAATAAAAAAAATAAGTTTATTAATTTGTTAACACCAACAAGTAGAACAATTAATATCTGTACTAATTTTCTGGTGGTAGAGCTTTGTGTAAGCTCGTCTGGGTAGATACCACCCACTCATCAGATATTCTACCGCAAAACAGCAGCACTTGGTATTGTTGTGTTCCGGTTTGAAGGGTGAGTGAGCCAGTGTAATTACAGGCACAAGGGACATAAAATCTTAGGTCCCAAGGTTGGTGGGGCATTGGCGATGTAAGCGATGGTTCACATTTCGTACAGTACCAATGTCCAAGGGCGTTTGGTGACCACTTACCATCAGGTGGCCCATATGCTCGTCCGCCTTTCTGTTCTATAAATAATAATAATAATAATATTATAAATACGAGAGCTGATGCAGCTCTGTCTGTCTGTCATGCTTTCACGGCTAAACCACTGAACTAATTTTTATGAAATCTGGTATAAAGCATACTTGAACCCTAAGGAAGGACATAGGCTAATATTTTAAGACAAACACATACCTCAGCCCCGACAAACGCAAGCGAAGTCGCCGGTGAAAATTAGTACACGATAAATAAAAAATCAATATCATTAATTACTCTCATTGCCTCTACCGGTGACAGGAGGGCTGGTTCATTTTTCAGCCAGAGGATCGGAATTGCGTTTTAAAAGGGAAATGCTGCTAGCATTCTTGCCACCATTCCACGCGGTCACGTTTTGTACAGTAGCTATTTTTAATTTTTATTTGTATATATTTAAAGTTTCAATCCAAATAATTCTGTAATACCCAATAAATGTCATAAAAATATTTAGTAGTAATTACAGGTGCTAGTAAATGTACGTAAATGACATGAAAATTCGCCAACATCGTAAAAAAAGTAGTGACATATTATAAAATTGACAATAACATTAAGATAATAAGATAATATTTTTAAATACATTTTTGTCAATAGATTAAAAACAAGTTAAATAAATTAAAATATTTTTTAAGATTTCGTTTTATGGTTTTGCGTCTCAGTGCGCTGGAATGTTATTTATGCTCATATTAATTTATGATATGTATAAATAACCGGCTTGAATAAAATGAACATATATCAACATATTGTATGTTTTTATTAATACTCTAATAAGACTATGTCCGTAGGGGTTCTTTTCTACCAATTGATAATGGTATGCAATGTCGTCAATTACGTATGACAATAACAATTTTTTCCATTCACGCGAGATACATTTTAAAAGTTATTATTTTCGTAAATTAGTATTCGTACCTAGACTTCATTATAAAAGTTTCCATAAATGATAAAAATAAAAACTAACTAACAGAGTAATAATGTCCAGAACGATTTCGGACACGGCGGCCAATCTCAAGAGAGATTAACCAACTACGCAGGAGATATTATAGTCCACAAGTGCACAAACACAGGTGCACTCTCTATACCCTAATTCTCATAATCCGATGGGATGGCAATCCGACACGACCGGAAAGATTTCAGGCGCAGGACCAACGGCTTTACGTGCTTTCCGAGGCACGGGGGTATTATACAGAATATTGTGCAATCTAATGTGAGTACAGTACAAGCGGTGGTGGTGGTGGTTTACTGGTGGTAGAGCTTTGTGCAAGCTCGTCTGGGTAGGTACCACCCACTCATCAGATATTCTACCGCAAAACAGCAGTACTTGGTATTGTTGTGTTCCGGTTCGAAGGGTGAGTGAGCCAGTGTAATTACAGGCATAAGGGACATAACATCTTAGTTCCCAAGGTTGGTGGCGCATTGGCGATGTAACCATTAGGTGGCCCATATGCTCGTCCACCTTCCTATTCTATAAAAAAAAAGCAGCATAGCATCTTATTTCCAAAGGTCGATGCAGTATTTGCGATGTATGACGTGCATGTCGTTTACAGCGCCGATGTCGTTGAGCGAAGGTGACCGCTTCCCACTGCCCAATTTGACAGGCAGTCTACTTTTTTAAATAAAAAAAAACGTAGCTTCAAAATCGAAATTTCACGATAACAATTTTAATTGCCTTTAATCCGCTTTAACAATTTATGCAACACTAATTACATATGTTTGTACTAATTATAAATATAAATTTAAGCACTATTTCATGAACGTGTTAATTTATGGTCGCACGTATCTTCAACTGTCTTTTTGATATATTTTTTATTGGGAACGTAAGAAACAGATAGGCATCATGCAAAAAAATGCAATAATAATTTAATTGTATTTAATTAACACAGGTAATGTGGAAGAGAGCAACTACATAGTTTCTATTCGGTTCTTCCCGATCATTCACCATTCATAATTCATTCATCATTCACTCATCATTCACATTCCGAACCGGTTGTAAGTCTCAATTCAATTAAACGATCTAAAATGACGATTCGTGTTCTTATTAGTATACTTGAATAAATTATTATTATTGATTACATAATTTAATTATAAACTTAGCAACGTCACATTTTTAATAACTGTATATGGCTAACGGATGCGTACAATCGTTAAAATTCATAATAATGAACGCATATGGCTTCATTATGCCACCCAAGTGTTTTATATATACATATATTATGTGCTTGTAAATGTCACATTTCATATTAAAGTTTAACGTATCTTAAAAAAAGAAAACAACGTTAGAAGATATTTAAAGTTCTTTGGGAATAACGTTTGAGCTCGTAACGTTTGAGGGAAACGGTTCTACCGTTTTGAGACCACTTCCAGTGGGATAATTAACTCGTAGAAGAAGTCCATCAGTGCCTCTCGCTGTCAATAGCACTTAAAACACTCGATAATAAGAGGTCACCAACGATGGCTGTCAGGGTATGCTGCTGTGGCTCCCAAGGGGAACGTTGGACATGTTTTATTTCTTTTCTAGTCATGATCCGATCAAGGACATCCAGACCAGCCTATCAATCCAGAATGCCACGAAGACCAATAACATCCCTTCAAGGAAGACAACTGGTACACAAAATTCCGTGCTGATGAAGAAGTGGTCTTTTCAGAACTCAGAAGAGTCCAGTTCAACTGACGTTATTAATAATCCTAAAATTCATATTGTGTAATAAACACAAGCAGGCTTTAGAAAAGGAACGCGGCTACCTACATACAAGCTGATGATAATTCAAAAAAAAAAAAACACAAGCTCAAGGTTAGCTTAATGTTTGTCATTACCGTCAACCTTAAATACCTAAAACAAGTTTTCACCTGTAGTAACTTCTGAAACAATGCTTAAATTAATTACTTACGTATACATACATATATATAGATATACAATGTAATGTGTTATGTATACAATGTACAGCGGATAAAACTTAATTACACGATAGGTATATTTATAGTATTAGATTAGGCAGTCTTTCTCAAATATTTTTCAACTATTTGGAGAAATGGATGTCCATTGCAAAAATAAGTCCTCTGCTGCTGAGTAAGATGCCTTATTTATTACTAGACATATGATTATATAAATGATAAAAAGCGTGAAGTTACTATTTAATGATTTCCATAATTGCATATATTTAATTGTATTTGATTGGGGTCTGTAATTAAAAGGATGAAAAAGGGAGACTACTGAGTTTTTGCCGGTTCTTTTCGGTAGAATCTACATTCCTAAGCGGTGGTAGCTATACATTTAATAAAATTCTGTAATATGATAATTCAAAAGCCCTTATAAGCCTACTTTAATAAAGAATTATTTGATTTGATAATACAAATTGTATTATTTTTATAAAATGCCTCTTTCAATTGTAATTTGTATATATATCATATTTTCATTTAAAACGTTTTGTGTTTGTGTAATTAACTGTTAAGTGGTGAAAAAAATTGCACGTTTCTCATAGTTTTCCATGAACCACATATAAAGAACCACTCGTATATAAGTTATAACTCCCGATTCATATGAGCTAAGACTAATTTTATCGTCAATTGAATGTACGGTCATTCACTCATCTAAACATTACCTAATCTTTAAGCAATGGAATATCATAACATTTCCACTATATTGTATTCCTTATGTATAATTCTTGTACATAAATCGGTTATTAATAACTCGGCTCATCGCTCACACTTATATGGACTGGTAGTGGGAAGTTCATATTTGATTGTAGAGAACGTAATGGACAGTTTGCACGAACAATAATTGATAATGAGCATAGCCCTGATATTGTTAGTATTTATAAATTCATGAACTTAAAATTTATGATATGTAATAGGTTATTGATTGTGTATTTTTTAATGCAAAAAGAAAGCTTAAATAGCCCAGTGGATAGATCATTGGATATCAACCGGAAGCATCAAATCAGGGCATCACTGAGTTATCGTGTACTTAATTCTTGCATGTATCCAACCCGCATGAAGCAACTTACTAAAAAACCTTCTTTTTAAGGAGAGCGGGGGCCTGTGCTTAGCAGTGGGACATTGAGGGGGGACATTTCTAATTATGAGCTTTTTTTATCAACCAGACTGGATTGGGGTCCAAGTTAAGTTGTAAATCTTGATCCGTGCAGTGACGGAGAAAGAATACATTTCACTGCCCCTTTCCCATGGGTGTCGTAAGAGGCGACTAAGGGATATCATCTGGTGGTAGGATGATAAACATCCGCCTGGCTTGTTACCACCGTACGCATGGTGAAAATCTCGTGAAGTGGCTTGCAGCCGCGTTTCGAGGTCAGCCAGCGTACAGCCAGTGCCCGAGCGAGCATTGCCGCGATGGGTGTTGGTCCAGTGGAGACGGCGGCTGAACCAATGCCGGGGGAAACACGCCTCCACACTTTGCCCATCCCTATCGTGGCAATACGTCGCTCGCTTCACGTCTCTTTACGAGGCGTGAAGAGGCATCTTGCGGGCCGGCAAGGCGAGGGCGGCTAGTGCAGAATCTTCTTCCAGACTGTACTGGCCGTCCTCGCGTTTGGACTCTACTACCACTTAATATCAGGTGGAGTAGAGTCATTTGCCCACCCGGCAAATATAAAAAAAAAAAAAAAAAAAAAATATTAATGCTGTGTAAATCTTAATAACTTTTTTTCACCCAGAAGATCGGAATTTCAATGAAAACATGATGGTTGAATTCTTGTCAGGGTACCACGAGGTCACGATCTGTACAGTAATATTTATATACTATATTATATTAATTACAGCTTCTAGGCAAGCATCATCATGTTTGGTTATGGTTAAGCGTAAGTATATAGACAATTAAAAAAATATTTACTTCTTAATTTTCATTATCATCAACTATCACCATTAAGTAAAATGTTTTAAGTCATAATCAAGTCACAAGTCACAGATGTCAAGTCTAAATATTGGTTACGAAGGGTCAAAACGATCACTATGTGTAAACGGTTTTTGTCCGTATTTTTGTTTTGTTTTCTTCAATGTTGAGTAGTTTTGTTTGCGAGGACTGTTTGTTCGAAGGCGCCTCCGCCGGGAAACGAATATTGTTTTAAAATCGATCCCGTAACTCGAGCTGGTTCATATTTACTCAGTTTTAAAGACACGTTGACATGTTTCCATGTCAGGGCTGGCAATTATAGACATTGTTCCGTAGTTCCTTTTTGTATACGATAAATTGTTACCCGGTTACAAAAGTACTTTTATTGGCGGTTTATCTATTCTTTAGTGCTATCCCTTCGCTAATAATTATAATTATAATATAATTAATTTATGCTGTCACTCATGAAATAGGTGAGATGGTAAAGTGGCTAAAACTACTGTGGGTTCTTATGTGCTCAAAATTCCTTTCGTCATCACAATGGATAACGTTGAATCAAAAACCTGCATGTATATGAGTTCTGCCACATGTGTACCCACAAACCCACCATGGAGCAGCTTGATCTCATAAGCTCCAAACCTCTTCAAGAGGAGCGGAGGCCTTTGGTCAGCAGTGAGAGACATATGCCGTTACATTTTTTATTTTATTGTAGAGATAAAGTGGGAAGATCAGAGGGTTAAGAATTATATGTCTGTGATTTAACAATGGGTAATAATGGTATACGGTCAATAATTTAAAAAAAACCATCTCAGTATAATTTGATCCTTACAAGACGAGTTATATTTTTTTTTAATTTTGAGGACACATGTATATGTCGTTCTTCAACTTTTATTTATTTCTTCTATTTTGACAACCCTAACCAATAATAAAGGAACGCGATATGAGTAGTTGTTTAAAAACATCTCGAGTACAAACACTCAGACATCGTCATCTCCACATGTCTGCCTTCAATTTCGCTTCGATTTAAAAAAAAATATACTACATAATTTCCATTGCTTTTTCTCCAGAGAAAAGTAAAATAAAAATACATTAGTGTGTACAATACATATACACTGAGAGACTTATATTTACTCCAAAATCGTAAATGTCAATTTTTTTATGCGTGTGGGGCAAACTTACAAGGTCACCTGATGGGAAATGAGTACCACCACCCATTGGCATCTGCAACACTGGAGGGAATGCAGATGCGGAGCCGGTTTTTAAAAATGTACAATATTTGTTAATCTTGGTATTTAAAAAAAAGTTTTCACTTGTAACGGCTAGATTAGAAAAAAAGTAAAAATTAAGGACCCTACAGCGTCCCCCCTAAAATATAAAAATAATAACAGTGTATTTTTTTATCTGTTAGTTATTTGTTATTATTACGAAACGAACTTCTTAAGGAGATCTAAGCATGGCAATGTCATTGCGTATGTGTACAATATTATATTAAAGTAGTGGTAATCGAGATGGCTCAGTGGTAACACGTAAATCTTAACGGATGATTGTGTGTTCAAACCCAGGAAAGTACCACTAAATTTGCAGGTACTTCATTTGGGTTCATAATTTTACTAAAAACAGCGGTTTCTATTCAAGATAGATGCCAATATATATAAACTTAAAAAGTTCCATTTAATCTAAATACAAAAATTGAGCCAAATCGTTAGAGCCGCTTCCGAGATACGCGCAATATATATGCATATGTTTACAATAATTGCTCATTTAATATAATCACATAAGAATATCATTAAAAACGTGAAGATTGATAACTATAGGTTATTACATCTCATCACTATTACGAGTATTACAACTTGCCTTGTAGTTGATCTGTAAAAACTACGGTCGTGCTATTACGACAACAAAAACAGAAGTCGTCGGGAAACCAATCAAAAGGCGCCGCGGTCGAGATCAGAAACGCCGACTCGCGACAATTACTCCCCTGTACGCGAGGAAACTCATTTTCCAAAGACGCGAGGACTTATTACACTAATGCAAACTTAAAAATACACTACACTTAAATCATATGAACTTTATAATCATATTTATAAGGCTTACGATCGCGTGGCAGAAGTAAATCAATCGATTAAAACAAATTGCAACTCCACACAGAAACATATCTGATAGTTCATTTGTAAATATTTGTTACACGGACCTATGTGTTTTATTGCATTGTGATTAGGCATGTTTTCGTATGAATGTTGAATTATGAGAGTAATTTTAAACTTGTAACATAATCCGCGCCGCGAATCGCACGTCAATCATCTCGCGATTGAGCACTGACAAAGGAAAAATCCCTTTTAGATCGCAAAATACCTCGCGACTGATCAAAGTGTTCGTTTGTCACCTTCTACTAGCTCCCGTTGAGTTAATTTCTCTTTGACTGAAACTGAGTAGGTATGTTTTATATAAAAATCTGCCTGTAAAGAACATTTTACTCTCAATAAAATATATTTTAAGTATTGTTAGTTAATACAGCAATCACTAAATGGCGTTGGGTAGTTAGAGAATAGGTGTTTGGTAATCATAATAACTTAACAATATTCAGAGACTTATTAAGTTAAAGAAACAAATATTTAAAATCACATTTTGTATATGATCATTCATTATAACTAGAATATAATATATTATATAAGAAAACGTACAGCTGTAAACAAAAAAAACTAGACCTTTTTTTAAGGTTGCTTTAAGAAAGTTTTTGTTTTTGAAATAATTCAAGTTCACTTTTGGAGATTTTTTCATAATCAGACGATATACTTACTAACAAGAAACCCTTTATTGTATATATGAAGAAGAATTTGTATAAAATATTTTGTGAAAATGTATAAAGTTATGACTGAAAGAAAGTAATGATGGAATTATAGATATATATATATATATATATATATATATATATATATATATATATAAACAGTTTTTATACTAAGTAATTTTAAGCCTGGTGTAATAAAAATATTTAAACCAATATCGAAGACGTCGAAACCGAAATCATAAATAAAGAAGTATGCGATAATTATATCATTAATTCTTGAATTGCATATGTTTATAAATAAATAGGTTACTTCGCCGCTCGCGAGGCGCAGCGGCAAGTAAGCCCCTGCAAGCTAATTGATAAAACACGCCGGATACACCAAGTGTCACCGCCCGCCGTTCTGAATGCGTCCCCAAATGAGCATATAATACCAGCGGTGATTGCTCAATAAAATACCAAAGAAAAAGGCTAAAATAATGGCTCTATTGTGCAAAGGAAACGGAGCAAGGAAATAGTATTGTATAGTCTCAAAGGCGACCGATTTCTATGACGGTATTTCTGCGAAAGATGATCTGCAAATTTCGAGGTGAAATTAGTAGGAAGGTTTCTCGCTTCTTTGCCCATTGATTTGAGGGTTATCGCGTTTCGAGGACCGTACGAAGGGAAAGTGAATGGATTGCTTTCTGTTCACAACTTTTGAGCATCTAGACATTGAAATGTCGGCTCGGAAGGGTTAAGGGTCTCCTTCATACGGGCTTATGCGTCGTTATTATAACACTGTAACAGGCAACGTCCATTTAACATTTTTATAAGCAGCTAGCTAATCGCCCTGGCTTTACCCGGGTAGATAAGAAGAAAAATGTATTTTAGATAGGATTTGCATAAAATCCGTTCTTAGTTAGCGTCTACGTCCAAGAAGGAGTAATTCAAGTCAATCGGGAGGATAGTTTAGGAGATCTCGTGGTGAGTGGTATTTCGCTTATATATATAACTGTCGTGTTTTTTGTCGAAGATTTTAAGGAATATTTCGGAGTCTGTAAGTTGGAAGTGTATATACTCCCGTGCCTCTGAAAGCACGTAAAACCATTGGTCCTGCGCCTGACTCGTGACTCTTTTGGGTCGTGACGGATTGCCGTTCCATGGGACTATAATATCGAGGGTATATACTGTGCAATGTATATTGTGCTCTAATATGCGTTGGCTAATCTCTCTTTAGATTGGCCGCCGTGGCCGAAATCAGGAGAACTATCCTCCTGGTCATGTGCTATTCCATGTATTATAATTTCTCCTACGTAGAAGGACAATCTTCGAGATTTGCCGTGATGGCTTAGATTCAGTTCGGATATATTGTCCTATATTGCAAAAATCTAATTTACATGTGAATATTAGAAAAACTAGTACAGACTGATTTTATTATAAAAGTTAAAAAAATCTAATATTGCATATTCTTTGTATTGATATCACATTTCGTTTTTATCTTGTTTATTAATTTATCCTATTACATTAATCTATGATAATTCGGCAGCAGTACATTGATACTACCCTACCCGCGGGGTTGAATAACTTGCTAAGTATAGCGTCGGCGCACGTGGCCCGTCATCAGGCGCCTTTGTGTGACGGCGTCGTGGCTAACGGGGCTTTAGATCGAGTTTAGCGAATAGCGAATATCGTTAACTAATCGCTTTCTATTATCGGGTAATTATACAAGTAGTCTACTGCTGCTAATTAAAAAACGATTTCAAATACAGATGTAAAAAACCAATCTAGGGCCTAGGACAAAGGGCAGGGCTTTATGCAGGCCGTGAACGAATGTCCAGATCAGCGGTACTCAACCTGTGGCCCAGACGACTTTTAAACGATTTTTAATTTCAAAGGTTTTTATTTACACTTAAATAATTTAAATTAAACAAGTACTTGTGGCCCGGATACAGTGTTTGAAACGTCATGAAATAATAAAAAAAATGTTAAAATATGCTTTAAATCCGTTTATAGTTGTTTAGTTTAATTTGTAACAACCTCTAAGAAATCATTATCTAAATAATTTTGTTTGCGGCCCGCGACACCATGATTAGCACGCATTTGTGGCCCTATAAAAATTCGATTATATTTCTTCAGTTGTTTTAGACTGTTGAAAACTTATATCAGAGCATTGAGCATACAATAAAACCCATACAATTTCGATAGCTTACTTAGTTATTATAAGTTAAGTCAATTATTACCTATTCATTATTTATAATTATTATAGTTTAGTATATTTATAATTTAAGTGAAATTAGTCCTGGGATCTCTGTTCACTAATTTGCTTAGATCAACTTGCAATATCGCTAGACTTAATATAAAGTAACGTTGCTAATAAATATTCGATACAAAATATAAATATAAAATTTCGATCGTTGCGAAATTCGCTAAGGTCCATTTATCGCGCGCCGTTCCCCGCCAGGCGCGGTATAATTGTCAAATTAGCGAGGTGCCGTGATCAAAGGATTCGGCGATTTGTTGCTTTTGATAATGTGATAAGTTACGCGCACCATTACATTGGGGGAGTTCGAATGGGTAAAATGGGTAGCGAGGAAGTGACGCGCTGGAAGAGACTTTTAAATTACTGAAATGAATCAAGTTTTTTTTCATTAAGTATGTATATTTTAAGACAATATATTTATACTTCTAACAATTAAACTACGTGTACAGTCTTATATCGTACACATATTTAAGAATGTACGTAACGTAAGGTACGTTGATTTAAGAATCGAATAAATAAAAAAACTCGTACTATAGATGATAGACAGAGCAAACACGCATCGAGGGGGGCATGATTCCAAAGCACCAAAAAGTTGTTGTCGCCGTAGTTATTGTATCAATAAATACAAAACAAAATCTGTTGGATGATAAAGGCTACAAAAATATCAATTTTTTCTCTTTTTTATAAGAACAAATTCATTTCTAAGTTTACCGATGATACTATGAAATTTCAGAAAGTGATGTGCGACATTAACTGTAATCATTATAAAATTAAGGGATAAACGCATTAAAATAGCGTCTCACTATAAGACATTATCAATTATAATATAATTACTGTGATAAAAACCTCTTACGCTTAAATTTAAAAAAAATTAACATTCTAACATTTACTAGGAAACTGAGGCCAATATTATTTGATTATAAATTGCAGAATACCTGTCTGATTAGAGTTTCCGAGATTAAAGATTTGGGTGTTTACTTAGACCAGAAGCTAACTTTTACCTATCATATGAATTATATAATAGCTAAAGCGTATCAAATGCTGGGATTTATTCTTAGATTGACTAAGGAATTTAAAAATTGCTTTACCTTAATTCTACTTTTCAATGCTTATGTTAGATCTATCTTGGAATATTGCTCTACAGTTTGGAACCCTTATTATAAAACGTATGTAAACAAAATAGAAAAAATTCAGTCAAAATTTTTGAAACATTTGCGATTTAGAGGTGGCCTTTCTGATAATACTGACAATAATAATATCTCGGGTATCATTCCGTTAAATATGCGTAGAAGTATAAGAGACCAAATATTTTTATACAAAATTGTTCATAACATTGTTGATTCTAAGAGTCTCTTTAATAATATACTTTTTAAATGTCCTCGCCTTAACTCGAGAAACCAAACTTTATTTTTTGTACCCCTTTGTAACTGTGACATTTCAAAGAATATGTTCTTGTTACGTGCATGTAAAAGTTATAACAAACATTGTACAGAATTAGATATATTTAACTCAAAAATTAGCGAATTTAAATTTAGTTTACGTCATATATTTAAATTATAGCAGTTTCACTTGCATCTTGTGCTTTCTGTTTTTGTTTTTATTTTTAATATAATATGTCATTTGTTTGTATTAATTTTTAGTGGAAACTTGATTGATTTATGTTTTTCTTATATTTGTTTTTTTACTATTAAGTGTAATTATAATTGTTTGTTTCCCAAATAAATAAATAAATAAATATTTCACGAGTGAGATAAAAAAATAGTTCTTACAGAATATCACTGCAAGTCTCAATTGTGAGTAAATTAAATTAATTGTTCTATTTACAGTACAAAATGATGAATGAATATCAATAATTTAGTTTTAAAAATTAACTCGTACTTTAGTTTCGCAATGATAATATAACGGATAAAATTAAATTGTTAAAGTTCGTGCTACTTCGCCATACATATATAAAATAAACATAAAACCCTATGAAAAACATTTATTTAAACCAAAAAGAGTGAAATAAAGAAGAATTAATGTTGAATAGATGATGAGTATTATCAATATGGTTCCATGAATGTGTTGTCCAGATGGTCTACATTCATGGTAGCATATTATTGCATAATTATAAATATATATATATATATATATATATATATATATATATATATATGTATTCCAAATTTCAGGTTCATTGATAGGTCACAACTGATATAAAATTCAGTTGTAAGATTCGATCAAATACTAATAAATAAATTCAACAAAAGCTTGTAAAAAAGTCAATATTCATAGCGACAGTCATAGGATTGCTATGGTATTCGGAACTCATATGATATCAGACGCAACTGCGTTGCAACGTGCCCTTTAGGGTAGTTTGCGTTATGAATATTTTATTGCAATATTCCAATAACTACAATATTAATATATAAAATATTTATAATTTTTTGCTAAGTATGTTTAACTATAGTTTAGTTATTATACGCTAATGGAATTAATAATTATATTTTTACTATACTAGTTATCCGTCCCGTCTTCGCACGGGTAGAATAAGGGTGTATATAAAACGTTTATATAATAATACATAATATACCCTTATGGTTTACGCTACGCATGCGAGTAAAACTCTCAGTTGGCATGACTTTTTTGACATTTCATCAATCGTCGTCATATTCCAGCAAATTTGCACAAAACTTTAATTAATTATACATCGAAACCTTCCTCATGAATCACAATGGTCATTAGTGAAAACCGAGTGAAAATTCATTCTGTGATTTTTGAGTTTATCGCGGACAAACAGACAGACGCAGCGGGAGGACGTTGTTTTATAATATATAGTGATTAAAATATTTACTCCTTAATATATTGTGTCAGTTTTATAATACTGTACGTACACCTTTTAACAAGAATTGTATTTTCTAGTATTTCAATATTCAATATAAGGCTCGTTCAATGCATATTCTTCATAATCGTTTTAATTTTTTACACGCGTTATGCCTCTTGACATCACACGTGCAGTATTTGATCGTGAATGTTAATTGCACTTTAACGATACTTTTTTCCGTAAAAAATTTGTATTATACACGTATAAGTTTATATGTTTATAAAATGTACAATATTGGGAAAATGTATTGCATTTCTTCTTTGATAGAATCGGATAGAGCCTTCAGGACTATTACATTCTTAAATTAAATATTTGAATAACAGTTTAAATCGTACTTTTGTTTCTTATAACTTCAATATCCTTTTTTTTTAAGTTTATCAACAGTTACTATTTGTTTTTTTTTTATAAAATAGGAAGGTGAACAAGCCTATGGGCCACGTGATGGTAAGTGGTCACCAAACGCTCTTAGACATTGGCACTGTAAGAAATGTTAACCATTGCTAACCTAAGATTTTATGTCCCTTATGCCTGTAGTTACACTGGCTCACTCACCCTTCAAACCGGAACACAACAATACCAAGTACTGCTGTTTTGCGGTAGAATATCTGATGATTGGGTGGTACCTACCCAGACGAGCTTGCACAAGCCCTACCACCAGTGGTACCACCATTTAAATTATATATTTATTTAATGTTCTTTAAATACCTTTGTCTTGATAACGTCACTCGATAATATGCTTTTATTTATTTATAACAAACCAAAGTAGAAACAAGGCATATTATGGCAAAACTAAAAACATATTTGAAATAGAAATAAAACAGGTAACTTTTATAACTATAAAAAATATTAACCCGATTAAAATACATTTTCTGTCATTTCTTAGGCAACGTGTAATTTTTAAAATTTAGTAAAAATATTTAAAGTAAAGCTTAATGTAAGTAAATGCAATATAAATAAATAATATATTTCTCTTTACGCTAAAATTGCACCATAAAAAGTAAACATATACCTCTAAGTTTGATCCGTTCCGTTCCGTTCCGTTCACACGTCAGTAAGCAGTTCAAATAACAAGCCACAATAATTGATCCGTAACATATTAATGTTTATTTAATTAACGAAAAAACTCAACCGTTTCTCATCCATTCCGTAGCAGCCTTACAATTAGGTAACGATCCGCTTAGTAGCACTGCGGTAAATAAATATAAAATAAACAGTGAAACGGAAGCTTCTTAAATTGTTTTCTAAACATGCCGGTCGTTAGTATTTTGAGAAGTCAACGGTGATGGGACAACAATGAGCCGATGGCTACCGACGCGCGACGATTATTTCTTTTTATTGAAGAATGGTTTTATTTATTTGAGGCGTATTTCGTCCCATTATGAATGTATTCAGCTCTGACAGGCCTTAACGGAGATGAGCAGCAAGTTTCGTGGACTCGTATCATGTTTAGTTAACGATAACAGTTTGTATTTAGTGAAAGTTGGTTTGATGGTAATTTAATAATACAGGATTAAATCATTCGATTTTCTTAATTTTGATTCTCGTTGAATTATTAAACGTATAAAATTAAATAAGTAAATGTGAAGAAATTTACCGGTGGTAGGGCTTTGTGCAAGCTCGTCTGGGTAGGTACCACCCACTCATCAAATATTCTACCGCAAAACAACAGTTAATTACAGGAACAATAAAATCTTAGTTTCCAAGGTTGGTGGCGCATTGGCTATGTAAGCGATGGTTGATATTTCTTACAATGCCAATGTCTAAGGGCGTTGGTGACCACTTACCATCAGGTGGCCCTTATGCTCGTTCACCTTCCTATTTTATAAAATAATAATAATTGTGAAACAAGATTTCTGAGGATTTCAATGACATTAGTTGATGTTTCATGTTTAATCAAAGATTATTGTTAATTACTGATGTTGATGATGATTTACTGGCTGATTTCAGCCATGGTGGTCACTCAAGAAATATAAGCTAAGAAAATATTATAGTGCACAAGTATTAAAACAAGTATTCTATATTATCCCACTCAGAATTCGATGTGAAAGCAAGTCGTTCACTACCGAAATTTCAGTTGCAGTATCGTGTTTACTTACTTAAAAACTGTCAACTGGCGAACTCTGGTCTTCTTATTTGGAATATGTAACTTTACAAGATATACTAGACAACAGACACATATATAGTTAAAAAATGAATTGCTATAAATATTATAGTTCGACTAGCACCCCAAGTAACAACAGTTTTATATTATATTCGCTTTTCAATCGCTGTACTTGTTTAGTCGTATCCCCACTCGGTTCAGGTGTTGGGCAAATATTGATCAACCGTCGGCGGCTAATTGTCTGCGGAAGGCGAGCCTTGTTGAACCGGCACAATCACTCAATGGATTTACGACCTGTTTCGTTTAGATTGAAGGTTGATTGGTTGCTGCTCAATCTAAGGAAGTTTGCATATTTGTAGTTTTAATACTGGTTCAATTCTTATAATTATGGAAGGATTACAAAAAGCCAACACAGTTTTTTCTCAATCAATAAGAGAGAAGATTTTTTTTGGATTATGTTTAAAAAAAATTTAGATCTCTTTGATTCGTGAATCCTATTCCAATAAAAAAAAAGAAATACAGGATTTGACTTCTCCTATATTATAATTGAAAGAAGAGTTCTCTAACATCAACATCCAATAAGAGAAAGAGGCCTCCTTTCAACATTAGCTAACAATAAGTTTATATCATCAATTATATATCAAATCCTTAATTAAACATCACGTAAAATAGCTATAAGCACCTCTAAGAAGATTCGAGATATAATTTAAAATGTGCTCGGCCGGATTTGAAACTTCGAACTTTGGTTAGGTCCACGTATTCTATTGAGGACGTCACAGAAATATTTTTAATTTATTTTTCATTCTAGCTTTTATTATATAACTAATAAGTCAAATATATATAATTATTAATTATAAATATTTCTTATAACTCAATACTGCTTTATCAGCTGAAAATATACGAAAAAAGAATATGAAAACAAGTACAGATATGACCAATATCAATTAGAGATTATCTGCCTCGATAAGAAACTTGAAATCCCCGGTAGCGGACGGATTCACTGGAACTGTTCCAACCGGTTGTTTTTCATTTTTATAAACAAATAAATATTACACATATCTTTAATGGTGGTACCTCTTAGATCGCACTCTTATAGATAGGTAAGAAACCACTTATCACTTATTTTACAGCTAATATTTTGTATTGATTTAAAAGTGATTGAGTTAAAAAGAATTATTTTTTACTTTATTATTTATCATCAATCATGTAGTTAAGAATATTTAACAAACTAAACAGTTTTGTTCCGTGAACCTATTTTATATAAATTGGTATGAAACAAACCTGAACCCCAAGGCATGATATAGGCTGCATAGTTTTTAATTCCTATCACCTGCCCTTTAACCTAAACCCACAACACGGGGCCGAAGCTGCGGGCGAAAACTTGTACATTATAAATATATTAAACCGTGACAGGCTGATCATAAAAAGTTACCAATAATTTAAAATTTTCATTAAAAATATAAACGTATCTATTATATTGTCAGTTGCCTTGGTAGCTATAATCCAGTAATAAAGATTGACGCGACAGTGCTCCTCGTCCGCCAATAGCTGAGCATCCTCATTCCGGGACAGGATACCGGCAATCTGCAACCGCCCATCGGATCACTAATGGCTCTATAAATAGGCGTGTAGATATTACTGGTAATATGTAGATGGTGGGAAGAACTGACAAGTTTATTTTTTGTCATTTTTATAAGAATTTTTTTGGTAAAATAAGATTGGATAAAATATCAAAAACTACTTTAATCATTTTTAATTTAAACTGTACAGTAGATGTAGATAAATCTGCAAGATAATGTTCTCTGTTTAATAAATTTTATTTATTATTCATTCATTCACTTGTAATTCAATTAAATAATATTTTTTAAATCTTCATTATAAATTACAATATTAATTAGTTAATGAATCTTGAGATGAAAGAAGACTGATCTTGAAAATATTTGCGTATTTTACTTTAAAAGCTTTCATTTAATGTCACTTTGGTTGATTGGTTTTTATTTAATCTGTATCTATTCGAGCAGTTCGAATACATAATAGAAAAAGGTGTTGCTATAAAGAAAAACACGACACATATGGATTAATTATATTTCAAAACAACGACAAGATAACATCCGTATTGTGTCAAACTTAATTACAATGTTATTTAAAATATTTATTATTGTTCTGTTATAAAATAGTTTTACAAGCTATTATTTAACTTAAGAAGTGTTAAGTGTTCAGTGTGAGGGTTCGAATCTTGCAACTTTTAATTAATTTCTACCAAATCGATCCAGTTGAAATATGGCACAATGTTTTGTTGCTAGTGACAAAATAAAATGCTACACCAATATTTGTTACTTTTACTTCAGCCATGGAATAAGGGGTTCTTTTTAACCTTTAAATATTTAAAGGATATATATCTTTATTTTTCGAATATAATAAAAAGTTATAAAAGAACTACAGAAGTGTATGCCATATCTATGCAAAAGTAAAAAAAATCAAATATGTAAGTATGTATTATAAAACATTTTAATGAATAAAAGTTTTTATAAGAAACATAGTTTTTCTCTTGGACAGTCTCTAACCAATTTTGCCATGATGTGGTTCATTAAGATACCTACAATCAGGGATAAATATATAATTACATCATTAATCGCTACTTGAAATACTTTAATCAAATATTAAACAAATATCATATTAATTTAATAGCGTATATGTGAATATGAACAATTTAACGACATTTTAATGTTATTCTATAGAATTTAAAGTTGTAATTTAATAAATACCAGTAAGTTCAGCTTAAATCAATAATTGTGTTTGTTACAAAGAGCATCCAATCAACACGCGTATCGGAATGCTGTAAATATTTTAACAAGACGGGAAGTCAAATTATTTAAAAGAAAGAAAAAACAATTTAAGCTGACAGAAGCTCATTGAACAGCGAAACGTATTCAAATATCTGAAATTGTTGACAAATTAAGTTCCCTACCCGGACTTGAACTCCCTAACCACTTGAGAGCGCGACTCCAAAATTGTGTTAACGTCAAATTTATAATAACTCCCATTTTATTGAATTGAGTATCTTTTCGAAGGTATTAAGACACAAATTGCAATGACATTACGTTTCGAACCGGCATAGATTATGTTGTCTCAATATGCGAAGGGACGGGACGGAGATGTTCGTTTTACTAGTTACTCAATTAGGCCCTTTGTATTTGTTTATCTGAGTTTGTATAGCATCAGAGCGGGATGGAAATTGAATTTACAATGAGATAGAAAAGGAGAGGACATGCGAAGTAATTTGAGACAGTTCTTTTCACGGTTAATACGTTCCTATTTTGAATAGCAACACGAACTGGCGGGAAATGCATTTAAATTTTGTTCTTTTTTTTCTAATCGGTAATGGCCGCTGTAGATTTTCTTTGAGTCGTAAAGTAAAGCTAGTGGTAATGCAACAGTTAAACTATTAATTGGGTTTTTGGTTACTTTAATGTGTTATAAATAGTTTTTAAGATTTAAACGTTTATTTTATTACTTATTGAATCAATTTAGTTTTTGGGATATTTAATCTGTTCACACGAGTGGATTCTAGGCGACTTAAATTCAAAGCATTTGAATTATCTGAACAGACACAAAGAAACAAAAATATATTAATAAAAGTTGAACAAAAGACTTGTTGAAAAGACTGTAAACAAGAACTTTACCCAAAAGTAGTAAAAGCCAAAATGATAATATGATTCGACAAATAAAACTACATACTACTAACTACATAGCTTATTATTTACCTGACGTTTCTTGGAAGATTTAAGGAAGTGCTCGTTAAAACCCTTTGTAATGTACGTATTCGTCAAATAGTAAAAGCTATGCAATTTAAGAATTCCTCTCAATCCACCAAACGAAGATATATGAAAACGAAATTGAATATATCAATATAGAGTTCGTGCTTAATCGAGCAAAAAATACTAAAGCATATCGTTTGTATTCATCGTGCAATAGTAAAAGTTGCTCAGTTGTTAGCCCCTGAGCCGTGATTGAGCAAATACAAGGTGACTGCGATCGGCGACCGATGGCGCATAAAACATCGTATCAAACGAAACTGGATGGTTTTATACGGAAAACACCAATATTAAAAAAAATGCCCTTACGTGATGAAAATGATAGTTATTGAAAGAGTTTATAATAAAAGAAAACTAATAAATAAATATGGAGAATAATATAAACAAAAACATACAATTTTAAGGCGCCTCAATAGATGCTTAACATAAAATCATCCAAAATCAATGCAAACAATTTTCATGTAAATAAATGATTAATCTGATGAAAACTAGACGTAACCTAACGTATTAATATCTAAATAGATTTTCCTCACCTTTAAAATAAGACAAAAATAATTTTATCTTATTCCAAATTTTTAATGGTAATTAAACTTTGGATTTCGTAAATTAAATATTTTATTGTTATAAGTTAGATATTATAAAATCAAGTCCAAATAATAAACATAAGTGCTAATATTAATATACACAAACACAGTTGAGTCTATAATAAAAAAAAGTAAAATATCACGATGAATAAAATAAAGCATAAACGCATAACACTGTCATCATACGCACAACCCCTCGATAAGACCAGTTCCTCACGCAGGGCGCAGTAATGAACTCTTTTAAACTATGGAGACTCGACGGGGCTTGGCTGAATCCCTTTACGCTGTTGACTTTAAAATCATACGAGGGAAAAAGTTGTATTTGATTTGTCGAGTTGCAAATCTTAAAAATCGATACGTCATACTAATGCTGTAGGATGGATTTGAGACGTGTATCTTTTCGGATTAAAGAAAATAAATAATTCAACTGACAGGATATTTCAGTGTGATAACATATCGTTTTAAAATAGATATATCATATAGGATGTATACTATGTTACATATTGATTTAGTTGATATGTAAACATAGTGGATAATATATTTTTTTAATTTGCCGGGAGGGCAAATAACTCTAGTCCACCTGATGGTAAGTGGTAGTAGAGTCCAAACGCGACGACGGCCAGTACAGTCGGGAAGAATGTTCTGCACTAGCCACCCCCGCCTTGCCGGCCGCAAGCCTCTTCACGCCTCGTTTGAAGGAACTCGGATTGTAAGAGGTGGAGAACACTAGTTAGCTGGTAAATAAGAGTTTTAAAAAACGAATCCGACAAAGTTTCAAGCAACAGAAAATTAATAAAGGCCGACTAATGCACATGTTAAAACTGTGTAGCCGTGCTCAACGTATTCACCCAAACATGTTGTCACTATGATGTGTTACGTTAATGAATGGCGTCTCTCAAAGATTTTCCTTAATATCACCCGGACACTTAAGCCTATTATCCTATTTTCTAACGTCTTTGATTTGGACTGAATTTGATTTTTAAAATTTGTGGACAAATACCTGTAATGCTATGTACAGAAGCGAGGAGGACCGGAAGGGCGACACTTGAAATATTCCTTCGCTGATGCCAACGTACCGAACGGTAAGAACAGTTTGGGTTCAGAAATAATCATCTTAAGTGCCATCGATTTTACTGGTAAAATATGAAACTTCCAATTTGGGTTATCTCGTAGTTTTTTTTTAGATAAAACATTGTTTCTGTAAAGTACTATATGACATAATGCCCAAACCGTCGATATATAAATAGATAAATATATTTTTTTATTATTAGGAAATTACTTTATAAATAATGGTACTATAAGGTGAAATGTATTTTTATGCACTTTTAATGCCCAATGCTATTTTATTAGATATCCAATGTTTCAAAATCTATACCTTTGAGGGAGTAAATTTGAAAATTATCGGTTATATATGATTTAAATAAAAGAACTCGTTTGCTATAAATCTTCCAATATTTATATTTCATTTGCTGTTTTTATTACTACTTGCATACAATCATAGTAAAAAAAAAAACGTGGACGTCACAGAGGCAGTGTCCAGCTGATGAGACATATAAAAAATGATAGAATTGCCTTTCGAAATAAGTTATAATTAAAGATGCCTATAAAAAAACATGAAGTCAAATTTATTAAAAGCACATTTTCGTTATTAAAATAAATATATTTTTCTTTCTTTTTATGATAATATATCGTAACTAAGCATATTGTATACGTGGCGGAGAGTGGACATGACGGCAATGAAAACGTAAAAAAGGAAATTAACATACATAGCATAGACCTTTTATTTTACGAAAAAGGTCATATACCGATCTCTAATGCGGTATACTTCATAAACATGTATCAGAATTTCACCTGACACTACAGATTTTCTAAGACTGCTTAACTTGACCGCTGAGCAACGAAAGCGTCATAAAATGATTAGGAAAAAAATAAATTAATAAGCAATCATTGAATGTACTTAAATACACAATTAATAATAATCTTTAAGTATAAGACATTATGAATGCCATACATAATATTAATTTCCCACGTGAAATCCGCGCAGTAATTATTAAATTGAAACAAAATAAATGTTAACTCGAGAGCAAAGCGTTTACTTGACCCGAGTATCGGAGGGTTGTTTGCAAAATACAGTTTAATGGGGGCCCTTTGTCTTTGAGGGCCTTAAAGGCCCCTTGATTAGTCAAGGACTGTGGTGAATTATAAAATAGTTACTTACTGTTTCGGTGGGAAGTATTTGACTTGTAATTTTGACTTGTCAACGAGTGACGCTTAGTTTTGAGCGTTCTTTTGATTTATATTCATTAAGTGCGCTTAATTGTAACGCGATGGTTTGTTACTTCATACTTATAAGAACTATGTGGCGGTTATTTAAGGTTTAGAAATTAAATGTGTGAAAAAAAATTAATTGAATTTTGCAAGGTAGGTTCAATTTTTTTTTTAAATATTTCGTCATAGAATTGTGAGCATTATTTTTAATTAGTCTTTACATTAAAAGAAATAATGTATAGAAACAAAAGAATGTTTAAGCTTAAGATAATTGAAAGTATTATAATACCGTAGTAATTCTTAATTATTATTCAAATAATAATAATTGTTGATTGTCTAATTGCAATTGTTTTGCACACACCTTGCTTGTAAACGAATGCCTTGTGGAAAGTGGGATACAGTCTAAGATGGAGCGCGCTTGCCTAGAAGATACCTATTCACTCTAGACTTGAAGGTCCCACCATCCACATTGTAGGTGGTGGGGAAAACGAAAGTCGTGAGGGTATTCCAGACCTTGGCGGTGCGTATCAGAAACGAGGAAGCAAATCGTTTCGTACGTGTCTTAAATACTTAAATTTTCAGGGGAAGTCTGAAAGTAGCACCAATAGTTGAAAAGTTGAAGAATAATAGATTAGCTTAGTATGAGCATGTGATGAGGAGGGATGAAAGGCATATTACCAAAAGGGTGATAAATATGAATGTTGATGGATATAGGGGACGGGGGAGGCCGAAGAAAAAAGTGGATGGACTGCGTAAGAAAGGATATGTGTATGAAAGGTGTAAGTGCTGAGATGACGAGTGAGACGACCCCACGTAGTGGGATAAGGACAGGAAGAAGAAGAAGTCGCCTGGAATAAATTATTTATTTTTTCGAATCGATGATAGAATTTCACAGTGAATAAATAGAACGCTAAAAAAAATAGTTAATTAAATACCAAGTCTTTTTTTTTTGTAGTAAGTTCATTGTGACAAACCGGCAGCTGTTGTCACTTAAAGGAAATTAAAAAATGTTAAGTACTTTATGTGTGCATGATTACAAAACAGATTTAATTAAGCGATATTATACAATTTTTAAAAAGTTTTTCCATTTTGTTCTTTAGGTGTTGTGCCCTACATGGTGGCGTCACCAATGAACAGTGAGGTTTAGTGAGAGCTTTGTAGACATGTTTGGGTTACAAGAAACGTGATGAAACATAAAAAAAAAACTTATTATTACAGAGTACTTTAATTTTTTTATTTCCGTTATATGCAAAGGTGATTTTTTATGCGCTTTAATTTATTTAAATTATTACATTAAGCGACACTAGTCTGTACATTACGTTTAGATAGCATCTGTGTTGCCATACTATGCTTCATAAATCGCCACGCCACAGATCGTTATGTAAATAAGAGAAAATTAAATTGCATTCTTTGACTCTAAACTGGATATTTTGCACCTTTTTATTGCGTCTTTTAATAATTTGCATTAAAACGTTGGCATTAATGAAGACGACAAATATGGTATCGTATGATTTACACCCGGTTAAACTGATTGATGGCGATTCGAAAGTTAATAGAGCCGTTAAAACATACAACTGCATATTTACGTATAGGATGCAGCTTTCAACGTAAGTAAAAAGTGTTATTACAGTGTTGAGAAAGAATTAAATTCGAACTAACATTGTTGTGAAGTTAAACTAGTAAATACAGTCAGCTATGTTTTTTGTATTTTGATTTTTTTTATGATATTAGATTAAGCATCTGTTCCGAATATACATGACATTATTTATACTTATATAATTAAGGTTTTAATGTAAATAATTCTTTAATAAATTGTTAATTTATAAATTTAAATAATATTATCTTCTGGGCGAAAAATGAACTAAATGTCTCCAGTAGAGGCCATATGCTAAATTCTTGAACGAGGTGTTTTATATTTTTAAGACTAATAATTAGATGACACTTATGAATGTATTGGACCATTAAATAAAAAAAAAATCAAAACAAAATAAGAGTTATAATTTATTCGTTGTACGAGAAATAGATGAAATGCAATTTGAAATATAGTTTAAGGATAATAATATTGAGATATGAGTTAATGGAATCAAATTCAAGAATCAACCCCTAGAGTAACTGGATATCCAATCCCAACACAATTAGACGGTGTGCCCTGGATGGGCTGATAAATGTAATGTGTACCGCGCGCTCGCTGTAGTGAATTATTAAAGGAGCTGAAGCTGGGATTAACAAAGTGGGTTACGTGCATTCATTTATCATTTAAAAAAAAAAAAACTTCAAAATATACATAGATAGTTCATTCATTTTATTAAATATACTAAGATCATGTGTAATCAAAGTTTGAAATCTTTGATCTAAATATCTAATAATCTTGAAATTGAATCTCAGGCTTAAAAATTCAAATTTTCACATTCACATATTTATGTTTCAAGTTGTACCACATTATATGTTTATAACTGATCGTAAAACAAACAATTGTCTTCGTATTAACTGCGTCTGAGACATAGATTATGTCGTAAATCGAATCAGTAACAATCCCAAGGACATATTGTTTGACGATCCCCAAAGCAATCTTCAATCCGTTTGATTCTCGTCTCGGGGAGATTTATATATTTGTATGAATAAGTTTTTTCGACGTGAATTTTCGTGACGACGTGATGTATTTTGAAAAGTGATTAATTAAAAAATATTTTAAAATGCACTATTTCCATTTATTTATTTAAAAAAGAAAGCCGAGATTGCCTTGCCCGGGCAAGCACCACTGAATTTTCATGTGCTAAATTTGTTATTATAATTCATCTCGTGCTTGACGGTGAAGGAAAACATCTTGAGGAAACCTGCATGTGTCGAATTTCACTAAAATTCTGTCACATGTGTATCAGCATGGAGCAGCGTCAAGGAATAAGCTCTAAACCTTCTCTTTAAAAAGGGAGAGGAGGCCTTAGCCCAACAGTGGGACATTTACAGGCTGTTACTGTACGTTACTGTATTTCAAAACATTGAACTAAATGTATATATTTTTAAAAAAAGCTGTTCCCGTAAACATGTTTTGAATTAATGCAAATTTAATTTTTGAGGTATGCCCTCTATCTATATGAAAATTGCATTACAATATATGATGGTAATGGTGATCATAGTTTTAAAAACTGGGCTTTGTGTTTTGATGTTCGTTAGTGTGAACTGAGCCAAATGGTTAGAACACGTGAAACCAACAGAAGTTTGGAGCTTCAAATATAGGCAAGCCATACTGAATTCACCATCACTTAATTCGAGTTACTATTTATCTAACGCTTGGCGTTGGACAACATAATAAAGAAATCTGTATTTGTTGGATAAAACTTTGCAACATATCTATTGTCTACGAAACTTACTTTCATCCGATTAAGTTAAAACTTTGTACAAATTGTTTTTGTAAATTAAATTAAATAAAACGTTGCAATGTCGGTTTAGCTAGTATCTCGAATAGAGTATCAATTTTATAAGCGAGCATTAGTCTAATATATTTATTAAAACAAAACTAAATGCACTGTAACTTGTACCCCAGAATCGAAAGCATGATTCCAGCCCAATCTGTTGAATGGTTTAAAATTCAGTTTAAGATTACGCGTTTTTGAATTAGAATATTAACGGTTGAAATTAAATAAAAGCTGGTAAATTATTAACGGTTTATGGTTTAAATAGAGACCTTAGAATACATACAGTATTTTATAATAACGTTTGACAGAATGCGGATGCTTTGTTTTTGTTGTTTTAAAATAACATTCATCCTTATACGTCATGTTTTTCTATATAGTAACACCTTTTTCTCTTACGTATTAATTCGAACTATACGCTCGAATAGACACAGATAAAATAAAAATTATGAAGAATTAAAACCGTGAAAGAAATTCTACAAGTCGGAATACTGATGTGAATTATAGCAAATGTAATATAAAAACTATAGAATTTAATGACTAAATGGACCTTAACCGTACCAAACAAGAAGTAACATTAAATTCTAGTTTTGTTTGTCTAGTTTTGTTATATTTGTTTCATGTCAACGAACTTAAGACTTTTTTTTTTTAAATTTAAAATGTATATTTTATTTATCGGGATCACCAACAATGTCTATGTGCTCCTTCAACTACACAAAACATTCACCTTATATAACTAAGTTTTGCCATTATTAAAAATGAAATACAACCCTAAAATTTAAAACAACAATTTAAAAAAAGGAATATTTTCGATATATTTCTTGATAATTTAAATAAGTGATATCGGAATAATCATAATACATAAATAATGCTCTCTTCATTTTGGTTTTTATTTTATGTATTTTTTTTTAATATTTAGATCATACGATAAATAACTGTTCCGTTGAAATAATTCATTCTGCGCGAGTGGTTTTAGTAAAAATCAGAGTATCAAAAATGGAATAAGCAATGCCAGCTGGGGAGGCAGTTCCGGGGAGCGGAATAACGTGATAATGGAAGAGTCTATCAACATAGCAATTAAAATTAGTCATATTTTTGACGAAACTCGCGCCTAACGAAGTTTCCCGTGCCGTTGCACGCTGCCCGCGTTCTTTTGTTATTATTCCTTTTATTTTGAATAATTTTCATTGAATATGCAAATATTTTATTAATAACGTCTTCAATTTTACAGTTAATTTAAAAATATAAGATGAGTTTAATAAGTAACGAATGTAAATTTACCACCACCAATAATAGGGACATATGCCGAACGCTTGTGAGGCGAATAACATCTGCGCCGAACAATTCTTAATACATGGCGATGACGACCGGTCTGACACGACGAAGAAGAAGAAGAAAGGTTAAAAATATGTTTAGGCTAGTTAAGTTAAAATCTTACTAATATTATGTAGATAAAATACTAATTCACGTAAAGTAGATTCTTAAACATTATGATAGGCTTGAATTAATATATATATTATATTTAAATATTGTATACTCTATTGTATACTGCAAACATTATATCAGTCAATATTTTAATCAAAATCTATTCATCAGTTGTTAGTAATACTAAACTACTAAAAAATAATAAATTTCAATTTACAGTTGAGAGTTGAAATGTTTTGATAGAAATTCTTCCACGATTCATTTTCTCAAATAGTAAGCTCCGAAATGACGCAATTACGATGTAATTTTAATATTCTCATAACATATTTTGTAGTAGTAGATTATGTAACAATTTTGACCCGTTTTAAAACTAATGACCGCTTATTTTTGGCCGCGATGCATTGTTAAACGCTCGAGTACCTTGTTAAAGGTGTTACATGAGCATTTTGGCTGAATTCTAAAATGAAACTGATTTTAGCATTCGAAAAATTCGAAATTTCGTTTGTGAATTTGCTAGCGTAGGTCATATTTGAAAAAGCTTACGCTTCGCTTGTTTTGTCGACATTTGAATGAAATGAGATAAAATGAAAAATGCTAAGTTTTTGGCTTAAATACCACGTTAATTATCAATTTTACTGTTTCATTTCAAGTGTGAATTACAAATAAATACAACTTTGTTGTAAATAGAACCTATCATTTTGTTACATTATATAACTGATGATAATAACTGATGATCATATATACTTGTATGATAAAAAGCTTGTCGCGAGATTTGCCTGTCTTTTCTTCTTATTGCTTTGCTTCTGGATATTTTCTTATAAAATTATATAAAGCAGATTGAACATGCATAAGGCGATATCGTTCACAAGCAAAATTGATAAATAACTAAATACAAAATACCTAATATATTTGTATTAATAAAATCTAATCAAATAGACTTTTACAAGTACTTTTGAATCGTCAAAATAAAACAACAATCTTATATAAGACAAATCATTTCCCGTTCCATCGTTCCCGTTCCCGTTCCTATCGTGTAATATTTTATATAGACATTGAAAAATTAGATATTTAGACAAGTTGTTCTTTTTCCATTCCATATCAAATCCCTCCACAACGTATCAAAGACTTACAGACTACACTTAAGAAAGAGTTAGACTTACAACTTAAGAAAGAGTTTATATACAAGTACATCCTTGTTACACCTATCATATACCTATTTATATGGTTGCGGTTATAACACAAAAACACCGAGTTCTATTGATTTTTCTCCGTCTGACACACAAAGTATGTCAAAGCAGACTTGTAACAGAGTCACGAGCCTCGGGCTACGTTGTACCCGGCTCATCTTGTTACGTCCCCTATTGTTGGGTTTATCACATCAGGGCATATAATGACGAAGCTTATTGCGGGACGAACTGCTTTAATCGTATTGAGAATTAATTTATTCGGGTATTTCGGGGGTATTATGCGCATATATTATTGATATTTCCGATGAAGATAATGTATAAAAAATAGTGGAATTAACGTCGTCCAAAATAGAAATCCGGGTAAATTAAGATTGTATATTTTTAAGTAGTAATTTAAATAAACAGAATGTCTCTATATATTGAAATCTTAATCATTATATGTCAAGTCTGTTTAATTCTGGCCAGAACTGATAGCATAATGTATTGTGAAGTTAAAGACAAGATTCGTACCTTATTCCACGGGCATGGAATGGAAGAAATTGATTATAGGAGAATAAACTCCTAACTTACATTTACGATGGTAATTTCTAAAATAGCCATCGAATCTATGGTAAGGTTCTTCATCGAAACGCATAGAATTACATTAAATGAATTATACTGACTTGGATTGACTACTCTTCGGATTGACGTTTATATAATCTGCTTGGCAATGTCTACTCTGCTTGTCTCTATTTCACTAGCATTTAAAATGTTTAGTCTTGCCAAGCAGCTTATATGCTTCAAACAAATATATAAGCTTAATATATATTTCTCTTTGCGATGAAACTGTGTTTATTAAATTATTTTTTTAATATATGTTTTTTGTTGTAATTACAACCCCTCCAAGAAAGCCGTGGCCGTTATTAATCATCTGATAAACTTAAAGTCTATCATAAAACATAATTAATTTGTAACGAGAACATAGATATTATGATTAACCGCAGTAGCTTTACAGTTCAAAAATCGAGTTAGCGACGTTTTCAGGAAGGAGTCGACACAGAGACGCTTTGAGATATAATTATTGTCCTCAGGCGTAGATGCTATTTAAACGTCCGTAATAACGTCTGGTTCACAAAGGACTCATTTACGTGATAGTCGACGATATTTGGGTCGTGAATAATGACTTTCTGTAACGTCGCTTAAATTGAAAACTGAGGTTCTTGTCACATCGACTCGAAAGCGGGAATTTGTCTGAACTATTTGTAAGGAATAGTGGTTGAATAGTGGTAGGGGGGATCACTTCAAATACCTGAAGACCATCATTCGAATTTGGGTTTGGCTTAAATATTATTGTCTGCCAGTGTAACAGGCACAAGGGACATAGCATCTTATTGCGTCCATTACACGTTAGGCCAGCGTGGTGAGCTTATGCATTGGGCCGACGTGGGCAAGTCGTATACCACGCACAATGCGATGAAAACAATCAAATTTGTTCATAAGCAAAAAAAGCATCATATTTGCCTGATGAGTAAAAAAAGGCTATTTTAGGATCTCTATCTTTATTTTATGTAGTCGGCTAAATATAGCTAATATTATAATAATAATGTTACTAGACATGTTAACACATTCTCAAAGTTAAATACACTTTATGTATTAAGAGTATTAGAGCAACAATTAAGTAGTTAAACTGTTAAAGGAACAAGTTATGTTCTGTGAAATGCCATAAGCTAGAAGGTTAGAGCTAAATAAAAATTTCTGAGAAAAAAAAACGAATTCAAATAAATTTAATACGAGTTCAACTAAAAAGCAAGTGACTGTAAAGTAATTATATATTTTATTGAAATGACAAGACGATAGATAATTAAAAAAAGAATGGTAATAATCGTGTAATACAAATGAAGTACTTATTTAAACAATTACAGTATTATGCAGTAGTTTACAAACGTTTTTTTTTTTAACAAACAACAGGGCGGTATTTATTGTCTTTAGATTTAAAAGGAAGTATAATTATATATTTTATATGGAGTTCTAATGAGAAAATTAGTTGAAACTTCGCTGTATTGCAAAAAGTTGCGGTATTTACGGTTTTTTTTCGTTCCACACTCTACATGTAAATAACATTTACCAGACGATTCTGAACGATGATGGTCGGTTTAAAAGGTATTTCTCAAATTGTTAATCCATTTAGTTCTACATAATAACCGTTAATACCCGACACGCGTTGCTCCTTTAATTAGTTTTCTTTCAATTATCCACTAGCCACTAGCTTTGCCGCCCTCGTAAGCTCATATACAGGTCATTTCCTGTGAAATTGCCGTTTTATGAAGAAAAAAAAATATTTTTAATAATAACTATATTTTTAGTTAATAGAACCATTGGTCATTTTTATTGATACACATTTGTCATTTTCATGGAAGTTTATTGATTTCTATAGCAGAGGGCTCTAGAAATCCTAGGGACCTGCTCAGATTTTTCCCCTATAAAATGTTATTCAAATGACGTAAACAATTTTTTTTATTATGTTATAGGTACGGCATATCGGTCCACCTGGCTGGAGGGCGCCCTACGCTGCGTTGATCGGGCACCGACTGGATGGGGAAGGCGGAGGACAGGGCGCTTTGGCGCACCTTGGGAGAGGCCTATGTTCAGCAGTGGGCAATGATTGGCTGTTGATGATGATGATGACGGAATATCACGGACGGGCAAATGGGCCACCTGATGTTAAGTGGTCATCACCGCCCCTAGACATTGGCGATGAGAGAAGTATTAACCATTCCTTACATCTCGAAGATATTATGTCCCTTGTTCCTGTAGTTACACTGGCTCACTCATGTCATTAATATATTTATATCAGTAGCTCATTTATATGATTAATTACTTATAAAGAATTTAAGTAAAATTAAGCTTAGACCGTTGTGATATTGGATGTGCATATCTTTTTTAAATGGCGTTTCTACAACTCGATCTAAATTAAATTCACATTAAGCGGATTTAGGTTATCGATTATTTGATTATTATTTCAAAACGACTGTCTTTATGTTGTATCAAATGTATTACAGGTACATTTGGGACGACATAAATAAATTGTAACATTAAAATATACATTGCATTTTAAATTACTAAAAGATTAAGCAATAAAGATAATCTAAAATAATTTATAGTTAGCCACGTTTATTAAAATTTGACACATTTTTCTTAGTGGTCACACTGAAAAGCACATGTCAAGGTTTTCCTATTTTTATGATTTGTTTGAGTTATTATGTTTTGAAGTAATATAGTTAGGATATTTTTATTATTCTAATCCTTAATAATATATACCTACTGATTGAAATAAAATAGAAAATACCGTGCAAATTATGACCGATTGAAAAGGTAAGAAATATCTTCCTTATATTAGAGTTATTGAACTAAAAAACAAAATAAGAAAAACTAAACTCTACAAAATATAAGATAACATCTTCTGAGATAAAAAATATAAAAAACGTTGCAATGAGCTTGATGAGGATGTGTTAAGTGCCATTAATAAATTGTAAGAGCTAATCGTTGACCCGAGACAGTAACAAATTGCCGTCCAGTGACGATTGACCGGCATTTTCTTTACACGCCAATTAGTTGTAAGGATGTGTTCATAAAAACGGTCCATTTAAAAAAATACTTTAAATATTTATCGTTTATATTTATTTTCGCATGTAAGTAAATATAGGAAATGGAAATGTAAATGTAAATTATTCACAATAGTCGTTTTTGTAATAATTGTTTATAATAATACTCATTCTTAGTTCAAAACTTTTTGTCTTTTATTAATTAAGCCAATTTATTTTAACTTATAATTATTACGCAATATAGGTATAGTAAAAAAATATTATTAATTGAAATAAAGTGAGGAAAGGGTACCCTTCTTACAGATTTCTATTTGTGTACGCCTTAATGTGATTACAACCAGGCAAAAATGATTTCTCCTAATAAGGTTGTTAGATAAATTGTAAGACGGCACATGAACAACTCCGTGTGCGTCAATGATTTTATATTGTTATAGAATCGTAAATAAAAAACATGTAACTGGTAGAGCAAAACGAATATCATATAAATTTTAGAAAATATTTTTATTTTAATTATAATTTTTTTTTAAATAGTAAGTAATATAATAAGTTTTTTTAAATTCTTTTTTATGTGTCAACAGTCAACTGTATGTTGACTGATTGCATCTTGTTTACTGCCTAATTAAACTTAAAGTAACATCCACACGTGTCGACCAACACTGTCATTAGTTACAACACTATTCTTATCAACCCATTATTTTTAATTGCACGCATCCCCGTCGTTATATCCTCCTTAGGCATATTCATATGTTATGAAACTATTCATTATTCAAATATGAAATAATATTGTAAATGGTATTTCTGACTAAAAAAAGAACGTTTTAAAAAAAAAATATTTTGTCTGTAACTATTATTTCTATGTTGTTTTCAAAGTAAATAATGTAAATTAGGAGTTCATCGGTTTTTTTTCTGCTATTTAAAATAAAATTTGCATTTAAAACTGTTAATTGCATAAATTATAAAAAGTTTAAAAGAAACAAATTGACGAGTTACACCAACCACACATCGAACGGAATTGAACTTAGAGCTATTTTGTGTTTTTGTAAATTAAATTTTATAGTACGTTTTTGTAGAACGTGGTTAGAAGAATTTTTTATAGGATAAAAACTGCCTTGTAAATTAAGAGTGGAAGCAAAAACTATGTCATAAAATAATATCTATTTCCATATTAGGGCTCCTTATCCGTCGTGTAGTAAAACTTTCTATTCGCCCGTTTGTCACAGTTCAGTAGTTTTGTGTTTCAGCACTTGGCAGATATATTTCCTAATAATGACATATACATTTGCGCCCATTTGGAAAAAAAGATATTTTCTTAGGTAGTTTTGTTATTTTTGGTACACATTGTAAGTAAATAGATTACAAATAATGATATTATTTGTATTAAGTTAAATTAAACAAATTAATGACTGTTATAAGTTTTTGAACAAGTACATAAATATCAAATCTATTTTTTATCTATATTTTTGTAAATTACATTAAAATAAGCGGACCCTGGCGTTACTAGGTCCGCAAAACGCTAGACAGAAGAAGAAGATGACATTAAAATATTATTATTATTATAAAAAACTACAAAAAGATTTAAAATGTTTATATATTACTTAATCGTTTTTAAGTTTTAGAATGTATTTATTAATATAATTATTTTCACAAGATCATTTTTAAATAAGGAAAACATTATTCATGTCGGTGTCAAAAGTCACTTCGTTTTTTTAACCACTAACATTAGCCTTGTAAGGTAGTCTTTAACACCCTGAACAATTACAATGTTATACCCGTAGTTCGTGTTTATTTAGCACTAGCGTTTTTTTTTGTCAATTGGTTGACTATGTAATAAAACGTTGCCTTCGAATGTTTGGTAATGTTTCTTAGGTTTTTTATTTTTTATCAAGTCGTAACATTACGTGCCATTTACAATTTATTGATAACAGCCAGTTGTTTATTGGTATGTTTTGAAATAAAAAAAGAAAAATTAAATTAATGTTTTATTAGGTCTGTTTGATAAATACCAGAATCTAGTCAGAGAGGCAACAATAAATATTAAACTCGTTTTATGTACAGTTTGCGTTTTATTAAAATATGTTTTATTTTATATTGGTTTTCGCTCACGGCTCCACCCGCATTTATTTGTTCAGGTATTAAGCAATGTCCTTTTCCGTATACAATGTATTGAGCTAGAACTATAAAAAATGGGATATTTATATTAAAAAAAAATTAGTATGCAAGTTAAAGTATGATGTGAATAATGTTTAATTAACGTTTAGGTTTCCAACATCATTGTTTTTTTTCTAAATACAAATTTCTTGTTACTACAATCAATAATGAGCAATTATTTTTTATGTTAAAATATGTCGTATTGCGTTTTTAACTGTATACATTACACTTCGAAGCATTTATTATTTGAATTAAAACCAATTTAATTGTGACTACATTAATAATTAAAACTTTAACTGAACTGCTTACTAACGTACATATTTTTATATATTCAATTTATAAATTAATTAATTATAAATAAATATTAAGGTATATTAAAATTTTACAATATTAATATATTAATTAATGTTTTCTTTTCAAGAAATTCTCAGAAGTAGGCTGTCTCTTGTGCGGTTAAGCACTTTTGAAAAAAAGGCAGGAATATGTCAATTATTGGGGTACCCCAAGGTAGGTGTTCTCTCTTTTGAATCATAAAAGGCTCTCGTCACAATTCTACGGCCAAACAGCAATAATTAGAATTATGTTCCGGTTTGAAGGGTGAGTGAGCCTGTGTACAGGCTACATAATATCTTAATTCCGAAGATTAGTTGCGCATTGAGAGGTTATTATTCCTACGGCGTCAATGTCTATTGGAGGTGGTGACCACTAACCATCATTCGCCCGCTCTACCTGATTCATAAAAAAAATATTAAATGTTAACGCAGATTTCCAAACGGAGCGGACGGATGTATAGACTTAAAAAAGTTGCACTTGACTTAAATTTAACTCCCTAGCGTCGAAAAATTCTACACTTAAAAAAAAAAACTACGATTATGGCGGTAAATTTTGACCTTGCTATGAACTTGCCCTAAGACATCCGTCGCTGTCTGAATTGGTTATGACAAAAATCTATACATATAATAAAACTGTAAAACATTGTGTCAGTAAGTTGTGACTTTATTATCAAAATTTACATATACACTCAGACATATAATATACATGATAGAACTAGGTGTTATCGGCTAGCAAAGTAAAAAGGGATGAATATATTTTTTTTTTCACTACCGAATAAAAATCCAACAATTTTTTTTTTTTTAAATCAATTTGTGCAAGACAACATATTAGTTTTCTACTAGCAGTACCCAGTAATTACACACAATTATTAATATATAATATTTTTTTTATAGAATCTTGTTCGCCGAACTTTCAAATTTTGACAATGCCTCGTGGCTTAGAAGTAATTATTTTTACACGTTCATGGTTGCTCGTACTACGCTCTAATTGAATAAAGTCTTTTCTTTTATGTTAACTTCTGAAAAGCCACTGAATCAATATATTTTTTTGATACGCTTGCCAATAAATCGGATATTGTGCCGATATTGCCATTATACAATTTCTATATTTACGATTCAAAAAACAGTTTAAAAATAACAAATAATTAAACAATACAATATGACAGTTACAATCCGAATCTATTTGAATGCATTTTATATTAATTTAATGTTGAAAATCGTATGAAGACACATCTATATATCCATCTCATTTTGACTGGTATTGTTTAAACGGGATAACATGATTAATATCGACAGTTTAAACACCGTCTTTACGTAATAATGTTGTATCGCAGCCGACGGCAATTAACCGAGAAATGCCATACATTTGAATATCAACCTGTAATTTAACCTGCTAAGGTGTTAATATAGACGTAACCTGAGCTCCGGGCTGTAAATCGTTTAATTTTTTCGGTATAAATATCGATTTGTATCTCACTGGCTCCATAAATTAAGTTTGAATAAGAATGACTCGGTATGTTGTCTTTTGTTTTTTTTTAGTTTTGAAATGTAAATATTTAGTTGAAAACAAAACTGTTATGTATCATTTGAGTTGTTTTCGAATTGTTAAAATATTCAATAGGATTGCAAGTAATTCTTATGTTATTAGAGAAATATTTAAGAAAAGTGAAATGCGTGTTACCTGTTACAAATAATAATTAATATTGCGATGTAGGGTAACCCAAAATGGGTGATCAATTATTGATAATGAGAAAACGGTGTATATAAGTATGTTAAGGGTATGTACATTAACTTTTTTAGTTTATAAAAAAATGTTTATAGTTATAACTAGAACAAAGTTTATTACATTTCAGATTTAATTTATTTATATAAGATACATAGACGCACTCATACACATTTACAATTATATATTTAGTTTTCTTTTACATAGTTAGTTACAGTTACAGATGATAGAGCCGAGATGGCCCTGTGGTAAGAACGCTTGTTTTTTTGACTGGTGGTAGAGCTTTGTGCAAGCTCGTCTGGGTAGGTACCACCCACTCATCAGACATTCTGCCGCAAAACAGCAGTACTTGTTATTGTTGTGTTCTGGTTTGAAGGGTGAGTGAGCCAGTGTAATTACAGGCACAAGGGACATAAGTAGTTCCCAAGGTTGGTGGCGCATTGGCGATTTAAGGGATGGGCAACATTTCTTACAATGCCAATGTCTAAGGGCGTTGGTGACCACTTACCATCAGGTGGCCCATATGCTCCTTACCTTACCTTCCTATTCTATAAAAAAAAAACGCGTGAATCTTAACCGATGATCGTGGGTTCAAACCCGGGCAAGCACCACTGAATTTTCATGTGCTTAATTTGTGATTATAATTCATGTCGTGCTTTACGGTGAAGGAAAACACCGTGAGGAAACCTGTATGTGTCTAATTTCACTGAAATTCTGCCACATGTGTATTCCACCAATCCGCATTGGAGCAGCTTGGTGGAATAATCTCCAAACCTTCTCTTTAAAAAAGGGAGAGGAGGCCTTTAGCCCAGCAGAGGGATATTTACAGGCTGTTACGGTTACGGTTACATATGATAGTTCTTATTTATAAACATATTATGGTATAAGTTTTTTACTTTGTCTAAACATATATTTATTGAACTTATAAATAATACTTATTAATATTGTTTAATCTGTTTAGTCTTATTTTGTAACTATTCATAATAGTACAAAAGAAAAATGTAACGTCCTTGATCACTAAATAAATAAATTAAAAAGTCCAAAACCGAACAGTGTACATTTTGCGAATATTTATCTTACTCCCAGAATTGTTATCATCGCTGTCTCGTAGCGTCTGAAAAACTGTTACGTGCGCTGCATACGACATTACTGTATTTAAACTTTGAGTTCAGGCGCATAATACGTCAAATATAATACATATTTATTTTTTTGACACAGTAAATGTTTTTTTTTTTAATTTATATTAAGTGTAGGTGTACAAATTAAAATTAAAAATTGCTGCTGCTAATCGTAAACGCGTAGATTTTCCTGTTGAATCGCACGCAATTCTTCATGAACAATTTTCATAATTATTTTTATATATATTTCATAATAAACCAGCCCTTCTGGCACCATAGAGGCAACAAGGCGATGTTATATGTTTTACACTGTTCAGTTAATTTATTTTATGTAATTTATATAATTGATTAATATATCTTTATTTATTATATAACTTGTGGATATTAATTTTACTAGAAAAGTTCTGATAGCAATTTCGTTGATAATCAATACGCTATGTTATATAATTCAAAAAGATCTCGACCAATAATCGCGTTGAATGAATTTCAATGTTGTTTATTTGCCTTTACTATTTTTATGATTTCATGATTCACAAACCGAGCAAGCACCATTAAGTTCTAAATTTGTAATTATACTTCATGTTCATATTGAGATTAAGGTCGACTGTGTCGAAAAATCTGTCTCTTACAACAAATCGTATAGTAAAAAAACATCTTCAAAATAAAAAACATATATCTATGTGCCATCTCTCATGGGAATTGGTCGTAACCTCAAATATATATACGAACATCAATTTTTATATACATATTCTTGCAAAATATAGAATATATTTCCTTCTTGGGAAATAAGTGGGACTTTTTATTTTTCATAAACCTAACGCAAGCGTCTTGAGTGTTATTTTATAATATAACATAATAAAACGATAAAAAACCGAGTCATTACAATAAAATAAATGTTGTTCAAGTCGAAGTTTGAAATAGTTATCGTGGAGAGCTCTCGCGTCCGATAATTACTGCACCATTAAAATCGTCCCGCCCAATCTGATGATACACAACCCTGAATTATGAGATCTCTTTATAAAAGATGTAATATATTATAACTGATGTAATGGATAGCTGTTGGTCGTGATCTAAGGCACCTGTGGTATTTTATGTCTGTTTTTTGTATGCATGAATTACCAGACTACGGCGGAACCGAAGATTTAAATCTTATAAATGTGTGAGTCTTTGTTTTTGGCGGTTGTTGCATCATCACGCCAAAATGCCAAAAATATTATGCGTAATCATTTAATTGGCTACTGTACGGTATCGTGCCGAGGGTATCAAGTGAAACTCACGAAGACCAGACAATGACTGCCTTTTATTTTAAAAATAATAAGATTTTATGATATTTTTACCGACAGTTCTATAGCCTCATTGAAAAAAAGTTTAAAAAAACTGTTTCGATAGTTTAAATTGTTTTGCAATTAAAAAAATTATAAGCTTAGATATTTGTTGCTGTCACAGACTAGACTTTTTTGTTTGCACTTAATCAAGAGCGCATGTCGTGTCTACGTCAAGAGAAATGTAATCAATTCAATTTTTTGATTGTCATTTTGTTTTGTAGACCTATGAACATAAAATAAAAATAAATAAAAGATTATATACACATACTTATAGTTAAACATCACTCTACTCGACGTGGTTTCCCTAGCGTTAACATAACAAACTGTAAATTTCCCACTGCTGGGCTAAGGCCACAATCCGTTTGACGTGACAGTTGGAAATTTATTACACCACGCAGATTTTTTTACAATGTTTTAATTCACCGCCGAGGACGAGTTGAATTAAAAACACAAATGAAACATGAAAATTCGATCAGTTTAAGTAAATAACCAAATTTATTATTATTGTTTGCTGGACTACCACTGACGGACTGTTTCTTTCATCTTGGCTCTTGGAGTGTATGATGGCAATTTAAGCACGAGTCTTTTTCTACAACGCTTTGACTTTTTTCGCGTAATTTTGGTAATTATTATATTGTAAAATATACTGCCTTACAACATAACGTATAACGGTTGTACCGCCATGTTGTGACACCATGACTAGTTTTTATTGTTTTTTTTTTTTTTACAATACGAAGGCGGACGAGCATGTGGGCAACCTGATGGTAAGTGGTCACCAACGCCCTTAGACATTGGTACTGTATGAAATATTAACCATCGCTTACATCGCCACCAACCTTGGGACCTAAGATGTTATGTCTCTTGTGCCTGTAATTACACTGGCTCACTCACCCTTCAAACAGGAACACAACAATACCAAGTACTGGTGTTTTGCGGTAGAATATCTGATATGCGGGTGGTACCTACTCAGACGAGCTTCCACAAAGCACCAGTAAAGTTATTTAATGATAAGAAAGAGGAAGAGAGAATTTGATGTCAATTTATTATTTAATTATATTAATAATCCAAAAAAATCTTTCAGCCTCAATCAGTTCCGCTTGTAGAATACTATTTGGTTGATGGAAAGGTTTGTTATTCAATCGTAGAATTATCTAAAATGATTAAGTTACAATGATCGACACTTAAGGTAAAATAAACTATTAAAAAATAATAAGTAATTTTTATATTGTTTCATTTCATTTTTTATATATATTTTATTTCTAGATATAAAGAAACTTTTTTGAGAGCTATCAGAGTAAATGATATATGTAACCTTTTTGGTGAAACATTTCGTATGTAAGTTTTACTTATAACAAGAGTATATATGATGATATATTATTTTATATATGATCAATACTATTTAATTTTGTTCTATCTATATTATAAATACCCGGAATACAGTACCTTGCCTTCATATAGATAAGAATGTTTGACACGGTGTGTTGTATCGATTGCAGAGGTTACACGGCCGGTGGGTGTGAGCACCGCAGGCGAGACGTTTATTTATTGTAGACAAGATAACATAAATATCTTCATTAGCAAACGTTAGTGTGGAAATTTTATGGTATTTCGTGGAAATAGTCAGACAAAATAGGGTAATAAGCATGGTGATTAGTAAACAAATTGTCTTTAAAAATAATATCTTCTATCTTACCTTATTTATTTATTTTATTTATTTTAACACATGTTGCACAACATATAAATAAGATAAGAGAAATAGGAAACAATCAAAGTAAAAGAAAAATAAAAAATGGTGCGCAAAGGCAGTCTTATCGTTTTAGTGATCTCTCACAGACAACCTTTAGTGAAAGAATTAAAGACTGTAAGAGAACAGGTAAGTGCATTTACATATAAATAGGAGATACTAAATATTTAATAAACTACACATATCTACACCCCACTAAACACATATAATAATACATACACACATATATATATATACATACATACATATTGTAGAGTATAAAATTATATATAGATTGAGAGTTATAAACTACATACTATTTTATACATACATACACACATACCTTACTTGGATATGGACAAATAATAGCTTTTCAAGCGGTATTTAAAAATGCTCAATGAATTCGACTGCCGAATATGTGTGGGTAGTGCACCATAGTTTGATGGTTTTTGCAGTAAAAGAGTTACTGTAGGTTTGTGTCCGGCTGCAGGGGGTAACTAGTTTATTATCATCCGAAGAACCCAGGTTGTGTGGCTTTTTTTGCATTATGGCTATATTTTACAGCCGTTCTAATTTATTTAGGAGGTCTTCAGTTAAATCAATGTAGCAGACATCAGCATAATCCAGTATTGGTAAGAGAAACGAATTAGCTAAGCTGATCTTAGCCTTGATAGGCAATAGGTTTTTCCATCGCCTTAAAAAACCAATAATAGCGAAAATCTTACGACTTATTTCATCAATTTGAGGTACCCAGGAAAAGGAAGAATCAATAAGTAGTCCAAGATTTCTAACAGTCTCACCAACGACAACAACAGTCTCACCTTACCATAAGGAGCTGAGCTAAGTTTACCAGCAAATGGCTTTGTGGAATGGGAATCAAAGTTCTTGTCGCTGATTTACGGTTTTTCAGGAATAAAAAAATAAAATATTTTAAAACATATATTCATTTGGTAAATATTAAGGTGATTATAATTCAGAGTTTTTGTAGATTAAAACATAAAACTTTATTAGCTTAATATTTTATGATGAGCAAAAAATTGGACGTGACGGTGATGGTGTGAATAAATTCAAAATTGATAGTAATTGGAAAATTTGATAGAATCCCAGTGGAAATCGTTGCAGCTAAAATTTCAAAAGATTAATGCGTTATTAGAATCGACGAAGTAGATCGACTTTAACATGACCACAGATAAGAAACAAACATTCCTTGCGATATAATATAGTAAACGGTACTTATGAAATAATTTACGAGCCTCAAACGTGCGATGTCCACTTACAGGAACGTTTAACACGCTTCGTATTCGGTAAAATGTCGTTCTCATTTTCTGTGATAATTACTAGGTAATTTGGTGATATAATTTCTGGCTCACGCAAGCAATTATTGCATTGCTATTTCAACTGCCCAGCTGTAAGAATGAGGTTGGAGTCGTTGTAATTACACAGATACAATTTGTGCTTAATTTATTTATAAGGGGATAATTGGTAAAATAACTTCATATGGTTTATGTTTTCTTTATTTGAAAATATATTTTTTAAAACTGCTTGTTTGATGTCATTTATAGAAATTGTCCTGTATTTTACTGATGGTATGATATGCAAACCCATCGTAGGTACCACTTGTTAGTTTTTCTACCGTGAAACAATAATACTTACTCTGTATTGTCGAGTTCTAGTTTAAAAGGTAAGCGGTAAGGTAATTTAATAAGTACATACACATATATGTGTATATAAATATTAAAATTATAAAGAGGGCGAGCTCTAAAGAAGTCTTCATTGATATTTTCCTTTTTTGAAAGTCGAGTTTGTGTGGTATATGATATACAGACATTAAATTGACGCCATTATCCCACGATATCTCTCTTATTATTGTTAATAGCATGTAGTTATGCGGGAGTGAGTGAGTAATTATACTGAACAGCACTTCGTTAACGACGAATCTGGAGCGATTAGCACTTCTTAACTTTTTATCCGCTAACCAATCGCGGCCGCCATTTTGCGTAATTACGATACACGAGTAAGATGGCGGCGAAACATGGCTGAGTTTGTTCGCGGTTTTTTATAATGCTTTTTTTTTCAGTTGCGTAATATATGGTGTGCTTGAATATACGGTTATAAAGTTATACATTATCATAATATGCAAAAACTGTTAACTTATTATTTACGACAGTTATATTAATGAAAAAAACTAACGATAGTAAATAATTTTTTTGGGCGTACCTACTGAATTGCAGACTTTTTATTTTTATACAAGTGCGTCTTTATTTTCATGCAAAAGCAGAACTTTTCTAAGATTCATAAAATAACATACAAATGTCAAATATATGTCTTTCAATCCGTCGTTGGTTCCCCTTAAAGGGTATATTTATGAGAGAATCGAACGCGTACCTTTAATCTTTGGGATGTCGAATTCGTCTCACGATTCTCAAAGTAATGTCGGCGACGTTGAACCACAATACTTTCATATTGTACAAATATGATTAAACTTTTTGGTTTGTTCGTTGAATTTAATTTGTGCTTAAGCAAATTATACAAGAAATCCTTTGTAATAATATTTTTAGATACTTTAGACCTAGAACCTACACCAAAAGCTAAATTTATCTTAGTCTTAAAGATATGCCTTCGTGGCAACAGTTTTTATGCATATATAATATAAATCTATTAATTTTACACGTAGTTTGTTTTGCAGATAATTCAAGATGTTAAAATCGATTTACAGTTGAATGCGAGTTATTTGGCAATGTTGTCGGCGCAATTAATAACGATCTATATTTTATACGAAAGCATGAGTACAGTCACGGTCAAAAGATAGATAAAAATAAAAATGCATTGGTATCGACAATACAAAAAGCGGTACGACAAACCGAGGTCCCGATTATGTCATTACACGAGTGTATCGTAAAAAATTTAATGGTATTTCAGTATGCGATGATACAGTGCAATTAAATGTGAAAAAGATGGCTCTGTAGACGGCGCGGGCACATTGCGAGCATAGCCTCTTTGCTGACTACCGCCGATTGAATGTTCGGCTGTGATTTTTTTGCGTTAATTGGACACCAGCTTCTTTAGAGTGATCTGACCGGCTTCGCTTTATCAGGTTTAGCGAAAATTATATAATTGCAAAAGGATTTTGTCTAATCTTATAAAAGCAACTAACATGCCTAGCTACAGTAACTATTAAGTATGTTTTACGATTCTTATATTGTACCGGACTACCTCGTTGGTCTAGTCACTATAGCTGTGTAATATAAGGCCGCAAATTCCGAGGACTAAAGTTCAAGCCCCAGGTTAGGCCAATAAAAAGTTATTTGGTTTTACTGTCCAAAAATTGCAGCCCATAGTCTGGAAGTTGGAAGCGTGGACACTCCCGTGCCTCGAAAAGCACGTAAAGCCGTTGTTCCGGTTATTTCCAGTCATGTCTGATTTGCAGTCCCATTGAATTATAAGAGTGACGGAATAGAGGGTTCACCTGTGTTTGCACTCACATTTGTGCAATATAGTATGTCCTGTACCGTTGGCTTGTCTCCTTAAGATAGGCCGCCGTGGCTGAAATCTGTCAGGAGGACGTCATTACACCGGAACATCAATAGGTCCAAGTAATTTTATCTATAACCAACGTATTTGTATCTGTATGCCGATAAACATTGTACAGTTGAATGTATTATTTATTTCATCAACACTTATGATTAGTTAGATAAGTCAAATTAGTTAATGAATTTAATTGTTATTTCTCGTTTCATGGATCAATAAATAATAAAAATTGCACATTCCTAAGTAGCATGGATATTTAGTATACCTACGTGTTTTACATGATTAATTAATTTTCCTAAGACTAAACTGATTCACCAATAGAATATATATTTATTACTCAGTTTTAGGTGATAAAAATTTAATTCTTAATTTATTGTAGTAAATGCCTGTAGTGGTATATCTTTTACTAGCTTGCATTGGTCGTAAATTATTTTTTGTTTATTACGTAAATATGTCGTTAGAGTTTCTTGTAACAATAAATAATAGTATTCGATAAGACATAGCATAGATAAACGTAAACAAATAGCATTTTTATTTCCCATAAATAATAAATAATTATTTAAATTGAGTACATTCTATTCGTGTAATAATAGCCGTTGAAAATAACTTATTCGGCGTTAAGCAGCGACATTATTAGAACGTAAATATATTTAATTTTTTTACATAGAATTTGCATTTACGTCTTTATAACGAATGTGCTTACAAGAAATCTATAAATTATTCACGCTTTAACACGATATAAAAATTTATTCTAATATTAACAATTGTAAATACAAAAGCTGACAATTATTTCTTATTGTAATTGATTGAATAACATTTATAATTCTTTGCGTGACAATGTTAATATTTTACGTCAAATTTCAATCGTTTTCGATACGCACGAAGGGTTTATTAGCTTATCAGTTTAAAAGATCTTGACGTTTTAAACTAAAATAATAAAGTGGAATTCTATTTTGCATCCTAAGCAAATGATATAATTGTCTGATATCAAATTATTAATTATATATAATACTGATACAAAAAATTACTTAAAATAACATGATGCGGTACGATACAAAAACCCAAAAAATATATAATAATACAAAGTTATTCGAAATATACTTGTTAGTAACTTTAAGACTACTGGTGCAAGCTCCTCTGGGTAGGTACCACTCACTCATCAGATATTCTACCGCAAAACAGCAGTACTTTGTGTTGTTGTGTTCCGGTTTGAAGGGTAAGTGAGCCAGTGTAATTACAGGCACAAGGGACATAACATCTTAGTTTCCAAGGTTGGTGGCGCATTGGTGATGTAAGCGATGGTAAACATTTCTTATAATGCCAATGTCAATGGGCGTTGGTGACCATTTACCATCAGATGTCCCATATGCTCGCCTACCTGTCTATACTATAAAAAAGATGTACTTATGACTGATAGATAATAGCTATTACACCTACCGTAAACAAATAATCTCATAATAAAATGGCATTATTACCTTCGGTCGAGAGGGTTAAATAAGCCATCTTTAATAGGTATTATAGTTTGAAACGGCTAGCCTGCAAAATAATATATTTTATACATGTGTTACTCATTACTTATAGGACATTCTTGAAGTCAACTATTACATTAACGAGTTTGACATCTGTCATTTAAATACAGGTATCAGTTTCAAGGCACGAAAATCAATTAATAAAATATACTTAATCTGCGAGTACTTTGTAAACATAAATCAATGTTGTTATTGAAAGGGTTTTTAGTGAATATTCATACTTTCCGATACATTAAAATTATTCAAACTAGATTTAGTTTAACACTGTCGCTTCGTCTCTGCAGTTTTAGTTTGTGGTCAATTGTAACTGAGTAAATGGCACTGCTTACTATGCCTAGTACATACAACTCTTAAGGAGGTCAGAATCAGAGGAAGTTACTCTTAAATAATTTAAAAGTATGTTTGTTCGATGTTGGATTAGTGCAGAGCATTCTATCAGATCCTTTATCAGAATCTGCTAGGATGCTCTTAAAATTTTATCTAATAGCAATAAATAAGAAGTGATGTTACAAAATATAGAAGGGACAATGGGACTGACGTGCCTGTGTAGGACAAAAATCCCTAAATTAAATAAAGAAAAAAAAAACTCTTAAGGAGGTGATTTAGGGTTAATTCACCACTACCTGTTGTTAGATGTAGATGTGCCAGAATTTTATTCTACTAAATATGTAGAAAAGTTGCCGGAAGAAGAGCTGCCAACCTTCGCTAGTCGGAGTGGCTCTCTCTCGAAGAAGAAATATGTTGGTTACTAAGCACGTGAAATACAGGACACTTGCGTGGATATTAAACCACGATCGTTGGTTGAGGTCAGTGTATTACAATCGGGGGCTTCTAATACACTGACTCGCGACTGTAATAAATAATAGTTTTGACGAGGACCGAGAGTTGATCAAACAAAATAATGTCTAACGAATAAATCTTTCGGAATGGGAAATGTGGTTTCGTTATCGTATATTATGCATCCATGGCACTTTGTGAAGTTTCTAAGATATGCCCCAAAAAGTGTCGTCTAATATTTGCTATAAGTTGTGGCGGCTGCGGTAAGGGCCTTGCGGCTGTACTCGTATGTACTCTTTTTTTTAGATCACCTCCACAAATTGACAGACTTTTTTTAAACATATAAATAGATTTTTATATTATAGTTAGGTGGACGGGCTGATGACTTTTTTGAAACATATAATGTGATTTTTATAGTATAGGTTGGTGGTTGGTAAGCGGTTACCGTTAATATCTATATATTAATGGTTCCTTATATCACTAATGCGCAGGATTTATTCACACCATGCCCGTAGTAGCACTGGGTACTCATTCTTCCAACCGGGACACAAACATAATAAGTATTGCTGTTTGGCGATGGTTTTTTTTTTATAGAACAGGAAGGCGGACGAGCATATGGGCCACCTGATGGTAAGTGGTCACCAAACGCCCTTGGACATGGGTACTGTAAGAAATGCTAACCATCGCTTACATCGCCAATGCGCCACCAACCTTGGGACCTAAGATGTTATGTCCCCTGTGCCTGTAATTAAACTGGCTCACTCACCTTTCAAACCGGAACACAACTATACCAAGTACTGCGGTTTTGCGGTAGGATATCTGATGAGTGGGTGGTACCTACCCAGACGAGCTTGCACAAAGCAAATGTGATAATTGATTGATGTGATAAGTGTGTGGTACCTTGCATAAAGCTCTACCACTAGGTGGAAGCAAGAACGAAATTTGAAGCAATAACTATTTACTCTTATGTAAATTGTCACTAGCACCAAGGCTGCGTAACGAAGTTTTATTTTTGTATTACGTATTTAATATATTAAGTAAACCATAAAAAAATATATTAATTGATTTACTTTCAAAATATAAGGATATAGTAGAGTTATTCCTTAAAAACACGATTGAACACGATTATGGAATATCAGAAAGTCATATGCGACATTGATTATAATAATATACCATGATACGAATTACCGTAAGTCGGTTTTCAAAATTTCACGAGTGGAATACAATGTGAGTTTTTGCATTGCAGCTCATTTGTACAGGCGACAACGACGAGGTCATCAATGATTAAAACAGCGAGGTTTTAATGACATACAATAGTATATAAAGCGCGCAATTACCTTGCAACGAATGCTCACCTGCGCTCGTCCCAATACGTCTTGCCTCGATTAATCAAGCCTGCGATTCTTGTGAATGACAGTTAATATAGCTTACTGTCCATCATAAATAATAAGCGGAAGCGTGTTTAAGTGACTTATCGCTTCTAGGCGAAGTGAGGAAGGTAAATACCGCTTTATGGCGATCGAATATTAAGTCAGTCATTCTGAAAAACCAATACAAAAAATTTAAGCAAGAACTTTGGTTTGAGCTTGGTCATATATCTCACAGTAGTTTTTTTATAGTATTCAGTAAAAAATGTTACTCTCATAGCACATCAATTGTATATAATATATTGTGAAAGATAAGATTATTGTGAAAGATATATTATACATATAACATGTTATCTGTGATTTGTGTATAATTTAATATGATTTTAATTTTTTAATTTGTTTATTATAATGAACTCTGCTTGTTCACAACAATGCAACTTGCAAGTCAAAAAAAATATTGTTTTCCTCGTCCCCCGACCAATGAAACATCATATGATAACAATGTTACCTACAGGGCCCTCCTACTATCATAGACCAAGGGCTTGATTACAATATAGTCCTAATCCTGGGACATCATTCACAAGCAGAGCTTGTACTGTGGAAACCAGACAACTCATATATTACATATACTACTTTTCTTTTCAAATACGTACTTATATAGATAACTATACCCAGACTCAGAACAAACAGACATGTTCATGCACACATATGTCTGTCCTGGGTGGGAATCCAACTCACAACCTTCGGCGTGAAAAGCAAGTATCTACCAACCACGACAACCGGTCTATTAACGTTACATATGTATATCTTTCTTTCTAATAAATGAAACAATGAATTATAAATGAATCATATACTATATAATACACGTTAAATTATTAAGTTAACTGAATTCATTAAAGAGAAAATCGTTCGTAACATAAACCACGTCTCTCATTATAGTGTTGCCGATTCGCGAAATCTTGAATCGGTGTTTTGAATAGCTACCCAGGTGGCGCTGTGGTCTCGGCCCCGACTGAAAGGCTTGAATGACAACACTACCCTATTCGATGTCTAGGCGATATAGACTTCGTTAGATCCATAGTGAATAGCCCGAGATATCTATAGATGTCGTGAACGATCAGTTGAGTGGGAATATATTTCTATAGCGCAAATATTGAATTGAAAATACTTTATTTATACATTGTTATAATGCTAACATTATTGTAACTTCGTTATTTAGGTAATTCTCATCGTGAAATGTGTCATTTTTGTAGCTAGTATTTTTTATAATCTTGCTTTGTTTAATAAAGTTTAAATAAAACAAAGCTTTGTCGAAAGGAAATAGAGAAACTAATTGCAGAGTAAAATATTTTCAAATCATAAAGAGTTTGCAATAAATATAATCTATTTTTAATTAAAATATACATTTGTACTTATATTATAAATGCGAAAGTAACTCTGTCTGTCTGTTCGGCTTTCACGGGTAAACCACGCAAACGATTTTGATAAAATTTGGTATGAAATAAGTTTGAACCGCATGGAAAGACATAGGTTTTTTATGTCTAAGACTTGCCCCCCTCCCAAAAACGCGGGCGAAGTCTAGTACTTTTTTTTATAGAATAGGAAGGCGGACGAGCATATGGGCCACCTGATGGTAAGTCACCAAACGCCCTTAGACATTGGAACTGTAAGAAATGTTAACCATCACTTACACCAATGCGTAAACAACCTTGGGACCTAAGATTTTATGTCCCTTGTGCCTGTTATTACACTGGCTCACTCACCCTTCAAACTGGAACACAACAATACCAAGTACTGCTGTTTTGCGGTAGAATATCTGATGAGTGGATGGTACCTACCCAGACGAAGCGCAAAGCCCTACCACCAGTAATTACTAATAAACACAAGTCAGTCCAAATATACTAGGGTAGTATTTATGAATGGCCAATGTTTAACTGTTCAACTAAATGTTGTGATTATCTAAATAAATATTGTTTGCAAAACCTAACTAAGCTAGTCATTATATAATGGTGTTTGATAGTACTAGTACTGACTCAGCGTTTCGCAGCACCGGCAGTAGAAGACTTGCGACATAATACATATTGTTTTTTATTTCTAACTGATCGAGCGTGAATGGTCACAGCTATGTTTATCGTCAAAGTTATATGTTTAACATTACTATGCCCTTAAATGTTGTATTTTGTATGCTTTTTTGGTTCAAATTTATTGCTAATTTAGAGGTTATGTTTCTAACATTTTATTTGATAAAATGTCGTCTGTGAACTTTATTGCTGATCTACAGCCTTATATGCTAGCTACCAGACCGATATGGCAATTATTGTATACTTGAATAAGTAAAGAAAGTTATAGTTTATGATAATAAAAACTGAATATGACCGTTGGTTTACGCGGTTCGACGCGTTAAACACGCATTATTACTCTTCAGAAATCTTTTTTAATGAATTAAAGGGGTTATTTAACACATATGTTTTCAAATAAACTATTAACATCTTAGATTAACGATTACAAACTCTTTAGTATATTATAACGAATGATAAATTGAAACAGTGATAGTTCAGTATTATTATATCGTTATCTTTTGCGAATGTGTCACATTATTACAGTTTTTTCATCTCAATGGAATATGTAAGGAATGTCACAAACGGTGGACTTTTTTCAAGCTCCTACAATTAAGTGTGTAAAGGGATGCAAGCTCAGTGAGTATTTTTTCCTTAACGAGCGAGAACAGACCTAATAAAATTGGCCATCAATTATATCGGAATGAAGTTTTCATATATTTTTTTTAAAGTAAGAATTTGTCATCTGTAATTATAAATTGAATGTAACGATAATTAAATGTTTCATTGGGTTGTATATATTTTTATGTTTATTCATTAGTTCCTTGTATTTTAACAGTTTGTAAGTATATTGTGGTTGAGTTATTTTCATTTGATGTGTTAGTATTAAGAGAGTCTGTAAGTCGCTTTGGTAAGTGACTCTACCAGAAATATCGGTTACAATTAAAATCGGTATCACATATAAAAATAATTGTCGCGCTATTTTTAATAAAATTTTCATGCACAAGACATTGCAATTATAGGAACAATGGGTATAAATTCTCAGAAAGCTTAGGAATACTTACCATTATTCTACAGTGGATATCTATGGGTAGGGGTGACCACTTAATATCAGTTGAAGCACACAACTGCAGTAGAACGTGTTGACGCTTCAAATCTTTCTTCTAGGTAAAATAGAAGACCTTTGTTAAGCAATGCGACATAGTATTACTTTACTTCTAAATAAAATTGAAATCAGTTTACCCGTTAAAATCACTACAAGCGATTTAGCCGCAACAATTGTCGAGAAATCGATTAATCGCTTGTGTTCATGGTTAATTCTACGACCCTTCGCCCTCCCTCGTACCACGTCACCTTGCAAGTGCAATGCGAAAATATTATCATCATTCTGTTCAGTTCTAACCTATGGAAAAGGAAAGTGAGGTTAGATATGCGTCGTCGTTGAAACTCCTGTTTCGTTTTAGTGGTAGGAGATTTTTTTACCCTCTGTTTGATCAGAGGGCGCGAATCTCTTAGCACTCCGTCACGGATTAGTGTTTCGTATTTGCCGGAAGTGACGTTCAACTGATTGACCTTTAGTAGACTGTAAACACAATATGTAGCGATATTAGTAGGTTAATCAATTTTTGTATCGATTTTATTAGACATTTCATATAAAATGTATGTGAATTGAAAACCTTCACGCTGAACATGTTGAATAGTTATTCTAAAGAAATTAATTCGGTTTGCTAGGCTTCCGGTTTTGCTAGGCTTAAACTAAATGTAGTCGTTTTTAATTTAAAACAAAAAAGAATTATCATATTTTATTGCATTATGTAACAGTTTAAAAATAGTTAATCTTATATGACTAATAAGTGAATCGACCGTCACTTGCGCAAGTAGCGGTGCGGTGGGTATTTCTGTGGGGAGTTGTGAAAGTGGTTAAAAAATAATAATAGTACGCCAGCTGAAACATTTTTCATAAATAGTTAAAATCATACTGAGCTGAAAAAAATCGTTACCTGCATCATGGCTATGCGGCAGCTGGTCGAGTGAAACTTGTAAAAATATATATAAAATAAAGTTATAGTACGTCGGATATAATTTACTAGGTGATTATTGAAATAATTAAAAGTACAAAAACCATAATCAGCTGTGTGGGTAGCGGTGAGTACATAAAGATAATAATGTCCTCCAGACCGATTTCGGCCACGATGGCCAATCTCAAGAGAGATTAGCCAACTACGCAGGAGATATTATAGTGCACAAGTGTGTGCGCAAACACAAGTGCACTCTCTATTCCCTAACTCTCATAATCCGATGGGACGGCATTCCGACACGACCGGAAAGAGTTCAGGCGCAGGATCAACGGCTTTACATAAAGATACAGATTATTAGAACAATGCACTGTATCGGAAGTGTATACCAGATTTCCACAAAGCACTAGTCGTTCAGCAGTTATAGTAAGATTAAGTGGCAAACATTCTGTTTACAATTCGAAATTCCAGTGAAAAGTTCACCAGCCAGACTATTTGGCTTTCGATAGCGATAGTTATATACATATTTATCTATATTTATGTATATACATATATATTAGTATTTGACTGGCTAGCGTAGTCGTCAGTGCACATGGTTTTGCACTTGCGGTTATGGGTTTGAAACAAACATTTCTATGTAATTTCTATTGTTTAAGCAATTGCTCATGATCTACGGGATACCTTATTAAGTTGCAGGTTTGATTTACCTCTTGGGGTATTGTTTTACTGATTGCTTTAAACTTAAATGGAATTCCTTGCCTGGAGACATTTCTAGAATTTCTTATTAAAATAGAACACTAATACATTATACACTTTCATTATTTAAAGTCGGATAAATGTTAAAATATCAAGTATTTATATAACACTTGTGCGTCAAAAGCGCAACAATGGAAGAGATCTCCATTACTACGAGTGCTAAGACAATGGCCCTTCAGGACCCTCGCTGTTGACATTTCTACTATAAATTAATACGAACAAGAGTTGTGCCCGACGAAGTACGAGTGGAATTTTAAAAGATTAATCGTGGATATTATTTTTATAAATATAGAGGAAGAAAATGCTATGACAAATATTTACTTTTGGTTATTTGCGAAATTATATTATGGCGGTTTTTTGTTACTTGTCATGATAACCTAACATCCTAACGCTCTGCTCTGACACGCAGTGGAATCGCGGACGGAAACTAGTGTTATTATAAAACTCATTATATTTCTGCTTATCCAGATTACACAGTTTTGAGTAAATTAAATATTAAAAGCGTGAAAATCCTCAAAGTAGCAAATATCAAGACTAAATAGTACATTAACTTTTCAAAAGAAACGTCCACTCGACCCTTCGTGATCCTTCCGCTCACCGGGATTTCTTTAGGAAAATGTTGTTCCATCTCATTTGTGCATATTATATTTCTGAGAGTGAAAGAGGGATAGCAGAGAGGTCTTTAAGGGCATGAAAATTGTATGCGTAGTTTGTCTGTTGTAGATGAAATTGAATATTCAAAGAGGTGTTGCCGAAATCTCAGTTATCCGGTTGCTGATGGACGGTTTATTTACCTTATTACGTGTGACGATAGACATTAATTTGTATTCGTTAGAAACCAAACTGCAATCACTGCAACTTTCATTGGCAACATTTTCAATAAAATTATTCTTTTTTGTGTTATTAGTTTAGATAATTGTGTATATCATTATTAATTTCAGCTTAAACAATGATTTTTGAGGTATGGAAAATAATGTACACACATTTCCGATAGAAAATTCCAATAATTTGAACCCAGACCTCTAGAATTATGGCCTTATAGGCCAACCAACGAGGCGGTCGGTGAATTATATTAATTATAAACAAAACAATTGTGCTATTTTAAATATTTTATTAGAATATTTTAAGTATTATTTTAATTTTTTTAAGTCATACCTTTTTGAGGTGAACACGACAGATTTAACTCTGTCAAAATGTCGGAAAAAATTAAACTTGAAATAAATAACGTTATTTATTTACTTATACTGACGGGCCGGTTGGCGTGGTTGGTAGACTTGCCTTTCACGCCGAAGGTTGTGGGTTCGATTCCCACCCAGGACAGACATTTGTGTGCATAAACATGTCTGTTTATCCTGAGTGTGTGTGTCATTATCTATATAAGTAAATATTTACAAAAGAAAAATAGTATATGTAGTATATCAGTTGTCTGGTTTCCATAGTACAAGCTCTGCTTAGTTTGGAATCAGATGGCAGTGTGTGAATAGTGTCCCAGGATATTATTTTATTAAAAGATATAACAGGAAATGTTAAATTTTTAAATTGTATTATTCCAACAAAAAAATTACGAAAGTTTATTACGGTACGTAGTTGGTCTCTCCTTAAGCTCTGAAAGAGAATTATATTTCTCTCCACTGAGGATGACAGCCCTCAGTCCTCTTTTGACGCGGCGACCGCTTGGACGTACAGAGATCAGTCATCCTTGTTGCCTCTTTTATATTAGATTTAGGTAGCAATGAAATTGAATAATACATTTACTGAGAAAGATTACATTTAAAAATGTGATTTCATTATTTAAGTTGAATATCATAGATACTTATATTCTGCTCCTGTTGATTTGGTAGGGCTTTGTCAAATTCTTCTGGGTGGGTACCATCTACTCATCATATATTCTAGCGCATAACAGCAGTACATAGAAATGTTGTATTCCGGTTGGAAGAGTGAGTGAGCCAGTGTAATTACAGGCACAAGGGAAATAAAATCTTAGGTCCCAAGGTTGGTGGCGCATTAGCGATGTAAGCGATGGCTAATATTTCTTACAATGCCAATATCTAAGGGCTCCTGTCCATATGCTCGTCCGCCTTCCTATTCTATAAAAAAAAATATATAAACGCGCGATCTTAAGTTAGGATCTACGTTCTTAACTTAGGATTTTTCTATTCTCTGTGCCATTATGGCTCAATGGATAAATATTATAATTTTTCTTTAAAATATCACGAACCATTTCAGTTAAAACGTACCTCAGTAATACAATAATGCCCAAACTTTAACCTCGCACAATATATATCACTCCGCTTGTCCGAAGTCCGAGATCTCTATCAGCGACGCCCCGCTGTGATTCTGACGTAAATTGAAGCGGGTCGGTTCAAATAAATTGAATCCTATCGAAATTGGGGTGGACATGACGAGGTGAAGTGACGTCATGTTTTCTTTAGATGTAAACACCGAGACAAAACCAGGCAAGTAGGCTTACAAGCATACAAATAGTCATATAAAATTTATTGGAAGGGCTTTGTAGTAAAAATCGATTTGGTAGACGTTGTAAACAAATTTCGTTCATCAGTAGCGTTATACTGTAAGAACTAATCTATCTCACGCGTAAATTATTGAAAATGATGCTTTAAATGTTATAACTATAATGGTCAATATCGCTAATTATTCTAAGACATTTCACGTATTACTCGATGCGTTTCAAGATTAATCTTACCGAATAGCTCTGAAGGTTACAATCGCTCTTCATTTATTAACAGTAACGTTGCATGTAATTATGGTGACAAAATACATACACTACACTACACCATACACTGGTTAAAAGAACCGCTAAATATCATCGGAACCAAGTACGCTAGTCATAGATGCATTTGTTTTATATATTATTATTTGAATACATAACTTTTGATAGTTAACGTTTTATGATAAATATTAAATTATGACAGCCGAGATGGCCTAGTGGTAAAATGCGTGAATCTTAACCGATGATCGCGGGTTCAAACCCGGGTAAACACCACTGAATTTGCATGTGCTTAATTTGTGTTTATAATTCATCTTGTACTTTACGGTGAAGGATAACATCGCGTGGAAATTTGAATGTGTCTAATCTCACTGAAATTGTGGCACATGTGTATTCCACCAACCTGCATTGGAGCAGCGTTGTGGAATAAGCTCCAAACCTTCTCTTCAAAAAGGGAGAGGAGGCCTTAGCCCAGCAGTAGGACATCACGATTCACGGGCTGTTACGATATGATATGACGATAAATTTATGAATAAACTTTAAAAGTATTACATCACAACTAGCTTGATATAGAATTATATTCTATAGTTTAAAAATCGTAAAATTATAGAGATTATAGATTTTTGGAAAATTATAAAACTTATACCCATATAATAATGCAGTTAAATAATAAGCTATCAACGTACGTCGTACCATATATAATTATCCTATAATGGTTAATGAGAGGATGATAATTAGTTAACTATATCAAATAGACATTACTACAATTGTATATGGTTAAAATGATTATTCAATTAATTATTTCTTACCATTGGTAATCTAATGTATTATAAATATATATTTTGTATTATTGTTTCTTAAGTGGAGAATAGCCGAGCCGAGATTGCCTAGTGGTAAGAACGCGTGAATCTTAACCGATGATAGTGGGTTCAAACCCGGCCAAGCACCACTGAATTTTCATGTGCTAAATTTGTTATTATAATTCATGTCGTGCTTGACGGTGAAGGAAAACATCGTGACGAAACCTGCATGTATAGTATTTCACTGAAAATCTGCCACATGTGTATTCCACCAACCCGCATTGGAGCAGCGTGGTGGAATAAGCTCCAAATCTTCTCCTCAAAAAAGGAGAGGAGGCCAAAGCCCAGTAGTGGAACATTCACAGGCTGTTACTGTTACTGTAAGTGGAGAAAGCAAGCTGCTAGTAAAGTTATGTTTCCAATGAAACAGTTCTGTTTTTGTAACTGTAAGTAATTAATCAGAAAGTCAATAACGGTGTCATTTTCTAAATTGCGAAATGTTTTGTTGTCAATGTGTTCTTGACAAAAATTGTAGATATTTTAACGGGGCGAAATAAAATGCAAACGTTTTTTTTATAATGGAACGTACGATTAAGCTGATATCCTACGAGGTTCAATACGGTTGATTCTTGTATTGAATATAGCGATCTATATTTAAATAATGAACTATCAATGTATCACTTATTATTTGTTTTACTGCTAAAGATCTAAATGAAGCTAAAATAAAATAAAGGTAATCTAATCTTGTTTTAAGTGTGAGTGAGTTGTCTTACTGGTTCAATAATAAATAATAAGTTATATAGCACAGTTCCAATTTCTAATATACAACACACGCACACAAACACACACACACATAAATATACACATACACAAAAAAAACGCTTGTATTGGTAAAATAAAATAAATTATATATTATAATATTATATATGTTATATATATATATATATATATATAACTATCATTGATTATGATTTTGTGTTCCTATAGCTAGCTATAATGGCTAGCCATTATACTACGAGCCACTCGAATAAAAAGTTATTTACTTACTATGATAAGCCTATAATTATTAATGAGCAGAATAATAATTAATTATATCTTGAAGAAATTATTATAATTGTATATTATTATTATAATTGTACATAAAATGTTTATTCACTTAATTATTTCTTATCATTGGTAATCTAACTAATTAATAATTATTTAATTTACAAATATTACTTATTTATGATTATTTTAGAAGCCTTCTTGAGTAATATATGGTTATAGAATATATTTAATTTTGATATTAGAACTAATATTAATGGTGCTGTGATAGGTATTCAACCCAAGGAAGAAGAAATGTTTTAGAGTATATGAAAAAATATTTTTTCTTTTAATGTAAATTAACAATGAAAGACAAACCCAAAAAAACCATCATGGTCAAACGAGCCAACAATACTTCAACTTTAATAACTATTTAATATCAATATTTAGATTCATGATCCATATTTATGAGTAGAATAATTCTCAACAATACATTGTAAGCACGTATTATTAATTTGTGTCTCGCGGGAACATTCTCGAAGCGTGCCGGGATACGCTTGGCTACATGCTATTAGTTTCATCGCTTGATCGGAGACTATAAAACTTTATAAGGCAAACATTTTGCAGTTTACTCAGCTCATACTATATAAACGGGAATTGTGCAAGCCTATTGGCCTGGTACCACCCACTTAAGAGCTAGGGTAATTACAAATACAGGGTATATTTGGTTGGGTAAGAAATGGTAATTTATACAGTACCAATGTCTATGGTGACTACCTATTATCTTGCTATGTATAGGGAAAAAGATAGCGTTTAGTTCAGCGTCTGTATTTATAATTCTTGAAGTCCAAGACCTACGGTATAGAGTGAGCTAATAGGATATAGTTGACAAGGTTATGGACCCTCCTGAGTAGAGAACTATAACAGTGTTTCAACATCTCAATTCTGGGCACCGACATCTTGTGAATGAGTAAAAGTTTGTAGTTCTACTTCTATGGAAGAAATAAGAATAGTTTTCTGTGTCATTGAAGGACATCATTGAGTTGAATTATACCTTGCCTTCATTCAAAGTCAAAGTCAAAATATACTTTATTCAGGCAGGCTTCTCACAAGCACATGCTTATCGTCATTGTACAATTTTAATTTTAACATAAACAACCCGTTCGGAATGGAGATTCTGCCGAGAAGAACTGGCAAGAAACTTAGTTATTAGTTTGTTTAACAATAAAAAAAACACATGTAATAACCATATACAATAATATTTATATATCCTGTATGTACATCAACGAATACTTACTCCAAGGTCTTTTATATTTTATATAATACTGTACAGTATACGCCAAATTTGAGTATTTTTTGGTAGAAAAATGCTACTGAGAATTTTTTGGTACAAAAATCTGATAACTTTTTGTTGACCCAACCTGGGCTTTGAGTCACCCTCGGTACCTGTGGCCTTATATGCAGCCACTAAACTAATGAGGCAGTTAATAAAAAATATATAATAACTAGTAGATATTTACTTAATAATGCAGAATAAAATAATATAAGTCCGCCAGGCTAAGCAACAATATACGACGGACCTGCCCAAAGTTCTACCTCTCTAAGAAACTGAACTGTATTTTAATTATACCGTAGCAAGTTTAAATCATGTACAGGTTTGTTTATGTTAGTTGAAATTATATACTTTAGAAAAAGCATTACAATAAAATGAAGCAACTTGATATAAATCGGTAATCATTATTTTGCTTTAATCTTTAGGAGGAAAATTAGGATCGATGTACGATTTATTATGTGGTGACATTGTTTTATTTCTGTACAGGTACTTTTTTTAACATTCCCCTGGGATTTTATCCTTAGAATACCTAGTTATTTCCTGTACTGAAAAGACACTCAATAATGATAAAAAATTAAAACGTGAAATTAACAACTTTAACAATATTAATATTCATTAGGCTAAGAAGACATTGCCATCTATGACTTATCAGACGGGACAAGCAGCCCCTGATTAATGCCTAGAACTACAATAATATAATATTACTCTAACCGCTTCAAAATTGGGGTTCATAAGTGCCCAGGGGCCTTGGATTCTGGGCCTGAGGACAACGTCTGTCAGGTTTTGCTTGAAGGATATATAATTTTAATACCCATTATATTATTTTATATAAATTCACCAATATAGGAGATCATGAATCTTGATCATCATCGTTTTACATAGAACGGTTTCTGCTATTATTCCTCAGTTTTTGTGGAGTATCTTAGCGTGCCAATTAGTGTTCTCCTACACAGACTATTTAACGGAACCGCGTGTAGGGTGACCATACAACAGAGCCAGTAACCTCATAATGCTTAGCAAAGTTCATTGAATAATTAAAATATGAGATTTTCATAACACAATTATCGAATAATATTATTATATTTGGTGTCATTTAATTATTTGAACTTGTTCTATATAAGTCTATGGGTGATGATTGATGATATTCGGGATTAGATTATACCGAGACGACCGGGCAAGAAACTCAGGAGTTATACTTTTTTATTCAAAATAAAAATGACATACATAAACTGTATACAATTATATTCCTGTATTGAATAATAAGACTTACTTATTTAATATTTCCTTTGAAATCTATTAACTATATCAGTCAAAAATTATATCGTGAAATTAAAAAAAAATGTAAAGTACCTTGTCATTTCTAAGAAAGTTATAATAAACGGTTGAATAAGCATATTGGATTGATAAATTTTGTTTTTATGTTCTGGTAACCCTAGCTTCAAGACGAAAAAACTGCCTGACGTACGACCGTACGGTGGTTTGCGCGCACTGTGGAGTTAATTGCTAACCGCATAATAATTTAAATTTATATACAATACATTTTTTATTTCTTATAATTATTAAAACACGTGCATTAAGCATTAAAATATTGATTTTGTATTTAATATTGATTTCTATTTTAATCGTTCTAAAATATAATCAGTGATTTTTGACATTTAGTATTTTTTTTAATTAATTGAGGTATATGCAAAAACGTTCATCTATTCAGCCTTGTAATTAAAGTTACTTTGCTTTTATTATAAAACGAAATAAATACAAAAAAAACTTATTTAAATTTTATTTTTTTAATTTAGATTTCATTTTGTTTATATAGGTGGACGGGCTGATGGGCCACCTGATGGTACCACCGCCCATAGACATTGGCGATTTAAGAAATATTAACCATACCTTACATCGCTTATTCGTAACCAACATTGGGAACTAAGATGTTTTGTCCCTTGTTCCTTTAGTTACACTGGCTCACTGACCCTTTAAACCGGAACACAACAATACAAAATATTGCTGTTTAGCGGTAGATTATCTGACGAGTGGTGGAGCTGGTGGTACCTACTCAGGCTGACCTAAGCCTAGGTTCAAACCGTGAGATAAAATCATCTGATTTTTCATTTATCTTTGTCATTTATTCATAATGGTTATTCTACTTATATAGGAAAATAAATAAAAACATTATCACGTTTTTCAAGCGCGTTTTTTTACGTTAAATAAAATACATAACATTTTTTGCTTGGATCAACTGATGATCGTTGTTTTTAAATTGGTAACCTTTCCAACATGTCGTGAAAGGGAGTAATAAACATGCTGATACAAGATAGGCGAATATTGAACCTTTTTTTTATTCGTTTAATATTCAACAAGCGATTTATTTGAAACTCTCTAAGAATAAATAAATATGCAATAACAGTGCCTTGCGTCTTCATTCTGCTTCTGTCGATAATTCTTTCATTCTTCATTAATTTCTTGTCGTAACATTTTATGTTATATATTAATATTAGAAATGAATAAATTAGTTTTTATGACCTCGTATACTTGTCTATGATTAATCGCAATTCCTGCAGTGAGAGATGACGACTTTGTCTATAAATTCACAGAATATAATGCATCGACGATAATTGTAGCTAATTATTGTGCACAAAGCCAAGTCCCACAAAGTCATCGATCGGTAATGAGATACGAATAAGCGACTCAATTGAATTTTTGCTCATCGTATCAACATTATATACAGCTGTGGTGCTTTCTTGTTTGATAATCATTATATGTACATTAGTTCTCATGATTAGTAACCATACACTTCTCTGTATGCGTTTTTTATACATTAATATTCATACAAGAAACCGAAATGGCTCGGTGGATAGATGTAGATCTTTATTTACATTCAGGTTCAAATTCGAACAATTACCCAAACTGTACCAAAAAAAAGTGTTAATTAATTGTCTAGTGTCTAGTGGGGAGGTGTGGCATTGGTGGAAAACTTGTTGTGTAAACAGGAATTCGGGGACGTCATTCACACAAGCACCAGTATTCCTGTTGAGAAAAGAGACAGACGTATAAACGATTCCTTCTATTATTATCAATACGTCACTAACTACGGGAGCTAGGAGGATGTATCCTGTGTCTGTACGCTGGTGTAAAATCGATGTTTGACTGTAAAATAACTGAGGTAATAAAGTTAATGATACCAACGAAAATGGGCTTTCATAATGACCTACAGCTAGAGTAGCAAGGTGGATTCAAGTGTGAATCCCTTCTTTTAAACAAATTTGTAGCTCAGACGTGGTATATAATATGTTGATATTATTTTAATTTTATAAGACTTTATATAATTTTAGCAGACAGCCTAGGTCGCAGATTCCAAGGTTGGGGTGTCGGTTCGTACCAGTAAAGTTATTTAAGTTATACTGTCAGCCATGCTCAGTAGAAGACCAGGTTCTGCGGCTAAATTATCTCAGTTTCTTTCGGTGGCTCGGAAGAGTGCTCCTTAGTTTAAATTTAAACGTATGCACTAAAATATATCCTGCGCAGTCGACTTGTCTCCGTTGAAAATGTCCAACGGTGGACATTTTCATCATCTTAATAATCTGTTTTCTATTACTGTGTAGCTAATGCTGATGACGAAGTAACAGCTATATGAAAATTTTGTATCATTGATATGTATTAAAAAAAAAAAGGTACAAAGACCGATGCGGAAATGCCCCCAATAATTTGTACATGTCTTAAGCGAAGTAGAAGATTTCTTTGAGGAAGCCCCACTGCATATTCTCGTTCTTTGTTTATAATTGTGTGCTCAGCGGTGAAGGACAAAATCTTTAGGAGGACCTCCATGTATCAACCCGCATTATAACAGTATGGTACGTTTTAAATGGTCACTTTAAGAGAAGACGAAGCCTTTACTTTTAGCAGCCGGACATTAGTTATTTTACGTTTTTTACTTAAAACTTGAGTAAACCAAGCAGTAACTTTCGGCCACCTACTAAAATATAGTTTAGTTTAACCAAGTTTATTTATAAGTATATGACTTTTGTTGGTTAATTGCTAGCTTACAACTAATACACTACAACAAGCAATTGTCTTATTATATATGTAAACAATTGTTGGATAATGCAATGAATATGCGGTGCTGTTGTATGTTGGACCGTACAGTGGGAGAGATAAACTTAACGAAGTATAATGTCGTTTATATTCTTTACTTTATAAGTAAACTAATGAATCATGGGGCAGGTTCGCTATCGCGGTAACTCTTTGACACGTTGTAAGCCGCAACATGCGCCTAACAAAGTGAATATCTGATGGCAGTCCCGTAAACTGAACGTTTTACTGCCTTTGCGTTCGTTACACACGGCTTAAAAAAAGTTACTACATTCTTTATTTAAATATTTGAAACTTTTTTAATTCTTTATTGATTAAATCAATGCCTTAAAGTAAATAACATTAACCATGCGTGTGTGTTTAGTCTTTTGGCGGTTGTAGGAGTGAGTCCGTGTTTGTATGTCTACCTCGTTGATCTTGTCGCCAGGTTTTCTCGAGTTTGGATTTTTCTGTCAGATACCAGCAGTAGCATTTCAGAGTTGATGGTCTTGTGTTTAATTTTTCCCAATATTTCCTTCCCAGGACTATAAGAATAAGTGATTGATACTTTATAGCTTCGTTACATTCTCATTATTAACTGTTTAATAGATTTATCTTATTCCTTCAAACGAGGCGTGAAGAGCCATCTTGCGGGCCGGCAAGGCGAAGGCGGCTAGTGCGGAACCTTCTTCAAGACTCTACTGGCCGTCGTCGCGTTTGTACTCTACTACCACTTACAATCAGGTGGAGTAGAGTCATTTGCCTTCCCGGCAAACATAAAAAAAATTACTTGTAGTTCAAGTTTATTCTCTACTCGTTTGTTACGCGAGCCTTTCCTTTCGTATGTCTCGGACCGAGCGTGCACGTAGCTAGTTAAGTATTAACATTTTCTCGACCCGATCATCTACCGAGATCCCCGCTCTAGTATTGTGGAAACACTTAATTACATTGCGGCGCCTTTAAAGGTCCTCTACACCTTGTGCGTCACGGGAATGGAAGCCGGCCCTGTGATATATGTACACATAATATGTCCAAAATGACTTTCGCAGCAAAGTGAAATAATTAATGATTATTTATATTCATTAAGTGAAGCGCAATTTTTTTTCTTATCTGTTTTATTCGATTAATATTAGCATACCTTAGGTAGGATACCTTACCCTACCATACCTTAGATATGATGTGATAGAAAATGTAACGCTCTATTCGTATCGAATATTTTTATGCAAAAAAAAACTATTGTAGAAACATTGCAATCCATGTCTGGAATTAGTTAATGACCTATAAATTAATTAATGAATTATAAATAATTTACGTCTTACAAATCCCCGTTACTGATTTTTTTTTGTTTAAATAAATAAAATGATTTGAAATTTATTTGGTGGCAGGGATTTGGGCAAGTCATTCTGGGTATGTACCACCCCCTTATCACCGTACCGTAACAGCCTGTGAATATTCCACTGCTGGGCTATAGGCCTCCTCTCCTCTTTTTGAGAAGAAGGTTTGGAGCTTATTCCACCACGCTGCTCCAATGCGGGTTGGTGGAATTCATATGTGGCAGAATTTCAGTGAAATTAGACACATGCAGGTTTCCTCACGATATTTTCCTTCACCGTAAAGCACGAGATGAATTATAATCACAAATTAAGCACATGAAAATTCAGTGGTGCTTGCCCGGGTTTGAGCCCACGATCATCGGTTAAGATTCACGCGCTCTTACCACCATCTCGGCTTTTTTTTTATCACATATTCTGCCAAAACTAAAAACCTACTTAGTATTGTTGTGTTCTGGTTGGAACCCTGGAAGGATTTCGTGACGAAACGAAAAAAACGAGAAAGAAACGAATCAATTACAATATTGATAGTTAATATTGTAATTGCTTTTGTTAGTAGCGATAGCAGATAACGTCTGAACGATATTAAAATAATTTAAACATATGGCGCTTTATCGATGTTGTTGTTATCAAAACTTGTATATAAGGTTATCACATACGTTATGCACAGTTAACCTTTGTGTTAATCGATTATTTCCTGAATTACTTTCTCCATGTCCTATATTTACTAAATGAAGGGTTAAGGAGACCCCACACAGCGCCAACACTTACTTTTCAAATGTCAATATAATTTATTAGCAACATATGTTTTGTACCTTCTTCGATAACATTTCATTTGATCGAATATTTAAACATTTCTTGTTGTGAGTGTTTTAATCTGAATTACATAAGCTGATCATTTTATTTTTAATCTTATAGGACGTTTAAATTGACCCTTAAATGGAACATTTCAGATAATTCCAATATTCTATTAAGGGGAGTACGGAAGGATGATTGCTTAGATGGAGTAATATCTATGGCCTAAAGGAGCAGGTTCTCAATTCGGTTATATTTTTAATGTTTGTTACATCAGCTTATCCGATCCGATATATATTAATTTACATATACACATAAAATATAATTGTAGAGTGGAGACCACGCTTAGGCAAACGTAGTGTAGGACGCCCTGTGACAAGATGGACCGACGATTTAAAAAAGGTGGCAGGTACGGGATGGACGCGGACTGCCCAAGATCGGGATGGTTGGCGTTCTATGGGGGAGGCTTTCGTCCAGCAGTGGACGGCAAAAGGCTGAAAAAAATACAATATAATTATATACAGATATATATCATATACAAAACAGTTTGTACATTTTAATTTTTAAACTTAAGTTAATATTTCCCATTTACTTTTTAATTTGATACATAGTTTATTATATATTAAGCATAAATAATATAAATCGAATAAACATGTATAGTCACATGTACTTGTAAATATATTTATTAAAATACTGCGGATTTTGAATGAAATTAAAATAAACTACGCGTTATTCATAAATTATATAGAAAATAGCCGGACATTCGCAGTTAAGTTATATATAAAACCGGAATGGCGTTTTTTATTATGTAAATAAAATAAAAACCATAAAGAAGTTTTTATATGGTTATGATATTTTGTCTTAGGAAGTTACAATATTAAGTATTTTTTTTAAATATTTTAAGTACCTATTTATCTTTACCTTCTACATTTTTTTGTTTAATTTTGCTTGGTATTTGTTCGTATCGTATTATTGTGAATTTTATATTCGGAGACTGGCTGGTTGATAGTTAGTTGACATTAGGTATGAAAAGAAAGAAAAAAACGAACAAATAGAGAAAGTTACTAAGTTAAGTGAACATTACGATGTATGGGTATTTTGTTGTTCTAGCAAATCTATTATAATATGCCTTTATAGATTTATGCTACAAAAACTATTATGATCACGTCGTATTGTCTGTATATCGCGCGATAAATTGAGTGCATAGCAGGAGTTAACATTTATTACCTGGAATATTGCATTTTTGTTTACCACATCGAAGCTGGCTGGTTGTCATAAACGAAAGGTGTTGGCTGTTTGTTTTTTAATCTCCTTACGATGAAGGTCAAAGATTTGATAATTTACGTTAATTTCTACTCTGTTTGCATTTCGATTTTGTAACTATTTTATAGGGTAATCGACATTGTAGTGTACACACAATACTGTATTAATTAGTATTTTATAATATAAATATATATTATCTGTGTATCTATCCATCTGTCATCTCGTATGACACACATCGTGGAGCGCGGGAAATATAATATATATATATTGGTATTGGCGCGAAGTGAAGACGGTGTGTGTGCATAGCGGTTGATATATAAAATATAATATATATTATTTAATCTGTAATAGCGTCTGTAATGAGTTAAAGCACGGTTAAAGGGTGAACATTACAGAAATAATAATATTGTGATATGTATATATTATGTCATGGTAAAAATATTTTTTTAGTGCTAGGTTACTTATACATATGTAAAATAAATTACTACTTTTATAGTACCTATTGTTATTTCATATTTATAAATCCCAATTTATCTTTTTTATCTTTACCTTTAATTTGTTTTACACATATATTTATAATATTTATATTATGAATCTAGGCAAGTTCCCGCGATTTCGTCGGCAGGTTTATTGCGATATATTTAAAAAAATGTTTGTTGATAATTATATTGCATGTATTTACACGGTATCCATTGCTTTATTACATGTATGTAAGTAAGAAAATACAATAAAAGAAAATTAAAACTAAAACCATAAGACATGATATAACAATACCGTAACAGCCTGCGAATGACCCACTGCCGGGCTATAGGCCGCCTCAACTCTTTTTAGGAGAAGGTTTTGGAGCTTATTCCACCACGCTGCTCCAATGCGGGTTGGTGGAATTCACATGTGGCAGAATTTCAGTGAAATTAGACACATGCAAGTTTCCTCACGATATTTTCCTTCACCGTAAAGCACGAAATGAATTATAATCACAAACAATGATTGGAAAAAAAACATGCTATCCAAAAGATTGTCTTGTCGTACACACTCTTGCGTGATATGTACTCAGGACGATGCCACTATTGAGGTTTATGGCTTGATGAATTTATTTCTCATAAAAAACAAGAGCTTCATATAGAACGAGACATAAGCTTTACATTTATGATATTACATTACATTATTGATATATATATATATATATATATATATATATATATATATATATAGATATATATATATATATATATATATATATATATATATCTTAATTCACTTTATTTTTTTATATTGTAATATTTTTGATTGTGCACTTGAGGTTAAAGATTTATTATATATATAAAATAAATCTTTAACATATTACAATATAAAAAATATAAAGTGAATTAAGATATTCACTTAAGTTTATAAAACAATTAAAAAGAAAATAGAACACTTAAACTTCTAAAATTAACTCTTGGGTCTCCAAAGTGTGGACCAGGTTCTAAGATAGATATTTTATTACTTTTTTTTAGTATGTGTACCTAATTATTTTAAGTAAACCATTTAAAACAGCAACGACATTGAGCTCACTTATAATTATATTACAGCTTTAATTTAACTTATCTTTCAAAAAATAAATCATATTATTCAAATAGTAAATCGATATAGAATTGTCTGCGTTTATAAATAAATATAAGATTCACAGATACTTGTTCGATTTCTCAATGGGCTCAGGTTCGAATCCAGCACTGAATGCGGTTCTTGGTTATTGATTCGTAACAACAAAAACAAACACACAACTAAGTGGAAGCGTTGTGCAGATTAAGTTGTTCTCTCGTTTTGTGAATGGCTTAAGTTAGAAGAGGTATGTGGTAGAGAATATGCAGTGTATGTGAAAATACATGCATACATTTGTTTGAATTGTTATTATGTATTATATGTACATATTTATTTATGTTTTCTTGTAGTCGGGTTAGTGTTAGTTTAGTTAAAGTTTAGTATTTTGTGTGTCTGCATGTTTTAATTTCCAGATAGCATCACATTAAAAAAATGTATTATTTCTTTTTACCTTATTGGTGTGCTGGATCCCTAGACAGACTCATGTATTGCCAGGTGTAGGCCAGCTTGTTCATTATGGGATTTTCTCTATTATGGATCAAATTATATTTACATGTACAATATTTTACATATTATTTATATTTTAATTAATAATATATGTAAAACAATTAAGCTTTCAACCTATTTATATAAATTAATTAATAGTATAAATTCAATAGGTTTTTAGTGTATCTTTTTATTTCTCTAAAATGTAGTTACGGCTAAAAATCTACCTATAGAGGATTCCAACTGATATAAAGGGACTTCGTTTCCGTTTCTCGTTTCGTGAACTGTTTCCAAATACATACGAGGGAAGCAATAGAAATGGTATGGTAAGTCTTTGACTTGTACAGTCGGCCGACGTCGGCTAGCAGCGGCGCGATATATCATCGGTGTGCGTAACGGCGGCGCCTGGGCACGCCAATTTATGGCGGCCGTAACGTTTAATTTCGACATAATTTAATTTGAACACGCCGCCATGCGACTTAATTATGATATCTCGAGATACCGCTCAGTACCGTGTTCGTTTCGCAACGCTGTGATTAATAAATTGTATATTGTAGCGACATCGACACCTATTCCAATAATATAATATGTACGAACTATAAATTATCGTTTTGTAATTCGTAAATAAAGCTCTATATGTTCCTTATATCGGAAGTTATAATATAAACGCATACATTTTAATTATATATATATTTATAGAGTGAGAAAATTCCAGTTTAAAATGTCATATAAAATATTGACAAAAAATGAGTTGTGTGTTCCCACATTTTTTTTTTCTTTTTGAAGGAATTATATCCAGCAAACAACTTGCGTGCGAAATCACGAGTCAATTTATCATACGCAATTGCAGATACGATTTTACGAAACGATATGTTATATTGCGTGAAAAATTCATAATCAAGTAATTTTGTTATCTGAACAGTCAATTTTCACATAAGTATTAAATTATTTTTCATCAATTCAAGAGCCAAGCTAGTTCAGTGGATTGCAAGATGAATCTCGTTAAAGATCTCTCGTTCGACTCCTGCTAAGCCTGTATAAACTTCTGAATTTTATAAAATAATGCATTAAGGTAAAAAAAGTAAAATAACAAATTTATTAGCATAAAATGTCAAGAAAACCTAAATCCTAGTCATCATTTGAAACAACAATTTATATCTCAGCAGTGAGATTTATATAGATATTTTCCTTACAAGTCTATTTATGAACTATGAAAAATAAACAAAATATGTGTGAGCTTTAAAACCAACCAACTTACTTTATTATTCCAATAGAAAGACAGACGGTCTCATACCAAAAAAGGCAAAAAAGAAATGATACACGCTAGAGAGTGAAATATTCATACATAACTTTAACAGATAAAATCAACTTCGCCGACCATTGAATTATATCTTACAATTAAAAGCAAGTATCCATATGAACCTGTTCCAATATTAAATAACTCCATTTGGTACGATACGTGATAAACATTCAGTTTGGACACGAGTAATTATTTCTGGTAAATTGGGGCTACAATTATTATACGAATGTGCCTTTTGTATTTCTTTGCATACTTGCCTATATGGCAAGATGTAGGTCGATGACTCGTAAAGGTACCTTCGACGAACTATCTTTGTACATACTTATAGTAATTCTGTACAAGTTCGTTTGTACATTAAGCAATTTGAGTTGGCGAAAAAACAGCAATTTTATTCTTAGAACGGTAAGTGGTCCCCGGCTTGTCTGCGTGTCGAAGGTTCGTGTTTCGTCGATCATGACCATATATAATTCATATTTCTACCTTATAAGTTTCGGAAATTGAACTCGAATTACAAATTAAAAAGATAATATTTAAATAGTGAGATTTATTAATTTTGTACAAATTAGGGCAATGATCAAAATTGCTGATTAAGCAATATATAATATAATATCAATAATGAATTATATCACAAAAGCGTGTATCACTAATCAAATATAGCTTCTATTAATATATTTATCATTAGAGATTTTCAATTAGTCTCAAAACAATAAGGAGCAAGAAAACGAGTTAAATTTTTTCGATGTAACTTAAAGACGTGTTCAGATCGCAATCGTGAAAGCGCGTTCGACTTAACCGCCGTTCAAACACAATTCAACGGTGCACATTAATTAATTAACAGCCCATTATCTCGCTTCTTATTATCTCTTAAGGATTTCGCGTCTTTTCTTAACACCGCTCATTGTTATCATTGACCATCGCAAAAAGTCGTATCGCGCCGACAAAAGCCGATACACTAACATTGCTGGCCAGGAATCTGAAGGAACCCGCGCTCATTAACGCTTCTCATGCGCGACTCTGACACCCAATCCTGTATGACGTAAATCCATTTGAAAATTCACTTAAAATTCAACCTTAATGATGTGCTTTAAGGTTTAATTTACAGTTCCAGAATATATGCCGTCTTTGGAAGAATAATGTCATATTTTATTTAGATTCAAAAGCTACTCAATTTCCATTCAAAAAAGGTCATTCTGGATCCAGAAAAAGTAAGAGATTAAAGACATTATGGTGACAATTTCGAAGAAGTGGATTAATTAAATGTGTCATAAGAGCCTGGAAAGGTTTTGCGAAATTAATTCTTATTTTACTGGACTAAGGTTCATATTTGCTGGATAGGCGAACGAATATGGTGTTATTTGAGAGAAGATGCGACAAACGATGTGCGATTAGTGTTTTTGCGTCGGCGGCGTAATTAGGGGCTATCGGCGGTGCGTATGAAGACATAAATAAAAGGAGCACTCCTGAATTAGCTGCAGCTGGTACGGTGAACAACATGGTTTAAACCATTGTGATACTTAAAATCCATGCAATAAGGATCCCACCCCATGTCACCCTGTGTACCAGAAATTTCGATGGATCGTTCAGATATTTCTATCTCCGGTGAATGTCGGGAAAGTCGAGATTTTTCCTTTAATCTTTAAACAATATAGATCATAAGAATGTTTTCGATTCTTAGCGTTATTAAATTCAATACAAAAACAAGAATGCTTGACCATTATTACACAAGTAATTAAAAACAGGTTAAATGATACAAACTGAGATGGCTTAATTAGGAGAACATCTGGATTTAACATAAGAACGCGTGTCCAAATCCGGGCAAGCACCCAAAAGCAATGACAGTTCACGTGCTTAATTTTTACTTATACCTCATTATCTGTTCGCCTTTGGAGGAAAATTTCATGTCACTTGATGTTCTATCCTATACATAGCAGCCCACTGGAGCCGCGTGGTCAAATCGAATCAAAATATTTTTATTCAAATAGACTTTCACTAGTACTTATTGATCGTAAAGCGCTACCATCGGTTCGGAGGTTATATAACTAGCCGTAGAAAGGCTTTATTAAATTTATTAATACGTACGCTTGGAATGATTATTTTATTTCGATTTCTAGAATTCAATCGATGTATGTCACTTTTCTTTGTATAATGATTAATATTGTTACATATATACAAAATATTTGCATAAATATACAGTGTTGCTACTGGCACATTACCAATAGTCTTAAGCACATCTCTGAGGTACGTTCTAGCTCCTAAATTATAAATATTGAAATAACCTTCAAACTATCTTCTTATCAAGAATAAAAAACGCGCTGTTACCGTAAATAATACACGTTATTGAATATTTCTAACGTGCTATGTATATTGTTGCGGTAAATAAACTATCATTTTCTAATTTAACATTATTCATGACTTACTGGTAAGGCTTACAATAAAATTGCTAAACAGGTACACGAGGCGTTGTCCAAACTGAATTTCACAAGAAACTGTATAATTAGTTAGCATAGTGTTGCGTCCGCGCATATTATCTACATATCACTGGGGTGACCATGAGGCAATAATTTGAAGTATATTAAACTTACTTTATCCTTAAAATATATCCGCAATATCAAACACACCGTGCTGCTGTATCTGTAAGAAGATAAAGATTCTTCTTTGAAAATTATAAAAAAAAGGTTTCAGATACGCCCAGATGCTGAATTGCATTCGACGCCGTTTTGATTTCTATAAAAATTCTATAATTTATGAATAAAACTAAACGTTTACACATATTTTTTACTATAAATCACATTATCTCAGCACCAACTGTGTAAGCGAACAATTATATTATAAATATTTTGTATTTCTAACCAATTTTCGCTCACTCTATTAATCCGATGGGACGACAATGCGAAAGACCTATCCGGAAAGAGTTCAGGCGTATGACCAACGGTTTAACGTGCTTCTCGAGGTACAGCCGACTTCGGCATTTGAAAGTCCAGATTCCTGGCTGATAGTGAGAATTTTCAACAGAAATAAATTTTTACTGTTCCGACCTGGGGTTTAAGCTTTGACCTCGGGATCTGCGGCCTTATATTTAGCCACTAGATCAGCGAAGTAATCAATATATTAAATTAATAATAATATTAATATCCTGGGACATTATTCATACACGGCCATCTGGTCCCAAATTAAGCAGAGATTGTGCTATGGAAACCAGACAACTGATATACTACATATACAACTTTTCTTTTTGTTAAATAGATAATTACACCCAGACTCAGAAAAAACAGACATGTTCATGCACATAGATGTCTGTCCTGAGTGGGAATCGAACCCACAACCTTCGGCGTGAAAGGCAAGTATCAACCAACCACGCCAATCAGCTCGGCATAATTATATATTAAAATAATCAATAATCATGGTCAACCCTTTTAGTGTTACTTCTTATAAGCCGACATGCAAATCGCGTGACTCCTAAGATTTCATCGATATTGCTAGGCACAATAATATCGTCACGCCCAATGACTCTCGCTACCCGATATATCATTTTCTATTTCCTTATACTATTGAATATTTGAATAAATGACATCCACATTAAGTCCACAACTATTGTACTGTTACTGTTACTATTAAACAAGACTTTTAGGCTATTCTCTAGGAACTGGCTTCGTATTTCACTCGTGAAATGTTGTTAACCGACTTACATGTGATACGCTTTTGTAATTCGGGTGTCATTTATGTTAAAAATAATACAGTCTTACAAAACAGAAGTGAAAATGACTTTTTTTTAAAAAGAATACATAAATACGTATTTGACTTTATAATAAGAAATACACAAATAACTAACAGAACATTAATTACTTTAAATGCTAACAAAACCAACTAAAAATGATAATTCAAGTTATTGTATATTCGAAGCACCCAAACCTCGCGCCAAAAGTTATATGCTTCCTCTATGACGGGCGATGACGCTCTTTTTTTCTCTAAATATTCCGGCACAAGGAACTGATACATTCGGTCGAAGATTGTTAAGAATAGTAAATAATCAATGTTTCTTATCACTTTCTGTCATGCCATATTGCTGTTGATTTTGTTTTTGCAGAATAGCTCTACTTGTACTTTTGGTATAATAACAACCTATAAATACCTCACTACTGTGCTGAGGCTTCTCTTTTTTTAAGGAGAAGCATACTCCACGTTGCTCCAATTTGGTTTGGAGGTTTTACTTCACCGCCGAACATGAGATGAATTATAAATATATGTGGTTGTTCAGTTTTGAAATCGGAATCATTGGCTTGTTATAACACAGTCTGTGTTGTAATGAAGGAATTTAATATAATATAGTTGTAATATATATTGTTGTAAACTTTTTTTATTACGTACAGGTATTATTTATATATAAGTAACAATTTGTTGTATTATTATTGACAAATTATTAACAAATAAAAAACATATTTTTTAATTTATCGTAAAAAATAATATACCTTATATCCGCGATAAATAAAACTGAGATGAGTTTGTACATCTACAGGCAAAATATTTCGTATCTTAATTTATTTTCACTTAATTATTATTTATTAATCCTGAAATTACAAAACTAATTTTAATATCTTTATAATCTGGAACGGAAATCTTATTAAATTACCAAATAAGCCCTGCCACCCAGTTAACGATATTACTTCTAATGTTTCAGAATCTTTTACTAATTTTATCTCTTTTGTTAACTAATGCAATATTTAAATATGTATAATTAATAATTCCAGTTTATTTTCCACACATTACCATTTTCTTTGTAATGATACTGATAAAATTCAGTTTAAGAAATAGCCTCTAGTGGTGCGTGACGATCGAGGTGTAATTGCTAATTACGAATCATAATTCATCCAATAGCAATTAATACGAGCTGCGTCTGCGCACTTGCGGCGTTGCTTATTTAACTAATTATAAAACCTTTTCATAAAAATTGCATTTTTGTAACAGTTCCGAGGAGTGGAATTGCTAGAGATGTTGCAACTACGAAGTCGTCCCTGTAAATTTCTATTATAATTGTCATAACGTCACTCTTATGTTATGACAACGAATCAAACTGCGTGGTTGTGGATTATTCGAGAAGAAGTATTAAATTACTATTAAAATCCTAAAATAATTAACGGTATTTCTTATACATAAATCTTCTATTTTTCTATTAAAAAGAGTACCTTTTTTTAAATTAACGCAGCCAAGCAACTAAGACACTTCTTACGTTTTGCTAATAGCCATCCATTATCGACTTATGATAACCAACCACCAATACTTTTCGACTACAACATTATATATTAAATTTTTGTAAGAAATAATCAATGAGACGGCATTCTGACAAGACCACGAAGAGATTAGATGCAAGATACTAAACAATATATATAATTATATTACTTTATTTAATTTCTATTAAATCTAATTATTCTTGTTGTTGTTACAGTGGTTGCAACCACTGTAACAACAACTTTTTTTTTTTTAAATGTATAGGCTGCGGACTTAAGCGGACCCTGGCATTTCTAGGCCGGGAAAACGCTAGGAAGAAGAAGAAGAAGAAGAAGGCTAGCGCTTGACTGTTATCACACCTGATGGAAAGTGAGATACAGTCTAAGATGGAGCGCGCTTGCCCTGAAGGTGCCTATTCACTCGGGACTTGAAGGTACCCATATTGTAGGTGGTGGAGAAAACGGAGGTCGGGAGGGTATTCTTGTTTCTATGATGATTAAATATGTGATTTCTTATTCGCTAACAAGATTTATCATAAATTATAATATATTTTGTGGGGTTAGTACTACTCCGTATATATCCACGCGACCAACGATATAGCGATGCGCCGGGCCGTTACAACTGGTCTGGTTAGTTTTTGTCAGCTAGTGTGTGCCCTGCATTACGTCCGGAAGCGGGAATAGGATAATCGTTTATGAGCTTATTAATAAACATTGAATCATTTACCGAAATTTAGTTTTATTCCAACTCAGCTCTGGAAATACTGAAAAATGTTTAAAAAAAATCCATACAATTTTGTACACTTCTACTGTTAACTTATTTCGTAAAATAAGATTAATCTTGAAGCAAGATATACAATTGCTTAATAATCGAAGTAGCATTGATGCCTGTGTTATTGATTAAAATGATACTAAAAGTAATGTACAGTTCCAAAAATTTCCATACAGAAAAGCCTCGGACCTTGCAATGCCAAGAGGCGTCTGCTTGACTTACTCCAGCTGTATTCATTACATTACGAGTAACTCATTAATTAATTACATTGAATAAAATTTATGAAGCCAGAATCACTTTGTTGATATGTATTAATATGAGTGTTTTATAGCCTATATGCATATACAATTTGATAAAATAATATTAATTGAATTATATTATAATTAATGTAATTTACCCGAACCAACCAGCATTAGAGCAGTGTGGTGGAATAAACTCCAAACCTTCTCCTCAAAAAGGGAGAGGAGGCCTTAGCCCAGCAGTGGGATATTAACAGGCTGTTACTGGTACTGGTAATGTAATTTAAATTTAAGTCAGCCAAGCGCTTAAATCGATTCGAGTTAACTGTCTGAATTTTCACTTTTATATCATCCCTTAATTAAAAGAGTTCCCTAACTAACGGATGTTTCTAGAACACCTTAAAAAGTTATAATATCATTTTAAGGTAAATTGTATACTATTATCTTGAACTTTTTTTATAAGCTTGTCCACCTAAAAAACATTTTTCTCGAGGATGACATTTTATTTTTCGATACATATATACTATAGTAAATTTAGTTTAAAATTTAGCAATTAGCTAATTATTAATATAATTGCATGGTTAACTTTAATTTGTCTGAGTTAAATGATACTGATGAAATCAAGATAAAGTATTCGAAACACAACAAATAAATTGTTACTATGTAATTACTACATTCTCTATCCCACATTATATATTATATGCGAAAATCTTCGTTAGTGCCCGTGGTAATGAGTCGGCCAGAGTTAATTTCCATCGTAAAAAATGTACAGCTTAATAAAGTCAATTAACAAGTGAAACAAATAGAGTTTAAGGCAACGACAAGTCACGTTCGTTTAATGAGATGAAAATTACACGGAGCTTTATATACCACTTAAGAATACCTATAAGGAATACCTATGAGACTAAAAAAACCCAAAGAAGTAAAGACATATAACAGGCTTGTCAATGCCAAATAATTATATTTATTAATTATATATTTCAAAATAAAATGCGTTTTGTTATACATTGAACGTTACGTTCAGCATTTTTCATCACTTTACTCTTTAGTATAAACTAGCAGTGCTACTACTTAACTTGGTGGTAGGGCTTCTTGCAAGGGCGGATGGATCACCCACTCATCGCATATTCTACTATCAAGCAATACATAATATTATGAGTGAACCAGTGTTAATACAGGCACAAGGGGCATAGCACCTTGGTTCCTAAGTTTGGTGTCGCATTGATGATACGATGTAAGGGATGGGTTATATGTCTTACAGTGCTAATCTATATGGGCAGTGGTGACCACTAAGCATTAAGTCGCCCATTTATTTATTTGTATCTCCATCAGTTGTATATAGCATACATCCAAAACATGCTTTACATTTACTTAAAACTAATTATGTATAGCCAATTACAAGGGGACATTCCCAACCACAATTACGAAAACAGGTAAAAAAATATATACAAATTAAAAAGAAAAAACAGATAAAAGAAATTTATAAATAAAAAAAGAAAGAAACAGACACAAATAGTTGTCACTAATTAAGTTTTAAAATAAATTAACTTTTTAAACTAAGAGATACATCACACTTTTTTATGACGATGAGAGTCCGTCCAGAGTTACTGTGTTTTTTTCATAATTGTTATGTACTCGCGATATTAGCGATTCTGGATCATTTTGTCCATGTTTTGTTTGAGTACGTCCAATCTTAAAGAATCCTTTCTTCATCATCGTTCGCCATCGCATCCGTTGCGAGAAGGTTGCAAGTATGCAAACCTAAAAAAAAACCTGTGATACTAATATACAATTTGACAAAAAAGCCTTCGAGTTTATTTGTCTAGTTCTTCTTTCGGATTTCTTTCCTACTTAAAATAAAAGATATAACGCAAAACTATATGTAAAAATTTAAACACTCTCTTATACATTACGCCAGATCTGTTCGTATGTTTTTGCTAATTAACATTTAATTATAATACAATGTTATTCAGTATTCGTCTCATTCATTACTCGATCTTATTATGTACTCGTTTTCACCAACGGGTATCATGTTCGCTTTTTTTTTTTAAAGCAGTCAAGTGTGAACGTGTAAACGTTGATTTTTATTATATATTCGAACTATTTAGGCCGGAAATATTTGGATCTTAGTCTCAGTAAGTTTTTTTTTTAGAGAAATTCTTTCGACCTATATACAGACATCTATTTTTTTTACATGTTTATATAAAACGTTTATACACTGATCTTTAATTGCTTAAACGCGATCGAGCCCTTGTCGTTATAGGCGCAAGGGATATAATTGCTTAAGTCGTAAATTTCAGAGCTGAGGTATAGTTGATAGGATATGTGGTTTTAAATCGAAGATAGAAAGTTGAAATCTGAACGAGGTTTCCTAATTTAAATTTTTAACAAAATACAGTGAATGTATTCTTCAATAGATACATTGATGGAGTGAGATTACTTTGATTAAATATGAGTAATTATAGTTCACAATAGGCGAAGTTATAGAGTATAGAAGAACAAGTACATTGATTTTCCATCCTTATTATATTTACTGATAGGGATTTTATTAAAATATGACTACGATCTATATGTAACCGATTGTAAAACAGGCACAAGGGACATAGCATCTTAGTTCCCAAGGTTGGTGGCGCATTGGCGATTGTAAGCGATGGTTAACATTTCTTACACTGCCAATATCTACGCATTGGTGACCATTTACCATCAGGTGGTCCATATGCTCGTTAATCTACCTATACTATAAGAAAAATGAATGAGAAATGAATGTTCAAAATATGTTCACAAGCGATCTGTTTACTACCAAGTTACAACATCTACCAAACGAATGACCTTCTCCTCTTCGAAGTCAGTATTGATAAAAGTTACTAACTTACAAATGAAACAACTTTTAAGAATGACTCAGATAAATATATATAAATCTACGAAAATGAAGCATATCATAATAAGCATCTCGTTAAATATTCAATAGGTATAAAATTATAATAGATTTAATTTTTATAATATAAATATATAAAGTATAGTAACAGCCTGTAAATATACCACTATTATTCCTCTCTTAGTTTTTTTGAGAAGAACTTTTAAGGCTTATTCCACGACGCTGCTCTAATGCGGGTTGGTGGAATACATATGCAGAATTTCAGTGAAATTAGACACATGCATGGTTCCTCACGATGTTTTTCTTCACCGTCCAGCATGAGATGAATTGTAAATACAAATTAACCACAAGAAAATTCAGTGGTGCTTGACCGGCTTTGAATTAACGATCATCGGTTAAGATTCACGCCTTCTAACCACTGGGCCATCTCGGCTTTCATAAATATATAATAATACAAAATATGTTACTACAGCAAAATACTTACAGCTATCAATATTCCAAAGAACGCGCCAGACAATATGAAATATATTTTTTTACATATTTTGACAGACAGACGTTTACGACCATTAGCGTATAATGCTATGTTACACAAACAAATATCGACATTGTGACGTTTGTTTGAAAAGCTTTGCTTATAATTACGTAGTTGTCATGTAATTACTTGACACTTGTGTTGGACATCATGCTTAAGAGCATGGTCTATAGAGAGCTCGTCACCATCCTACGTGATATCGTTGAAAACAATCCGTGACTTCGTTACGAAAATCTGTTATATAACGATATTTTTTACGAGTGGCGACGTAAGGCTAACACAAATAAAAAATCGAAATTGATGGTTATAATAAAATGAAATATATAAGAAATAAATAAGGACTAATATAAATTATTATAATAATAATTTTGTTATTATTATTATTAATAATATAAACATATAAATGGGAGTAGAGTGGCAGTGGAGAAGGGGCATGACGGCATAAGAGAGCATCATGCCGTCATGCCCCTTCTCATGGCATACAACTCGGTTTTACCTCCAAGGTCCGCAATAGATGTTACATATCAATAAGCTTGTAATAGTTTGTAATTTTCACTGCTGGACAAAGGCCTTACTCACCTCCACTACCCACTACCCCGTTTAATTGAATATCATGGGCCTTAGACATGATATATATATAATTTCGATGAAATAAAGACGAAGCTGTATTTTGGTAAATACCACAAAATAATCCAATTATTCAAATAAGTATTTTTTTCCCGCTTTAACGATTAGCCCGGACCAATAAACAGTCACATAGATATATAGAAAAATATAAAAAGAATGACTGATTTGGTTTTGGTAACTTCCAAAATAGCCGCATTTAAATAAAAAAATATAGAAGATATTATGTTTTGAAATCACACACAGACCCTTTATTTATTTGTATAGTGACATAGATGTAATCCCACGTAATTATTATCATGACAGCATTGCCGGCCGCGTATTTAGCAATACAGTCTAAAAGACGCCTTCGCTGCTTACTGAGAACGAATTACACACCAACCCTAATATCTTTGGAACACATTAATACGCATTAACTTTAAACTAGTACCGAAAAGAACAGCCTCACGTAGCCAAGGTTCCGTATACAGCTTAGGAAAGTTTAAATAAGTATTATATATATATATATGTATAGTACATATGTAGAACATAATGAAGTATCTATAAATAAATAAAAATATTTATTCCTTAAATCCTTCCTAGCGGAGCCGAGATGTTCTAGTGGTTAGAACGCGTGAATCTTAACCGATGATTGTGCATTCAAACCCGGCATGCATCACTGAATTTTGTCATGCTTTTTGTGTGATGCTTTAGTGAAGGAAAAAATCGTGAGGAAACCTGCACGTGCCTAATTTCATTGAAATTATGCCACACGTGTATTCTAGCAACCCGCATTGGAGCAGCGCGGTGGAATAAGCTCCAAACATTCTCCTCAAAAGGGGGAGAGGAGGCCGTAGCCCAGCAGTGGGGTATTAACAGGCTGTTACTGTATTCCTTAAATTATATACGTAAATATCTTTAATGATATAAGTTTAAACATAAAAAATGATATAGTTTTATAAAATATTCACGGATCTCTAAATTAGTACCAATCCATCAACGTCAGAGGTAAAAGAAAGGCTCGGATCATTTCCGTTCTAAAGACGCTGAACGACATTTGATAGCGTCGTAGCTTAACGCTCAACGTATTCAAAATTCAATTAATTCGTCACAACAATATATCGTGGTTGGTCTAAACGATCTCATTAATGCGCTTTAATTGCTTTTGTGAAATCTTATTTACAACTCTCATCTTATTTATCTATATATACAACTTATATGTAGCTGTATGTATTTGTTTCAATATGATAATTAGTAGCGATTCTGCGAAGTGATTAAGACTCTAAAAATATATATTTTTAAAATATTTTGGATTACATTTTTTTTTTATATAGATAACTCAGCTAGTGTTTTATGGTATTTGTATCAAAATATATTATAAAAATGTACTTTTTTTGCATCTGAAATTGTACACACATATTTGACCTTGAAATTTTACTGATTAAAATAACCACTTTCTTATACCCTACAATATATAAGGATATTATCATAAGTTTAATGTTTCAAAATGATATCTGTCAATAATTTTATTATCTGTGAAGATTGCATTGAAATCGATTTTGTAATGAGTGACTGACTTGGGCCAATCAGTACCCGGGTCATCTTTTCCCCATTGAAATATCAATTATTTCTGGTAACGTTAAACGACTCAACACTCGTACTAATTATTTTATTTACCCAGCTCACCCCTTTTGTTTCGGCTGAATGCCCGTGATCTTCATTCACTCGATGAATGAACGGTTTCATGTGAACGAATGAAACTCGATACGGGAATAATGCCGGCTAATGTGCAAATACTCTTGCGAAATGTGACACTCGAACGGGCCATGATTGTTCATTAGTCTTTTAATTTTTTTATTTATTTTTTTATACAGGTGTATTTAAAGCTCAACCGCGAAGGGCTAACACATTTTTCCGTGCATTGTATTTTTTTATTTATACTTCATGCGAACATTGGGCTGTTTATATTGATTTATATTATTTTTAATTAAATCTAACGTTTTGAATTTTAAATGATCCGTGTATAGTGATAGGTTTTAACTAAGCCTATAATTCTGCTCTAGAGGTTGTCATTACATCTATACTGTAGGATGGTATGATGAAAGCATTTTATTTAAAACATGCAGGTTTTATCACGACGCACAGTGGTGGTAAAAACCAAATTTGGATCCCTGATCTTGTAATTAACATTCACGTTTTCTACCTGCTGAGCCAATTCGACTCATACAATCTATACATGACATACGAATATGCACAAATTTATCCAATAATTTAAGCTAATCGTTAGTTATTTCTAAAATAAACAGTCCAATAAAAATATACGTCTAAAGCGTCACACGTAATTGGTTTCTTTCAATACGAATCAATAGACATTGTTGTTCCTTATTTCGAACAATTTGTTTCATCTTTCTGATTTCTCGCCCAATTAGTAAGAAAAACAGTGGGCGATACACACAAGACAAAACATGACACTGACGCATTATTTCGATTTAGCCTCCAAAATAATATGACAGTGCTCATAGATTTGACACCTCAACTAAAACTTTACTATAACGAGCCTTTTGTTGAATGTAAATCGACCTTATGATAAATTGTTGAAAGCACAAATTCTGTTTTCAATACTTTGCCGTTTACGACATTTTAATGTCAAGGGCATCGTAGTCCGCTTTATCTAATTCAATACATTCTATTTTTGTTTCATGGCATAGTAAATTGTGTTCTATCCTTTTGTTTTTAAAGATTAAAGTCGTTTGTGCGTTATTGTAGCTTATGATATTATTTTTTATGATTGCGGTGCTAACAGTAGGAGGCTTATTACAGTAAAGAAAGGTCCGTGAGAAGAAAGAGTGTGTTTGACAATCGTCTGACCACAGCTTTGTCTGAATGATTGACCGATGGATATTATGATTGCCAGCTATAATAAACTGGAGGAAAAATAATATGAAAGTTCGTGAATAGAAAAATAAATCTTTTCTTATAAATAAATAATTGAATCCATTCGTTTCATTTTCGGCAATCTTTAAGGCTATTGTTAGACCTTCGTGTTAGACCTTCGTCTAACTCTAAGCCACCTCGATTATTAGACAACAAACTTATCTCGCTATGCTGCTCTATTGCTGGCAGCTGGAACTTCATTAAATGCTTGCAGGTTTCCTCACAATATCATTAAATAACTAAGTGTTGGTTACCCTGATTCCACAACGCAATCTCCAGTAAGGTTACACGGTCGTGGGCTGGTAGATCGTGTGATTAGCGCGTTCAAACAAAACTATTAAGCTTTATAATATATTAGTATAGATAACAGTTCAGGAGACATCTATAGTTAAACTCGAGTTTTATCAAAATATGTATAGGTTTGTATGAAACAAAAGTGAAATTATAGACTTTTATAATTATTATTTTTACATTAAATTTATCAAAATATCATAAATTTATAGATAAATACATTATGATCAAATACTGACATATACTTATATTAAAGAAAATATATAAATGTAATGATGTGAAAAATGTCGACGCAAAGCTTCGCAATATAGCGGAAATCGTATGGAAATTGGTTGGATGTTTCAGGAGATATTCCGACAAATATATTGTAAGTAGCGATTTTCCACAATATTGGACTTAAAATTACTATTTTATTTTGACTTGTCAAATGATCCCACCCGTATAGAATAACGGATGTATAAAATTAAAGCTTAATATAATATACCGTACATACTTAAATGTATTTAACAATAAATAATTATTATATAATATGTGACTCTCGTTGGTCTAGTAACTTGATGTAAAGCCAGACCCGGCCGCAGGCCCTGGGTTCAATTCCCAGGTCGGGCCAATAAAAAGTTATTGGTTTTTTCTGTCAGAAAATTCTCAGTAGCAGCCCGGAGTCTGGAAGTTGAAAGTGTGTACACTCCCGTGCCACGGAATGCACGTAAGGCCATTGGTCCTGCGCCTGAACTCTTTCTGGACGTGGCGGATTGCCCTCCCAACAGATTATGAGAGTAAGGGAATAGAGAGTGAACCTATGTTTGCGCACACACTTGTGCACCATAATATCTCCTGCGTAGTTGGCTAATCTCTCTTAGATTGGCCGCCTTGGCCGAAATCGGTCTGCAGGACATTATTATTATACTTTATAAAATAACTATTTAAAAATAAGATTTTATTTAGCGGCCGTTTTAGACAATTATCAAGACAATATTAATAATCTGGTATATCTCAAAGCAAAAGTCGATGCGAAATTGATGCAGATCAAATAATATCGATAATGAAATAGTGCCCTGTTTACTGGAGGTAGAGCTTTGTGCAAGCTCGTCTTCAAAGGTGAGTAAGCCAGTGTAATTACAGGCACAAGGGACATAACATCTTCGTTCTCAAGGTTGGTGGCGCATTGGCGATATAAGCGATGGGTAACATTTCTTAGAATGGCAATGTCTATGGGCGTTGGTGATCACTTACCATCAGGTGGTCCATAGTTACGCATGTCCGCCTACCCATTCAATAAAAAAAGATAAAAAACTGAAGATTATTATAAAACTATGAAAACAGGAGTATAAAAATATTTGGTGCGCAATTTTGTCGTATCACGATACGACGCCGTGTTGTGATTTCATACGAGGCACTTCTTAGATTTTCACGACATAATATCGTATGAGACACGACGTCACAACGTGCTATGCGACGTCGAATAGTGAACATGTGATTATCCTGAGGGGGATATTCTATAAGTAGATGGTCAATTTGCAGTATATTAATAAAACATAAATAAGTAACATTTATGTGATATGTATATTCCAATTACAGATTTGCAAAGAAATTATATTGTCTAGTTACTAACAAAAGAAGATCATTTTATAATACATAAGTATCTATACTAATATATAAGCAACTATATTCTAAAAAAAGATGTCGTAAATGTCACCTTTCAAATCCACGAATGTTATTACTGATGTTCGGTGGTAGTATAACTGACGAGTGGGTGGCATACCACCAGTAAATAAGCGATTGGAAGCGGGAGCTCTTAATTAAGATGAAACAATGAGAGTTACTCGTGAGGGGATCTTATGAAACGTCAATGAAGGCAGGTCGAATAAGTCAAAGCGTCGAATTCATTGCAACGTCAAAGAATACCGACGAACCGTAATCGCTGGTCCAAGTGACAAAAGAATACATTTGAATATTCAAATAATAATAATAAATTATTTCTTACTTTTCATACATAAATGAATAACAATATCTAACTTTACACTCAAATTAATCCTGTAATTGCTAATATGACGATTTTAAAGTACTTATATAAGCCTATTTAGCTTCAATGTCCTGATAGTGATTTTTGTATTCGATACAAAAATATAAAATTGAAGTGTCCGTTTCTGACTTCAAAATTCCCGCTACTTTATAATTTAATGTCGTTGTTTGCGAGTTATTAAAACTAAAACAGTTTTTTTTTTTTTAATTTGACATTATGTATGTTAAAATGATGATTTTGAAGCATTTTCATCACAAACTGAATTCTACGTTGGCGAAGTCGTGGATTTTGCTAATTTATAATAAAGTTCGATGTTATATAATAAATAGTTATATTTATCATAATTATAAGAAACCGAGATGGCCTAGTGGTTAGAACGCGTGAATCTTAACCGATGATCGTGGGTTCAATCCCGGGCAAGCACCATTGAATTTTCATATGCTTAATTTTTGTTTATAATTCATCTCGTGCTTGACGGTGAAGGAAAACATCGTGCAAAAACTGGAAACCTGCATGTGTCTAATGTCGTTGAAATTCTGCCACATGTGTATTATATCAAACCGCATTGGAGCAGCGTGGTGGAATAGGCTCCAAACCTTCTCCTCGAAAGGGAGAGGAGGCCTTAGCCCAGCAGTGGGACATTAACTGGATGTTACTGTACTGTACTAATAAATAGTTTTTAAATTTATTAATAAATAAATTGTAAAGTACATGAAATTTAAAATGTCAGAACTGTTCCGTGATTGAACGTTTCAATGCTCTGTTATCGAGTTAAAGGTACTCAGACAAATTAATAATTAGCTCGTTAGGAGATTTTTCGTTCATAAGCCGTCAAAAAATTATATTGTAGAATTCGATCTTTTGGGCTGTTGTATTGGTAATTTTTCAAGGTGCTATTGCTAGCAAATTATTAGTAGCAAGTATAAATCGTACTCAACATATTTTTACATCCGTTTGGTATTAGATAACTGTAATAATATATATTGTATATTGAATAGCGAAATTATTCTTTACGTTTTCTTAAAAACCGTCATATCTTATGACTAAGGACACAATCGACTTCCATTAAAATGAATTATTAATTTGTCACATATCACCAACTTTACGAACCAATATTATGTGGACTGTAATATTTTATAAAATTAATTACAGAAACACAATACCGGTGCCAATTATTTCACAGGATTACATATAATATTCTTTTCCTTATGTGAGGTTAAAATTAATATTTTATTTTAACTGTCAAGTTTGCTTAGGTTCCATACTTCTGAAGATAGCCGAACCACGAGCTGAGCACAGCACGGGAGACGCCACAGTTTTCCTATATCGAGACAATCTCGTCACTTCAATGTCGAAGGCCCATCGAAGGCCATCGCAGATGATTTACTGGATAGGTGTTCCCACACTACATCTAGGGTCCCGCTTACATTTATGAAGGTACCCGAGTCACAATAAGGTATATATTATCCCAGATTCAGTACAGCATAAATAATCACCAATTCGTATTATGAGAGATCAGAAAAAAAAACTAAATTTACTTTTTTAAAGACCCTTAATAGGAATCTAAAATAAAGTTTTTATTACTATATATAATTTATATATAATTTTATTGCTTTTAAACTGTTTTGGCCGCCAGAAAATGTATGATTTCAGTGAAAGCCTAAATATAATATGCTCTTACTACTAAAAAGAAAACATAGTATTGTATAATATTTACTTTTGCATTTTTTCGTTCACTCTTAAAATGAGTTCAACTTTAAGGTCGAATGAATGAACCCTGCAATATTATTACACAGACTATACGCAATATTAAATTTAGAAACCACGGTTTATTTCCTAGCTAGCTTAGGCTCTTAATATTAATTCACAGATTAAATAAACCTTTTAATGTCATTACTTATGAAAAAAACAACATCATAATAGATATTATAAGTTTTTATTGTAATAGATTTTTTTGTTCCATAATTAATACCATCGTATTCTTAAGCTATAACTCTACATGTTCTATCATAAGTTTTAATTGCTGGCAATTATATAAGACATCTTTGAATAATAAAAAATATAATTAAACGTTAACTCCGCCAATACTGTGACAGTTACATATTATATTGAATCATAATTCCGCTTGTAATTGATAATGAGTTAATGGAAATTGTAATTAATTACTTCATAAAATGGTGTTATTATATAAATTGTACATTATTTAAAAATTGTAAATTGAACTAGTTGTACTTTGAATATGAATGAGTAATGAAAAAACACGGTAGTTATTCTTTATATGTTATCGCAGCATCTTACATAAAACCGGCTGACATTTTTTTTTTATGTTTTTGATTTTAGTCACATTTGAGTGTTGCTCATTTGTATTCCAAATGTCAAAACACAGATTAAATATATTTTTATCGTGTCATGCCTAATTAAAAAAATATGAACCTTTAACGATTTGACTTACCGAACGAGGTGAGGTTTAAATTATCTAACCCAATTTAAAAGCACAATAAAATCATTAAGCTAGAGGATATTACACTTCATTAAATGTCATTCTTAATACAATAATTAGATTTAATTAACAAAAAAGGTCTCAAAAATATAAGCAAAATTTTTGAACAAGAACATTGAACAATATAACACGCATAAAATTAAATTCTGTTATACGTGTATCCAATATGTCACTATGCCACACAATAAGTCGCCAGCGTGATAAACAAACCTCCAAGATCCGTGATGAGTGACAGGCTTTGTCCAACAGCATTAGAACATTTGCTACTCTGAGTTAAACCATTTAATAAATCGTTCATGATTTTATAAAAAATAGTATACATATAATTAGCGCTTTAAGTACATACAATCACTCCTACACCTAATCCATAATTGATTTAAAAATGATATGAAAAAAGAACTCCGGCGCAGTCGAAGAAAAACCTTGTTATAGATAAAATTCACAATGTTTTTAGACAGCTATTATACCGAGTGAGCTGAGTCGAGTTACGAGACCAATAAATCATCTTCATCCGTCGACCGCCCCTTGATTTAATATTGTCATAATAATAAGAAACGTTAGCGCTACTCTCTCATATACTAAACGGTCAGTAGATGCAACATTTAAAAAATATATTTTATAATCCGAACAATAGTGTACTGAGTGTATTTTGTCGTCATGTGTCTATTGGTGGTTTTTTTTTTAAATCGGTAGGTGGACGACCTACGGCTTTACGTGCTTTCCGAGGCACGGTAGTGTACACAGTTGGAACTCCCAAACTTTGGGCTGCTACTGAGAACCTTCGACAGAAAACTCAATTCAAACGCGTTGAATTTTAAATTTTGAAGCGAATTGACAAAGTACAGTCGAGGGCATAGTTACTATCGATGTCAATAATTTAGAAAAAAAACCTTTTATAAAAATGTAATCATCAAAAGATCATATAATTATAAATTAAACATATTAATGCCAATTGATCTCATATGTCATCTCTTTTATACGTGACATTGGCAGAATATTTTGTGCTCAACTAGCATAGAGACACGTCAGGTAAAGAAAAAAAAAAGCAAAAAGTAGACGTCAAATAATAAAAATAGCGTTTGTCGTTGAACGCACCGTATCATCGCATCATGACGTATCTGCCTGACTAATCTATGACGCAGATCCCGGACGTTTTATGCCTGATGACCTTTTTTGTAGCATTCGGTGTACCTTTTGACACCTGCAAGTTTAATTTGCCGCGGGTGGTGACCGCGGTAAAACATTAATAACACTTAGTGTCGCCGCGGCGGTCTCTCCGACCGGTAATTACATACAATTGATACGTTAAGGGCTCATTTACATTAGTCGTATACGATTTCGCAAAGTTTTTTTTCGTATAATAATGAAAATATTTTAATGGAACTTTCATTATTTTCCCGTTAGCTTTTTGGGGAGAGAATCTTTCATTAACATTAACCTAAATAAAATAACAGATACGGAATTACAGCTTTTATAAATATTGGATGAACTTTGAACCACATATGATATATATTTTTACTATATGTTTTATTATATACCTGTGTATTTTATTTTATTATGATTACTATTTTTTTTGCTTGCATTTTCATATCTAGTAACAATCTTTTGTAGGTTAGAGTTTGATTGGCTGACTGACGACTGGTTTGACATTAGCGTTAAGCCCATCTTTCGTTGAAATTTATTCTGTTCTTCAATTAAATTTAAAAACAAATTCAAATATTTGGTATTACCAGTCAAACTTTGCACAAAGTAGATGTTAACGGTGGAGTAAGGTATTTATTATAATCCACTAAAACAACGATACAGAACTTCTTGTATGAACTTACTTGCATATACAGTATAGGTATAGTTCGATTTTAATTAAGCATTTTTTTTCTTTACAGTACAGTAACAGCATGAATGTCCCACTGCTGGGCTGAGGCTTCCTCTCCTTATTTGATAAAGCTTTGGAGCTTATTCCACCACGCTGCTTTTAAGCTTTCCAAACTTGATCACTTACACAAAATTTATATTTGTTAGACGTAAAATGTGTTAGATAAATTCCACGACATGTGTAGACTAACACGAATCTGCATTGGAGCAGCGGGATGGAATTATTTAAATTAGCTAAAAAACTTCCACCTCCAAATATTTGTCACATTCTATATTATATAATAAACTGGTCCTCTCCCTTTACGGAGAAGCTCAGGAGCGTATTCATTGGATTTAGATAAACATGTGACAGAAACTCAATGAAATTAGACACCTGGAAACCTGCAGTTTCATCATGTTTTGTAATTTTGTCAAAACACAAATTAATCACATATCAAAGTCAGGGGTGCTTGGTTTGAACCCGCAATAATTTGTAAATTCACGTTCTAACCACTGATCCATCTCGGTTCACATATGTATAAATACAGCATACACGTTTAAATAAAATTAAACGAATGTAAATGATCCTTAAGCACATAAGAGATATCGTTTAAAATTATCGATTTCAATTAAGATTATAAGAATTGCTTGTCGCTTAACTAGATTAAAACGTTCGGGGCTATCTTAATAAGTTTAAACAAAAAAGGTGTAATAATAAATTGGTGTTATAAAAATAGCTGCTCATTAGGTTTCGCTTGTGTCGGGTTAGGTCTCGCAGCCAGCTCGAGTTTCGCTTAATTGACCTTTACAGTCTGACATGGAAAAGAAATATTAAGGTGTGTGCAACTTAGTAATACTTGATGGAAATGAAAACTTTTTGTTACATATATATTTTACACAAACGTAACAAACATGTTACATTAATTAGAACTAGATATTTTTTTTTCTCAACTCTTAACGCACAAAAAAGGCATCGCGACCCGAGTTCTCGACTTCGCGAATTCAATACGAATATCCTTCCTAGATATTCCTTTCCATAATTAGATTCCACGGATATTTTCAGCTTGACCTATCAATAAATATATGTAGTTTGTTAAAAAATATTAATAATTAACGTTCATTTCTCGATAAAATACTATGTTGAAATAACTAACAGATAAAAAGCGTGCAATAGGTATTTCTTGCACTTCACGCAGGATAAATAATAATTTAATTGTATTTAGTTAACATAACAATGTTATATAATTCCTGATAAATAGTGATACTGGTTTTTTTTTTCAATAGAATCTATGTACATTCCGAACCGGTGACCGTTCAACAGATTCTCGAAAAAAGAATAATTTGATTAATCCACTTCCAAAATAGTGCTATGAAATATTAGATATCGATTTTTCGCTACATGTATATTATTACAGTCCACCGAGATAGCCCAGTGGTTAGAACACGCGAATCTTAACCGATGATCGTGGGTTCAAACCCGGGCAAGCACCACTGAATTTTCATGTGCTTAATTTGTGATTATAATTCATCTCGTGCTTTACGGTGAAGAAAAACATCGTGAGGAAACCTGCATGTATCTAATTTCACTGAAATTCTGCCACATGTGAATTCCATCAACCCGCATTGGAGCAGCGTGGTGGAATAAGCTCCAAACCTTCTCCTCAAAAAGAGGAGAGGAGGCCTTTAGCCCAGCAGTGGGACATTCACAGGCTGTATACTATTGTACGGTATATTATTAAAAAAAAAATTCTGTATATCTGTTTGTTTGAGGTAATCATCAAAACTGCTAAAATTACAAACATAAATAAGGAGTGCCGTTTAGTTTTTATTTAATTAAAAAAAGTTAGAACAAATAATAAAAATTGGAATGTTGCTCTGTGATTTCAAAATAACCTCTTTTTTAAAGTTAACATGGCTATTTATGAGTTACCAAAACAACCATATTTTCATTAGACTACCTTATCATTAGATATAATATTATATTATTATTAAATTACAATATTTTATATGTATAATTCGAATAGGCATGTAGGTACGTTCAAAATGCCAAACCGAATTCCACGCTTGCGAGGCCGCGGATATTGCTAGTTTACAATAATAATCTCAACAAATGTATTCGTAAAGCGAATTCACTGCCATTGAATATCGAAGATCAAGAAAAAGGGAAATAAAAATATTTACCCTTTGATATCAAAGATGAAATAAAGCAAGACGTGTATCAAATCATTACATCTGTATTAAGTTCATGGGACGTTCGCAAGACATCAATCAGAACCGGCTGAATCGGATATCATCTATAAAAATTATGAGCGGCCCATTTGTGTGTTTCGGAATGCGGGGGAATGCCGCGCTCGACAACATGTATCGGATTTGATACACTCCTTACGGTTGAAACACGGCATGATTTTTCAAGATCTGTCTAAATTTCAAGCTGAGCGATTATAGATTTTCTTCATAACTCGCGATATAGGTATTTGCTGTATTTGTTGGTGATCACGGTTAACCAGCTTTGAGATTGTTAATTGCTGATTATGATAATCATTAAGCCGAGATGGCCCAGTGGTAAGAACGCGTGAATCTTAACCGATGATCGTTGGTTCAAACCCGGGCAAGCGCCACTGAATTTACATGTGCTTAATTTGTAATTATAATTGAAAACATCGTGAGGAAACCTGCATGTGTCTAATTTCACTGAAATTCTGCCACATGTGTATTCCACCAACCCGCATTGGAGCAGCGTGGTGGAATAAGCTCCAAACCTTCTCCTCAAATGGGAGAGGAGGCCTTTAGCGCAGCAGTGGGACATTCACAGGCTGTTACGGAGTACGGAGTACGGATAATCATTAATATTACTAGGCTTTGTGCACTAGGTGGTAGGCCTTGTGCCAGCCCGTCTGGGTACTACCCACTTATCAAATATTCTACCGCTAAACAGCAATACTTAGTATTGTGGCGTTCCGGTTTGAAGGGTGAGTGAGACAGGCACAAGGGACAAAACATATTAGTCCGCAAGGTTGGTGGCGCATTGGCGATGCAAGGAATAGTTCATATTTCTAACAGCGCCAATTTCTATGAGCGGTCGTGAGCACTTACCATCAGGTGGCTCAATTATCTGTACTTACCTATATGATTTAAAAAAAAATCGGAACTTTTCTTATAGTGTTATATTTCCATTCCAAATGTTGTTTGGTGGATCACGAGGTTAAGTACTGATTGTACTTAAAACCAAACAAAAAGATAAAGAAAAAACAAAAATTTGAATCGTCATTTTACCAATAATTTTACAAAGCTACCAGGGCTTCGGATTGTAGATTATATCAAGAATAATAAATAATTGTTGTAATAATAATCGTTATTGTTATTTCTTAAGAGATTCGATATTTAATTTGGTCAAAAACATTCGACCCGTCTCTTATATTTTATACCAAGACCGAACACTAATGACAAGTTTGGGAAAAACGTTTAAAGCGACGTCTGCGGCACTAATCCGCAACGGTGTGGTGACTTAACTCAGATATGGTCTTCATAAGTGACCTCTTAGAAAATGATAATAGTCATAGATGGTAGGGCGTGGTAACAGTGGGTCTTTGAATCAAAAACAAAATAAAATATAATAGTATAATTTAAGAATATGGACGACCAACTACGACTTGGAGATTGGCTGTGCATTTTGTAAGAACTTCATTACTCATCCGTGAAAAATTGAAAACCGACATAAGTCTTACCGGTGATATACAATTTTGATGCGTGTATTCTTGAAATGTAATAATTATTATGCTCAATGTCGCATATCACTTTCTGACAGTTCTCCACCGTTTTCTGCAGTGAGTCCTGAGTTTGTTCTTATAGAATACTGTAACATATTTTACCAAATAAATATTTAATTTACTTTAAAGAATGGTTAAAGAAATTTAAAAGAAATATTATCTAAATAATTCATCAATTAATTGTAATAATTACATTGGGTCACTCTCGGAAACACAACCGCTTGAAACTAAGTAATATTATTTTATATATTTTAAGTTTGAGTGATGATCTTATTTATCGGTACTTTTTGTCTATTTACTAAATTTTTTTTGACAGATTATATTTGAAACGGATGGTGGAATATAAAATCTTTGTGGAAGAGAAAATTGGATGTAAAAACGCAATAGCCCTTCATGGCCCAGAACCATAGCCTTTTTTTTAATATAGAATAGGTAGGCGGACGAGCATATGGACTACCTGATGGTAAATGGTCACCAACGCCCATAGACATTGGCAATAAAACTATCCATTACAACCATTGGGAATAAATGTTAACCATCATTTACATCGCCAATGGGCCACCAACCTTGGTAACTAAGATGTTATGTCCCTAGTGGCTGCAATTACACTGGCTCACTCACCCTTCAAACCAGAACACAACAATATCAAGTTCAGCTGTTTTGCGGTAGAATATCTGATGTGTGGGTGGTACCTACCCAGACGAGCTTGCACAAAGCTCTACCACCAGTAAAACCTTCAAATTTTGCAGCTTTTAAGCTATTCACTAAGCCAATGGTTAAGCCAACCTCTTCTTAATGGAGTTAGCCTAACACATTGAATATTAAAATCATCATATGTCGTATTTAGCTGTCAAAATTATATTGTTCATTATTGAAAGATAGTTGCGATTGATGGGCAAACATTAGTTGCAATACATAATTATTATCTAAGAGCTGCGTGATAGACATTAGCTATGAATTTTGAATGTCTGCGAACGATGCTGTCGTAATGATCTCAGAGTTATTCCTGACTCCAATTAGTGGTCACCATTGTGTTGGATACCGTTTATGAGATATTAAATACCGCCATTGTATTTTGTTTACCGCTATGCTTGTCGACACCGGGACGTTTTGTCAAATGTCATTGAGGTTTAGTCATTTATATAAAAAAAAATACATGAATTCTATTCCACTATTTAATAAGAATCTATTAAAATGTTTCTTTTTTAAAAGTAACATGTGCTATAAAAATAAATTTGCAAAAAATACGTTTATTTTCTATATAGAGTAAATATTTTTCGCGTGCGCGTTGTGGGGTTGGCAGGTGTAATTATAAAAAAATAAAAAAGGAAGTAAAGTTGCCTATGTCCTTCCTTGGGGTTCAGGCTTGCTTCTTCAAAAATCGGTTAATTGGTTTTTCCGTGAAAGCTTAATAGTCATACAGGCAGACAGAGTTATTTGCGAATTTATAATATTTATTTGGATCTCCACAAGGTGTACATAACATTCGTCTAAAACATATTTTACATTTACTTAAAACTAATTACGTTCAACCAATTATAGGAAAACACACCATATCCAACCACAATTACGAAAACAGGTAACAATATATACAAATTAAAATAAAAAACCGAAATAAAAAATATTTAATTTAAAATACAAAAAAAAACCGAAACTAAAACTTTCAATTAATTAAGTTATTATATTAGTATTGATGTAGTATTGTTCCAGCGTCGAAGTTAAAAACTTGACGAGGGCTCAGCCCTGTGGTCTCTCTTTTGACACACCACTATATATGCGATTGAAACTCATTGCAATCGACGTTACGTAATACAACACAATTTTATATGTTGTTTTGTTTCAATTGATTGTTTTTTTTTTTATGATAAGCATTTTTAATTTTGATGTTTAGTGTTATTATTAGCTATATTTTATATTTAAGGAAGTATTACTATTGCTTTTTAATATTATTTTTGTTTTTGTTCTTGAATTCCATGTATTGTGATATTTTTTTTAATATAGACTGGCGGACGCGCAAAGATATCACCTAATAGTTAGTGATAATCACCGCCCGTAGCCTTCGGTGCTGTAAGATATATTAACCATTCCTACATCACCAATGCGCCACCAACCATAGGAACTAAAAGGTTACGTCCCTTGTGTCTTAAGTTTCACTGGAGTTTATAAATAAAAGATTTATTAGTCTAAAATCTTTCTTCCTTCTCTTTCTCTCTTTACGGGATAAGCATGTATTTTATACTTAATATAATTTTTTGTATATTCCTCTTCATTGTTCTACTGTGAAACAGCATATCACATAATAGCAGTCAATGTGTTTAGATTAGATTCAACGTAATTACATGGACAAGAGACATAAGTGATACAAGGGGACATCTTTTTGGCAGTGTGTTCATACACCACCAGGTAACTTACCATTATGAAAAATGAGACAAAACTAAACCAGATGCAGAACCGATACATGATCACACAAAAATAATACTGACACAACCGAAGACCGCATAAATTGATCCAATGAAATCTGATCTTAGGAACCTTTGTGATCGCCGAATTGAGATGTAACTAATTAATGACTACCCGCAGTCATGCGATCGTCGCTTCTGTAATTATCTTACACGTCCATGTCAGGAGAATCCGTTATTATAATTAAAGATTTTTCTAGTTCAGTAAACAAAAGATTCTGAGCCTCTAATTATAGAATTGGGCATGTGTTACTTTAACAAAAGTTTTAGCTCCGATAATTTTATCCGATATATATTACATTAATTAAGTAGTAACTCATTGTCTACTGGACAAAGTCTTTTTTGTCAAATAATCTCCATATGTAGTGGTGGTGGTGGAGGTATTTTCACAACGTTGGCATTATTTTAAGGATAATGTTAGGAACTTACTTATTAGGAACTCAATAGTTCGTTTCATTACAAATTGGTCTGGGTGTGTGACGTAGAATTTCATCTGATATACAGTTTTCTCGCGATGTTTTCCATCTCCGCTGAGCACTGCGTCCACGTGTGCCTTCTTGCATTATGAGGGAGTGTAAATCATAATTGCTAATCTTCCAGTTGATTTTGTATGGATAAATCCAGTTCAAAGTAAAGTTGTATAGTTACAGACTACAATATATTTTTAGGGGTTGTGTCTGATGAAAAACATATTTCGATACAAAAACCGTCACAAAATGTCCTCAAATATTTACATTTTTCTAATTAGTATTTGTAATGCTATAGGTCATTGAAAAAAATTAAAATAATTTGTTTTATTTACAAATAATCTAGGGCTGACGAAATGATTTTTTTGTAAAACCCTTTCCGTTTTTACTTTTATAAGGATAAAAGGCTTTTGGCGCTTACTACAATTTCTATCCGCGAATAATTACATCTCCTCGCATATAAACATGTGTAAATTTGTTTCTAAAATCAGTCGCAGCAGAGACGAGAACAGTAAGGAAAGAAAGATTTAAAGCGCTTTTTATTCGTTGTACATAGAAAAAGCTTAATAAAATACTTGAAAACAAATTATTATTTACGTCATGTTTATATGACGTCATGACAAATTACGATAACCAATATCAATTGAGGTCGAGATCAAGAGAACATTATCCTTCTACGACATGCATTCAAACAAATGTTTTACGTTTAATTAAATTGAATGAAGCAATTAAAACAATTCATAATTACTTTCTTTCTCTTGATAAAGAATTGCGTGTAAATATTCCAAGATGAATCAAGATAGTTTAATTTTATGAGTTATTGTCGATACATACACGGATATGCAGAAACGGCTTATAAAGTAGATTGCGATCTTTACGCTTGTACTGTTGGAATAATTATATTTTTAAGCGAATGCATATGCAGAGGTAGGGTACATTTTATTTACTCACAGCATTGTTATATGTATATACAGCTTCCTTTAAAAATATTAAAGTGGATTATCGTATCATTCCGGCGAGCCGCAGAAAAACAAAAATTACTTCAAGATAGCGGAGAATAGGAAATTTTGGACAACTATTTCAGGTTAAGCTTACGCAATATCCATAACTTAATAGCGCAATGGTATTCGTGCCGCCTAGAGATGTAAACGGCGCAAGTTCGATCCTGACCAGTTAGACTATTTTCGTCCCTAAAAGTCTAACATTACGTCATTACGTACTGGTGGTAGCGCTTTGTGCAAGCTCGTCTGGGTAGGTACCATCCACTCATCAGATATCCTACCGCAAAACAGCAGTACTTTGTGTTGTTGTGTTCCGGTTTGAAGGGCGAGTAAGCCAGTACAGGGCAGCCAATACAGGCACAAGGGACATAAAATCTTAGATCCCAAGGTTGGTGGCGCATTGGCGATGTAAGCGATGGTTAACATTTCTTACAGTGCCAATGTCTAAGGGCGTTTGGTGGTATGCTCGTCCGCCGTTCCTTTTCTATAAAAAAAAAAAAACCTTTTAATGGGAATGTTAGTAATTTCCAAAAAAACGAGTTTTGATATATTTATTTTTAAACGGCCTTGTCTATTCTCGTTCATTTATGTACTTTTTTGTCATAAGGACGGGATTATAAATATAATTTGATATTTATTACGAGTATTCTGACTTACCACACCAGAATACCACACACCTGGAGAAATACTTCATAAGAACATAATGACATACTTAAGCACCGTAACAATTCGCTATATTTTAATTACTTTAAATAATTTTATATAATTAGTTGTAATGTATTCTGAAAAACGTCTCACCTAGTTCTAATCTAGACTAAAGAAACTAATATCATTAATTAACAGTTTAATTAACCAAACAATTAACCGGACAGTTCACCTGCCAGTTAAATAAGATTATCGTAAAGCTAATTAAAAGATACGAGTGTAGTAAAACGTATAAATATGTACGCATTTGTCTGTTTGATGCTTTTAATTAATAATTTTGCAAATTAAATTCGTTTAAAAAAACCGACTATAAATAAAATTTGAGCCCATATAAAAAATTCATGCCCAATTTTTTCCTTACCCTTAGGGTTCACCCTAAAAGGTAAAAATAAGTTTAGTTCAGTTTTTTTTATATATATAAAATAGGTACGAGCGTATGGTGGTACCTGATGGTAATTGGTCACCAACGCCTATAGATATTGGCATTGTAGGATATGTTGACCATCGCTTACATCGCCAATGCGCCACCAACCTTGGGAACTAAGACGTTATGTCCCTTGTGCCTGTAATTACACTGACTCACTCACCCTTCAAACCGTAACACAACAATACGTACTGATGTTTTGCTGTAGAATATCTGATGAGTGGGTGGTACCAACCCAGACAAGCTTGCATAAAGCCCTACCACCAGTGAAAGTGTAATAATTGTTGTGTAGTTGTTAATGATATTTAAAAATTAATGCTTATTTCATACGTATTACGCGTCCACGTCTCGACATCGAATTGAACTTTTATATAACAGTTATTGTTACATTTAAAGGCTTCCGGCAAAGTAATATCAAAGTGAGTTGAGTTTCGATAAATGATTACATAAAAAAAATAAAAAGCCATTACAAAGTATGCCGCTAGGTAGTAAATACGTCACAATAGCAAAAAAAAGTAATGAATTAAAAGAAAATATAAATAATCATGCAAGTGAAATGGTAAAAGCCATTAATATTAATAATTGAATAAAATTATTGTTATGAAATCTTATTAATAATAAAATACGCATTTGTTATTACTACAGAGTTAAACAAAAACTAACAATATATATAATATGAAACTTTCACACGCAAGACGGTAACTTCGTTATTTGTTAAAATAATAAAAAAACCTTTAAATCATCGCCTAATAGGGTTGTAATGTACACCTTCATAAATAACACCAAAATAAATTTAAAAAACAATCGAGTACTCGTATGAATACAAATGATACAATTGTTAATACAGCCAAGAAAAATAGTCCTTTTATAATTTTATAAAAATCAAACTCCTTAATTTAGCTAACTATAATCAAAAGTGTATAATCGTATTATACACATAAAAAAAAATCAAAAGTATCCGAACTTGCAAACAATATTTTTTTAATTTATATTAAGCGAGAACAATCAATTGTGTGGTTTTATAAATTTTTTTTTCATCGTTGTAGCAAATAGTTTTGCAATTAAACATTGTAATTAATTCAACAATAAATTAATAGCAACAATATGCTTATTTTGCTATCGTCGATCATGGGATGGCAAATATTAAACGTTTTTAAAAGGTCGGTTAAATTCCCGACAGAATTATAATGCTAAGTTGCTTAATATGTGCGTTGTCTAGAATTTAATTACGGTATTCAATTTTTATGCTCAAAACGAATGTCTGTGAGTGATTGTCATACTAATTAAAATATTGCGTTTTTAATACATAAAACGTTTAATATTTATGATATCACTTTTTAGTTTGATATATTTTAAATTAAAAAAACATGCTGCCAGGCGAAAGTCCTTTTGGAGGGAACGTTTTATTTAAACGTTAATATTTTAATATTTAAAACCTGTTCTCTGTAGTTTCCATTCGTATATTTTTTTATATCTGTTGTTAGTTATTTTTTCGTAATGTCCGAGCTCCAAAGGCTCCGGTTGAAAACCAGTACTGTGTTACGACTCAGCTTTACCGAGCTGGCTTTGCCTGACTATTTAATATAAAATTTTGCATTGTAAGTATTTTTAGCGTTTAGCAATAAAAAGGTACTTTCTTTCTTTCAAACATTGGTGAATACAATAATGCGGTTCACATAAGTACTAATATAGTACTATACTATTGAGATTTATCCACAGAATAATTCAAAAATCTTATTAAGGAACTGGCTCAGGGTTCGAATTGTTATAATTTAACGGGTGTACAAACACTGGTTTATCTATCTCTTACTGACATAACTCGTGTGACTTAGGAAAGAAGGAGACGCAGCCTTTTTAAATTTGTCATCCGCAAAACAATATTTACTAATTATTTAATCAATAAGCTGAGATCAAACTTTTTACAATTAAATTTATATGTCCTGTATGGAAACACTGAAGAACTTCACAATCATCAATATATTTTTATATTGTGTTACTTACGTGCTGATGTTTTTTTTAACATAAGTTTAAATTTAACTCAATGTTCGTTTGTAATTTTTTCCCGTACGCGTTCCTAAAATATTCATTCGATTTAAATATAACAATATTAAGAAGTTAAAAAACAAAAGTTTATAGAATTACGTAGTACGTAGGTGTACTGTGAAGCCGGGATGGATACCGATATGTATTGTAGAATAAATGTAATTAACTAATAATAATAAACATGATTGGATCACTTAGTACAGTATTGATGTCATATTGTGAATCACGATATAATGCCATAATTATACATGCGTCATGTTACATTTATTGGTAGCTAGCTAACAATCGACATGCGTTGCACTATCTCCTTATTTTTTAAATATATATACATACTTTTTGTACATTAATAGTTTTTTTTTTGTTTGTGTTTATAACTGTATGTTTTTGTATATCCTTTAGTGTACAATACAAATCAGAAACATTCAAGCTATACTCAAATACATTTGTATGAAGATTCGTTCGATCGTAAGAACGATGCGTGATCGCTGAATGCATACAATACTAACAAAACGAGTAATTATTATTTTTTTTGTATTAGTTTGTTTTTATATAATACAATATAACTTATGTCTTATACATAAAATTTACATTAAACATTTAAAAAAAGTAAATATAGAGGTTTTATGTAAATTAGAATACAAATAATGAAATATTGAATCACCATTAAGAATAATTCTAAAATAATTTTAAATGGAACAAAATAATGAGAAATGTAGATAGAGAACTTTATTTAATAGAACTCACGTAAAAATATAAATCTCAAAATAACACACACTAATTTTAATATTAATAATGTAATACTTACTTTTTTTTCATCTCTAGGGAGATGATCCAGCTGTATAGGAGGTATTTTAGTGCACAAGTTCGTCTGCAAACACAAGCGTTTCTCTCACTCTCATATTCGACGAGACCCGAGATAAGTCAGGCACAGGACAAATAAAAAAATGAGTGTTCTGCATTCCCTTTACTTCCAGTTTTACCAATTACAGGTGATATTTGTGTGCATACTTGTGCTACTATCTGACTATCATTGAAATTGGCCATGATAAGGTAGATTGACAGGCAGTAGGCCACTTGATGGTAAGTAGTCACCACCCAAAAACATTGGTACCGTAAGAAATATTAACCATTGCTTACATCACCAATGCGCCACCAACCAAAAACTATGATGTTACATCCCTTGTGCCTGTAGCTACACTCGCTCACTCACCCATTAAAACCACAACACCTTGGGTAGTAATATATGATGAGTGGGTGGTTACTACTCAGATCCATCCATCCTACCATCGAGTAATAAAAATAATTGTAAATTTAACACAGGTTATCCAAATAGTCCATGAAGTATAGTGAGTTCCAGTCACCGAATAAATTAAAACAAAACTAAAATTTTAATGTTATGCCTTAGTAACGGTAACAGCCTGTAAATGTCCCACTGCTGGGCTAAGTCCTCTTCTCCCTTTTTGAGGAGAAGTCTTTGGAGCTTATTCCACCACGCTGCTCCAATGCGGATTGGTGGAATACACATGTGGGAGAATTTCAGTGAAATAAGACACATGCAGGTTTCCTCACGATGTTTTCCTTCACCGAAAAGCACGACATGAATTATAATCACAAATTAAGCACATGAAAAACTTCAGTGGTGCTTGCCCGGGTTTGAACCCACGATCATCGGTTAAGATTCATGCGTTCTTACCACTGGGCCATCTCGGCTTATGCCTTAGTAGATAATCTTAACAATTTGTAATCCATAAGTCAACTTATGTTTATGTATGTGTGTTCAAATAAATTATCATTATTATTAAATTGCTATGTATTTTTATTGAAAATTTTGCAAACATATATATAGAGGTATTCGCTACATACCTACTTACCTTTGATTTGTCTGCAGCGCTCTTACTAACTACAATTGTTTGCCCTTTTTTACCTAACAATAAGTTGTGTTTGGTAAAAAAAGAAGCCTGTGTCCATCCTTGAGGTTCAAACTTGCTTCACACCGAATTTCGTCAAAATCAGTTAAAAGGCTTAGACAAATAAAATTACTTTTACAACATTGTACAGCACAATTTGTTACAGCATTTATATATAAGTATAATTACAGGCACAAGGGACCACTTACCATCAGGTGGCCCGTCCGTCTTCCTATTATATAAAAAAATATATATATAATATTAGTACAGTTATGTGGAATGAAATGCAACGAAAATAAATTAAGGTTTTTTTTAATTTATTTATTTCATTCAAGCTACTAAGTATTAAAAATAACGATCATACATCAACGATCTACCGATTTGTGGCAATAAAACAGTTAAATTCCTTTAAAACGGTACCAAAAAGCAAGAAATCACGAATGTGTTTTTTTTCTATACATTACTCACACACAACTAATATATGAACCGTCCGGCGAGACATTTGCGAGGTTCATGTAATAAAGCCGGTAATATAGGATTATTTAAGTCGATTTTTTTGTTAATATTCTAGGAAAAATGAGCGTCACTACTTACCCTTGCTACAAGAGCCGCAAGACATAATTTCAAGAAACATTTCTTTTGTAATCGGTTTTCTCTAAACTACAAATTGTAGTTATTTAAGCTTTATCGAGAAACATAAATTCAAAGACCCATATTTAGATTGACGCCGTTCGTAACTTTTGTTCATAAGAAATTCTTTTTTTATAGGTTATAATTACATCACCGACATGTGGATTCCGACAAAGACACGTAGTCACAGATAAAATAATTCAAATATTATTGTCTATGCGAACGATTTTTTTTTATATAATCGTATTGAACTTTTCAAAAGTGTCCGTGTGTAAGTCCACGAGCGAAGTCAAAAACTAAACTTTAATATAAGTATAGAAATATTTATATGTGATAAAATTATTTTACAACAACAAATAACGATTATCTCTTACTTAGTACGCACATTGACGATTTTAAATTTTTATTTTTAGTTCATTCGTTTATTACATATGTATGTTTGGTCTAGTGGCTACATGTAAGGCCGTAGACCCGGAGGTCCTGGGTTCAAATCCCAGGACGTGCCAATAAAAAGTAATTGAGTTTCTCTGATGAAAATTCTCAGTAGCAGACCAGAGTCTGGAAGGAATTGGAACGTTCACGTTGGAATTGTGTACACTCCCGTGCCTCGGAAAGCACGTACAGCCGTTGATCCTGTGCCTGAACTCTTTCAGTTCGTGTTAGATTACTGTCCCATCGAAAAAAGAATTAAGAGAGTTAGAGAATAGAGAGTGCACCTGTATTTGCAAACACACTTGTGCACTATAATATGTCCTGTGCAGTTGGCTAATCTCTCTCGAGATCAGCCGCCGTGGCCGAAATCGGTCCGGAAGACATTATTATTATTACATTACATACATTATCATTGTATGAAAATGATGATCATGATCACCTTCTCGTATTCGGTAACGACGGCCATACTCAACAGAGACTACCTAATTATACAGGAGATTTTACAGTGCACTCTCTTTTTCCTCATTCTTCCAATTCGATGGTACTCCAATCCATTATGACCAAAAAGGCAAGACGGAGGGCAAGGCAGACGGACCACTTTCTTAATTTATTCGATAAATAACGTAACAACAAAACAGTTAAAACTAAACCTAATAATATTAACTCTACAATGTGCTCTCAACTTACCAGCATAGACTCGCTAAGTATAATTGCCTTCGTTCAATTGCTATAGTAATTATTGTCAGTTAAATATTAAGCGTAATGGAATTGAATGTATTTTTTCATGAAACGATGACGTGACGTGTTTTTATTATTGTCTGTTTTATTGGCATTGCAATGGCTCTCATTCTGTTTTCTATAATTACTCGATACGGCTCACGTGCCGACTATAATTCGCACATCGACGGCGATGTGTCAGAACTTTCGTGGACGAGAGCACAGCAACACTCCGAAGACAATCGTAGTCAAATTACCGTGTATAGAGAATTGAGTTTCTTGTCGGTTGTACTTGATAGAGTCTACATACCGAATCGGTTGCACTTTACGTTTAATTTATGTCATGTGAAAGTCACGTGATGTGACCTTTCGATTTTATCTCTTAGGATTTCTTAACGATGTCGAAAGAAAACACCCTATATAAGTACTGCATTAAAGTCCTAATAATAAGCCGAGATGGCCCAGTGGTAAGAACGCGTGAATCTTAACCGATGACCGTGGGTTCAAACCCGGGCAAGCATCACTGAATTTTCATGTGCTTAATTTGGGATAATAATTCATCTCGTGCTTTACGGTGAAGGAAAACATCGTGAGGAAACCTGCATGTGTCTAATTTCATTGAAATTCTGCCACATGTGTATTCCACCAACCCGCACTGGAGCAGCATGGTGGAATAAGCTCCAAACCTTCTCCTCAAAAAGGGAGAGGAGGCCTTTAGCCCAGCAGTGGGACATTCACAGGCTGATACGGTTACGGTAAAGTCCTAATTTATATTTTAAGAGTAGACTATTATTTATAACCCTATGTGCAGCATTTCTGACACCGTCAATACATCGCCAGTCATAAGATTTATGACGTAATCAATGTCCCTTGTATCCGTGATTATACTGACTCATAAGGCCCTCTTATATAAATTTCTTTACATAGGAAAGAGATAGATAGATTAACTGATGAGCGATATTCAGACGGGCTACTGGGGCTAAATCTACTAATCTATAATGATTAAGATACGTCCCCGATTCAATTCCAGTCCAACTTTGGCCATTCTATATCTACTCGGATCTGAAGTAAACCTACATTACCTTACCATATACTGTCATGTCAAAACCAAAATTAATTATAAACTTTATATAATTAAATTAAAGAATAGGGAAATGGAAATGGAATAGGGAAGCAGAATAAGCCCCCTGTTCTTGTACTGGTAAGAAGAAATAACAATAAGATATTTATATTGTAACTAGACGTGTGCAGATGTTGAAAAAACAATTATTATTTTTCAAGATCTATGAATAAAAGCTTGAAAGTGCGTGACGATCCAAATGACCATGTCACGTTCAGAGCGATACAAAACATTTGAAAGTCCATGGCAAGCTGTGTCTTCTTTATGTATTTTATATATAGTTTGGTTGATGTCTATGAATACTACTCCACGCACAGTTTCGTAAATGAATATATAATTGACTATATGAACTATCTAATGTAATTAAGATTTACCCAAATCGGAATGGTATTAAAAATATCTGCTATTCCGTATGCTAATTTCATTACTCATCCGTGAAATGTTGACAACCAACTTATGGTGATATACTATTTTGATGCGTGTTTTCTTGAAATATTATAATTGTTATGGTCAATATCGCATATCACTTTCTGACATTTCATGACCGCGGTGAGTTTCGAGACTTTACTTTCTGGTGGTAGAGCTTTGTGCAAGCTCGTCTGGGTAGGTACCACCCATTCATCAGATATTCTACATTCTACCGCAAAACGTTCTACCGCAAAACAGCAGTACTTGGTATTGTTGTGTTCCGGTTTGAAGGGTGAGTGAGCCAGTGTAATTACAGGCACAAGGGACATAAAATCTGAGGTCCCAAGGTTGGTGGCGCATTGGTGATCTAAGCGATGGTTAACATTTCTTACAGTGCCAATGTCTAAGGGCGAAGGTGACTTATCATCAAGTGGCCCATATGCTCGTCCGCCTTCCTGTTCTATAAAAAAAAGAGCCGTTAAACTAAACAGACCCTCAACCCTTATAATGTAGATTTCGATTCAGATTCGACCCAAACAACGAGGATTTATTAACTCGATCCTGATGTATGAATTATTAACGCAAATACGATAATATCAATATAATGTATGATAATAATAAAGTAGTTATACTCGATTGTTTTAGCGATTTTTTTCTTTTTAATGGAGCAATTTGTTAAAGGTCATTTTGCTATTATTTTCATTCCTTAACGTCCACGGCGTTATGGATAGCAGTATTGTTTTTTCTTATACATATATAATCATAGGTTTAACGTCATGTGGCTTGTCGCATTTAAACATCATGTAAATATTTATATGAACAATATATTTTTTTGTCAATCAAACAGGTACAAGTAATACTTAATTTTATATTTTGATACTAAATAGACACCGTGAATCTTAGCGAAAAAGCAAAAGGTTTTAACAAACGAAGCCATGCGGTAATGCTAGTAAAATTATATTAAAGATAAAGTTTTTAATATCTTGTTTCGCAATAAATTGAGCGTTAATTTCAGTACAAAATAGCCACTTATTAGTCGATTAACCGGTACATTAACAGCGGTCAAATTCGCAACCAGGTGGTCGGAGCGACCGACCGTCGACACGTGTCGGGTTACAAGCCTACCTGCCTTACGTCTGACATACTGAGCACTTCATTTTGAGGTTAAAACGAAATCTTTATCTCCTTTACGCAATTACGATTCAGCGAAACGTAATGAGTTTACAATGCTCGTATTTAAGTGTATTACGAATGGTCCTTTTTATTAAATTTTATCAAAAATATATAAAGAATCAACATCATCAGGGGCTTTAGATCCTTTGACTAGACTTTTTGTCAGATCCTGGTCTGCGAAGTAGTTCCGTTAAGAACGCCACCGTGGCCGATTCGATCAGGAGCATATCATCAACTTATAACAGTAACAACAAAAAATAAGGGTTTTTTAATGGTAAGTGGTACCTCTACGTAGAGCTACCGTTGGTTCATAGTGTGGAACTTTTTGAGAAGAGCCTAAAGAAATGAGATTTTTTGGCTAAGTTAGTTAAAGTACATGTATTAATTATTTTTGTTCGTTAATAAACTTCAAGGAATACCAACTTCATGCTTTTCTCTCTTATAATCTTTTGTACTATATCTTATCTATTAAAAACTTATTTAAAACATAAAAATGTATTGTAACATATAAAAATATATATGCTGCGTTCAAACGACCTAGTATATTAATTGCATCATATCCGGAGAAATTTCATATCAAATCCATATGGCCGTCCATTATTAATTATTGAAAGAGTTACAAGTAAAATAAATCGACAAATAAATATCGTGTAGAATAAATAAAAATATGAACAAATTAAAGTTTACAAGGGAGAGCGGCGGCGGAGATGGAGTAGCAAAAGGAAGCGTTACGTCAATTTCCATCGCAGCTTACGAGTGGGTCTTATTTTTGCACCAATAAAAGTTCAAATGAACATCAAAATTATTGATATAATTAGTTACAAAAATCAATCAAGATTAATTTTTTGATTTATATATAACAATATATCTTAAAAGTACATCTCTATAACTTCTACATCCCCTCGTGTAGAGGTGGGCGGTGGTCTTATAAAGCCTAAATTAATATTGAATGAAATCCTGCGTTCATTCAGGCGGCTGTCTATCGCAAAAAGAAAACATCATATCAGGTTTCAGAAAGTACCAAAAACCCTGATTCTACGTACAATGAGCTTGCCGTTTCGCGGTAAAACATTTCATGAGTGTGGCTTAAATGAAATGCGGGAGCGAATTATTTTCATTCGTATTTTACCCCCTAACCAAAGAGAATTTACTCTCAACCTTTTAGAATTACGAGAAATTGAAATGTCGTATTATCAAATATTATAATATTCGTATAAAGTGTTTGAATTGTAAAAATTTTAGTAATTGTACATAAGTCAAAACCTTTAAAATAACACAACCTCACCCCATAAAAGACGTAAATAAAAAATAATCACTTGTATTTATTACAAAACAAATAAAAACAATATGCTGGTAGGGCTTTGTGCAAGCTCGTCTGGGTAGGTACCACCCACTCATCAGTTATTCATAGTTACCGCAAAACAGGAGTACTTGGTATTGTTTTGTTCTGGCTTGAAGGGTGAGTGAGCCAGTGTAATTACAGTGGATGGTTACAACATAACATGGTAACATTTCTTACAGTGCCAATGTCTAAGGGCGTTGGTGACCACTTACCATCAGGTGGCCCATATGCACGTCCGCCTTACTATTTTATAAAAAATAATACCATCTTAATCTCCAAGGACCACTTAGATATTTGTATAAGATCAAGAGAGAACGCCCTTAACTTGCACCGCGGTAACCCAATCTGTCTTAGTACCCTAATTTTTCAGCTCATTAGCTACTCGTCCTTGCAATAACCGATGGTCCACTGGTCTCGATCTCATTGTGTCCGCGTAGCGTTAACATATCAGTTACTGTAATTATAATATTGCTTACACGTTTAAAAACCGCTGCGAAAACGCCTGATTGGATTACAACGCGAATTATCTGCGCCCAACACGCCACTTTTTAGGGTATTGTGGTTTCGGCAGATGCATCGATTATTATTAAATGAAGGATCTACGTTTTGGTGGTCGTTAAGTAATGCAGTTTTTGATGCTTAGTTTAACTATATGGGACAATTAATCTGCAGCAAAGTGGTCATAGGGTTAATGCCAATTGTTATCCTCATGATAAATGTTTCATGATCTTCGATATTCGATCTCTTGAGCCTGAAACACTCTCTCGATTAAATTGTAAACTGGAATACAGCGGGTTAATAGTTCCAATCCTACACAGACGAACTTTCTGAACGAAATGTTCCATTGCTGGGCAAAGCATATCCTTGTCTGCCTGTCACAAACAAAAAAATCAGAATCATAGAGTATAATTTTTAATTTCTCTTCTCTTACCTATACTTATATTATAAATGAAAAATAGCCTTATCTATCGCTTTCGCTTTCACGGCTAGAATACTGAACCAATTTTGATGAAATTTCGTATGAAAAAGGCTTGAGGTCCGAGGAAGGATAAAGGTAACTGTTTTATAACACCCCCTCCAACAAGAACATCTTCCCCTTACCCAACATGCAGCTAAAGACGCAGCTGAACACTAGTATTTCATAAATGTCTGAGCCAGAAAATTTCGTGTTCATTTAACCTTACATAATATTGATAGTATATGTTATCTATTGTTGTTTAAAAAAAAATCAGCGCGCAAAATATCAAGTAACGTTACGACGAACGTTACTGTGTTATAGACACGTTACAGATATTTTTCCAATTAAATGCACCTCATGGAGAACGTTGAATATAAAACATATCGCGTTTCATTTGTGTAATGGTATGAATGGCGACGTTGATCTAGTTTTTAAATTTTGTATTGTTTGATTATTATTTTTTATGTATCAATAAGAACGCTTCAATTTTGTAAAAGGTTTTGGGTTTGAATACAAAGATAAATACAAAATAATGTTCGATCCACTTGCTTTATGTTTTGTCAGAAGTACTTACTATTAACTTCCAATTTAACACACACATAGATTCCAGTATATATATCACGAAAAATGAAACTCAATTAAATGGCAGACCTCTGCCTTCGACTGGGAGCCTGAGTATTATGTATATAAGTATGTATTATGTATTTATACATTTATTAAAAACAGGCATGAAATTGCTTACCTTATTAACAGACGACCGTATGTGTAATTCAAAAAAAAAAGCAAATAAAACTAAGCTTAAGACAAACTCGTCAAAACTTGGTCGTCTAAGTAACGGGGCCAATAATTTCCAAGTTACCAATATTTTTAATAATAATTTCCAAGTTTCCAAGTTAGTAAAAATATCTCCCACAAATGTGGTACCACACAAAACGATTTATTTTTAGATCCGTGACCCAATACCATTTAAAAAGGTCCAGTTGCAAATAATTAATTAGGCGTAAGACAGTGAAACCCATACTTCGTAATACCACCGGGTGCCGGAAATACTACACGTACAAGGAAAGACAAAAATAATATATAACAAGATAAAGAAAGATTCAAAGCGAAATTCGAGATGCACGAGAACACTATAATATTTGTATATAAGTCATTCATTCATTGAATTACTTGTTATTTCCGTATTTCATTATTTATTCTGTCTGTCAACTCGCTACTGAAAATATATTCTCTTATAAAAAAAACCATTAGAAATGAACGATTCCATAATGTATGTACTCGTGAATACTTCATGAAATATGACCCATGTATTTTCTATCTGTTAATTGTAGGTCTGTGTGCTGTGATTGTGTCGAGACACGAGGTCAAAGCTAATTGGTAGCGTTCACCCATTATCAGCAAAGCTTCTCTAACATTGCCAAGCTAGCCAATATCACTGAGGATTCCATATTTGAGATTATTTTGTCAGAACAATTGTATTATTAGAAGTCAATCAGCAAACGGTTTTTTAGATAGAGACTTTGATGTTAACATTTTATTTTAATCACACCCAATGTAATTAAGTTTTTGTTTAAGTGATTGTTTAATGATTTATACTTAAAATTGCAAGTAAGTGTAACGTAATGAAGCAAATATAATGCAAGGAAGAAACTACAAATCCGAACGGTGGGTATCGCTTTGCATAACGTAAGAGTTACCAACCGATTTATGAAATACGATACTTCATCCTATTTTTTTATAGTCTTTTATTCCTTGGAACGATATTAATTTGAAATAATTAAGATGTTATTATGGGATATTTTTTATCTGTGTTATTAATGCCGCTTAATGTTTTGACTTGATTATGTTACGGTTGTGTCATAGACAATACGTCAACCTGTATCGAAATATATACACGTATCAATATTATGAAGAAGTAAAGCTTATGTTTGGATGTAGGATTGATATCCAAAACTAATTATCATATCATAATTTTTACACCATTATACTACATAATTATATATACTATATAATTTTATTTCGTCAAAAAAGTTTTGGTAAACAAGGCATATACTCAACAAAAGATTATAAATGAAAAAAAAATCATTGAATCAGCATCGAGTTATTATTTGATGATTTCCAAGCAGTATATGAATAAATCTAATTGTATTTGATTGAAAGGATGAAAAATTTTAACTACTGAGTTTTTTTGTTGGATCTTCTTGGTAGAATGTACATTCCGAAACGATAGTAGCTTTAGAATTCAATATTGTAACATGTCTTTTTTTTATAGAAAAAGGAAGGCGGACGAGCATACGGGCCACCTGATGGTAAATGATCACCCAACGCCCTTAGACATAGGCACTATAAGAAATGTTAACCATCGCTTACATCGCCAATGCGCCACCAACCTTGGGACCTAAGATTTTATGTCCCTTGGGCCTGTAATTACACTGGCTCAAATGACGAAGACGATTCAAAAATGTTCTTATCCGTTTTTTTAACGCTGACAAAACGCATTGCGCGTTTACGCCACGGGAACAGTGGCCCCTCCTAGGTGTTCCAGGGCGTCACGCAAAACACGCCCTGGAACCCGGTTTTGGCTCTCAATCGATCAAGAGCCATCTCCATCTCTCGCTCCGTGATAGGTGTAAGGAGTGAATAACCCGAGAATTACCAATATAAATAAAAATAAAACTAGATATTTCACTGTAAATCTCTATTATCGCTGTTTTATAATATTTTTTCACATATAGTTTTCAAGGGGCTATTTCTATTTGGTTCAATAAACAGTTAATAGTTTTATTGACAAGAGAACAGCGTTACGTTGCTCGTAACGCGTGACATAGCCATTACGGATACGAATTAATGTCGATACAAACAAATCGTTCAGACAATCCCATTGAAGGAATTATCCACAAGTATAGGACGCACAATTACATAGTGTGTGGATTGAAAATAAGACCACAGAGTAAAAACATACACTTAAAAGTATCTAATAATGTTACTCGTACTTGCGTTAACAAATGTTTGAAAAACGATTGTTCCATATTTAAAATCGAAATATATCTTTCTTAATACGCAAATATTTATCATCTGTCCGATACTAACAACTTTACCTGGCAAGTTACATAAATTCTTAATATCATGTGAAGCAAATAATACGTCGTTTTATATAAAATATTATATTATATAAGAATATCACAATGTAGTTCGCAATTTGAAATGTTTTAATGTATAAACTAAGATTTAAGAAATAGAAAATACCATAGCATAGAGGCACCTACTAGAGGCGTAAACCTATTACAATATGGTTAGGTTATTTTTTTTCTATTAACATTTAAAAAAATATAAAATAGAAACACATTTGCAATCATAGATAAGAAAATAAGATGGTTAAGCAAACATTCGTTCGGATACATGCTTAAATAAATATCTTAAAAAATTTATAACAACAACGGTAACGTTAGGGTTACCATTTTTCGAGCCAATTCCTTGCTACAATTTGACAGATTTTATAACGCGAAAAATGGATATTTAAGATCCCTACGAAATTAAAAAACAAAAAAAATATATAATATATAATAAATAAAATTTAATAACAATAAAAAATTACAACATTTATGGGCATTCAAAAGTAGGTACATTATATTTCATAGTAGGATCACAGAATCGAGTTAAAAACACGCGTCGTCTTCGATCAATAATTTTTTATTAGTGCGTGCCCTATAGTAACGAATTACTATGCTCTTTCTTAAATAATATCAAGTTTAAATAAATAACAAAACATATAACATCAATAAGGTTTATAAGTACTATAAATACTGGCACGTAACACGCACACATACATTGTATAAATAAAAAATATATTTTTTAAATATATTTGTAATTCGAACGCTTGAAACAAAATAATATAGAAAAATAAACCAAAACAGAAGTAAAAATGGCGATGTGGTGTGGAAAATCAAATGAATTATTATTATTATATATATGTTTATAATTATTTCCAATTGAACTAAAAATCGATTAAAATAAATACGACTAGTATGTAACGAGACCACGTATTTTTTATATAAGCTGCACTTTTGTATCTTATTAAGGTTTAAACGATAAGAATGATAACTTAATAAGACTAACTGATTTTCAAATATTTTTTATAATCTGTTTCAACAATTCCCCAGCCGTCAGTTTCCTGTGTAGACGCCAACGAGTAATTCAATATTTCTATCAGTAACGCCATAACGTAACGTAAATATATTATTTTATACTAATTAAACGTACCTAGTATGTACTCTGTATGGAATATAATAAAAAGTGACTTAATTCACGATCGCAAGAAACTCCGTAAACAAATAGCTTCATGTTAAATCATTGTATTAATATTAATAAACTCAGAAACATGGACATATTATGTTTATATGAATAAATTATATTAATGAGTCCATACACGTATAACAACATATCGAAAAATAAACATAAAAAAATCAACAAAACCACGTAACTAATATGTATTAATAAATTAACATCAACTTTGTTCGATCAAAGGAATTTAATTAAAAGTAATTACGTGTAATTATAATTTCACTTTGAAGTATCGATCCATCAAACCATCAGTCCACTGCTGGACAAAGTCCCCCTTAATAGGCTTCAGCGGTTACCCGTCGTCTTCTTACGTCGTCAGTCCATCTTTCCAGTTCCTGGATCATCTGATGCTTCTTTTCTTTATTCCATTACTTTTATACCCCATCGGTCATCAATCCTTTTGTTTAAACGCGTACTATAGTACTTTCCAGAATATAGAAATAGTATTTTCCAGAATGCTTAATACTAGCGCGAACAGCTAATATTTTAATTCATAGCGATATTGAATTTTGTCTTTTAACACACGTGTGTTACAGGCCCTCCAATATTAATACAAAATCCCCATAACTTTTGCACTGTGAGCGTTTGCACAAGATTATTTCTATTTCTATATTCTATTTTCTCAGGAAATTTGGTAAGAATGGAAAGGAATGAAGAACAGTGTAGATTTTAAGATATTCTATTGGCTGATTATGTATCTTATATTACGAGTATTATTTAGTAAATGTGATAATACTTCTTAATATTTTTACTGATTTATTTGTACGTTGATTTTTTAAAGCTTTAATCTACTACTTAAATATAATACAATTATATTCACATAATGATATACATAACGTTAACACGATTATACATATTCCTATACATGTTTTAATGAATAAATACAAGTTTTTTAGTTCGTTAATTGCCTCTAAAAGTTTTGTTGAACGCAATTAATCACTATAAGGAATATATATTTTCAAAAAGTCTAAACCTATTTTTTTTTCATTCAATATATGTACATGTTGCCACCGTTCCGTCAATGCGATTCTTATTACCATATTTACATCATATATCTTCTTTATTTATCACTAAATAATTACAATAATATATTCCGATGTCATTTATTTTGATATTATGTCGCCCAGATGGATAACTCAAGCAAGCAAGGCGAAACCTGAATCTAAACCGAGGATTGTTGATTCCAACTCATGCAATGCATTGTCAATGCAAGCATTTGTTTTTTACAATTCATCGGCAAAGGTGAAGGAAAATATCGTGAGAAACCCTGTATGTGTCGAATGAAAATCTAGTACATGTGTATCCAATAATCCGCATTGGAGCAGACTCGTGAAATTAGCTCCTAACCTTCTTTTCATATGGAGAGGAATTCCTAGGTCAGTTAACTTTGCTTTACTTTTTTTTTTATTATAATACACTGTTCAGTGACCTTGAATTCATGAAAATTTAAAATTTGAAAAGAGAATCTATTTATTACAATATCTCCGCGTATTGGTAGTAACAAAAAAGTAGTTAGGTCTACTGATATTTTTAATCTGTGTCATATTTAACAAACTGTCGCCTCGGACAAACTAATTAAACGGGCGCGCATCGGGAGCCCAAATATAAACATAGTTGTTTATATTGACAGATTGAGATGCGCCAAGCTTACGCCCCACAAATCGCGTTTTAATTTTTTAAACTGACAACACTCGTGCGACCCTGAGAATAATGTGTTTTAGAAATGATAGCAGATTCTGTAAAAATATATATCAGTATATTTTGATAGATGTAAAACATTGGTCAGTAGGTTAAAAACTATTCAACTAAAATTTATAATTCTATATAGATTTACGTGCCAAATTTCATTGAAACATGTTCAATCGCTTGATCGTGAATAATAAAGATACAATACACACTTTCGAATTAATCATATTAGTTAGACATGTTTATATATTTACTTATTATATAAATATTATGTATCATCTTCCGTGCCTCGGGCAGCGCTTACGTTTGCTGATTTTGCAGCTGCCAATTCTTTCTTTGTGTCAAATACGTGCAGCCCTTTTTGCGTGATTGAGTTACAAATAACCAAACATACAAACTATTGTATTTATATATTAATAGGATCATGAACAGATGTCATCTTCAATGCGATCGCTGTTCCGTGGCCACCAAAGCTAAGGCACCAATGAGAAACACGGGGATGCGCGCGTCATTTATTTTAATTTGTCCCCATGTTTTGACGCACGTCAAATTGACGTCTATTCGGCGTTCACGGACCCTTGTTTAATTGAAGTTGGAGATTACCGAGTGGTTAACATGGTCTTTGATTAGTGTTTTGTTTTGAAACGTTTTATAAATCACTAAGATTAAAGATTAAAATGAAAAGTAGTTACTCATCGATGTTCTTAATTTAAAATGAATTTACATTAAAATAAAAAATAAATATTATATTGATACAATGGCAAGACTTAGCAAGTGTGTGTATATTTATTTTCTACAAAATTGTGTACATACATTAAATATTTATTGACCAACCAAAATAAACCAATTACTTATAAATGAACTTCGCAAATAAAGTACATAACATTTAGTAGCGATTGTTTAAATTTGAACTCAAGATGATTTTGATTTAAAGCAATGCGTACTGTCTACTGCGCCGTCGAACTAACGTAATAAAATAAAATTTAATTGATTACATCACGGCGTGATTTATCCATATAAACATAATATAAATAATTTAACAATATATATTGATATTTTTTTTAACATGTTTATTACTCATCATAAACAATACAATGAGCAATTATCATTTGTGGATTTCTGTTCATTCTAGTCCGTTGCGTTTGTATGGTTTAGCTAAAAAAATAGAAGAAAGATATGAGTATAAACCTTTCTTCTATTTTTTTTTAAACAGTCGCACTCAACATTTTATAAGGATAAGCACTTTATTATTAGTCTTGAAATGGCTACAACTCAACCCTCCCGCTAGTTTTTCAAGAGGTACTTACGAAACTCGATCGCTTTGTGCGTTAAAATCTCGTAAAACACCCACAACTGATGTTTCAATCCGGCAAGCCCTTATGGCTTTAAGGGCACGTCGAACAACGAGCGAGTTCAAATACTAACATTTTATATTTAACGTTATTCGAAACCTTTGTTACTCTACCCCGTTGTGACTGTTTTTTTCTAGTTTATTTTTAATATACTTTTTGTAAAGTACAATAGGGTATTGAGCCTAAGCACCTACTTTCAACAACACAAACTAGCTTTCATACTCGGCCCAATACGTATCATCGGTCCTCTTATTTATACGTCTTCCATAGGTTGCTGAAGAACCAGTTGCTGAAGGACCGAGGGGGTATCGTCCACACTTATATAGAATATGACATGATGATAAAACTTACAGAAACCACAGATTACATATTTTATCTTCGGTTTCCTTATTATGAAAGAAGAAAGTACTCAAATTCATTCCCAAAAAAAACGAAATAAAAGTAAACAATTGTGTTGTTTAAATAAAAATAAAAATTTATAATTACATTTGTAGTATAAGCTTCGAATCAACGGAGATATGCTTTAAGCATTCTTGCCGCCATTCAACATACATTATTGATTTGTACATAATAACTTAAGACTTCAGTATTAATAATTATTATGTTAGTATTTATAAATATATCGTGACAGCCTGTGAATGTCCCACTGCTGGGCTAAAGGCTCCTCTCCACTTTTTGAGGAGAAGGTTTGGAGCTTATTCCACCACGCTGCTCCAATGCGGGTTGGTGGAATACACATGTGGCAGAATTTCAGTGAAATTAGACACATGCAGGTTTCCTCACGATGTTTTCCTTCACCGTAAAGCACGAGATGAATTATAATCACAAATTAAGCACATGAAAATTCAGTGGTGCTTGCCCGGGTTTGAACCCACGATCATCGGTTAAGATTCACGCGGTCTTACCACTGGGCTGTCTCGGCTTATAAATATATATTAACAAGGATTTCGACGTTAGATTCCCGCTATAAGTCTGACGAGCAACCGAGCGGAGTGGATAGCGATACAGGCGGTGCTCCGTACGTCCGCAGTGGTTATTAACGCTTTGTTTCACCCACTTCGGTGGGGTTGAAAGCGTCCGATTCGCCATTTGAAGGTTATCTTTAGTGTTGGGAAGGATTTTAAGGTCATTGTTTTTTTTTAAAAATAAATGAGGGTAAATGATTTAGACATTGTTATAATAATATCACATAATTGATATTGTGCTTAACTAAGTCGGTTAAACTGACTCGTTGGTCTGGTCTAGCTTATATTGCTGCAAAAACTGGACTGGGTCATTAATATATTTATTTTTTCAAGACATTCTTAGTATGAGCCTCTAATTCGTAGTATAAGATAGTAGAGTAGTAGTAGATAGTAGTAGAGTATTTTTCGAGGTACGGGATTGTAAGCATTGTTAACGGCTACAATGCTTACACTCCCGTACCTCGGAAAATACTTTATACTTTATTCTCTTCTGCCTATATCTCTCTCTGTTTGTTGAATTGTCATTCCATCGATAATAAGAGAGACAATAGAGACCATCTAATCACCTTCTTTTTATTTGATAATTTATATCTCAAACGAGAATACTTGTCGTAAAAATAGTAAAAATGAAAACGCGCGAGTCGTTGATAAGAAAACAGGTAATTTTAAAAGTCATTGTAGAGCATGCTCTAGCCTTCTTTATTACACATTTTGCATAATAAAGCTAATACTTCGGTTCTTTAGCTATGCTGTACATAATTGATAGTAGGATTTTGTGCAGTCTGTTTCGGGCTCACCACTCATGCATCTATTCGACGATACAGCGATACTTTAAATCACGTAAATTTTAGTAGTAGTTAGTTTAATTTATTTCAGAAACATAATCGCTAACAAAAAAAACTAAACATTAAAAAAAACAATCAAAATATAATAACACAAAAAAACTTACAATAGAGAAAAGATACTTTTCAAACGCAATAAAAAAAAAACAAACAACAAAAGTTACATCCTTCCATCAATAACACTTTATATACAAAACGCCATCATTATAGATCACTGCAAAGTTACTAAAGACACTTGAAAAGGAACATCCATTGAAAACCGCAAACAGTAAAACAAAATACGCCGGTATGGGCCACCGTCTTTTGTACCTCGAGTGCTTTTCGAAAAGGGTTGAAAATATAATAATATGATATAAATTATACACACAGTTTTCATTTATGGAGCAGCTCAGTCACGTTATATGCCAAATCAATTTAATTCATGCAACTATTGTTTTCAAAATCATTATACACTTATATTTAAAATTTGATTGAAAATCAACGGAGTATTTTTTTATACAGCTGTCATATAAAAAATATTTATATGACTTAGTTGTATCATATTGCCAAACATCCATTTGTCAACACACACATGCTCAGTTTTAAAATACGCGAATGAGATATAATTTATCTAAAAAAACTATTATTTTCTTCAAATATTTGATTAAAATTACTAAGCCACTAATGAAACAATGTGACCGGTACTTCGGATAACTTTATTTTCAAATCACACTGTTTAGTTACTAAAATATTTAAATAAGAATTATAACTGGGTATAATATAAATAAATCAATTTTAACTTATCGGTAGAGAATAATGATTTTCCTATATGTTGTTTAGGAGGTGAAATCCGGCGCACCAACTTATTTCTGGGGCATGGAAGTATAAACACCGCTTACGTCCAAATTCCAGTCTGCTAGTGAGAACTTCTTAACAGAAAATCCCAATGAATATTGAATATAACCGTGATCTGCAGATTTAATGTATATTATGAGTGGTACAATATACTCACAGTGCACGGTCTGGGTTACATCTTTAAAATTGAATACATGAACGTGCCGTCTCTAGGCTATGTTAGTCAATTTCATTTATTGCTGTATAATGATTTTATATCACATTTTTTGCAGCTCGAGAACTCTTATATTTTTTAAAAATATCGTCATTGTAAAGATTTACAAAGAAAATACTGCTTCAATGAGTTTAGGAGATAAATGCTTTGATTTTTTATAACATAAAGAGCAGCGAAACTTTTTTTGTTTAAGGATACTTAAACTTATTCAAGTAAAGATTATTTTTAAATAATTCATTGTTGTCGCGGTCTATATCTACAAATATATAAAGATGTCGCCACCATCGACTTCGAACGGGTATGATTGAGGTCTACCCCATGTTTTTTTTAAAATAATGATATATAAATAGATATTATAATACAATACGAGTGAAGCGACCGATCCGTCCGTACTACGCATAATATATCGATATATCTTACCGCACACCCCACGACTTTTTTTCTATCAGTTTTTGCTGGCATCGTATGTTTTTTTTTGTAAAGTTACTAGTTGAAAGCAGAAAGTCCTGTCTTCTGTATTTAAAAAGGCAAAAACAAAAGAGTTCAGCACAATTTTCACGTGTTTGTCAAGCGATTTTCGTTTTTTTTTTCTTTTGTTCGGTAGCTCTTGACAGACATTAGTGTTTGTTATCAATATAAATAATTTCTTATAAGATTAATTTATTTTTTTGTTGATACTATGTATATATTTTTATAATATACGACATTAAAATAAAATAAAAACAAAATACACATTACAAATTTATAGCAAAAACACGCCGTCTAAAATGTCCTGTGGCATTGTACCCAAGACGATGGCATTATTGCCTCTCTGCACCGCTAGACTCAGCCTTTGGGCTAAATAACCGCCAGCTCTTGGGTCAACAGAAGTGTGGACCAGTTTCTTAGAAAAATATATTCGAAACATGAATCATATTCGTTTTCCTAAATTTTGAATAATGTTTATGATCGAATTTCAACCACTGTTAATGGGCGAAAATTATATTATATGGGTACGATGGGGCTAACATGTCCAAATGGACAAAAGTCTCAAAAAAATAAAGATTATATAAAAAAAAATTACATAACCGCTTAAATTTTATGTTGACTATTTGTTAAGAATTAAAACATTGTGACGAATCAGTAACACTTTCATGGAAATCCACAACAGCCCCATTTTTTAAGCATGCCACAAACACTCTTTGGAACCAGCTTTCGCCAGCGACTTTTCCGAACCGATATGAAATAGAAACCCTCAAGAAAAAAGCGTACTCATTACTTAGAGGCCGACAACGCACCTGCAAGCCCTCGGGTGTTGCAGGTGTCCATGGGCGGTGGTTGTCACTTTCCATCCGGTGAGCCTCCTGCTTGTTTGCCCCCCTCTTACATAAAAAATATATATATTTTAATTATTTTCGTAGAATTTATTTACATTAAATTTTTTATAATACATTTATCGTATAATCGTATTTAACATTAATCATAAGTATCGTAAACCGTAGAAAAACCGGAAAACTGAACGAAATTATTAATTTAATTTAGAATTGATATTTTTAACAAAACCTGCTACTAATATAAAATAGTAAGTATATATAAAAGCATTGCACTGTAAGCTAGTGAGTTATAAAAATCTACTGGTGGTAGAGCTTTGTGCATGCTCGTCTGGGTAGGTACCACCCACTCATCAGACATTCTGCCGCAAAACAGCAGTACTTGGTACTGTTGTGTTCCGGTTTGAAGGGTGAGTGAGCCAGTGTAATTACAGGCACAAGGGACATAAGATCGTAGTTCCCAAGGCTGGTGGCGCATTGGCGATTTAAGCGATGGGCAACATTTCTTACAATGCCAATGTCTAAGGGCGTTGGTGACCACTTACCATCAGGTGGCCCATATGCTCGTCCACCTTCCTTTTCTATAAGAAAAAAAAAAAAAAAGTGACGTCATTTTATAACTAATTTATATTTCCGTGGCTATCGCCTCGCTATCGTAGGTGTGTTCACTACTTTAGGATTTCCAAAAGCCGCCAGTCATCGCCACCATGTGGCAGTCAAAATTGAAACGTTAGTTTGTTTTTTGATCAGTCATTAGCTTATTTATAACAGATAGACAGTTTTAACCGATTACGGAGAACATTTATATAGGAATTTTTAAAGGGTACGTTTTTAATGTATAATTATAAATTTTACTTACTAACATTATAAATGAAAAAGATTTTATTGTAAGTATTGTAGAGCTGGGATATCTCAGTGGGTGTAGCAATTTTAATTTCAATCGAAGATAGCGAGTTCAAACCTGGACAAGTACAACTGAGTTTTCATGTGCTGATTGAGTATACCTACGCGTGTTGAATTCAATTCTGCCCAATGTGTATCCACCACGATTTTTTTTAAAATTATAGAATAGTAAGGTGGACGAGCATATGGGCCACCTGATGGTAAGTGGTCACCAAACGCCCTTAGACATTGGCACTGTAAGAAATGTTAACCATCGCTTACATCGCCAATGCGCCACCAACCTTGCGACCTAAGATTTTATGTCCCTTGTGCCTGTAATTACACTGGCTCACTCACCCTTCAAACCGGAACACAACAAGACCAAGTTTAATTTTGCGGTAGAGTATCTGATGAGTGGGTGGGACCTACCCAGACGAGCTTACGCAAAGCCCTACCACCAAGAATTTAAATTCATATTGAATTAGTTCCCAGCCAAAAGGTTGTCTGGAAGAGATCGCTACTAAGCGATAAGACCGCCGTAGTGCTTTAAGCGTTTATATTATTTTAAAATTTATATATTTATGGTTTACAACAAGGAAAATTACTATTACTAAACCAACACGCATTGAATCACAGAGGTGGAATAAGTCCCACACCTCCTCAATAAGAGAGGAGGATTTCGCTTTATGGTGGGACATTTATGCGTCGTTACTATATTAAATTTTCCTAATCAATTAGAAGCCGAGATGGCCTAGTGGTTAGAACGCTTGTTTCTAAACCGATGATCGTGATTTCAAACCCAGGCATGCACCACTGAATGTTTATGTGTTTAATTTGTATTTATAATTCATCTCGTGCTTGACGGTAAAGGAAAACATCGTGAGAAAACTTGTGTGTGTCTAATTTCATTGAAATTGTGCCACATGTGTATTCTGCCAACCTGCATTGGAGCAGCGTGGTGGAATAAGCTCCAAACCTTCTCCTTAAAATAGAGAGGAGGCCTTAGCCCAGCAGTGGGACATTCACAGGCTGTTACTGAAAAACTGAATCAATTTCGACTGGACGGATATTCTATCATGGAGTATATGGAGTATATTTGGTTCTTTTTAATTTTGTTTTAATAAAAAAAAATAGTTAGTTATTTATGAGCCTAGCTAAACGAGACGGAGGGGCCAAAGTTTGTGTGCTTATATGTTTGTTACAATGCACACGAACTGTAGTATATAGAAACGTATCATATGTATATGATCATGATATCGGATATCAGATTCATTGTTTTATTATTTATTTATTTTTAAATGGCCTTCTCTGAGTTGATTAATAGAAACATACAAGAAAAAATTGGAAATTAATTAAAAAACTTATATGTTTACAATAAACATTATTTTATATTTACGATATATTAAACGCAGGGTAAAGTAGTAGACAGTTAATAAATATCCCACGTTTTCAAGAAGTTCTATTTAGTTAGAGAAATCTATTGTCAGACTAAGTCAGATTGTAATATATAATATTAGTTGTGCTACGAATTAATATTAAATATTACTGGAGAGTATCTGTCATTTTTTATATTAATCAATAATAATCTATATTTTAATCTGGCAACATGAACATTGACAGATACTGTTTATGGCGGGAAACTGACTTGAATTGTATAGTATATAGTGTTGAGATCTAGTTTTTATACTATCATTATTTTTGTTATATATTGTATAGAATTATTCCATTGTGTTATATTTATTTTATGGAGTAAGGGTAATTTATATAAGGATTGGATATATAACTAAATTGAATTATGTTATAATATACACGTTTGATGATTCATTTGACAATATTATATATATTAAAAGTATTGCATGAAAATATTAATCTCAAGTTATTTATAGTTAAATAATTCAGATTGATTTAAATAAAAAAATACACTGTTTTTTATCCATATTTATTAAACGTATAAATAAAATATTCTCATCATATCAAAGTTTTTGTATAAAGCGTGACAAACGGACAAACGTTAATACTCGTATCAACTACCAATTCGATTGTCCCAATAGCATTATACATTCTAAATGACATTCAAAACAGACATAATCCAGCGCAATCCATTCACGTCCGATCTGACACGTCCAATAAAAAAGAAAACAATCATTTTTTATCGAACAAGGCTTTATATGGAAATCGATATTAAAACACTGGCCGAAAACGACCGAATCATCGTGATCTGTTTGAAAAAAAAAAAAAGAATTGAAACGCAGCATGGCGTAATTACGCTCTTAATAATTACAATGGCCCGCTGGAATCAATCGGTCCTTCGCTGACGTTTCAATCAACATAGCATTGTTTGTATTATATGTTTAATATCCATAGATTGTGTTACCGATATACGCGTTGTAGCGCCGAGATGACGGGCGATTTCTGTCGATCCATCTTCTCGTCTCTTATTAAGATGTTTTTATTATTTGTTATCGAGAACGCCTTATATCGGTCAGCTGAATTGAAATACGGGTTCTTAGTGATGGTTAGCGAAGTTTTTTGCCTCCACATTGATTCAATCGTTAAAAATAACTATAATCTATACTTGTAATGTCTAATAAAATAACGGTAATATCGCTCAATTAACATTGTCGGAATTACCTACGCTGTGACGTGTTTTGGCTGTTCAAACTAAATGATACATCTTTCTAGCCTCAATAAGTCAACGGTACACATACATAGCTATGGGAAATGAAGAGATTTAATTAATCTATTACATTATGTTATACTTCTAACATAAAGTCAAGACAGATCTTAAGGAAATCTAGAAAATAAAATAAACAATAATTTGAGTTTGAAAATAGTTAGGTACTGTTATTTAGAAATAAAACTCAAATCAGTTGATGAAAGTTCATTGTTAATTATCATCTATATATTATATTTTTAACCTCAGATCCCGAGATTATTAGAAGAAAAATATATCTTAGATTTGCTTTAATTAATCTTTGCGTCTACGAGTACTGATCGAAAATTATTTTTAATTTTGAATCGGTAATTATCATATACATAAAAGATTTTTTATTTATTGGAGAATAATGCACAAAATTGTGTAATGATACAAAAATGTATTAAAATACATTTTTCACTAGGAAATGAAAGAAAAAATAAAAAGTATATATTTTAGCCCGTCTGTGTAGGTACCACCCGCTAATCATATATTCTACTGCTAAACAACAATACTTGGTTTTGTTGCGTTCCGGTTTGAAGGGTGAGTGAGACAGTGTAACTGTACAAGGGACAAAACATCTTCGTTCCCAATGTTAGCGGCGTATTAGCGATGTTAACAATTGTTAATATTTCTTACATCGCCAATGTCTATCGGCGGTGGTGACCTCTTACCATCAGTTGGCCTATTTGCCCATCCTCATATAACATAAAAAATATATATGAGGACATAAGTAGTTCAATACAATCAGTATCTAACTTTTTTTCACTAATCGAATCAAAACCGTATGTTTAATTCAACAGCAAATCATCAAGGATTTACACACACTTAGTCACATACTTAGTTACATAAATGGTGTCAGCTAGACATCCGATTACCTTTAACCGACGCACCGAGTGAGTTTTTAACCGGCGAGAACAATCCCAGCCTTCTTAACACATTATATTGCTATTTTATAAATTTATACACAAAATATTAGGGCGAAGGAAAGTTTAAAAATAGTATACTTGTATCTCATTTTCGCATTTTTATCCAGCAAGGATACATCGTCATTTATAATTGAAAAAAAAACTTTTATAAATGTTTTTTTTTTTACTTTTTTTTATATTAGTTTCACATCCACACATGGTGCTCCACATCCATCTAGTTATTCTACCGCAAAACATTCTTACTTTTTTACGTCTCCGTTTTGGTTCTGAAGGGTGACTGCCGGTGTAATTACACCGTTCTCAGAATAAAAACTATTATATAATAGTTATAAAAAACAGACAAACTCTCCCTTTAAAAGTAAACAGCTAATTTATACTTCGTATAGAATTAAAAAAAAAAAAATTTATTAATTACAGTTGCTTAATTTTTTTATATAATTTCTCGTTCAGCGAGCGGTACCGATTTCGTCCAAACAGTTATAATTACTCTATAAGGAAATGCCGGTTTTTCAGCTGAACCGACTCGAAGACCTTATAAATTAACTCCGATTACATCAACTATTGCACATAAATAATCCCACTTATCTTATGCCTTATTGGCGATGTGATGGATAAATTGTCGGTTCTTATGGTAATATGGTAAAAACTAGCGAGGTCATTTCGAAATGAATTAACTCGGAACAGAAATCAATTTATTAGACGGGCTATTTTATTAGATTTTAAGTTAGCGTTTTGTTTATGCTTTGAATTGACATTTTTAATAAATTACTCTTTACATATTAAAATGATTTATAAAGTAATGAAAACGATTTTTTTGACACATTTTCATTAACCTAAAGTTACCATGGTCTTAGTATTTTGAAGAAGTTTAATTCAGAACTACTAGGAATCCACTTCAAAAGTAACGTTTTTGTTTCAGCAGTTACGATGACGCGTCGTTGTATCTTCACAAATAGTCCAAAAGCCTTTTCAATTACCGCATTATCTTTGCGCTTCCTTCATCTTATTGCTCTCATACATACCCTTCGTACGAATGTACTGTATAATCATAATTTAATAATAAAACGGGGATGTATTTTGTTTGTTAGCTCCTGCTAATCTATCTACTAATTTACGTATATTTTATAAAGTATCTTTCATATTCGCTATATTATTTACGTTCGCGTTTATACTTTTCGCACATACTTTTAACTAACATACAAAAAAAACATCGTTAAATAATATTAATAAAATAAATAAATCGATTTGTGACGAGAAATTTTCAAAGTTTAACGTACATAGAGCTTATTTAATTACACATATAAAATATTTAAATTATTACATAGCAACGGTCTATAATAAAAATGGTTGTTTCAGTCTCGTAACGCACTATAGCCATATTAACTGGCGTTTTATTTATTTGTATAGATAATACTTTTTAGTCGTTCATGTAATTTAATTGATTTAAAAGATAAGTTTAGTTAATTGTCGATTCTTCTCGGTAGATAACGTTCCGGCGGTAACTTTGAATTTAATTTAATCATGTTTTTGAATGATTTTACTTTAAATTTGTAATGTGTATATTGTTCTTTTTATTTTTATTTTGTATTTTATAAAAATGTCTGTACATAGTTTAGTAATATGATTAAATTAAATTTTAAATCTTGGTACAAAAAATAATGACTATCGCTTCTCAATATATATTTGATAATGTTATGTGTACGTAAAAACATTAAAAAAATTATATGACTGAATTGTTCAATATAAGTAGTTTAAATTTTGTATAGGTATAAAATATAACTTTTTAAAATAATCCATATAGATGTTTTCCCTGAAAACAATGCAATTTTGAATAAAAATTCATTTTTCTTATAATTAATTTTATCAGAGCAAAGCTCGTTCGTCCAAGTAGTAAATAATTCGTGTTTATTTGATTTATTGTTGTAATTGTATGTTTTATCTGTAGTAATTGCTGCTATTTCGTGCTCTATTTACTTTAATTTGAAATAATTACTGCTTCTAAATAATTGTATACTATTTACATTCATTATCATAACTATAAATTGTTTATTTGAACGTTATAATTCAATTCTATTTGGTGGTAGGGCTACCATCAAGCAGTAACACTTGGGAGGGTTACAGTTCGAAGGGTGAGTGTGCCAGTGTAACATGGTGAATAGGACATAATGTCCCGTATCTTAGTTGCCAACGTTGGTACAGCATTGGCGATTTAAGGAATGGTTAATATTTTTTATGCGGGGTTGTGGCGACAACTTAGCATCAAGAGTCCCATTTGGCAAATAGCCAAAAATATTACGTAGCAAATACCCTCTGTTATAAACAAGGGATGACGTTTTATGGCCTTCTGTGATTTTTGATCTGAATAGGGGAATTTCACAAAAAAAATCGTGTACTCATAATATTAATATAGTAGGTATGTACTTTTACTGAATTCTTCCAAAGAATGAATTCCTAAGCAGTTCTTCTCGATGCAATTCGAATTCTAATTTTAAACTTATTCAATGACGGTTCCTAAGCGTTTACAAGAGCCAAGCTGGACAACTCATATTTGGATTTACATTATTTGAAAAGTCAATACGTTTTTCAGAAATAAACTAACCAATTATATCACGTTTTACAAAGACACGTTAGGTATTGAAAGTAATTATGAAATTACATAAAATAATTAAATTATGTTTTACTTAAAAATATTATAATTCCGTATTTATATTACTATAAGTCGATATATTAAATACAGCGTTCACTAATAATTTGTAACCGTACCGTACCATAACAGCCTGTGAATGTCCCACTGCTGGGCTTAAGGCCTCCTCTCCCATTTGAGGAGAAGGTTTGGAGCTTATTCCACCACGCTGCTCCAATGCGTGTTGGTGGAATACACATGTGGCAGAATTTCAGTGAAATTAGACACATGCAGGTTTCCTCACGATGTTTTCCTTCACCGTAAAGCACGAGATGAATTATAATCACAAATTAAGCACATGAAAATTCAGTGGTGCTTGCCCGGGTTTGAACCCACGATCATCGGTTAAGATTCACGCGTTCTTACCACTGGGCCATCTCGGCTTTTTTTGTAACGTTCTCAATTAAATACAGAGTGTAGGTATATTGAAATCAAAATAACCCTATAATAAAAATAACACGATGCCTCAATATCTTTACATATCTAATACAATATATCTTTCGATCAGTATTTATGTTTGGCGTCATCGACGTCATGACCGGCGTCATGACCGGCATCAGCGGCCATGACAGCTACGAAATATTCTGGTGTTTGATCTTCGATAATCACTTAATGTCAAACTTAAGATTGACTTAATAGTAAAATTTTTATTAACTTTTTATAAAGGTAACAATACTAGACGCAATTCTATGTAGTCGTACAAAATCTATGAAATATTTTTTTTTTAAAAGAACAGGAAGGCTGACGAGCATATGGGCTACCTGATGGTAAGTGGTCACCAAACGCTCTTAGACATTGGCACTGTAAGAAATGTTAACCATCGCTTACATCGCCAATGCGCCACCAACCTTGGGACCTAAGATTTTATGTCCCTTGTGCCTGTAATTACACTGGCTCACTCATCCTTTAAACCGGAACACAACAATACCAAATACTGCTGTTTGCTGTTTTGCGGTAGAATATCTGATGAGTGGGTGGTACCTACCCAGACGAGCTTGCACAAAGCTCTACCACCAGTAGATATATAAATGAATAAGTATTGTTCTAATAGATATCGCTCAGTATTCATAAAAACATTCCTGTAACAGCCTGTGAAAGTCCCACTGCTGGGCTATAGGCCTCCTCTCCTCTTTTTGAGGAGAAGGTTATATGTATATATCAAAAGGAATAGAAAACGTCGATAAACAAAGGGATGTCTATTAATCAATATAAAGTTACCATTTCACCACTTGCCGTCACAGTAACAGTCGGATCAGCACTCGGAGCAGATAGCATCTCGCAGCGTGACCCGACCCGACGGATCGAGTCGGGGCTACACGTTCCTTAATAAGAACTTGATGGATAACGTCTTATTTGGACTGTCCGAATTTTTGATCACGAATTCGTATCGTTTTGTTCATACATTTATATTTTTAATTATATTAGTTGTATATTTGATTTTAATTGACATTTTAGAGTTGATATGAAACGATTAAGGAAAAGGTAAAGTTTTTGGTAAATAAAAATATATATGTAAAACGTATGAAGGATTTCACATATGCGAATATGTATAATATGCGAATATGACAGTTGTGGGTATTGCAATTATTAAATAAAAAAATAATTTAACAATAATTAATAATTTAATTTATTCACCGAATTAAGTTTATTTTGTTCGACGACTAAATCTAAGCAAATTGTATTTATTATCTGAATAAAGTGCTTGCTTTTTCTAGCAATTAAATAAAAGTTTAGAGCACATCTAACAAATATATTTACTATATTTACTAAATTAGGTCTACACGGATCTATACATATAAAATTCCACTAACCGCATTTTAAGACGATATTCTATAATTTGGTAACAATCCACACGTTTTCATAGAATTACAATATTTGTTACAGAAAAATCATTAGGTTATAAAATTTCTTAGATCATGTTCTCGACAGATTTTCTAGTACCTAATAACTAAAACATTTATACAAATGTTTTTTATTGATAAAACCGCAATGTCTTCCAGACCTTTGGTATTGAACAGATGCCTTATTAATGATAGTAACGGAAGGAAATTGATTAAAATGTTCACATTCCGAAACAGTAAAACGATAATCCAGTAAATTCCAGCACATTCTAGAACTTTCCCTGACGCTAACAAGTGTTAATGGTGAGAATGTACGGTGGGAATGTCCTAAGCAATCACCGAATACCAGCGGAGCGCCGGCGCCGGTGCATACTGCAGCGTCACCGTCGCCGGCGCGGGCGCACACTTACCAGCCACGTTCGATAGACATTTTTAGAGGCTTGAAAACTTAATTAGGAACTCGATGGGTTTATGAAATTGTGTTGTTTTAACTTTATAAGATACTTATATTTAATCATTGTAGAATTTTCATATTTTTTATCACTACTACTAAAACCTTTCGATATTCAGTTTATACTATTTTAAGCCAACAAAATCAATATATAATTGATACCTTTGTGATTATTAAGATAACGTTCAATTTAGGTTGCGAAATACTTTGCAAGTAATAAAATACTTTTAAATAAATTACATTTAAAAGACGTTTGAAATGTATGATTCGCGCCAAAAGATATTTCGAAGGTTTATAGCATTTGCTTAATCCCCTTGTTTTAACTAGACGCCTTTATCTTTATCACAGTACACAGGTTCAAAACTCGGTCGGCTTTCAACGAGCAACTGACGATTTCGCACGCTTTTTTTTATCATCTACACAAAGCGATTGTGAGAATAAAAAACAAGATGTCCGATCACAAACTTTATTATGAAATGACATTGAATTAACGCATGAGGCCACCTTGCGGCTCTCATTAACACAAATGGATTCGAAGTCGAATGGACAATAAAAATCGCATTTACACAGAAAAAAGTAAGTTGATTAATGATACGATGTAGTTTGCTATACAACGCGAGCAATGCCCACTTCTACACACTGCTCTAGAGGGCTACACTTGTATATTAAACGAACACGTTTATACTGACGATGAATTTACATCAGAAAATCATATGATAAAATAACGATGAATATTTGAACAAAAAATACTTACAGGTTTTGTTTGAAAATTTTACTAAAAAACACCCTTGATAGTGCAGATTTTATTTATTTATTAATCACCATCAGCAGTCACTACACTTAAACACGTAATAACAAAAACACATCAGACTTAACTTAAAAGGCGCGACTCTTCAAGACGGCACCAGCATGCATTTTTAAGGTACAATCATATACAATATTATTTATTCTATTAAAAATAAATTTTGTAGATTTAATTGTAAAGGATTATGTCATTGATTACAGCAGAGCAAAGCCTGAATTTCATATCGGTACATCTCGGTTGAATCCGGAATTCCTATCCGCTGGTCACTTTTTAATTATTATCATAATGGTAGATTTTTAAAATAATAATTCAAAACTGCTTGTAAAACCATACCCAAGTATTTATTCTTCGATTATATTTGTTTGTTGCAATATGTTTTGTTACGCTTGATATTATTTTCTATTATTATTAAAATATATATTAATTTTAAACATGCATTGAAAATATCACATAACTAAAGTTTACGGACGGATATCAAATTTTAAAAATGTTTATGTTATTTTATTCATCATTATTTACTAGAAATAACCTGCAACATCATTGTTAGGTCTATCTTAAACTTAGGCAATAGATTTGGTGCAATGCGAATATTTAAAAAGGGTATATAATGCTGCGAAATAATACTTTACGTTCAACCGAACCGTGTGTTAGGCATATCAGTAGTTCTAGTTGATGTGTTACCATATGAACGTTATATCCAAGTCATTTCTCGATGCCACGATAAATGAGCAGCTACTTCCGATAAATACTGAAATTATTTTGAAAGCCATTCGATCGTAACATGTTACTGAGTACATTCGTATAATATATACTTTTATGTAACTCAATGTTTTTCATTTTATCTTTTTGTGTGTTATCCGACGTGGATATTAAAGTTTATGTCAAATTACGTATTCATTTAGAAGTTTATCGATTTATAAATGTGTACAACGGTCGCGGAAAAAAATGATTAAATCCAAAGTATTTTTTAATCGACACCTAGAAGAAATAAAATTGTATAGCTTTTGACGTTTTTCACTCGTCATAGTCTGAATACAATGATATCTTTTGTAAGCAAAATTTCTTACATTGTCCTTTATTAATAATACATGAAAGAAAGTGCAATATAAAGTTTTATTTGTTGATAATATATATGAAAAAAAAATCGTGGAATTTGTATTCCGTTAATCTACATTCAGTATAAATAATAGTTTATTTGCATTTAATTTCATTCCTAAATAACTTAATTGGTGCAAAAATATATACAACTGAACCGGTAGTAGTGGTATCTTTGGTGATGAATAAGCTATTCGAATGTATTTAAAGGGTCAATAGCTCAACGGTATACAGACTGCCTAACAATGTGAAAACCCAGGTTCGATCCCGACCCCTCGGACTATTCTCGTCCTCACACTTGCATAAACTTAGCACTTAGTTTGTGGTTTATTAGTATTTTAAAAAGAGTCGTTGGTTATATTTTTAAGTAAATATTTATGTAACAATAAAATCATAGTATATAAATGACACTAAATACGATCTATATATATATATATATATATATATATATATATATATATATATATATATATATATATATATATATACTATATACTAATGTGAACACATCGAGTCGATGTCACTAGTACCAAATTACCCAATACATACCTTAAACCTAATATATATTTATAAAAAAAACTCGTCTTGACTTTTTTTGTTATAAATGTTCAATCTTTGTATATTTTATTAGTTTACTAATGAAATTAGCATATTATATAACTATTGATTACAACAAAAAGTCGTAACTACTTTTAATATTTAATATAGTTTGTATATCCGCTTGTAGGTATAATTAAATTATGATTAGCACTACACAGCAGATCGTTATTGAAACTGATTAATACGGAAAGGTAAATTCAATAAACAATTTTAATTAAATCTTATACATTTTTTATCAAGTAATTGATAAACAAAGGTCTTTTTAATTATCGTTAATTTTTTTAAATTAATAAATATAAGTTTTTGAAATATTTTCATATATAATTACTTATTTTTCCTAGTTGTATTTGTCAGTAAAACATCAACTAAGGCAACATTTATTAATAAATTTATTTTCGTAAAAAGATGACGCGCGCTCCTTAAATTTTAGGAGGCGCCCGCTGGAAGGTTAAGAATCTTTATAGCGTTGCTCCTCGAATGATATATTCATTAGAACATAAATTCATTTATACATGAGTTTCCTCAAATGGCATGTTTCTTGCCGAGAATATAATATTGAATATGGATCCTAAATTGAACCACCTCCAAGTCACACACAGTTACAGTCCAAGTGTAGCTAATCACAATAACTTCTTAATAGTGTGACTAAATATTTGAACCCCTGACCCTGATCTGCAACTTTTTCATTTCTATCCGCAAAACATTGACAATAATTTAATGGTATGCGTAAAAATGTCTACAATTTTTGGTGTCAACAACAATATGACGGGACTCATACTGTGTATGTGAAACCCAATTGCACGTCGATGGTGCTGAAAACCATTACGCGAATTCCAAAAAAAATATTGTACAAAGTTTTAACTCAATCAGATAAACGTCGTGGAACACATACAAGGAAATGTTTGAATATTTATACCGTTGCAATTGTTATCTTAAGCTCAAATATGTTAATCAAGCAATACCTACATTTATTAAGAAAAAACGTGCTTACCGATTGCTGGTTGGTGATGTAAAATGCAATGGTATTCTATAGAAACAAAATCGTATCTCACTCGTCAAATGTTAAAAACCGACTTATGGTGATGAGCTATGTTGATGCGTTTATCCTTTAAATGCTTCAATTTTACGATCGTATTTTGTGGTGAGCTGCAAGTTTGGTCTTATAGAATAGTTCTAATTGAAAACTTACATTCATGCATATACTAAAACACGGTTTTTGGCTGTGGACCGGAATAACAACTAGATATATAATTTAATAAGTAAAATCTAATATAATTTGTTATGTAAATAAACACATAATAAAATAATCTTGACCAAATTTTAAAATATCAATGATAACTTGTGTTTACAGAAAATGCTTAAAATTAATGTTTTGTGTTCTGTATAAGGATCAAAATTGCATGACAAAATCAATGTTTACTTGGTCACTGTGACCATTGCGAACTTTTCTGCAGGCCATTTTGAGCTTTACGATTGAGTACTATAATAATTTGATGTTTCTCTTATGGTTTTGTCAGCGTAAGATATGTTATCATTCTATAATTTTCTCTTCAATTTAAAGGTTAATATTTTATTAAATCTTTCCTGAAACAAATATATACTTTTTGGTTTACTACTTAAAAGTAGATTGATTGATTTCTTAACGTCGAAAAACTGAAACGAAAAAATATCTCCAATAACTGTTTACAATTTAACAATTACCTGTTACAAATGTTACACGAACGAAGTCTTTAGTTCAAGCTAGTTTATTCATAAGTATATTATGATGAAATAAAAATGACGTAAATAAAAAATATAACATTGAAAATAATCACCGACTGATTTCGTTTCGAGTCCATCGATTATAATAATTGATTTTGACATTCTAAAATAGTCTAGACTGTTATTGGGTGGGCGCCTTCGCCATCTCAACATCATCGCCGTCTCAACGACATAATGATGGGTTCCGCACTGCTTCTGTATAATGGTCAACTTTTTTTACTATTAGGGATTCTATCTCGCTCTAATGATCGCCTTGCTCGCTTTAACGTGAGAGTATTACACGCAAGGTCTTACTTCCAATTGTATAATTAAATTTTAGACAATATATTTCCTTGTAACAGAATTTTAAAAATTATACTCTATATATTTTGTATTGTTTTTATTAAACATTCTTTTTATAATTATCGACATTGCAGAATTGTTAGTGATTTGTGTTTATCGTTCGTCATATTTCGCCAGGCCTGGAGACAGCTGATAAGCATTGATGATAATAAAGCTAAAATTTTACAGAAACGAGCACAGGCTTCTTAACACCTCCCACACTGAACACGGGGGCGAAGCCCTATATAAATGAGACTAGTAATAATATGTATTTGACTGCCTCACTGGTCTAGTACCTAGCTATCATGGGAGAATGAGATCACCTTTAACCGCCCGATACAAAAAATTAACTGAAGTGATGATATTTATGTATATCTTCTTTTTCGAAAACAAATTGTAACTGATACTTTGTATTTATTTATTTTTTTAATGCAAGACAACTATAATGCAAAATTTTCTTACAAAAATAACAAAGCAATATTTCAGAATATGAGGTGCAAATAAGTTGATAACCATCAATTCATATCCAATACAAGCGTCCCGCAAATCGAATCAATAAAACGCGGGACGAGGCCTCCCCTGGGACAGCGGGACGGGCCCCCGTTATTGTTTCACCTTAACTTTATAAGAATTGAAAAAGTTGCATCCTCATTTATGTTAAGAAAATGATAAAATATAAAAATATAAGAAACACGATGCATGATATATGTGCACAAACTAATCGCTATAAAATTGTATATATTTGAAATATCTAACTCTAGCGTCTCATAGAGCTCTTTATTTATTATTTGTGAAGAAATATTAGTATTCTGGATCACTCGGTATACTGTAAACTTTGCATATAGAATAAATTTATTATTATTATTATATAATGTAATTATGTGATATTTTTTAGTTTTCCAATTATTAAAATGTTAGGTAATAGTATATAAGATTATTTAATACATGAATAACTAGTTGAACAAAAAGGCACGAAATTAGTGGTCATTGATTCTCATGCGTGATGCATAAATGTTACTGTATATGTAAATATATTTACATATTAGCAAACATATAACATGAAAAACAGTAGGTACCTACCTGCTGAGTTTCCTGTCGGTTATTTTCGATGGAATCTACAGGCTTTGTGCAAGCTCGTCTGGGTAGGTACAACCCACTCATCAGATATTCTACCGCAAAACAGCAGTATTGTTGTGTTCCGGTTTGAATTGTGATTGAACTAGTGTAATTACAGGCACAAGGGACTTAAAATCTTAGGCCCCAAGGTTGGTGGCGCATTTGCGATGTAAACGATGGTTAACATTTCTTACAGTGCGAATGTCTTAGGGCGTTGTGATCACTTACCATTAGGTGGCCCATATGCTCTTCCGACTTTCTATTCTATAAAAAAAAACATGTAAAGTGACGTTTCACAAGTGCTTATATTCATAAGAGCCTCCTTTGATTAATTAAGCACTTTTTTATTTTGAATATGGGATTCAGGTGAGGTGTTTAATTATACGTTTATATTTAACGAATTTATCAAAAAATACTTCTAATAAATAGTATTTTACATTTGTTTCGTATTAAACAGTGTTTAATAATCTGGATTTCCAAGTTAAAAACGACTTAAGTTTATTATTTTTGCCTTCATCTATTAAACAGTTAAGAGATTAATCTATATTTTTATTTATCGGTGGAAGCTAGTGGTACGAATTAAATAAATTGCTTTTTCGTGTGTGTTTAAAAGTGTGACCTTCTAACGCTTCTAACGCTCATTATGTTTTATTACGTCACCTTGAAAATATTGTGGTTAAATAGTTATTACAATTCGACGTTTAATATGGCTTCCAAATGATAGTCTGAAGGTTCCGTGGTGCAGTTTCAAAATTCACGGTCCGTCGATTACTGGGACTTCATGACGCCACTCTAATAATGCATATGAATAGTGTTCGTTAGAAAAGTAATATTTAAAATTGTTTTTAATGAACTGTATAAAGCAATAATGCTTCTTTTTTAAAAGACACGTTATTTTTATAGTATAGGTAGGTGGACTGATGATAAGTGGTCGCCAATGCCATTACTTCTTCTTTGTTTCAAAGCCAATTGACATAGACATTGAAAGTAATGTTAACCATCGCCTACATCGCCAATGCGCTACCTGGAAACTAAGATGTTTTGTCCCTTGTGTCTGTAATTACACTGGCTCACTCGCCCTTCAAACCGGAACACACAAATACCAAGTACTGCTGTTTTGCTGTCGAATATCTGACGAGTGGGTGGTACCTACCCAGACGAGCTTGCACAAAGCCCTACCACCATTAAAATTACTTGACTTATAATTATTTTGACTTCATATTTATTATTTTTAATTCATGCTGGGTGGCGAACGCTATTATAAAGTGAGAATGTATCGTAATTGTTTCCTGGCAATGATGTGTCAAAAGTGTGTCCGTCTTCAAAGCCAGAGAGCCACTTATTTGAAGTCATGGTTGAATCAGAAAATGAAAGCGTATAAAAAATTCATTCCTCCAATAAACTACTTAATATTTTCTTAAGATAACCCGCCTGATTAGGTATCATTCATTTTTCAATAAGCCTACTTAAAACCAACAGTTGGTATTGTGCAATCTATTGTTTAGTTCCGGTTCAAAGGCTGAGTGAGCCAGCCTACAGGTATAACAAAAATATTATCATAGATGCGATGACTGGCTGTCGATTGACAGTGTAAGTTGCATAGCTGATTCAACACCGATTTTCGTGTATAAATAATAAAACAGTGTTTACTTGGTTGGTGGACTTTGTTCAAGCCTATCTAGGTAGGATCCACCGGATCACGCCGAAGGTTGTGGGGTCGATTCTCACCCAGGAGAATTAATAATTATCTATATAAGTATGTATTTACAAAAGAAAAGTAGTATATGTAGTATATCAGTTGTCTGATTTCCATACAAGCTCTGCTTATTTTGCCAGTCTGCCTAACTACCTTTATATATTACTTAATTTATTATTTAATAAAAAAATCTTAGTTCCAACATGAGATGATCTCTCAGAGAGACCAAAAGGTTGCAAAGTAAAAATTTTATATTAAATACTTTAGCCTTAAATTGTAAATAAAATTTCTTGAGTCGTAAAATAATCAATTCTACTCGAGGAGTCGACTCCACTATTAGTTCACCCCGTAGCCGCTCGCTTCGTTTCCGCGCGCAGGAAGGAACGCCGGCGCCGGAAATACTAGAGATTGGACAAAAATTGACACTCGCGACGATCAACCTATTACCCCTAACCTCTTAACTGTGACGTCAATCGATAAACCCGTTTCCCCTTTTATTCAGTTATGTTACTTCAAATTTATATAAAACAACTTAGCATTCTTCTAAGCTAGGTGTCCCGCAGTTTCACCTGCCTGGAATATGAATCATACAACAGATGTACTCTTTGATAAAAATTATGAGATATTGCCTACAGTTATAGATATTTTTGACGTATAAGTCTTATATATTGTATAAGTATATTATGGATACATAACTTTACGCTACGATCGATACGAAATTATATCACTTTGGTTCACATCTCGGGTCAGAAAAAGATAATTCGGGAAAAATCAGGTAATTTAAAAGAAAAATAATCGAAGACCATCTGGTCTATAGAGGTTAATCATCATGGCGTTTTAAAAAATGGAAGAAAAATTACAGAAAACCAACCTAAAACCCAAAACTATAGTCACATACGTCACGAGAAATAAATCGTCACCGGTTAGTTTTTCACAGATTCTTAAATGCCGTTACGTAAAGATCTTTTTTTAATCTTCTAAAACTATTTGCCAAAAATCATTATGGAGTATCAAGTTGATATGTTTATAAAAAGCTCGCTCCATTTGCATACATTTATTCTCATCTGACATTTATGATAATAAGAAAATTATCGGTTCGTCCGTACATCCTGTCCGGTATTAAGTCATAAGTGATAAAAACTCGCTTATTAAATTCAACAAGTTATTATAAAGTGGGGATGCGACCTTTTCCGTGAATAATTTCACAATTAAAAAGGAAAATAACAAAAAACAAGTCCGATTACCGCCGCATTGTTCGATATAATTTAGTGGTATAAGTAGAATTTTTTTGTAGCGATTTCTTTGTTTAGAAAAAAGTGTGTGACGATTTTACGGTCAGAAATAAATATGGAAGAAAGTGGTCGTTTGCTTTTTTAATAAAACTGCTTTTATATCGTAATAAGTACATTACTATATATAAATTTGTGTGTCTGTTCGTGTAACTTCTGAATGACTTGACCGATTGAGGTCACATTCATATGACCTTCATTATAATTTATTAAAAATGTATATTTATACTTCGATTGTTTCTATAAATGAATGTTTGTCTATGGTATGCGTTTTTACATTACTTGTTATATATAGTACCTATATACTATTAACATATCTGTGGTTGTAAATGGTAATAAATACCTATTGCTAAATTTCTTGCTTATTTTTCTCGTTATATTTACATTTTATATAATTTTGTACAACGTCGATTCAAAAGTAAATGCTAGAAGTTAATTTTGAATTAGTACTTATGTTTTGATTTTGAATTACGATTGTAAATATTCATCTGAATTACTTGATATTGTGTAAAGTTGTTGACGCGGGAAGGCATTACGCTGGTCATATTATACGTGTCACACGAGTTGTGTTGTAATTGTTTACAAAAAATTCAAAAGTCATTACAATGCATGCCGAGCATTATCAAGTTATTTTTAAGGAATAATATAATTTAATCCAGTTTCAAGAAAGTGTTAGGGTAGGTTAGGTAATTTCGAATTATTATAAAACATAAGCAATTGTAATTTGTAATTATACATACATGAAATATATTACATCGCTTGAACTTTTAATGTACGAGGACTATTGAGATAATATTATTATAGTATCTCGCCAATATGACGCATTACTAATTAGCGATTACAAAGACTCAATGATTCTCTGACTCATTCTAAATAAATAGAATTGGATATTAGATAGTTATTATTTCAATGCTTATTAAATATTAAGCGGGTTCTAGACTTGCGTGAATTACGATTTAAATTTGTGTCAAGATTCACACACTTGTGCACTATAATTTGTCCTGCGAAGTTGACAAGTCACCCTCGAGATTGAAATCCGTGCCCGAAATCGGTCACTAGGACATCGTGATAATGCAGTGATAAGCCACCAGGAGCCTAATCATAAGTAGCGTTAGAGGAGTTATTTTATTTATATTTATATTTTGTCCAAAAGTAAGTTCATATGAATTCTATAATTACATTAGTTAAGGATAAGGTATATTGCCCAAAACTTTATACAACTTTGCCCTGCCGAAAAACCCATTTTACAAGTATGCCTTAAGTACCATTTAATTGTAGCCTCATAAATGATAGCTAAATATCTAAGCCCAAAGATGTTATTATGGCTATGTAGTGTTTTAAATAAAATTATTTAAGAAGTATTATGTCGTCTGTATAGTTTTAAATATATTGTAAAGTCGTGTATCAATACAACGATATTCTGCGAGAACTTATAAAAGTAAATGAATAACTCAGTAACATCCCCGTTGCAATGCTTTTGCATTTTGTGAAAACAGTTTGCATTGTAAATTGTAACGAGGACACCATGTCTTAACATTCTGTAGATGCAAAGGCGACAATTTATGGACTTCAACACCATAAACAACAGACAGAATGCTTAGGAAGTAGCCCAAAGCCAGCGAGTAGGTGAGATCAAATCCGTAAAAGAAACAACAATGGCCGGCAAGTTTAAATACAAATAATAACACAGTAAAAAAAACACAAACTACTTAATGTACATACAGGATTATTATGTTAATTATTGTCATTATGGCAAAACGTTAGTATGTTCACCGAATTGATAATAATATACTAATAATTCTGCTATGATTCTATAGATTCTGCCCGTCAATTACGTTTCGTTATAAAACGCAAAAATTCAAAAGAATGATTGACCTCAAGACAACATACATATAACATAAATAATATTCTTTAAAACGGAAAATTCATTTTGATAAGTTTGCTTGCGTAGCGTGTAAAGAAATGTAAACGCGTTCGCTTGAAAAACGGGAAATGAAACTGAGGTCAAATTAATTCCATATTTTAGTAACGAACAAAACTAAGTATTTATTATTAAATTAAAAAAGTGTAATAATTTGTAGCTGCAAATGTCCCACTACTGGGCTAACTCCTCCTTACCCTTTCGAGGAGAAGGCTTAAAGCTTATTACACCTCTCTGCTCCAATGCGAGTTGGTGGATACACACGTGGCAGTATTTCATTGAAATTAAACACATGCAGGTTTTCTCACGTTGTTTTCTTTCACTGCCGTACGAGATGAAATATGGACACAAATTAAGCACGTGAAAATTCAGTGGTGTTTCCCTATCAGTCAGTAGTTTTCCCCAATCATCGGTAAGCGTTTTAACCATTGAGCCAAGATGGCTCTTTATCATCATATGTTTTTATCTGACAGCTGATGTTTTATATATGAAGCGAAAATTTTAAATTATCTGAAATATTAATATTGTTATAGAACTATATAATGAAGCAGATACTGGTTTACAAAAAAACTAAAAATTCTCTGATATTTCCATAATGCTTAAAGACATCTGTCAGAAATACCATTTTTGTTCAGAGCGCGACTTTATTAACTTTTTGTATAATATAAAATAACGATATTGCCGTTCAGTTTATTAAATATTTTTGAAATAGATCAATAGTGAAGTTATAATAAAGCGAGGTCAAAGCGCTGTCAGTTTTTTTATCATTCTCCAAGGAATTGTGCGTCCATGCTTTAAGATGCTAACAGCATTAAAAACTTCTTTTTTTTGTCATACAAGCATTAATGCGGTGGGCGTAGAATCGGGGATTGTCATTTAATGCTATAACTGTAGAGGAATTGGGAAATGTTTGTTATTGAAGAGGAAAAGTAATTTCACAGTAGGTATTTATTTATAATAAAAACTATTTTTTCGATTCACGTAATTATTCATAAACAATAACTTCTAATATTCAATAACAATAACAATAATCAATCGATGAAATAGACGGAGAGAATATTTATTATATTATTAATACAATATCAATAATATTATAATAAAGATTGGCTATATGTATCGAAATTGGAACGACAGGCAACATTGGTGAGAAAGGGAGGCTGGGTTATTTTCGTATAATATATTACTTATTAATAGTAAATAGTAACAGTAAGCCAATGCTGAGCAAAGGCATTGTTTCGTTTTGAGTAAAAAAGTTTGGTCCATATTCCACCATGCTTACTTGGTGGTAGGGCTTTCCTTTTTGGTAAGTACCAACCGCTCATTGCATATTCTACCGCTAATACTTGTATTGTTGGATTCCAGCTTGAAGGGTGAATAACACTTAGGGACATAACATCTTAGTTCCCAAGATTGGTCACCAACAGACGAACACGTAAGGAATTGTTAATTTTTCTTACAGTGCCAATGTGTATGGGGAGGCTGTCTACTTATTTTAAATTTAAAAAGATGCCCCAGGGCGGAGGATCATCATACATTAGTTATCTTTCAATAATATTTAATATAAAACACACACAAATTTAAAAATAAAACAAAATTATTATATTATATTATAAGTCTTACTCACAACTTATGTACTTGCAACATTTTCGATGCCCTGAAATTCGATCGTTAAGACAAGCGAAGTGATTAAAAAGTTTTTACTCAAACCCAACCTTTAGCGCGGCTTTCTAATTACTGTCATGCTTATGAATTGCACAAAAAAGTATTTGTTCTCACATTTATTTAACTCTTATGATATATTACAATACTTCGTCTGTTTTTTGTTTTAAGGATGTTTTAGTTTGGCACTTACAGCCATTAGTGGTATATTTTAACTGTATATCATATTCTAGGAGATGTTTTTTTTTTTAATTTGTTGCGTGTATCAGTGTAATCTATATGATATTATACAACGCTTAAAAATTATGGTGGGTATGCGAAGTTTAGGGTGCGTGCTATAATTGCTTGAAAACATATCTTTCATTTTGACGATTAATATTGTGTTTAAAATAAATAAAACCAGGTATTTTTATAAGCTTTTATTCAACTTCACCTGTGAGTATGTGTTGATAAAATCTCTACTAGAGCTGTTGTTATATTTTTATACTGGTAATATTACGATTTTTAGTACTAAATATAGTTTCTTTTTTTAATATTTTCCTTGTTGCATGTTTACTAACAACTGCTTTTGTTTTTCGTATCTAACATTTATTAATAGTCTTATTAATTTAGCAATAATCATCTGTAGCACTAATGTTCTCTCCCATTAAATTGTCTTCGTTAGTACATATGTACAGTAATACATATTATATCTAGTTTGAAATACTTATGTTTAATTTTAGGTAATATTTCATTATAGTCTCAATGGATTGATTATTATTATATACAAGAACAACATAGCAACACAATCGTAGCGCAGATAATTATTCAAAAATCTGAAAGTAATAAATATTTTTTTTATTAACATTTATTTGCTATGCACAATACATTCAGCCAGTGCCTTATCAGATGATGAAGCAACGTAGGTTTTTTTAGTTACGATCGTATTAACATATTATTACCATAAACGTTTTCATCACGTACTTTGTCTGAAGTGTCCAATTGTCGATTAATTTACGTCGTTAATCAAATTAATAACCTTTCCATAGTCATTTTTTGTAACATTAACAATAAATTCACGCTTCTTTGTATTTATCTTGCCATTATTTAGAATATATGTGCGTGTATTTTACAAATACGTACATTGTACGAGCGAAGTGCTTAGCTGTACGCTAACGATGCAAATTAAAATTATAAATAGGCTGGTTTTTTTATACAACTCGACCGTTTGATATGGACCTTTCACGTATGACAATATATGCTTTTTAGTATATTTATATGATGCATGTTTGAGAATATATCAGATGATACATATTCTAGAATTTATTCAGAATAATACTTGACAGTTCGTATATCTTGTGAAATGAAGTCACACTAACCATGTAATTGTAGTTCAATTTGTTTGGTAGTCACAAGTCATTAATATATTGTCTGTCTGTTACACAGCTAAGCCACTGAACCAATTTTGATGAAATTTGTTCACGGCTCGCAGTGTAAAACATGTATTATATAATATTAAAGCCTTTCATTAATCAAGCTTTTTATTTAAAATAATCAGGTACATGTAAAGCAAGTTCTTAATTTAAGAATAAATAACTGAATGTAAGAAAACAATCTATTTTTCGAATTCCTTATTAAAAAATGTAACTTACGTTTTATTTTGATTAGGCATATCTGTTTTTTTCCTAATAATGTAGTAGGTGGACAAATAAATAGTAGGCAGTGAGCTCCGTTCATATACATTGCTCCCGTAAGAAATATAAATATTCATTAAATCGCCAATGCACCACCAACCTTGGAACTGTATAATCTTCTTGTGCTTGAAGTTTCACTGGGTCACCCTTCCAACCGGAACACAACAATACTAAGTACAGTTGTTTGGCGGTAGAGTATGTGATGAGTGGGTGGTACCAAGACAGGATTATACAAAGCCCTACCACCAAGTAAACACCAACTAAACATATCTGAGGTATCCTTATACTTCGTCTCAGGATGCAGGTAACTATTAAATCGACAGCTCCTATCGTGTCTTTGCCTATCAACGTAGTTGCACTATAATGAGTGAAACTACTAAAAACTAATAATTTAATGGTATTAAATTCAGTCAATGTAAGAAATGGATTATGAAGCCTATTTACGCTTCGGAAACTCTTCGTTTTTTCATCAAAAAAAACCTCCGGTGTCATGTTTTTACGACGTGTTTGCTTGTGAGCTTAATATCTAATAATTAGCGTGGCATTTATTAAAACTATACTTATAACTGGAATAATGTAACCGTTCATGATTCTTTAAGTCACTGAGACGAATCTATAATAATGTTTTGTGAATAAAAATACATTAAACGCGTTGGGTTTTAAAAACGAGTTTATGTTAATTAGTTTCTTTACGAAAAACGCATCAGAATACTGGTGTGCTAGTGGATCAAGTACGTGATCGTAAGCGACGGTCGTAATTTCAAATCCGAGCAAGCATCGCTGTTTTTTTACGATGAACGCCGTTTTTTATAGAATAGATAGGCGGACGACCATATGGGTCACCTGATAGTCACCAACGGCCATACACATTAGCTTTGTAAAAAATGTTGATCATAGCTTACATCGCCAATGCGCCACCTACCCTGGGAACTAAGATGTTATGTCCCTTGTGCCTGTAATTAACGTATATATAGTTAGCTATAGTTTAATTAGCAAAAAAACTCTTTTTTATTTAGCTAAATTTTAAAATAATAAATAATAATTATTTTTAAATTGAGGTTTGAAGGGAGAGCTTTAACATTTCTATAAAATAAATTGGCATTCAATGCAATGTCTATGTAACAAGATATAAGTGAATCTTTTTTTATTTCGAAATATGTATTTCTTTATCGTCAAGGAATAATACAAATTATAAACAATAATTAATGATACGAAAACTATGTACTTGCCTTGATTTGAACCGGTGTACATCAGCTACAAACCACATGTTTCTGAACACCACTGGACCAGGTGGCGTTCAGTAACAAATACCGAGTCGAGATGACTCGGTATTTTTCATATTAAAATCAGATTACTGCAATTGGTATACGGTGTAGGAAAACATCGTGAGGAAACTTGCATGTGTCTAATTTCACTGAAATTCTGCCACATGTGTATTCCACCAACCCGCACTGGAGCAGCGTGGTGGAATAAGCTCTAAACCTTCTCCTCAAATGGGAGAGGAGGCCTTTAGCCCAGCAGTGGGATATTCACAGGCTGTTACGGAATTCTATATATATACAAATCAATAACTGACTGGCAGACTGACATATAAACGAACAGCCCAAACTACTGTGGCTAGTACCACATAAATTTGCATACCTTATCGACTGTTTAGATTTGAAATTCGTATTTAACTCGAAAGGTGATGACAGAGATTAAAGTTTATAGAAAAAACTTATACTTATAAAGAAAGAACTATTGGTTCTTTGCAATTTTGAATTATGACGTGAGCAAAGCACTAGTTTTAATATAATTGTTACAATGTTGTGTGACTTCGTAACGAAAAATTATTACACAGATAAAATATACAGCTTGTAAATTTATTATCTATGTTCGCAGTCAGAAACAATAATTTAATAGTACGATAATATTAATTAACATAATATGGAGATATAATGGAACAAAAAAATATAGATTTATTGTGTGGGGGGATGTCATGTGCTGGAAGGAAGTGACTAAAGGATGTCATTAGGACTATTTAAATAAAAAATGTTAGCTGTAGTCTAACCATTGTACCATCTTGATTCTTATATTAATATTATATTTTACATATTTGCTCCAAAAACAAAACAACAAAACTTGGAAGTTTTCTTCTATCATAGGAAAATTTCTGTTCCTTTGTAACGGAATACCATCTTGTTCAAGTCTTCGTTTTAAGATGCCCCTGGAAGAATTAGAAAAATATACACTTAAAAAAATACAAACCGACTTCAAGTATTTACCTAAACTAAAGATCTTATATCTATTCATATGTTAAATAAATATTCATGAGAGCAATATAAAATTAATGTTTTTAAATTTTTTAACAATACAGATCGAATACGGAGTCCATGTTTATATCTTATTCAATTTGCCTTGTCTTGCTTTGAGAGTAAACGTGATTTTATATTTTTATTTATATATTAAGGTTTACTATTTTGTATACACTGAATATAATACTTAATACATTTAAATATATATATATATATACAAAGAATAGCGTAACAACTAATTATAGGTAAACCCCGCTTGCAATTATACATAAAAAGAGAAAAGTAGCTACAGCAAATTCATGTAACACTAGAATATTCGAGAAAAGAAAAATATGTATAGTTAAAAAAGTGTCTCATAAAAGTTGTTATTTTACTAATCAAAGTATGATAAGCCAGAGATAAAATAGAAACTTCGATGCTTCAGAATCGTTTCATAAAGTTGTTACGTAGAACAGATTATAAAGTAGTGATATTACAAGTATGTATTATTTGCGGTGTCAATATCCACAACGAGTGAGAAAATTCTGCAAATGTCATATTAATGGGGATAGTAATGACTGCAATATCCTGTGCCGCGGGCTCTGGGTGGGGTGAGGGGGTTGCGAGGTTGAATTTCATAGAGATGATGGGTTCATATATCTCGAGCAGGAGCATTCCAATATAGTATTTTCACACAATGCTAGTTGAAACAATATTACCGGTTTTTGTTTCTTTTGTAAGTAACAACTTGAAGCAAATCAGCTTGACGACGTTTTTGCGTTTGTAGTAGTGTAACAAAAAATTAATAAGCGATTTATTTTTCTTTCAAACCTAATCACTGTATAGTTTATATATTGTATTTGTATTACACTACTAAAAACGCAAGCATATCTCCAAGCTGATTAATCGGTTATTTTAGGATATTTTCTATTCAGTATGATATGAATCTTTGTAGATTTTAAACCACTACAATTTGAAGAACTTTTTTTCAAACCAAGAGTAGAATATTGATAAAAAACTATTGAATGCATCACTCACTTCCTCCCCAATTTCTTATCGTTATCACATTTGTGCGTTGTGCGATTAGAAGACCAACCTAGTAGTATCCACGCCTATAAATAGGATGTCATTTTTTCATAGATACCACTTAAAATGTTTTTAAGAAACTATTATATTTAATTATACTTACTATATCCGTAACAGCCTGTGAATGTCCCACTGCTGGGCTAAAGGCCTCCTCTCCACCACGCTGTTCCAATGGGGGTTGGTGGAATACACATGTGGCAGAATTTCAGTGAAATTAGACACATGCAGGCTTCCTCACGATGTTTTCCTTCACCGTAAAGCACGAGATGAATTATATATAGTAAGTATTCGTTATTTTTTTAGCTTTTGGTACTGCTGTTTCAGCCCACAATCATTACTTCAATCAATTCAATTATTATTTAATTTTTACGAATAGAATTTAAAAAAAAAGCTTTTTATTGTACTTACATTCCTTCCGTCAGCATTCCATTACATTACTTGTAACCTAGATTTAAAAAAAAACGTTATTTTTGTAATTAAAACATGAATTGTATTTTACGCTATCAATTAGTTGAGGAAACATTCTGAAGCAGGATCAAAAAGTGACACCGACAGCATGACAGTGGTTGACACACTTTACATTCCATACACTTTTTTTCATACGTATAACCTTTAATATGCAGGAATTTTGTAATTTATCGGCGGCAATTGACATACCATATTATTATGTTGTTGATATACGAAAAATATATCATTTCAACGTACACTTTTATCTATATATACATAGGTTCCATTTACTCATCACACATCATTTTCTACAGCAATACTTTGTTACAGCTTGAAAGGTGAGTGAGCCAATGTAACTACAGATACAAGGGACGTTACATCATAGTTCAAAAGGTTTGTGGCACCATTATGTATACAATGGTTAATCTTTTTTACGGTGCTAATGTCTATGGACGGTGGTAATCACTCACCATCAGGCAGCCCATCTTCCCGTCCTACCTATATTATAAAGAAATGTCTAATTCGACCTTGAAATAATATTCCAATCGTATACATATACGATACTGTGTCTGTACTTCAATTTGTGACCGAGGCAGTCCCCTCGCACTCGCAGACTCAATCGAGATTATTGAGTTGTCTCGACAGAAAACAGCCCTAAATCACTTTGCCACAATGCAGGGTCGTTGTCACATCTTACGGTTTCGTTTATATAGTTTTTGTATATCATTTCGTATTGGTACAGTGCTAACTGTTACATTTTTTTTTTACCGTTAATAGGCAAGCGCTTGACCGTTGACTTGCCTGATCTTAAGCATAGTCACGGTCTAGGATGGAGCGCGCCTGCCCAGAAGGAACCCGTTTACCCTGGATTTGAACACACCTACATTGTAATTATCTGGAAATATGGAGTCAGGCAAAGCATTCCACAGTTTCGCAGTGCGAATAATAAATGTGGATTCAAAGCGCTTCGTACGTAGGCGGGGAAGTTCCTATGGCACCTATGGCGCTTTGGTCGCGTTTGCCTGGCCGTCCGATGTACATGTTCTCATATCAACAGACATAAGTTCAATTTTTTTCCTGGATTATTTCGGGTTTTAAAACCGCGATCGCTTTTTTATTTTACTCTCATGTCGAGGACAAGGTTAGGAGCCTACTCTGCCAAGCTCCTCTAATACAGGTTGGTGGAAACACATACAGGTTTCCTCACGATGTTTTCCTTCCCCCGAGTACGAGATGAATTTTAATTATAAGTATAAAGTATAAATCAGTGGTGCTTGCCCGGGTTTGAACCATCGATTAGGAATCACGAGTTCCAACCCCTGAACCATCTCGATTTAACAATAAACTGTAATAAATATATATTTTTTTGCTTTAAGAAGTCTAACGTGTAATCGTGTCACTTGATAACTAGTAACTGCAGTGCTATAAAAACTCAATTCGCATCTTATTCTTGCAACATTTTGTTCATTACGCTTCCATTTAAATCAAGTTTTGCATTTAAATTATTAGTATTAGGAAACAAATATGAGAAGGGATCTCATATTTGTTTCCCAGGTCTTTGATGTATTATAACAAGCGATGGAACGCCTTTTGACATAATTTCTCCTAATACCTATATATATTATTATAACTTCGGATAGGAAAATATATACATATAGGTATTAGTATAGTTATAAGGAACTATATATATATATATATATACCTATATGTATGTATTTTCCTCTGTGACTCTGATGTGGCCTGTTATGTACACGATGTACAGTAACGTATTAATAAATGAATATATAACATTATTACTTTTTAATAAGTAATTCTATTTTTAAACTAAGTGACAATATTTCATATAGTATTTGTATTAGGAATCCTATAATTAATTATGATACTTATGATAATTAAACTTATCTATCTAAAAAAATAACGTAATTCTCTTACAGAATAGCTAAACTGAATTTAAATCCTTCTGCAAACAGACAATTAAAAATATAAAAAAAATCTACATAATTATTAGGACAATTAAAAATACATGAAACACGAAACATACCCGTCAAGTTAAATTCGTCACGAATGTCTCGGCGAAGACGATCACGTAATGACAATGGACAATTGTTAGTTTTAATTCATTTTAAATTGATATTTTTAGGAATCCTTAGCGACAAACTCACTCTCATATACCAATACTCAAATACTCATATACCAATCTGAAATAAATGTGAATAGCTATAATTGCTGTAACATAAAATAAATAATAAAAGCCGAGATGGCCTAGTGGTTAGAACGCGTGAATCTTAACCGCTGATCGTGTGTTCAAACCCCAGGATTTTCATTCATTCATTTTCATTGAAATTTGTCACATGTGTATTCTACTAACGCGCATTGGAGCAGCGTGGTGGAATAAGCTCCGAACCTTCTCCTCAAAAGGGAGAGAAGGCCTTAGCCCAGCAGTGGGACATTAACAGGCTGTTACTGTTACTGTATTATGCTTAATACAAGGCATTTTTTAAATGTTTTTTATTCATAACCACATAAATTGATATGGCATTAGAGTTCAACTGGTAAGGGGGAACAATTGAGTTGTTTTTTTTAATTAATAGGCCAGTGGCGAGTGAACATATGCCATAATTATTTATTTTTTTGATTACGTAATTTAATATTTCTTGCGATTATGATTATTAAGGAAACTATTTCAAATTTTAAGTAATGTGTGATGTGAAACTAAATTATTATTCATCTAATGACATTCTATTTTGTCGCTTATGTAATTCTAGTGGATATATATAATATTAATAAGGTTTATCCTGAGTGACTGGGTTTTACTATCAAAAAATGCATCATCCAGCCGAATATCGAATTGAATTGCTTTCCCATACGTGTAAGAAAAGAGCGCAACTATTTTGCACGTACACTTGTGTATTATAATAATATATAGCCGAAGTTTTAGAAGTATTCACATTATTAAATATAATTAGGCAAGCATTTTTCATTACTTGGCTTATAATAGAATTAAAAATATAAAAATAAATACGGAACCCTCTCTTGTTCTGGACAGACTTGACCAATATTTATTAATCCAGGTCAACATAACACGGCCATCTCTTAACGAATGATAATTATAAATTTGATTGATAGATTGATAGTTTTTGCCCTAAATCCAACACGATAGCGTAATTCTTAAATTAAAACAAATAATTTAATTCTTAAAATCAATAACGGAATAAATCAATGACGGAATAACCTCATGTCCTATCAGTTATTACTTACACCGTTGGTTGCCTGGAAGAGATCGCTATGTAGCGATAAGGTCACCATAATTGTACTTTTATTTAGGCTGTATCCATGTTTTGTATTTTTCTCTTTGTTGTGTACAAAAAAGTATTAAAAAAAGTTTGTAAAGCAACTTATTATCAAATTTATTCGACTTTTGCCACCAACCAAACTTATAACCAAATTAGTTAATTTGACTTTGGTTAGTGTTTCAGAAACTAGAAGATAAACATTTGAAACAATTAAAAGAATATTTTTGAATTATTTATAAAGCTAGTCTAGTCTAGCTAAAAAAACTGATAAAATAAATTATCCATTATTAAATAGATTATTAAATTTTCTTCCACTAATAACTCCTTGAATTAACTAAAAAATATAATTTTATGAAAACTTTCGGTTACTTTAGTAGCAAATCGTATTTTAATTGAAAATCTAACTGTCCTGTTTTATGAAGCACTGTAAACACAATAATACAAATATTATACACGTGAAATAGTTTTAACATTTGAAACAAATCAATCAGTTTAGCATCAAAAAGCTACATTTCACTTCGATCTTGAAATTTTACATTCCCAAAAAAAAAACAAAAAAAAACTGTTTTTAGTCATTTTCGTAGGCAAGGTTTTGTAATTAGCTGTTCTACTTAACAATTAAATACTTAAGCTTATAACAACAATTTATATATATATATATATATTGTATTCATAAAACAAAGTATCAGAAGCTGTGTAGCGCACATATCATCTTGCTGGTTATTGGTGGAACACACATTTCGAATCAGTGACAGCATTATATTTAATTTAATCATTGTTAATTTCGATTTTGATTATCTTTTTATAATTATATTATATTTTGAGTTGAATTTAGACGTGATTATAATATACAGATATATAATTACAATATACAACTAACAAGAAATCGTTAAACTGTTTCACGAGAGCGGGCTTCACAACTAAACAAGCATTGTGGTTGAATTTAACTTATCTTGAAGATAGTTAAAGTATTTATACTATCTAGCTTCCGGCTTAACTTAACCGAGTGTAATCGGTTTTAGCTTAACAAAACTACACTGACAGAATACTCAGGTGTTCCTACTTACGTTTTAAAGTTTTTTACTTAACATTACTCATTACATACTTCGCTCAGCAAATTAATTAGTTTGTAAATTGTTTTATGAATGAATACTTAATTAGAAAAAAAAATATCTTTTTACCTTTATCCCTAGAATCAGATTAATAAACATACATAAAAAAAATAAAGTCTCACCCAATCATGGGTGATAGTTTGGAACAACACGCTGCTCCAGTGGGGGTTCATACAAAGGTGGGAGAATTACATGCAATACATGTAGGAAATTATATTCTTCTTCACCTCTGATGATCAGATGAAATGTAAACAATGACAATAACAGGCGCTACCTAACAACCAGAGCAATTTATATCGGACATGCATTTTTGTCAGTGTGTGAGTTAATAAGTCAAATATCACTAAAATATATCTGCTATCATTGTAATCACATGTAATTCTATATGAAAATGTGTGGCGAATTATCTTAATTGGTAACAACGTAACCTAACGCTAAACCCGCAACCCGACGCGCCCTGTCCCGCCCTGTCCCGCGGGACGACGTCCTATCAACTGTGAAAATACGCTAAACGTCTCTGCCTTCCGACTCTTTGACAAATAACGGTTAATTGAAAACGGACTGGGTGTGGTTTGAGTAACAAGCGAATATTTATTCACGCTATTATTGAGACATGAACAAGAAAAAACAAAAAAAAAAAAAAACAAAAAATAACGCGACACGTGTTAATAACGCAAACATTTTATACTTAAATTTGACATTGAAATTATTTTTCTCGACACGCCCAAAGATGATTTAGGTACTTCAATGTATAAAAGTTAAAACAGCGTATAAAATCATTTTAATTTCTCATAATTAAAACAAATAATGGCATAGTTGTAACGTATCTCGAGTTGCAAGGTTACAGTGCAATTATTAAATACGGTTTAATATCACTTACAAATTAAAATAAGTTACTATAATTATAATTAAAACAAAGATTTATCGTTCATAACATAGACATAATGCCAATAATGTCAAGTCCACACGTAGGGCCTCAAGTGTTGCCTTTAATAACAACTTTATAGCCCCCACCCCTGGATTGACAACGCTAACCACTTCGACAAAACACTGCACGCTTAACCTAAATGTTTTTATAATACAGTGGTTATTAAGAATTGGCACTTGGAACAAACATTTGTGCATTTCAATATTGACTTTTCTGGAACGTTTCAGTCATTTCGCTATTGTTTTTGCAATGTAAATCATTTATTTAGAAGGAGAGTAGTTTTTTTGTAATAAAAGTGATGAGTTTGAAAAAATTACAAATTCGTGAACATAAAAATACACACTGCCACAGGCTTATATAATTATCTTAGAAATAAGAAAAATAAGTACTATAAGTATACACTATGTAAATATATTTTTATTTTCATAAGTATTTAATATATGAAAATAAAATAACAAAAAATAAAAATACATAATTAAAAAAAATCTTATCTAAAATATTTATCTTAACTAGCGATTACTTAATGATATTCTTAATTCATAAAAAGAAATAAATAAATTGTTTTGAAAAGCATGTTTTCAAGTGACCAGTGCTAAGCGCCTTACGCCTCAAAATTACTTACTTGTAAGTATTTTAAAAGAAAATATTTTATTTTGATTACGACAAAGGTTTTACTAAATTTACTAAATACAATATTTACACATACAATTTCACAAAATATATAGCATTTAAAAATATAAAAAAAAAAAAAATTTCTTACGCCATTTTAATTAGTTTCGTTTATACCATATAAATATACAAAGTCAATAATTCTAAGCTGGCAACTTTCACTAGTTAAAGATAGCGACACCATTAAATAATAAAAACATATCGTATTACAACGTGTTTAATGCCACAGAATAAAAAGCGAAGTGTCAAAACATTGACATTTGTTTGTGGAGACACTTATAAATATATTGTCTATGTTCAAGCACTTTTATAATATTAGATAATATTTTCGCGTGTCGGTCTCACACAATGATGGATCGTCGAATAATGCCATTAATCACATGCCTAGGGCCGTCCGAAAAACTAATTACCTCAAATTATATTTTGAGGGGCGCATTGTGGGCCCGTGTTTTGTGTCCACTCGATTCAATAAAAAATAAATATAATCAACTGTCATAACTGATGTTACCACAAACGAAACGCTGTGAATTAAATGTTTCTTGCGTTTTACTCGGACATTAATGTTTGCAGCGCGAGATCCGAGGGAACAATTTCGAATCTTATCTTTTGAACATAATTTATGAATAAGATTCTCTTATGAGCATAACGTCTTATTGCCTGTACTGGTGACATGGTTCATTTTTCACCCAGAATCGGTGTGACAATCCACAGGAGGATTGTGCTAAAATTCCTGCCCCAACGCAGGAATTTGTAATTTGAGCTGTAGGTATTTTTAATTTATAAAATTTAATTTCTCTATTTAAATAATTCTTACACAAATATTATTTTTATTGATTCAAAGTAGATTACGAGTGAATATATATTTATTTATCTAATATAATATCATCCTCACGTACATATTTAAAATGTAGTCAGAATTGTAGTCAATATGTAGTTTAAGGATATCACTGCGTATGGCACCTTAGCCGCTTCGTAGTGAGTTACTAGAAAAAAGCTTATTTGTGAGACTGGAAAACCCACCAATTGGTTACAAGTACAATTAGACGAATTCAAGTCCTGTTTCTTCTCAAATTTGTTCCATCCTCATATGGATATAAACCTTCTTATATTTTATCTTATACTTAGTTAAAAAATTATTGAGTTATTCAAACATAAAATGATGTAAAATTTAAATAAAATTATATTATAAATATAAACTTTTTATATATGATAAAAGTAAATCTAATATAATACTTGATGCCATAATATACAATAAATTACCTTAAAGTTAGACTTACTAAGTGTAAGCCTTGGAAAAAAAACGACATGGCGATGTAACTCTAACCATGATTCAAACTCGTGACCTCTGAATCTTGAGTCTTTCAATCTAACCCTGGAGACAGTTCAATCAATACGTTATTATGGTCTTAAAGTGCTTTCTTCTTTTCATTTAATGATTTAGGAAAACTGGCAAGTGGGTCACGTGAAGGTAAGCGATCTGCCCATAGACATTTTAATTGTAAGAAATATTAACCACTCCTTACATTGCCAATGCGCCACTGGTCTTGGGAACTAGTTTGTTACGTCCCTTGTGCCTGTAGTTACACTGGCTCATTCACCCTTCAAACTGGAACACAACAATACTAAGTATTTCTGCTTGGCTTTAGAATATATGATGATTGGTGGTATCTATCCAGACGGGTTTGCAGTAAGCCCTACCATAATCTTTATCTAACAATAATAATATACTCAATATCGATAATATAAACAGTCAAAAACTGATATAAAAATTCAAAAATCACTATGCATAAAAAAAAAACTAAACACAGTTCGTTTTTTATGCAGAGTGATTGTAAACTTCTTGTAAGGAGATTATTTATAAGCCAAGTTGCTAGTGCGACCCTAAACTCCTAATCTGCCATTCAAACCCTGGTAACGAGAAAATAAATTTAAGAGTATGTTATAATGATCGATGCGTAAAGAAAAATGAAGGTCTTTTACCGTGCAGTAAAATAAAATAAAGTTTTGTTTTACCGCACGGGTGAATTACAAATCAAAAATTGTTCACTCACTTCAATCTTGACTCCAAATATAAATATGGATTATTTAAAATCTATTTCTAACCATCGTGACTTAAAGATCATTTTTGTTTGTGCATAATTAAAGTGATCTAAACTTCATCGAAAATTGCGGGTTCTGACTCGGGCAAGTTGACCAAGGAGATTTTATATGCTTAATTTTTGTCTATAATTAATCACAAGGACATTCGGCTACGTATGAAGCCACCAACCCGCATTGGAGGAGCGTGTTGGAATAAGCTCTAAACCTTCTCCTCAATAGGAAAGCAGGCCTAAGCCCAGCTGTGGGACGTCTACATGCTATTATTTAATTACTTTAAAATAAATGTTCTTATGTAAAAACCATATTAATAAAAATAATTATTAAGCATATATGAACAGTAAACTTCAATATTAGCATTAGATATTCTAATCACTAAAAGCTTTTTTTGCCTATCATCTTTTGAAAACTATAACTTACAATATATTCATTAGAAATCTATAAGGCGCCTATTTAAGACAGCTGTCAACATATACAAATAAACATTCGAACTGTCTAACAGATTTAATCTTATATATCTCCAAAGAGTTTGTCATCCAATAAAAACAAAAAGAACTGGCTGAATAGAATACGTTTAAAACAAAAAAAAAATTATAAGCTGTCACATTGCGTGACAGCGGCGGCGGGAACGCGATACGTAACGTCAATAGGCCTACAGGTAAAATATTATGTAGGTAATAATAAATTATTTAACATTAAAAATATCAAAATAGATACAATATAAAAAAAAGATATTTAAAGCTAAAGAAGATGAAGTACATTGTTATATAGAAAGTATATTATTTACTTAATAATAAATACGTAGGGACATTATATATACATATGTGTGTTTTTTCGTTTTATTTGAGCTTCTAATGTACATATATACATATTGTTGAATATGCAGTAATTATATTTTTTCAATTTTAATTTTATTTGGCACCCTCAACAGCATCTCTGGTAAAAAAATGCATCTGAATTAGATCTTTGTTGCTGTACGACATATAAATAAAAATAAATAAATAAATTATAATAGTACATTATATATGAAATAATATTATACATTTATAATTTAAGACCAGTAGGAATGGTTTAATTAAAAAAATAATCTTTGAAGATAAAAACGTGTAATCTGTACTGTGTACGTAAGCCGTAACTAAAATAAAAGTTCATATGTATTACTCTTCTATTTAATTATATTTACATAACAAAATTTTGCTAAGTAAACACATTTAAAATAACAAGCCCAAGCCCGCTAGACACTCATTAACTACCGATACGTCCGTTAATTTGTTTGAGTTGCAATTAACTTGGCTGTTCGAGGCCCGGCCTTAGTTTTTGTTTTAGAATAAAAAACTGTGTAGATTTGACAGCGCACTTACCAACTTCATATTGATCGATTTTTTTACTATATTTTCTAATAATATGTAAAGATTTAATGACTATGAAACAATGACATTACTTTTCATTGATCAAAGCCTACCATTATAAAATGCCATAAATAAAAGTACAATTAAATGGAAAGTTGTACATAAAGTAAACATATAATTATCATAATAAAAAACTGTTGTCGCCGAGAAGTTCTGGCAGAGTAGAATAGTAACTACATTTAAATCTGTTGGTGTCGTAAGGACTGGCTTATTATTGTCAAGCCTATGCACCAATGAACCTCGAGCATGGTGCCGCAAAATTAACCCACCGGCAAAAGTATTAACAAAATGCAACACGTCGAGTTCTTTTTTATGTGTATATCCTACACCGCTAACCCTTAACGACCAAGAAAAAAAATGGAATGAGAAAAGGCGTTAATATTGGGGTGTGGAAGCAGTTTTAAAGGTAGCATGAGAAAGTATCGGCCTGACTTCTGAACGTTGTTTCGCGGGTGATCTGTTAAACAATGCTGTTTTCTTCTTTCAAATGTCAAATCAATGATGACAGAAAGAGCGAAAGAAATGTCACACTAAGCTAGCTAAGCAACGCTTAAAAGTATGGCCGTATATTTTTCACACCTACATAACTAAGGTTTTAGAGGATTTTCTTGGGAAAAGGACCTTTTAGTCTTACTCATTTCAGATAAATCCGTACCACATTTTAATTTCAATACTCAAGGAAAACACTTTATTTAAATATTGATGCATATTTATTTGCTTGTAAAAAAAAAACAAAGTTAACGAAAACGCTTTATATAAGACTATAAAGTACACGTAGCGGAATTATTTACACACATAAGTTAGTTTTATGAAATAATAAGCCTCATATATATATTTATATATATAGTTTTTTAGCTAAAGCTTTTAATAAGAAAAAAATGTAATATTAGACAATAATTCATAGAATTTATTTTATATCTTATAAGTCTCACTTCAAGTGAATTTATTGAACAACTTAGATCACTGGCTGCTCTTTTTTACGCAACGAGACGCGGGTACCTAAATTATTACAAGAATTTGTACTCGGTGTGTATTAACGTCTAATTAACCGAACCTTTTAAGGAAACCTAGAAACTGATCTTTTAAGGTTCAACTGTAGTGTTTAAAAAATTACGTTACTAATAACACTTTATCAATAGTGTACATATTTTTTTTTTGTAAAAAAAAAGAAGAAAATTTAATGTAACGATTTTTAAATTCATCAAAATATATTTATATCAATCAAAAAATACAAATGCCATTCTTATATATTTTAATATTTCTCTTTAAAATATCTATTTTCAAATTTTAATTTATTTACAAAAAAACAATTAAAAACAAAACCACTTACATTTTGACAGCTAAACTAATTGTTATCTTTTTTATTCTAAAGCACAAGCAAAGGCGGAAAGGATTACTAGTTTTTATTAAATAATTGAAACCCGTCTTGCAAATGCAAATAAGAGATTACAGTTTTTCATAAAAACCGTTCAACGCCGTAATTAGCGTTAACATCGCACATCCTGCGACTCTGTCTGTTTTTATAAATTATAATCATTTTCTAAACATACACTGTCAAAATTCTTTGAAGGGTGAATAAATGTATAACGTTGTAACAAAAACACTGTCAGGAAGTCCATTCAAACCCGGACGAGTGGTTAGTTTAACTTATCTTTATAACAATGCATTTTGTTTACTTAAGAAAACGCGAACATATAACTTAAGTTTAAAAAATACAAGCAAGTCGTCATAGTGACGTACTCATTTGAAATGAACACAATTTATTATATTCTTATCTACAATATGTGATATTGCAATACTTTTAGTGCAACAGATTAAACATCAACATAACTGTCATTTTTTACTTATCAAATGAACGCAAAGCGAGAAAGAAAATTGGAAACATAAAAAGAAATACTGAGTTCATAATTATAATTTAGTATACAAAAATAGACGATTTTACTTACGACCTTTTGCACTGAAGAAAATAGTAATTATAAGCCATTTATTGAAATATAAAAGGAGAAAGATGGTTTGTAAAAGAAATCGTCGTAAATGTCGACAACAGTCTTTATAATGATTTCAAATTAATATCATCATTTATACAAAGACATACATTGCAGTTCTACATGTAGGACATTTTGAATTAATTAAAACGAAATCGTTTACATAATACAATTGACCATTTGTTCGATGAATTATTCATTGAACTCGTTTAATATAGGTTTTTATTAATGTTTTGTCATCATTAGTTTACGTAAAAGGATCATGGATGTATTATACATCAATTTAAAGTAATTTTTAATCATTTTCGTTAATTTTATTCATAAAAAATTGACATCGTGAACTTTCGCGCTCAAATATGACAGTTGCTAGACGTTATATACACAAACGTTCCCCTTAAAATCGATCTTAATATTTCTTTTTATTTCTTCATATATATTAAACATATAATTTTCCAGTTATCTATTTTTATCAGCTCAGTTTCGTAGTTCATATTATTTGTATTTACTTGGTGGTAGGACTTGTTCAAGACCGCCTGGGTAGGTACCACCCATTCATCAGATATTCTACCACTAAAAAGTAATACTTAATATTGTTGTTTTCCGTTTTAAAGAGTGAATGAGCCAGTGCAACTCGAAAACTAGGAACATGACATTGGTGGTGCATTGGCGATGTAAAAAACGGTTAATATTTCTAACACCAATCTCTGTGGGCGATTGTGATCACTTACCATCGGCCCCATTTCCCCGTATATCTTCCTATTATATAAAAAAAATTAGGAATCCATACAAAAAAAAACAATTATATAATTCAAATTATTATATACTAAAATATAAATATAACTGTAAAATATAAATAAAACGAATAGACGGGAAATACGAAGATTACCGAGAGCCATTAATAATATAGAAGCGTTGTAAATGTATAGTTGTATATCATAATATATTTGTCCTTATACAGAAACTGAGCACGATTATAAAGATGGGTTAAGTTATATTATAATAATCATACAGCAATTTTATAAGCAATTACGTATATCTACAACAAGTACAAATTAACCAAAAAAAAAACATCTGTAATTTTACTATTGAATACCTAAACCATAATACATAGCACTTATAGAATCGTATGTCCGAAACTATCAATGCACAGCCATACTGAGTTTAAACCAAAGCTGCGTTGGTTGATTTTATAGCGGAAACATCCCCGAAGATGAAAACTTTATAAATTTTACTCGTATAAAGTCAGGGATGATAGTATATTACGATATCACATACGATACGATTTTGTCAATCATTGCTGTTTTTTTATCATGAGAAATTTGATTTCGTGACCTGATTTATCATATAAGGAATAACTAATAAAATTTAATGTATTATTTATTTATTTAGACTTAAGTACATATTTTGTATATTTATTAAACTTTAATATACTTATTTTATATATACAACTCTTTTTTTGAATGCTGTTAGTGTATTATGTACTTTTTTTATCTTCGAATGTTAAATTTTCATGAATGGGTGTATATCTTTTAAAACGGATCCTATTTAGTATATACTTCCCAATAAGATCTCAATTCAATTAAGCAAGGAGTTTTCAAAACTGATTTCCATTGTTTTTATTTTTTTTTTAAATTATATTACATGCTTATATTTAAATTATAAAGACAGACAAATCTTAATGATCCGATACACTTAGACGCGCAACTACGGCGACATATCCACTGATCTCCTTAAATGTACGAATACTGAGAACTCATTATTCATTTAGGAATACTTGAATGTGAGTAGGCCATATAAGTGTAGGAGCTTGGAACATCGTCCGACCGCATTTCTGGCATATACATAACAAATGAAGCTTGAAGCTAGATAAGTACATATTTTAAAAGGGACTTCTCTGTTAATATTCTAATTTAAAGTATTTTACCAGCTGATTTAGTCAATATTTCTATTTCACATATCTATTATATAAAAATAAATAATTCAAGGCCGCCATTGCTTTGGACCTTTGCTATTAAATTTATATGATAATAAAATAATAACATCTCTGTTATTAGTAAAATTACTTTTACTAAAAGTAAATATTATGATTAAAAATTAGATATTTTCATAATGGTAACTTATTCTTACTAACACTTGAATTTAATCGTACGGGAATGTACCGATTTAAACTGATTATAAAAAATAAAAATATTATGCACCTACTTATTTTATGTACTTATTTATTGTATGTTTTACTTTTTTATTGTTATGCATTAATTTGTAATCTTTGGTGATATTAAATAAATAAGTATATGCATATATTTTACACACATATAGTTTTACCATTATAACATTTTTTCTTTAATGTCCAAACATTTTTAAAATGAAATTACAACTTGGAAAAAAATACTGTATTTACTTTTAGTTACACTCGTCGTAGATTAAAATTTATTAATGTAGTTATTTAGTTTTATCTGTATTTTGCACCATTAATTATTTATCTGTCAGAACACGATTGTTCTTGTTTTGTATTTTTCATCTAGTACGTAGCCTATAACGGTTCATCTAAAGAGGTTTTAATAAAATAATACAATATGTTTGTTTATGAATATAATTTTATTAACAATTTTACTTTAATGACTGTACTGTATTCGATATCATATTTACATTTTACGTTAATTTATTTTACATTTTTACAAATCTCTCACGAGTCTATGCTAGTCTATACATAACATCGTTCCAGCAATATGCACAAAATTATATTATAATAAAAAAATTGCTAATTTATATAAAACTATGGATGTTTAAAAGGTAATCTTCTGTACGTGTATAATTGTTTATAAATATTAATAAGAAATGCTGTAATAGAATTTTTCATATAAACCTTATAATATTATAGTCAAAGTCATTAAAAAGTTGTAATAAGCGGTTACCGCATTACCGCAATATTGTTCATACATGTAAACGTCGAAGACAAAATTGCCACTATCCTGTGAAATGTCAGAAAAGGCGCGAATTAACTGTTTAAAAGAAAAACTTAACGTCTATAAAAGGTCAGTAAGCGGTATAATTTCGTTTACAATTAAATTATTTAATTTATCGTTAACATATTAATGTTTAAACTTATTACCAATATTGCCATATTCAATAAATACATTTTTTATTAAGTTTTAATTTATGCGATGTAATATAATTAAAACATATTTCTAATTCGATATAATAATTTAAATAAATAATAATCAATGTTACGTTCTTTTCCATCAAAATATGTATTTAAAAAAATATTTTTGACGCTGTTGTGTATTAATATTATTATTTTTTTTAAATCTCAATTGTTGCAAGGAATTAATCATATTCATCATAAATGGTTATAAAAAAAATAAAAATAAAAAATCGGGATTAATAATTTTGATTAATAAATGTTGTAGAAATTAAAATATATTCTCAATAAAATTAAAATATTTTAATAGTGCGTTGAAATTTAATCAGCTTATTATATTTTATTATTTTTGTTTATATTCATACAAGCACGGGAAGAGTTATTGATTGAATCATTTTGAAGTTAATTCCATAATGAACGAAACTGTTGGAAAGCTATGTATATACGATACAATAATATATATTACGTAATCACCTTTACATTTGAAGGAAATAATGAAGTATATATGTAAATAGGTTTATTTCGAAATTAACTTCGCATTAGTTTAAATTATAATTCGATTGTGTTAATGAATGTGTCTAGTTTCCTATTTGTGATCGGTCGACCATTAACCGTATAAATACAGTCCGTAATGCGTACACGCTTTATTAAAGTGGTTTCTTATGAAGAACATTTTGAAGTAGTAAAACGAAAAATGGGCAGTTTATTACATTTATCGTTGACTCAGATGGGGATGCGATGACACGTAATTTTTAACCGAATACCATGCGATCAAACACGGTTAAGCGCGACTGAATTTTTATGTGTTTTTTGTAATGCAACCTGCATGTGTTTGGATAATATCTAATAAATATGCGACATATACTCAAATATAGTATTAGTAGTAGTCCTTTGAACCTTCTATTTACATTGTCTTTATAATCGAGGATAGTTGATCAGTTGTGAAATTGAGCAACTACGGAGTTTCTGAAAAAACAGAATGAATCATCGAAACTGTAGTAACATCACTTTTAATTCCTTCTGGTGTTTTTATTAATAAATACTTTAGTTTATTTAATCCTTTAGTAATTACTTTATTTTATTTATTCAAAGAATCCTTCGGTATCGTTCTAAGTTTGTTTATAAACTGTTCAGTAAGAAATATTTTCAAATAATCTGTTTTGAACTAAAATCCTTAATCTTTATAACATTATATACTTTCTTATATATATACACGTATACTTATTTAGATATTATGAGATTGTAAAACAAACAATGGGCGCCATTTTTCATTTAGTTTGATAATATTCCCTACTCCGTTTCCGATAATATTAAATATTATATACATCCTCAACTTAAAATATCATCATCTATTTATTTTTTATTTTTATTATTTTGTAACAATACTAACATTAACGACTGAAAAACAACTGTTTGTTAACGTCAACGGTCATTTAAAAAGAGTTTTCATATAACAGTTGATTCAAACATATTTAATCTGTGGTATACACATATTAAATATAGACGGGAAGGTTTTAATTTTTATATATACCTAATAATAATTATTATAAACAACTTCTAGAATGAGGCAAAAACAAATAATGAATTCCATAATTAAATTTAAACGTTTGACAAATAACAATGAATAGACAATGAAATAATTTATTGTAAAATGATTAAAACTTTTGAATTTTAATGTCACAACATTTTATTAATTAATAATTAATTAATATCATTTTACTTAATTATGTCTTTCCATTCAATTATATGAACAAACCGTGACTTGATGACTTTTTGCGCCTTATTTAAAATGTATATTGGCCTTTTAATGTTATTAATTATTTATAATCTGACCTACAAACAATGGATGACAAAAAGTTTAACGAAATGGGATTATTTGTTAATAACCAATGGCGGCTCACCAGTACCTAAAGTTTTCTGATATAGTTATCAAAATGTTCAATTTAAAAATAAATATAAAAATACAGATAATATAATTGATTATTATAATATTAATGGCATTATCTTCTAATGTAGTTTTTAAACGACATTCTATATAGCTTAAATAATTTACTTCTAATAAACATGATTTAAAAATTGAACTCAGTAAGAAACTATGCAAACGAATTAGTGTCCGCGATTTTATGTAAGAGAAACTTTGAACCTCATTTATTAATGATTCATTTTGAAAATCTGAGAATAACTACAGTGAATCCAAAGAAACTCTGTAGGTACAATTTTAATTTGCGTTCTTTACATGTAAATTAAAAGAAAAAAAAAACAAACAAGAATTGTCAAAACAACGTGTCGAACAAAATAGACTAGACAAATTTGACAGAGGACAATTCGAGATTTAAATTTTGACAATTAGCATTCTATTTATAATTGTTTTGATTGAGCTTTTAAAATATCTGATAATAATTAAATGCGCAATAAATCTATTACATATTTATTTCGTGTATCTCGAAAACGGCTCTAACGATATGGTTCAAATTTCGTATTTAAATTACTCAGTTTTAAATCAAATGTACTACGTACAATTACTGTAAATGTACGCAGAATTGTCAAATGAATCACTTTTATGGATCTTTTATACATCAAATCTGATTGTGGCTTCACAAATCCCTCCGTCGTATTGTTATCGAGTTGTTAGCTGACTGTTGCTTGCAAAACTTTAAATAAGAAAGCTTGACACTAAATGTGTGGTATTTTTCGTTGTATTCATAGTCTGTATTCGCAGATAATAATAAATTATCATTAAAAAAAGTTATAACGTCAACTATAGATTAATGTTTTCCATGTAAGCCACGGCTCCAATATAGTTTCGATCAATTTAATTATCATCATAGTAATCTCGTCACATAGCTTAGTGTTTTGTAGCAAAAGCTCTAAATGGCAGAACAATAAAGAAATGAAACGTGATGAAGTATAAACACGAGTCGACAGCGACATTCGGTTAAGATCCACGTGACTATCCACTGGGCCACCATGGCTATTTTCTAGTATTCCGTAGAATATACAAGGAACAAAAAATAATTTATATACATATATTTTTTTCTAAAATTAAAAATATGGAAGACAAAATCATTCTCATTACTAGATTATATTATATAAAAATTAACATTCAATTGTTGTCTGTTGATTTTCAAGATAAAAAATAAAGATAGATAGAATAGACAGATGATATTTAAAGTTAATGGTAACAATGTAATTGGGTACCGCCTGTGAATATTTACAGGCTTCGTTTATTGCGAGTTCTTAACGGTATTCAATGGCGGTGCTAAATTCATTGGTATTTTTTTTATAGAATAGGAAGGCGGACGAGCATACGGGCCACCTGATGGTAAGTGGTCACCAACGCCCTTAGACATTGGCATTGTAAGAAATGTCAACCATCGCTTACATTGCCAATGCGCCACCAACCTTGGGAACTAAAAGTTTATGTCCCATATGCCTGTAATTACACTGGCTCACTCACCCTTCAAACCGGAACACAACAATATCAAGTACTGCTGTTTTGCGGTAGAATATCTGATGAATGCTTGGTACCTACCCAGTCGAGCTTGCACAAAGCCCTACCACCAGTAAAGTATTAAAGAAACATGACTTAAAGACACTTAGAATGGCATACATAGGTACGTATATTATTTGATTTTCATTTTGAATTGTTTCATGTTGATTTAGTTATAGGGCTTTGCGAGACTGCCTAGTGCCTTGATAGGTACCCTTATATTCCATCGTGTTCGGTCGCGTTCTTTATGAAGAGTAAGTGTAATTACATGAAGGACTTAATATCTTACATCCCATGGCTAGTGGCACATTGATATTGTATTAATAGTTTTAACTTCAAACAATGTCGATGTATATCCGTATTTGTTAACATGACAAATTTGACGGACCTACTTTGCATAATAGGCGCAATATAAGTTGATCACTCCGAAATTAGTCGCTTGTGGCTGCGTAGAATATATTCGAAGTTGTTAAGAACATTTGCGCGATTACTATTTATCAAATGTAAAATTTATCGTTCTTTTTTTGTGTAAATACAGGCAAAGGATATAACTCTTTAAGTCCCATATATAGCGGCGAACTGATGATCTAAACAATAGTTAATGTCTAGATAGATGGGTGTGATCATTTACCATCAGGTGGCCCATTTGTCTGCCTTCCCATATAACATAACGAGTCTTATAAATAGATAAATATAAATAATTTATGTTACATAATAGTATGATATGTTTTCTAACCTGAGGTAATCAGCAATCGTATAGAATATCTAAGCTAAGCTATTTTTAAGACAAACAATATTGCTGTCTCTTTCTCTTTTCTAGTTTTAAAAAAGAGAGCTCATGTTTTTGACCATTCGCCACAATTTTTTATTTGTTACTTAAGAAATTAACTCGTGTACTATGCAAAGCGTTTAATGGGTTGAATGAAGTGAGCTATGTCAATATATTTACATAATATGATCGAGATATGTCAAATAGAATCGATTTTTGTTTTTTATTTATGCATACACTTCTTTTTATTGATATATACACTTGAAACTTTTATAATAATAATAATAATATCCTGGGACATTATTCACACACGGCCATCTGATCCCAAACAACGCAGAGCTTGTACTATAGAAACCAGACAACTGATATACTACATATACTACATTTCTCGTGTAAATACATACTTATATAGATAATTACACCGAGACTCAGGACAATAGTAATAATTAAATATCGCATACCTATCTGTAAAATCATTTTTTAAATTGTCTCGCCATAGGAATGTTTTTAGTTATGTTATACATATAAATACATATGTACGATCTACGCCGGACACTAGTCGTTCGAGCGTGTAAAACACTAACAATGGTAATTAATTATTTACGTAATTGTAACCACGCAATGTGCGTCGCGTCTAAGCCACCGGCCGCACTTACCGCTTCGTGCTTAACATATCTGCAGCCATTCGCGACTAATTTCTGTCCAGACAATTTATCATTTTATGTCTTAAAAATTATAATGCTTAAATTATTTTATATATATTATGTAGGCGGTCTGACATCGGTCAGCTGAGTGTAAGTGGTCACCGCGACTCATAGACATTGTAAGAAATATAGACCATACCTTACACCGCCAATGCGCCACCAACCTTGGGAATTAATGTTATGTCCCTCGTGCCTGTAGTTATACTAGCGCATTCACCCATCAAACCGGAAAACAACAAAACTAAGTACTGCTGTTTTGCGGTAGAATATCTGATGAATGGGTGGTACCTACTCAGAAAAGCTTGCACAAAGCCCTACCGCCATATGAAGCAGAAAAACAAAGATCATCGAACAGACAGTAAATAATAATAATAACGTACAAAGAGACGTTCTATATAAGTATCTTCGGAGTGTATATATACATATAACGTAGGCTTTACAAAGCTTGATAGCGTCCGCGTTGAAAGAGCGAGTAACGAGACCCAGATGCTGGGATTCTAAGGACTCAAAAGACGCACGTCCAGATTGTGCCTCCTATGATGTGACCATTTATAATAATTATATTTTTATTATAAGTTTGTATTTACAGATTTCCATAAATCAATGAATAAACAATCAACTACTATCCAATTGAATTTATAACATTTTAATAATGTGAAAGAATATTTTTTTTTATTGCAACATCTGTCCCAAAAATCTACCTACCCAATAAATAATTATCTGTGAGGTTTTTTTTAATATTGGTAAGTTTGCGTGTAGCTTTTATATTATGTTCAGGGCTTGTTTAATTAAAAACATACTAAGCCATATTTTATCAAATCACAAATTCCCAAGAGAACTGTACATATTTGATTAGAAGGTAATTGTAAAGAAATATTTATTAAGCGGTAATAACGATCTCTATTAAGGTAAAAAAAAGAGAAAAAAAACCGTTTCGATAGTTTGAATTGTTTCACTTCTAAAAAAACTTTTAAGCTTAGGTCCTTGTTGTTGTCATAGACTAGACGCTTATTTACACTTAATCAAAAGCACATCGTGTCTACATCTTTCAATTTTTTAATTGGACCTATGAATATAAAAAAATATATATATAATATTCAATTTGAAAAAAAAATACCTAAGCGCGATATAAATCAATTTTTATTAGTTTTATTCGTTATGTAGTAATTGTGAAACTAGAGCAAATACTAAACTTTTCGTCGATGAATATCAGAAGATATTAAATATAAGGGAATACGAGAAGTTAATTCTGATGAAGGTTCTCTTTTCAAATTTCTCAATTTACCTTTGTTATATTATTTAGATACGGTAACCTATATATTTAAACTCAAAGTCAACCACAACACTATAGCTCAATTTTTTTAGTTCGCCAATTATGTTAGTAATTTGCTCCACTTCCTGAATTGTTTAGAAACTTTATGCTTTTTATATAATATTTACAAGCAACAATACGTGTCGCTCTTGTTTATACGTTAAATACTATCAAAAGAATAATTGACTACATCCTTTATTGACGAGATATTAAATGTGTTTGAAATTTATATATATTTACATATATATTTTTAAAACAAATGAGATTTATAACGTAGTCTGTATGTATAATACCCAGGTAGTCTTTTTTATTCCACAAAATTTAAAAAAAAAACTTAGGAATAGTCGCTATTTCACGATCTAAAATAAGGATATGAAAAAAAAATGTTGCATATCTTTGACTCGGACTTATGTTATTAGTTTGACTACAATTTAAATTGAATTAAGAATTACTATAATTATTATAATGTTTAATTATCAAACGCGCTATTATAAGAATGATATAATACATTTGTTCACGTACAAAAAAAACATTGAAAAATACTTTGTTTTTTTTACCTTTAAAAAAAACTGGCCTTAAGAGATTGAGACATTAAGTAACAAGGAAAATTACCCGAGAAAAATATAACAACTATACTATACTTAACTACAATTAACAGTCATTAATAACTAGCTGGCATCGATACAGTTATTAACGTCTTTGTTAAATTTATCACTCGCTATGATGATATAAATAATTGATTTATTATTAAAATGACTATTAAATGTTATGTTTTTTAATCTGTGATCTCTTTTATTAACGGGGCAAATAACATGCGACACAAGTGCAAGCTTACGTAATAGTTACAATTTATGGCTTTCTATGTTGCTTTTACACTTTAAAATATACTTAATAACGTTACCATGGAAACAGAAACAAATGAATAAACGAATAAGCGAGCGATAAGTTAACTACAGTATGACATATTTAAGATACAGACGGACATAACACTATTTCCCCTGTCCATGTCGCAAGATATTCAAAAAAAGTTGAGGGCAATGATCGCAGGAAAGAAATCTCGATTAGTATTATTTTTATGTACATATTTATCTGTATTATATTTTATATGGACTTTTATTATTTGAAGTTTTTTTGAATTAAATTCCAATTGATCATTGTGCTATATCATTCTTATTATGAATTTAAATGGCAGTATTGTTACTTTTTAATATCAAAACTATTGGAGCGTCAAAAGGGTTTGAGAGAAAATTCTAACTTGGTCTTTTAATAGGAAACATTTATATCGACACACAGTTCAAGTTATATAGGTTTATTGAAAGCTAACAAGCGTTCAACCTGAACATTATTTTTTTTAAATAAAAAACCGTAGACTTTTTAATATGATTATGATAAGAATTGCTTAAACAACCCTTTGTTAACGGTGTGTTTTAATAATAAATTAATAAGTTAAACATTTATATGTTAATTTAATAACTTCTATTTCTTTCTCTTTATTACTTTTTAAGCAAAATTGTATGTATTATTGAATTAGTCATTTAAAACAAAACAAAGAATATATAAAAAAAATCATTCTATGAAATGGACTAAATGTATTTTTTTTAAATATATTTATTAACTTCGTAAATAATTTATGACTTTGACTATAATTAATTAAGAAATATAAGCACGCATGTAGGTAGAGACAATCCGCTAAGATAATCCGTTAGGCCTATTGAACTTGCACTGTTAACATAAAAACTCTACCATGTCTATTACAGCATTTCTTGTTTATAATTTTTATTTGATAAATTACAATTGCGATTAGAACGTAGTCGTCTATTTAGGTAATCGAAGTCAAATACGTCAGGTACAAGCCTTCTATAGCATACATACTATATATTATCTACAGGTTAATATATTACAAGTAAAAATCATTATGATAAATAAATTCTCTTCGTTATTACAAAATGGTAGCGAATAAAAAATTTTGATAAATGCCTCAGAAGTTATCAATATTATCTAAGATAAATAAATTGTTGATTATTTAATAAATAAACTATTTACTGACCCTCGGGGGTGGGTGAGAACTTGCCACCGAAATAAAATCTATAAATCAACCCTGTCTTATCCTCATTGAAGTTCGTTACGAACGGAACTCTACGTCATCGAGACGATCTCTGAATTCACTGAACTTGTACATACCTGATGCAGTAATGCCGACATAACTTCAAGCACTCGCTCAACACACAACGACAATAATAGCTAGTGAACTTTACAATGCCTCAACATCACATATCCACGGAGCCCGTGACTGGCTACTCGAGACAGGTCCATGCCGCGCCGCACTGTGACGTCCGTCGGGGCGACCGAGTCGTCACCGGTTATATTTACACTATCAGTCTGTGAACTCGCTAACTACTCCTCGTCCACGTTGATCTCCGAGTCGGCTGAGTCCTCGTCGTAGGTCGAGGAGGACGCGAACCCTCTGCCGAGCACGGCGGAGCGGTTCTTAGCGGCGGCCGCGCGGTCTCGCTGTCGCCGGTTCTTGAACCAGTTGCCCACCTGAGTCGGGGTCAACCCCGTAGCCGCTGCAAGTTCACGTTTTTTCGTTGGATTTGGATAGGGATCTTGCAAATACCACTCCCGCAGGAGCGACCTCGTCCGCTCCTTGAAACAATGTGTCTTCTGCTCGCCGTCCCAAATAGTCCTTGGTAAGGGAAACTTCTTTCGCACCCGGTATTTGTCGACGGGCCCGAGCGGGCGCCCGCGGAGTCGCTCCGCTTCCTGATAGTGTGCTTCCAGCCAAAGTGCCTGAAGCTTCGCGTGGCTTGAGCGCTGGAACCGGTGTCGCTCGAGAATAGAGTAGAGCTCGCGATGTCGTCCCGCATGGAAGGCGACAACTGCTCGCGCCCGCAGCACGGCCTCACAGCGCTCCAGCTCGGCGACGTTGGGATGTGCGACCGGGAGAGACCAGAGGAAACGCGCGAGCCGCTCCACGTCACCGCTCTCCTCTAGCGTCTCGCAGACGGTAGCCACCTGAGCGGCGCTGAAGGAGAGCGTGGGAAGCGGCAGCAGCGGTGTCGGAGCAGCCAGCTCGAGAGAGCCGAGCGTTAGCGGTGCAGGCGGGTCGGCGCAAGCAGCGGGCTCGGCGGCGCGATCGGCCGCGGCGGGCCCGCGATGCGCCTCCAGGATGCGCGCGTGCAGCGCCGCCGTCGTGGACTCGTCCCAGGAGCCGCGCATCGGTGCGAGTGTGCGCGCCGGAGTCGCGCGCCGTTTGAGCCGGCGACCGAGCGCGCGCCGGGAACGGCCGGGGGGGCGTGCTCGGGGCCGCGAGCGATTGGCTATCGGTTACGGTGCGCTCGACGCGGCGGCCAATCGCGCGCGCCTCCCGCCCGGGGGCCGGATAGCTTTCAACCGCGCCGCGGCGCGTATCCGGCGGGCGCGTTTAACGAGGGCGGCGGGGCGCGGCCCCCCCGCGCCGCCATGATCCGTCACGCACACCGCGCGCCCCCGCCGCTCGCCCCGCGCCGCAGCCCCCGCGCACGTCGCCCGACGCGCCCTGAGCCCGCGCCGCCACCGCCGCCACCGCCGCCGCCGCTACCGCCGCTTCGATAGATTACCTGCGAGCCTGCAATTAATAGCCTCCATATATTCATCCGGGTGGATTACGAGCTTTTATTTGCCCGATGTGCCGCTACCGATCGATAAATTATATCGGTTAATCCGCTTCGCATTCCCGCCTACTTAATTATCGTCCAGGTGATCGCTAAAAACATTTCAAATTATTTTTCAATGACGATATAATTTACCGACATAATTACCGATAAAATTGTTGTGAAATGCGCATCCCCACGGCTGGCCCGCGTAGCTTCACGGTATTCAAAAGGGCTGAGGATAATTATTGGAAATATTAAGTGTAACAAATGTAGAGATATCAATATGATAATGCGGAAAATGTACACGCATGTGTAGAGTCACTACCGGGTTATATAAATACATTTCACCTGCGTATACGGTGTCGAGTTGATATTAATATTATAACCATAACCGACATTATTAACTTTATTTCCTGCTTTTAAACTGAATCGCTAATATTTGAGTTCTCGTGTAGAGTCACTTCAATAAGCTCAAAGCAATATTCGCAAGTTTCAAGACAGCCCCGCCACGCTACAGCGCGAGATTTCACCGTGAAAGCCTTTCCACAGTATTAAGTTATTGAACGGCAAACCACACCCCGCTGTAACTCACCCCCACCCCCGGGGGGGTCGCTGGTACAGATTACGGGAACGATATAGATTTTCACTGCAAATATAGAATTTTTTGCCGTCGAATGGATTAGGTTTCGATTGATGTTCATATAATTGTCGAGTTCAGTTCTTTGAAATGTTTATGGTTCATTGAATTTGTTTTAGCTTACATCGAATATGGACATTCTGTTTATTTGTAATAAAAAATATATATAAGTAGAGTAGACTAATCAAGTTTTGTTCGCTTTATTGTTTTATCCAACTATACCAACATACAAACAAATTGAAATAGTGTTTTTTCTGTACTTGAATATTTGTTTTAAATAAAGATATAGGTACATTTAAATTTGGAAGACATAATTAGATTTCGAAATAATGAGAATCGACTAACAGTTTGAAGGTCCCAGATTCGAAGTTTTCTTCAAGTTATTGTTATACGATAGCACAACGTTTTACATTTACCTAGTTAGAAGGAAAAAGCAAAGAGAAATTTCGTTAAGTCTTAATAATAACGACTAGAAAGTTACGTATTTAATCTTGTGCTCGAGAGATGGCGCTGTACCTACATAATTAAAATCGAACTTTTGGATTTTTCTAAAACTTAACTGGCGTTGTTATGTTTAGTAAATCACTGGATAAATTTAGATCTTAATTGAACATCGCGAGTTCAAAACCTCTTGTGCCTTTCAAGTATTTAAACAAATTGTTTATTAAAATAATTTACCTCATATACCTACCTATGATAAATGAGTCCACGGTTAGGAAATATTAATACAAAAACATATATTTATTTCCGCTATATTTTATAATCTGCATCGGATCTGCAGGTAATAAATACTTTATTCGATTTTTTTTTGTTTATTCCATAAGTGTGCAAGTAATTCGATAAAATTTAACTCGACCTTACGAAGCATGTTTGTCCAGCTGTGGGATATATCTTGAGAGTTATGTATTTATCAAATCCACAAAAAATCCCAACTTCTTTACGAAGCTACGGAGTACTATTGTCTTAAATACATGTCTATTCGGAGTGATTTCGTTGTTCCATCAATTTGCAAATCTACTTAAGAGCTTCTCCGAGATTAATTCGACTTAGAATGAACTTCTGTTTATCGAGGCTCGAATTATATGGAGATTTAATATATACTTATATTATGTACATAATATATCTTATAGTTTGTTGATAACGGCGATTATAATTGCGACGAAACTTTGTCATAATACTTTTATCGGTATTGTAATTAAAACAAATAATTTTATATTAAGATGTCGAACTGACCAGAATCAAGAGCGAAAAACCAGTTGCACGGAACATATTACAAGTATGTACAACTATGCAGATGTACTCTATATTTCCCACTCTCATAATCCGATGGACGAATATGACACAATTTATAGATAGATAAAAAAATGTTATTGTAAAGATTTTCACGAAAGAGGTTCACTATTCTATTACTATACCATCGGTATCCGTACTATACCTAATTTAATCGGAAAATCGTATTATATTTATTTAACTTCAGTACATTGTTACCAGGTCTTCTCGGCAGGATCGACGTCTTCGACATTTGATTTAATTAATTCGTGCTTTGAAAGAACCTTATTAAATATTTGATTTGATATACTCGTAATGTAAACAGCAAAATCGATGCTTGCTTTGTTAGAACTTTGGTAATTTATTTCATTAACTACTTTCCACCCAGTAGTCGATATTCGAACACAATATATAACTTTATTAACAACTCTAAACGGTAATATGAATGTAAATAGCGGACCGTTTTCAATTATTTATTTTTACCAAACAAAATCATTGGCTTACCAAAAATACAGAGGTGAAAAAAACCAGCCAACCTCTTTAGTATTTGCCCATTTATATACAACATATATAATCGGATATATATAATATATCTTTTAGATATAAAGACTATCAAATCGCTACTTTGTTTATTATAAAATGCGATAGGTGTACATTGACTCGAGTTGTCATAATGCGAGTGAGCAGCTGTCATGCGCACACGCAGACATATGTTAACGTGTTATGACGTAACGCGTAGATGTAACCACTTTGTGTAAATATGTTCCTTGATAAAATCTTAATAATGAAGTCCTTAATTGTGTTTTATATATAAGAAGATCCTAATCGAGTATTAACTCCATATATAGGTATTATGTTGGCATTCTATTATTGAGAGTAACAGACCGACGGACATAAAATATTATCTTTGTATAGTTTTTGTTTATAATATTTTATATTAATAAAACATATTCTTATCTTGTAATGCTCGTCAACAAAATAGAATAATTGCTTGGAGACTATTTGCGAGGGCCAATTAAGCCATTGGTGGTGGCTGTGCAAGCCTGTGTCGGTACTCGAGTACAACCGGCTCGTCAATTTTCTACCTTGATACATTAACACCTTGCAATGTTATGTTGGCAATATTATTTTCGTTTAAACTTGAGTGAGCCAGTGCACCTACAATCAAAAAAATCAAGATTCGCAACGTATTAGCAATAAACCTAATTCACTAAAAAACCAATAAAACCACCAATTCACTAATATTTTATACGTATTCCAAGACCAATCCATATGTGAGTGTCTTCTTTATATCATGTGACATTTGCGCAGATTCCACAGATTAAAAAATAGTATTCAAATAGCTAGACTCGAGTCTGCGTCTCACCAAATAAGTTGCCTTGTCAATTAAGATATGCGTCATAGTAATTGCATCGAAAGGCGAACAAATCTAAAAAAATACACGTTAAAATTATTTTTAAATTATTGCTATCTTAATATCATTTTTTGTAAGTACTTAAAAATGTGTTTCTTTATAATATGAATGGTAAGTGATCACCAACGCCCATTGACATTGCCATTGTAATAAATGTTAACCATCGCTTACATCGCCAATACGCCACCAACCTTGGGAACCAGGATGTTATGTCCCTTGTGCCTGTAATTACACTGGCTCACTCACTCTTCAAACCGGAACACAACAATACCGCTGTAACAGTATTGCTGTTTTGCGGTAGAATATCTGATGAGTGGGTGGTATCTACCCAGACGAGCTTGCACAAAATCCTACCACCAGTGAATGTGACCTTCACCAATTCACTAATTCATCTATCTACTCATCTACCCCTCTACTAATACCACCGGCAATACAAAATACCACCAGTATAAAAATAAAATCACCAAATGATCGCAAAGCGAAGGTTTAATAGTCTCTCCATTAGAATGTTATCATTTTTAATTCAACTCAATACTTAAGATCTTAAGTTAAGTGTCTTAAACCGACACTTTGTGTTGAACGTTTCCAAGTATCGATTTGTCGCACAGGAATGTTTGCATCGAGTTAACTATACGCGTTATATTAAACCTGATTATACCAAGCCTGACTTATATTTAGATAAACTAAAACCTTTTTTAAATTGACTCTTCAATAAATCAATATATATATATATAATATATATTACGAATAATCATGCACACAAATGGGTTTCCTGGGTGGGAATCGAACCCACGACCATCGGCGTGAAAGACAAGTATCTACCAACCACACCAACCGGCTCGTCAGTTTAATCCTTTATCTTTTAGTTAATAATAAACTGTTTAAAAAAATATAATTATTGCTTAGCAATTCATTAATTTTATTTAATTATAATACTAATAAAAAATGTGTCGTAGATGTAACTGTCATAATCTGAAAATACGGTAAAATACGTCACGATTAAAAAAGTTTAAAACTCAGCTAATATTTACAAATGTACACAATAAGCACAGATACTTAACACTTTGAAATCAATAAATAAAATAAATGTTTATTATTATATCCTACAACATTTGGTCATGCAACATCTAACCCGCATAATTTATTTAGTTTTTTTCTATAAATGATTAATATAAATATATTTATTAATAAGTAACATTTATATGCATGTAAAATATAAATGTTAATAAATTATTTACAACAAAAATACATGTACTAGAAGTCATTTAAAAGTCGAGCTAAGCACAGATTGTGAATATCATTTTATACATAATATATAAAAACATTTTCTAGGAACATTGAAACGACCATACTCGTAATCTACTTCGTTACTTCATAAGTGGCTACTGTGAAGAGTCTCCTGGTGTTATGAACGGATCGTATCAGGCCTTCTGTTCAGCTCCCCGAGGGGTGGGGGGGTCGATCGATAGAGGGTGGAAGGGTGTATCTTTGTTTGGATATAAAATCTTAGGGGTGTGGTCTATAACCGGGATTCAATGATTTATGGTGTTGAAATATACGTTTCTTTTGTTAAGACGGCAACTGTATAAATTACACAATACAGATAATAAATTACTATCGTCTTTACTAGCATTATTACAATCTTATTACTAAAGAGGTTGGTATCGTTAAAACTTAATATAACTTTACACTTCCAAGTGTTAAGTTATGGTCAATTAAATTCGACCGCTGAAAAAAACATCTCGAAAACAATCTTAGCGTGTCGTGTCTAAACTTACAACACACACTATAAGTGTGCTTGAATAAATAGTTTACGTGCCAAAAGTGCATTTCTGCTTCGTTATTATTTGATTAACAACGATTGCTGGTGTTCTTTGGGTTTTTGGTTTCTGATGAAAACAATCATCATATTATAATATTCAAATAATGTTATCTTATATTTGTTGTTATATTTCTTCTTTCTTTGAAAATTAGGAATACAGTAAATATTAGGTATTTCATGGTAGGGCTTTGCGCAAGCCCATCTGGTACCACCTATCCACCACCTGGGTAACTACCGACTAGCACTGGAGCGGCGTGGAGCAGCATATTATTTAAACGAGAGACCTTAGTCCACGAGTGGAACTGCTTAAGTCTGTTACTTTTTTTTTTTAACTTGGTCTCTCAAGATTCAAACCAAACCAAACCAAGCTCAGATTCGCAAATCTTTACATTCTAAAACGCGCGCTTACTCTCAACGCGCGCGTTTTCTAATATTCCCAATGAGCTCAATATTTGTAATACAATTATCTAATCCAAATATTAAAATTAAAATGATTTATCAGAACTTTATCTCCACACGAAATGCAATCGCTCACAGATAATTATATCCAGAGCGGTCAGAGGTCTGACATCAAAAGAGTTGCCGTAACAATGTCCATGATAGATTTGTTTTTGTGTCGCCGTAAAAGGCAATAGATGATACATTTGAAGGAATACAATTTCTATAAATTATTCATTAAACTAAATATAGAAATACATTTAAAATTTTAAATTGAATTACTTGTTTTTATATATTATATATACATATATAAAAGTCAAGTTGATTCACGTCTTGTTTAAACGCAGTCATACATACAGAATGTAACCGTTTATTATGAATTTAATTGTAATAAACTTATGTTTCATTAATATTCTTTTTATATATCTTATAAATATATGGCTGATAAATAAAAACTAAATAAAACAAACAATCTAGGCTATTTGATAAATTCCATATATAATCAAATATATATGGAAATAGAAGTACATTCTCTATTCCCTCACTCTTATAAAACGATGGGACAGCAATCCCATGACCGCATATACAACAGAAGCAAAGCTTTTAAAGCTTCGACGCACGGAAGAGAACTGCTAACTACTTAGATTTGAGATACTACAGCAAATTAATTGAGATAAAAACAAAATATAAGTATAAATTTAGGTTCAAAACTAATAAGATATAAAATATCAAAGACCACCGAGGCAGTCATCGCCCTTTTCAATGCCAGGTCATTCAGGAAATTCGCCTGACTTCTAAGATTTCATTGATATTGTTAAGCACAATATTATCGTCATGCCAATTATTTTTTGTTATCCGGTTTAACACTTTTTAACCCCCGACGACAAAAAACTACTCCTGCACACAGACGTAGTCGCTCACTATGGGCCTCATATGAAGGCTCAAGGTCACCCAAACAGCTATGGAGAGGGCTTTGCTCGGAGTTTCTCTGCGAGATCGAATCAATAATTATGAAATGCGCAGGCGAACCAATGTAACCGACATAGCCCGAAGGATTGCTAAGTTGAAGTGGCAGTGGGTGCTGGGGCAGAAAGGTTCTCGAAACCACGAAACGGAAACGTGAAACGTGGGCAGACCCCAAACAAAGTAGACTGACGACATCGTAAGGGTCGCGGGAAGCAGTTGGATGCGAGCAGCGCAAGACTGGCTATCGTGGAATCCTTAAGGGAGACCTTTGATGAAAACTTGCAGGAAATTCAACGAATTATTAATGCACGTTTTTTTATCATCTATAAACATTTTTAACGAGTAATATTGATTGTTGTATTCATTAAAAGTTTATTTTATTTTATTATTTATTAGCTGCGGACTTGTAGCGACTTACAACCTACTGTACGTGTCAGTCCATCAGGTCTTTGCCATCGTCCCGACTAATACCGAAGGGTTCAATAGGAGTAGAAACGCCAATGGAAAAAGCCCTTTTTATTGTATTACGGGAAGCACGATGGCTATCTAAACTACTTGGACAAGAAAAACCGTGTAAGCCGAATGAGTCCACCTCCTTTCCACACACGGGCATCTGTGCTCAAAGCACAGCGGTGTTCTCAGTCGGAGACCAATTGTTATGCGAATTTATTAACTATGTAATTTTTTTTACGGCATGTTGTTGAATAGTTTGACTTCAGTGATGATTTATATTAGAAATATAAAAGTTGTATCATATAATGGGAGCTCAGGTCCCACGGTTGGCGCGCACTTACAATGTAATAATTGTTTATACCCTGTCAGTGTTACCATACACATTAAATTAATTATTTTGTAAAACATCAAAACAATATTTCAAATTAATATTAAATTGACGCTGCCCATTACAGTTGTATCATACATACGTCTAAATAATGTATTAATATTTTTATATAAATATTTAATACCTGCTTATCATATTAATATTCACGTAAAAACTATTGAGTCCATTGATATGGAACTTTCGTATAGTAGTTTATAATTAAAGACCGACATACATGTGCCTTTGTATGGAATCTTTTTTTTAAATGCAGCATGTTATGTCAACGTTATATGACAAAAATTTATCAGCCCGGCCGTTTTGAAGAGAACTCTACCAATAAACACTATGACACTGTAATTTACAATACATAAAAACTCTGATGAAAGTTTTTTTTATAGTATAGGTAAGCGGACGAGCATATGGGCCACCTGATGGTTAGTGCTCACCAACGCCCATAGACATTGGCATTGTAAGAAATGTTAACCATCGCTTACAACGCCAATGCGTCACCAACCTTGGGAACTAAGATGTTTGTCCCTTGTGCCTGTAATTACAATGGCTCACTCACCCTTCAAACCGGAACACAACAATACCAAGTATTGCTGTTTTGCGGTAGAATATGTGATGAGTGGGTGGTACCTACCCAGACGAGCTACTATTCGTATACAAGATTCCGAAAAATTCAGAGTTCTCTGGGCCAAATGAATCAGCCCTTCTGTCAACAGAATGATGAACATTTGAATTTTAACCTTTCAAACAGAATTTGAAGACCATGCAAGAATCAATGACATAAAATACGGTTGATCGCAGCATGGTGGAATAAGCTCCAAGACCCCCCCCCCCCCCCCCTAAAAGGATCGGCGGCTGTGCTCAGTAGTGTGGCATTTACGGGGACTTTATTTTTATTGATATCAACTATGACGATGACACAAGGTATAGATAGAATTCTTAGTATTTTATTCATGAATATATAATTACAATTAAACATTATGTAAATTATATGTTTTTTAATAGCCTTATATATTACTAAGTAGCAATTTGTCTACTTAAGTACAGCATAAGGACACATAACTTAATGTGCTAAGTTAACATTTCAACAGATAATAATTAGTTCACGTTTAATTCATAACAAAAATATTACGAAAGATATTAATAGAAATAGAGTACCTTAATAGTACAAGCAAACAACAGCTTGTATGAATTATAATATTTTTCTTTCTAAGTTAATCAATATTAATAAAATAAATACCGAAAGCCTTATTAACCATCTATGGAATTCCATGATGTCGTACATTTTAAATGACTCTTAAAACAGGTGAAGCGTTTGATAGTGCGGCATTTTTTTAAATACTCTTTAAGTATCTGAAAGCTAATTATAATATAATTAAAAACAAATTAATATTTTTAACAAACAAACAACAATTTCCCCTTGTTTATTGCACAGAATTACAATATTAAAACGCTACCGAATAGCTTCTTTCTTTTTTTGAAGTTGGTTAAATTATATACACTAAACTCTTAGTAAATAATAAAGTTATAAATTTGTCACAGAACAGATAACAAATCCACCACGTGAACCAGTGTAAGTTGTAACTACAGAATTTAGTTCCCAAGGTTGGTGGTGCATTGACAAAGTTTAATATTTCTTAAAGTGTCAATGGGTGGTAGCAACTTGCCGTCAAGTGGTATATTTGGGCTTCTAACATATTTGAAAAATTAAAAAAACTGCAATTATTCCTGTAGGATAAATTGTATGGTAACCGATCAAATTAAAAATAAATCAAAATTGGTACACAATCGACGAAGCTACATAAACATATAGCTAAAAAAAACAATTTTAAGTCAGCTTATAATCAGATACAATATATTTCATTAATTAACATTAGTAACTTATTATTGTAATTACATGACGCCTTTAGTTATACTTGATACTATTTTCTCTAACATTTCCATAAATATAATTCCATAATAAATACATAATCACAATTTATTGTTAAATACTTTCAAGGAGACATAATTGACCTTGAAATAGAAAGAAACACTGTACTGGTTTTATTAAATCGCTAAAAAGCCTTTTTTTTATAGGCAACCTTCCATGAATGAAACTCCTTTGGGTATGAAAGACAATGAGATAAGATTACAATTTCAAAGTCGAATTGCAATGAAACGCTTCTTTAAGTACCGTGGGTCTGTGACACTCTTTTAGAGACGACATTCTCAGCTCTCCAACGATTTCAACAACGCGCTTCCTGAGACGTCGAACAAAAGACCATTCTGATGTTTCGTTATTCCGAAGAATGAAGAGTTTGGATCTAACGTATGAAATAAAAGGCAGACAGCTACCGAATACAATATGCCGTTTATATTTGTAAATTTAAAAGACACTTTGACGCACAATTGCAACATAGTAACACTCGCCATTCGCACAGACTGCCAAATGCTAAAGAAAAATCAACTTTAGTTAGAGGGTACAACCAGCTGACTGCCGGTGTGGGCCTTTACGACCCGCGTGCATAAATTTGTTATGAAACAATGAGCCATACGTCAAGCGTTGCTTTTTACTGCCGCCAGATATCGCTAGCCGTTTGACACACGTTTAGCAAAAATGATTTGTAAAATATTATAGTGTTTCTCAGTTTGGTTTTGTATTACGTTGTTTCGATGTCGGCTTTGAAGCTAAATTCTGTATATTGCTGATATATTTTGATGTTTCGGTATTCGGTATGGATGATTTCCTTTTAATAGTAATAATTAAATAAATGCATGTAATTGGTTCAGAATGCAGAAACGTTAAGCCCACCTTTTGTGCAATTATTTTTGTCGTGCAATAAGAAAATAAAACCGTTGTTTTTAACGCCGGTAATTCAAATGTTTTTATCTTTATTATATTCGGATGAAATTATTTTAAAAACGAAAATAATCCACTATTGCTATGTATTTTTTAAATTCCTTTATAAATATCATCATTCCTAGAGGCAAATGACCATCATGACCATGCTCAATTGACCTTCAAAGCCAATTTTAGATCATTTCAGCTACCCTAATATTTGGATATAGATGTAACCCTATCTGCAACCACAATCAAAAGACTATCAACCGCCCGACTGCATAACAAGAATACCAAAAATGAAACCGAAATGATGACAGAGAATGTAACCCTTCAACACGGTTAGTTAGCTGCGACCGACGGTCGATCCGACCGAACCAGCGCAGGGTAAGGTCTGACAGAAACCATAAATATCTATCGCTCTAATATTATGACTTGAGTAACTATTGTAATTTAGAGTTTAGCATTAAAATGAATGAAAACATACACACAAAATATGAAATACTAGCTAATCGTTCCGGCTTCGCGCGGGTAAATAATAAGGAAAATATATTTTGGATAGGATTTGCGTAAAAACCGTTTTTAGTGAGCGTCTACGTCGGGGAAGGAATTTGACTTTGTGTCACTTTAATTACATTATATATTATTCATTCAATCACTATTTTTGTGTACATTAACGAGCGACTGTGTCCACAGCTCATTCGTCAATTAATGTTTTATTAAAATGCTGGATTACTACAGTTGTAAAACTTAACTATATGTTTGTATTCCTTGATCAGTATTCAATTAAACAAATTGAGTATAAGTGTGAATTAGGCTTAGCACTAAATAAAAGCAAGCGGTTTGAAACTGCCGGAAAAAAATAACATATGTATAGCTATTTAAACAAATGCACGCACTAGCGATTTTTTTCAGTGACTGATTTTTAAAACGTAAAATTTTGATAGAGATTTAAAAATGTATGATTATTTATGTATATCTTATAAATAAGAAAGGTATTGGCCACACAGTATCGAGCGAGCTCTCAACACACGTCATAATGAAATAAAAATTAAGCAAAAAACGCCAGCCGTACGCGATTGTAACTAAAAATTGCTAGACTGACTCGAGCAGAGCACATAACACTTCGAATAGTTGTTTAATTATTTTACTAATAAAGTAATGGACAAGACGAACATTAATTCATGTGAATTGAACTGACGTCATTATAGACACATCAGGTGGCAAGATTGTTAGCCGATATCATCTGAATATACATCCAAAATCAGCTCAGCTGTGTGTTAATCAAGTTTTTTATGTACTTGTGAAGATGAAACACAGGCATGGGGAGACCTCCTTCGTTATATAATAGTCCGAAATAATAGCTCCCATATCGCATCAGCATCGCTTTCCATCAAACAATAGCTTTAGATGTAATCGAACGTGAAATAACGCTAAATGCATTTCAATAGACCATCGGACATCAAAGTTGTATGGACTATATTTTCCTCAATATTTACATGTAGGTATTTGATACGTGGTGAAAACTGTTTTGTTTTGATATCTAAAAAATGTTAATAATACTTGTAAATGAAATTAATTTATTAATAAGTTTCACTCTCTATACGGTTTATAGGTTTACGAGTATTAACACTAACTTCCAAAGTACAGACCATTCCTGATAGCTTCTTGTGAAACAATAATTTGCTAGCTGCCCGACCCGAATTAAAAACCTCGAAATCTGCAACTTTATAAAGTAACTCTTTGTAAATTGGTTGTAGAACTTTGTGTAAGCCCGTCTGGGGGTTTACTCATCAGATAATCTACCGCTAAACAACAATACTTAGTACTTTTTGCGGTCCAGTTTGAAGAGTGAGTGAGCCAGTGTAACTACAGGCACATGGGACACAACATATTCGGTTGGTGGTTGGTGGGGCTTTGGCGATTTAAAGAATGGTTAATATTTCTAACATCACCTCTGTCTATGGGCTACTTATGGGTGGTGACTACTTAACATTTGTCCATTTGGCCCATTTGCCCGTCCACCAACCTATAACATAAAAAAACAGTTATTCATGGAATATATTATATAGCAGGAACCATTACACTGGGAAATACATACACACATAACGCATACAACATGGTACAAAAAACACAACACCTTTAGTCAGAGATAAAGAAATTCTTTCGAACAGAAAGTCGCTAGAGATCATAAAGTTCGACAAGCACATATCGTTCATAAAACTTCATATTGCATAGAGTCGCTCGCGTCATGGTGCTGGAACGAAGTACCACTCCATTGTGATGGAACACCCACAAAGGCCACTCTGCGATGGTAGGCCTTCCGCTGTTACGCGATGTTTTGTTATCACCTTCCTTTATTAAGGTTTAAGGGGTAAGTGATGGCGGATTTACCCTTAATAATAATTTTTAAAAGTCAGTTACGTTAAAATATGTATGAGAAAAAAGTCTTGTATTGTTGGACCCAGAACATTAGTCGTGCGTACAAATGAGTGTAATATTTATAACTCATCTCGTGATTAATAGATTGTTTTCTTTTATCTTCCTCTCCTAAGAAGGTTTGGACTTATTCAATACTCTGGTTATGTACCTGTACTACATCTAAAAGAATTTCATCCATCTGATATGGATGTACGTTACTCGACAAAAATCAACAGTTTATGATTTGAACCAAATCCTAACACCATACAATTCGCAGTGCCCTTTGTTCCGCGGCAGTTTAGCGAAAGCTATTTCGTGTTTAATACCGGCCCCGCGCCCGCACTCCCCAACTGTGGATGATTTGAACGATCACTATTGAAAACCACGAATAAGATTTGTTCTAGAATGTTTACTACTTTTTAACACTAGAAATGTTTTCATTAATTTTTATATAACATAATGACTATTTATTATACAATATAAGGACTTTTATTTAGTTTTGATACTAAAGGCAATCTTGAGATTCTTTCACCATTTCTTCTCAGGTCTGAGGTATGTCTTTCGGAACTGAGGACAGATTTTTGATAATCAATAAGCTAGCGTAATGCTTGTATACTAAATAAAGATTTTGATTTTTAATTTTAAATAAAATTTATACTAGATTGTAGTTTTTCCAACACCAAGATTGTGTCTAAAATATCAGCTCAATCATTAAGGAGTTAATTAGTTCTAATTCGCTTACAAGATTAACCCACACATAATAATAATTGTACCTAATAAATACCTAATACATAGTAGATCACTAACCCTTACGAAATAAAGAAGTTAATGCTTCTTTATCTTTTTTATTAGCAAGTTTTCATTTTACTTAAAATAGTAAGGTAAAATGGCAAATAAGTCACCGTGTGTGATCAAGCATAGTTAAAGAAAGATTAATAGAAATATTTAACATGCCTTAAACTACAATTAAAAAACGTTGCGTCACTTATGCTGCTTTTTGTGCTATTAATAGTTCTTCTTCAGACAAAAGTCGTAAATCAATAACTTCATTGGGATACCTGCGCGCATAACTTTACTGTATCTGTTTTTATTCCTTTTCACCATCTTTTTTTGCCACGCCGACTTATTCACCCTTCATAATGTAAACGGCGAAATAAGTCATAGCTATTTCCATTTTTATAAAAAAAAAACCAAACAAAACAAGAAATAGACATTAACAGAATATTGAATTGCTTATAAAGAATACAGATTAAATTAAAAAAGTAATGATTTTTTTTAGTGTAGGATTTTAAAAAAAATTGCATTTTCATAATAAAAATACTTAAAATACTACTACAGCTACTTAAAAAAACTCATAAAGGTAATATTACCTAACCTCGTTTATAAAAGTGCGTAACCGCAGCACACAAAGGGTGCTTGCGCGGGCGCAGCTATCAGAGCACGTCGTCGTATATCAACCGGCGATTAGTTTATGTGACACTGTTTCACTGGCCGGCTTTTACGCATTGCGAACATACAGACGCGGCCAAATAAATTAATAACTTTCTTCTGAACTGTTTAAAACAACTTTATTTAAAGTCAAGTCTAAAAAATGTTTAAGCTATGTTTTGAAAAAACAATTTATCTTTAATTATTATGTAGTATTACTAGAATCAATTGAGACTTAAGTCCGTTTAATATTATAAAAATCGTAAATTTTTAACTTCAATTTAATTTAGAAAATAATATTGAATGAAAATTTAGTTACATGTTAAAATTATTTGTCAAAATTGTAATCATTTTTTTTTATATAGAAAAGGAAGGTGGATGAGCATATGGGCCACCTGATGGTAAGTGGACACCAACGCCCTTAGACATTGGCATTGTAAGAAATGTTGCCCATCGCTTAAATCGCCAATGCGCCACCAACCTTGGGAACTACGATCTTATGTCCCTTGTGCCTGTAATTACACTGGCTCACTCACCCTTTAAACCGGAACACAACAATACCAAGTACTGCTGTTTTGCGGCAGAATATCTGATGAGTGGGTGGTACCTACCCAGACGAGCTTGCACAAAGTCCTACCACCAGTTAGTATACCACCACCATAATAAGGAGGAGTTTTTTTAAATCAAACATTTAACCCTTTTTCCTTGCACATTTGTCAATTTTTTAGATAATTTATTTTAATGTTATCATATAGAATACCCGTCAAGTTATAAACAAATGCAATACTTATTGAGTGCGGTAAGTCTGTGCACAAGCAAAGAATGGCGGGATAGATTATTTGGCGCGAACTTATTAATATGTTATTAGGTAGAGTTAAATGTAATTAATTAGCTACTAGACTATTCTTTAAACTTTAATTAAAAAACGTGTTGTCGTTTATGTCTGTAATTATAATTGCTCAAACAAAACCAGCACTCTGATAACTGATGATTGGATAGTACTATCCAGGGCTTGTAAAAGTATTCCTACATAACTATTAAGTGCCAAATGCGATGATACAGCAGGTCAAACACGTTTCATTTGAGAAAAAGAGTAACTAACAGAGTAGTAGATTGACATTAATTTATATGAAGATTCAAAAGTGGTTTTAAAATAAAACATTTTGATTATATTTATTTTATTTTTGTCAATTCAGATTGATTGCCAATTAAAAGCTAATTAAATTTTATTTTTATTATTATTAATTTTTTTCTGCTATGTTTGAGGACTTATCGTTTTTATTCGTTCTTATTGTTTATAGTATGTATTTATATTGTATACTTGTAATTATATATGTATTTATAATATAATTTATTTATTGATATATATTATATGTATTTTATATTTACATTTATTTATTAGTTTGTTTAATCATATATTAATATTATTTTATTTATTATTAGAGCACCACCTACCTCATATCCTATGAGTTATCTCTTAATCCGTTGGTTGCCTGGAAGAGATCGCTATGTAGCGATAAGGTCGCCAAATTTGTATGCTACTTTTATTATGTATGTATCCTTGTTTTTGTATTCTTTTTCTCCTTGTGGTGTACAATAAAGTATAAAGTAAAGTAAAGTAAAAGGTTTTAAAACTGAATCATCTAAATATATTGTGATCTATGCGCCCTTTCTAACAGTCGCATAAAACTTGTATTATCTGTCCGTCCACATGAATCATGAAGTAACATCGTGGTTTCAGCTGTACGGCGTGTGTCGGCGCAGCGACTAGACTTTATGATATGGCCCTTATTGTGACTGCGTTAATAGCCTTTTCAGTCAGTCACGTTGACAGACGAAACCGCCCATCGGCAAAACTAGAAAATCACGCCTAAATAATAGAAAATTTTAAAAGAGGATAACGCAGGCCGCAACCATCTGCGTTAGTGTGACACACTTGAAAATAATTTATATTAAAAGAATATATATTTTGGGATAATTGGTAAACGAGACACATAATGGTAGTTTTTTGTCACCACCAAGTAGGACCCCAGTTCCTTAGCAGTAGAGCTTAGCTCGTGTAGATATGTCTCTTTCTCAAAACCTTATGTGCAATTTATTACTTATAACTTTAACATTTAAAAACTAATTATATATCACGAGTTTATTGATGAAAACTTACTTCCTACTACTTCAACCGCAAAACAACAGTACTTGGTATTCTTGTGTTTCAGTCTGAAAGGTGAGTGAACCAATGTATTTACAGGCACAAGAGATATAACATCTTAGTTCCCAAGGTTGGTGGCACATTGGCATTGTAAGCAATGGTTAACATTTCTTACAATGCCAATGTCTATGTGCATTGATGATCATTACTATCAGGTGGCCCATATGCTCGTCCGTATACCTATAAAAAAAATCCAACATAAACATAGAAATCCGTGTTTCATTTTGAAGTATGAGTGAGCCAGTGTACCTAATCACCTCATAAATTATTTGAAAAGTCGTGTTAATGTTTGTTCTCGCGCTTAATGCAAATTCAAAATGATTTGTTTAACCACTTGTAGTAATCCATTAGAGTCCCACCGCTCAGCAGAAGCTTGCTTCTGCTGAGCGGTGGGACAATTTTGAACAAACATTTTAAGTTGACTCGGCTTCATGTCTTGACTATTCAACACCCTAAACTTTCCTTAAAAAACTTTTATTTATATGTAAATTAAACGCTTATAAACATTACCTAAATACTAACTCTTGGATATAATATCAATTAATAACATTATTATTACACATATATAATTTGTTGTCATTTTTAAGTTTAATTATTTATTACGGTGCAGGGAGGCAGTAGTGCCAGCGTCTTGGGTACAATGCCACAGGACAATCTTTTAGACGGCGTGTTTTTGCAATAAATTTGTAATGTGTATTTTGTTTTATATTATTAAAATGACTACTGTAATAGTGTTCTTCGGTTAAATAAATTATTTATTAAATAAAAAAATCTCTAATCTCTCTCTCTCTCTCTCTCTCCAAATTCTCGCTGGCACATGATCAGGGGCGTAATTATTTACATCTATCCGTATTAGCCGAGTGCATTAACAGTAAATACAATACCGAGATATTTGACGCCCGGAGTTAATCTCGGGAATGTTTCTCCATAACACGAAACGACACGATTATTATTTACTAAAATATCGTCTGAAAATGAAATGAATAACGACAATAGGCTAAGGCAATCAGGATCGAACCTGCGACCGAACCGAACCATTGCGCTATTGACGCTTTTATATAGCAAAGTCTTATGGTGAAAAGCTGCTAAGCAAGACATCACCATGGAAAGAGATCTGGTGCCTCAAGGATTTAAGACAAATTTTGGTTAATGTTATTATAAATAAATTAACGGCAATTGAAAACGAATACGATGGGTGTATAAATACTCGCAATATTTCTTGTGAAATTTGTAGTTTTTAATAACTGCCCAATATTAATAAATAGAAGGAAATATATATATATTACGTATCGTATCGTTCGTGATAATGGAGTCCCGTCCATCTACCCTGTGACGGTAACATTTGCTTGCGGTATTAGCATTCAATAAGCTGTAATCCCAGAGTATTGCAAACTTCAACCCCACATGATAATTAAACAAAAACATTCCATGCAGTAATTTACCATACATTCTTTTTTTAATAGAGAATATAAATTCTATTTTTAATAAATAATTTATAAAGTAACAGCCTATTAATGTCCCACTGCTGGGCTAAGGCCTCATCTCCATTTTGAGGCGAAGCTTATTCCACCACGCTGCTCCAATACGTGTTGATAGAATACACATGTGGCATAATTTCAATGAAATTAGACACATGCAGGTTTCCTCACGATGTTTTCCTTCACCGTCAAGCACGAGATGAATTATAAACACAAATTAAGCACATGGATATTCAGTGGTGCTTGCCCGGGTTTGAACCCACGATCATCAGTTAAGATTCACGCGTTCAAACCACTAGGCCATCACGGCTTCAAATAAATTTTAAAAAAAGTAATATATATATGTACCACGTATATGCATATGTATTTTCGATATAACATACTTAATTCAAGTATGCTCTAACTAACTTTGAAATCATGTATCACAAAATTAAATTAAATTTTACGTTACTATTAGTTACGAATTCTAGCTAAAATTTTTTTATGAAACACTAATTATTTATACACTGGCTGGCCGTCCCGATTTCGTACGAGAAAATATAATATAGATATATAGACAAAGATAAAACAATTCAGTGCCTTTTACTTCTCTAATTTACAGCCGTTTTGTATCAGTGTTCGTCAATAAAAAACAATTGATAATAAGAGTAGAAAGGAAAAAATGTTTGAGACAAACTCTTCACCCGTATTTACTTTAATATATTATCAATATATTATCCGTGCAGTGACGGAGAAAGATTACATTTCACTGCCCCTTTCCCATGGGTGTCGTAAGAGGCGACTAAGGGATATCATCTGGTGGTAGGATGATAAACATCCGCCTGGCTTGTTACCACCGTACGCATGGTGAAAATCTCGTGAAGTGGCTTGCAGCCGCGTTTCGAGGTCAGCCAGCGTACAGCCAGTGCCCGAGCGAGCATTGCCGCGATGGGTGTTGGTCCAGTGGAGACGGCTGCTGAACCAATGCCGGGGGAAACACGCCTCCACACTTTGCCCATCCCTATCGTGGCAATACGTCGCTCGCTTCACGTCTCTTTACGAGGCGTGAAGAGGCATCTTGCGGGCCGGCAAGGCGAGGGCGGCTAGTGCAGAATCTTCTTCCCGACTGTACTGGCCGTCCTCGCGTTTGGACTCTACTACCACTTAACATCAGGTGGAGTAGAGTCATTTGCCCACCCGGGAAATATAAAAAAAAAAAAAAAAATCTACAATACATTTGTCATGAGTTAGACTTACGTCAAATCACAAGTGAGCCAGCTACTGCATCTTTAATTAATCTTCATAACATCAAATAATTTTGATGCTCGTTATTGTGAAAATCTTGACCGAGCCAGTGTATTTATAAGGGATATGAAATCTCAGTTTGTTTCCTTATTGGTTTAGTGCATAGACAGTGTAAAGAGTGGTTTATATTTCGTGCTGTGTCGTTTTAGCTTGACTTCTTTCTTATAATTAGATTTTAAGCAATCATCCTCTTCGACATCGTTGTAACAGCTAGAGAATAAAGCTTTATCCAGTGAAAATAAATGCAAAACCAATATATTATCGACATTATTTCTTATTGTTTCTATATCGCAGTCTGAAGGGGCGTTAAGCTACACCAACTGAACTTACCGTCAGCTGTCATCTGTCACTCAACAGACGGATTTGCTCACCCTCATCTCCCGTCCCTTTCTAAGCCACTGCGCTGAAAGAGGTGCGAAAAACTTGGTAATACACGCGGTAGCAATCTCGTGGTGTTTTGTTTAAAAAATCTTGTTACATTTTAGGGTTCCGTGCTTATAAAGGGTTTGAAGTCAATGTTACGATAGACTGACTATAGATTGACGGTGGATATATATTATGTTAATTAAAAGTACATTCATAATAATATTACACATTGTTTTTGAAGATGCAGATTTCGATTGTCTCCTTAAACCGTTTCGATTTCCAGATTCCAGATTCAAAAACAAATTAGTGGTTTTTTATCAAGTTAAGTCTAATGTACAATATTTGAATTTAAGTGTTTCAAGGGTTGATATATTTTTGTTTCAGAGAAACAAGAATTGAAATTTAACAGGGAAATGGTAGCACAAAGAAGTAACAGGTCATAATGTCACTGCTGGGCTGAGAAGGCTTCGTAGAATGCTTGTCAGGAATCCAGGTCCTGATTGGTACCGTGATTATTTATTTTAAGAAATAATCTCTCAGCTCTTTACCTATATCCTTTAATCACTAATACTAGAAAATCATCATACATATAAATTATTCACCCCATCACCACCAAGTTTACAAATTAATCACCAAATAATGGAGTCGATGCAAAGTAGATTTCATATTATCGTATTATTCAAAACATTACAAACCAAATTCAACCTTAACTTAAAGATGTAAAGATAACATTCTAACAAATTCGTATAAAGAAAACAATAAGCCTATATGAGAACAGTCAATTATATAAAATTAACTAATTACAACCCTTATTCCGTTGTAATAAAGTCCTTATAGCAAAATATAACATGCAAATGTGTTATTGTTGATCGTGTAATGTCAATCAAAGGGTGAAATATGTAGTCCTTATATCAATAGCTTTAAGGTATAAAATAGCGTTACTTATTCAACGAGTTGTATGGTAAAGATTATACAGGGTTCAGCTAATCGCTTGTGGGAGCTTTCGTGCTAAGCTCATCGGGTTACTAAAATAATGTTTATGTTTACTCAAAGCTTATATTTGGTAGAGGGAATTAAAACTATATGTCTATGGGATTTTCATAGCCCCATGGCGGTATTGTAACACCCCTGTACATGATAATGGAAGTCGTGTTAGCATTATACAGATTGATTAGATTATTAATTTGTCGTGTGGTTATATTGGTCATTGTTAATACTGCGATATATTTTTTTAGTCTTGAGTATTTCTGCCTTGCTATGCCAGTCCCGGATTTATGCATAAGCTTACCAGCCTAGCCCACCCAATCAAAAATAATATAATTGTACTCTATCCGCTTCGGAATTGGGGGCCGTTTCAAATGTCAAAGTGCTTTGCCCGATACCTTTGGGTTATAAATGCAAACGAAAATAGATTACTAATATGCGTTAAATGATTTGATTTTGCTTCTTAATGTATGATAAATTATTATTTAGAAAAGTAAAAAGGGATTCATATTTTCGTCATAATAATATTCTTTATTGTTAATTTTCTGACGAGAGTACAGACCGGTTTGGTGAGTTCACAAAACAGTTATAAACAGTAATACCATCAAACAACTTTTTCACAGACTTTATGAATGTATTAAGAAGCTAAACTAACCATATTTATTCAAGTAAGCTTTACAATTTATTAATTATAATTAAAGCCGACTTTATGGCGTTTTTGTTTTCTACCGATATTAGGGCACCACAATCCTGCTTTGTGTTCGCCTGTTAATGTTAAAACAGTCTTTATCTCAATATCTATGCTTTACTAGTACTATTTTACTTATCCGACGCAAAAGAGAGGTTTCTGTTTGTTAATGTAACAACATAAACATTTGCTGCTTATGAGATCCAAGACAAAAATAATTTAACATTACTGTATTTGGATGTTATCAGTTTTCATTTTACAAAAATCTAAATTTATTTTCAAGAAAAAAGACACAATTTTTTTTTCCATAAGCATGAAGGTACCAAGATTAGAGCCCAAGAAAGGATTATCTTAAATCTGATAGTAAGACCTGGCCTATTTTAATCCTTAATTTATTCAGGATAACGAAAACTCGACCGATATAAAAAGTCAATAAAAACTTGATAATTATGTGTCAAAAATAGATAAAATTACAGTCCATGACATTTAAACACCCAAAAACTATTCCAAGAATTATAAAAACCTTTGGAATATACACCTTAAATAGGATCAACGAAGCGTTTAACTGGACACAAAGCTAATGACCACGGGACCACAATGTACAACGCGCTATCACAAAGATCATTGTGAAGGCACTTTAAAGGCTGTATTGACACTTTCTTAAAAGAATACGTTCACGAGTTTCGGTTTGGCGTAAATAAATTCTTATTTTTTCTTAAATTCTTAAATTCATAACCATCGCTGTCAATTATTGAATGGATTTTAATTAAATTTGGCGCTTCTGTGCCTCTGTGGGGTTGAAGTTTTTTTTTACGATATAGTTGTTTTGTGCAAGCAAGCTTCCTGTTTGGTCCGACGACATTTTTATTACGGGTGTCGAGGCAAGCTTCTGCGTTACCTGGTGCCTGGTGTTAGCTACTTGTGTTTAACCTTAATCCTGACATTACTTTATCAAGACGATGGTCTCTAGATATCCTATTTAAAACATTATATATTTATGGACCAAAATAACTCCTACATACATTTCAGAATAAGCTTTTTCATTATTATTTTAATAAAAACAAGATTTATATATAAACAATTTTGTAACAAAATCATTCATAAAAGTAGTAAGCATAGTAAGCAGCAATTAAATAACTTCAAAATACTTGAATAATAACATTTGTATGGCAATTGAAATAACGTCGCTAACTGCTGCCGCTCACAACTTGCTCCCCAGAGCACCTGGGCACATACAACGTTCCAGATAAGCGGATTATCCGCTGCCCGACCATTATCCGCACACAGACGGACGCCTCCGATCGGATCGATTATTACATCCGCGATTATATTTGTGACCACGTGACGATACCGAGATCAATCGTTTGCTTTTAAAATATCTCGTTATATTTTTACGAGCTGTTCGCTGTCTTTATCTTTCAATGGAAGGATGGAAGGTTGGTTATTATCAGTCAGGATAGAACTTATGTCACTTGAAAAAAATTTTAAGAATATAATGACAAAGGGAGCAAACTATCAGCCAAATATTGCTAGAAGTAATGTTATGTTATCATATATTAGATACATCTCGTAAGCCTTTACGTTATGAAATGGAAGTCTTCTCTAAATTTTTAAAATAAATTCTTCTTCTTTAAATTTGTAAAGATATAATCAGTTAGTCATGTCTTTTATATATGTATAAAGATAACATAATCCATAATCAACTCATTCAATAAATTATAAATAATTAATTCGTACTTTAATAATCTCTAAAAGTCTGTGGTTCAGGATAAAAGTTATCAAAGATTACAACGGCATAAACTAAAAGACAAATGAATTTTAAATTAACGATCAATAACTCAACATCGCCTGTCATTCTTCATCAAAAAAAATTCTCGACATCTTCCGTCACACAAAACTACAAATAGTTGTATTACAGTAGCCAGTAACCCGATCCGGTTAGATCCGGAATTATCCGCTAATGGGAGGTAATTGACTGGAATAACCGCGTTACAACCCAACGCTACCCGGCATCAGTTTACATCGCTTAAACATATTAACTCGTTAAAAATATTCTTGATTGAGTTACCATCAATTATAGACCATGAGATTTAAATTAATATATTATCATAAACATACATAATTATTTAATATTTATTTGAAGAAGGTAGGTATTTTTGCTGTAAATTCATTCATCGCCTTCTCTATTAGGTACTTAAAAATAGTCAATCAAAAATGCAATAAAGAAAATTATCTATAATTAATTATTTATCAATGTATTTCATTAGTTTGATATATGTATATTTATTTAGATTATAAAATATACTTAAAAACTAATGACATAAACAGAACAAACTACATTTTAAATCATTTTATTATAATAAAAAGACAGTGATATTAAATAAATTTCTCACAAAAAGTTTTACATGAAATTATTTTTTAAATCTTACAACCACAGATAATAATCTTCCGTAATCATATGGCTTCCTATACTTCCGTCTCTCTCTCACAAATAGAAAGTTCAACCGGGGCGTGTCACACAGTACATTACTAAATATCACATGAACTATTGTGATTATGTCGTCCCCTCGCCATGAATGCCACATAGCATAATTATGTGACACAATGGGGCTGACACTGAATGTAATCGTTACGTCGTGTCGTGCCGCTTGTGTCACAAGGCGCGACGGGTGGCGGGCTAGATGAAAAAACGACGAAGTTGTAATATTACAAGATTTTATTAATAACTTACTTCATAGAAATATCTTTTAGGGATTTTGTTTTTACCATTTGACTTTTTAACATTGATTCAACTATTGGTTTACTGGTGGTAGAGCTTTGTGCAAGCTCATCTGGGTAGGTACCACCCACTCATCAGATATTCTACCGCAAAACAGCAGTACTATGTATTGTTGTGTTCCGGTTTGAAGGATGAGTGAGCTAGTGTAATTACAGGCACAAGGGACATAAAATCTTAGGTCCCAAGGTTGGTGGCGCATTGGCGATGTAAGAAATGACCACTTACCATCAGGTGGCCCAGTTGCCCGTCCGCCTTCCCATAACAAAAAAATATAGAAAGTAATATTTTATAAAACACATTTTTCAAAAATATATAATTTTTCCTTTATAATCATAATGTCATTTCTAAAAAAACGTTTTGTTCTATGATAAGAAACGTTACAATATATTGGTTGCATTGTAATTGACGTCAGCGTGATGCCAGCATTATTTAGGGGACATTTCAGTAAATCAAATTACCTACATACATATATACCATCCTCTATGATTTGATGGATGCTGAATTAAATAAAAATGTCATACAATTTTTAAATCTTAAAACATCTGTGCCGATTCATATTAATTTACAAACATATTAATTAAAAAAAAAATATTATAACCTTTACGTGTTTGAAAATGGAATGTGCATAATTTTTTTTTTGGATAATTCTTTGGATGACTACCACAAAGATGCTAAAAAAATACAAAAGTATAAAAAAACAAATAATAGAGTACCTCTCGTCATATATTATATGAAATGTGGTTACATAATACGTAGAATGAAGCTAAAGTTATGTTATAAAAAAATTAAATCCAAAAATAACAATATAAAACCTTTTTTCAAATATTCTTTTTTAATTTTCGTTCTGAGCAAATGTATATGATACATTTTGTATAAAAAATAAAAACAACTGTAAATGTTCCACTGCTGGACTGAAAATTTGGAGTTTATTCCGCGCTGCTCCTCTGCGAGATACACAGTGGCAAAATTGCAGTGAAATAATACTCATAATATTAAAAACAATGTACAAACCAAATTGTAACACTATGGACAATAATCTATTACGAATAAATATATATTATTACGATATTAAAGACATGCAAGTCTCCTCGCAATGTTTTCCTTCACTGCTGAACACGAGATTAATTATAAACACAAATTAAGCACTTGAAAACTCAGCGCTTGCTTGGGTTTGACCACTTTCAACTTATCCATTTGTTTTTTTTTTATTATTGAAAAAAAAATACATCCACTATTAATATGATTACGCGCTTTAGTCAAACCGATTTTAAAGCTATGTTCGTGTATCAAATTTCGTAACACGGTACATCTGATTTGACCACAATACCACTGTCTGTACGAATCAAAGAACATTACGATAGATTATAAAGAATTGTAATTCGGTACGTAACGTGATATTTTTATAATATAACAATACAATGATAAGGGATACTAATATTGATCCTATTTGCTGAACATTTTATTATGTTTTGATGAATAACGCGGGCCCAATGCAACGATACTTTTTATAATTCGTCAATGTTATGTCCAACATTAGACTTAATAAATTTAGAATTGCAATAGAGATGAGAGAATTGTAAGATCTCGTTTCTTAATATACAATAAAACATATTTCAATAGATTGTTTGAATAAATGACAACAAAGCAATAGTTAGTTTAAAAACGTGTTTTTTTTTTTAGATTAAACTTTTTTTTTAAATACGACCGCTTTTTAAACTTGCAAACTTCGGTTAAATAAACTTAGATACTAACTAACCTTAACCTATTTTATCTATCGACAGATTAAAAATTTACACAAACAAATAAATCAATAAAAGTTACATAAAAGGAAAAAGATAAAGTATTGCCAGAACAATTGGGTGGTAGGTACCTACTAACCGTTTGGTAGGTAAAGGTAGTCCGTGAGGAATTTACTGTGTTTCAATATAATCTACAGCTATAATATTAACATTATTGTGTATGTAAGAGAGTCACCGCCGCGTGACCATCTGATCGTCATCTGCTCAGTGAATGTCGGCGTTTATACTTAAATTATTAATATTATTTTCTTATAAACTTTCCAACAGTTCAAACTCGATGACTTTGTTAAAATAAACTTTTTTTTTAATAACAATAAAGGTTTTTATAGCTGGAGACAATTAAAAAATGTTCTTTTTTTTTAAATATGTATATAATTTTTATGTAATATTTTTTTTTGGTTATATAGACATATATATGGTATTTGCATACCATCTTATGGTTGTTGTGGCGGGATTTTAACCACTATAACATCAAAAATGAACCTACAACTTTGCAAATAAATAATTTGAAATTGATAAGTTTTTTTGTCTTTATAGTGGAGTAGTGGTCGCCTCCATCTACAGACGCATGGTTTCCAATCAAATCGAAATATAACTTATTCAAGTAGGACGTTACAAGCAATTTACGAGATATTTTACAAGATTATCATTACTCTTATTACAAATGCAACGTGACTGTTTATTTGTCTGGTACGCTGTAATGCCATAACTTCTCGACCGATTGTCATGAAATTTTGCATACACGTTACAAAGTCACCCCCTCACTCGCAGGCGGAAACGAATATTTTATATAAATCTACATGCTATTTAAAAGCTTGAAAGTAACTAACTCATTGCTTTACAATTAATTAATTCTAATAAAAATAAATCTAAAAAAATCAAATAAATCAAATCAAACAGCCAATCAATATTTTGTCCACTGCTGAACATAGGCCTCTCCCAAGGTGCGCCAAAGCTCCCTGTCCTCCGCCTTCCGCATCCAGTCGGTGCCCGCCACCTTCTTAAGGTCATCGGTCCACCTGGCTGGAGGGCGCCCTACGCTGCGTTTGCCGATCCGCGGTCTCCACTCTAAGACTCGTCTGCTCCAACGGCCATCGGTCCTACGACATACGTGACCAGCCCACTGCCACTTCAGCCTACTAATTTTGCAAGCTATGTCGGTGACTCCGGTTCTTTTCCGGATAATCTCATTTCTGATCTTATCCTTCAAAGATACTCCGAGCATAGCTCGCTCCATAGCACGCTGAGCGACTTTGAATTTGTGGACTAGTCCCGCAGTTAGTGTCCACGTTTCGGCACCGTATGTCATGGCAGGTAAGACGCATTGCCGTGGAGTACCGGCTTAGAATAGTACTCCCCCAATTTCATCCCGTGGGTGTCGTAAGAGGCGACTGAGGGAAAGGGAAAGGGGGGATGGGCAGCAGCGTCCCCCCCATAAGCATCTTACCCCCTACTGCGCTCGCCAACACGCCTGCCCAGCGTGGCGAGTATGGGCAAAACCTCTAAATGGTAGATGCGCCAAAAAAAAGGCCCCTAGTTACCGGCAAGCCCGCTAGGCCCGACCAAGGTAGCGGTCGCGGTATCGGCAGGGCAGGGGGTGCAAAGAATCACCGGTTCATGGCAGGCTACCATAAACGGCGACTAAATATGGCAACGTACAATGGACGAGATGTCATATCGACTGGAGATACATCGAGGTACTGAGATGTCTATACAAAATAAATCTAAATGCATACGTAAATAATATAAATTTATTTTAATATTCATAGAATTTTGTTCTTTACGGATTTAAAAACTAAAACAAAGCTGAAACAAAGTATCATGAACACGTTTAACTAAAAATTGCGCGCTTAAACCCGTGCTAGCTTCAATAAGTTTTAATTTGCTTAATTTGTGTTTATTCATTTAATAAATTGAAGAAATCTACATAAATAAAACCATCAATCAGCGTTGTAATTTGTAACAGCGTGAAATGTTAGATATTTCCAGGTCATCGCTAAAAACTTAAATACTATTAAGATACAAATAGATCAAATAACTTTTAAGGAAAGTTTTTCTCGAATAATATTAGATTTTACAATATATACATTATGTAAATAGCAATCTTGTAAAACCTCATCTCTTATAGATGCGATGAAAACGGAAACGCCGAACATAATAACGTCTTCGCGCCATTTTTCGAGTGTTGCCTGCATACTGCGCACCAATAAAAAAATACATTTTAAATAAAAATATTGATAAAAAAATTGAGTGATTTAATTTTCAATTTAATAAGTAAGATATTAATTTTTTTATATATTTGAATACTTTGTTTCTATGTGTTATATTTTGTGTTGGGATGGTCCAATGGTTAGAATACTTGAATCTTAACTGACGCTTGTTCAAATCCGGTGAGCACTACTTACTTAATTTTCATGTGCTTAATTTGTGTTTATGATCTCCCACTCGGCGGTTTAGGAAAACATCGTGAGGTATGGTGCGTGTGTCGGTTCGGCCATATAGGTATGTATGTATCCACCAACCCACATTATAGCAGCTTAGTGGGGCCTCGCAATCATAGGCTATTTGGTGATTAATTGATTGAGGTTTTCACTTTTATCTAACAAACTAAAAATAATTAAATATTTTTATATCGAATTTCATTATTTTTATGTTGCGCCGATACTTAGTTAACGCTACTAATAAATTAATATTAATTGCATTGAATGATTGAAAATAATCTAAATTTTTTGTTGTTATGAAAAAAAACGAAAAATAAATGGCAACACTTTTCGTTACAGTGGTTGATTTAGAGAAATATAATAATAATTCCTTTGTTACATTACACTAAGTCTCACAATACAAAATGTTTTAAGTCATTGTAGATCCGCCTTGAGAAGTAAAGCGATAAGGTTAGGTGAACACTAGCGATTTATATTATTACGGAAATACAACAGCCGCGTGAGCCACCCTATCTTAATCTGCCAGTATTTAAGAACCTACTAAAAGAAGGACCCTGGCAAACGATCGGTCGCAGATTAAAACTCTAACAAATTTCTTTTTTCTAGTGTATTATAAAACACTGCTCTTACCCAGCTCTGCTTTGAAATTAAATGGGATCAGTGCAAATTCATTTAGGCTGATAGCAGACATACCTTCAATACAACCACATACATATTGATTAATATCTTACTACAATAACGTCACACCAAATCAACTCGTGGTTTTACGTACCGTGGGTTGAATGTGGGGAAATGCAAATTCATTGTGTATAATTATTGAGGTTTTATTTTATTTTTATTGTTACAATAAATAACTTACATTGTCTTTTATATTTTTTATCGTTCAGTGTTCGATTGTACAACATTTAAATTTAGAAAAATACAAATATGTCTCAGGCATATACATTATACAAGCTGTATTTAGTATTTTAAGCTAACAGCGACGTTAATGAATAAATCAAAATGGTGTGTATTGTTATGTAAAAAAGAAATCTTACGCTGACTTCATCTGACACTCGATGTCTCAGTTAGCCCCTACCATATGCCGAGCACTAAGATGTTTGCACATCACAAATATATGAAAAATATTTGTCTGTATCTATTGTGCAGTCACACGAATAGTTAAAGGTATATTACTGTTGCGGAAACTTTACATTTGTATGTTAAGAAGTAAGATCTGATAAGGTATTAATTACAAAGAGACAAGTACCAGAAATGATTACGTTAAAGCTATTTTTAATTAACGTTGAAAATTTAAATATTAATCGAACAAATTTGATTAATTTGTACTTCTTTTATGAAGGATAGTGGTTGGTATTCCTTTCGGGGGACGAATTCTACTAATTTATAACGATTACGATACGTTCCCGATTCAATTCCGATCCAACTTTGAATCATCTGTACTTATTCGAATCGGAACCGAATATAATATGTTAAAATATAGCGTTATGTCAAAATCAAATGTAATTGTTAACTTTTATATCAAAAGTCGATAATTAAATTAAAAAATAGGAAAACGGAAAAACGGCAACGATCACGCTTCGATTCGATTGCGATAAAGTGACAATTTGTTAGTAGAATGTCCCCAGCTAATATTTACTGAAAATAGATAGACAAAAATACTGAATATAATTCATGCACATTTGAAGAGGCATCACCAAAAAAGAGGTGTTAATGATATTTACATTTCATATATTTTTAAATTTAATCTAAAATGTATCGTATTAAAATATCAAGAATAGAAACATCGTTTTGTTGCCATATGAACGATATTTACCGACGAGAATGATATCTTTTTTTCATTTCTTTATCTTAAAACATCTTAAGACGTCTTTAATACACGCTCTGTTAATTTTAAAATACGTATTATACTTAAACACCTTTTTACAAAGTTATCTTTTACTTTTACTTTATATTATATCGTACTTATTGCGATGGGGATAAGGTTGAAATTGATTAGTACAGTGACATATATTATTGTCATAATAGATCACACCTTCGTGGTATAGTATGAAAGGGCACTGAAGTAATCAAAACATCGTAAACTAATCCATTGTCAATAATACAACAATGATTGTTAGATCTATATATCACTATCTGCTCATCCCGACTTCGTAAGGGTAAAATAGAAATTACGAATATGCGTAAAATCCATTCTTAGTGAACGTCTACGTTACAAACGAAATAACTACCTTTCCTTCTTCCTTACCTTTTTTACTACTTTATATATTTTTAATATTATTATATCTCCTATTTAAAACTATGATTTGAATTGGAGAGTTAAAACTTGGTGGAAATTTCTCGAATGATACATAGACATACTCTATGTTAATTAGTTACCCGTCAATTATCTTCCAAGGGGGTAAAGGAAGGATAATAGACATCCCTGTCTTATAAAATATAATAATATATACTATTTACAATGTTGATAGAACCAATTAATTAAAATCATAATCATTTATTTAATGAAAATACTTTATATTTTTTACCTGTGTTTCGTTTTTTGTTCTATTTATCATAATAACATGCAACTGGTACAATTATCACTATTAAAATAATTTTAATATTGCTTCGTGTTTAGATTTAAAGTTAATATAATAATTCATAATAAATTAAATTCTAGGACATAACAAAAAATATAATTGTGTTTAAATACCAATTATTATTAAAAAGTATTAATATATTCAATTAATCATTTAGAATGGAATACTTATAAACTAATTGTTAGTGTAAATATTTATAAAACAGAAGCTAAGTGTTTAAAGTAAGCAATGAAATCAAACTTTTTATAAACCAAAAAACAAACATAAATTCCGTCAAGGTGTCAATTATAACACCACTGGCATTTAAAAAAAAAACTTGCCACTATATATTATCTGTGGAGATATTATTATCTGTGTAAGTATTATTCTCAAATAGAATAGGGATTATGGTTCAATTGTATTGTGGCTATGTCATTGTTACTGACATTATGTGCGAAAAATGGTTTTAGGGTTTCACACCTTTTAACAAAAACCTTTCGTAATGCTTTTTATATTTCTCAGTATTATATTCGTGGTGGAAAATAAAAAACTAATGCAAAGTGCTTCTGAGTTTTAAAAGAACACTAATATTATATACGTATATATAATAAGATAATTAAACAAATTTAATTTAATTTTACTTTAATCAGGGAGATTGGCTATCGCCTAAGAGAGAGGGGATTTGACAGTCACACAGAGGTTGTCCATTTCCGTACAGCGTGGAAATGCAGCCTGCATTATGGGCAGCTTTGCGTCGGGTGGGAACCAGGAGAGACTATTTTAAATTTGACTTTGTATAACAATTGTATATTATATTCATTTGTAATTTGTTTGATTACTCACTAATTAAAATAAAATTTGGAGAAAAAGTTTTGAGATGAAATGACTGCTCCTTTCTAGTGTCAATGTATTTTTTAAAACAATAAAAATTCATTTGATGCAAAAAAAAAAAAATTAAACAAATAATTTATATTATATAAGCGAGAAAAACAAATATTTTTTTATACCTACAATTCCTTTATCATGAACAAATTATGTTTTAATATACGGAACTCGTCAACGGTTAGATAACTTTTTTTCTATGGTCTCTTTGCACGCGGATTAGAATAAAATCGGCTCGATGATGACCGTGAACAAATATTTGTAGGGCACTCGGAGACGCATCATAATCGGACCAGCCCATGATCGCTCCTATTATATCCGGTATAATATATTTGTGTATGGAGCGTTTATTTATTTAATGCTTTTTATGTGATATATCCGATTAAAATCAAATGCAGACACGTTTTGTAGCTACGCAGATGTGTATTTGGCCTTATTTTTCGAAAACTATAACGGAGTATCTAGTTGTCATTTCCAGCGACTTAAATATATTTTATTCTAATATATATTGTATACCTTTTTAGAAATAATTGGACGAGTACGATCTCACTCGCGATGTTTCCTTCACCACCACAGACTGACTTATGAACCCAAATTAAACACGTGAAAAGTCAGGGGTGCTTGTCCGAGCTAGAAGCAACAATCTTCAGTTAAGATGTACGTTTCCTATCTAAGGGATAATTAAAAGTATTTAATGTAATAATTACTATATTTAAATAAAGTATTATTCAAAACCAATTTATAAAGATCTTTTGTTATTGTTATATGTATATAACGCTCATAATTATTGAAATATTTTAATGATAGCTACAACTTTCTACGTGTTAAAGGCAAGTAGCCATTAGGGGAACAGATCTCTTTCAAATCTTTAACCATTGAGTCATAACTATCTTATCTTCATTAGTCAACTAATCCTTCACCAAAAGAAAGCTGAACGTTTATAATCCGACCTATCCGACCTATTCATCCAAATACGCCATTGTCATGAAAACAAGAAGCAAAGAAATACAAATACCGTGCTGTTAAAAATAATAAAGACAAGCGATTTTAAACTTTATCACATTAACAATAAAGATGGCCATTCTTCGTTTGCTAATATATAAGTATGTGAAGAAATTTTCGACGAAAATTTCTTTGTAGAAAACTGAACTAGCTCTATGTAATCCGGCTCTAGCACATCCGGGATCCATTACTTGCGTGTATTCCACGGAGGCAGATTAAAAATGTCGTCACAACAAATGAACATGTGCTTTGTTCGAATCCGGAAGGGCTTAAGTTTTGCATAGATTATTAAAAATGTATAGACTAAAAGTGAGTCAAAAAAAACTTTTTTTTTTAATTCAAATAAAGACTATTATCTTGCACAATACTTTGTTGAGGTTTTAATTCTCCGTAATGGTAATTTTCTCACGAATTTGACTTAAAAAGAAATTAACCTTAATTACTTAAATAGGGACTTAAGTAAAAGTTTACCTTTCGTAAAAGCAATGTCTTTATATAAGAACAAAACTTTAACTCGGCGTTCGAAGACAACATTTTAATTTAAATGAATAGACCTACATGTTACATAATGTTTATATACATAAAATTGCTTTGTTAATTATTAAACGTAAGAATAAAACTTGATGATGTACTTTAACTGAATATCGTCGGCTACCGTCGTTTTAGATTGTGTACTGTGTGTGATTGTGTAGTATTTCTTTCTGACCTGATTTCGGCCACAGCGGTAAATCTTAGACTTATGCACAGGAGATATTTAATGAAAAAGTGTGTACGCAAACATAATTGCCCAGTGCGCTTTATACCGTTATTCCCACCCAACCAACGGCTTTACGTGCTTTCCGAGGTGAGAAAGAGGATGACTATTGTAATCCCACGAATTTCCTAACTCCAATAACTACTGTGTATTACCTACTCGCATCTTAGAACCCCATCTCAGGAGCAATTTTATAAGTTATATTTAATATACGAACTACGATAAACAAACACATCCAAAAAAGTATTACTAGTACCTATATAAAAAATATAATGACCTTAAAATTAATAATTTAATAATTAATTTCTCACTTCAATATAATATTCTCATACGAGACAAGATTGCGGAGATAATTGAAGCTTAGAGGGCTCATCTCGCTCCGCTAATAATCGCATACGGCTCTATTTACACAGGTAACTGTAATTACGCCTTTGAGAGCTGAAACGGGTGTGTCTAAACATGGCTTCGCTCGAATTTGGCACTAATTTGAGGCTGAGGTGTAATAATATCGGGATTCAGTTAGTGAACACCGACAACAAACTATTTGATACGAAAATTCCATTGCCGTACTCGTGACGTTCTAAATATAATTTGTAACTACGAAACTACGCTATGTATTAATATAGCGTGGTTTTTAATTAGTACGTGAGAGGTGCAATAAATTTAGTCTAATTATAGAAGTTAATTATTATTTAATTGTTTAACCAGGTATAAATACATAATTAAACGTAAAAATAACTAAATATAGACAAAGGATTTTATAAATAACGGAATGTGAAATATTTTTATTTTTAATTTACCACATTCTTTTAAATGTTTTTAAATACAGCTGTACATAGTTTTTACATACTTAAAGAGTTTATAAAACATTATCCGCTTATTCGATACTTATTTTAACACTTGAGTATTTTATTACATATGTATTTACATTAAAATTAAAAAGACAAAACTTATTTTTAATGAATTTTCTCTCATTATATTTAACATTTAGTTAGGTATAAGTAAAAGTCAAAAGTAAGGTCAAAAGAATAATAATTTTATGTTTTATATATTCCTCATAAGCATACCTATAATAAATAAAGAGTCGATGTGGCCCAGTGCTTAAAACACGTGAATCTTAGATGAGCCCTTGTTCAAACCGCACCTCGCAGCGCTAAATTTTAATGTGCTAAGTTTGTGTTTTTAACTCATCTTGTTTTCGGCGAAGAAGGAAAACATCGTGAGGAAATCTGCATGTGTCTAATTTTACTGAAATTCGCTACATGTGTACCTACCACTACCACTAGTCGTACCAGAGTAGCGTGGTGGAATAGTCTTCAAACCATTTTCTCAAAGGAAGAGGAGGCTGTAGCCGAGCGGTGAGACATTCAAAGACTTTACTTTTTTCTAAGCATTTAATATATTGTAACAATTTATAATCATAAATCGTACACGATAGATTTGTAAGTTTTTTAAAAACAAATTACGAACAAATACAAATGTGCAATAGAACATTCTTACTTTTGAAGTCGGTTGACAAATTGTTTTTTTTCTTAAATTGTATGTTATGACTGTAGTCATAGGCGGTAGGTATCGCCCAACTATGTTTTTAATTTTGCTGAATTAATTTCTCTCATTATTGTGAATACTAGCTCCATCCAACGTCTACAAAAAGAAGTATAAGAACTGCAATGAAGAATATTTTTATAGATGGCGCTTTTGAATTCAGACAATAATTAGAAATTTTATAGAATATTACAGATAAATTAAACTTATTACCTTATCAATATTCATAATTAATAAAAAAGCTATTATTACTAAGCTATTATATATTACAATTAATTAAAATATATATTTATTTTAGGACGAAATTCCTTACGGTATGTTTCTCGACTATCAATTTGTCAATGTCAATAATTGTCTGTCAAATCGGCATTCATACAAAATATACAACGGTGTCAAAAATTCATAATAAATAAATTCATTCGCTTTTATTTAAAAATGATTGGAATTAGATTAAATACATTTAACGATAGTTCAGGGGAACCAGAACAAGATGCGAATTCGGCGTTAACTGAACTTGATAAAGGTAAGAATTTAAAATAACCTAAACATCTAAAATAGTTTATACTTGAAAGTGATCAAATATATTTATTTATAGGTCTCAGATCGGGTAAAGTCGGTGAGCAGTGTGAAGCTATCGTTCGGTTTCCGAGGCTGTTTGAAAAATATCCATTTCCTATATTAATAAACTCATCATTCTTAAAATTGTCTGATGTGTTTCGTATGGGCAACAACTTTCTACGCCTGTGGGTTTTACGAGTGTGCCAACAGAGCGAGAAGCACTTGGATAAGATTCTAAACGTTGACGAGTTCCTGAGAAGAGTATACAGCGTCTTACACTCTAACGATCCAGTGGCAAGGGCCTTAGCACTGAGAACACTCGGTGCCGTTGCCGGGATTATACCGGAGAGGCAAAATGTACATCACGCGATACGACGAGGACTGGAGAGCCACGACAATGTCGAAGTTGATGCTGCTATATATGCCACTACAAGATTTGCAGCTCATTCTAAGTAAGAAAATGAACAAAAAACAAGTAATTATTAATAAGGTTATTAATATTGATTATTACTCAATTTATTTTAGCTCATTTGCTGTGGCAATGTGTAACAAGTTGTCAGATATGGTGGAATGTGAGAGCACAGGAGCAGAACGAAGAGCTAAGCTCGTCAGAGCATTAAGAACCGTGCATGGTGGAGGTAAAAATTCCAAATTATTTATTATCATACAAAAATGTTAACTTTATTACTCTCTAGTCACTTGATGCAACTTCAATTGACATATTTGATAACAAACTCATATTGTATTACAGCTGTTCGTGCGCAAGGTGTACTAAAATTACTCAGATCGCTCTTAGAAAGGTTTCCGTCATCCAGCTCAGTGCGTGCTGCAATCACAGCTCTTACTGCCATTGCTGCTGATACTGTTGTCCATGTGCCTGATCAGGTAATTAAACTATGATATTATATAGCATGGATGTCAATTATAGACATTGTAGAGTATTTTTAACAAACATGAATTTCTATAATCAAACATTAAGATAGTACAAAAGTTTTATGTTGTGACAAGGATTACATACTATATACGATCTTTGAAAAATCTTACTCTACAATAAAGTAGTCTCCACTCATGACTTCGTCCATGCGTAAGAGGGGTTTGACGGCAGTGTTCTGTAACCCTGACAATTTATTATAGGTATATTAGTAACAAAAAAAAGCAATCGTTGTATTTATGATATAAGTAAAGACGTAGTAATAGTAATAAACCTTACAACGCAATTATACAATTGCGTTGTAAGATTTTTAAGCGTGAATTTGCAACTAATTAAACAAAATTACTTTTTTGTTTTAATATTAAATTATAACTCTTCAGGTAGAACTTCTGCTTAGTCTTGCTATGAATGACGCGCGTTCCGCTGTCCGTCGGGCGGCCCTGCTGGGGTTGAAGAAGTTAGCTGAACATGCAGCACTGTGGCCGGCCGAGTGCATCCAAAACCTCGTCCACGCCGCGACCGACACACAGGACCCGGAACATACTATGCTTTGCTTACAAGTCATGCAGGTGAGGCTCAGTGCCGGGGCACGGGGCGGGGCGAGTGCCGCGGCGGTAAGCAGTGTGGTGCGCGCAGATGCTGGTGCGCTGCCCGGCGGTGTGCGCGGCGGCGGGCGGCGCGCGCGGGCCGCCCAGCGCGCTGCGGCAGTTCTGCAGCGACGCCGCGCTCAGCGTGGAGCTGCGCCACGCCGCCATCGCCGCCGACGTGCTGACGCGCATCGTCGTGCACTGGTGGGCGCTGGTCATTTCATCTTTGCCTGTTTCTATCGCTAGTTACAAATATAGTTCAGAAATAACATAAAATAACCCATTTTAACCGGTGTACTAAATTTTTAAGTCAATGTATTAACACTTGGTTATATAATTTTTAAAAAATATTGTTTTGCGAATGGATGGTAGAATGTCTAATTGACATTTAAATTTTTATTTAGATACTGGTATCTGTCATCTTTATCATATTTTACCCTATACACAGAGTCTGATATATAAATACAAGATAATGACAGCAGAGCTTGTGAATTGTCTATGGATTTTCCATAGACAATATTTCGATGGCAGTAAAGTAGATACGGACATTTGCATTTTTGGGAAAGTGCTTTTTTTACAAAAATAAGATATATAATGTTTTTAAATATTATATATCATATTAAAAATAAGATATATAATAATTTTAAATATTGTAAATGCAGATTTTCGTATCTACTTTGCTGTCATCTATTTATATCCATAACAAACACGAATCCTCTCTTAAATATAATGGTCCTCTCTTAAATATAATATACTGGTCATTAATCACATAACTATTATGTTAGTTATGAAGAATGTCTTCCGGTGGAAGGAGCTGATCTGATGTTGGCGCTCGAATCTCTGGTCATTGCCACCGGCCTACCCAACGGACACAACAACATACACCCACTGCGCATGGCTCTACGGTGTCTGGTCAGTTCTTTCATGTTTCAAAATTGAAATACAAACTTTTATGATACAAGGTTATCTCGTAAACAAGTTGACATAATTTGTACAAAAACTACGAAGTTTTTTGGCAGTTCTTAGAAGATTCATAACATATTATATATATAATATAATAATAAAGCGTTTGTAGGTTAAACTTAGTACAGCGGAACCAGCGCTGTACGCGCAGCGGACTGCAGCGGTGGTGGGCGCCCAACTCTGCGCTGGAGGTAAGCGGCAGACTGCACTGCTGGAAGCGCTGGCGGCGCTGGGCGCGCTCGGGGCGCCCGCACTGCCGCATCTCCTGCCGGCCTTGGAACAAGCCAAGTAACTAACGAAATAAAACTCCATATATGTATTTTGAAATGAAACTGGAAAGAGACCATTCGATGGTCATTTTTCATTTGAACTGTGATAGCCACCCATATAATTTACTACACCCACCAACGAATCACCCTATCCTAGGCTATCGCAGGGGTGCTATAACAGCTAAGGGCTGACTAAATTCTTGTGTTAAGTGCATGTCTCAATAACACCAGTACTCACCGTCTGAACCGACCAAATAGCTGATAAGAAAACTCGCAGCTAAAGCATTCTTAAATTTAGAAACGACTATAAAAATTGGCTAAAGTAGTATCGTAATATTAATTATTTTTGTTGTAACAAATTTATTTTTGTTGTAAACGCTCAGAGAAGATTGCAAAGACCCCGCATACGATGGCACGACCCTCGTGCTGATCTGCACCGTGCTGCTCCAGGAGCGCGCCGGAGCGGCCCTCACGCACAGGATCAACAAGTCCTGGGAACTGAAAATAAAGGATGCCATCCAGGGAGCTGACGGATGGACGAGATACAGGGTCGCCAGGGCGTGTTTAAGGTCAGATATTAGCTGATATGACCGAAAAGGCTGAATAGAGGTCACCGCCGCCCATGCCTATATAACATTTTTGCCTTTATATATTTTCTTTTGATATAAAACTGTGTAACTTTAAACTAACAAACGATATAAACGCATTATATCTTCAAATATTCCTATAGATATGGGCATCAGAACTTGGCTGCTGATATTCTAAAGCGACTCTCAAAAGAAGCCCCGAGCGAGTCCGCCCAGCGCTGGCTCACTGCACTGTACAGAGCTGCTAATGCAGATGCCAGGCTGTTGGAAGAAGGTAGGCACTAACCCTTTCGTCTGTGTCCATTTTATAGGCCTAAAACCTTAAAGAAGATAAAATGCCGTTTGAGGTACGCCGGCGACCTTGAATAACCTTCATCAGTGCTAATTGCCTGGTACCAAGGTAACCAACCTCAAAAATAAGATGATCACGTGATGACTATGAAATTATAGAACATTATCATAAGCCACAGCATGAAACGCATTGCTGTAATCAACGAAGACTATAATATTAGGTCAGACGACTGTAAACTAAAAATTCTCAACTATTCACTGATCAGCGTATATTGACATATGGCGTCGATTGACGCGCCAAATCTAAAAATATATAATTTTTATGCATATTTATGGCACTTATCGATCGATTAAGAATTTATTTTTTTACTGGTTCGTTTGCATTATAAAATTTTTTTGAGACACCTCAAAAATGCGTGTAATATCCTAATCTATCCAATATTTAGGCGTTAGTGTCGTTGGCAACATAAACAATTTGTGAAGCAAAACTTTGAGTAAGTTACCTGGAAAGGCCCAACACATTCAACGAACATTTAGGAACTAATATATTCAACTTGAAAAATAGTGAAGTTTTATAAAAACAATAATTAGAAAATTATAATGAGAGCCTCCAACGATGAAGCGAATCAATGAGTGAATTTAACCAGATGATGAATTACGCAGGCATCTCCGGGCTCGAGGAGGCGAGCGCGGGCTGGGAGCGCTTCGGCGACGGCGGCGCGGCGGGCGGCGGCGGCTGCTCGGGCTGCGCGGGCTGCGGCGCGTGCACGGCGCTGGCGCCCGCGTGGGCCGCGGCGCGCGCGCGCTCGCTGGCCGCGCTGGCCCGCGCCGCCGCCGCCGCGCGCGCGCTGTGCACGCAGCCGCCGCCCGCCATCGCGCTGGCGCACGCGCAGGCGGCGCGCGACCCGGCCGCCAAGGCGGGCGCGGCGGCCGGCGCGCTGCGGGCCGCGGCGCGCGCGCTGGCGGCGCAGGCGCAGCGCTACGCCGCGCTCGCGCGCACCGCCTTCCACGCGCACGACTGCACGCTGCGCCACCTGCACATGTATCCTTGTGACTGCGTTACTTTGTATAAAATTTGAACGTTTTTCCGAGACGGTACTTAAGTTTTATGATATTTGCCACGTGGGTGAATTTTTTGATATTTGTTTTTTATATTTGTCTATAATTAAGGATTTGACTCAACTTAATATTAACGTAGATACCTGTTATATGAATATTTCTGTCATAAATTAAGCGCGATAAAAGTACCTTACAAGAAACTCAGCTCTCAGCACACGTACGCGCAAATGGCGCAATTCCTAGACCGGATAACGTCCAGCCAGCAGGAGCGACCGGAATCGGTTACAAAGGAAATAAAAGCTACAAGCTTAGAGGAGACAATTATGTTGGCGCCCTCAGTCGCCCTCGCCAAGATCTCCTCCAAGCTGTTCGACAACCCCACCACGAGCCCTGGCATCACTCATCGGGTAAGTTAAGCTTGACCAAAATTATAATTACGACATACATTGTCTTACATCCACGGAGTGTTTTTATGCTTAATTTGTGTTTATAATTCGTCTCGTGCTCAGTGTTGAAACCTACGTGGGGAAAACTCCATGCGTTGTGTGATAGTTCGCCACCTCCTTAACCACTAACCCGAGGGAACAGCGTGGTGTATTTCACCAACTTTAAATATTTTCTTTCAGATGTAACTAAATACCGTCCTGTCATACCCTGGTGGCAGACAGATTTGTTATGATAGAATTGTCAGTTACAATCGACGAAGTATTTAAGTTATACAAAAATTTAAATCAGTCAAAGTCAAAAATCTTTATTCACTACAAAAGCGTTACACTTGCTTATTGATTGTCATAATTCTACCACCGGTTCAGAAATAAACACCTCAGACCTGAGAAGATCCAGCGAAAGAAACTCAGCGGGTTTTTTTATATATCTTACTTTACAAGAAATACAATACATATACAACACTAGCCAAATTATATATACCTTTTTTTTATTTGAGATTACCTGGAGGCGATCGTTACATTCCCAGGATGTGCAATCATTTAAAAAGCCAATCACATAATAAGTCATCGGATGTGTAATATCCTTTAGCACACAAGCGTTCCTTAACAATTCTTTTAAATTTTACAATTAAATATTTTTGAACGTTTTCTGGGATGTTATTGTAAAAGCGTATACATTGTCCCGTAAAAGACTTACTAACCCTGTGTAATCTAGTAATAATGGTTGTAAGTTTATATTTCTTCCTGGTGTTAACAGTATGTGCGTCACAATTTCTAGGAAAATCTTTTATGGTTTTGCGTATAACATTATCATATATACATTGAGAAGCGACAGTCATTATTTTAATTTCCTTAAATTTACATCTAAGTGAATCTTTTGGGCCCAGGTATAAATTGCACGAATAGCCCTCTTCTGCAGCAAAAAAAATGCATTACCCCAGAGTAGAATGCCATAAGACATTATACTGTGGATATAACTAAAATACACTAGGCGAGCCGTATCTACATCAGTCAACATTCTAATTTTTTTTACTGCGAAAGCTGCAGAGCTGAGTATATTTGCCAATTTATTAATGCAAGGGCTCCATTGAAGCTTAGAATCTATGGCGATACTAAGAAATTCTGTTGCTTCTACAGCATCTAACGTTGGGACGTGAATTTTTTTTAAAACGAATGTAGTTTTAAATGGGGAAATGATTGTAGTGAATTTAATACATTTTGTTTTTTTACTGTTTAACAGACAATTATCAGCACTAAACCAATGTACTATTTCAGAGAGAGCACTGTTCACCTCGTCATATATTATTAAACGTCCTTTTATTTTAAAAATCAAGGAAGTATGATGATAGCAAACAATACTATCTCATATTTGTTATTTAGTAAATGTGGCAACTCATTTATATAAATGAGGAAGAAAAATGGATAATAGATCCTGGAGGGACCCTCCACATCAATTGGAGCCCCGGGAGATTTCTTTCCATTTATGTCAACCCTCTGAATCTGATTGCTCAAATACAAAATCAGGAGGCTGAATGCTGTGTCTTTAATCCCATAGTGACGTAGCTTCCTGATCAACGTTTCATGTTGCACACAATTAAAAGCCTTAGATAAGTTACAAAATATCCCTATGGCTTACTGTGACTCGTCCTAGGCTCTATAAATATTTTTAACGAGCTCGACACCGGCATCGGTTGTCAAGCGACCCCTTGTAATGCCAAATTATTTACTGTGCAGCAACCTGATGTATCAAAATGTACTAACTTTTGATTATGCATTAATATTCAAAAATCTTGCTAAGCGTTGGTAGTACAGAGATGGGTCTATAATTGTTAGGGTCTGAAGTACTACCAGATTTGAAAATTGGAATTAACTTACTATGTTTCATTAGGTCAGGCAACACGCCATTAAGAATGCAATTATTAAATATAATAACAAGATAAGGTGCAATTACATCAATAACCGACTTGACTACCTTAACAGAGATATCCCACAGATCGGCCGTTTTCTTAACATCCAATGAGTTGAAAGTTCTTATTATATCTTACAGTATTAAATTTAAAGCAAATATTACATTTGGTAACATTGTTTTTTAAGTAACGATTCAGCGTCGGTAGGAGAAGAATTGAGTGATTTGGTAGTCGAAATTAGAATGTCAGTAAAAAAACTTTCAAAAAGAGTAGCAACATCCCGGTCAGAATTAATTGGCTTATTGTCAATGGATAGTTTGAAATCAGAGATGTTATTTTTAACTCTTCCAGTTTCGCAATTAATAATTTTCCACGACATTTTTATTTTATTTGGTGCGTCTACGATTTTTTTAATGTGCAACGACTTGGCCAATGAGCACACTCGTTTAAATAATTTAGCGTAAGCATTAACATGGTTAATGAAAGAAAGGGACTGGTTGTAAGTTCTTTCATTGTAAATTTCATACAACCTTTGCCTACTCCTTGATTGTCTATGAAGTAAATATGGCATTGAATTCTTTTTTAATTAATTTGAAAAAATTGATACAAAACACATACGAATTTTCATGTAATGGTTTGCCATAATATTACTTCTGAACTTCTCCATTCGATTCATATTGATTGGTATAAACATTTGTTTTAATTCTTTATTATTATTATTTTTTAATTAATTGAGGCCAACTGTCCACAATGGTCGGAACTTAACATATTTATAATATGTTTATGATGTGGTACACAATTAGTTAATATATTATCAATACATGTAGCAGTAGATTTAGTGGTTCTAGTTGGCTCTATGAACAATTTAACAAGGTTATATGAATTTAATAGAGATCTGAATCTAATCATGATGTTGAAATCACCCCAAACAAAGATATATTTATTAGAGCCACATAATTTCAACAATACATTTTCCATTACTTTCTCAAACAATTTATATAACCCAATTTCCTGTGGCAATTGTTTTATGTAAGGAAATGTAAACATTATAATTTAAGAAACATTTAAATCTAAAAATTGTGAATTATATTCCCAATGAATATAATTATATTATTAGGACAGGAGTACTATTTAAAATACTATTCATTTTGTGAGAATATGATGCGCCCGGCATGCAATAATTTGTATCTAATTATCTTTTACATAAGTTGTGGAGATACACACCCATATTTTTTCCCATTTCATCACTATATACTTTAGTGAAATTTGTGGAAGAAATATTATGTGTTTTGAGAGATATGTGGCTGTCATCAGCTGCAGCAGGTTGAGATGGGGACTTGATATTAATATTCAGTCCCGAACGAACCTGAGGAAGACTGACAATCACAAACACAATTTTTTGTGAGTGTGTCAAAGCGCTCTGAGTTGTATTAGATTTACATATTCCACGCGATTTGCTAATGGCTCTGCTATATTATGCTCTACAAACAGTTCTTGATTGTTTTACCTATATTTATAATACAACACTATTCCACTTAACTAGTTATAATCCACAGTGAATATCATAGATTATACAAGATCTCGACCAATGACATCGCGTCAATTCGGTGTCAAAGTTGCTTATTTGTCTGCACTCAATGTGTGTCTGGCAGCACGCGGAGGCGATCCTGGCGGCGGTGCGCGCGCTGGCGACGGGCGCGTGCTGGCCGCGCGACGTGTGCGGCGGCGGCGGCGCGGGCGGCGCGCTGTGCCGCGTGTCGCTGTCGCCCGCGCACCGCCCGCCGCCCGCCGAGCACGCCGCCGCGCTGCCGCTGGCGCACCGCCTGGCGCTCAAGCTGGAGGGCGTCGTGCTGCCCGCGCCCACCGGGTACCGCGCTCGACACGCCCTCCAAGGGGGCGGCGCTTTAGCAATAATAACATGAAAGAATCCAAAATTAAAAATTAGAGAATCGCTCTACTATTTTTGACAATATTTTTAAAACATCTCTCCGATGGTAAGTAGCCATCGCCAAGGATATATGCATTGACAATGACACCACTTTTAAAGCCATCAATGTGCCGCCGCTGACCATGGAATCTAGGATGTTATGTCCCTTGTGCCTGTTATTAGACTGACCTATTCAGCCTTTAATCTAGAACACAGCAATACAGAGTATCTGTCCAGTGAAAAGCCCTCCCACTAAGGAAATCCAACTGACTTGTTGTAATATTTGACAGGAGAAGAAAGCCGAAACGTCAAGTGAAGGGAGTGCAGATAACCGTTACGGCGACCCCCCACCCGCGCACCAACGAAAAGGTATTATTGAATTTTTATAAATATATATGTTTTTTCAATCTTATCTTATAAGATAAATTATGCATTATTATTTGCTTTTGACTACGTTTTTATATATACATATATAGACAATATTATAAGATAATTATTTATGGTTTTTAGTTTTGCTGATTTATAAAACATGATAATACCTTATATGAATTAAAATAATCAATAATAGCAGCGGTCCTTCCAGACGGTGGAGCTGACGAACATCCCGCCGGTCCTGACCGCGGTGCAGACCGTGACGCCGGTGCGCGACTTCTTCTCGGCGCAGCAGCTGGTCAGTGTGAACGCGCCCGGCCTGTACACGGTGGCCGTGGAGGCCGCCTTTGTCGACGAACGAGGCGAGCTGTGGCACACGGGGCCTAGGACGGCCATTGTTATCAAGGTACCAGACTAATTCATATCTTTTAAATTTTACATACTTCAAATTTTGTTTTAAATAATCGGTCCCAAAACCATCAAATAATGTGGCTATTATTATAATTGAATATTTAATTAAAATCAAACCATGATGTATTAGAGAAAATAATAACAAACTCTTCTTAACTTACCCCGAATTGCTATTCAAAGTCAGATTTACAGATTTGACTTTAATCTGAATTGTCATTGGTCGATCGCGGCTTATGACGCAATAGACGACCAATGAGCGTTCGGTATTTTAATCGGATTTAAACTTTTGCACATAATTTCTGCTATTAATATTTGTTTCGATATATTATATTGACATTTAAAAAACAATGATTTTATAAACAGTAAAAAATTCCAGGCTCACGAAGATCCAACGACAAAAGGCAACGCACAAACGACTAGAGGACGGTTTTAATAAGGAATACTTTTTATGTAATCATTAATTTCGACATTAACGGCCATACTTATAAGCATCACTGAGTGGCTGTTTAGTTAAACACTATTTCGCTCGCTCTGTCATAATTGATTTGACCTACGAAAGAAGAAGACAGCATGATTGAATCAATTACCCGCTAAACGACGCTTATAAGTAACGTTTTACGTGTTTAAATGTAACCTTTGTTTCATTTATAAATATATTACTTGATTAAAAGCGTAAATGTAAATACTTGAAATATAATATAAGCAAACCCTATACAAAACTCATTAAAAACTATACAATGTGCATTAAATTAAAATATATGAATTAATTCGTCGTGATCAAATTAGAGTTTGACACACGAAAGTTAAACCTGAGATTTAATTGAAACATTTGACATGGCAACATTCTATAAATATCACTATAACACCCGACATAAAAAGTATGAACTATTGTATACAGTTTTAATTGATTTTATCACTAAAAAATGAAAAAAACCTTTAAAAAGAGATGTGCGAAAGTTACTATACGCTATGATGAATATGCCTCACTAGAAATTGAATTTTTATATTCCGATTTTGACTTATAAAATAAATTAATATTTAAATAATTAACTTCTTATTTTTACTATTTACATAAACATTAAGTTTAATGTCTATTAACATGTTGTTACTGCTGTTGCATCTTATTAATCTTAGCTCTTAATCATAAGTTAATATTTTAGAGTTATATAAATGAAAAGCATTCTATATAAAACTAGTAATAGAATTTTACTTTAAAAAATCAAACCTTAATATTTGTATTATTTTTTGTAAAATATCAAGACAATTTATTCGTACTAAGTGATGCCGCATGTAGTTTTTTTTAATTTGCCGCGTTTTTTTAGGCTCAACTTTCATGTGCCAGACTGTAAAACATTAGACGTTGACGAGATATCATTTGAACCTATTGTTTATGGTTCGCTATAGAAAAATCACAGACGAAGCACAACATGACAAGTTATTTATGTACTCTGTGCGACATCTGTCATTAACAGATGGATGTCATGGACGTTATATAAGACGTCAATTAATCTCGTAAGCCGGGTCAACATTTTTATTACCATTAATGTTTTTTCAATGATTACTGTGTAATTATAAAACGAAATCTAAAAAAAAAATTTGAGGATGGGAAATGTAGTGTATAAGAGTGAAACGTGGAAAAGTCAACGATAATTGCATTATTTGCATTTTATGCCGTCAGAAGCGAATTTATTTTATTCTGGAATCTTTGGGATACTTTTGAGGATTGATGATTATTGATTGACTTTATAGTGACTTGATTGCGACCAAGATAGGTCTACAAATTACAATCATAGTCTTCGTTATACATAATTTAAAAACTATAACGTCACCCATGACTTGAACAAATTGCTCAATTAGCATATTATATCAAAATATTTCTTAAAAGATCCCTACATTATATGTTGATCTGAATAATATAATATTTAAAGTTTGATTTTGATCGTTTTTATAACAATGCGCGCCTACATATTATTTTCAGCCTTGATGTTATATTTTCAAACTGAAAGTGTAATGATTTGTGATGTATGTGACTGCGAGCAAACGAGTGAACCACCAACAGTTGGTGTAGTAGTAAACTGCTCCTTCCATGAAAGAGTGCTTGAACTGGACCCTATTTTACCAGATGCATCAATAACATTGGATTTGTCCAGAAGCAACTTAACAAGCGTTCAACAAACGAAAACTTTCCAATCAAAAACACTTGTGGAACTATTATTAAATAGAAACTTCTTAAAAGAAATAAATTTAGAATCATTTCAGCTCCCGGAACTGAAAAAATTAGATATAAGTGAAAATGAAATTCAACAATTGAATCCTAATTCATTTAAAGGTTTTACAAAATTAGAATATTTAAATCTCGCCAATAACAAGTTTACTGCTATGAGTCAACTGAATTTCAACTCTTTGGTTAATTTAAAAGAGATCATTTTGGATAATAATAATCTTGGAGATGATTTAGAAACAAGATCACTATTTGATGCACAAGGCTATGGCTTACCATTAAATATACAGAGTATATCCATCAGCGGCGTCAACTTAAATAATTTAAATTTGGAATATTTCAAACCAGTTGACAAAACACTAAGGAAGTTAATTATATCTAATAACAATCTTAATATCATTGTGAGTCTACCTCAGAGTTTGGAATATTTGGATTATTCCAACAATCCCATTAAAAAAATAACACCAGGTGATATTCCTTTGTTAGAGCCATTGGTATATTTAAAAGAGCTAAAGCTGAACAATCTAGACATAGAAGAGGTACCCAAAAATGTTTTTTCAACATTAAGGCTCACCAATTTGGAACTGAAAAAAAACAAAAAATTAAAAGAATTCAGTAATTTCTCATTTGGCAGACAGCTATTGAGCGACACATATGATTTCTATTTAGAAAACCTAACACTGAAAGGTTCAAATCTCTCCACACTGGATGAAGCTTTATCAGTTTTATTTGTAAAGGTGAAAAGATTGGACCTACAGCAAAATCCATGGGTATGTGACTGCCGTCTTGCCTGGTTACGGAAATTACCAATTGCTCCTGACCTAATTGAAGATTTAAGGTGAGGAATTTGTTCATTTTCAACTTTCTCTTGTATATAATAAAAAAATATCTAAACATCTTTTTTGTTATGTACCATTACATAAATAAGTAGAAAATGTTCTTTCAAGTATTAAATTTGGATATGTTATTTATAAAGTTTGCTTATATATTACCTAGCTGAGATGGCCCATTGGTAAGAACGCATGAATCTTACCCGATAATCGTGGATTCAAACCCGGGCAAGCACCACTAAATTTTCATGTGCTTAATTTGTGATTATAATTCATCTTGTGCTTGACAACATTGTAAGGACCTTTTTGTGTCTAATTTCACTGAAATTCTGCCACATTTGTATTCCACCTAACCACATTGGAGCAGCGTGATGAAATAAGCTCCAAAACCTTCTTCTCAATAAGGGAGAGAAGGTCTTAGCCCAGCAGTGAGATATTCACAAGCTTTAACTTATATTTCCTTTTGAGTGTTTAGGAAAATAAAATTGTTTTTATAAATAATCACAATTTATTTACAATATAGATAATGTCTTTGTTATGTTTCCAGTTGATAACGCAACAAAGACTTAAGAAAAGCATTTGCATTTAATTATTTTCTTTACATATATCTAATATGTGCTTGATTATTTTTTCAGGTGCTCGTCACCACAACATCTGATTGGTAAAAGAATTTTTGATTTGAATGAAGAAGACTTCGCTTGTCTCACATCATCGTGGGACGAATCTCAGTTTGAAATAACGATTGGTCACTGGTTGTACTTGTTAATTGCATTTGTGACAATTATGTACCTCTCTTTACATAATACAGCGCCTAAGGACAATTTGCGTCAGAAATAAAAGTTGTTTTTTCAGTTAACGTGCTTTATTTATTTAGGATTACAAACATGACATGACAGTAATAATTACATATTAATAGGTCTAAGGGTAAAAGTTCTCAATTCTCATACTTTAGGTAACCACAACATGCAAAAAAGATATTAGGTATCTAAAATAATAAGAAAAGAAAAATTTAAATAACTCCTTCTTTACAAATTCCTGATTTCATTGAAGATTTATAAGTAAATATATTATAGGTATGTTATAGTATCAACAAATGTGCATTTTTACAGCAAAATATTGAAGTAAAGCTATCTCTCACTCACTAAAAATACACGGTCAACCTACGTAAATGTTTACTTCTACTGTTAATCATATCAGTGAATTGAATAATTCGGCGTTTAGATTATTGAGGAATCTACTCCGAGAAATTAAAAAATATACAGTTGCGCTAATGCATATTTTTTTAATATTATGTATATTTTTTTAGTATTATATATATTTTTAATATTATATATATTTTTTAATATTATATATTTTTTTTTAATATTATATATATTTCTTTTATTTTATATATATTTTTTATACATTTGTTCATTGTTTCCCTCTTATTTTTATTTTTATAGTATGCAGTTGCATACTACATGCTATGACTTGGACAAACTGGTTCATGCAAAAACGCTATCTTTTCTCAGTAACGACCCTTTATTCAATACGAAAATTAAGATGCAGGATCTTAAAGTAAAATCATGTTTTTTTTTATATTTGCCGGGAGGGCAAATGACTCTACTCCACCTGATGTTAAGTGCTAGTAGAGTCCAAACGCGACGACGGCCAGTACAGACGGGAAGAAGATTCTGCACTAGCCGCCCTCGCCTTGCCGGCCCGCAAGATGCCTCTTTACGCCTCGTTTGAAGGAACCCAAGTCGTAAGAGGAGGGGAACACGTGCTGGTAAGGAATTCCATTTTTTGGAAGTGCGACGAAGAAAGGGGTTGCCAAATTTCTTTGTTCGCGATGGAATTGATGTCACAGTTAGTCGGTGACATCGAGAGCCAGCACGCGTAGACTTGTGAAGGAAGGGGAAAGCAGGAATTAGGGAGAATAATTCCTCGGAACACTCACCGTGATACAGTTGATAGAAAGCACTCAGCGCTGCTATCTCTCGACGCAATTGTAAAGGCTCGAGGGTGTTAGTGACATTTACGTCGCCAATAATGCGGACCGCACGTCGCTGCAACCGATCCAAGGCGTCAAGTAGGTACTTAGCGGAGCCATCCCAAAGGTACGAGCAATATTCAACGCAGGACCGTACCTGTGTTTTGTACAGCAGGCACAGTTTTTGTGGCGTGAAAAAACGCCGCACCTTGTTCAGAACTCCGAGTTTCCGTGAAGCTGTTTTTATGACAGCCTCGATGTAATCCCTTGGACTAAGGTCGCAGCGAACGTCCATCCCCAGCATGGCGATTTTGCTTTGTATCACCAGCGGAGTGCCACAGAGAGAGGGAAGAGGGGAAAATGGTGACTTTTTCGCTGTGAGAGCGCTTACCTGTGTTTTCTTGACATTAAACTCAACAAGATTATCAAAGCCCCATTTAGCGATGAGCTCTAACGTCTTATTGAGTTCAATGACAAGATCCTCCCGCCTCTTCTCAATTTCCGCTCGCCCAGCCACTGCGCGTCCGTAGTATCCATCATGCACTGTACTATCGTCTGCACAGCAATTAATGCTCCCAAGAGAGAGCATATCATGCAGCTCCGCACACACATCACGCTGCCTGATTTTGATGTCAGGCATTGTGTGGCCACAAGGAGGCATTACTGGTGGCAACGCACTTCAATCATCGATGACGGAGTTATCGGCAAAGAGTTTAGCCAGGAGATCATGCGGACTGTGAGCTAGCGATCCGTCCGGACTTCTGAGCGGTGGCAGCGAAGGTTGGCAGAAATTGTTTTGCACTGACTTGGTCAGACGCCAGAAGCTACGGGAGCCCCTAGGATGTGAAATAAGGTCTTAACTGAAAAAAGGACTTGGAGTTTTTATTGTAGTTTGCTTTCAGTGAGTCAATGTTAGACGCCCCGCTAATGCAGCCATAGATCCACTCGCGATATGCCGCCTGCTTATATGATACAGCGTCGGCACATTCGCGAGTGAACCAACGGTTACACGCACCCCTACTGACGAGATCTGAGCTAGGAATGTAGTATTCCATTCCCAACATGATCTCGCCAGCAACAGCAGCGGCTACAGCTGTCGGGTCATTCCCATTGAAGCAACGTTCCTTCCCAGGCACGACGCATAGTAATCGCGCATACCGTCCCAATCTGCCGACTTGTAGTGCCAAACGCGACGTTTGCATACCGCTGGTGGCGGCAGCTTGGCCTGTGGCACTTTGGTAGATATGAGGCTGTGATCCGAAGAACCAAGTGGAGCTTGAACCACAACCTGATATTCCACCGGGTGAGAAGTCAGCAGAAGGTCCAGTAGAAAAGGCGCTTGCCCATCAATGTCTGGGATCCTGGTGGGCTGATCAACCAGTTGGGTCAAGTCATGTGTGAGAGCAAACGCATGAGAAGTCGTTCCAGCATGGTCAGTTTTGAGGGATTTCAACCATGATTTATGGTGAGCATAAAAATCCCCCAAAAACACCAATTCCGTGTTAGGAAATTGCTCTTGCGCAGCATCTGCCACCCGACTAAGATGGTCAAATAATCGGCTTGTCTCCAAGTCACCATTGTGGGATCTGTAGAGGCACACGTAGACCCGACTCTGACGAACCAGATCCACACGTACCACCAACATGGAGAAGGAGGGGTGGGGGTGACAAGCAGCGCAGTCGGTGACAGCAAACATCCGTCCTGACGAACAAGCATACTCCGGCTTTCGCTTTGAAGGATTCTTCAAGCATGTAGCCGGGTTAATTAAGGTAGCTGGTATCGGCAGGACGGAGTATTTGTGTCTCCGTGAGAAACAACATTGCTGGCCGTGCTGTCTCGAGATGGTGGTGGACAGCGTTGAGGTTAGCGTGGAGTCCACGGATGTTAGTGAACTCGACCTCAAACAGCGTGGGTATGGTGGGGGTGTGCACCGCTGTACGACCGTTATTCCTGCTTTGATGCGCTACCATATGGGAAAAAAGAATGGAAAAGAGACGTGAAGCGAGCGACGTATTGTCACAATAGGGATGGGCAAAGTGTGGAGGCGTGTTTCCCCAAGTGGTTGCCAAAAGGGAAACTACACTGACCCGCCGGACGGAAGGGCCCCTGAACCCCCCCGGAAGTGGCCGCCGGGACCCCACCTTTCGGTCACCAACCGGCACGACGGTCCACCCCGAGATTATGCGTGGCCTTGTGGGGCAGCCTCGCGTGCTGGTTAGGCACGCTCGGGCCCCTGTACTATACCACGGGCGGCCAGTTGAATAGCCGTTTCTTCGGGTCTCCCTGTCCGGCAGGGCAATACAGTTTCCCCCGGCATTGGTTCAGCAGCCGTCTCCACTGGACCAACACCCATCGTGGCAATGCTCGCTCGGGCACTGGCTGTACGCTGGCTGACCTCGAAACGCGGCTGCAGCCACTTCACGAGATTTTCACCATGCGTTCGGTGGTAACAAGCCAGGCGGATGTTTATCATCCTACCACCAGATGAGCAGATGATCGCTCAGATATCCCTTAGTCGCCTCTTACGACACCCATGGGAAAGGGGCAGTGAAATATATTCTTTCTCCGTCACTGCACGGACCTACAATTGTCATCACCAAATGGGGCTCTGATAATCTTGTTGAGTTTAATGCCAAGAAAACACAGGTATGCGCTCTTACAGCGAAAAAGTCACCATTTTCCCCTCTTTCCTCCCTCTGTGGGACTCCGCTGGTGATACAAAGCAAAATCGCCATGCTGGGGATTGACGTTCGCTGCGACCTTAGTCCAAGGGATTACATCGATGAGGCTGTTATAAAAACAGCTTCGCGGAAACTCGGAGTTCTGAACAAGGTGCGGTGTTTTTTCACGCCACAACAACTGTGCCTGTTGTACAAAACGCAGGTACGGTCTTGCGTGGAATATTGCTCGCACGTAAAGATCACAAACACCCTCGAGCCTTTACAATTGCGTCGAGAGATAGCAGCGCTGAGCGCTTTCTATCGACTGTATCACGGAGAGTGCTCTGAAGAATTATTCTCTCTAATTCCTGCTTCCCCATTCCTCCATAAGTCTACGCGAGCTGGCTCTCGAAGTCACCACCTAACTGTGACATCAATTCCATCGCGCACAAAGAAATTTGGCAATTCGTTTCTTTGTTGCACTTCCAAAAAATGAAATTCCTTACCAGCTCACGTGTTCCCCTCCTCTTACAACCCGGGATCCTTCAAACGAGATGTGAAGAGGCATCTTGCGGTCCAGCAAGGCGAAGGCGGCTAGTGCAGAACATTCTTCCCGACTGTACTGGCCGTCGTCGCGTTTGGACTCTACTACCACTTACCATCAGGTGGAGTAGAGTTATTTGTCCTCCCGGCAAATATAAAAAAAGCTGATGAGATACAATCTCGAAAAAAATATTGTAGCCAACAAAGATTTTTCACTAAACTTATGGGTTAACAACTGCACCAGGTTTTTGTTATTATTAAAAATGATGTGTAAGGCATCGTTTAATTATATATTAATAGATGAATAATCATTACAAATCAGACAACTGATATTGATAATTTTAATTGTTCTAGAATATATATAAATACTTTAATAAAATTTTTAAAATTATTCTAACGACACGCCATTGACAGTTGGTAGCTTCTAGCAGACTGCGGAGGCTCTGCCGCAGAGCAGAATAGCATGTAACCAACCATCTCATAAAGTGCTAACTGAAAGTTGTACTTTAAAGATGAATATTATTGTTGAAGGTTTTTTTGCGACAGGTTTACTAGAACTCTACGAATATAATCAATGTTACTTTCAATAAACTAAAAAAGTTTTACATATAAAAATACATTTTTTAACAAGACTTTTACAAGACGTCAGTTAAGCGATTTAAGTATAAGGGACCTTTGACATCCTTACATTCACATCAATCTTAGTGGATAATTAACAAGAGTTGGCAACATTGTTTTATACTTAAAATTAATAAATAATCAACATCAATAGGGCAATGGTTAAATGGCAATTGTTCAAATTTATATTCATTTGTGAATACTGAATATTATCATTTATCTACGAAGTTTCAAATCTCCTGTCTGTTGAGAGAGCTCGTCGAATTCGTAATGCAAATAAGGGTTGCAATGTAAGTACATTGTTAAATAAATAGGTACCGATTTATCTTGTACGAGTGACCTTAATGCCACGGGAACTACAGAATTATTAACTAATACTTAATTATCTAACGGATTAAAGATAAACAAATATATATATATATATATATTGCTAGATTTCACTCGCGGCTTCACCGCTTTGTGGGGGGGGGCGGTTAAGTGTTAGTATAAAAAAGCCGCCTTTGTCCTTACTTGCTTTATACTTAATTTCATTAAAATCGGTTCAGTGGTTTAGCCGTGAAAGCGTAAGACAGACAGAATTACTTTCGAATTTTAATAGGTTCTAGTATAGATGATGTATTTAAAGACAGGTAATAAAGTTGCCAACAATATATAGCACGTTCGGTTACATACATTTAAATGCACCCAGCAATGAACAGAAAAGGATTAAAGATTGACGATTGTATGTTTCTATTTCCAATAGTAATTTGCTATCGTGGCTTTGCAGGTACAAAATAGTGGCACGCCTGCTTTTCATTCTGTTTAACACACTTGCGGTATCAATCTTATCTTATAAGTACTTATGTTGTATTTGAGTACATACATTGTATTACAGTCCGATCCGGTTATTTTTTTCCTTGTCTTAGTTTCTCACTATTATAGTGACGGGACGGCTTCCCACACACCACGACACGATAATACATATAAACTGGGAACGCCGGAATCTGAAACTTTGAAAAAAATACAGTTTCCTTTACGCAGTTTACTGCCAAACGACCAGGTATTGATTAGACGGAATGCTACGTGTTTTCTAAAATCAAAATAACCGATTTTAGACGGAAAAAACTGGCTAATTATCCTGTAATGATAGTGATAAAATTGAAAACAACATAAACAAATATAAAATTGACATTTCACGATCATATACATTTTACGACTTAAACTGACTTGGTCGTAATAGTTGATTAGATTTAGTTCATATGCCAAAGATCAATGTTAACTCATCGTCATAAAATCTATATTTATAATATCGATCAGGTCTAGAACGTCTCGAATTAATCTTGTTCTACACGCCATTAAACAATATTCACACTGTGATAGTGACAGTTTTATAAAAATGCGCACCTACATATTATTTTGCGTAGCAATTATTTGTCTTCAAACTGAAAGTGCAACGATTTGTGACATATGTGTCTGTCAGCAAATAAGTGAACCGTCTACTTTTGGTGTAGTAGTAAACTGTTCCTTCCATGAAGGACTGCTCGAAGTTGAGCACGTTTTACCGGATGGAACTATAACATTGGATTTGTCCCGAAGCAACTTAACAAATATTCAACCTGCAAGTATATTACAATCGACAACACTTGCAGAATTATTGTTAAATAAAAATTTCTTAAAAGAAATAAATCTATATTCAAGCCGACTACCACAACTCAGAAGATTAGATTTAAGTGAGAATGAACTTGAACAATTGAATCCTAATTTGTTTAAAGGTTTTACGAACTTGGAATATTTAAATCTCGCCAATAACAAGTTTACTGCTATGAGTCAACTGAATTTCAACTCTTTGGTTAATTTAAGAGAGATAATTTTGGATAATAATAATCTTGGAGATGATTTAGAAAAAAGATCACTATTTGATGCACAAGGCTATGGCTTACCATTAAATATACAGAGTATATCTATCAGCGGCGTCAACTTAAATAATTTAAATTTGGAATATTTCAAACCAGTTGACAAAACACTAAGAAAGTTAATTATATCTAATAACAATCTTACTATATTCATTAATCTACCTCAGCGCTTGGAATATTTGGATTATTCCAATAATCCCATTAGAAATATATCATCAAATGATTTCTATTTGTTAGAGCCTTTGGTACATTTGAGAGAACTGAAGCTAAACAATCTAGACATAGAAGAGGTACCCAAAAATGTTTTTTCAACATTAATGCTCACCAATTTGGAACTGAAATATAACAAAAATTTGAAAGAATTCAGCAATTTAACATTTGGCAGACAGCTATTGAGCGACACATATGATTTCTATTTAGAAAATCTAACTCTGAAAGGCTCAAATCTCTCCACACTCGACAAGGGATTATCTGTTTTATTTGTAAAGGTGAAGAGATTGGACTTACAGCAGAACCCATGGGTATGTGACTGCCGACTGGCCTGGCTACGCAAAGTACCAATAGCTCCTGATTTAATTGATGATTTCAGGTGAGAAGCATCTTCATTAATAAATACGTACCTATCTTACAAATTATTCCTCTCTTACTAAATCATAAGCGTGTACGCAAACAACACTCATTATCCGATGGGACGATCCATCTTTACGTGCATTTAAGTGAAGGTAAAGCAAATGTAATATTGTTATTATAAATCTTTAGTCTCGGTTTAATCAATTACATACGATTTACATATTTATTGTCACTAAGTTGACTGACATAGACCTTACACTCACGTAGCCTTGCGGCGGAGCGCGGATCTTATGTAAGATATTGCTATAAGATCATAGACATATTACTATTTTTTAAAGATTTGATAAAATTCCTAATCGTAAACATTGTCAAGTAGTAGAATCTGAGAACTTCAGCATTAAAACTATGGAGTGTAAAGGTAAGAGAAAAGTAAGCATCTAGATTTTCTCCCGAAAAAATGTCTACCGAAACTTTCCACAAAGACTCACAGTCCCACAAGCACCCATATAGAAGGTATTAACTAAAATTACTGTGTGATTTATTAATTGGGATTTATAAATTTGATTAAGGAATAATTTATTAATACCGTCTTTTGATAGTGGTGGGAGCCTAGCTCTCTTTCTTTAATACCGTTTGACCGTATTTTTTTTATAATTGGTCTTTAGTCTTTGTATATACACCAATATATCATAAACATATTAATCATCACTTAGTTAACTGGCATAGACCTTGCTGACACGCAGCCTTGAGGCGGACTGTCAATCTTATGAAATATATAACGATGAGATCATAGACATTTTTACGTACTTTTTAAAGTTTTGACATATTTACCTCTCCAAATAAGCATAAAACTTGTGTTAGGAATGGTGACGACAATAGCCCAAGAGATCAGGATCAAAGCGATTTTTACATCACTAGCCAGCCCGAAAACCATTGCGTTATAAAAACTTTAAAAAACCTCTGCACTCCATGACTAAAAGCTAGACATTAGATGTAACTCACAATATATTAAAAAAACCAAGACGCCGAGTGCGCCCCTAACATCGGAATCCCCACTAAAAAACCAGCAATACTATGTCTTAACGAGGAGCGTCACGGGATCGCTTGTGTATGCTACCGTGATATAAAAAAACCTTAGGTAAACCACCTATTTACTCTTTTCAGGTGCAGATCACCACCCTATCTCTATAATAAAAGAATTTTTGACTTGGATGAAAAAGACTTTGTTTGTCTGAAGTCGTGGTGGAACGATTTACATGTCGGAATAACGATTGGTCTCGTGTTTTATACGTTACTCGTTTTCGTGACATTCACGTGGATTTATATATTTATATATAACCCAGCGGCTAAAGTGAATAGGCAGGAATATTCACAACTGTAATGAAATTGAATCGATCGTGTACATATTTATGTAAATTAAAGTGTATTGTTGTCAGAATAATTATACTGCGTCGACATTAAAATCATTATATTTATTTACTACCTGTGCCTGCGGTTCCACCCGCATATAACTTACGGAAATCACTAAGAGCAGACTCATAATATTTCAGTATATACAACATTTTTTTATTTATTTTTGTGGGATATTCGTATTTATTGGTTTTCACCGCAACCGGACCGGACCTACATACCATGATTATTTAAAATGACATAACTCTTTTATTTATAAGCCAATTGAAATAAAACAACTCTAAATTTTAAGTGAAGTTTGCCACAATACATTAGTGAAAATCGCACCCAAATCAATTAGGCCGTTCCTAAGATTAGCGCGCACAAACGGACAGACAAAATTCTAACCTAGTTTTACTCATATATCTCCCATGTACAGACAGTGATCAGTTACATTTTTATTATATGTATGTATGTATATGACGTAATCTATATACGTTGTTTCATTATTAACTAATTTCAGCGCGCGGCTTCTGCAGTGTTTGAGGGGGCGGCAAATGTTAGGTACCTTATGCCCTTTTTTGTACTCCCGACTACGTATATGTATGTATAAAAAAAGTATCGAATAAATAGTTAATATACGTGAAAGCGAAAAAAATAAACAAACACACTTTCTCCTTTATAATATTACTTAGGTTTATAAAGTGTATAAATTTTAACAAAATATATCCAAACCATCAAAAACTTACAAAATATTTGTTTTATTTCGAATGTAATGTAGGATTAAACAAAACATTTTTATTTGTAACAAAGTATTGAATTTTAAAATGGATGCCATTTTTTTCCATTTGATTAATTAAATTATTACTTCTTTTAACATATTATCAAACAAAGCTAATGATTTCATTTAATCGCTTCAACAATAGATTTTTACCTACTTTTAAAATGTAAACAGAGTGAAATGACCAACAATCAAACAGGTATCACTGATAACGACTATCTGACGTTACCGCTGATAACAATCGCACCACACATCTACCATAATGTAATTAGCACCAGACGAATCATCACATAAACAAAATGCGAACATTTTATATACTTTTCGCTCTTATTATAAATAGCTTTAAAGTTCAAAGTACAACGCTCTGTGACAGTGATTTTTGCGTGTGTCGACACAATAATAAAAGTGATCGGGACCTTGCTGGTGAAGTCGTCGATTGCTCTTACGATCCCTCTGTGCTAAACAGGGTCTTCGGACTACCGGAGACGGTGTTTTCATTGGATTTGTCTAGAAATAATTTGACTACTGTACGAACATCGAACTTACTAAAATCCAACACGTTAATCGAATTGTATCTCAATTGTAATCAAATACGTAAGATAGCAGAAAATGCATTGCAATTACCAAAACTGAAAAGGTTGGACTTGAGTGACAACCAGTTAGAAGTCTTACACGAAGACACGTTTAAATATATAAAAAAATTAGAATATATCAACTTGGCCAATAATAGATTAACTTCGTTCGAAAAAATATCTTTCCATCACTTAGGCAACTTGAGAGAAATTATTCTGAACAACAACGACCTTGGAGCCAGTCTCGAAGACAATAATTTGTTCGACCGTAGCGGATATGGGCTGACGCATAAAATACAATCACTATCGATAAGTGGAATAAATCTCAACGTCGTCCATGAAAATTTCTTTGTTGACGCGTTCGATTTAAAAAAATTAGTGATATCAAACAATAATTTAGTGGAGGTATTCGAGATACCGTTCACGTTGGAGTATTTAGATTTATCCGATAATCCAATCACACAAATATCTGGCGAGGATTTTGATGATTTATTAGCTTTGAAAGATTTAAAACTAAACAATCTTTCGATAAAAGAAATTCCAGATTTTGCATTTGCATCGTTACATGCTCTGAACAATTTGGAACTCGAGAGAAATAGAAACCTAACAGAATTCAGCGTCATGGCTTTTGGGCAAGAAATACTAGACGACGCTGATGATTTTGCGTTAGAAAAACTGTCATTGAAAGGGTCGAGATTAAAAACTTTGGATCAAAAGTTGGAGGTACCATTCGGAGAATTGATACGACTGGACTTGCAGGGAAACTATTGGAATTGTGATTGTAATCTTGTTTGGATAAAGAAATTACAAATACATAAGGAAGATTACGAACATCTAAGGTAGATTTCGATTTCATTATTTTCACAGATAATTTAATTTACAAAATGATTAAATATGAAATAATTATAGATGAAAATAGAAACATTAAACACAAATAAAAAAATACATTTTTCCTTTATTTCAGATGCTTTACGCCGAAACCGTTGTACAACAGCCGGATTTTCGACTTAAAAGAAAGATATTTTTCGTGTCCAGCAAATAGTCGCAACGTGGGCACGATTATAGCTGTCATCTCGTTCTGCGTGCTATTAACAAGCATCGCGCTGTGGATATTCCTGTTTCTGCCAAGATATCAATCTAGGTGTAATTTCGTAAATAATATAGCGCTCCCCACGGCAGGTTACACAGTGTTGCCAGTACACATGCATATAGAAGATCGACAATAATTATAAATTTTAGTATATTATATATTTTGGACCAAAGAAATACTTTTAAAATAAAGTAAAATTTTAGTGAATCATGTGCAGAGCTTGTGTTACAATATAATGATGGACTTCTCATCTTTTTTTACAAGTTTCATTCATTTGCCAGTGACCGTTTTTTTTTAAATTATTTATATAAGTAGTCGGACTGGCCAACGGGAGACCTGCTAGAGAATTGTCAACATTGGCGCTAAAAAAAATTAACCCAACCTGGAAACTAAGAAATTATATCCCCTTGTGCCTGTAATTACAACACAACAAAAATAGTTGTTTGTAGGTAGAAGTAGAAGTAATTGGAGTACCTACCAAACGGGCGGGCTTGCAAATCCTTGAAATAATATTGTTAAATTAAATTAATATTCTATAATAGCATAATTTAATCAAATATTAGTTGTCAAGTATTTTTTTTTAAATATTTAATTACATTACAAAACATTGATTATTTTCTTATGTTGAAATTCAAAAGGGCGTTATAGTAAACTTCAGCTAGGAATCAAAAATCAAAGTCGTTATTAAAATCACTTTATATATTTGTAAAATACAAAAGTGTACAAACTGTTTTAAAACTGTTACATATAAAAGTTGTGCTTTTTTATTTCCTAACAAACAATATTTCTTATATGTTATATAGTTGTTCTTCATAAATTACAGTCCTCACAGGAGTTATCATAAACCAGGTCGGTACCATATTGAACCCATTAAACCAAAATTTTCTATTATTCCCCAAGAATTTTTTTTACTATATTAACATTGATAATCTTTTTGTATCAGACTCGTTTTATTAAAACGTTACATATGGTTGTTCCCAAACTCGAAACTTAAACATTTTCTTTCAAAACTGATGACAATAATCGAAATTTGTTGTATGAAATTCCGATTATTGTCATTAGATGGCACTGTTTTCATTCCATACACTGCACACCTTACCTTTCATTCATTCTTTCGAATTTATTCTTCATAAAAAAACATTCCCCGACCAGACAGTTTATGAATACTCCCCTAACTCTCACTCAAAAGGTCCGAACAATATATTTTTTCTAATTTCAAACTGCTTTCTATTGCGTATGAGCATCGTAAACCATAATGACATCTTACATGTATCTTTTCTTAAACTAATTATGTTAATACTCGAAATCTATTTACTTACATTAAGCAGGCACAAGCGTTTTACAAAGGCTGCGGTTTGAGCAACATGACACTTCATCAGTCTATACACAGGTGAATGATATTACAGATAATACACACTTATCATTTTGTATTTTGTAAAAGAGTTGAATAAATCAGATATTTTTTTTAAAATTAATAATTTATGTTAAATCAATACTGATAATTATGGAATGCATTTTTTTAACCTTTGATGATAAAAACAGTTCCAAATTTGATCATAAATTTTTCTGATTAAATATCGTTTTATGTAAAAAAAAATTGGACTGTTTACCTTATATAATTCAATCTTTCATCACAATTTCCCTCAGAATAACTTTCCAAAGTAAATTGACACTTGATTTGATAATTGACTTCCAGTTTGCCTTCCGTTTTGGTGATTCGAAGTTTTCCAAAGCTGCTATCAGAGATGCACTTCGCACTAAATTATGATAGCAAAATTCTAGGCATCCTATAGGTCCACTTCTATCTCTGATGTAGTACCGTATAGTTAGCCAAGCATTTACATGTTTTCTAGAAATATTGTAAAAATGCACCAATACTCTTGTATATTTCTTAGAATATATATTTTTTCATTTACAAGGTCGCTATTATTTCGCGAGAATAGCTTTTTAAATGGCCGAAATAAAGGATATACACGATCAGATTCTGAGACACTTAAACCGCATCGCATCCTTTAACTGTCATATATATCCACCAACTTGCACTGGAGCAGCGTGGTGATATAATCACCAAAATCACTTCCAGAAAAATATTGTCTTTTATAGAAAAGTGTTTATACACTGGAAGATTAAGAAGTAAAGCAATATGATTAATTAAATATTTGAATCAAAAAATATGAATATCGACAATTGATTGAATAAGGATTTATGACCTTATTGACTTTATACATTGGGCATATTTTGTCAAATCAGGCGTCAAGTTACTGGCATTCTTTAATCGATTAACTTAGATTAATCAATTAATTTACATATCGTTCCAACACCTCCACTCCACCTTCAGGACAACCAATTATTACAATATTGTAAGTTTTCAATAGGATATGTTACAATTAGCTTAAATGTGAAGCAATCTTTGGTCAATTTAGCCAAGAGTACATCGAATACAATAGAAGCTTTAATTTATATTTGTTGTGGTGAGTTGGCAAATCCTTGGCAATTAACAATTGTACCATTTTTCATCGGAAAACTCAATACAAAAGTCTTCTAGTTTAGTGTAGGCTGTTTTTTAAGCCGTTATTGTTCTTCGTTCATAAACTACATAGTTAAATTTTAATCGCTTTCATTACATAAATAGTAACAAATACAATTTATGATACTCTATATGTCAATCTGTACATGTTCATACTTGCTATCCAGTTAAGGACGGATAGCGACATCTCGGGTCGATATACTCAACCAAACACAACGTCATAGCTTTTATCGGCCGCGTTTGGTTAATTTAACTATTGTACCTGTGCAGGTACAATAGTTTACCTTCCTTTGATCTCTGGATATCGGTTTAGACATTACATGCAATTTGAATTGAGAGCCTAACGCAACTTTCATTTTTCCACACCTCCGAAACTCATCATCTTTCAATCATCATCTTGGGTTATATGGGTTGGGTTATAATCATACATACATTTTTTTATTCTCTCTCTCATATAAACATTGGCACTGTAAGAAACTTTACCGATTCCTTACATCACTAATGACATTACTAACGGTGGAATGTAATGTCACAAAAAATTGGTGATGAGACATGAAGCTGAATGTAATAATCGAAAAACAATATCGTTCATTACATCTCCATCTCGTCATTTAGTCCATTACCATATTCTACCAATCCCCTTGATGTCATGTAGTTAAATTCTAAACTAAATGGCTTTTAGTTATGTCAACAGGGCACAGATTATGTCACCCACATAGAGAGGAAACGAAGGAGGTTCATTATTGCGATCAACGGCTATGTGGTTTATGAACGTTAATCTATTCCAACGACTGGTACTTGGTTACATATCATTTGATTTCTTAAACCAATGTGAAATTAATCATATGAAAAATTGATATAATTATCAACAGTATATACGTTGCGATAACCGTATAATTAATTGTACATAATTCTTGACTACGGATAAACATTTTTTTTTTAAGAACTATTCATATTACGTGATCCTCTGATCAAAGACTAATCCTTAAAAAGTATACAAAATACATTTGTACCTTTATTTAGGATATTTTCAACATTGCCTCGTGAATAAATATTTAAACTATGATATGGTCTTATAACTAAGATATATGTCTATACAATGATATATATATAATATAATTTATCTAGCTGCCAGTGCTTAAATACATAGCACTCAGAGTAAACCTCACTCACACTTAGGTTAGCCAGAACAAAAATAACCAATTTTTAACATTATGACTACAATGAAGAAATAAAATGTTCATCAATAATACTCATTCCATTCACGATCCAAATAAGAACCGTCAATGTTCAATTATCATCCTGAATGATTGATACTTTAAATCAAAACTGATATCCTTGTCTCGTTCAATCGAAGAACGAATGAATGAATGGAATAAAAATATGTAATAGGAAAATGGCGGCAAATTTAATTTAGCTTGTATTTATTGTTATGGTTGTTTTTGTTCTGATTTTTTCTGGAAAATGTTACATATATAATTTACGTATAACATGGTTCTGTTTGTGCACTAATACATATTAAATAATAATACTCAATTCAGCCGGACATAACGTTTGAGATTTTTAAATTATATAAAAATTTGTGACATTATTATGAAATTTTATAAACTAAAAATAGGTTTTCATCAGACTTATGACTGTATGATATAATAAAAAAAAAGTTAAGGTACATTATTTCCAGCTAAACCAAAATTAAAACAAAGTCTATTAGCTACTTACATTACGTTTTTATTAAAATTTGTGCATTACATTTCTTTACTTAACTAACTCTTACAGTAATTCCCTTAAAACGATAAATATGACACAAATGTACATAGTTGTAAACAGTAAAAATTTATTAAATGCATTTTAAGTCTTCTGTAAAACAAAATGGCGTCGAGATTATAAAGATGAGATTCGTTTAATTTCGTTATTGCACACAGATTATATTTAGGGACTTTAAAGATCACTGGATTCGAGTATTTTATATATTCAGTCTGTGGTTATAAATTCGAGATTCGAATTTTAAAATTTTTGTTCGTTATAGCTGGTCTTTTGCCTACAGCATCGACTACTTTTAATTGATTATTATTAATGGCAACTTAATTTACCCATATAAATGGAGCAAAATATTTGTTGAAATGTGTTGCCATTTCGAAATTATAAATATCCAAATAAAAAAAAGATTGATATTCTTTAACAGAATTTATGCTTAGAGTATGTTATGTTTACTACATTTTCCCTTATATTTAACCTACACATATGTTCTAAAGGTATCCTTGTGATAGTAATAGAAAAAAATCTAAAGTTTTTAGCAATAAAGCGCATTCTTTCGATATGAACACATGATCTATTTAAATAGGTAATAGTAATATAGTAAAGTTGTTTTTCGACGATACACTAGCAAAAATGTCTAAAATTTAAGTCTTTACTCTGGAAGGCTTACAGAACACATCGGCGCTGTTATAAAGCGTACATTTTAATTTCAAGCAAAGGACCTTCGATAAAAATGGAAACTAAATAAAATCTAACTGTCATACAAGTCTATGTCCATCCTGAACGGAGTACTCCTCTTGTCAAACCGAAGTCTCCGAGTTAAGCCGGAGAATGAATCTATTGCTCTTCGGATCCACAACCTCCTCGGCTAAACTGAACTTGGGCAGCTGTTTTATAGAACATATGAGGGATACATCACCTTGTCTCAGTTGGAATTCGATGTTGTCAGCCAAGGGTCTCGCGAGGAGCTCGTCCGATATTAGTGACCAGCGCTGGATCGGCCTAGCTTCCTGTTCCGCGGACAACACGGGACCCTCCACGAGGAATGGTTCCAGGAAGGCCCGGGGCGAGGCGTCCTGAGAGAGACATCGAGCTAGATGGGCCAGAACCTGAAAACAATTTATAGGAAGGTTTATAGAATTGCAGTAATACGGACACTGTATTTTAAGACGTGAATGTTTGTGACAATTCTATTTACAGTCGAAAAACTAAACTCAATATATTCAAGGAGGCTTATAAAAAGCAGTTTGAATGTACTTGATTTAAATGAATGAAAAACTAATAGCGATTCGGGACGCAATTCTAATATAATTACACAATTATTTCTCACAGTAACAGTTATAGTAACAGCCTGTTAATGTCCCACTGCTGGACTAAATCGTTTTTGCGGAGAAGGTTTAGAGCTTATTCCTTATTATTTATTACTATTATATCGCATGGAATTATAAATTCAACTATATACGAATGAATTATCTATGAAAATTAATTGTGTCATAAGCCAAGTGATGTTCGACAAGCGTAAAATTGAAACAAATGAGCAGTAGACAGCGGGTCACTGACGGAGTCTGCGGAGTGGCGCGGCTGCTGGCGGGTGGCGCGCAGGTACTTCTGCAGCGCGCGCGCCAGCGACGGGAACACGGCCTGCGCCGCCTCGCGCGGGCCCAGCGCGCCGCCTGCGGACAGCGGGTTCATTTATTTAATCAAGGAAGACCCACAGTTGACATATACAAAAATATTCATCACATTAAGAAAACGTCATAGACCAATAAAGTCGTCACAAATTATTCAATCAAAAATACACAGCAGAATATAATAATAAATAATTACAAATAAAAATTAAAATTAAAGTTATAATAGAAGCCTGGAGCAGCACGTTAGTTAGTTACAATAGGCGCCTGGAGCAGCGCGTGCGGGCGCGGCACTGACCGTTGGCGGCGGACAGGCGCACGCGGCGCACGTGCGCGAAGGCGTCGTCGGCGGCGGAGTGCAGGCGCGCGCGGCGCTTGCGCACGCGGCGCTCGCGCTCGGCCTCCTCGTAGTAGCGCTCGTTGTGCGCCGAGCCCGAGTCGCGCCGCCGCCCCGCGCTGCCGGCGCACGAGCCGCCCGTCGACCTGCGCACAGACGCTCGGTGAGCCTGCGGTGCCAATGTCTATGCGACGGAGACTTATGACGTAGCCAGTGTGCACTTTTATAATGTAATATACATTAATTTTATATTAATATGAGTACATAAGAATAATTACACAAAATATTAATATTATATTCTTTTAAACGCTTACCTAGTTTGACCCGACGGCGTGTTAGTGTTTGAATCGACTTCGTAGAACTTTATGCTAGCTTGTGCTTTTCTCTGCGACTTTGAAATTGGTATCTTCTCTAAGTACGGATTGTATATCGGAAACTCCGTGTAGTATTTCTGCAAGACCCACACGGCCGCCCTCTGTATACTCAACTGGCCGATAGCATATGATCTGCTCTCTCCGTCTGGACTTCGCACAACTTTAATGTAATAGACGGGTTCTAGATGTCGTATCTCCATCAACACGACCGCGGCGTAATGTATAAAAATCAATGTATCTCCAAAACTAGATACGTAGGAAACTAGAGAGGTGTAGTCCATTGCCTCTTCACCGACAGATAAAGCTTTCGTTGCTTCATTTATTTGTACAAAGTAAAAAAGCCAATAGGAAAATGTACAAACAGCTAAAATTACAAGCATCATTGCTCTGAACACGAATATTCTTGGCAATATGGCGTTTCTCGGGCGTAAAAATATAGCCCATATGCCAATAGCTAATAAAACTAGTTTGAATGCTAATGATAATAATATCCCTTTACACTCAGCTGTGCAGGAAAGCAATTGAATTATTTGACTGGGCTGAATAGCTTTATTCTCTGACAGCCCTGGGAAGAAACCCAACTTAGGCAAAACTACCATAGCTAGTGGGCTCACAAAGGAAACGAACGACAATCCTAAAGCAATTGTGGTCCCAAAATATCTCGAACAAACAAAACCTAGCCCACTGTCTGAATCCATTGGCCAATTGCTAACATCTTCCATGGACTGTGAGCCTTCTGAAGTGTTCCCCGTTACAGCTGTAGTGTTTTCCCCCCAATTCTCATCTTGAGGCAGGATCTGAACCTCAATAACTTCTTGACCATCTCTCCCAATTTCTGGATTAATGTTCACACTGGTTTGAAAAGGTGCCATTGTGTTATCCATGCAGTCTTTTTTGTGGGACTTGGAACTCCTGAAATAATTTATTTTACATATTAGTAAGTATACACATAAATATATATGCAAAACTTTCATTAAGTTTTTGATAAACAATTAATATTTTTATGATAATTACTGGAACAAAATAATACTAAAAGCACTACATTGCTGTTTGGCAGTGTATCTGATGAGTGGGTGGTATCTACCCAGACGGGCACAAATCCTTACCACCAAGTAAAACTTACTAACTAGCCAAACTGTAATTCAGCATTGTAGACACCTAATTTTTAATAGCAATGTAAATTTAAATATATATATGTATGTAATGAATAGAATTTATTTAAATTAATTTACTAAATGCTAATATATCTTTGATAAATTAAATTATAGGTATAAATAATAATACCTGCACAGTATCTAACTCTTTATAATACAATTCCCATTGGTAATATTAAATTGTAATTAAAATGTGATAATTCTATAGGTGTAATTTGAAATTGATAATGACTGTAGAATAACTTCATTCAAAAATATAGTCACAGTGTCAGTTATATACTAAATGTTAACAAAATTGGTCGTTTGTTGAGTAAACTTAATTCACAAGTAAATATGTAAGTAATATAACAAAAATCCTTTGCTGTTTATAATCTGAAGTATATTGAAGAATGATAATACAAAATTTCTTGTATTTGAGTAGTATTGAGTTCTTGTAGTTGTACTCCAATGAAAATGGATGAATTATTTTCTTAAAATATAAATGTACTTATTAGATTAACAAATATTTTTAAAAAACATTTCGTTTTTTTGTTTTTTAATCTTGGGGCATCAAGCAATATCCATATATTTTTCTATAATTTTGTTTAACTTGTAAAAGCATCAAAATAATCACTTTGTTGATTACCCTTTAAACTTTTCTTTATGTACAAGCCTTTATTACTTAGGGGAGAGTATACATTTAGCTCCTGCTATTAAGGGATAATTATAACATCGTTAAATAAACATACCGTGTGCTGCGATGCGTGTGTGGCCTATGTCTCGAACTGCGCCGAGATCGGCTGCTTATCTCCGACCTCACAGACTCAGTCTCCATTGTAAAACTATTTCACAGTCACGACCGACCCCGCACATTATCCATGAGCAGTTTTCTCTATAAACCTGCAATAATCCACCGTGTAATCAAATCACGAAATCAGAGCAATTAAAATGCTTCTACTTCACGGAAGTATGCACATATAACAAGTCCGCTTTTAACAGAAACTTTACTTCATAGACTAGTATAGTTATTGAATTTCTAAGTTCACTGCTCGCCGAAGCAAATTACCTTTGCATTATTGATATTTAAGGGGATTTTCTAATTAGAGCGTCGTTTACAGGTGTCGTCTAGACAATTTCATATTGAATATTATACGACTAAAGTCATTGACAGATAATAAGCAAAAATGATGTTGTCTCTGTCTACCTTGCCTTTAGTAAGATATTCTATCACCAACGATTCACTTTACTTCACACGGTCGTATATTATCCGTTCTGAAATATTTGTACTCAATTTTATATAAAATAAATCTTTAAATTATTTTTAGTAACCCATATTATATTAGTATATTTTTCAATTAAAAATTATTATCAAATAAAGTGCAGTAATAAATGTTATTATGAATTATATAAAATAATATTGCAGACGGAAATAGATGTGTGGCGGTGAATTCGAAAAATATTTAGAGCACTAGATTACAAGAAGTGATAATGATAAGATAACACGTCCGTATCTAGTACATAACTCATTGATCAGCTCGTTTTAGTCATGAAGTTATTGTTTATTTCCTAAAAATATGGAGGATCCACAAAATGGAAACACCCAAAGGGAAAGTGGTGAAAATAGAGTGGAAGATCTATATTTGGACAGAGTAGTGGCTTCACAACCAGAAATCGGACCAACCCCTCCAGATGGGGGATACGGTTGGCTGATTGTCTTCTCAGCGATAGTGTATCATATAACCGTACCTACAATATTAATTTTATATGGATTAATAATTTTAAAATCGATACGAGAGGAAGATCATGAAGAAGGCGAAAAAATGAAAATATGGGACGTTGATGTAGCTCTTATGCCTGTTATTATGATAGTGATTAGGCTACTTCTAGAATCATGGTGCAGAGCTGTTGTCAAAATTTTCAATATGCCAAGATTTACAGCATTAGCTGGCTTGTGCCTGACGGTGGCTGGTGTACTGTTATCAAGTTACTCAACAAGCACGTACCGTAATAATCACATTGTTAACATATTTTCGGGAATATTTGCTGGTAAGTATCAATTGTTATAGTATTGCCTGATTTCGGCGCGAGTATTATGAGGCATTGTTCTGTCTCATTGTTTATGAAGGTCACGCACGCTTTATGTGACGAGTATAACAATGTAATATTTTGTATGCGATTAAGCAGATATGTTAAAGTATTGTATTTAATGATGGTCACATTATAATAAGTATTGACTAATCGTTAGTACTTTCGCGACGGTATTGATTTGAGCCGTCAGCAAAGTATTTGCACAAACGATTCCATTGAAGTACTCGTAATTTTTATATTTATGTTCAATTGTTTATTTTTAATTGCCTAAATAAACACATTTAAACAATCCACGAAGTGTGTAATAATTATATATATATATATAATTATGTTTCATAGCAATGATTTGTCGATTTAAATAAATTAAATTTTAAATCAATAGATAAAAATCCGAAAAATAATGTATGTATTAAGAAAAGTATAATGGCTTCACAACTTTTTCCTTGAAATTTCATATAGGTACTTATGTATTTAACATATTTATATATGTTAGACTCGCTACGAATGAGAACGTTAATTTAAATTAGAGCGAATTTGGTTTTCAAGGTTTTATTTACCTATGTTTTTCGAATTTATTGTAAGAAATACTTATAATCGAGGCTAATGTTTCCTGCAAAAGGCCATGAGAAGATAGTCATTTTTTGTTCAATACTAATTTCGCGTGCTTTATCGTGTAAAAAAACAACTGGGTGAAATTCCTATATTTTTTAAATTATTTAGACTCATTAAGTCTCGTCATAAAACTACTGTATATATATTTCTGATTTATTTCATTTTCGAACATTTTGAGATGTCGCATCAAACTAAGTTCATATTAAACTGAATTAGCTAATAAATCCACGTGATAAATATTTAGTTATTTCTCGCTACCTTATACAAAATACTAGTTTTTCATCTACTCTACTGCAGTACTATTTTATTTTATATAATTTGTTGTAAAATGTGTTTTAGGTGCTGGATGCGCTTTAACTGGTCAGCAAACAGATGTCATCATCACTCACTATTTCAGAGACAAGCTTACTATAGCCCAAAGACTCGTACGCATGGCACCTTCACTTGGAAATGTATTCACGTGCCTCCTGGTCGGCTATCTCTGCACTATCTACACAAGTGATATAGTAGTTATGATCTATGGAGCCATACTTATGCAGAACTGTCTTTTCCTAGCCGCTTATACCCGTCCAGTATATATCGAAAGAGTCATCCGAACAACTTATAACATGCTCCGAGCTGTTGAAGATGATGACGAAGTTATATTTTCAAATCAGAATCCTAATCAGAGACCGACAGAAATACGGAATGCAAATAGAACTCCAGCTACGGTCGCCGAAAATGTTGTTTCGACTCAAGACGAAGAAACTGACGTTGTCGTCTTCAAGTCCAGACGTGGTGCAAAAGAAATACTCGACCCAGAGGTACGAGACAGAGAAAATAACACACAAGCGCGATTTTCGTCAGATTTCAGTGCAATGTACGAGGGTCCTTCATCTAACCGGTTTTCGTCCGATTTCGGAGCTCTTGACGTATCAAGTTATAGTCGGATAAGCGGTTACCAGGAATTAGAGAACATCGACAGAGATGGGCAAAATCCTCAGCCTCTCTACAGGGAAACTACCGTTAATGCTCCTTCAAACAGTCTGGTCTTTACGTCAGATATAACTCCAGGGACAGCGAGAAGAACAGCTTCCTTGAAAAAGAATTTTATAACGGTCGTAAATATGTTACTTGACCTGAACTTCTACTTGTACACGTTGTTACATTTGTGCACTACTTTTTCCATACTTATATTAGGTTTAGTGTTTCCTGCGATGTTGTGGGAATTAAATCCATCCATGAACATTTGGTCGGTGAGTAAAATTAAATAATTAATATGTGTGTGCAACAAGTGTCCATATTTAATCGAAATCACTTAAGTCTTAACATTATTTGTGTTTATTTTACTTATGTGGCTTTTTTAAAAGATTAATTTTAAAGGCTACATAATTATTATTAAATAAAATTTCGACAGTTCTCAAATTTCTTTCTCATTCAAAACGTTCTCGCTTGTTATTCAATTTGTTTGGTTTTAGGTTGCAACGGTGACAGCGATAGCTCACGGGGCCGCACTGATGTTTATAATGCTGTGCATTGCATTACCGAAAAACATAAACGAAAAGGCGCGACTATGCGCTACCTTCTGCGTTTGTGGCGCTATCGGCTTTTATGGTAAATTTTTTTTATAAATGTCTTCTAAAAACAGACAAAGGCGATCGATGTTAAAGAAATTGCGGGGTGGTATCTTGCACAAGTGCACTCTCTATTCTGATGGGACGGTGAGTCCGTTTGGAATTAATTCAGGCGCAGATTTACGTACTTTCCAAAACACGGGAGTCCACTTCCAAAATACTGCAAACTTCTTGACTCCAGGTTGCTACAGAGAATTTTTCGACTGTAAAACCAAATAACTTTTTATTAGCACTATCGGGGTTTGAACCGCGGATCTAAAGATTTGCAGCCTTTTAAAATAACAAAGGTACCAACAAGAAAAAATATTTTTTTAATTTAAATATATTGATTAATGAATTATGCTTTTCTATTTAACAGGCATAACTCTTTCAATAAACAAAAGCTTCCTGACTGTTTGGTGCATGTTCGCAAGTTTTTCAACAGCAGCATCAAGCGTCCTCCAGCAGCCGCTTTACAACGCGCTCAACGAGTTCGACACGACCGCGACTATGACCACAGCTAACGCCATCGTCGCCATCGTTATAATGGTGTGGTCACTTGTATATAATTACGAATATAAAACTTGTTTCTTTATTGCCAGCCTGTTACAGACTGGTACGGCATGTGTTTTCTTTGCCGCGTCGTTTAGAAGACGAAGATAGTACGCTCATTTAAATAATGAACTTAATTATTTATGTCACATTATACATAATCGATATTGAAAGGTTTTTAAAAAAATAAATCTAAATAATGACAGACTTCTGCTGCTGCTTATAAATTTTAACAAAAATATGTTTTCTAAGAAATTCAGTCATGGTCCCCGATAATGAAAAAAATCAGGTACTTTAAAGATCTAAGGTTACCTTAATTTCCCCATTGGAATCGGCTGTCAAAGTGACATTTTTAATTTAATTAAATATTTGGCGCTATTTTTTAACTTTTTAATTCAATTTCAATAAATTTTCTTCTCTCTAGATAATATAACACGCGCCAATAGTATAGTTTTCGTATATTGTCATAAATGACGTAGTATAAATGAAACAAAATCACAATTTTTTAAATTTATTGTATAAGAGATCATTGCTTACATTAAGTATACGAATGAAATACCTTATAACACATATTAGGATATAAGTAAAATTTAAGGAAATAATCGATAACATAAAAAATAATAAAAATAAAACGTAAATCATAGTTATATTTACATAAAGTGTAAAATATATTTGTTTTTAGTCATGAGTTTTATGTTATAGTTGTGATTTGTATAATTCCATTGTTGTGTAGTTATAATATATGCAATTTTTTTTATTTAAATTAACATAATATTTTTATTAACATTAAGATTGAAAATACTAAATAAAATCTAATTTATAATTTCAATATATAATTATTCGAATAATTTTTTTTTAATACATGTTTGGTATAACATATTGACCCTCATGCAGGCTTATAATTAAATTAAACCTGTAATTGATAAATTAAACCTAATAGGAATGTTAAATAAATATTAAAACATTTCGAGCATACGTCTAAAATAATATAATCCAATGTAAAAGCCCATATAATCTATTTTTTAAAAGTGACTTTAAAATTCGATTATAATCGCACTGCATACAGTTATGTATGACCATAAGACTCAAAAATCAATTACCCATGCTTTGTGATGTAGAAAAAAAAATGCATATGGAGATTACTAAAAATTTCAAATCTATATCTTCAAAGACTATTGATTTCGAATGTCTTTATATTATTATACAGACTTGATAGACTTGTTGTTTTGACGATAATTTTTAATTTTATATGGCCCGAGTTCAGAAGTTATTTTTTTTTTATTAACTCCTGTGTTAATTTTATACTTTTAATTGTGTTAATGTCACAAAGCCTTATGAATAATTTGGCTAGTACAGCCCATTTGGATACAGTACTTTACATGTACATAATTGGCTTGAGTTTACTGGAGTTATCAGGGAAATTTAGACTATCACTAATAATTGTAGTTGTATTAAAATTAATCTTATCAAATTTAATCTAACAAATCCATCATTTCACTACTGTCCAACTTTTTAACTGGGTCATTATTGTTCGTACTATTTTGACTCTCGTTGGGTAAAAGAGATTCGAAGGCTGACCAATCTTGCTTCATACTGCTCTGGTTATTTTGATTATTCGCCCATTTATTATTAAAATTAGCACTTGTATTTGAGAAATTTCCCATCGGCTGAGTACACCCTGTACTTGGGGGTGAAGCGGGATTACCAAAGGTAATGATACCATTTTGATGTACAATTTTGGGGAAAGAAATTCCTCCATTGAGATAATAGTTTGGCTGGCTTGTGTTGGATGCTGATTGAAATGGCCTGGTCGTCAATTGGTTTAGATTAGACTGGAGTAATGAACTGGTTAGGTCGACTGGTTTGGAGAGTTGTGGGGGAGGAACGATTACAGGAGCAGGCATGACGTGTGGAGGGTGCTGTCGGGAAAACTTTCGGGCACTGTCTTGTTGCTGTGCTATTCTGAAAAGAAAAATACTATTTTATAAAAAATAAAAATAAACAATAATGGTATCTGTCTGTATGTTTTCATAGAGGTTTTTATGTCCAATATGTTATAACTCGTCGCTAGATAGCGCTATCGCACAAGAACTTCTATACCATTAAACCAATTGCCATGGTAATTATACATACAGGCAAGATAATATGTACCGGATTTTTCTAGTAATATTATTGTTTACCTCTGTTTGTCTTCAATACTCAGAGACCCACTTTCAATGACATTCATAGCAGCCGGTTCACTCTTTTCTGGTTTGGAATTAAACGAAAATGGATCAATGCCGAGCCCTGAGAACATTTTGTCTATGTCTGTCTGAGGCGCTGCTGGTACCAAATTTTCTGATGATGTCAAAGCTTGTTCCATTACCCTGAAAATTGAAAATTTTTCAATTGTTTTTTTTTTTTTAATAAGAATAATGGTGTGTATACTTGGAAACATACTGACATGTCGTGTCGTACTGTGAATTGTTAGAAGAAAATCAAATTAATACATTTATTATGGTTGTAGTTACAGTAGCTTGTTGTGTCGTATCGCCGACTGCGCGTTACTGATAGCGGCGCAGTGGTGTTTGTGGTTATGGTGCGCAACGACACGACACGCAAATGTGATATATTGCCTTTATTCGTTTACTGTCCAAGTAGGTAAGAAGCTAATCGAAGGGCAATATAAAAAATAAGGCACTACGAAACGATAAATTAGTGTGCACGTGTTCACACAAAAACGCGACACAAACTGCTGTGTTTCCGGCTTTACTTAGTAATAACTATATTTCATCAATGCGCAAAAACAATGATTTCTAAGATATTATACTTGTAATCACACTAACTCACTCACCCTACAAACTTGAACACGACAATACAAAGTATTGCTGTTTCCTTAAATAACTAATAAATGACGAAATTATTTTCCTACGCAGGAAGTCTTGCACATGGCCCGACCATTAAATATCAGCATTTTAGTCAATAATTTCAGTTTAAGGCAAATAAAGATGATAAAAATTTAATTCGCAAGTAACCGCTGCTTACAAATCTAGAGAAACTTCATAAATGAAAGGATTTACATAAAAAACAGAGGAAATACTCACTTCGACTCATTCTGAATGGAGTTTAATTGTTCCAACTTAGTCCTATGCTCAGCTTCCACCTTTGAGATCATTTGCTTCACAAGTGAAATGAGAGCATTGAACTGGTTCAATGTTAAACCATTTTCGACACATAATGGTATTAGGAATGGTAACACTTTCGTCGCCATTACTTCTTTCGTTATTCCGAGTTTTTTATGACTAAGAGTTAACTTGTAAATACCTAAAAAATAATTGAATAATAAGTGGACCGAGTAAGCCGAGATGGCCCAGTGGTAAGAACGCGTGAATCTTAGCCGATGATCGTGGGTTCAAACCCGGGCAAGCACCACTGAATTTTCATGTGCTTAATTTGTGATTATAATTCATCTCGTGCTTTACGGTGAAGGAAAACATCGTGAGGAAACCTGCATGTGTCTAATTTCACTGAAATTCTGCCACATGTGAATTCCACCAACCCGCATTGGAGCAGCGTGGTGGAATAAGCTCCAAAATTTTCCCTCAAAAAGAGGAGAGGAGGCCTATAGCCCAGCAGTGGGACATTCACAGGCTGTTACGGAAGTGGACCATGAATGAAGCTCGCTTAAATTTAGGCAAGGGTGACTGTTATGCTTCCAAATGATTTCTATCAATTGAATAAAAACATTGTGAAGAAACCTGCATGCCTCCTGTGGAATTCGACATGTGAATCCACTTGTTTTGTAGCAGTGTGATCGATCGACGATCGCAAAACTCTTTAAGAAGAAAGAAGGCCTTCGCGCAGCAGTGGTACATATATTTAGAGGTTGTTAATTTTATTATATCATGTTTACAATGGGCTAGAAATTCGAATATTGAAACTTTAAATTTAATCGAATCTAAATATTTAAAACGAAAGGAACATCCGTATGCAGTAGGGATAATAATATATCGAAGTTTATATAATAAAATTCAATATGAATTAAAAACTAATCGACTATTAAACAACAAAATGAAACCAACATACCCAAAATTCCCATCAGCACAGCTGGTTCTCTGGAAGGTATCTGCGGTAGGAACGGAATGATTTCGTCCAACACGAGCCATTTGTCCAAATGCTCCAACAATTTGCCCAAACATAGAAGACAGTTCACACGAACCGATATATAATTCGTGCTTATACAAAGCTTCTTAATACGCGGTAATAGAGCATTCTTCATTGCTGGGTAATCGATCAGTGAAGCGAACGTTGGCAGAACTGACAGACAAAGCTCTTGGATTTGTTGTGCGTCTGATTCCAACGCACGATACAACATTGGCAAAATATCACTCTTAACTTCGTCTCCTGGAGTCAATTTCAATAGGAGTTCCATTTTTTGCATAAATATAAGTAATATTTGTATCGGGTCTTGTATCAGCATTACTGGTTTTAGAACTGGCAAGATATATTTGATATATTCATCTTTTGTTGAGTTTTCGGCTATGAGTAGAACATTTGGAAGCACGAATGGTACCATCGGTGGGTTGACAAATTCTTTAGTGAGACATGGCAAAATTCTATAAATGCTAATGCGATGTGGCATTTTTTGTATAATTTGCGGTAAGCCTTTGTAAAATTGAGATTTTTGTAAGTTATCCCATTGAAATAATGAGTCTAAATAATTTAATGTTTTAACACCAACATCCTCAAAATATGGAATCTGTAAATAAAAAAGGAAATGGTTAACAACTGTTTTTTTTTTTTGTAAATACATTAAAGGTCGAAATAAAAAGAGGTGACAGTTTTAATAGGAAATGTAGTTATTGGTAGACAATGTTGGTGAAAAAGTGAACACTGTATATGTATATTACTTTAGACAAAAACATTTGTTATGATGCAAGTTTTTATGTTCCTACATTTTTTACAATATTTTTATGTCTTACAATATATGATCTTACATTGTGGCTCACAAAACCATGTGTTCGCCGCACAACTGTTACACATTTTTAATTTGGCACATTTTGCAACCATGTTTCCATTGTTTTCGTAGGTTAATATTATATAGTAATAAATTCAAATGCCAGATCAGCTGCCTCAGTGGAGGTAGCGCAGGCCATTCCAAATTGTAAAACATGTTAAATGATTTATATTAAACAATTGTCAATTTAAAATATTTACTGTTTTTTATTATCACCATTAAATGTGTATTGTAATATATAACACATATTCAAGATTAATGTTGCATATAATGGTTTTTAGTCATAATTATTTTATAATTTTAATCAATCAATTCAACTTAATACTTAAGTGTTAGTGTAAAGCAAGAATAAAGCAACCAATTATAAACTTACTTTAATTATTCAATTAAATTGAATATGTAAATTTCAAACAAAATATTATGATATATAACTTCAAGTAAGATTACTACCAACGTCTATATAAAATTGCAATCTAGATGACGAATCCAGTTTTACAATGAGCAATAGCCGTTAGAATAATTTATAAGGAAATTATCATGAAATTTGTTATGATGATTTATTATTAGATATATATAAATGGTTACTTTAGATATTTTTTCCCTATATAAAAATCAAAAGCCTACCTTTAGGAATTGATGTGGATCTGGTCTCAATTCTGGGGTAGCATTTAACATTAATTTAACAAATTCCCTCAAACCCTCATTTACACAGAGTAATCTAGAAGGTGGCAAGTTTTTGATCTCGTTTACAAATCTTTTAAACTTTCCATAATCATTGCCAATGTTGCCTATTGTTTGATGTCCCGTACTGTGTATGGCGTATATAAACATGCCTAGTGAGTAAATGTCACTTGCCGGGGAATGTGAAGCAGACAAAATATACTCTGGTGCCAAATAGTCTAAGGCAGGCTGTGTCAAGGGTGGCATGGCCTGACAATATTCAGTGAATGGCCAGAACGGTGCTGAACCGGTCACGCTTTGATTTGCAATACAAAAATCAAAACCAAATATTTTCCAAGCTCCCTGCTGGTTTACAATAATAGATTCTGGACAGATGTTGTGATGGAGTAGTTTGACATCATTATGCAAAAAGGCTAGACCCTCAGCTATCTGCATTAAACCATACTTTATTTCAACTTCATACAGTTTATAATTAACTATATTGTTCGGTATAGGTTGCGGCATATTCTCTGTATTTCCAAGTATATTAGCTAAGCTTGCAAAAACAGGTTCAGTAGCAAAAGCCAGACTTTCTCTGCTCTCTTCTAAGCTGTGTTGGACTGTAAGTATTTGAGGGTGCCTCAACTTTGTAAGTTGTACTATACCACGTTTTAAAATGTCTATCATTATGTCTCTGTCTGTTTTTGACCATCTTTCTAACTGTTTTTTCTCAAAAACAAATATTGATGCTTCTTGCTTAGTTGATTTTTTGTAACCTTTATAAACTTTCCACAGTAAACCTAGAAAAGTCAGATAAATGATGTATAATAAACATTAAGCTTAAAAACAAAGGATATATTTTATTCTATATACAATATAGGTATCTTTACCAGGCCCAGCGCTAGCAATATATTGAGTCGCTTCGAATTCTCGGGTGACTGGATTTCCTGGTAATACCCCTGACAATTGTGACACCGTATTACTGACGGACGAGTAGAATTTGTTAAATACTTCCATTTTTGATAAGCTTAAAGAGAAGATATTGCGGAAAGAAAAAACATTACAAAAAGATTAGAAAATCTAGCCTAGCCAAAAAGATTCTGACATTAAAAGTCAAATGTCAATGTCTATTGTAGATACTAACCATGACAATACCGAAACACTCCTACTTTCTGCTGTTTTTTTTTACTACTATTATTAAAAAACTGATATACAAATATTTATTCGAGTGAAACTACTTTTGTTATTTAAGTTATATTCGTAACATCACAAATAATTGTAATACAAAAATTTTATATAGAAATTCTTTATGTGTTTGGAAGTTACCTTAGTGCCCTGTAAAGCAACGACACCGATATGAAAATATTTCAAAGTCAAACTTCACTTTTTGACAATTGACATGTTATTGGCCTATTGGGTGAAACTTGAAAAGGGAAGAAATAGTCACTACTTATTCCTCGTATAATCATAATTCATAATATATCACTAGGATAATAAAAATAATTAAGATTTAAGAACAATAATACTTTTGTTGGACAAAATGCGTTCTCTTTCGAAACTCAAATAAAAATAATAATATGTTAAAACTACAACATGGATTTGCAATGGATAACTATAACAATCGTTCTTACATTAGCAAAATTATCAACTTCGGAAAGTGACCCATACTACAAGGAACCATATCGTCCACTAGGACCTCTTGTAAAATGCAGCTTCCTACCCATGGAATTCTTGGAATGCGACGAACCCGTTGACCACAAGGGTAACGAGACAGCAAAAAAAGCTGTTAAGCATGGATGCGTTAAATTCGGTGGTGTACGTTACGAAGACGTAGAAAAGACGAAAGTGCAGTGTAAAGCATTGGACGGCATTGAATGCTATGGAAATCGTAGCTTCCTAAGAGATGGATTTCCCTGTGTGCGATATTCTGGACATTATTTCACTACAACTCTTATTTACAGTATTTTGTTAGGTTTCCTAGGTATGGATCGCTTCTGTCTTGGACAAACAGGCACAGCAGTGGGAAAACTTCTTACTCTTGGTGGATTAGGAATTTGGTGGATTGTAGATGTAGTTTTATTGATTACAAATAATTTGCATCCTGAGGATGGTAGTAATTGGAATCCATATGTTTAATATAATGTACAGATAATTATAATATAAATATATAACTTTTTAAATTTCAGTTTTCTATTAATTCTATTTACATGCAAAAAATAAAAAAGTACAGAATTTTGTTTTCAAATATTATATACACATTTTAAATGGTAATATATTAATAAAACAATTGCCTTATTGATCCATCTAGGAATGTACAAATGACACATATATGCTTTTTAATTAATCTTGATGTTCATTGATAATAATTATTATTCTCTTTACTTAAGTTGCAGTTTTCTACACTCAAATATTTTAATATTTGTTGTAATATTTTTGTATAATTAATTTGTTTAAAAAATCATCAGAAATTCCAGTCATTTATTTCTTTATTTTATTATTTACTAGGAATCCAGTAAAAATTAACAAACCTCAATATTATTAGTCAGTTATAACTTAATATAATTATATAACCATTAAATATAATTATACTCACCTGTAGTAAGACTAAATCAGACTTATAGCAGAACAAAGTCCTCCTTGCTGTAAGTGAATATTTGGGCCAATGGGCCAGTTTGCATGGTTGGTACACTTGCCTTTCACACCAAAGGTTGTGGGTTCAATTCCCACCCAGGACAGACATTTGTGTACATATTATTATTATTCTAGTCTTTAATCTTTCCAGATTGAGAAATAATAATTATATATAAATAAATATACAAAAAAGTAGCATTAAGCAACCTGCTCGACTTAAAAAAGTAAATTTAGACAATGAACTAAAATGATAGTACCTACATTTTATTCTCACCAACACTAATTGTGTGCTAAATTCAGTTCAATTAGTTAGCTAGTAGCTAAATAAAAGTTTAATAAAGGCTTGTAAAAATAAATACCATTGTATATATCAGACCTTTAAAGTTAGTTACAACTTCATAACACTAAAAATTCAACCACATCACTATCTTTAGATAAATAAGTATCTAATTAAGTATTACTCAAAATAGGGCATCACTGATTATTAATTTACCAAAAATGTTAATTCTAAAACACATATTTAAAAAACACAAAATTTAACAAGAAATAAAAGCTAATAACTTTAAACTGATCAAAAAAAATTATGAAATCTATGATAAAAAAAATGAAACAAAACATGAAAATTTACATAGTTTATTTAAACTTAAGCCACTAAAGCGGAGGCAGTGCTCGACTCATATTTCCAGTTGGGAGGGAGCACGCTCTTTGTCTTGTAGTAACGAGCCAGTCTGTGGATTCTGGACTCGACAAGAATGAGCCTGAATTTGCTGTCCTTGTCCTTCCTATTACGTTCCAAGTGCTTCCTCATGGCAACGGCTTTCTTGATCAGGTAGTATAAGTCTTCTGGTAGATCTGGAGCAAGACCCATGGCTTTCATGATACGCAGGATCTTTTTGCCTGTGACAAATCTGACTTGGGCAACTCCATGAGAATCCCTGAGCATAACACCTGAAATTTTGATATTAAATGTAAAATTAATAATACATATATATCAATTTAAAAACACGTACAATTGTTAGACAACTTGATGGTGGAAACTATGGAACTATTCGGATTTTTTTCCAACACGACACACGTTTTGACAAATTTATATTAAATACTCAATTAATAAATTAAACGTAAAAAATATTAACGATAGAATGTTTACGCGGTACATACCGATTTGGGAAGGAGTAAGGCCTTTTTTGCCAAGTTTGAAAATTTGTTCCTTGACATCATCAGCCGTCAGTTTTAACCAAGTGGGTACACTGCGGCGATAGGGCAACGCCGACTGTGAGATACCTTTACTGAAACACAAGTTAAGACACTGTTATAACACGCCATGCGGTACACGCGAACATCTACGTATAGGTTAGACTGTCATTTGTGAGACAAAATCACGAGTTTTCGGCAAACCACGTAGGTATATAATGAAATAGGCTTTGAGTAATGTAAATAATGTTAAATTACCCAGGTGCGTGCATACGACCCATGGTTGCGGGTTTTTACAAAAATCGCCGACCTGACAACGACAACAAGGGAAATCGAAAAGATGGTGTCCGGAAGACAGTATATTATTCAGTTGTCTATGTTCATTCACTGATCTGGAATTGCCATATACATTTTCACATTCGTCTATACTCTATTATTTTATTCTTCTCATACTTTTTTTGAGTGTTGTAATATTCTGCAGTAAAAATTGTCAAAATCAATTGACATTGACATTCAATAACCTGCAAACATTCGATGGTCTATAATTTTAAAAAATTGTTCAAAAATGGCTGAAAAATATGGAATATCTGATTCTGAGTATCAAATCATATTAAAACAAGCCGCTAGACGTGCTGAGATGCGAAAAGAGTTTCTAAAACAAAGAACTAACCCATGGAAAAACGCTGCTGAAGCTGGATATGTTGTAAGTTTTCATTACGTAATTTTATGTTTGAATAAAAAGTTTTGTTATTGTATATTAATATTTATCATATTTGTTTTTAGTTCGATGATGCTCACCAGAGATTCTTGTCAATGAAAGTTACTCAGGTCGAGTTCTTTCAACCAAATAGGAGGACAGCCTTATTCGGTATTTGCAGTATAATAATTCCCATGGTTACGTATGGATATTTAATTTATAATGAACGTAACGGCCGCGAACAAAAGATTAGATCAGGAGAACTTCGCTACAAGGATAGATTGTTCAAGCTGGCTTAGATGTGTCAAAAACATTCAATGCGTAGAAATATAGCTTATGATCATTAATGTTTTTAATTTTATTTATTATCCAAAATACATATATTAGTCACTATTTTTTTTTCAAATAATCATGTTAACATTGCTATTGTAAATTTAAATGCAGTTCTTTATTTTAATGGAATAACATTATATTCTGTTACAGAAAAAAAAAAATAAAAAAATCCTTAAAACAATTTTTTATATTTATACAAATAATAGTTCTAAGATGTAATTAAATTGATACAATGACACAAACACATAAATTAGGTTTAAAAAATTACAGGAAACAGTGTTTTATTTAACATCTATTAATGAAGACATTTCAAAGAAACCAAATATATATTAACGATCATCCAAACATTTGTCTCTGGCTATGACAAAATCTTCAAATTTTACCATGTATGTAGTGCCCTTGTGCCAATGTGCTGTTACTTTAGCTGGCTGTAATTAAAAAAATAAACAATTATATAGATATTTTGTTTAATGATTTCTTATTTCACCACTGCAAGACACTGAAGATTATCAGATATATTGGTGTATGAAATCTTATTCTTTATTCTCTCTTCTATAATGAGCAACTCTATTCTATGTTACTTTACTCCTATATGATATATAAAAAGTAACAAGTATGAACAGTAGTTATATACTTTTAACTTCTGTGTACTAATATTAGTTTATATAAGAAGTGTTCAAAAAAATTAAATGTCGTCATTTAGAATTATCTGTTATTTAAATGTTTATAATAAGAACATACAAATCCTCCATTAGTAAGAACAGCTTCTATGATGCCAGCATTAAACGAAGCACAGTTGAGAGTCCCCTTATCTTTAGGTACACTTATGAACTTATTAATCTGAAAAAAAAAACATAAATTACACAAAAAATAAAAATGTTACTATAGTTATCAACTAAAGAAAAAGTAAATACAAACTCAAATTTAGAATATACATTTTAGTACACTTTTTAAATTCAAAAAAAATTGTGTTCCTTGAACTATAAGCATGTATGTAAATGAATACTTTCTTTGTTCAAATGTGGAATATATCGTTAACCTTCTAATAAACATTCTATAGTGGAAGTATACACATGGATATCTCTTTCTGTCATCAATAATTTGACATTTAAAAGCAAAAGACAAAGTATTTTGAAACTAAAACTACTACACAAAATATTTATAGCTTTATAAAACAAATTATCTTGAGTTTAAAATAAATAAATTAATGATTTAAATATCGGTATTGTTGAACATTGCGTATTTGACTATTACATACAATAAAGTGCAGGTTTCATTGTTCTTACCAATGCATCTTTTTCAATTATATAATATGTCCGTTCATCGTCATTAGCATGTTCTAATTTATCAGCTTCCTTTCCAAATAAAACCTAAAATAAGATGTAAGGTTGTTTCATTTTAATATAATTTTATAGTAAAATTTTAAATACTGAACTATCTGTGACAATTTTCTTTTAGTATCTATAAGAGATTTGTTTTCTAAATTTGTAATGTGTATTGATATAATTTAGTTCTAATTACCTTCCATAGTGTAGATTTTACAAATAGTAGCATATTTAACAGTTTTATTTCACGCTTACTATTCCTTTCTCTTACAAAGTACAGATCAAGTAGTCTTGTTCCAACATCATATCCCATTTCAGACAACCTTAAAGTTAAAAAAGTCGCGAATAGAGAAAGTAGCATTATTCTAGAATAAAAGCAAAATTAATTTCACTTGAATGACTGTTTTAATTGCAATTATTAAAGCACTAAAACTCACTTTGTTTGAAGTTCATGAATAGAGTGTGATCGGTTTTGGCAGAACTGTACAATTTCTGAAAATAAAAGGGCATAGAGGGCTAAGGAAACCTCCCCTTTGCCTTTGCTTAAAGGTTTGTCGAGAATCGATGTTTTAGAGCGACTTGATGACATGATGATTCCGCTTCGATATTTACATTAAGTTTTATGAATCCTCTGTGAGATCGTTATAAATTATTTGTTAAGCTCGAAGCATTCGCCAAGAAAGTAGATATTGGATATAAGCATAGGAAATAAGACTAAATGCTAGTTATTATTTTTCTAATAAGATGTCACTTGTCAGACTCATCAAATCAATTATCAAACGAAAATCGAAATTGACATTTGTGGTGTTGACATAGTTTTAAAATACAAAACATTTCACAGGTGTCATTTTATTATTTAGTTTTAACCATCAGTAAGTGATAAGAACATTTTTGTAAGGGTATATAATTTTATTGTCATATTTGAAAATGTATAACCACCTTAAATATTATAATAATTTAAATATATTACATTCACTGATAGCCAGCCACACTATATACAATATGAGTGCACAAACTATATACTTAACGTACTACTTTCCAATTCCCGTACTGTGACTGCAGTATCCGAATTGCTATATTCCATTGCTTCCAGTTATACCAAGTAGTTATATAGTAATATAAGTCTAATGTAAAAATATTTTTAATAAATGGTAGTTCCCGAGATTAGCGAGTTTATCTATACACATACTTTAGCTTTAAAATATTATTATATTTTAAATTACATATACTAATATATATAATAATTCTTTAAATGGGATACGTATTCCTTAGTAATTACATGTTTCTTTTGATTCTTACATAACACTTAAGCTAGGATTGCTATAATTGACATTTGGGAATTGAGATTTTGGGGTGTAATAGAAAATTTGTTACTTATATAATTTACTCTGAAAGTGCCCTTAAATGGGATAAAATTGTTTCACTGTTATGCACGGCCTGTGTAATGTGTTGCATCATTTCTATTCATAGTCCTGTGATCTTACATTTCATTTTTTATATAGATTTGTGTCGGTGGAGGTGTACTAGGTGACCGTCCAGAAGGAGACATACGTGTATTATTTAATGATACGGTAAGGGGACGTAATCTATATTTTCTTATAACACTGTGCAATTCTTCCTGGCACAATATGGCTTCATATTCAGGCATCTTTCGTAATTGTGCAGTCACAAATTTTCCAAAATGGTCAAATTCGTCTAATTCCTCATTCATAATACTTGATATTTTATATAATTTGTTAATAGCTTCATTTATAATGTCTAATTTTCGTTTTCGTACGGGCGCTTCACACACTGGTGACGCTAGTAGCTGAGAAGTGCTAGATCGGGCAAATTCATTTATATCAACAGTTTCTGACATTGGTGATGTCGCTTCAAAATTTCCATGACTTTCTTCATCTATATCCTAAAAAAATATTTTTGTTATTGACTGTAGTCAAGTAATTGACTACAGTCAATAACTCCCCCCTCCCTCCTTACTCCGGTTACATTAGTAAGCGTCGAAATGTTCGAAAATGCTTATGGAATTTACGGGAAATGTCAGCCTCCCCCTACGGAATATCGTTTATTATAATAAAATAAATTCACAATGAAAAACGAAGCAATCAGAAGTAAAAAGATTGTAATATTGAATGCTGGATTAGGATTACTGATTAATTCGCCACGGTAGCATGCGAAAGCGATCCCGTAGCGCTCCTCGTTAAGACGGAAAGGGTACGGGGAGGTTTTAGTGGGTAGGACGTTGGCCTTCTGCCCCGTGAGTCCCACATAACCGTCCCGGTCGTGGACCGGGCGGTAGGCGTAAATGCCTTTCCTCCTCGACAACAAAAAAAAAAAGATTACTGATTAATAATTAGTAATAAAGCTGAATAAGATTATTTCCACTAATCTGTAATCGTGATTACACATTGTAGTCATAATAATCAAGCATTAATCCGATTAAATATTGTCCAAATACCTGGGCTATTGTTTTTTTGCTGCAGAATTGTTTGCCCCTAAGTGTAAGCTGTGACACGCACTAATCCCTCATTTTCAAAAAAAAAATCGATAAGCTTCAAAAAAGTATTACTGGCTAAAAAATGGCTAAAATTCAGCATTTAAAAAAAACCTCCCTAATTTACTATATCTAACCATTGGTGTTTAAGGGTTATTTATTATTTTAAAATAAACTGTCTATCTACCCGTCCTTTTATGGGATAGAGAAGCGTCTTTATTTATTCGAGAATGTTAAGACTAATAACAATTTATTTAATGAAATTGTTTTTCTGTTTAAGTACATAAAAAGACTGTATATTTTTTTAAACGTCAACGTTTTGAAGATGTGAAGATAATAAATTAATCTAAGATGCTATAGCTGCTTGTTTTTGTAGACATATTTATGTTTTTATTAAATTTATTTCTTATTCAACAAATAAAATAAATAAATTCGTCCAAATATCTGAGCCTTATAATTAAGGTTAACAGTATGTATCTACGATAGTCTATGAATCCGAATTACAGTTATTGATTTTATTTGTTTGATAATCGGCTATCCAAGTTCTAGACTAGACTAATTTAATGTTTCGTACTTACTATGTAAGAAGAGCTAACTTTTGCAATGGTGACAACGCAATGAATGAATCTGCTTGATTAAATCGGTTGTGTTGGCTTATAAATACCATCGGATCTAGCGCCGCTCTTTTTCGATTTAATGCTTCATAGTAATTCTCTCCTATACATTGTGCGGATTCTTTTAAGATTAATAATATCTTTAATCGCCGTCTCTCGAGAGTCCAAACACTCGTGTTCCTGATATAGTTCCAAGAAGCGAGACATGATACTATCAGTCTGCAGGTATAAAATATCAATACCTTGCAATATAATTGAATTCGACTTAACACGACAGATTAAGACATGTGGAGTCGCTTTCAACAAAATATTTTTTAAGGCTGGCAAGCTTTTAATGAATCGATTTTAGTTGCTCAAATCGTTCAATCGTTGAATAGTTAAAAATCATCAAGTTCATGTAAACGTGGAACCTAATGGTGCCGATACTTTCATGCCAGCTTCGTGCTCCCACACAGCAGTTATATAACGTTAGAAAACATTGTGTTGCACGATAACATTTTATAACATTTTGCTACAATCATGTTAAGAATGTTATATGTTATAAATGCTTCCGCACTAGTTCAACTCTTATAACATTCTGTAACCATCAGTTTGGGTCTGATTATATATACACCAAAAGTTAGTTGCTTAACATTTTCTAATATGAAGTTAAATAATATCACTAACAATTTATAACTTTTGTTACAAATTGTTAAAGAGACAACAAATGTTATACAACATTCTCTAACGTTATATAACTGCTGTGTGAGAGCACCTTTAGTCCGCGTGATGTTTAGAAAGCGTACTACATAGTCTACTGATCCTTGGCAAAGTAGCATGTCCAGAATGTTCAGAAAAAAGTCCGTATCCATCAGTTCAAATCTGCCTTTCGAGGAAGCTGCTAGTTATTAACAAATTAATATTAATAATTATTATTGACAATAGTTAAAATTATACTCACCGACAATCCAATATTAACAATTTCTTCGGGCTTGTTTCGTTCTTTTAAAAATAAAAGTTTTTTATACGCAAACCATTTAGTTACGTCGTCAGCCCCCGCACCTGATTTAGACTTCTTACACTCTCTCTGAAATTGGCCTATAAGTGACCGAATTTTTTTTTCAATCGATTGTTTGTCCAAATTAAACTCATTTGCAATTTGTATCCACGCTTCATGTTTTTTAGTTCGATCCTTGTATTCATCTATCTGCGTATTCCACAAGAGTTCTCTCTCTTGAAATAGTTTAATCAATTTGAACACATTTTCATTACTCCAAATAAAACCGGACATTTTGCTCGTAAATCAAATCACACATAACACGTGCTTCTCAACTGCATCGAATGAATTGACTAGAGTTGTGTAGGTGACAAAATAGGTACACTGCAAACGAAGCGCGCGAGCAACATGCCGCTCGTATAATGTTATACAACAAAAGTTATATTTGTTATATCAAGTTGTAATTAGTTGTATAACATTTTGTTACATGAAGTTTTATAACATCACTAACAATATATAACTTTTGTTACTATTTGTTAAAAAAAGTTAGACAACAAATGTTATGTAACATTCTATGACGTTATATACCTGCGATTTGCAATTCTGTTACTAGTTATGCTGTTTGTGTTACGAATTATTAAAGATTTGTTGCAACTATTTGTTTACTTATTTAAAAGATTAATAATATATTTAACATAGCATTTAGGTTAATATCAATGATTATGTATATCCAACCATAAGGTAAATAAAATTAACACAGTAATAATTAACAAAACATTTATTTTCATTTATAAAAGCGTATAATAACAGCGCTATGACGAGATAATTGCATTATTAAATAAACCTGTGACATACATTATTTGTGTTTTATTCATTATAATTTAAGACCTACTTGTCACATATATAATGTGATAAAGTCATTGTGTGTTGCGTTCATATTTACGTATTTTACTTTCACACTTATTGCACATAGGTCTCTAACTTTACAATCCACACATACTTATTCCGGTTAAATATGTAAAAAAACATATTAATAAAAAGAAACAAATACTAATGTATTGTTAATTAACTCCTGTTTCGACAGTGAAAACTTATATAACTGAATTACTTTTTACATATTTTTAGATAAATAACACTTCCATTTTCACATCTTGTGTTTTATAATGCCCGAGACTCTGGACGGCACATATTTTCTGCAATATCAAATGTGTCCCAAACTTTTCGGCAACATAAGATTATTATTAAAAATTACTCGATCAATATTACAAATATTATTACAATGAGCAATGAATTAAGCCATGTTATGTATTTAAATTATCATTATAATTAAATTTACATTACATTAATATAACCTGTGCCAAATTAATTCAAACATTTTTTATCATTAAACAAACTAATTATAATTTATATTTTACTTGACCCATTATATATCTTGCATTCCACAAAGGCACATGATGCAACAGATCAACTGTTGAATTTTAATGTTTGCAATAATGTGTCCTTGATAACAAAATATATAATTCCCAATTGTTAATTCAATTTACTCTAATTTTAATCATATAAGGGATTATAATTCTTACAAAAACTATCAATAATATGTGTTATATTGAGAATAGACATTTTTATTTACTATTAAGGGACTGATTTTTAAATTAACTTTTATAGAAAGAATTAAATGGTCATTTTGACAAAATTTCTATCCATCCATTAAAATGTCTTCATATAAAAGTTGCAATTCAAATATCAGCCTTAAGATTAAACCAGATTAAATATTGAAAATCCAAACGGAAGAGTAATTGAATTACTGATGTAATCAAGCCACAATGTTTGGACTACACAGTGAATTGTAGAGTCTAATTAATTAACTTATTATTTTAGTGATTGTCTACAAATATGAAGTTCATGAAATACTGTTGCATTTTTGCATTTTTTATTAACATCTAGTCATTTAATTATGAAATAATATACAAATATATATTTTGAACTAATAAATATGTCTATCCTCAACATAAATGGTTATCGCAGGTACAAAACTTCAACTACTCCATGTGTAGTTCATTGTTAGTATTGTCACTTAAATAATTTAAAACTTAAATAACTTTTTGAACAGATTCAGATACCAAATCCAACTCTTTGGTTCATTTGTGTTTATTAACTGAATTATGTAAAATTGTGATGTTATGAAGTTGAAACAAAAATGGCAAAAACAAAAGTATCAAAACCAATTGGAATCATATATATATATATAAAGAAAACAAAAGAACATTTGGCGTTAACATAAAAGAAAATTAAAATAAGAATATAATTATTTACAGACAAACTGCATTCTGAAAAGAAATACTATTTATTGTTTATTGGCACTATTATAATGTTAGATTCAGAACATGTCTATCAATTCATATGAAAAAGTAAGTAAAATTACATAGAGGTGTATTAAGTGTTGATTAAGAACGGCAGATCTATTTAAACATACTTCCAGAAATATTACTTCCCAGACCCAGCATCTAGACGATGTGCCATTTACATATTTAATAAAGTTATACTTATGTTATTATAAATCTAATATGAGTCAATATTTACATCTAAATATAATATTTGTCTAACAGCAGGTAGACTGAACTGTCTCCGCTTCAAGTAGGTTAAAGTCCATACCGTTGGGTCTATTGAAGCCAGTCTTGATGCCATCCCAACCATCTTCTACCTTGTATTCTCCTGTCTGTATGCGATTGTAAACTTCTTGAGCGACGAGAATAAATGCTTGTTCAACATTTAATCCTGTTTTTGCCGATGTTTCTACATGGTGTAAGCCTTTAAAAACATCAAAAGATATTGATCAAAATAAATTTTATTATGTTTTGCAAATATGACAATGTTTTTCTGTACACTGAACATATTTCAATTTTTAATTCTTAGTTAATTAGCATTACTTTATATTCAGTTTATGCATACACATTTCCTAATTAGGTCAAAACTTGTTTTTCAACCTTGGTTGTGCTGATAATGAGTAGTTTTCAATGACAAGTTTAATTACTAATATCTAATAAAGTTAAGGCTTAGGTTTGATGAGAAAACTAAAAATAACAAACATGTATAAAACTCTTGTTACTAATTCTAAAAATATTTACAAAATAAAATATAAATTTACCATTTTCTTCGGCAAACATTCTAGCCTCCTCACATGATACTTCTCTTCTTGCACCGTTTTTGTTATCACTACCAACAAGGTCCACTTTACAGCCAACCAGAGCGAATACTGGCCGGTGCGGTTCTATATGTCTTTTCGCTTCCATCATCCAAAGAGGTATATGTTCAAAACTCGATCGATTACACACGTCGTACACGAGGAGAGCTCCGACCGAATTTCTGTAGTAAGATTTAGTTATAGACCTAAACCTCTCCTGACCAGCTGTGTCCCATAGTTGCAATTTAATCCTTGTACCATCCTGTACTTCTATGATCCTTGCGAAAAAATCAACGCCCACAGTTGGATCGGATAGCTGAAAATTACGCGTAATTTACTTCACCTATTTACAAAAATGTTATACAACAACAAAAACATTGTTATTACCTCTGCGAATTTTCCATCTGTAAAGTATTTTAGCAAAGAACTCTTGCCCACAGTACTGTCACCGATTAGAATAAGTCTAAATTGGTAATCAAATATTGGGTCAACCATTTTCTTAACATAAAACTCAGAACAACAAAGATTTCGTCTATTATTTGCGTATTGGGATGATTTTGTGAATGATGACTTTCTGACGGAAAATGTGACACAATTTTGAAGTGTTTCTGTGCCTTGCCATTACATTAATAGTAAAAAAAGTCTTATTCTGAATCTATGATAGTTTATCTGTATTATTTAGAATCTGTACACGCGGCAAATGTCAGTTGCTTTTAATGTCAAAGAATTTTGAAGTAGCGTAGCGTCAAGTCAGTTTTTTATTTAAAATAGGCATTTTTAGTCCAGTATATAATATAATACTGGTCAATGTTAAATTTTAAATATAATATACTAAAATTGTTACTTTGATTTATTAAAAGCATTTAATTGTCAAGCATTTTAATATAACCTTTAAAAGAGGCCGATACTGGCGCCCTAGTCAAGCTTTCTATTGCATTATTATTCATTCTTAAATTTGTCGTCATTGTAATGTCATGATAAAAATTTAAGTAGGTGTATATGTCATCAACAATTTTCTTCGATAACCATGAGTTTTAGTCAAGGTCTCGTTAAAATAAAGGATAATGAGGAAAGCCGCGCAAAGTCAACCCCTATTGGTAAGTATGCCACTATTGCCACCTGTTGGTAAAACTGAGCTGTTGTTGCAACAAAAACTCTTTTTTTCTAGCCATGGTGGCACCAGAACTTAAACAGAATTCCGATGCTGATACAGAGATAACAAAAACATGTGCAGTGCTGGGATGTGAAGAATCTAAGAACATAGACTCGGAATTATTTTTTAGGTACACTAAAACTCATTCGGAAATAATTTGAAAACCATAATAAGGTTTTTAATTAATATAGTTTAAAAATATGACATACTTGATTAAAATGTTATAGTTTTATTTTTAAAGGTTTCCTGAAGATTCAAATCTCAGACAAATATGGACAGACCTAACAGGAAGGAACAATTGGACCCCCACAGACTACTCTTACATATGTGTACAGCATTTCTCTGTAGATTGTTTTGAATGTAATGCTGAAAATACTGTGGTTCTAACAAATAAAGCTGTTCCTTCGTTGAAGTTGCCAAAACATGTTTTAGAGGTAATGTTTAATTTATTTTGTTATTAAAAATATCTAAGGATCTTTTAAATGTTCTCTTAAAATTTATTAGCAATAGGTTTCAAAATTATTGTTTATATTCAATAATCATAGAATATGTTTCATAATACAAAACTAGGGTATGCTTTAGAAATTCGCATCTTGATTTAGGATGGGGAGTGAAGTATGGGGGGAGGCTTAGAACCACTCACCACCCACCCCATGGTTAAAGTATTAAAGTTTAGTCACCTCCAAACTATCATTTCCTATCATTTTAGACTAAAATAGTGTCGGATTAAGGGGGAGTGGTAAAGGGGCTAACCCCTTCCCCTTATTAATTGACATTCATACCTAGAGTAGGTATGAATGCCTACTCTAGGTAGGCCTCACTCTAGGCCTTAGACGAACAGGGGCCGATTTGGTAACCAAACCTAACCTATATGACTTTGAGTGTAGTTTTACTTTTTATACATGTCAAATATATAATGACAAAAAAAAACATGAATTAGTAAAAACAAAGCTTTGAAATGGAGTAATAGAGGTTAACATTACTACTACAATACCTTAAGCTGTTATTTAATCTTATCTTAGGTTGAATACATAGACGAAGAGACCCTGGACAACGAATATGAAGATGAAGATTATTTAATGGACAGTGATGAGTATAACTATGAAGAACAAATGGAGCATGAAAGATTGAACACCAAATCATTAACAAATGGCTCAGCACATGTGACAAGTAAATCGAAAGACGACGATAATATTGAACTTCTAAAGCTTTTCACTGAAGTCCAGAAGATGCAAAGGCAAGCGGTCACTTTAAAAGAGAAATTAAAATCGAGAATGAAAGTATTCAAAAGACAGACTAGATTTTTGTTACGTGTTAAAGAAGTAATAGAAATGAAGAGGAATATATTGAACCAGAAAAGAAAGAAAAAATCTAGAATTTTGTTATCATTACAGGACAAAATTAGGGAAGACACAAATGGCCTAGTCTTAGCTATGCCCACTAGACACACGGATGATTTGAAAAATTTCGCACTTAGTATTTACAAATACTCGCCACAAGCATATATTTACATTAGAAATACTTTAAGGACGATGTTGCCGAGCACAGAAGTACTAGAATCATGGGTATCTTCAGGTTATGAACCAAAAAATGTTTTAGCTAATAGTAATTTGATTAAGGTTGTTACAGAACTGAATGAGTCTGAATTATCATGTAAAGTATCATTACGTTGAAATATAGTAGTAAGTGTACATCAGGAATATTTTGTGGATAATTGAATTCAAGATATTTTCCAAATTAAACCCCCCTTGTTTTATTTATGAATCAACTTCAATTCAATTGCGTACTGGCTGACTGACAGGTGTAGGAATTTGTAAACATTGGTTAATAGGTGTTTTACTGCCATAAATCTGTACTTTTTATTGCTGGATAATCTCACTCACCCCGAGCGAGTCAACAGTAAAGGCATAAGATATTGTAGATCCCATGGTTGGAATATAATTTAAAACGTTTTTATTTCAAATTGTCATACAGACTCCTCCATGAATGAAACATAAATTGAGTAAATAGTTTTAGATAAATTAATGATTATATTGTTATAACCCTCTAACTCAGGAATTCTTAAGAAAATAATAGCAGATGTTAAAGTTATTATAGATATCAATATTATTATTTTTATAAATCGATTTTAAAAACTCTTTCGTCTACGAAAAGCTATATTACCAACGAGTAGCAAAGCTTGTTTTATTATAAATATATTAGAAATCTACGAAAATTGCAATAACGTAACCCAAGATATAATTAATTTTGAAATCATTATTTGGCGCGCGCTGCGAAAACTATTGATGAAACCTAAAATAATGCATTACATGTATAACGTACTCATCGTTACCTGCAAGAAAGTACGTGTATATTATATCTAATTATTATAGTTGCCACAATAACTGCTTTTTGCTCAAATTAATCTTCGATCACTAATAAGTTTTTATTAGTGATCGAAGAAATTAATCAATAAAAATACGGGTAGAATCGAAATACGGTGACATTCGTATCATGATATTAATCCTCATGCAATTAAGTAGCTTTATAATAAAGGTTGGTACGTAAATTACTCTTTAAATCATTCGAATCGGATCTTTCGTTTAGATTAGAAGTTAGCACTGGTATAATATAGCGAAAAGAATATAAGAAAAATGGCGCAGTGAGAGCGCACTACGGACATCGGGAGTGAACAGTAGTAGGTATGCTTAGTCTATTATTTACATATACCTTTTATTTTGTTTTAAATTAGAAACTTGAAGGTTGGTGGCGCATTGGTCATGTATGGGATGGTTAGTATTTCTTATAGTGCCAATGTATGTAGATGGTGACCACTTACCAACAGATGGCTTTTTTTAAGGAAGTTCGTCTTATTATTTGTTTTTTATGTATGATGAACACACAGAAGTCGTAAACAGAACTCCTAAGAGACCTAAGCGGCTCAGATAAAATCGTAAAACATCAGAAATCGGCGCGGGCAGCTAGTTTAAGATATATTTGCTGATATTACGCCACCTTGTGCTCATCGCGTTTAAATGTAATTAAACCTCGCTATGGTAAACCTTAACAAGTTCCCTAGTTCATCAATAGATGGAGCTTTTAAATAAAATGACATGACGAGAAAGAGACAGAATCAGTGAAATGAATAGAGGTACCAAACAAACGATTCCGAGTTCCTCAGTTTGACTCAGTGTCAGTACCGTGATTCCCTCCGGCATGAAATGTACTTTGGTATGGTAACACCAGACAGATCTCACCTCGCGCGTGAACGAAAATAAATTCCCATCTGTTCAAATATTGTGCAAGTTTTTTATTATTCTTTTAAAAACTTAGTTCAAAATGTGTTTGTTTTATATTCATTACGTTTTGATAGCGTAACGTTTTTTTTTCTTCTATAATTTTGTGTTCAGTGCTCGAGTGGGTTTTGTTTTTGTATTCGTGTATTGTGAATGGATTTATTATAACTCGATTATGAAGGCGTGCGCCTCGTAAAGGTATGTATTTACTCGTGCGGCTGCTAACCGTACCTTGGTGGAATAAAGCCTTATGTATCCACGGTGAATTGGAAGTACGACTTGGCGTTAGCCAGTCGCCAGTAACTGGACTTTCGCAATCACTATTCCTTAGGCGTGTGAAGCATTCCTTAAAAGTATTCCACAGTACCATAGAAGCACTTCACTCAATGGTCTTTATACGTGTAAATTTTTCATCGTCACCAATTCAACTGGCCATAAACAATATAACGCTTGTAATTAATGTTGATTCCCAATTCGAATCATGCCCACCAATCATTTCTCTTCGACTTTTATGGCTTGAGAATAATTTCTACTGAATATTCGCAAATGAAAGTACATCATATTATTTAAATTGATGTTAATGTTTATTAAAGTATTTTTATAGAAACACGAAAATTAAATTTTGTATCTACCCTCAAGCCCGTCTTCAATAACTCGGTAAAACTTAGTCGAAGTTTATTTCGTTAAAGAAATGAAATTGTTTTATAATTTAAAAAATATAATGAATAAAAAAATAACGTTGCATTTCGAATACCATAACTATTGCGCAGCAATTACAGAATATAGATACTGAATTACAATAACTAGTGTTGCGTGGTGAATCGTATAATTATGAAAACCATTATAGTGAGAATAAAAAAACTATTTTTGTTTCGTAAAATATTATACACAAAGAAAAATCGAAACTAAATAAATAAACTTTTAGACTATAAATGGCTTGTATATATTTCATTGTGAAAACCATAACGTGGGTGGCTCTGTACAAAGATGCTCTGGTGATTCAGTGGGTCAGCCAGTCACCTATAACCTTTGTGGCTCTGCGATTAATCTCCTCTCGCTGCGGTTGGAACAATTTTTAGAATACTATAGATTCTAAACTTGAGACTAAAAAAATCTCTAAACTTTAGATACACAGCTTGAAAGAGTAAAGAAAAGACGTAGATTTTATATATTTCATAAACTTAGTAGCAAAAATATGGTCAACAATTTTTTATTTCTCTTTTTGTCAGTTTGATATGACAGATTGTTTTTTTTTTAATTTCGATTATTTCTGTAAATTACTTGTAAGCATTATATTTGCAAAAGCATTGTAGGTATTTTATTTAAATGATTAAATCAAAAACATTTGTAACAAATGGGATACGTTAATATCATACATAAAATTACAATTGTGATCGTTCTAGTGATTTCAGTATTCTATTTCTTTAAATGTTTTTTTCTGATTTACCGGTTTCCACATCTTTATATGTATAATATTACAATTTTACCATTACATTCAAATATTTATTGTACAGAAGATATATGAATCCATAATTTTATATATTTTTTTAATAATATGTTTCATTTAGTCTGCAGCACTTTTCGAGTAGTTTTAAAGTATGATATAATTTTTAATATGATGAAAACCGATTAGTATTAATACAAATTGCGTTCTTAAATTGTATTATCTTGAAATGTTTAAATAATGTTTGATATACTCGTGTGCTATTTTATACAGTATATATTCTATATATTTTAAACAAAATAGCCAAACATTACGAAACGCGCCAAAAATAACGATAAACACGCTAACTTTATACAGGATGTGCAGTAGACGAAATATTTTACTCATTAAATAATCTAAAGAATCAATCCAAAGTTAGAAATCGCTCTTCCTATGACCAAATAATACGGAAAATAACTCGGCGGATATTACAGCTAAATTAATTAAATACTAGCTACCGGTCCAGCCAGGCACGAGTAGAATAAGGCTCCTCATAAAACGTTTATATGTAAAGACAAACATATAAAGAGGAAATTATTGTTTTTTTTTATCCAAGAACCTTCCCTGGCGTACGCAGGTCAACTTACCGAAGTCTCATCACAATCGGATGGACGGTGTAGGAACGCATACAGGACAAACATACGAACATTCATTTCTATTAAGAAGGTTACGTCGATTACGTTCCTCTGAACGATAACGGAAGCAGACGATGCACACAAAGGTAGCGCTTATAACTACACGCGAACAACATTCACTTGTGTTTAGAATCAATAACAGAAACAGAATATATAAATACACATATATTACGTAATTTTTTTTATTACCTTGTCGTATTTGACGCATAAACAGTCAATTATGTTAATTTATATATAATATATTAAGTAAAAATAAAAAAATAAAAAGTGATTTAGATTTTGAATTTCTATTAGGGTTAGCTAATGAAGAGAGTTTATTTTCATATTCAATGTACATTATTCGGGTTTTAACCGTGATCATTTATTTTGTACGAAGGTTAGACAGAATTGGATCTACCATGAGATCACGAGCTAGCTAGTTACTTCTGGTATCATTGAACTGATGGGGATTAAATTTGGTATAAAGTAAGCTTGAAAACCAATAACGGACATGGGCTACTTTTTTTTATACCACCGTCTTGTTTTATTATAAATCTAATATTATTTGAAAAGTGAAATTATCGGTTTTTTTTCTCACTTCTTTCATTTGTTGATATTTATTTATACATTGTTTATTCAAGATAAATGATTTTAACATAAATTGCAACTGTTTGTTTTAATTGAAATTATGTTTTTGTGTATCTTGAAAATACTTTTATTATTATTTTCTATGTTAGTTTAGTTGCAGTGTTTTATGCAATCAGTACAACTGATCCCACCGTCGGTTAACGCTGATACCGTGCACTCACTTTCACTTTTGACTACTAAGAATTATATTTTTCTACGAAACTTATACCTAAATATATATATTTAAATAGACGGTAAACTATTACAATTATGGATAATATAAAGAAAAATAAAACAAACCTGTACTTTTTTTTTAAGAATGACATTTTAAAAATGTAACCTCGAATCGGAAAAAGGCATAAATTTTGTTGTTATCTGTATTAAACAGTTACGGTAACCTCATTACAGAAATGCGGTATAGCTATTATTTACAAATGCTGCAAATATTTTTTATAATAGCATCATACCACGATCGTCATTTGAGCTTTTATTAGAAGTCATTTTAACATTAACAACAAAACGTGACACAAAGAATATAAAACGCGCTATGAATGGGGTAAAAATAGCCGGCCACGTCGAGATTATAGTAATAACGGCTTACGTTATCGTTAATTGCTTCAGGAAACGTAACGTTATTTTAACGATTTGGCTTACTCTGTATAAAGTGCAACGAACACACAGATCATGTTATAAGTCAGTTTTTTTCTTTTTAAATACGACTTTTGACAATTTATTTCCATGTTTAAAAAGTTGTTTTTTTTTTTTGTAATTTTATTATCTTCGCTTGAATAGTATATAATAATAATGTATTTTGTTAGAAAATGTATACAATCGACTTATACATGTTTTTGCTTAAAAAATGCACTGTGAATGATTTTGAATAAACAGAAAAAAATTACTCGTTACGCAACACCCGCTTGACGTAACGAGTCATGGGTCAGTTCTCAAGTAAATGAGTGGGAAAATTCTGGTTACGTTAAGTTTACGTAAATAATAGGATGATTTTATAAGTTAAATTTATGTTAATAATTTGTTTTTAGTTGAATAATGTTGGAAATGAATTATGTTTAACGTTTTATGTATATAATTATATTCTAAAGTTACCCAACTTAGCCATCTGTATGTTGGTAAGTAATTAAATTATCCTTAAGATTGGTACTAGACAATGAACATAGTCTAATTTAAATTACTTAATTAAATATGTGATTTTTATTATCCAATATTTGCGTATATATTTGATATATGGGCTGAAACAATTGCTATGTACAAACACAGCAATAGATGCAGTTATTTTTAGATCACATACAGATACTTCAATTTTTTATTTGTATTGATTTACGTAAGCAAAGTATCGCCACGGTTACATCAAAACACACACACACACACACACGGAGTCCGTAAAAAGAAAATTATTATTAGATATAGATTTTAGCAATATGTGTCTACCGACCTTTCGAAAGGTCAGTGTTTCGTCGACCCGGAGCAGCTTAAATAATATGCAGAAACCGGTTTAATATCATTTTTAATTTGAACATGAATAAATAGTGAAAAAATGTTTTAATACAAAAGACTGAAATCCTATATACGAATTGATATTTTAAAATTCCTGTTATCTCAGTTTATTTTCATTATTTATGTTTACGGTTGTATCATAGCCATTATTTTAACTTGATCGCGCTCAAAAACTTATATTATCATAGCACAGGATAAAGAACAAGTTGCATACGTGCAAAGGTCCTTATCGCTTAAAGCGACCTTTTTGACGGAAACTATAATAATTAAAAAAAAAGTTAGTACCAATTAAATTACAGAAAAAACTTCTTGTTTGATAATAATAAAGAGGAAGACAAAATAATATTCATTTCTTATTGTAAAACATAATAAAATGTATAACATAGGTATAATATATACAGGTATAATATATACTAACCCAACGAGCTATTAATCTATAATTAGAATTTAAATTATTTATATATAAATTATTCTATTTGTAATATAACTATCACAACAAAAGTGGTACAGACACATTTTGAGAAACAAATCGAAATGAATAATGTGTAAACAAAAACAAAAATGGCTATTTCTACGCCTCATCCGTTTCGTACTTTCAATAAGAGTGAATTAGGGTGGATTCAGGAGTTGATCCAAGTCTCCTTTGCGGATTGGCTTATATACATAGGTTGGGTTGTAGAACTCTTTTCGAGGCATACGCCAGCAAGTTTCGTATCGGTGTTTTCCCTAACCGACATGAACTTGAATCAGCGTCAGGTCCAACTTTAATAATTACTTATTAAAGTTGGACCTTCCGAGAAGTATCTGTTTTATTTTATTTTTTTATTTGTTTTTAATGCTTTATTAGTTTAATGTACTTATGTTATTTTCAGTAAACATTTGTTATTTTTATAATGCAATTGATGAAATTAAAAGCGCAAATATGTGTAATAAAACTGACATATGAAGCAATTTTTAACTTTTTCTTTATCTTTAAATATAATATACTACCTACCCGTATTTCGCACGGGTAAATTAAATGTCTCCATAAAACAATTATATCGTAATACATATAACTCTATTGGTTTACGTCACACACCGGTAAAGCTTCACGGCATGATTTTTTCCGATATATAATGATACTCCTAACCCTTCCTCATGAATTATTTCGTCCATTATTGAAAGCCGTATGAAAGTCCGTGCGGAAGTTTTTGAGTTTATTACGTACAGATAGACAGATAGACGCCGAAGGAGGAAATTGTTTATAATATGTACTGATACTGATGTTTATTATATAAAGGAATATAATGCAAGTTGCAATATGATGCGTTCCGTAATGAAATATCGTCACGGTTACTAAACAAGTTATACTTTATACGTAGATAATAATTCACTGTTAATTTTTTTTACTTTTGTCGGAGAAACACTTATAATAAAACGATTTCAAAAGTGTGCCTGTATTTAATGAAAATATTAACAATCGTTTATTTTAGAGTCGACGTTCATGTTTACACATCTTGAAATAAAAACGAATTGATAACATCCTCCATTATAAAGACCGCCAAAAATATTCTTGTTTTTAAAAACCATTCGACTTGACAAAATAACTTTCTATCTTTTATAACACACACACACACACACACACACACACAATATCTACTAATAGCTATATCTTAACACAAGAAAGACAGCTAGCTCATAGCTATATTAAATATTGTGTGTGTTTTAGGTTAGGCATTACATAAATAATGTCTGTTTATTTGCTTGACGGTGAAAATATCGTGAGGAAACCTGCATGTGTCTTATTTCATTGAAATTCTGCCACATGTGTATTCTACCAACCCGCATTGGAGCAGCGTGGTAGAATAAGCTCCAAAACCTTCTCCTCAAAAAGGGAGAAGAGTCCTTAGCCCAGCAGTGGGACATTAACAGGGTGTTACTGCTACTGTATTTAATAGTATTGATATTTGTAATTGTTGGACGATTTTGTCTTCACAAAGTGCAATAAAGCTATTGTTTTAATTACGCTAAGCTATAATGTTTATTTTATAAACAATTAAGCGCTCAAAATAACGTGTCCCTAAGTCTAACATAAATCGTATAGTGTATGGGAGCTTTTATATTTAGGCCACGCACACACTCTCGTTTTATGTTTACACAGTTTTACGGAAGTGTGAACATGTCATTAAAATTAAACTCTATGTTACATTGTACCTTCAAGTTTTGGAATAGAGTTAAAAATTGGTTGTGTTCAATAAATAGAGGGTTATCTCATAGATTCTAAGGAAGTTGTAACGGATATAAGGAATTTTTATGCGCATCTCATTATTCAGGGCGCGGTTTATTTGTTTTAAAGGCATCAGTTTTCATATGCCCGAGTTGTATTTGAGTGAGACGATGAAGGATTTATTCTATTAATAACTTTTGTTTTAATTATTTAGGTACTTCGAAGATATATTAATTTTGTGTCTTGTTAAAAATTATTAAATGGTAATTTAAAAACACCCTGATCAAACAGTTCGGGTAGTCAATGGGCACGATAGTTTTGTTACCTAAGCAAAACAGTCAAGTTCGGTTCAACCGCCTCTTGCGTCTTTTCAGAACGCCAGCTCTGTCATCATCGTAGTCGTTTTTTTATAATAAAACGACTGACAGTACTAATAATATTAACTAGGTTTATTTATGATTATTTTCAATAGTTAGATGTAAAGCAAAATAAAATTTTAAGTGGACAAAGTCGCAAGAAACAGCTAGCTATTTGGTAATATTAATTAAAATATCTGTAACTGTGCATGACGGGCGTGAACGCAACAACATTGTCACGTTTAACACTTAAAAATATTTATTACACTTGTTAAAACGCGAAAAACATACTTATATAAGTAGGTCAGAGAGTTGTTAGTGGCGTGTAAGAGCTAAAACGATATTTAATTTTTTTTTGTTACTGGCAACACCGAGAATTTTTAAATCAAAAAGGGTTTTAATGAGAGTTCAACGAATAGTATATTTACGAGTCGAATACGAAATATTCGTCGTAATATTTGATCGAAAATTAAAACATATTACAAACATACTATACATATGCTTTCAAATCTGAACATAAAATAATAATTAGTGCTGTTTAGCGGTTGAATAAGCTTTGTCTGAGCCCCGTCAAGTACTCTCTCTACTATTCGACGGGAGTACACAAAGCCTTATCATCAAGTAAAATTATAGATTATTTGTTGAGAAATATTTGTTGCAAATCTAGTTTAATGTTATATCCTCATCCAAAGCGTATAAATTCTTATAAATTATTCTTATAGAGTATTTTTTATCTACATTTTTCTTTAAAAATTTAAATGTCACTAAAATATTTGTAGAATAATACTTCTAGTTAGTGCATTTTACGCTTTCAAGAAATACGAATGAAGAACAGGTAAAAGTATCCAACGGTTCGTTAAAGAATATCTCGTGGACTTGTTTTATAATAAAATACTTTCATAAATTCTGAATATTTAACAAGTACATATATTAATGCTTAAAAAAAAACTTTTCCTTTTATTTATAGTTTGTATCGAAAATTATTTAAAACGTTATTTTATTTTTTTTAATTTAACCTCGTTAGGAACGAAAGGAAAGATCTGAAAACCACAACGTTTCAGATAATTAACGATTTAGTGCAACGCTTTTTTTTTTCATAAAATATTTCTATAATGAAGTTACGATATACATACGTATATAGTTTTTAAATATTTTTTTAGCAACAAGAATGTGGTAAGTTTAAAGTAACGGTTCGCTTATTCAGCACACTAGACTTTCAAGAAGTCGCAATGGTCTATTTAATGAAAGTATAAAAGTAATATTTGAAAATCGAATAACAATAGCACTCACGGCCAGTCGACAGCCGACTGTTAAACGAACAACGCCATTGTTGCCTAAAATAAAGTCAATTCCGTCCCGCCGACACTATCAATTTTTCACAACAACGCTTCGGTTAACGATCGACTTTTCAATTTGTGATAATAAAGGTCTTGAAAAAATTGTTTTGGAACGTGAAAACGTGACCCTTGTGTAATAATAATAGTTAAAAGATGTCAAAAAAATGTATTTGATAGATATATAGAGGTCGAATATAATTATATCAATAAATAATATCAAATTAAAAAAAAATAATGTATAGAAAAATCTACTTACGCAATTTACAGTTTTTTTAGGCTGTATAGTATAATTCCTTATCACATATGTAGTATGAAATTATTCTTACGTAATGTTACTGATCTAATAAAAATTATCTTATAATTTATTTTTTAATTTGTCTGATCCAAATTCCGTGGTATTCTTAATTGTTGATGTCGTGAGTAATCATGATTAAAATATAAATTGAATATAAGAGCTTAAATTAATTTTACTTTATATTATATTTTATCCACATTAATTTCGACAGGTGTTTAATAATTTATGTGGGAGTCAAGACGACAATGACAACACGTATGATATCAATTGAATATAATAATCAAGATATGCATTGTAAAGTCCTACTGTTGGGCTAACGCCTTCTCCCCGTTTTGAGGAGAAGGCTTGGAGTTTATTACCCCACGCTGCTGTAATGCATGGTATATTTTTATTCGCCACACGTAGATTTCCTCGCGATATTTTCCTTCACCGCCGAGCACGTGATGATTTATAAACACAAATTAAGAAAATGAACATTCAGTCTCCTTTGTCGGATTTGAACTATGAATCATAGTTTGAGATTCACATGTTCTAACCACTGGGCCATCAATATTCATGCAACTGAGTATTCCGTATTAATTTTATGCTTTAAGTAATATTATATTGTGAATACTAACAACATTGTAAATCCGATTTATTTTAACAGAGAAATTAACTCGCGTAGAGTTTCTTACCGTTTCTTGTTAATAACTGCTTTCCGAAACGGTGCTAGAGTTAAAATGTGGACGATTCAAAAACCTTTTACAGTAAAGTTTAATTAAATAAAATACATTTGTTTTATTGGTGCAGTTATTGGATTAAGTTGCAACTTTAAACGATGCTATATTGCCCAGCCGTGGGACAGTTACATACCGTTACTATACGATATAGTTTCATAAGTCACAATTATATAGTCGTATATTGCACGAAGTATGTCGCATACCGTTCTGGTTTTGCAAAACATGGTAACGGTGCTTACAGATCTCGCTGCATGAGTAGATGTAGATGATTGATTATCTACTGTAAATTAACGACTATATATTATCTGTGGCAGTTTTTTTAATATAAATGAGTACATGTATTACATATATTCGTACTACTAAATTCATGTTTTGCTTATTTATGCTGCTAACAGCTCAAACACATGTGAAAGCATTAAAAAAATTGAACAAAAGCCTGTAAATGTCCCCTGGTGGTCAAAAGACAGGTTTTGGAGCTTTTAACGCTGCATTAATGTGGGTTAGGTAAATAGACAGATAATACACTATTATATATCGCCATATCGCTACATAGGAACCACTCATAGAATATGAGGTAGATAGTAAGAGATTAAATACAAGTAAAGCTTTTGAAAACTCACTGGCTCTTGTCCGGATTGAACCGGTTTCAACTTGTTCATCATTACGTATGAATTAATAATGTGATTTAAAAGTGAACGCGAACTGTAATTTTAATAAAAGTGAAAAAATAATTGAAACGGCGATGTATCCATTTAAATTGGTTTAATTTTCGGAAGCGACTAATTGGATTGATTAAGTTAATTTCGATTGAATAACCAAGTTACCGTTACGTATGATTATATTACACGATTATGTTTGATAATTGACACCGTGTGCCGATAATAATAATAATAAATATATATGCAGCTCCTGTACTTGTGACAGGAATGAAACTTTTTTGCGTCAGAAACATTATGAATACATTTAAATTTGGCAAAATATATATTTAAAATGACTTATATGATAGTGTTTAGCGTACGTACCAATCCGCATTGGAGCAGCGTGGTGGAATAAGCTCCAAAACCTTCTCCTCAAATAGGGAGAAGAGGCCTTAGCCCAGCAGTGGGACATTTACAGGCTGTTACCGTGAAGCGTACGATAATGTCCGGCAATCCCTCTTGTTTCTTTGTAAGCTGTTTTCTCTGTATATATATATATATATATAGAAAAAAGACAATTTTAACAGATAAATAATATGGGAATAAAATTTAAAGCAAAGGTGGTCTTGTTACTAATGATCTCTTTTAGGCAACCTCGAAGTGAAACTTTAGTTACAGAGGCTAATGCAAATATATAAAGTAATTAGATTGTACAATATAAGTATATATATATATTTAGAAGTTATTGAGAAATGTTTAAGGATTGCGACAACCGTATTACGTATGTTAGGAAATTTCATTGTTATATATATATATATATATATATATATATGTATATGTTTGTATGTACATATGTGTTTGTGCTAACTTTCATGTCGATCAATCAGCTTCAAAGTCTATTATTTTCAAACAGATATAACAACATCCGTTTCTATATATAATAATAATTTATAATTAAATAATGGGCAATACTAGTTGAATTATTAGTATATTAAATATTAACGATCATTAAGAAAAATGGCGTATTGGTTATTGATTTAGAGCTCAACCCTTTTGCGTGTACGATAGTTACAGATAAGATTTATAATATATAAACAAACAAAACAAAATATATATACAAGGAATCACAACATCTTTGTTGCGAAGATGATGGCGCATTGGCGATACAAGGGATGGTTAATATTTCTTACAATGCCAATCTAAAATCAATGTCTATGGGCGTTGGTGAGTAATTACCATCAGGTGGATCATTTGCCAGTCTACCTATGAAAAAAAACCATTCGAATATTGAACAAAATATCCTATATTTACTATTTCATTTAGCCACATAGTTATAACCTATAAATATCTCGCTACTGGACGAAGGTTTTTCAATAAGGAGAAGTTTTGAACCTTAATCACTACACTGCTCCATTGCAAGTTAGTGAATACTGTTAATCCAACACACATGAGTTTGGTTGAGTTGAGCTCATAAGAGATCCGTGATAGTTGTTTATCGAATTCTATTTATTATTTTGTCGTATAATATTGTCAACATTTTATTTGATTTTATTACAGGTTATATGGCAATGTATAGTCATTTTTATAATATATAAATGTAAAAAAAACGCATTACAAATTTGTAAACGAACTGTGGCATTGTACTCAATACGCTGGTAGTATTGCCTCTCTGCACCACTAGACTCAGCCTTTGGGCTAAATAAGCGCCAGCTCTTGGGTCACCAGAAGTGTGGAACAGTTAAATTTTATTAATTAAAATTGTCACCGATCACGGACACATATAGTAAGGTTTACAAAAATAATCCATAAACAAGTATTGATTGAGTCGAATCGCTAAAGCTTTAAAAACAAGATAAAATCCACAAGTGAAACTTTACAGCTAGTCGGAAACAAAAGTAAAAACTCCAACACAATTTTTCCGACGGGAGTGAAACGTAATTACGATGAGGAATGTACAATAATCGTAGATCGAGAAATTTAATAAAAGAAAATCGTAATATAGTCGTTCCTTTTAACTTTCATAATATAAATCATTAATATGACGGTAATTAATTGTCGGACACTGTTTTATTTATATTTATTACAAGACAAAACTCGCTTGCGTTGCAATGCCTCTTTTTTTAATTGTGAGAATGCGCGCGACTTTGAAGAAGGCAGTTCACCTATTATCAGGTGGCTAATTTGTTAGTTTGCCTACTTATTTTAAATAAAAAAAGTTTTGTTCATCCATCCCGTAGTTGAGCACTGTGATGGTATAAATTCCATACATTTTCTCTTTAAGTGGAGATTTTAAAATGTATGTTGAAATGCAGCTGCAATTCGGAATGTGTTGGATGTCGTTATTCTCCTATCTGTCGTATATACGACTTCATTCGACGTCGAAAACGATAGATACGTTTTCAACCTTTACTCAGAAATGTCTGCTTTCGAGTAACAATGTTAGCCTTTTATATAATTTGATTAAATCAATCTCGCTCTAAAGTGCGAGCTCCGCCGGGCGCAATTGGAGCATGGCTCGTAAAGAGTGGATGCGGTGTGAACACCTCTGAACCTGTATCGAAGAATACTATCGCGTTTTCAGGAAATGGATGGAAGGAATGGAGAAAAGGAAAAGATTTTCGATATATTAAGAAAGACAATCTTATAAAAGATAGTTTGCTATTGATCCATGTGATGCGTAATATAGTAGATAAGGAATATATTCAAAATTTGTCTATCTATATGAAAATAATACAGACACTGTATAACGTAACTGCAGGCAGATGAAAAGTTGGTGGATCTTAATCAAACTTAGGTCGCAGGTTCGATCCGTATCAACATATCACATTACTTTTAATTAATGATTAGTTAAGCAATGCTGTGTCTTCTTCTTTCGAATGTCAAATCAATAATGAAAGAAAGAGTAAAAACACGGCCTTAGTTATCGAAAACATCGAACATCGATTTCGCTCTTTAAGTTTAAATTAACGTTACAAGACTAAACGGAAATAAGTTACATAACTTTTACATAGAACATCCGGAAAGAAAATGAGTTGTTTTTTATTCATTATTTTTTTAATATTAATTATATACGATTAACATTAAAAAGTCTTCATAAAAATTAATAAATACTACACGATTTATCATTTATATAATCTATATCAATACTAATATTATAAACGTGAACGTAAAGTTGTGTCTGTGCTTTCACGGTTGAATATGAACCGATTTTGATTTAATTTTTACTAAATCTTAAAACTTTCAACCGAAAAGCCGCGGTGACAACTAGTTTTATATAACGTAATATGTCTTATTTACATCAAATAAATCTTACGTTATTATTATCTTACATAAGAAAAGTAAGTAATTTTTAGTTACATTGTAGATACAAAGGTTTTGTTCTATTAAAGGCGTGGGTACATTTTATACCTCTGCGTTCAAATTAAAAATAGACAAAAATATTAAAAGCCGTTCGCCCGCACGGCAGCGTGTTTTATCACATTTTACACCGAGCTTTTGTTGAAAGTTCGTTTCTTTGGAAATCAGCGCAAGTCCCAACGTTGTTGATTGTTATCGCACATATTTTTGAATGTTAATATTTTTTAAGCTTTTCCTCGGTTCGTTTTGGTAAATTTATTAATTTTTCGTTCAATTAAAAACATACTTTAAGTATATTGTAATACATGTTATTTAAAAAGTAAGTTAAGGATATATTGAAAAAATATTAATTCTATTTACAACGCATATGTTGGTAAAGACATATAGACAGTACCTCTGTTGTAGAGTTAACACAATGTTAGTTAAAATATATATATGTGCAAATACACGTATATTTAAAAAAAATATTTTATTACAAAAAAAAGACACAATTGGTGCTTCACTGGTAGTAGGGCTTTGTGCAAACTCGCCTTATCTTAGTAAGTACTACCACGTCATCAGATATTCCACCGCAAAACACCAGTACTTTACTATTGTAATAAAATAAAAACAATCTCGGCATATCCATTACAAATATTTTATGAGTATATCGAATCAAATTCAACACGATTCAAAAGTTTATAGTATCTGTTGGGAGTATTTTAATTTCTTTATTTACTCGTAATCCGTCAGAGTGCTCTTTTAAACTTAACATCGCTTAAATTTCAATCGAGCGTTGATATGTAACCGTAACAGCCTGTGAATGTCCCACTGCTGGGCTAAAGGCCTCCTCTCCCTTTTTGAGGAGAAGGTTTTGGAGCTTATTCCACCACGCTGCTCCAGTGCGGGTTGGTGGAATACACATGTGGCAGAATTTCAGTGAAATTAGACACATGCAGGTTTCCTCACGATGTTTTTCCTTCACCGTAAAGCACGAGATGAATTATTATCACAAATTAAGCACATGAAAATTTAGTAGTGCTTGCCCGAGTTTGAACCCACGATCATCGGTTAAGATTCACGCGTTCTTACCACTGGGCCATCTCGGCTCGATATGTATATATGGTCGATTGATTAAACGATCCGATAAAGGTTTAATACTCTGAACGTTATCTAAGTTTTATTTTTTATTGATCAACAGAAGTACTGTTTTATGTACACAACTTTACACTTTAAAGTATACAATACATATTACACGCTCAACCTAAGTTTGCCGACCTGAAGTTGGATCTCAATTATAGATAATTAATTTTATTTAAGTAATTGTACAACGTATTCGTAACTGTAATATTTGCACATCTCGTTCTTAATAACTGACTGGTCAATTTAGATCGCGCGTATTGTATTTGAGTTTATAAATTTAGCTTCTTGATTTAACTATATGTGAAGTTAAATTTTTTTTATTAGTTTTCAAAACATATTAATGACAGATTATTTGGACGGTTATGTATGTTTTTTTTTATTCATCCACGATTCAAGCTGGCTAAGTGTTGTTTCCGGTAAAACAATTGTTATTATTATTATTTTTTATAGAAAAGGAAGGCGGACGAACATTTGGGCCACCTGATGGTAAGTGGTCACCAACGCCCTTAGACATTGGTATTGAAAGAAATGTTAACCATCGCTTACATCACCAATGCGCCACCAACCTTGGGAACTAAGATGTTATGTCCCTTGTGCCTGTAATTACACTGGCTCACTCACCCTTCAAACCGGAACACAAGAATACCAAGTACTGCTGTTTTGCGGTAGAATATCTGACGAGTGGGTGGTACCTACCCAGACGAGCTTGCACAAAGCTCTACCACCAGTATTTTATATACGTATGTGTTGTTATACCGTTTCAGCTAACACACATATTGTATTTGTTAATCAAGTGTGCAATACTGCGATATATATTCTGATGTAAATAAACTATTTATGATTCTTTTTTTAAAATCTTATATAGATTGTCGCTTTACAGCAATCCATACGAATGAATATGAATACATCACCACGTACCCTTAGAAAACGTTTTGCTCAATGACATTGACGGGTCTGCGGCCTTACATCAAGCCACTAGACCAACGAGACAGTCAAATAAATATACTATCCTCTGTATTAATATATATTTTCAGCGGTTATATAATTGCTTGGTATAACTATTGGATAAGCTATGAGACTAGATTCCGAGGTCCTGGGTTCGAAATCCGGCTCGGGCCAATAGAAAGTTTATCAATGGAAAGTTTATTATGTATCAATTATATTTCTAGTCTTGTTATAATTCCCCTATGTTCATGTGTAACATATCAATGTCATTGAGCAAAACGTTTTCTAAGGGTATGGGGGTGATATAATCGTAGTTATTTTTTTTGTGCCATGCCATCTCTATTTGTTTATAATGTCAATACGAACACATATTTCAAATCCAAATACAATTTTCTCTTCATCCTTTCACATTGAAGTGAAATAACACATCGTATTGCTTGCTATGAAAGCCGTCTGACGCCATGTTTTAAACACAGGGTTTTTGTGTTTTTCGCCATCAATTTATTTAAAAAAAAAATGTAAATTAATTAGTAGTAGTAGTTATTCAAGGTCAAGTAACGCATACAAAATATTGATACTTTTTGGACGACGTATATAATTTTATTTTATACGCTGTCAATCATGATCCTATACTTTTTTTTTCTCTTTGATGTGTTGATTTATTGTGTCTACAGCCTTCATATTGGCCGCATGCTGCATATGTTGCGTATGTCTAATCTGTGGGCGATATTTAAGAATCCTTGTTCCTATGTGAAATGTTATCTGTGGAGTTTTAGTTTCTATTACTGACAGTACATGTAGTTTCCTTACAATGAAATATAATAACAGATAAAATAAAATAGTCTAGTTTTGATTACAAATTATATAAACATCTATATATATTTAAAATGTTACGTAAAGATACGACCGGTCATTAATATTTCAAAACGACATATCACAGGTTAAATAGAATCGAACAATGATGACGTAATGAGCCTTCAAGAGCCTTGATGTCGGAACCTATAAACAGATTAGACTAAGCGATCTCCGTCGTGCTTTTGTGTTAGTAAATAAGTAATCGTGTACTCAGCTCTATTATATATCGTTACGTAGTTAGCAACAGAAAAGTGGGCTCTGATTATGTCCAATTGATATAAGATTGTCCAATTCGTTCTTAGAAAAGTACATAAATGAATGGAAATTACACGTAATATATTTGTCGATTGAAAATTAATGAAACTTGAAGAGATATTGATTTTGTCCTTGCGACAATGTATCTATAGAATCTTTACACAGGTTTATTTTTGTTTTTGTATAATATGTATGCGATCGGGCAATGGACCACCTGAGGGTAAGTAGTCAACACTAAGAAAGGCGCTCTAAGCCATATAAACTACTCCTTACATCGAACTTCCTTACACTGGTTTACTCACTCTTCCAACCGTAACACAACAGTAGTAAGTATTAAGGTGAGTGGATGGTACCAAACCCAGACGGGCTTGCACGAAGCCTCACCAAGTGATTACAAATTAAAAATTTGACGAAAAATAAGAAACTATATGAATTTTTATTCTTTTATTTGTTTGCTTAAAGGTTGTCAAAGCTATATAGAAATCGCCTAAAAAGGCGTAATTAGAAAAAGAATTACTTTGATATAGAAAACATAAAATTGTATGAATCAAATAACGCGTGTAAAGTGCAGCCCTTAAAGTAACAACATTATAACAGCCCTAACACGTGATGTTAGCGTAAACAATTGCTTTAATTAAATGAAAACAGTTTCGTGTTTGTGATTTAATTAAAATTTCGCTTAAATGCTGTATAAGAATAAATCAATTTTATAAAAGAAAGAAAATTTCTAAAAAGATATAAATAACTAGAGAATTACGCCTTAATAAATTACGTAAAACGTAGGTGTTCAAGTTTTTAAATAATCGCGTATAACAATAAGACGAAGCGTTCTTAACAAGGTGCTTTAAACGATAAATGGGTCTACGAAATACGCCGAAATTAGATTCGTTGCTTAATTACGAGAGAGGCTCGCGGATAATTTGTACATTATCTCGCGAATAAAATTAAGAATTACAAACAATATTAGAGTATCAAATAAACACAGCTTGATGGTAGGGCTTTGTGCAAATCCGTCGCTGTAGGTATCATTCTCATCACATATTTTACCGCCGACAGCAATACTGGTGTGGTTGAGTTTTAATGGTGTGGATTTTGTGCAAGCTCGACTGAGTAGGTACCACCCACTCATTAGATGTTCTACCGCACAACAGCAGTACTCGGTATTGTTGTGTTCCTGTTTGAAGGGCGAGTGAGCCAGAGTAATTACAGGCACAAGTGACATAGCATCTTAGTTCCCAAGGTTGGTGGCGCATTGGTGAAGTAAGCGATGGTTAAGATTTCTTACAATGCCAATGTCTATAGGCGTTGGTGATCACTTACTATCAGGTGGTCCATATGCTGGTCCGCCTACCAGTGAGTGAGCCAGTGTAACTACAAGCACGAGAGACATATCTTAGTGGTAGACGATGGTATGTTGGTAGAAGATTATTCTTTACTACTGTTGTTCTATTTTTTAACAAATTTATACATGTAATAAATAAATTTGATTACACCCTCTATTGGATTTCGTTACGATTCCATCAACGAATACCAACTCCAACAGCAAATATGTCAGCACACTCGTTAATAACTGACAAGAAAGTGAGATTTTTTAAAAGTTACACCCAAAAATAACGACAAAGCATATTTTTTCCAAAACTCATTTAACCTTCGGCTTATAACAAGAGTTGTTAAAGGGTTACCTTTTGGGCGTTAAATGTTTACTTTCGGCCAATTAATAATAAAAAAAAAATACACGAGAGTTTCATTATAAAACAAGGCATTCACGTTAAAAATGCATTGATGCGTTAATCATATAAATGTTGTACGGATAAAAGAACAAAGAGCTAAAGAGCGTAGCCGTGTCTATAACATATTTTATGAAAGGAATAAATTACGATTGACGTTACTATAAATTATAGAATATTCTAAATTTTAAACGTCAAAAAATTTTGGCGGGAATTTTGACACGCAATATACTGAATTACAGTCTTATATTTGTTGTGACTTCATTATATACTTTTTTAAATATAGGCTTTATCTGCTCCTTGAAATAGAAATAAGATGTTATTAAATAACATATGGCATTGTGACAACTTCCATGTTACAGAAATAAAGATTTATTCCCCGGGGAAATGAGAGGGTTCCAAGAAGATAGACAAAAAGTGTCGAACGAATTTATGGCCAAAACTAAGTTAAATTCCATTTCTTACATTCCATGTGTCTGTTAATGGTTTTAGGTAAACTAGGCAACGGATTCTTCTTTAGGAAGTTTCTTATTCCGGCACGCTGCTCTATTGATAAATGCGATCATGATGTCCTGACCTACATTGGTCACAGCGGCCATTCTCATCGGAGATTAGCCTATCTCTTGATGGATCTCTTATTGTGTCGCGTGCGTCCGTAAACGCAGTGGACTCTGTATTTCCTCTGCACACACGGCAGCACTCTGTAGGTATTTCATATATCTCAAAATTGGACAGAAACCGACACGTCAGTTAACAGTGGCTAAAATCTGGGACTTTAAGGTCTTCAGGCTCATCCTACCCTCGAGGCAGTTAAGGTGAATTATAAACACATATCAAGTACATGAAACACACATGTATACATCCGTGTTACTGTGATAGACAGTTATCTCATCTGGTTGGAACATACCATGTTACCAGCGAGCGGTTTACTGTTGTAAATGCTTTTTTTGTTGCTGATATTGCTTGCATAGATTAAAACTGGCTATGACCATACGGATATGTTTGACTTCAATCAGAATTGCACCGAGCGATCTATTCGCTAACGCATGGTAGTTTTGTTTACTGTCGTGGCTAGTTTTGAATTGAAATATCTTGAATATATCTAAAAATATTGGTTCAAATTTCAATATTTTATTAACAGTGCGTTCAAAATTAATGTTACCAAGTGATTCATAAATAGAAATAAGGCTATCGTCTATTTGTTTCATTTTTTTTAAACCCAATAAATGTTAAAGTATAATATGTAGTAACATGTATTTGTATTGTATACATCTCACAGAATGTTGTGTATACATTTAGGAGTTATACAAATCTTATATAAAAATATTTCTTGTATTTGATGTAGTTTAGCATATTAGCATAACATGCTATAGAATTTATATACATATGCATCGCATAACACATACCATGAAATTGCCTACAATAATAATAATAATGATGAAAAAAAATACACAATAATAATGAAAAAAAAGCTTACTGCGAAGCACACCGGTGCTCTATTTATATTGGTGTTTTTTTTAAATCTTTTTTGTCCGTATATCATGCTTTAATTTACGAAATAACAAAATGTATAATATCGTAATATAGTTACATAAATTGATTTTTTATATTAAATCTCCATTTGAAATAGAGTCACTATTTCCCAATTTACTGTTTTAATTTAAAAAAAAGAAAAATTCTTGCGATCCCGTGCCTTTTTCATTAGCGCCAGACTGGTTGTGAAACTATTCAAATGTAGTTTTGGTAACTGTAAAATATATATATACATATATATATATATATACATATATATAACTTTAAATTGACTCCATATATGAACATCAGATGTGCTTTTGATATCGGTGTATATAGAGCAGTATATATACAATTGTTATGTAATCTGCCTGTTATAGACGTATGGTATAAAAATCGAATTTTGACCAGTGTTCCAATTTTAAATTAATCAAAATGAATATGCGTCCTATAGGAATTACGATTAGATATGTGTTAGTAAAAAATACCGACATAGTTGCTTGCATACAAAATATAAATGTAATTGAAATATATGCAAATATTCGAAATTTAAAAATATGCGATGCATTCATTCGTTTATATTTCTGAGCTAGGATTGTGACGTCATCTAAAATACAATACGATGCGCGGTACAATGCGATCTAGGTTTACCGGTCATTATTAGTCAAGAGAGTGGAGAGCGCGAACAGTAACGGTAAGCTAAAAATGCGCATATATTGTATTTACAATTACGTAAATAGTCGATTACTTTTTATTGTTTTACATGTGCGTATAGTAGAATCTTTAGATCACGTTGGGCCAGCGTGCTGGGCCAATGTATTGGACAACGTGTAGAGGCCCGATGTGTGTTTTTATCATTGGCAGCAGACGCGTGTCAAACAACAGCGGTCACACGTTGGTCTCATGTTTGCTTTGTTGTCACGCTTCATAGAGATAGTTGTAATGTGCATACTATTATGTTTTTTAATTCAGATGGCGGAATGGAGCGAATTTAATAATTCATCGTTACCAAGGGGCCAATGTTGTAATTTTTTTTTTTATAGAACAGGAAGGTGGACGAGCATATTGGCCACCTGATGGTAAGTGGTAACCAAACGCCCTTGGACATTGGTACTCTAAGAAATGTTAACCATCGCTTACATCGCCAATGCGCCACCAACCTTGGGACCTAAGATTTTATGTCCCTTGTGCCTGTAATTACACTGACTCACTCACCCTTAATACCGGAACACAAAAATACCAAGTACTGCTGTTTTGCGGTAGAATATCTGATGAGTGGGTGGTACCTACCCAGACCAGCTTGCACAAAGCTCTACCACCAGTCACCAGTACGAACTATTCGATAATGTTTTACCAAACTCATATTGATATGTAGACCATTGGCCCAACGGCGCCACACACTGATCAAATCTGTACTGGAACCCTCATATCAGGTCGGCTATCTTATGTTGCTTATTATAAACTCTCATGGACTGACAATGATTCGGACAGTATAGCGGAGTAGAAACCTTACTTTGTTCAGCGTAAAGGTAAATATTACTGGTATATCTATATTTATTGGCGTCATGTGTTACAGCTAGTTTTATAATGAAAATAATAATAATTCGATCAATCAGCATCGACTCTAGGACCTTTAAGTAGCTGGGCGGTTCGTGTGCATTGAGCTATAGAGGTTTTCATATAGAATAATAAATATGGTTGTTTAGTTTGCGCTACTTCCTCGCTATACTCGGAATGATTTGTTGCTTTAACTTACCGTTCCCCACACTTTAAACTCGTTCAGAATTCGAAATATATATTTTTAGTTCCTCGTTTGTTTTTTCTGCTGTAAAATGAGAACTTAAATTTGAATTTTATAATCTAAATCTTATGAAAATATGTTTGAGATCAATAAATTATATGAAAATTAGATATTTTGATATTATACAAATGTGTATGAAAATATACATAGTAAGTCTTAATATACTTCACTAGCTTTCTCCAGCATGTGAGGGGAGGAGGACATATATTATGTAGCTTATGTGTTAAATCATATAAGCTATCCTCGTTCCTAATTTCACCCCAATCCGTTCAGCAAATTTTGCGTTAAAGAGTAACAAAGATGCCCCCATTCATCCACAAACTTTGTTTATAATACTAGTATGATTCAATTAAGCTCTTAAAATTTGAATTGCTATTCTACAAGATTATTAAATATAATCTACCACCAGGCCGAAATACTACCGAGTACCTTAATAACCGTAATAAGTACTGAGAAGCACCGGCAAGAAAATTACTAAATACATTATTCCACCAATTAAATAAGGTAGATATCCTAATAAATCTTATTGAGTTTGTTTATCGTATTTATTGTAAATTTTATTTTTATTTAATACTTGTAATTTTGGTATGTATTGATAATGTAATTAATTTATTAATATATGTGTATTTTATATTTTTATTGATATTTATTTATTTGTTTTTTTTTTATAGATTTATGTTTTTTTTTTAATTATTATTACATGAACGCACCTCATATACCTTACGCCGTTGGTTGCCTGGAAGAGATCGCTGTGTAGCGATAAGGTCGCCAAAGTTGTAAGCTGCTCGTAATTAGGTTGTATTCATGTTCTGTAATTATTATTTTTTTAATCCTTGTAGTGTACAATATTCTAATTGTATTCTATAGACTATACCATCTTATAGATGGCTTGAAGCCACTGTATGTACTCTAAGTACCACTGTAAGATTAGGACTGAAACACACCTCTGCATCAGAATAAACCACAACGTTCATGTTCACGAATAATCGTATGGTACTTTTATAAGCCGTTAGGTTGCCTGTTTAAATTTTTCTTTGATTATAAGTTGGTGACGCAAGAGCCGAGATGGCCCAGTGGTAAGTACGGTGAAGGTAAACACCGTAAGGAAACCTGCATGTGTCTAATTTCACTGAAATTCTGCCACATGTGTAGTCCACCAACCCGCATTGGAGTAGCGTGGTGGAATAAGCTCCAAACCTTCTCCTCAAAAAGGGAGAGGTGGCCTTTGCCCATTACTTACTATTATTCATGTGAAAGTGAGTCTGTTTGTTCGCTTTCACATATCATTTAAACAATCATAATGAAGTTTTGCATACACGTTGTAAGGACTACTAATAGGGTTGTTGGGGTTTACAAGTTACAGTTTAGTAACTTACCCCTCTCTTTCTTTCTAACGAAAACGCGAGCGCAAACTAATGCTTAATGTGATGGCCCGCGCGCGCGCATACATACGATTTTCTTGCATTAATATTAAGCAAGAATATATTTTTTTTATTTTTTACTGTAAATAATAATACCTATAATATGTCTTTACATTTTTTTTCTTTCAAGAATCGTATTTTATAATTGTAATCCTATGTGGCCTTATTTTAGTAATGAGTAATTACTGTACAATCATTTATTAAGGCTGTTGATTACAAGTAAAAATAAATAAATATATCTTAGAGCACCGATGTCTATGGTATAGGTGACTTTGCCAGGCCATCTATTATCACTACCTAATAGTAATTGGTCCTATCACCTTAGCCCATAGACAATGGCTGTGAGAAGTATACCTACTTACACCATCAATGCGCCATCAACCAAGAGATCAACTATATGTTCCTTGTGCCTGTAATTTCTATTCCTCATTTCTATTAAACTAGAGCACAAAAACACGATAAGTATTGCTGTTTGGCGATAGAATAATTGATTGAGCATGTAGAATCTCACACACCCTACAAACCGGAGAACAACAATATAAGTCATTGACGTTTAACGCGAACCACCCACTAATACCATCGAGATACGATTTACCCTCACGGTAGGCCTACGGTGGTATTTATAATTCAGATTACAGTTTATAAAGGCAATGGTTCCTATTCTGTCAACTTCAACCCTTTGCTCACCATAGATAGTGCCGTTGTTATAATCAATTGATATTTAAGTAAAAGTTTTTTTACAGTTTAAAAAGGCAATAGTTTCTAGACTGTCAACTTCTGGTGTGTATACCTTCTGCTGACCATAGTGCCTTAGTTATAATCAATTGCTATTTAGTTTTTATTGAATGCATATTTATCTTTTTTGTCTATATCTTTAGCGTAGACTAAAATTGTTGATTTCAATTTATTAAATTCATTGTTCACGCTATGCTGCCGGTGGAAATGATTATATTTACTCACTGAAAATATGAGGTATAATTAATTTTAAACAATAATTGTTTATAATACAGCCATTAAAACTATTCAATTGTAGTGAAAACAATGTACTTAAAGTCTATCTATTACAGAAGTGTTACGGTGCGCGCCCTCAGCTTGAACAATAAACTAGCAAATGTGTAGTACGGCGGAGATTGTTATCAATTTAATTTCAACTCTATATTATATAGAAATAAGAATTAACTTCTATCAGCAGACTATGCCACACCTGTGACCTTTTAAGTATCATACAACTGACAGCTTCCGTCAGTAATCAGGTCACGTTCCTTTTTTGAAACGCGGTTGTCGTTCGAAGGCGTAGAGAAATTCAGACGTGAATGGTGGATTTTATGCTCTATGGAGTGCGTGTCTATTCATAGATAAATTTATTGGCGCCGAAAGTATGGATTATATGGTTTGGAGAAATGTGAGAAATGCTTCATTCGTATTGAATAATGCGGAAAACATTATGAATATATTTTTGAAATACAGCTGAATGTAGTGTGATCTTGCACTAACATGTAAAAAAAAGTAAAAAAGTTTATTTTCATTTTAAACTTTTTTAAATTAGTAACCGTTTAACCGCATAACGTATACCATCGTATAGGTTATGCGTCAGAAGTGTATGTTATCGATATTATTTAGCAGCATCTGTTTCTCGTTTCCTCCTGATTGCGCTCTCTTGTTCATTGTTCCCACCACTTTTGTTCGAGCAGGCTTTATTATCTCGAGAGTTTTAAGAGAAAATATACGGACGTCTTTTGATTTTAGCAGAATGACTGAAATAGCGGGGTGTACCGATATTTTTAATGATCGATTTTCGTGTTTTATTTTAAGCAACTGTACCAAAAACATTGATAATGATAAAAATATATACATAAATATACATTTTAAATACTGTTTATGAATTTATAATATAAAATTAAAAATCAACATAATATTAAAGTAACCCCTACCTGTGCCTACATAAACAAAACATACCTTATTTTCTTATACTGAAATGAAGAATATAAAAAGTCCGCATGTTGTTGAAATAAACTGTAAACCACATACAAAAAATTACTAGTTTTTGATTTTTTATTTATGCCTATATCCCACCGATGGGTTAAAGGCTCATATTTAAAGGAATATGGAGCTTACTTCACACTACGCGTTTCTAGTTGAGTTGTGAAAATATTTTCTATAAGTAACCAAGATTTTTTCTCCCCATGTTTTTACAGCCTTTCACACGCGTCGTTTAGCAGCTTGCAAATGGTTTCTGAGGTAAGGTCGAGAGACAAATCATCAATTCCTTCAACCGTCCCATCCAATTTCGCGAGGCGTTGTAAAAATATTCTCATACCAAGTTATAGGTTGAAAACATGTGTAGATCACTCCTCACTAAGCTTGTTTGCAACTTTACGCTTCAGCAGCTCAATCTCGCGGTTGTGACGTAAATATATGAATGATTACACAAAACTACCGCGGTCTTGCGAAAAATTGTGACGAAATTATAGTCTGTTGTGTTGTTAGGTATTTCTTACGCGCGGTACTTCTTATGTTTATAACCCAAGTTTTCATACTTTTTATATTTCTCTTTTTTATTTTATTTTACTCTCGTAGTCTTATAATTCGATGGTACGGTAAATCCGACACTACTGAAAAAAAGGTCAGTCTCTCGTCCAACGGCTTGACGTGCTATCCGAAGTACAGATTACTACTAATATCCGAATTCTGGAATGCTACTGAGAATTTCTCGGCACAAAATCCAATAACTTTTATTTATCAAATATCAATTCTAGTTACTAATGATTATATTCAAATGTTACTGCGTTAAACGTTACTAGTCCGGCCCCATAGATCAAACGCGATTGATTGATGATTGATATAGACTAAAGCCTTTCTCAATAAATGGGCTATTGGTGTAAAAATAATATTCGAAATCGAATGTGTAAATTCTGAAATTTACACGTTCAAAAAATCACTTAAACATAACCTATATATGAATATAGATTGTAATATCACTACTTATACTTGTGCTTGGTCAGTTTATATTAAAATATACGTAATGGTTTTTGACCCGGTTTCCCTTGAATATGACCTATTTCTCTCTTAAGTATCTAATATTCTCATGCTCTAAGTTTGCAAAACATTTGTGTCTATAGGTAAATATAATTTGCACTATTATTAATGTACATGTTTTTATAGGATACCATTTTTGGAAAAATTATTAATGATTTGTGTGTGGGTAAAATTTAATTTGGATAAATCTGGTTCAAAAGTTTCTCAATATAATTTAAGATCTGACGTAAATGTTGTTTTATAACAAGTAGTGAGTATTCCATTTCACAGCTGCGCTGCAAAGTGCAGACAAATAACTTCGACAGTTTCGAAGTTAGATATTCGGAAGTGCTCACTAAATCGGCGGGAAAGTTGGTAATATATATGGCGAAGTTTGTGGTTTTGTCGAGCTTCATGTGAAATAGGAACTCGCGTATCATTTGACAATGGCATTACGCTTATGGTAATCCGATTGCGGAACTCGTGGTAAAACCGCTACACGCTGCGAGGGTGTAATAGTCATCGATGGTTTATTGTGATAGATATCTGATACGCATGTGTCAATTTGAAGATCTTGTCGATTATGATATTACATTACATTTTTATACACAATTTAGCAAAAAATAATGGCAGAAAACATACCTCATTGATAGAAAACAATGAAAACATAAATGTATTCAACATGTTTTAAAAAATACATTACATAAAGATAATATACATATTAAAAAAAAAACATTTTTTTAATTGTTGATGTACATTATGTAGGATTTTTTTTTAAAAGAGCACAGTGGCATTGTGGTATCAATAACCTAGTTGGATCTCTGAATCCAAGCCTGCTTCTATCTATATAGTCTTAGTACGATTATAATAATATATACGCGCCACACACACAGGGAGTACAGAGCCGCGGTGTATAGGGGGCGTGGCATTGGTCGTCACGGCATATGAATTTCACATCAAAATAAACAAAAAGTGGTGTAAGATCCTTCAAGGTTTTAGTTTGACTTTCCTTGGAAATCCATTTGATAGATAGTTAGTAGTTAGTAACAAGGACGGTAACGGACTTACTGTGGAAGAAGTTCAGTGAAGTTGACTGAGTAAACTGATTGTAGCAAACTACTGAATACTAATGTGACATGATTTCTTGGTTTTGTGTAAGCTCGTCTGGGTAGGTACTACCTTCTCATCAGATAATCTATAGCCAAACAGCAGTACTTGGTATTGTTGTATTCAGGTTTGAAGGGTTAGTGAATTAGTGTTAACACAGGCACGACGGATATTATCTCAGTTCCCAAGTTTGGTGGCGCATTAGCGATGTAGGCGATAGTTAATATTTCTCACAATTCCAATGTCTATGGGCGTCTAATGGGCGTTGGTGATCATTTTCCATCACTCGACCCATTTGCCCGTTCGCCGTCCTATTCTATAAATAAAGAAAGATTTTCTAAAATACTACTGATAATACGACTAAATAAAATAATCAATCGAAAATTGTATCCAAGTTACAGTAAATAAGAAATCGACGGTTTGTAGACTTTTTATCATATCTTTAGATGCGAAGGTTTGTAGGTTTTTTACCATATCTTTAGATACTTGTTCGCATTAAGGATTAGTTTTTGTATGGTAACCTCAATGTATGCAACTAAGTAATTGTAAGACTTAATCAGATTGTAATACACAATATTTAATGTAAAAATAATGAACTATGTACAGACATTTTTATAATATACAAAATAAAAAAAATAAAAAACAAAATACACATTACAAATTTATAGCAAAAACACGCCCTCAAAAATATTGTCCTGTTGCATTTAATAAGCATTATTATTAAAAATCACCGAAGAGTATCTGTTATTTTTATATTGAACAATAATAATCTACATTTTTAATCTGGCAACAAAAACATTGACAGATACTCTACAAATACAAGGCGGGAAATTGATTCACTTTTAATTTATTTTTTACGGGCATTGTGTGGTAAAATGTATTTTAACGATATTTTATAGTTGCGAATAATATACTATCGATCTATTTTGACGGCGTAATGACAATAATGCACCTTTGTTTTTATATCAACTTAATATAATAGGTTATAAACAAAATACTATCTACAATCTCCTAGAACTGACATACGTTGCACAATGAACGTCATCTGTCCTAAAATCTCGTAATCTGAGCTTAAGAGGTTTTATTTCCATTCTTAATCCAGCAGAGTTTAGTTGGACTATAAATGTTGTATACTGAAACTTATCTTTTATTAATATTTATTTATTAATATTCTGCCTTATAAATATTACAAGTAATACAAACATTTTTCATCTAATAATGCAATATGATGAAGAAATTGATGACGAATTGATATCTATATTATATTATAAATTCAAAAGTAACTCTTGAGGTCTTGTTGTTGTCTATCGCTAAATATTAACAATAGTATATGATGCGATGTTTGTTTGAATCGTGAATGAGCCAGTGTAGTATCAGGCACAACAACATATCTTCAAATTAATTGTTGTCGCAATAACAGTGTAAGGAATTGCTTAAACTTTCTTCTGAACCAATGTTAACCAATGTGAATAGATAACTTGTATCTTTACAAATATGAAATAGTATCCATTTCGGCCACGGCGGCCAATCTCAAGAGAGATTAGCCAACTGCGCAAGGCATATTATAGTGCACAAGTGTGTAAGCAAATACAGGTGCTCTGCCCTTGCTTTTGCCCATGCCCTTGACTCTCATAATCCGATGGGACGAAAATCTGACATGAATGGAAAGAGTTCAAGCGCAGAACCAACGGCTTTACGTGCTTTCCGAGGTACGGGAGTGGATACACTTCCAACTTCCAGTCTGCTACTGGGTATTTTCGACAGTAAAACCCAATAACTTTTATTGGCCCGACCTGGGATTTGAACTCAAGACCTCCGGGTCTGCGGCGTTACTTCTAGCCACTAGACCAACGAGGCAGTCAAATATGAAATAGTATTAAAAGTTTATGAGAACATTTAGAATTATTGAGTTCGTTACGTTACAAATAAGCAGTTTCGTATTGTCCCTAAAACAAATTCGAAACTTGTAGCATGTTGTTTTATGTACTTAGATTTTATGGGCAACCTTTTCTAAGATTGATTATTAGAGTAAGAAGATTAATAGCCTAACTATAAACCTTGTTGGACCTTCACAATCAATCTTTGATTAAGTCAGGTCCTTTCCCGACTTTCGAATCACTATAAATCTAACGCTTCGCCGTTGTCTAATTGACGGCTTTAGGAAAACACTAAGAATTTGAAAGTAGCTTACTTACAATATACAATTATTGCGGTTATTAAATCTTTTTAATTGATATTTATATTTGATAATATATTTGTTTACCTATTAACCGCCAATGAGAAATCAAACGCCATTTGAAATAAGGAATTATATTAAAGACAAAAAAAGTCACATACATAACACCTTATTATAACTGGGTTTGACTGGCGATTCAGAAACAGCACAATGCACTACTAGTGCCATCTACCGACAAATATCATAGCTACATATGTCAATCGACCTTCCGTGCCTCTCTTTTTTACATAGCTTAACTTTTATTAAATTCCTGTAAAATTACTAAAAGTGATTGTAAAAGCTGGTAGGATAAAGAATATTTTATAACCTTTTCTTGGCATTAGTAATTAATAGTATGCGTAGATATAATAATGCTTTCTAAATTGTGACTTATCACACATATTGTTCCAGTATTGCCCAGTTCATACTGATGTAATAATAGAATATATTTTATCAATTTTAGCATGTTACTCTTACAAAATGTAATAGTATGTTGGTGGGTTAAGACAATAATACATTGTATTCGATATTATTGTACGTTCGTGTAAATTCCCAAAACAAATTTAAGTTGTTATGCACATATTAACGGCCTTAACGATACGCAAAGTACATATCTATAACCTTTCCCAAATTTTCTAACCTTTTCTCTTTCTTTCCTTTCTTTCTCTTTCGTTTTAAAAGTGCCTTCTGGAATTGTATAATTTTAATTTGAGTTTTGTTCACTCTTGATTTATCAGCCATAGAAATCACTTAATTAATATACTATGTGTATAAAATATAAATATATACATAGAGTTCGTGTGATTCTGTTTTGGCCTTGGAACCTTCCTTAATATGAAATTGAAGCAGGAACTATCTTGACAGCAGGAATTTCAATTAAAACATTATTGTTCTGTATTTATTCAAGCATTACACGTTACAATCCGAATATATTTTGTTATTTATACTTATGTTATTTATATTATGATTGTTTTTCTTACAATTATCGATACTCACTGAATTTTTAGCAGACATAACTCTTAGAATTAGTAGTAAGATTACAAGCTAATTACTACAGCTTCAAAAAAGGAGGAGGTTCTCATTACGGGTGTATTTTTTCATTGATTTAGGATGTTAGCAAATGCAAGCTGAATTCCATTCAAATCTACTCCGTAGTTTTAACATTTTGTTTGTCGTAGTCGTGTCTTTATACAAAAAATACACAGGTGCTTAATATATTTAAAAGTTATTACATCTATATTTATGCGATACGTAATAATAATTGTTATAGTAATAATAAAAAGATCCCAATCTCCAACATTACATATCAGGGACTTTTAACATCAGGGAAGGTAAAAGGTGTTCAAATACAAGTCAGTACTAATGAATGCGATTTTCAATGTGGCGTCATTACCTTTGAGCTTGGAGACGTTCACGAGTGCAATATCCGCTTCATTACGTCTCTGTTGCCGAGATACCTCACGCGAATGTCTGTTTACAGCTTAACGCGAATGTAAAGAAGCAATAGTGCGATCAAGAAGATTACCGAGAAGAATATCGACTTTAAACATTTGCTTAGACTGTAATTCTAGTGATAAATCTAACCTAATTCTATTAGACACCAATAACATTTAATAATTTTGCTAATATTGTCCAAAAAAAAAATATACCAAGCTAAACTACCGCAACTTATATTGGGTTAAAATATTATTTTAAATGAATTAAATGAAAAGAAATCAATTATTCTCATTATTAAATCTATTGAAACTGCAAAATACTATGATAGCTTTAATAAGATTTTGTCTTTCATATCCTGTATATTAAGTATCCAAGTGTAGCTTATATTACTTATTTGAAAAAAAAATCGTTCACCTTGAAATATGATTCATCAGCTGGTGGAAAAGCAACGAGATGTAGACGTTCTCAAGAGAATAATGATAAACCAAATCACAAGATGTCGTCGATTCATCCTTTTTATTTTCGCCATTTCCTTTTTTATGTTACATGTTGAAGAAGAATTACTTTTTTATTTAAACGCGATGAGGATAATATTTTGCCGTTTGGAATTAAACCTTTTTTAACGTAGTTTCTTTAACACCTATTCAAACTCGCGATCAATTATTTATTTAATAATCGTGGGGGTTGTTTTAGCGAAGTACTGTCTGGACTAACGTAAATATCAACTCGCTGTGTCGCACTAACAATTGAAATAGTTTCGTTAAAACGTTTTACTCTTTCGTTTACTATAATTAAATAATAAAGCCTTTAGTATGATAAATTATTTAAAAAATACGTTTATTTTTTAATTATTTACGCTCAGCAACAAAAAACCCTTCATTAAAGATCCTCGAAGCTTCAGGCGCTGCCGCTCAAAGTGAAAGCTTATTTAAATCCAACACAAAGAAAAATGCCCCTTCTAGAGGCAAAGAAATCACGCTAATATGAAGAGAGCACTGGACTCGTCTCGAGTTTATTTACATTGGGCAAATTTTTGTAGCTCCTAAAAATAAATTGTTGTACAATTTTAAAGCTATTGCTGTACCTTCGCTTTCTTCTTTATTTTATTTATGTTCTATACTGGAATGTTTTAAAGTGTTTTCGTTTAAAATAAGTGTTACTGTTGAATTCTAGATAAATAATTGTTTGAAAATAATATTTTTTATTTTGGTATATAGATTTGCTTAAGTTTCTCTTAAAGTAATGTTGAGTACTTTAAATTAAAAGCAACGATTAAATTTTGCTAAATGTAATAATTTACGTATGGCGAATTAAAAACAACTTTATTTATTAATTTAACGTTATATATTTAATTTTTATAAGACAAATGAATCTTACTAATATTATAAGCGCGAGTCTGTGAGGATGGATGACTAACAATGATTTTTTAGACGGATTTTGATGAAATTTGAAATAGAAATAGTTTGTACCCTTAGCGGGCATAGCCGCGGTCGGAAGCTAGTCACTGTAAATAATTCTAACGTGTCAAATCTAAATGAGTTGGTGCGAGATAACATAGTAAAGGCATTTCTATATAACCGAAGCTAATTATATAGGGCAGCTCCCTCCATTAGCGATGTTATATGAATTAAACAATGGGCCGTAGCTCGGTCGTTCATCGACTTCTATACAGTGACCTATTTTAATTTTGACTTAAGGCTTGGTCAGACCGCGGACGGGGCGTTACGGCGACGCGACGCTGGAATGACGGCGACGCGTTGCGTTTATGAGTATAGATTTACTGGTGGTAGGGCTTTGTGCAAGCTCGTCTGGGTAGGTACCACCCACTCATCAGATATTTTATCGCAAAACAACAGTACTTGGTATTGTTGTGTTCCGGTTTGAAGGATGAGTGTAATTACAGGCACAAGGGACATAAAATCTTAGATCCCAAGGTTGGTGGCGCATTATTTATTAAATACTAAATTGATTTTCTCATTTTGTAATACGTTGTTATTGAAACGATTTTAAGTATATTTACAAATGCAATGTGTTTTGAAGTGGCTTTCCGATGATAGCATAGCTAGCATATTCAAGTAGAAAAGAGTTTAAGAATAATACATTTCTAAAAACGTGCGGGCACAAACATGTAGACACATACAACTATACTGACACACACACACACACACACACACACACACACACACACACACACATATATATATATATATAGAAGTATAAGAGATATATATGTGTGTCTGTGTATATACTTGAGATTGTTGTGTTCTGGTTTGAAGGTTGAGTGAGCCAGTGTGATTACAGGCACAGGGGATATAAAATCTTAGTTCCCAAGGTTGGTGGCGCATTGGCTATGTAAGCGATGGTTGACATTTTTTACAATGCCAATGTCTAAGGGCGTTGGTGATCACTTATCATCAGGTGGCCCATATGCTCGTCCGCCTTCCGAGATGAACAACATACTATAAACAAAACCAAAACATACTAATCGAGTAGTATTAATTATGTAAATATTCGACCGTGGATTGACAAGTGTTTACATCGTTTTATATGTTAAGTTGGCGCGTTTTGTTAATACATTTTGTTATAGGTTTTTTTTATATAATTAAACTAATATTGAATATCATTTTTACTCTTATTGTAATGCTATTATTGAACACATCTGAAGTAATATTCACAGCGTGTCTTTCGGAAGTAGATAGCTCATCTTGTAACTGGCAAGAACACTTGTGCGTCGGATTTTGCATAGTAATGGATCCGGCTCAGACCCCGGGGCACGGGACTACAGCAATTATAATGAACGGCTAAATTCTTAATTAATTGGGTTAGCCGATGCTCGTATCAACAAATTTCAAAGATAGACCCATTTGGCAATTAGAGAGAAATTCGTAATTACTAAATATGAAGATAATATATATGTATGTATTACTAGTTTTCGCCCACCTGTGGTCGGGTTGGTGTTAGGTATATAAAAACTTCCTGTTCAAGCTTGTTTCATACAAAATTTTACCAAAATCGGTTCAGTGGTTTAGACGTAAAAGCGACAGACAGACCAAGTTACTTTCACATTTATGATAGTACAGATTTCAAATAGTTAGGTGCACTGGTAAGAAGGCAAAAGGGACATAACACCTTAGTTCCCAAGGTTTATGGCGCATTGAAGATGTAAAGGATGGGTAATATTTCTTAGAGTACCAATGTCTGTGGTGACCTTTTACTTTCAGATGGCCTATTTGCTAGTCAGCCTAATTTTTATAAAAATTGATATTTTTGGTCATTAAATATACATTATTGCGTGGCCTTTATTGAAGTAATCCTATCGTTCTTGATACGCAAAAGAGAATCGTTCGTTGAATTATAAGTAAGTAACATAAGGGTGATTTTAGCTTGTACTGTTCTAATAGGAAGCTGAAAGTAGAGCACAGGAAAGAAGGGCAAGGATTAATCAGGACAAGATGCGTCTTTATCCGCAATTCTTGCTATTGTGATGTGGGTCACGATTTCAGTTCATATTGCAATCTGACTGCGATTGTGATGGAACACACCCAAGTGCACTAGATAGCGAGGAATATCATAATGAACGAAGAACCTGAGTACCTTCGTAACTGATGCAACAAGTTGACGGAAAATCCAAAATTTGTCACCACAAAGATGTCACCTGCCTTGAGAATTAGAGACTTTTGTTTTGAATTGACATTAAATATAAATTAGAATTTGAAAAAAAACAACGCTTTATTTTTGAAAAATATGCGTATATTTAAAATTAAATATTTTGCACATAAATCGACTAATACTAACCCTACATTATCGTGTATATTCTATATGATCTTATCTAGAATAATATTAATATTCTAGTAACTATACCACTAATATTACCATACACCGTGCATTTAAATCTCTGATGAACATTTTCAATAAAATTACAGATGTCATAATTGTTATGAGTCGTTATCGTGACAAAACACAACGACAAAGGTCAAAGAACCTAAAAAAAGCATTTATAATCACTAAACAATTACGTTTTCACACCTGATACAGTAGGAGACGATGTTTTTACTTATAAACTCATTTTGAATAACTTAAGTTAGATAAGTGTGTTCGTCAGTGTCACGGTAGCATGCGCAAGCGATCCCGTGGCGCTCCTCGTTAAGACGGAAAGGGTACCGCCGGTTTTTTAATGGGTATTCCGATGTTCGGGGCGCACTCGGCGCCTTGGACACCGGCGAGCCCCACATACCCCCCGATTCCCTGAAGAAAACGCGTAACATATTTTTCCAGCGATAAAAAAATGGTATTTACACTTACATACTTTTTTGTGGCACTGCACATTCAAAAATCAAAAAATACTTTATTCAAATAGGCTAATTCGAAATTTATATTTTAAAGTTTACATTATCAACAAAATATATATTAATATAAAAAAAAATATAAAAGTAAAATATATTTAAACAGTATATTATATATGTACATACAATGTACATATATGGCAAACAAACAATCTTAATGTACATAATATGTCTCCTTTTACGATACAATTTGTACAAATACGTACAACATATTTGTTCCTGTTATCCGTCTCGTTTCCTGATCCTTTGCGTGTTTATTTTTATTTAACTTTTACAAGAAATTGTTAAATATACTCAAAACACTTGATTTTCGTATTTTATTCATCTGAGAAATTAAATTAAAATTAAGTCTATTAGGCATTTTTACTTTCTGACCAAATAGTGTGAAAGTTGAAATATTTATACAATATAGAAGCATAACACTTTCTTTTTGGTGCGTTGATTCCTCAAAAAACATTATAATTAACGATACACGAATTATCAAATTAGACTGGTGTTCGGTTGGGTTTTCCCGGTTCATTAATATAAAGATAGTCAGCTGACCATCCATGTTTAACGAAGTATCGTTGTCGAAATTAATGGCAATTTCAAAGATGCAAACTGTCTTATTTATTAAGTTAATTATTATTATTTAATATTATTGCAAACGTATGTATATTTATGTACATGTATGAATATATATATGCCTTTGGGCATGGGATCATACATGTCCATTAACTCGGCCCCTGGGAGAGTAGAGCCACCTTCTTTACTCTTCACTTGGGCAATTCCTGCCTGGCGCGTCCACGTCGCGGGGGTGGGCATCTTACACTCCAGTAAGCCGGAGTGTTTAGATGGCGAAGTTCAGCAGGGACCCAGCTCTGCGGGGTATAACGCAGAACCTGTGCCCAGGGTTACGGGTGAAGACCTCAACGATGGAGAAGAGCGGAGACAATAGTTGTCGGTACGGTCTAACCAGCGGAGGAGGCGAGCCACAGGGGCGTAGTACCTGAATCCTGGTGGAGGGCAGCGGTAACCATCAGTACTGTGGTGAAGCGCAAGAACCATATGTTTTGAATCGGTTCACTAACAGATTTCTACGGGCACCAAGTCTGTAGTACCGCGATGTAGAAAGCAACGGGATACTACTACATTATCTATTCCCACGAGAGTTGTACGATGAAAATGCAAGACAAGAGATACGTACGTTTGCCTGATGATCCGCGTAGCGACCGGCGCTCTGGGTTTTCCGGGACTCAAAGTGTGAAATTGGCTACCGGCCGGAGGAATGTAGGCAACCAGGCATCCCCCGGAAAGCATGCGACTGGAAGACAATTCCAATTGCGCAAGAACACCCGTATAGGCACATGGAATGTACGAGGACTCCTTGATGAGGGTAAATTACACATCTTGGATCATGAGCTCCAACGATGTGACTCCATTATTACCGGTTTAAGCGAAACTCACTGGAAAAATAGTGGCCACCGAGACTTAGTTAAACATACCATCTATTATTCAGGACACAGTTCCAGTAGTCACGCTGGAGTGGCCATTGCAATTCCCAAACAATGGACTAAAGCAGTTCTAGGTTATAACCCTGTCAGCGACAGAATTATAACATTGAAGCTCGGTGCATCTCCCACCCCGTTGAATATTATACAGGTATATGCACCCACCAGCGCGGCGACAGATGAAGATGTAGAAAGTTTCTACAATGACATTGAATCTTCAATAGCAACAATACCAAATAGAGAATTGCTGATTATACTTGGCGATTTTAATGCAAAGGTGGGTGATACACGGATGGATGTGGGCTTGCGGAATATTGTAGGCAAGTATGGTCTCGGCCAAAGAAATGCTAGAGGGGAGAGATTACTCCAATTCGCAGCTGACAACAACCTCACCATCATGAACACAGTATTCCAGCAACACCACAGACGACTGTATACCTGGACGACCCCTGATGGAAAACATCGGAATCAGATTGACTATATACTTATAAGATCTAGATGGCGAAGCTCAATTACGAACGCACACACACTGCCTGGAGCTGACTGTCAGTCTGACCATCAACTTCTCGTATGCAACCTCAAACTTAAGTTACGTAACTCCATACCTCGCAAATCTAGCAAGAAGCTAGAAATAGTGGACCAAACTGCTTTTATTAACCAACTATCAGTTGATACATGGAAATCCAAAGCACTAGGCGATGATCCTGACTCACTCTGGCAATCTGCAAAAGAGCAAATAAAAATAATTGTTCACTTAACACAGCCTACCCGAACTAAGGTTAAGCACCAGCATTGGATGTCAGACGACACCTGGCGCCTCGTTGAGAAACGCCGTGAGATGAAAGCCAAGGGTACATCTGTCCAAGACTTAAATTTGATGAGTGCGCAGATTCAATCTTCTTCTCGCAAAGATAGTAACAACTATCTCAAAAACATCTGTCTAGAGTTAGAAAAAAACGCAGAACGCAACGAAACGAAAGACTTGTATAAGAAGATTCGTAGCATAACTCGTCAATTTAAACTTAAAAGCTGGGCTATCGAGGATTTGAATGGAGTTACTGTAACCGAAATCAAGGATATTGTTGGTGTGTGGAAAGAATATTGCGAGCAACTATTTACAGATGACAACATGGGATTATCGTGCAAGTTTTTCTCACAGACTGCATACAATACCATGGAACCAGCTGTACTGAAAAGTGAAGTTCGAGCCGCAATCGATCACCTGAAGAGGAATAAAGCTGTAGGAGCTGACGAAATCCCAATAGAAATCTTCAAAGCAATGGGTGAATACGGAGTTGATATGCTACACACTATCTGTAATCGTGTCTGGGAAACAGAAACGTGGCCAAAAGACTGGGCACACTCCGTGTTTATACCACTGCATAAGAAGGGATCAACAAAGAAATGCAACAACTACAGACTAATAGCCTTAATATCACACGCCAGCAAAGTACTCCTTCATATCATCAACACCAGACTTCAAGCTTTTCTGAAACCTGAAATAGCTATGGAGCAAGCAGGATTCATCAAGGGTCGAGGGACAAGGGAGCAGATTTTAATTCTTCGACAAATAATCGAAAAGTCTAGAGAGTTTAACAGCCCGCTCTATATCTGCTTCGTCGACTTTCGCAAGGCCTTCGACACCGTGAAATGGCACAAGTTATGGGACGTACTCATACAAATGGGAGTACCTAACCACCTTGTTCGTCTCATTTGCCGACTATACGAGGACGGGACTGCGACTGTTCGAATAGACGACATTGACTCAAAAAGCTTTCAGACACATGCTGGTGTTCGGCAAGGGTGCATACTCTCTCCACTCCTATTCAACATATATACGGAGTGTATTATGAGAATATTTTTGGAGCAAGGGGACAAGGGGGTTTCAGTAGGAGGTCGTAAGATATCCAATTTAAGATACGCCGATGACACTACTCTTCTCGCTCAAACAAAAGAAGACATGGAACACTTGCTGACACGCCTGGAGACAATAAGCCTCTCCTTCGGACTTGCGATCAATAGAATCAAAACCAAGATGATGATCGTGGACCGTGCTGAACTGAATCGGCCAGATATATCTTTGATTGGCAACTGTGAAGTAGTCCAAAGCTACGTGTACCTCGGCTCCACAATCACGAACACGGGTGGATGTGAGGACGAGATTCGAAGGAGATGTGCTATCACAAGGTCTGCTGTTGATAAGCTAAAAAAAGTCTGGTGCAACCGCAATATAACAAAAGCCACCAAAGTCCGCCTGATGAGAAGCCTAGTCTTCCCTATATTTCTTTACGGCGCAGAAACATGGACGGTTCGACAGAAAGACCGACGCAAAATTGACGCACTCGAAATGTGGTGTTGGCGGCGACTGCTGCGGATCCCTTGGACAGCATTTCGGACTAACATCTCGATCTTGGAGGAACTAAAAATCAAAAAAAGACTATCGTCGACTGTGCAAACACGAATTCTCAAATACTTCGGACATATTGTTCGAAATGAACACTCCATGGAACGACTCGTTGTCCAAGGGCAAGTAGAAGGCAAGCGGTCGCGCGGTCGAGTACCCAAGCGTTGGACAGACATTATAAAAGCTACAACACAGACCTCCATAGTCCAATGTTTTAGAGATGCTGAAGACCGCATCAAATGGAGACACATAGCGGGGTCTACATTAGCCAAAAACGATGCATCATCGTCAACCACGACCACTCTGTCAAGAGCGAACGACTGATACGACGATGAATATATAATTCATTTAAATTATGATTAAAGCGTAGCAAAAATAAATGTATAATAACAAAAGGTAGGCCCCAAAAGTATTGAGAAATATATATTATTGATATATTATTCAAAGGCACGGTCAAAGCTAACTTTAATTATATATATAAGCGATCATATTAATATATCTTGTTAATTGTTAATTTATAATATTCGGACATGTATAGTTGACAGATAAGTCATAAAATCACGCGATAGTTCCTCGACGTTTTGAAATAGAAAGTGTCGGGACCAGTAGCAACTAAACTGAAAGTGGTCTTGTGTGGTCTAGTAGCTGCTCCGCGCGGCTTTACTCGCGTTAAATGACAAATGGAAGTAAAATTAAATTGGTTATAAGTGGTTAAGTGGAATAGTGTTGTATTACACTGATAAATGTTGCTTAGCGGATGATTAGTTAATAATATAATATTGGTTTAATATATGTTTTAATTAGCTGTTTTATTGGTCTAGTGGCTTAATGTAAGGCCGAAAACCTGGAGGTCATGGGTTCAACTCCCAGGTCGGGTCAATAAAAAGTTATTGGGTTATTCTGTCAAAAAATTCTCAGTAGCAGCCCGGAGTTTGGAAGTTGGATACACTCCTGTGCCTCGGAAAGCACGTAAAGCCGTTGGTCCTGCGCCTGAACTCTTTCCGTTCGTGACGGATTGTCGTCTTATCGGATTATGAGAGAGGGAATAGAGTGCACCTGTGTTTGCGCACACACTTGTGCACTATATTATCTCCTGCGTAGTTGGTTAATCTCTCTTGAGATTGGCCGCCGAGGCTGAAATCGGTCTGAAGGACATTATTATTATAAATGTAGGTTTAAAAGTGATAGGGTGAAACTATTAAATACTATTGAAGTATCACAAATTCACCATTTACTCTACCGCCAAACATCAGCCTGTATTGATGTAATATAAAACATGTGATGTTCCAATTTTAATTGTGAGTGAGCCATTGTACTTACAAGTACAGGGACATAACATCTTCAATTTCAAGAGCTATCGTCCAAGCACTTAGTATATTTGATGCAAAATGCGACCTAAAGCAACGACGTCTTCAATCCTGGGTTAGAAAAAGAAGAAATATACTAATTCTTTACGAGGCTTTTTATTCTTCTCTTTCTTTCTTCATTCTTACCTTCAAGAGTTGTCCTGTATATTCAAAATACGGGAGTATATGTGCTTCAGCAGAACAGCGATCACAGTGTAAGGGAATTTTATGATGATATAAAGCGGGTCGAAATTAAGTCATATAATAAAACATAAAACTGTTTATGACGCATAAAATAGCATACATACATAATATTTTGCATACAAAGAAAAATCGGTTTTACAAGGATCTGTAAAGGCTTATCATCGACCTTGTTTTACTGGCTTGGGAAGTGTATAACTATAATAATATAATATTCATGGAGTCGCCGTTTAAATTACTTCTCGTCTTGACACTTCCTTTTTCAAATTATTTTCTTACCAGCAAAAACTTCTCCGAAATGCGCTAAATTTTCTGGTATAAGTTTTATGTAAATTGTTTCAGTAGATTTTTCAGTTAGGTAATACAAAAAAGAGACTAATATAGATCTCGAGTCAATTAGCCTGAAGTCGTAGCGGACCTTCTCCTCAAAAGGAGATGATGCCTTAGTCCATCAGGTTAGCTGAGCTAAGGCAGGCTGTTGGAAGACGCATCTTCATCGGATATGGGCCTAGAGCACTAACACGTTGACGGTCATTAAAATTCTAAATAGTGTGGTCTTCCGGGGCTGTGAGAATGCATTGTAAAGTTTGTTTTCCTTGCTAGGTTTTTAAACTTTGTTTTTTTTTTATTCCACCAAATGAAATCGTAGTTCTTCTCGATGCTAGGCTTCGGAAAACAAGTTCCTTGTTTATTACACCAAGATGGATTGTAGGCACGTGATAAAACTTCATTCGATGCATGTAGATTAACTCATGATGTTTTATCATCATGTATCATAAAATAACAGCCTGTGAATGTCCCACTGCTGGGCTAAGGCCTCTTCTTCTTTTGTGAGGAGAATGTTTGGAGCTTATTCCACCGCTGCTCCAATGCTGGTTGTTTATACGAGACGAATTATAAACAAAAATTTAAGCACATGAAAATTCATTGGTTTGAACCTACGATCATCGAACTAACCACGATTCTAACTACGATTTATCCATCCATCTCGGCTTTCATTCATAAATAAAAATTAAGCACATTGTTGTAATGTGCTTAATTTTTGTCGTAATGTAATTGTTTGTAATGTCTGTCGAGATTTGATCCAACGATCATCCGTTAATATCCATTTACATTTTCGAAGACCATAAACCTAATGGTGAAAGCAAAAGACTTTAACCGTAATCAGCTTACCTGTTCTCACATCTGACTTTACCCAAATAGCCACCGTTTAACCGTATCTTTTATGGCTTCTATTATGGTAAAATATATCACACTTACTTTACTTATTATATATTTTATATAAATAAGGTTTAGTTTGATAAATAGCTTAAAATGTTTATAGTATATTTAATGTTATTCCTTATTCGATGATAGATTAATCATCATTCAAAATTCAATCATTAATAATTTAAGAAGCTACTCCAGATAGTCAGGCTTTTTGGACTAGTATTCGTGATTATGGTTTGTTTCGTTTTTGTTGATAATTAGTAAATATATCTGTGAACCCATATGATTAATTATAATTTATGATGTCTTCCTGACCAATTTTGCCCACGGTGACCTCTACTGCGTAGAATATATTATAGTGCACTAGTGTGTGTGTAAACACAGACGCACTCTCTATTCCTTCATTCTTATAATCCGAAAGAGCTCAGAGTTCGCCTGCTTTACGTGCTTTCCAAGGCACGGGATTGCACACACTTAAAACTTCCAGATTCCTAGACTTAACTATAATAGTTTATACACACACGTCAGTAAAGCTCCCAGTCGCCACGATTTTTCAGACATCTTAAATATTTATGTATAACCGAATATGACAATATTCGGTACTTTTTGAATTTGTCACGTTAAAACATAGAGACAGACGCGGCGAGGGACACTTCATATTGTTTTATAATCTGTAATGGTTATGTCTGAAAGTACCATGTAGCGAAATTTTTTTTTAGCCAAAAAATTCATACACAATTTGTTTGCAATATTATGTAAATCTAGGGTTTTTAATAAAAATCTGTGACCTAATTCGATTTACTAGCTGGACTGTGCATCTTACTCGCTTATATTTGGTTTATACATGTCTGATTTATATAGTGGTTGATTTTGTGGTAACAGATCCACTCTTTAGGGCTTATAACCTTTGATAAACGGTACCCGGCTAGGGTATTAAAGGTTATAAGCGACCTTTCGAAATAAACGTATTGTAAAAATAACTATTCAAATCGAACGGATATCCTTTGCTAAAATAGTAAGAAAAAAATGTTTAGACTATTCCGTGCGAGTTACATTTGTTTCTACACGAAATGTTACGGTTCGATTCCCAATTGAATTCCGTCGAGCGAAGCCACACCGAGCTGTGGTTGGGTCGAGTGATGTTTTAATTACAATCACCGTTGGACACGCTGACAGACGGCCATACTGAATTACAATAAACTATTCTACGTTTATTATCTGTACCGTTTATTTTATTGTTGTATTAAAACCTTTTTGTGTTTTAAATTGCACTATAGTTACCTTGCGTGTCGATTTTTTATTTTTCCCACAGTCATGATTGTCATAAAAACTATTATAGAAGAAGAGATTTAATTGCGACATAATTAATCGTATTGTTTAATTATAATCTAGTATTTTATACATAAATATAAAAATGATATCTGTTTAATATTAACATACTTACACGTTATATAAACACGCTTTATCATTACATATTATGAAATAAAGTCCCTCCGACGCCTCTGTATGTATGTTTGTCTATCTGAATGCAATAAACTAAGTAGTTCATAAAAGTAGTATATACATCGATGTCCCTACAGCGAACAAATTTTTCCTACTTACGATAGCAAAGCGTATAATATGTTGACATGTCATTGTGTTAAGTTGAGCTAACTATGTACTAAATTACTAGCTGGAGATTGGTTTTTTTTTCCTCGAAAATTTGTATATATATATGTATACATATATATTTTCTAACATGCATGTCGTTAAAAATAATTAAATATTAAAAAAAAAACAATCAAACTATCATAACGATATTACCATGCTCTTGGCGATCGGGACAGCTCGGTACTTGTAAGCCTCTGATAATGGTGACATCCCCCGGAATAGTTCCAACGCTATGTATACCCTCGAGACTTATTAGTAGAACACAATTTTTACAATAAACAAACTTTGTTTACATCAAGAATTTCCTAAACCAAATGTATTGTATTCCGTTTACGGTTACAACGGATTAGGGTAACTTTGAGTTATGTTGACTAATTTCTCGAAGGGTAAAACTTTTGATGACTTTGTAAGTAAACAGTAATAAAGTTATCTCATAATAACAATGTTTACATTTCTAATTCATAAGCGTAATAAAAACTTATTATATTTTACATTTTACGGGTAATTAAAAGCTATCATCGGTTTGGAAAGTTGATTACACGGAGAAGAACCGGCAAGAAACTTATCTCCTTATCGTCTTTTTTATCATTCACATACATATAACATACACTTATAAAAGAAGTCAGTCAGTCAAAACTAGTTAGTCCAGGAAGCTTAAATTTGGAATATTTATAAAGTAAGAAAGGATTGTTAGGGTGGAATGAGACGTATAACCTATATGAATTTTACCCGTACGTAATCAGGATGAGCAGCCAGTAATCATGCACTAATTAATATAATTAAGTATGAAAATCAACGACTAACATCAAGCTCTTTTATATAAACCATTAGTAAATATATAATATGAGATTTTTATCATAGTCGAATACCCCAGGAGGGATATATTGACTTTGAACATAATGAGTCATTGGATTCAGATGTATTTCGATGTTTGTTACTTCACGTCACATCAACAGCAAACTGGTGAATTTAGCGAGCAGTAAACAGCTAGTAGGGAATATTGTCAATAATGTTGAACCCGTTTTAAAAGGTCGCTGACCGCTGATTTATATCGTCAATAGCTTTCTCTGATTTTGTTCGCCTAATATATGGCTTGCTGCTAAAATGCCAAAGTATATTTTTGATTAAAACGCCATAAGCGTAACATTATCAATACCAATAATATTTCTCAAAAAGTTATATGTCCTTTAAAAAAAACAACATCTATTCTTTGTTTTTAGTCGGATCACCAAAACGAATGGTAATTGACATGGGCCCTTTTAGCTTAAGGCCGCAGAATTGTTTTTAAAGCCGCCTCATTTCACTTACGACTTTGTTATATATATCTTATGTACATATATGTATATGTCGATAGCAGATTGCGTGATTCGTCATTATACGTCGTCTGCTTACAAACGCTCTCTGGTTTGCGCCGAAGGCTAAATATGGTGCCTTTAATCCCATTCATTTGCCAAGAGTTATACAAGGATAACCATGATTTTGGGATAAATATTGTTCAAAATTTAAAACAGAAGTGTAGTAGAGTGTAGTGTGGTATTTGGGATTTACTGTTGCAAACTTACCAATAGTTATGTCGTTCAACAACCATTAGATCTAAGACGTTATGTTCCTCGCTGTCACGCTCACCCTTCAACCCAGAGCTCATACTTTGTATGGGTGTTTGGCGATTGAATAATTAACCAGCTCAGTGTGAAAAAGGAGGTAACTACTCAGATTTTATTATTATTTATAGGTAGGCGGATTAACGAATGGGCTACCTGATGGTAGTCACCACTGCTCATAATATTAGCGCTCTAAGAAATGTTAACTATTGACAGTAACCTTAGGTAATAAAAAGTTATTGTACTTGTAATTTTACTGGCTCAGTCACCCTTTGAATCGGATCATAACAATATTACATTGTACTGTTTAGCAGTAGAATAAGTGATAAGTTAGTGGTATCCCAAACTGGCTTACACAAGGCCCTACTAAGCTTACAAAAAGCCGTACCACCAAAAACGCTTCAAGCTCGGTTTTTATCATCTCTCAACAATTAGGAAGATAACTCACTTCTGCTTCACGTCCAAAACTTTGTTAATGCAATAGTTTACGAAGTACAAACAAGTAAGTGCCCGTGAAACTATTCTAAGAATCAACCCATTTATCCTCAGCGTCATGGTCCCGAATTCCATGAACGTACACCCAAAACTAGAACGTTCTTGTATAAGATTACGTCGCGGAACTTGTAAGTTTGCTTCAGGAGTTTTGTTCTCACTATTCTTGTTTTTGTTTTCGTATTTGTCGAAATTGGACTAAAAACTTTATGGTGTTCAAAATGCTAACATAAAATGTATCTATACGAAGATCTCAAATTGATAAATTAATAAATAAAATCATTACGTCCCCACATGATCTTTTAACGGGTATGTGATATATAACGTTTATACTTCATAGCATTTTTCATGTTGTCATAAATATTCAGAACTATGTGCGAAATTTTACACATCATTGCACTAGTTAATTACACAGAATATATTATAGTGCACAAGTGTGTGCACAAACATGGTTATGTAAAACAGCCTGTAAATATCCTACTGCTGGGCTAAGGTTCCTCTCCCTTCAAGAAGGTTCTACGTCTGATAATTTCTAAAGAACTCAAAAAATGTATAGGACGAAACGGGGTTTGGAACTCGCGATTAGCGTAATCTATCCACTACATCTCCGAAGCGATTAAAATATAAGCATCATATATCTTACTAGCTGTTTGACTGAGCTAAGGCCGAGGCTATACAAGCATTAGCTCATGACAATTTTTCCCCGGGGTCACATTTGTATAGATAGGTATATAACCCTCTGGAGTTCGTGCAAGTTTCATCAACGTCGTTAGCACCATCGTTAGATTCACATTGTATATAATAATTAAATAGAGAAGGTTGCACGACACGGACTGTATTAAAACGTTTGTTAATATTCAACCTTGAAAATTTTCCCTCGTAATTTCAGACATGAGTACTCGTGCGAAGTCTAACAGCTGAGAAAAGTTTTTTTTACATATATATTGAATCCCCATGGACTTTGCTTCCTTGTTCATCTTAATTGCTGAATAAATTTAAATATTAATTTTTCTACATAACGAACAGAATAAAAAGAATGAAATATCGCGTGTTTTTCTCTTGTAAAACAAATTTTGAATTCTATGATAAGAAAAATGTTTTCTAACATGGCTTGAAATCGAATGTTTACTTTTGTACTTAGTATTACAATTTATTGATTTAATATTTTGTTCATACATTTTCAAATAGTTTTCACGAGTATTAGGCGAAAGGACAAATTAAGACAAATTGACTTGACTTGACTGTTCCTTTGTTTAGGATATAATTTTTATTTTCACAATTTTTTTAATTTTTTTCACAGAAGGAAGTAGATGGATAAAAACTATGAAGTACAGAAAAAAGTACTCACTAAGAATTGAGAGAGAAGACACTCGCGCAGAGCGTCATGACGTTTCGCGTCACGGCATACGAGTCGATCTAACGCCGTGGCGCGCCTTTAAACATTTCACACAACAAACGATAAAACCAATTACGAAAATCAAGGTCACGAAATAAACCGCGTTGCCGCTCTAAGGAAACTAGATTCTCAATTCGTATGTACATTAACGTATAAGCATGTAAATTACAAGTCAAACGCAGGTACCACCCACCTCTAACACGCCGGCGCTAATAAAAGTAAACATGCCATAACCAAACGACGCTGTAACTAGCTAACCTTAGCCTACGCACGGCTGACTCATCGCGTTTAACATAAATAAACACACAACAAGCACACAGACGACGGATTTCGGTGTTTATATAGTAAGACGTTTATGGTGTTTGTTGTCAGCAAATTATTCAAATTCAGTATATTCCTCATTTGCAAATGCAATGGTACAATTTGATTCCGGTGTTTTGACCTGAATATTAACCGAATATGGGTGAGTTCAAACCCGGGCAAGCCATTGAATATTCATGTACTTAATTTGTTTTATGAGTCAATTCGTTTTCGACGTGGAATAAGCTCCTGACCTTTTCAAATCAAGACGAGGCATTAGTCCAGCGGTGGGACAATTAATATTACCTTTTACTTTTACAATTGATTCCGAGTTATTTTTCTTAACGTATCCTTAACCCCTCATATTCTGTTGGACACAGATGACCTTTGAATACCTGCTGTATTCAAAGGTCATCTGTTTCCCGTTGTCTTCAGTTGGTCTGGTCCGTAAGCGTCCTGTACTCCTTTGTCCGAATTGTTGAAATGTAGGTTCCAGGTATTTTTTATAGAATTGGGCGGGCAAATGGGTCATCTGACGGTAAGTGGTCACCACCGCCCATAGATATTGGCATTGTAAGAAATATTAAACATCCCTTACATTGCCAATGTACCATCAACCTCGGGAACTAAGATGTATGTCCCTCATGCCTATAGTTACACTGGTTAACTCACCGTCCAATCCAGAACACAATAATACTAATTACAGCAGTTTTTGCGGTCGAATATTTGATGAGTGGGTGCTACCTTCTAAGACGAGCTTGCACAGAGCCCAACTACCTGAAACCTTCGATTTTTTTCGATATAATTAAAAATATTCGTCTAAATAAAAAAGTTCTATCTTATTTTTGCTGTGTACGAAGATTTATTCGGAAAACAAAGTCTTCAAGTAAAATAGACAAGAAACTTCGCGATTCTTTTATACATTAGTGCACTTTTGTGTTACGGGCACTTTGAAATAAAACCTCTGAGCTTTCGTTCATTTTATTTGTTTGTTCTTTCATTTCTATAATAAGATTCCACAGCTACGTTTACCTTGGTATATTAATGAGTTTAAATAGCATTGATAAATAAGGAATACTACTTAACACAAAATTAGATAAACGTTAAAAGAATTTGGAGATAATATTTGTTGATTTCCGGCAGGATATGTATAATTTTAATTGCTTTTTTTGATTCTATTATATATATTATAAGAGATTAACTACTGAGTATCTTTCCGGTTCTATTCGGTAGATTTTGCATAATAATGTAACATGACGATTTGAAAGCACTTCTATGAGCTGAATTGAATAAAGAATATTTTGATTTTGAGTTTCATACATTTGAAATAAGCATGTTTTTAGTTGTTAAACGATAATTATTAATAATCTTTAATATAAATTATAAATGTTTCAATAGGTAGTGTAATTCGAGTTAAGCGATTTTTGATTGTGTTCTAAATATAATAGAATCCAATTTCGTATGTTTATATAAAGCACATCAATATACCCCGAAAGATGGGTCGGTTTATGATAATCGTTTGTCGAACGAGCTGAGGGTATTATGACGATCGGTCATTGATGTTGTCATATCATATTGGTAAATGAGACGGAAATATATTTACTGCTCTTTTTGTTTGCTGGTTAGTTTACTGACGTAGTATTAAATGATTTTTAAATCTTAAAAACAGTAATTAAATTGAACTGATGAATGAGTTGTTTATATAACACACGCATTAAATCATTAAAAATAAAATAAATGATTTATTTTTTTCGTAAAGTTATTATACTTTTATATTACATTTACTAATAGTAACGAAATTTGATAAATATCATTTAAATTTTAATCGTATTCCGTGGATTAAAATTGCCGTTCATAGTTTTCAATTTGTTCCTAAGTTTACGATATAAAATTCAATTTAAACTTAAATTTATTAAATCATAAAATAAAAACTTTGATTTTCTAAAAGTTATAATATTTATAAGTTAGTCGTATAGCAATAGTTCCAGTAACTTATGTAACTTTATCAATAGCCCATGTTCACAAACTAATAAATCGATCGTATCTACACGTTATATCATTGACAATATTATATTTGTCCATTTTTATAATCTAAGAAGCAAATTCGAGTTGATGGTAAAATTTTTTGACAGAAAAGTCTGTTATACTCGCCCAACCCAGATTTCGAACCATGGAACTTAACGGACGAGGCACTTATGTGCCTTATAATTTTTATTAATTTTTATTTTATTTTTTTATTATAATGACCAAGGTGCTTTCTTATTATCTACAAGCTGAAGTCCTTACTTCGTTCGCGGTAATGTCGAATTTTAAACGAGATATTAAAAAAAAGTATTTCTGTATTCTGTTACTCTTCTCTTATTGCCTATACTCGATTTTTGATAAATTTATTCAATGAACAGACATACGGTTTCTACGGCTTTATTATATGTATAGATTAATTAAATTACTTGATTGTGTGTTTATAATTAAGTGCATGCAAGACTTCGTTTGTATTAAACCCGTCAATTCCGCCAATGACGCTAACGTAGACATAAATTAATTGTTTTCAATTTTATTATTCAATAAATTTTCTCATAGCTTCGCTTTCGTGTGGGATTTCTTCTCAAATCTTCGGATTAATTTTAATCTACATAACGTGAACTCAGATTATAAATCTATAAATATATTAAAACTTAAACGAGGTCGTGTTTGTGTTTAATACGTTCAGAAATTTACTTTTGGATAATTATTATTGAAATACGAGTACATTTTGAAATTAATAAATCTTGTAAATAAGTCTGTTTACTCAGTAACTATTTAAGGGAACGATGATGAAATTTGGCATAGTTTAACATATAATACACTAGTTTTGGACCGCGGCTTCGCCTGCGTGTAAAAGAGGCGGTTAGGTTAGGTTTGGTATAAACAATAGTCTATGTCTCTCTTTGGATTTCAAGCTTGCTTTCTTCCAAATTTCATCAAAATCGATTTAACGATTAGGCATGTAAGCATGACAGACAGACAAAGTTACAACAAATTCATTTATTCCAAAAACTTAAAACTGATAGTCATTTTTTTTTAGTAAAGCTACTGAGTTGCTTGTCTTTTCTTGTCAGTAGTCATTTGTCTGTTCTCATTCCAAGCAGTGCTAGTTTTATATTTTATATAACCTTGTATAGTCACTATTCAAAAGTGCTTATTAGTACATCTTTGAATATAGTTTAATTTCATTGAGTTCATTTACTTTTCTCAAAGACTTCCTCGTTGGTCTAGTGGCTAGTTGACCGCAGGCCCCGACATTCAAATCCCAGGGTCGGGCCTGTAAAAAGTTATTGTGTTGTTCTGTCGAAAAATTCTCAGTAGCAGTCTGGAGTCTGGCAGTTGGAAGTATGTGCACTCCCGTGCCTCGGAAAGCACGTAAAGACGTTGGTACTGCGCCTGAACTCTTTCCGATCGTATCGAATTACCCAAAAGATTCTTTCCTGTCGTGTCGGATTGCCGTCCATTCGGATTTTAAGAGTAAGGGAATAGAGAGTACATTTGTATTGTGCCCAATTGCACACTGTGTACACTATAATATGTCTTGCGCAATTGGCTAATGTCTCTTGATAGGCCATCGTGACCGAAATCGGTCCGGAGGACTTCATACTTTTTGTGCATGCGTGATGACCAAGTGTCATTCCAATCATACATTTTGGTCAACAGTTACAAATTACCAATGGAAAATTCACTTTAAAATAATAGGTAAAGAATTGATTATTGTTTAAAGTTTTTCAAACGAAACATTACTATAGCGTTTGCCGTTTGAAGTTGAAATTCCGCGGTAACAATAGAGTTCACTGACCGGACACCTGTCTACAGCTTTGCTATTGTCCTTCTCTAATACTTTAATCGTTATATAATCTATCTCTTTCTCACAATAATAAATCATTCGCAACATCGCAAAGGATTTTTTGGCAATTATAGTTTTTTCCTATGTGATAATTTAAACAAAGTACAACAACAACAATAGTTACTTTATTTAATGTGTACATAAATACTTTAATACGTAAATGGTGGACTTAATGCTACCAACGAATCTTAGGAAGTAGAAAAATAAATCATTTTACATAACTTTTTTGAAATATGTGCTTGTAAGATCTTTTCTTAATACGCTCCTATTTGTGCTACTTATTTTAATATGCTACTTTTGTTTTTTTCATTTTAGTACTCAAAATTATTTTAGTATTTTTAAGAATTTCAGTTTCACATCTCGACAAACATTTTTATACAACCACTTAGACGTAAAAAACAGCTTTAAACATTACCGATCAATTTAACCAAATGTAGTCAAAGTAATCTTTTTGAATTCAACAGCCTGTAAATGTCCCACAGCTGGGCTAAAACCTCCCTTTGAGGAGAATAATTGGAGCTTAGTCCACGCAACTCCAATGCGGGTTAGTAAATACATGTGGCAGAATTTCAGTGAAATAAGACACATGCAGGTTTTTTTCGTGATGTTTTCCTTCACTCGGCTCATGATTACTTATTTCCTCATCACGCCCCTTGTGTCTATTCAAGACCAGTATTTAAAAAATCTGATCGATCACATTGAAAGCTATAAAAGCTATATTAAGCTATAAACTCAATAGGGACAAATTCGTTATTAACAACCTAATAATAACATAATGGTTTAACAACGCCTGTGAAGTCGTAAGAAAGTAAACGCTTCATGAAACGTTCAACTAAAGCGAAATATCCGAGTTAACTACATAATTAAAGCTGTTATCTTCGTAATTCGCCCCCACTTTTACCCCCCAGAGGAGCTATGTTACATTTTCAATATTAATTTTACTTGGAACTTGGACAAAATGTTTTACTAACTATATACATAGATTATAAAGTAATTCTTATATATTTATTAATGATATTATATTCGAAAATACTAATTAAAAAAAAGTATTACTGTAGATGAAAACCACCAGCCGCCACCCACCCATCAGATATTCTATCGCAAAACAGCAGTATTGTTGTATTCCGGCACAAGGGACATATATATCTTAGTCACTAGATAAGTTGCTCATTGGCGATGTAAGCAATGGTTATCATTTCTTACAACGCCAATGTCTATAGGCGTTGGTGACCACTTACCATCAGGTGACATATTTGCTCGTCCGTCTTTAAAAAAAAACTGAAATTCTAATAGTGCTTGTCCTTTACATTAAAATCCTTTATGAGAAATAATTAATAATATAAACATCTTTAAATTATATAATAGCTCTTATAAGCTATATTGTATTTTTGATGTTTATATATTTATTTCCTTTTTATAGGTAGAATAATTTGTGCATTGCTAATATACAATGATGTTCTTTCAAAAATATATGTGTTTTCGAATATTTTTTTTTGTTTAAATACATATCTATATTAATAAAATTGTAATGAATTAATGAATTATCATTGAAGTATTGCTTCAAAGTTTTTATATAAAAGTGTATCAACAAAAGGCGATAGAACAACGAAAAATAATGATAAGCGAAGAACAATATAAAATGAATACGGATTATTTTCGATGGAAGAATATTCTTTAACACACAGAACAAAAACTTTTTCTGTTTACAAATTTATGATTAATTCTAAGAAAACTTTGCACATCAACTTTAATTCGCGTAGACAAGTTGCAGCAAAAATACAGAAAATACAGGCGTCTTCTACACGTTAAAAATACCCTTGTGCCATATCCCTCGTTGTGGCGCAACGCTTAGTCTATCTTTAGCAAAGAAACGATTACCCTAGCTGCGTTTTTTGGATGGCGCTTGTTTCACAGTCTACCGCACGCTTTTAATTGCGCAAAATCATTTGCACAAGTAAGCGCGGAGTTGTACTCGAGCGTGTAGCCGGTGTTTTATAGCGCCAAGGAAGTATACGTCACGGTGTCTGATTGCGTCACGACTTTCGTTGTTTAATAAAATGTCACTTTTTAACTATTATGTAACTTTGAAGTAACGAAGAACAAGACAAATGCATTATTCACTTAGGAAAGCGGCAGAAGCGTGGGTTCGTGCTTTGCATTATATAGTTCCGGTGTCCGTTGCGTCGGTAACAGGACAGCGAATTATTTTCAGACAATATAGATTTTTGTTATATTCAGAAATTGAACGTTATTTTACTTTAATTTTAATCGACTTTAAAAAAGAGGTGGTTCGTAAATAGTTCGTATATGTATAAGTATGTTCGGAATAGTATAACTTAGTTATTTATGAACCGATTTCGTTGATTCATTTTAATTTGGATTTTATTAAGTGTTAAAATATATTATTATTTAATGGATATAAGAGAATAAATATCATTATACTAGTATTTCTTTTAATTTCTTGCACTTGTATCTCCATAGGCATGGTGTCCGTGCCTTTGGTGTATCTTATCTTTATTTATTTTTAACGATATTCTAATATGCCTGCATATTTGTTATCAGATAGCATTATAGATTGTTCTAGGATTAAAAATTATTTGTGATATTGTATTCATACGCTAAACTAGTGAAATATTAAGAAACGTATAGAATTGAGATAAAACTTTCTTTGAAGTTTCATTTTAAAGGTCCTTATTTTATTTACAGTTTGTCACATTACTAATTCGATCAAGAAAAATATATATTAGATATTTTTAATCAATTACTTAGTCGTGACGCAAAACCCTGGAACCCAAACCCGGGAACAAACGTTGCAAATAGTCTCTTAACCCAAAGTATGTTTCTTTCTTTTTGCTGTTGAAACGCTTAGAATTTGGATTTATAGTACAAAAACTTTCATTAAATATAAAACACTAAGTATTGTCGCTTCTATTAATCTACTACTAGGCTACTACAGGAGTCATCCTGGTTCAATTTTCGACCTCGAAATTGCGATTCAATGGGGAAATGCTGCTAGCATTCTTAACACCATTCCACGTCATGATATATACAGTAGCCATTTTTAATTGTGTGTGATATACATTTAATATGAATAATTTAATCTAGATAAAGAATAATAAAAAAATATTTATGTAATGTTCACCCTTTAACCGTGCTTTAACTCAAGTCGTAAGATCGGTTATACAAATTAAATAATACATATTATATTTTATATATCAGCTCGCTATGCACACACACCGTCTTCACTTCGCGCCAATACCAATATATATATATTCTATTTCCCGCGCTCCGCGATGTGTGTCATACGAGATGACAGATGGATAGATACACAGATAATATATATTTATATTATAAAATACTAATTAATACATTATTGCAGTTGTGTGTACACTACATCCCTTCTTTGTTGTAAATATAAAATTTTATGAAATGACTTTGTATAATCAGTTTATTTACACATTGTACAGCCGTTAATTTCATTTTGGTGATCTCCATTGGACTTTAATTACGGTTATTAATTTGAATCCCGACTTCAATATCCAATCGGTTTATCACTTGGATCACTACTCTTATCACAATATTTATCCTTTAAAATATGTCCTTTTACCTTTTTTAGATGGACTACATTTCACCTCATTTCTTGACAGTCTCATCATTGCGTGTTGTTACGTTCCCGCTTCGCTCGATTCTACAATGTGAGGGTCAAACTCAATGTATTATTTCATGTCATGTCCATGGCGTATACCTCATCACCTACTACTAGTTCACAGTCTCAAGCTTGTCTATTTTTATCCCATATTCTTTTCTCTTCTCCTTCTGCTGTATGTCTTCTTCTGAATATGACATATCCTGAACCATAGGTAGTTTGCCTAGGATGGGACGAAGGAAGAATAATTCTGAGGAAGCAAGCTTTTCCTGTTATGCAGTGTGGCGCTTTGCATGTAGAGTTTCCTTTCAATCCTTGTGTTCAGCTTGAATTTTTTTTTAACTATTTTAGTATATCCCTGTTTTGCGTGTGTGACCTCCCCATTATGTTGGGACCAAAAAGAAATGGTGTTATAAATTGTAATGTTCCTTTCAGCAACTCTTCACTTGTAAACTTTTACACTTTATCTTCAGTTATGGGCATAGGGTTACTAAGCCTGCTATTATATTTTTAAATGACTATTTATTCATGTGCTCGTTATTGCCTGGTTATATTTTATCTTCTTTATATCTAGAATAACAGTTAACTAGTGCTTATATGTATTACTCACACGGTAGTAGCCCCATTTAGTCGTTTGCTATGTCGAACCACAGTTCTGTTGACAATTCCATTCGCTTTAGAGGTTTTGGTGGTTCAGAGCAGTGACCAGGTTTTGCAACAATTCAAAACAACTCGCTTTGATTTTATCGTAATATTACCATTAATAGCTTATGCTTCGTTATTAATTAAATTTTCTAAGCCTATAAAACTGTAATTACGAAATTGTTTCAGAGGTCTGAAATCTTTTAAAGTGTATATGTATTTATTAACGGGCCCTTCCCCTTCTTCTGATAGTTCATGGCTCAGAAAATGAATCGCATTCACTCTAAATCTACATATGTCTTCTTCTTCCATACTTCCATTACTTTTTTTAATATGTCGTCGATAAAATGGATTATTCTTCGCACCTGTCTAGTATTTTTTTTTTAATGTTTTGGTGCACATTTTATTCTAAACATCATACTTTTATGAATTGTAAAATTTTATGAAAGTATTGATATACCTTGAGTCTGGGTTGAGTTTTATAAGGTAAAAGGCATCTTGAATATTAAATTTGGTAAATACCTCCGCATCTTTGACTCTTGGTAATAGTTGATCTATGGATCAACTGACTATGGTCAGCAACGTATGATTTTCGCATTTGATCGCTGTATTTGTGCGTCGCATGTTGATACATACATATACGAACGTCGCTATTTTCTTTTACAATAGGAACTATAGGTGAAACCCAACTAGATAGGTCTTTGGTCTTCTATTTTATCTTTGTTTTGCAACTCATTAAGTTTGGATGATATTTTCACTGAAGCGGGATTGGAATCCGGCGGTAAGGTTTCACTATACATTTGACTGAATCATCTCATCTGATAGGTATAACTACCGACACATCCTTAACACTTCGGTAATGCCTTACTTTCAATTGTTGAAAGTAGTGTTTTTTAAGTACTTTTTTATTATCTATTTTTTTTTAAGTTTTTTAATATTCTGTTTATGGTTTTCAACCATAATGGTTGAATGGTTTTCAACATGTTAGCTTCTATTACTATTTCATTCAAAGTCTCCAAAGTCATCTTGTCTCCTGCTTTTAAAATTTTCTTTTTAAAATAGTCTGACTAACATTATCAACTGTTCGGCCAATAACATAATTATCTATCCACAAACTGACATTTAGAAGATTGCTGTCTTAGACTTACTAGAAATTTCTGACATTTTATTTACCTTGCTTTGCTTTATCGCAAAATACTTATTTAACTTTAGGATAGCTATGTTAATTAAATTACTTTCATTAGCATCAGTTCCCAGAATACTATAAAATATTTCCTGTAACTTATGTCCAGCAAAAGCAAGTGCAAAAGACTTGTACTTTTCTTTAGTTTAGTATCAGTACCTGTCACCTCAATATAAATATTTAGGCCTCGTTTCCCTCACTCCAATCTGATGGAAACTGACCCTACGACCCTCGCATTCGAACTTTTCTAAGGTATATTGGGCCATTAGGGCTATCTGTAGACAAAGAACCATTGCTGCCAATTACAACTTAGAGTACGTAAATGCTAATAACATACACATCACAATTGAATGTTCAAATACATTTTACGCAATTTAATGCTCAGATGTCCTACGCAATTTAATGCACAAATATCTCACGCAATTTAATGCAAAAATGACTCACGCAATTTAATGCAAACATGTCCCACGTAATTTAATGCAAATATGTCTCACGCAATTTAATGCAAACATGTCTCACGCAATTTAATGCAAAGATGTCTCACGCAATTTAATGCAAACATGTCTCACGCAATTTAATGCAAAGATGACTCACGCAATTTAATGCAAACATGTCTCACGCAATTTAATGCAAACATGTCTCACGCAATTTAATGCAAACATGTCTCACGCAATTTAATGCAAAGATGTCTCACGCAATTTAATGCAAAGATGTCTCACGCAATTTAATGCAAACATGTCTCACGCAATTTTATGCAGACTTGTCTCACGCTATTTAATGCACTCATGTCTCACGCAATTTAATGCACAGATATATTTTATGCAATTTAATGCTTAATAAGTATATCTTACCCAAATACCACATTAGGTAATTTTGAATACTATTTATCTTGTTATATCATTTATTGGTATATTAAGAATAACCACTAACAATATAATATAGCAACTACTTACTATTTCTAACATTAACTCAGTTAAATGTTTATCCTTGGTGTCCACCTGACCGATTTCGGCCACGGTGGCAAGGCTCATGAGAGATTAGCAGGACACATTACAGTGCACAAGCTTGTGCGCAAACACAGGTCCATCCTCTAATCCCCCACTCTCATAATCCGGTGGGACGGCAATCATACACTACCGGAAAGAGCTCAGGCGCAGAACCAATAGCTTCACGTGCTTTTGGAGGTCCGAGAGCGTACACACTTCCAACTTCTAGTCCCCGAGCTGCCACTGAGAATCTTTGAGGGAAAAACTCAATTTTATTGGCCCTACTTGGGGTTCGAACCCAGGACTTCGGGATCCGTGGACCTATATTTAGGTACTAGACCAATTAGGCATATTATTTTATTTATTAATCCTTTATTGCACACAATTTTCAAACATATAAAGGGTCTTTAATCGGGCATAATGTGCGAACAACTATACTTAAAATTCTTTTATTTATTATATTATCTAGGCATGTATATATAACTAGGAATATTGAATTATCTGTTCTTCGTACTTCGAACCAATGTGGTATGAACAATAATCGAACAACTACAAAACCATAAGCATAATGTTAAATAATGTATTCCGTTGGGAATCAAATTCGTGTTAATTTACTTATTTTATTTAGTAATAATAAGTCACTTTTATAGTATCGTGTATTTAATAAAATAATGAACTATTTTTATAACAGTAGAAGTAAATGTATTGATTGATCCATCTACCACAAATTGCTTTATTAATTTTTTATTATTACCATTCCATGTAATTATATAATCCTTATTTTGAGCCGTGATATATTTAATTATTCTGTATATTTAATTAACAGAATATTATACAGTTACTTATATAAGAAAAATTAAAAAGGATACCTAGTCATTACCTTTCCTTTAATTGATAAAAGAAAAACTCACAATAATTTTTTTCCTCGTCGCCATTTGTAATGTTCACCCTTTAACCGTGCTTTAACTCAAGTCGTAAGATCGGTTATACAAATTAAATAATACATATTATATTTTATATATCAGCTCGCTATGCACACACACCGTCTTCACTTCGCGCCAATACCAATATATATATATTCTATTTCCCGCGCTCCGCGATGTGTGTCATACGAGATGACAGATGGATAGATACACAGATAATATATATTTATATTATAAAATACTAATTAATACATTATTGTAGTTGTGTGTACACTACAATTTATATTTACTTTACTGTCACACGTCACACGTTTTGTTAAAGAACTGCGTTTTGTATTTTCCAGTAAATAAAAAATAGATTTTATAATATTATATTTAACTCGAACTATCATTAAAATAAAAAAGTCATTAAATAATCGTTGATTACCAAAAGTATGCAAATCTCTGAGTCTTATCATAAAATAAAAACAAAATATTCAGCATGGGGCGCCATTTTCATTCATATTTAGCGTTCCAGAGATTACGGTATGCGCGGGAAACCGTCTTTTCTTTTTTTAAAGCAATTTAAACGGCATTTGCTGTAGAGTTTGCGGCCAGTTTTAATCGATGTTGCCATTTTAGAGCCAACAAGGCTGTTTCATTTCCTCTTCTCTGAATGCGCTCGATGGATTATAGTACAACGTTACTGTACTTTTATGGTATGGTAACCTATTTTCAATGAATATAGAATAGAATATTCGACATTTTTTTGATATATTGAAATATTTGACACAACATTATTTGTACAAAAATATAAACACATATCTCCAAATCGGTGAAATCTCTATAAAAAAATACTGTCTATCTTTAAGTTGGAATGTTTTTAACATATCTTATCATATTTATATTTGTCAAAGTAGTTTTGAACGTACAGTAAATATTCAAATACATTCGCCGCGGCGAACAATGAAAGTTAAAATTTAATTAAACTTTGCCATTGCAGTTAGTTTCTGCCAGCCGTCTATAGAATCTCAAGATTGAGCCGCTTCCCTTCTAACTAGAAGCGACGATGCCTTTATGTAACTGTCTTATTAGAATTGTGATATTGGATTACAGAGTTATTCTTTGATTATTAAATCTACGAAGATACTCAATGTAGTAAGGTTTTAAGACAAGCACTGTATTTCTTTTTTAATAAAATATGGCTTTTGAGTTTTCTTTTTATATTGATAAAATTATTGAAAATTTATGATTTGTTACTTTAAATGTATTTGTTTTTTTTTTCTCAGATCACTTCAAAAATGGTGCAATGATGTGATATAATGCTGCTACAGCAGGCGTCGTCGTCGCCAGGTCCCAGTGGCACGGCCAGCCCCAAGCTTGCTCCTAACTCCAGGCCAAACCCAAGTCCCAACTTTAGTTCAAGGCTCACCGGCAGTCCAAGCCTGAGCGATGGTGCATCAAGCTCTAATAGTCCGAAATTGGGAACCAACAGCCCAAAGTTGGGGGCAAGCCCTAAATATGGGAGTCCAAGAATGGGTGGCAGCCCTAAATTTGAGGGAAGAAGCGCATTGGAAGATGAGGTCGCATTGGAGAGGCTTCAGACTGAACTAAAAGATGGGTGGACAGTTCACACGGGGAGAGACGGCAGGCTGTATTATTGCAAGTAAGTTGTGTTTCTATCTTCACTAGAAAGTATTAAATTAAGACGTTACATAAGTGATAGTAAAAAATATTTTTTAAAATCATTGTTTTTTATATTTTAGAATTGCTCTCTAGTCATGTCAGATCCGACTATGAGAATAAGAGAAGAGAAAGTCTATATGTTAGTCTGTGTGTTAGTGCTCATAGTTAATTGTGCAATTAATATCGCTTGTGCAATTGGCCTTGAAATTGGCCGCCGTAACCTAAATGCGGTCAGGAAAACTTTTCCATTTCTCCCGACGCCAGTCAATTCGTGACCACGAACGTTCGTGGCAAATCTGTTGAAAATTCAGACTAACTCGAGCGAAATAAAACGGGTACAATCGCGGATAAAACCCGAGTAATATTTATATATATATATATATATTACGAAAGTTTTAAGAGGACAAGATGAATGATATGTGTGTGCCTCGTCTTATATTTAGGTTACCTCAAAGTGCTTAACTTTACTTCCAAGCGTGATGATGATGATGAACGATAAACCTTGAGTAACTCAGTAATGTTTGTCTTAATTTGACTCCGTTACCTTCTAATATCCACGTGGATGATTCACCCACGGGATTATTCAAGCTACATATACATATATCATTTTCTTAAACTTGTTTTAGCGATGACTACCACGATTTAATTTGACGTTAATTTACACACTAAATTATAAACCCAAGCCTTCTCCGTAAATCACTCCGTCCATTGGTGAAAACCGTATGAAATTCCATTTCGTAGTTTTCGAGTTCGCGTTCAGATAGACGGACAGACATGGCGGAACTTGTTCAATAATTTGTAGTGATATGAAAGGAAAAATGTATAATTTAAAAGAAGCAGATCATTAATTCAAAACATTTATTTAAACATTGTAATTTTAGTGAATTACATTATTTTTCATCACTGTTCATTACGTCACCTAAATCACCGTTGTCTTAAGACTTAGTTTTCAATAGGTGTTACGAAGTCAGTCACCTTATCCGGATAGTTTAAAACAAAGCCGTGTCGTACGCCTTGTGTTCAAAAGAGGAAGCGGTCAATGTAAGCGAATGAATTCGTTCCGTTTCTGAGCAATTCCTGCCATTTTATATTTGCAACGTGCTAGGGTAGGGCTACCACTGTAAGATGGCAAAGAAAAGTATTAAGGAATTTCATCAAGACACGCCTGCATATCTCTTCAATCAAATGTGATTAATTTCATTATGATGCTGTTTTTTTTTTCTTCTATATCCTTTATTTCAATCAAGGGTTATGTGTCTAAACTGTTTAACCTATAATATTCCACATTTTTCAAATCGCTTATTTAACTGTTGGTGCGTGCGTCAAATCTAGCAACATAAGACCAAACCTGAACTTTTAATTAGCCCTGTTATTGATAAAATACATTTAGTATACCAAGTTGTATTATTTTTATTACATGGATTACATATAGATATTTATAAAGGCTTCTTTACATTGATGACTTAAAGGCTTCTTTACATTTTCGAAATTGGAACGTTATTAATTAAAAATTGTGATGATTTTTTTTCATTCATATGGCAACCCTTTCTGAAGGAAGTTGCTTGTTCAATCGAATTGGGAATTGCTCAGTCGTTATCGTGTTAGCTGCTCTACCATAACTAGTTACTTCAGGTACCACATATAGGCACAGTATTCATAAGGTTATATTTTTTATTAAAAATAGGGACTGCCAAAGGGGCCACCCGATTGTAAGTGGTCGCCATTGCCCATAGACATTGCCGAAATATTTAGCATCTCTTATCACGCCAATGCGCTACCAACCTTGGGGTTTCCTTTGTGTCTGTAACAAAACAATAAATTACCGCTGGCGGTAAAATATATGATAAGTGTGTGTGTACCCAGGCTTGAACAAAGCCTTAACACAAACTTAAGCTATAATACGATTAAAAAAAGAAACTTTGTGACAACCAAGATTAAATAGAACATGTATATATTTATGGTCCGTTGAGTATTTTCAGCGCAAAATAAATGTTAAGGTTGTATTTTTTGTTCGGCCGTATTCGAAACATCGAATACATGCCAGAGAATTCTGGCATGTATTGGGAGAAATATCGGAATACGTACGAATGTTTGCTAATTCGCAATCGGCCGACGTTGTAGCTTAAGAATGCTATCCTTATCCGTAACGGGAAAAGGTTTTTGTCCGCATTTATCAGATATCGCCCGAGATGGTTTTCCTCCAATTGTTGATATAAGTTGTATTAAAGGACAGAGCTAAAGATTTATGTGCTGATATTTAAAGTGTTGGTTTTATCTAATATCTACATTAAATATCGATTTATTTTTTTATTGAAGTCGGCTTTCAATATTATTTTCAATCGACATTTAACAAAACTAATTAGAGGTATAGCTCATTACTCATTAGATATACAAGGACATGGAGTTTACGAAGGCTGTCGGGCGACATATAAATTTTAAGTGCCTTACTCTGTCAACTCAATTTTCATCTTTTTGCACCCAAGTCTTAATTGTTTTTTTTTTAAATTATACAATTTTTCATAGCTCTTTAATATTTTTATTCAAAATTAATTTGTACTTAATGGGTCTAACTAGTTTATATATACGTTTACGTTTTTCTTTAATACAGTCATATGAAATTTATTCTTTGAAGGTGGCATATATATGTAATGTAGCGGTGGATCTCGTGAAAGAACTTTCGAGAATTTTATATTGACGTTTGTAATTGGTATTTGTTTTAGCCAATACGAACACTGCTATGTTCTTTAAGGTCATTTTATTGTTGTGATCTCCAATACCAATGTTGTGCAGTCTTGGACATTTGGGTGTCCGTATCATAAACATATTCCTGTGTATCGATTTTGCTTATTACGTGGAATATAGTTTAAAGCTGGAGCTTAGTTAATAAACGGTTAATTATAACCGATTTCCTCATTAGTTCAGTATAAGTATTAATATTTGTCAATAGTAATCCCACTTTATTGAATAGTTGTTTAATATTAGTCCACGCAGGCAGTTGCATAGTCTTATCACGAGTAAAATTAATTACACTTTGAGTTAATTCATTAATTTATGATTGCCAACATGACTTACAGTAATAATTACGTCTAAGGGTAAAAGTTGCCATACTTATAGGTGACCACGACTTGCAAAAAATACACTAAGCATGTAAAATAATAATGAAAGAAAATAAATATATAAATTTTAAAACAATTTGAATATATAACACTACTATACTTTATAATAACAATATAAACCAATTTTAAAATGAAAAAGAGTTCAGTTATTATTAGCCAACAACATACACCTTAAATAGTTTAACATAAGAGTCATAAATTTTGCAAGCTTATTTGAAAATATATCGATATCTGACTTATTGTGTAAAGAGTTCCATTGTCTGACTAATCTATTAACGGGGGAGTATAGACCTGAGTTAGACTTGGACATGTGACTGCAAAAAGGAATGTACTTACAACACGTAATGAGACGTTTATTCTTAATGTCGAAATTGTATACAATCAGTTTTAGCTTTAAGTATACAATGAAGAAAAGTAATGTCAAACAAATTTCTACGTAATAGTAATTTAATACGTAAACTGTACTGTAACAGCCTGTGAATGTCCCACTGCTGGGCTAAAGGCCTCCTCTCCCTTTTTAATCAGAAGGTTTGGAACTTATTCCACCACGCTGCTCCAGTGCGTTGCGTTGGTGTATGGAATACACATGTGGCAGAATTTCAGTGAAATTAGACACATGCAGGTTTCCGCACGATGTTTTCCTTCACCATAAAGCACGAGATGCATTATTATCCCAAGTGAAGCACATGAAAATTCAGTGGTGCTTGCCCCGGGTTTGAATCCACGATCATCGGTTAAGATTCACGCGTTCTTACCACTGGGCTATCTCGGCTTATATTCTATTTTAATAATACTAATTAAAAGAGGTCTTATATTCATCATCGATGTGACTAATATTTTTTTGCAAAAACAATTTATTATTTATCTGTTTTTATTTGTCACATTGCTTCTTTATACAGCATCTGTTATTGTCTTAATTCGATCGTATAAATTTGTAAGTAAAGCTTTCACCTTATATTGTGTGTGATATTTATCTGATTAGGTAGACATTTTGTTTGTGGTGCTGCCGTATCAAAAAACTTTACACATTAATTCGTAATTTTTTGTTATTTTAATTCTAATTAAAAGTTAACGTGAAAATAAATACTAAACTAATTTTCTTAGTAACAATTTGCAATGTTAGTATTTTTTAAACGAAGTTTTCATAGCTTGTTTAAAAATGGTTTAATATTATGAAAAGATTTGTTATCGGGAGCTAGCACCCCGAATCTGGTTTCACACCACTTGTTCCTTGTTGCTTGGCCACTTATTGCTTACGCGATTTGTTCTGTTTATCGCGTGAAAAGCGATCGAACCCATAATTTTAATCATCGATTACAATACCCTATATCTGAAAAAACATACAACATATACATTTTTGATTACATCGTGGTATGTGGTAGGGTCATCGCTCATCAGCATTGGAACTGTAAGAAATATATACCATAATTACTATCTACTACATCTTCAAGGGGCAACCATGAATCAACCATTGGAACTAATATGTTATGTCCCTATACTTTACACTGGCTCACTCACCCTTCTGATCGTGCAACAACCATAATAAGCATTATTGTTTGGGGGTATGTGTATTGACGGGGTGGTACTTACACAGAGAGGCTTACTACCAAGTATTTCATAATAAAAAACTTGCTTTGCATTCTGCTTAGAATGCAAAGTAAGCTTTGCGTGAATCCGAAAAAAAAAACCACATGACCTCGTTATAGTTTCACTATGTGTGTATGTTTACTTCTCTCCAAATAGTTTGAACTATTTATAGTCTAGGTATAGAAATAGGTGAAGGGTAGCACTTGAAAGCCTTGAGACTTGTATTAGACGCTTTTCAAGAGATGCGGTGTTCTGTTCGTTTTAAATAATATACATTTCAACAGACAACAGAAGTAAACAAATCCAATTATATATATAAAAAGTGTTGCTACAGAACGTGTTGTACGTTGTGATAAAATAAAATTAGGGCTAAGGGCGTTCTTAGTTCGCTGTGATGCTCTTAAGGCGAAAAAGGCTTGCAGGTTCAGGTACCTACCGCGGGATTTTAGTGGGAGGCCTGGCCTCCCTAGTAACAAAGGGCTATAAAACACAAGGGTATGAATTTATTACCATAATCATTCACTTGTCTCTAAACCATTAATTTAGGGTCGGTAGGGATAAGTGGATAGGATAGGATATTAGCTCTTTGGGAAAGCATTTTGGTGGTGGGGTGGTACACACCGCCATGCCAGTGGTTGAGGCGGTTGATTAAGTTCTGCGCCCAACAAAAATATCCTTCGTAGGTTGCTGAGGCACCAATTATTTATTTTAGATGGGGGAATGTCTAGTGTTTATTTTTTTAAATTAATAAATATTTTTGTAATCAAAACAATTCTCTTTTTTTTGTTCAAATGATAATAAAATTACTAGGTCGCCAGTGCGGAATTGTTATTCTTACTTTGTTCAATCGGAATAAAACTGAATCTGCTTCGTTCGACACGTTCGTGGCAATGTAAATACGATCAATAAAACTGTATTTACAGTAATAATTTATGTTGCCCTGTATTTTTATGTTCTAGTTTAAAAGGTTAGTTAGTCATTGTAGTTACAGAGATAAAATACTACTACACTTAAAATTTGACACACTAGATTGACGAATAAACACACAAACACCACGACCACCGAATCGTACACACACATTGATATTTATTGATATTTTTATTTATGTATAAAGTTCATTTGCATTATTTAAGATTCCAGTATCAAGTAAAATATTATAACGATTTAATATGGTAAATGGCAACCCTAAGCAATAGCACAACGGAATGGAAGCATCATTCGTCCCGCCTTCATTAGATGATGGAATGGACAATGCTAGGAATCAGCTTACAAATCGCCAGAGAAGGCACGGCACACACGCCTATTTATCTTACGTGCTAGTTAATAACGTTGGCCAATTAAGAACGAAGCATATTGGACGAAATATTTCACAGAGCAGAAAAAAGTACCACAGATTAAAAATCTATCAATTATCTATCGAATTCATATTATTTATATATATTTTAAATATAATCATTACTATAGTCGAGGATAGCATATATATAGCACTCATAGTAATGATGACGTCTTCTTGACGAATTTCGTTGATATCAGTCGCACTTAAATTATTTCTTCTGTATTAAAATTTCAGGCAGACAACCAGTCCGTAATTGCACACATATGTTACATGTATGCACATATGTACGGCGGGTACAAAGAGCGCTATGTAATCTCGCCAGCGGTCAGATCTAATGAAAACCGTACGTTTTAAAACATTCCTTATTTATTGTTTTTTTTTTTTTTTGGGTTAGGATTACACATCGTGTTGCATGTCTCGCAGCACGTTTTATTACAAATTATATATGCGTTCACTTCATACTAAAGCGTACTATTTATTTATTTGAAAGTGCTCGTTTTAATCTTTATATATAAGAAAGCGGAAAAAAAAATTTATATTAAGTATTACTTTGAGTTGCTTGTGAAGTGGCGTAGAGGACAGAACACTTGGCTCAACTATATATCGTTACAAAATTAGTGAAGAATGCCCTTTGTCAATGCTCTTCTGTTTTTCAAGTGCTCGCCCATGATCACTATCACTGGTGGTGGTAGTCATTTTCCTTCAGGTGAGCCACCTGTCCGTTTTCCCCTTGCCAGTCGTGGGATAAAAGAGCCGTGATGGTCCTGCTCTAACACGTGAATCTCAACCGAAGAATGCAGGTTCAATCAGGAGCCTAATCGTTAGAGTAGTTTCCGAAAAATACAAAATATATTCATGTAGTATATACAAGAATTGCTCGTTCAAGATTATAAATTATATTGTCTGGAAATTGTCCATCTACAAAACGCAGTTGTAATATCCTTTACATTTAGATACAGATTTATCTTAATGAATTGAGGTCTTCCCCTATCAGTGACATTTACAGTTTGGTAATCGCTATTAATCTCATGGAAAGGTTAAGTTATGACATTATAATATAATTCTTTTGGGAATAGAGTCCATATATGTACAAAATGGATGGAGTAATAGATAAAAATAATATCAGCATCATTTTCATATATGCCTTTGTAAAAAAATATTTCAAACTTTTATATTTGTACATTATATTAAAAACTTTTGCGCGTTTAAACCGTTTTACTTTTAAAAGGTTACAAATTCGTCGTCCTTGAAATTTTTTTCACATAAAATTACTAAATTGATTTTACATTTTTATTTAAACAAAAAATATTTACTTACCACATATAATATTGTTTTAATAATCTATCTAATATATAATATGTCATTGTATTCAGACATGTGGCGGATTGGACACAAAGCGAGCGGTGTAATCGTGCTGAGCGTACGCATTGTAATAAAAGCCCTTCGCTTTAATATACCGGGATATTGTATCCACAAGAGTGTCTCGCATCGTCTGCGCTGGTATCTCTTTATATTTAAAGATGTGTTGTGAGCGGTTTACTGGAGTTTTTAACCCTAGCTGCGTCTAGACACAGCTAAACGCCTTTTTTAATATTGTCCTTGCAAGCCCTGGGTAGGAACCAAACTCATTAGATATTTTACGGTTAAATAGCAATACTTAGTATTTTTGTATTCCGGTTTGAAGGGTGATTGAGAAAGTGTAACTACAGGCACGACGGACATAACATATTAGTTCCCGAGGTTGGTGGCGCATTGGCAATGTAAGGAATCGTTACTATTTCTTAAAGCGCCAATGTCAATGGCCGTTGGTGCCCATTTACCATCAGATGGCTCTTTTGTCCGTCTGCCTATTTTTTTTAAAGAAAAAACAATTAAATTACTCATGATACTAAGTGATCATTACTGCCATCTTATATAGGTACGTTGGCCCAAATAAAAAATAACTTTTCCTTTGACAGTTTAAGAACTGCCAACTATGGAAACTTGGATATTATGTCTCCTGAGCCCTTTTGTAACTACATTAAGTAAATCTTTAGTCTAGTGGCAAGCTTAGAACGCTACACATCCCGAGGTCCTGGGTTCAATATCAGTTCAAATGTCGATGAATCTAAGGAAGGCATCGAGAGAAAACCATGTGTTGTAAAAAACTCTTCCACATGTTTTGTCCAGTGGAGTAGTATGGTGGAATACGTTCAAACCCAGCAATCGGACATTTAAGACCTTTAGAGATATTCCGTAACATTAAACAAGGAAGTCAACGCAGAATGCGAACAATAAATATCACCGTAAATCGATTACCAATATTCCACGACTCAGATACGAAGTGACTTACAGAATAGCACTCTGTCTACCATAAATACATGGTAACGTTATTTATCCTGACGAAGGAATACTTTTAACCAATGAAACCATTTATCAAAACTTTGTGAAGCAAAGCAACGTTGATACACATAAATACGTTACACGCAACCTTTGGTCATGTCGGTTCAAGCCCTAAATCACAATTCATTCCAGCGTCATGTAATGCATCAAATATATCCACAAGGGTCTCGACTCTCGACCGAAACGTGACCCTCAACAAATGGTAATACGACTCGAATACAAATCTGATGATAATGAATGTGACCACGATGTAGGATTAGGTTAATTGTCACGTTATTGGCGATGTAACTTGGTTAATAATAGCTAATGGCTGGCTGTATGCGGTGTATAGCTAACCAGCTTGTTGGTCTAGTGGCTGGTTATATGACTCGGATAAAGCCTAATAATGCTAAGGTTATTTTTATAAAAAAAAATCTTAGTAGCACCCGGTCTATGGGTGATGCTGACCAATTATCATCAGGTGACCTACTTGTCAAAGCTTACTTAAAAAAAAAAAAACATCCGCTGCTTTGGGCATCATAATTCATAATTCTTACTACATTTGCGAATATACGTGGAAATTCTATGGTTTCTACAGTAATTATTTTAAAATTCTCATTTGTTAATAAATATATTATACATACTTAATTCTTTTATGTGATGCTTTTATAAAGTTGTAGAGATATACTTGAGTTTAGAAAGTAAAAGGAAGACGAAACTCGTATCCAGATTCGTGACACGAAAGAGTTCGTGATGCGAATGTTAGGTACCGGAGGAGACTTCGTGAGGTAATATTTATAAAGGTTCCAAGTCCTTTTGAGAGACGTAATATATTAAATTCCAACAGAGCGTGAGGATTATCCTTCTGAGTATTAAAAGTATGCGAGCGTGAACTCTAAGCACGAGAAAAACGCAGTACAGATCCGTGATGCGATTTAATTAAAAACTAATAAAATTTAAACGGATCGATCCATTAAAATTAAGTAGCTAATTAAAAAAAAAATATATACACAAAAAACAAATAAGATTTCTGAAGTAATTAATGTATAAGTCAAGACCATGTTTAAGAATGCCAGAAGTATTTCCACGTTTATTCGCAATTCCAATTATCTGGGCGTAAAATGAAACAGCCCTCCTGTTACCAGTGGAGGCAATGAGACGAAGTGAAAGGAGGTTGGATTACTTAGTTGTCAGTCTTACGGATAAATGGTGGTTTTAAATTATAACAAGATGCAATGAAAATGTCGTTTTGAACATTGAATATTTTACTATAAAAGGGGTGAAAAACTTAAATATTATGGATGTGAAATTTAATTACTCAATCCACTATTTAATTAATTAAGGATGTTTGATTGCTTTTTTAATTTTAATTTTTCTCTTAGTGTTTTATTGGCTTTCAATTATTTCATTGATCCGATTCGAACCGATAGCAAGGTACGATTTGGAAAAATATATAATGAATAGCACGTTATATGCAATGCCATTATTTGCATATAGCTCAGCAGGATTACAGAAACCAAAACCAAACCAAACCAAACGTATGAATATAATGTACCACAGTGGCTATCCGGGGCATGAACCAGCGAATTTTTACGTGCTTATTTGTGCTGATAATTCATCTCGTACACCGATGACGGTATTTTATGGGAAACCGGTATGTGTCATATAAAATAAAGTTTTGAATTTAATGCAACAATTTTGTCGTAAAAGCTGTAAATCCCGTAAAAGAAGAGCTTTTACCCAGCTATGGAAATTTACAGACTGTTAATTGTATTAACTAATTAGATGAATTATATTTTAATCGAGAGAAAATGTTCATTAATTCTTATAAAAATAAATTAAAAGTTAAAAAAAAGCTTTCATTTAAAAGTGTAAAATATAAACTTTTTGCTTAAAACTTTTACTATCAATTTATAACGTCATTATAAATAAATGTTCACATTATGAAACCGTGTACAAACTCCCATTGTTCCCGCGCGTGTTGATAAACAAAAGCGATCGGATAGTGGAATTGCGTCACGATTGCGTACAACCGGCCCAGATCTTCCGTATTAAGTATCCGTTTTAATACGACACGTTTTTAATAAATTTATTGTCATCCTGTCGTTAGATATCACGTTAACAAATGCATTACTTTTCTATTATTAATTTAGGTCTAAGTTACGTCCATCATGGGCTGGTGCTGGGCTGGGCTCTCATCCTTACCACATGGGGGGTGTCACTCGTCAGAGTTTACCGTTGATTAGCAAAAGTTTTTACTGTTGTGTTGCGGTTTTAATAGATAACGGGCTGTGCTTAAAGGCATATCAGATCGTGCAAGCTCGTCTGAGTAGGGAACCACCTACTCGTCAGATATTCTAGAAACAGGAGTAATTAGTATTGTTGTGTTCCGGTTTGCAGAGCGGGTAGCGTAACTACAGACACAAGGCTCATCTTAGTTTCCAAGGTTGGTGGCGCATTGACGATTTAAGGGATGGTTAATATTTTTTACAATGCCAATGTATAAGGGCGGTGGTTTCCACTTACATGTCCTACTTGCACGTCCGCCTTCCTATTATTATTATATTTTATTTTTATAGAATAGGAAGGCGGACGAGCATACGGGCCACCTGATGGTAAGTGGTCACCAAACGCCCTTACACATTGGCACTGTAAGAAATGTTAACCATTGCTTACATCGCCAATGCGCCACCAACCTTGGGACCTAAGATTTTATGTCCTGTAATTACATTGGCTCACTCACCCTTCAAACCGGAACACAACAATATCAAGTACTGCTATTTTGCGGTAGAGTATCTGATGAGTGGGTGGTACCTACCCAGACGAGCTTGCACAAAGCTCTACCACCAGTAATATATATATTAATAATTTATATAATATATAAATAAATAATAATGGAAACAGTATGTATTGTTATGATTTACGACATGCAATTAATATTTCGAGTGTTCGATGCGCGCAAAGCTTAATGTAAATTAGATTTAAGATAAACCAAATATGCATTTCTTGATTAACTGTAAATGGATTTAGATTATATATGTGTGTTATATTATTTACTTACAGTTACTAGTATATGACCGACCTGAACTGTGAAAATCAAGGACATCGTCCAATAGAAAAAAAAGTTTTTGGATGATTGAACGGATTTAGATTAACGTTTTTAAAAGTTAAAATCTTAATATTGTGAATGTTATTTATGATTGCGGGCTTAAACCCAGGCAAGCACTAATGATTTTTCGTGTGCTTAATTTGTGTTAGTAAAATCATCTCGTGACGAACATGTGGCAGAATATCATTGAAATTAGACACATGCAGGTTTCTTGATGACGCCTAAGTACATGAAATTAGGCTTGTTTGGGTTTCAACCTGTTATACATGCAATATACATATATATTGCATGTATAAATATATGTGTTCTAACCACTAAGTTACCTCAACCCAAGGATTAGCCATTTAGTTAGTAATAAGCCTTATTTTCTTTATCTTTTTATACATGAGATTTAAAAGTATCCTTGTTTTTGTTTCAATTTGAAGAAATGCTAATGAAATGGATTCTAGACCGTCAATCGGAAAGGCGAGATGCGCTGCTAGACTGCGCCATGAATATTAATGTACACTTTCACGTAAAATGTTACGTGTTGTCGGAATATGTAATACATTGTAGAGGTAGAGCTCACGAGCTTGGATTCTCTGGTAAAACGATTAACACGTTTATGTTGAAAACCTCATTGTCATCACTAACTTTTATGATACCCGTATCAATTTTTTTTAAATATTTGAAGGCGGACAGGCAAATGGGCCACCTGATGGTAAGTACCTTAGCCAATGCGCCAACAACCTTGGGATGGATGTTATGTACCTGTACATACACTGGATCGCTCATGCTTCAAACCGTAATACATTAGATTTATTGCTGTTTGGCGGTAGAATATCTGATGAGTAGGTGGTACCGGGCTTGCATAAGGCCCTACCAAGTATATCACCAAGTAATAAAAAGTCTCATTTTTATTAGCAATGAATTACAGTCAAATTTCGACTATTAATATAAAAACTATAAAAACAACACGTTATGTCTCACTTGTGATTAAATATCCCTCTGTATCAAAACCTTAATCCTACCCATTGATGCTTCAACGGAATTGAACAGGCAATCTTCGATGACGATAAGAAAACAATAAACTTTGTTATAGGGGCATAGATTAAGTTGTAATATTCAAATTAATATAAGTCCTAAGACCTCCTCGAGTTAGCTATCAGACGAGATCTCTCGACAAATGCTTAGTTATCCCTGAACCCCTCCGGACCTCTTGAAGTACGGAGGCCATATTGATTTCTCGTTCAGACAAGATACTGTCATAATTTTGCTAACTACCAATATTTGAAAGTAGTTGCCGTTCTTGAATTTATATATGTGTTATATATTTGATAATTTTATAAGAGGGACGGTGTATATATTTATTGATAAAAATCGTCGAATCACTTAATTTACAGTTATCATCAAAAACTCTTAAATACTTATCGTACTTATTTCATAAAAGCTGAACTATTTAATGTTTAAAAAAAAAGTTATATAATTTCTAATTTTAAAGCTTGTTTTCTTTTCATGATCATACTGTGTTCCTATTAATATTTTGTAATAAAATAAAATATCAAAAGTGGATCACACATAAAGCTATGTGGTTTTATGTGCTACTCTCGTATTGGACTATTTAAAAAAGGATCATATTTATTCAAAACATGTATTGATAATAAAATAATCCTCACTAATATTATAAATGTAAAAGTGAGTTCGTTTTTTTGTTATGCGTTACGACTTAAATATTTATGTGACTTAAATATTTTTACTGATCATCGTGAAATTTTGTTTATACTTTATCAGGGGCACAAGAAAAGGCAGAGCGTAACTAACAGCCCCAACCCACACGCTAGTTACCGATATTGTTTTGAAATGTAATCTGTAGGTTGTTATCCGTAACGATTTCGAGAAGATGGAAAAATAATAAAATTCAGTATTAAAATGTGTGTTAAAAATATACTCCCACATGCGGAATATATTAATCAAAAAAAAAAATGGCGGTAAAAAATGGCGTTTATGATGTGACGCCGCGTGAAATCAATTATGAAAGTTTAAACGTCATAAATGTATATAATAAATATATAATTTAATATGCTTCATGTTTTATTTTCTTTTTTTAGATTCTTGAACAATGTGTACTATGGTTAAAATAATGTATCGTACCGTAACAGCCTGTGAATGTATCACTGCTGGGCGAAAGGCGTCCTCTCCCTTTTTTTGAGGAGGAGGTTTAGAGCTTATTCCACCACGCTGGTCCAATGCGGGTTGGTGGAATATTGAGTTGAGAGTTGAGAGATGGTTAAAATAATGTAATATAACAAAAAGAAAACAAACCAACAACGTAACTTAAAATTAAACTTCTTATATTTAAATATACACTAAAACATATATACATATGTATATTCATATAAATATATAACTTAGTTAAATGTATATTTGTTATTTATTTATGTAAAACCGCTAGTTTATTTAACAAAAGCAAATGAACTTGGTCAAGTAAGAGCCAGACACGCGAATGAAGGATTAATTTTTGTCAGGATTTTTTCGTTGAAATTTACATTAACTATATATCATCTGTTCGTATGTAAGCACCGTGGCTGTATTATTTGACCTGATCTAATAGAACCCCATCCCCCTTATAAAATTACCTGTGTTTTACAAGAAACCCCTACAATTAGATCCGTGTTTAACGCTAATAAAATTATACGCCTCAATAAATCTCCGGTATAATGTAATTGTGGTATGATTTTAACCCGTGACGTTACTCGTTCGACTTTTAAAATGGATTTTATTTAAAATGCGTATTTAGCATTAAAAAACCGCACGTGACATGTAAGGTTTTATCATTTCTTTCTTCGATATAAAAATGGTAGACGATTGAAAAAACTATTTAAAAAAATGTTTTTAGTCAATAGACTAGCTCTTTTTCTAACTGTTATTTTTTTAATTTTAAGAAGTTGGAAAAATAATAAAACAATAGTTAAGTCTGTGGTGTTTATTTTATATGTTTAAAAACCCGTGCCCGAAACCTGAAATTGCTTATTCAAATCCGGGCAAGCACCGATGAATTTCGATGTGCTTAATTTGTGTTTATAATTCATATCCTGCTTGACGGTGAAGGAAAACATCGCGAGGAAACCCGCAAGTGTGAGATGAAAATCTTCCACATGTTGTCCAAACCGCATTGGGGCAGCGAGGTGGAGTAAGCTTCACCCTAAAAAAAATGGAGGCCTTAGTCCAGCTGTGGGTTTTTTTTTAACTTTTATTAAATAGATCCGTTACACAATATTGCTTGGTATTAACGATGATGTTCCAAATTCGAAAACACCTTCAATTATTAAAGTTAACGTGCAAACGAAGCTGAGTCAGAATGTGATAAGCCCTTAAAGATGTTCCGCAAACACTCTCCCTGTGTTTGGCCTAGATGGAGTCGTTACGCTGAAAGGGCGCAAGCCATCGGCTAATTACGGAAACCGGTCCCCATGAAAACAAGCCAATAATTTGATAAATGTTGGTAGAAGATAAGGATGTCAGGATATTAATAATTTAATTTATATTAAGTAAATATTAGTTTATCTTCAAATCTTAATTGTGGCTTACGATTAGTCCAAAATAATATCAATAAGCGAATTTAACATATTACCTTGTTTCCAAAGTTTCCAAGTACATCTCGTACTCTAAAAAAGTTTAATCTTCCGGACACAAGATGGCGCTGTATGTACTCAAAGATACTGGATCGCGCTTGGTAATTTAATGAATCGCGGTTCCTTTGGTAATTTAAAATCAAATTTAAAAATGTACTTTAAAAATCTTGTGTGCACTGCACACAAATATGCAGCTTCAACCGGTACGAAATAGAATCCGTATTCCGTACCGAGAAGAACCGGCAAGAACTCAGTAAATTTTCTTTTTCAAATCAAATCACGTGACATAGATAATTTAATACAGTCGAATTATTATTTCGACGGACCGGTTGGCGTGGTTCGTAGATACTTGCCTTTCACGCCGCAGGTTGTGGGTTCGATTCCCACCCAGGAAAGACATTTGTGTGCATGAACATGTCTGTTTGTCCTGAGTCTGGATGTAATTATCTATATAAGTATGTATTTACAAAATAAAAGTAGTAGTATATATATATGTAGTACATCAGTTGTCTGGTATCCATAGTACAAGCTCTGCTTAGTTTGGGATCAGATGGACGTGTGTGAATAATGTCCCAGGATATTTATTATTATTTATTTATTTACCCTGCATAAAAATCAAGGAATATTAACTCAACACTTCCTATGAACGCGCCGCTAAAACTCTAGCCTAGAGAGATAACATTTGGAACTTAGCTTTAAATGTGCTAAGAAAAAATTGGATATTTCAAATTAAAGGGCCTGGGAAATTGGAAGGGATACTAATGTTTCATACAAAATTTTACCTATATGAAGTTGGGACGGGCAGCTGTTATATAGTATATAATAGGCCTTTCGGATAATTGTTTCATTCATATCATGACAATCTGTTCGTATGATCGATTGTCTGAGCGTCGAATTTTGTTCATAATAAAATATGAGCCACTCTATAAGATATAATGGAAACAAGTTATTAAGATGGCCCAGTGGTTAGAACGCGTGAATCTTCCGATGATCGGTTCAAACCCGGGCAAGCACCACTGAATTTTCATGTGCTTAATTTGTGATTATTATTCATCTCGCGCTTGACGTTCAAGGAGCTAAATGTATATTCTACCAACCTGTATTGGAGCATTCTGGTGGAATAAGCTTCAAAAGCACCCTAGCCCAGCTGTGAGACATTTATAGACTGTTACTTATTAAGATGTAACAATCAAAAAAGTTGTAAGAAGCAAAACGTTGAATTGCGATTGGGATACAAGAATCAGCAATGCATATTAACAATGGTAAATATTGGTCATTTAATTATTAAATTTATTGATAAAAGCTTGCGATTCTTTCCCGCTCTTGTTTGTCCCATGCACCACACTGTGTTACATCGAGTTTTAAGCCCCTAACTAATTTTCGTGACGAGCCAGGATTAATTGAATTTCGAGGCGCACCGCAAAAGCGTCGGCTTGTTTTATACCAGTTTATACCGCTTTGTAAAACTCGATACCGGTTTATACTGGAAATTGTCAGTTGCCAGATATCGAAATATCTAATTAGTTCTGGAGATGATTATTTAATTTTAATAATTCTCTGGCTATTTCGTTTTTAATCGATGTTTCTGGGCCTTCCGTTCCTCTTCCGTTGTCGTTTATATTTTGTAAAAATTCGTGGATTGACATCGGTCGGACAACAGAGACTGTATCTCGAAATACTTATGTGATTTCATAATCAGGATCCGTCGGCTGTTTTGATTTCTGTCACTTCTCTCAGTCTTTGAAGAATAACATTTTATGAACACTGACATTCACGTTGGCATCAATGTGTGTGCGTTTTACGTTCGTATGTACATATATTCGTCCGTATTTATAAAATACTTTTATTTGATGAGCGTTGCTTGCGATTTTGTTTACATACTCTGTGGTTGGAAAGGTTTCGGAATAAGCATATTTATTTATTTATATAAGATTTTTATTTATATATATTTTATGCTTGAGAGATGCATGTCAGGACAAGTTAGATGGAGTCCGGCCAGGTTTGTTTTCCACTGCCGTTAGACCTGGGCACTGTGAAAATAGTAACCATCCCTTACATGGACAATACGCTACCCTTCTTGAGAACTATGATGTTGTGTCTCTTGTATCTGTACTTACTCTTCGAATTGGAACCGGCAGGTGGGCGGTACCGTCAAGGCTTGCACAAACTTCTACTACCAAGTATATAAGTATAGTAAATATAATAATATGTACGTAAAGGTATAATGAGCAAAAAAATGTAGCTTTCAAGCTCAGAGCGAGTTAATCCATGACGTCACAATCCGCAGAGCCGGAGTTGGCGAAACTAATTAATTATAGTTTGACGAGCAACGCAATTAGCTCACGGGAGTTTTTCGAATTGCAATTTTAATTTTCTTAATTTCATATAAACTCCACGTCCAACTTGCTAATTTCTTTTTTTTCCTTTTTTGTTGTATTTACCAGGAAAATATATAATACCGTTCAAGTTCACAATAGTAGTTCATAATGGTAGGTCATTGTGGTTCTAGTGGCTAATAAGGCTGCAGATTCCAATGGTGTTGTTTCAAAATTCAGACCAATAAATATTAATGAGTTATGGAATTCAACTCGTGCCTCAGCACGCAAAACTGTTGGTTCTGGTTGGTTTATTTAGTTCCCAAGGTTGGTGGTTGATGTAAGGGACGGTTATCATTTCTTACAGTGCCAATGATTATGGGCGATGGTGACCACTTCCATACTACCTATTTTCAATATTTAAAAAAACATTGTAAAGTTGTAAATTAAAAAATATTTTATTATTTAATACACATCATAATTAACATATTCTTTGAATGTTTATCACTATTCGAATCACTTCCGCGTGAATTGACGACAAGAAGACATCAGCGAATCACTGCTAAATAGCAATTGTGATTCTGTGGAATACGTAATTAATTTTACAATGAATTAAAAAATAAAAGTATACTAGCAAGCAATAGCATATACATCATTAAGTTTATAGCATGTTAACAAACAACTGATGGGCAAAAGGCTTCCTATCGAGGGGACATTATGTTGCTTTTAAAAAATTTCAGGCAATCAACTTGGAATATGTCACAGTTACTCCTTCCCCGACGTAGATGCTCTCTAAGAACGGATTTTGCGCAAATCCCATTCAAAATTAATTTTTCTTATTATCTACCCGCACGAAGTCGGGACGATTAGCTATTTATTTGTATTCATTATTTTATTTAAAAAAACTAATAAATCGAAGTAATTTTACTCCAAGGAGTTTATCTTAAATAATAAAAAAAAGTCAGTAGATTCTGAAAATGAAACTTTCGTTCGTACCTGACGATAGCGTTTCGAACTTTGATACTAACTAATGACGCTGCCGTTCGCCATTATCAACTTAATGCTACACATTAAGTAACGCGAGGGATTTAATTATTGCGTTGATCAACGGAGTGATAATTATAATATCGAATTTTTCAAGGACATTAGCTTTTCAAACGTCGTAAGATCAATTAAATATAAAGCTATCAATGGTTCGGAAAAGAAATTCTACAGATTGAGGTAATAAAGTCGGTAGTAACCATTTAGATCTTCCTAGCTTCACCGTTTATTATGTATCGCATTTTTGGGATGGTGACAATACGAAATATTATTCATTGTTGCAAATGGCCGCCAATTGAAAGTTTTTTATTAAATAGGCACTTATTAATATGATATTGATTTTATAGTAAATTTAAGGCGATGATATAATTACAGTAAGTAAGGGTTTTTTAAATAGCCGTAATGACGTAGAAAGACACACGGATATATCCTAAAGATGCCTATGTGCCTTATGCCTTATGTGCTTAATTGAACTTATATATTTTGCAAACCGGTGGCTTGGTCGTGTTTCCAGAGATTACATTCCGTATATAAACTCACATATTATATACTAAAATAATAATATGGATAGCTTTATCACAAAAAATGTACATAATTTGAAATACATAATACAATCGTTTATATAGATGTTACGTTCTCGTCTTTCCTAATCGGTACTCCGCCTCGGGACGAATAATAGCCGACTGGGGGATCGTGAACCGTTTATCTTAGGAAACCCCTTAGAATACCGGATACCGGTACCAGGAGTTAGGACAAAGGTATTATATATAACGCCCGGCGCGTGGTTTTTTATCTTAATCTTTGTAATTAATTATTACGATATTGCAGTGATTTTGATTCGCTTTTACTTTGGTTTCATTTTATATATATAATGTATATAAGATAACTCTATACGTGTGTGTTTAAGGGCGCCTGGATGGACCAACAGTATGTTACAAGATTAGCCGGTTGTAGACGAGCCGGTTGGCGTGGTTGGTAGATACTCGCCTTTCGCACCGAAGTTCGTGGGTTTCCCATCTAGGACAGACATATGTGTATAAACATGTCTGTTTGTCCCGAATCTGGGTCAAGTTATCTATATAAGTATGTATTTATAAAAGAAAAGTAGTATATGTAGGATATCAGTTTTCTGGTTTCTATAATACGAGCTCTGCTTAGTTTGGGATCAAATGGACTTGTGTGTATAATGTCCAAGGATATTATAACTTATATTATAACTTTCTAAAAGATCAGATTCCAGTTGATATTTTTACTCTATTCATGAACAGTCCTAAAATACTGAATTCTATTTTGTTTACAAATAACATAATAGGCACATTTAAAAAAAAAGTTCCATTAGCACGGATATTTATTTATGCGATAAAACAATATAAGAAAATACAATCTACGTTAAAGTTGAATAATTTTCAAATTAAATTAGTCCGACACGAGTATACAAAACAAACAAAAAAGCAATTTGTTAGCTTCCCGAACAGATCCCGAGCAATTAGCTGGCAACACTCCAGTCTAGAACCGAGAACTTGGTGTTGCCAGATGGAAAAACTTTAAATCAAACTCGAAGTGAAGCACATTTTAAAGTTTAACTTGCTTATTGGGCCATTGATATTGTTAAGGAAAAGTACATTATAAGAAGTAAAATTAAATAAAAATCATTATAACTCGGAACTTTTCATACTTTGCTAACCCTCATTTTATTTATTCAAAATTAAAATAGACTATATTCAAGTAGGCTTTTATAAACAATTACTCTTTTAGGGACCTTATATGGTTATTATATACCTACATATAATATGTATATGCTTCACAGGATACAAGAGTTCGTTTAAAAAAATACGATGCCAACCAATACGATGCTTAGCGTCTTAGATCCTGATTGAATAAAAAGATTTTCTTCTATTTTGTTATCAACTTAACAGGAAATTCAAGGTGTTAAGACCTTGTAAGTATGTAATGATTAGACAGCAATTAACTTGGCTATAACCTTGGCGCACCGCCAAGCGGTGTCTCTCTTTGGGGCTGTGTTTATGATTTCATTTAATACATGGATGAGTCATAAACTGATGATAAGGTTAGTAAGCAATATTAAGAAAAAGAGAAGAAGCTAAGAAGAGACGGAAAGTTTATATAGTAATGTATCAAATTATACTTAGTTACTTCTACTGTAGATATAGTTTATACTGTGCGGGATTTAGATCCCGCTAAGGCCATACTGTGTATGTACTGTACATAATGTACCGTAACCGTAACCGTTACAGCCTGTGAATGTCCCACTGCTGGGCTAAAGGCCTCCTCTCCCTTTTTGAGGAGAAGGTTTGGAGCTTATTCCACTACGCTGCTCCAGTGCGGGTTGGTGGAATACACATGTGGCAGAATTTCAGTGAAATTAGACACATGCAGGTTTCCTCACAATGTTTTCCTTCACCGTAAAGCACGAGATGAATTATTATCCCATATTAAGTACATGAAAATTCAGTGGTGCTTGCCCGGGTTTGAACCCACGATCATCGGTTAAGATTCACATCTTACATGGTACATAATGTACTCAAAGATTATTTCAGATCTGAAATAATCTTTGAGTATAGTTTCTATTATTATAATATTTTTTACTACGTTAATATTTCATGTAAAATATAAAATGTTTGATCGCAAAACTATTTAAAATCAAAGTGCAATATTTCAAAATTCTAAAGAATTATAAAATATTTTACAAAAAGTTGAAATAGGTTTTATAGGACTATGTTTACGTTAATTAGCACGCGGAAACCCGATAATAAGGCCGTATAATAAAATAGTTTAAAAAAAAAGTCATTTTTACGTGGACTTTTAATTGGTTTCTATTGATTGATCTTTAATCAGGTTTTGGTTTGTCTTAGAGGACAAGAGATGGTTCATATGACCCGCTTTCATCTTACAATTAATCTATCCAGATTAACAAGTTAAGACAGGCAGTAGAGAAGTAAAAAGACGTTCATTTCATTCATACTCGTTGGCTGTGCGGTTGACAAATTAAAAGGACTATTTAAAAGTAGCAGAAATTGATACTTTGTGTGTGCCAAGTCGACTTGACCGCAAAAGGAATTCGAGATAAATGTTGATACCATGTTAATACCAACTGACTAAAAGCAATTAGGAACTTGGCAAGTCGCTTGGCGCTGTTCCAAGTAGTGACAAGAGATGTTGCTTATCTTATTCCGTCGGCTTTGGTGATATGTTACTTACGAACCGAAACGGAATATTTTTAAGTTGATTTTATACCATCTATTGCGTTATTCGCTAACATGCAACATACTTTGCATGCATGTGTATGTATTAAAATATGTATTTACTTCAATTATTCTCCTATATATTGTGGGACAATATATATATTACTGGTTTTTACTGGTAGGGCTTTGTGCAAGCTCGTCTAGGTAGGTACCACCCAGTCATCAGATATTCTGCTGCAAAACAGCAGTACTTGGTGTTGTTGTGTTCCAGTTTGAAGGGTGAGTAAGCCAGTGTAATTACAGGCACAAGGTACATAACATGTTAGTTCCCAAAGTTGGTGGCGTATTGGCGATGTAAGCGATGGTTAACATTTCTTACAATGCCGATGTCTATGGGCGTTAGTGACCACTTACCCGTATACCCATATACTCGTCCGCCTACCTATACTATAAAAATATAGGCTTCTGTAGCAGTGAATATAGATTATAGAACACGTCAATATTAAGGAAAAGCATGTTTAATCTACACAACAATTATGTAACTTCAATAAAATTTATTCTCATGTAAATAAAGTTTTATTTCCAAAAAAAAAAAACTCATACTCAATGTAAATAAAATTCGCAACAATTTTTGGCCAGCGTGACACTCCGTATAGCATTTGTAACACGCTGTGACCAAACACGCTGAATGCACGGCTAATGTAAACAGAGGGTTCGCCGATACAAATGCAAATTTAATGGAAACACGAAGCAAAGTTCGAAGGTAACACCGAGCTGGCTCCGAGCCAGGCACGGACCAGGCATTGCTGTCTTTATTACAAACACAGTGATCTTTAATGTTTCATCTTGGGATATCGGGTTTTATGTACTGAATAAAAAATTGATATTTTTATGACAAGTTGATATAACGATTGTCATAAAAATATTTTTGTATAGTATTAAAAAGAGAAATTTGCCTGCATTTACAGTTAAACTAAAAATTTAACGATATTATATTTAAGTATTTACAATACTTAATCAGTTGCTTAAGTGACGAAAAAAGTGATGTATAAGGCTTAAAATAATAATTTTGTTGTTCCTAAGTTATTTTCAACAAAATGTATATCTTAGCCGAGTATAAATATTGTCGAAACCTAAGACTTTAGTATCATTAATAAGTCAAAAGCTGTCGTGAACAGTAGCTGGCGAACAGCCACTAGCGATAAGAAATAACGTTAAACTATACACGACCGAGATTTTTCATTATTTACTGTGAAATATTAAAGTATTCAAAATATTTATGTTACATTTGAAATGACGTTAAATAACTTTACATAAATACATAGTAAAGATATATAGTTTAGTGGAGCAAAAAGGTTTCTTTAGAAATAATATATAAAAATGTCTATGAAGTAAATTTACAAAAAAACAATATTTCCTATTCACTTTAAAGTGGGGACGATGTGCCCCAGGCAAAGAAAATACGTGTAATAAGAGCATTTCCCCTTCTGATGGTTTGATTTGTTGTTTTTTTGCAAACAATAATGAATCTTTGTATAAAAGAATTTTTGGATATCAATAAAGAATCTATTTATTTTTAAATAAATACATATTTCAGCTATTTACTAAGCGGAATTTATACGCAACGTAATCTTTGCCACTCTCCTATTATTTAATGTAATTACCTATTGACATAAAGGTAACCAAAAAGTTTTATTTGATCTTAGGAGTTTGACCTTATGGTAACATCATATCGAACTGGTTCGACCCTAATAGATATGGAATAGTCAAAATTAGATTGGAATTAAGTTGGGAACGTAGCGGAACCGTTAAAAATTAGTAGATTTTGACCCCAGGACTATAACGACGTCAAAATATATCAATATAACATATTATCAAGCTAACTAAAATTGCATTTAATAAAAGATTACTTCGTCTAAATACATGAAAGTTCACTAAGGCCATAACAACCAGAGCCGTTGCACACAATACAAGCTCTGTGTTCAGATAAGCGTATAATTTCCGCCCATTTACGCTTCGTTAGATGCCGGGGAAGTATAACCTAACCTGGTTTAAGCTTATAAATAATAAGGATCGCCACATTTTGAATTATTATATCAGATGTTTCAATTAAACTAAAATATAAAGAATAATGACACTAATTATATATTAATTTGTACATTTTAATGATTTTTTAAAATTCATTTTAAATAGGTAGGCAGCTTGGCAATTGGGCCAACTGACTGTAAGTACATCACCGCTCATAGACACGGGGATCCAAAGAAACATCGGCAGCCCTAATATCCTCAATGCGCTACCAACCTTGGGAACTAAAATGTTATATCTCTTGTGTTTGTAGTTACACTGGCTCTCTCAACCCTCAAACTGGAACACACCATACTAAATATTAAGTCTTGCTGGTAGAATATGTGATAAGTTTTACTGGTGGTAGGGCTTTTTGCATGGTCCTCTGGGTAGGTACTACCCACTCATTAGATATTCTACCGCAAAACAGCTGTACTCGGTATTGTTGTGTTCCGATTTGAAGGGTGAGTGAGCCAGTACAATTACGTGCACAGGGGACATAATATCTTAGTTTCCAAGGTTGGTGGCGCATTAGCGATGTAAGCGATGGTTAACATTTCTTACAATGCCTATGTCTATGGGTGGTGGTGACCACTCACCATCAGGTAGCCCATTTGCTCGTCCGCCTACCTATTTTATTAAAAAAAGTGCGTGGTTATAACAGGTCTTTATAAAGTTACATATGGCAAAACAGAGATATAAACATTTACTCATATGATATGAATTTTAAATATATATTTTTATTTTAACATATTTCATCGTCTATCGTAACGCAAGTCACACGACTTGCGTTACGATAGACGATGGATGGATACGATGGACGGATGGAAACTTGGAAACAAATCGTTAGCAGACCTGACAGACACCATTATAAGTTTATGGAGATATAGTGAGATGCGTAAGAATAGCGTCAGCAAAAAAATATATTACATACACCCTAATTACTAATGGTTAAGCTATTGTACTCCAACCACTTAATACTACTAATTAATTGATAGCCGTGGAATATAATAATAATAATAATATCCTGGGACATTATTTACACAAGGCCATCTGATCCCAAACTAAACATAGCTTGTACTATGGAAACCAGACAACTGATATACTACATATACTACTTTAATTTTGTAAATACTTACTTATATAGATAATTACACCCAGACTCAGGACAAACAGATATGTTCATGCACACAAATCTGTCCTGGATGGGAATCGAACCCACAACCTTCTACGTGAAAGGCAAGTATCTACCAACCACGTCAACCGGCTCGTCAAATAATATATAAGCATACGGAAGCCATAGATTCGATTCTTATCAATTGTGTTATTGTAATAGTGGCCAATTAATTGGTTGAATAAAGAATATTATTACTTTGTTATAGAGATAACTTTAAAAAAAAAATCATCTTCTACTCATTCGGTTGAACGTAATAATAAACATCCTGATTTTCGAATATTTGAATTTATTTTTAGAATAACTTTTTTTTTTTTTGGTGACGGTACCCAAGATTTACCACGTCAAGCTTACCAAGGATCTCACTCTTGTTACATTGTTAGTCTAGTCCGAGATTAGTAACAAAGACAACTTTATGACCATCAAAATAAGAGTTCATACCGTTTGACATTCACTTCAGAGCGTCAGATGAAAAGCGTGTTAACTGCGACTAATATTAGACCTTGAACCATTAACATAAGAGCCACAATCATATAACTGTTATATACGTGCTTCAGCACCAACGTTACTTAGTCCTTTAGTCTCTCAAATTAAGACCCATAATTGTCATACATTTCTTTGATCCTGGAATGCTAATCTATGACTTTTAGTGTCTTGATATAAGGTTCAAATTTGTGTAATAAAATCATTCTCACAGCGGCTGTTTTCAAGTGGGTTTGTTTTCTCAACTAGTGGTAAAGTAAGGGTGTTCTTTGTTTTTATTGTTAACTATCGTCTCTTAATTTTCATTGTTCAGGGAAAGGTAAGTGTCTCGACATCTTTTGTTTCTATACTTGTGGATATTATATTACTTGAACCAACTTAGATAGTTGTACAGGGCGAAGCAACGAGAAAATATTGGTAAAAAGAGGATACGATCTTACCACTTGGTAAATGGTCACCACCTGATCGTAATGCTACAAGTGACTTCATCAGCTGGCATGTCTCAAACCGTTGAAGCCGGGGGTGGAAACTAATTACATATAAAGGACATACGCATCAAAATGGCGTGTAAGGATTTACGTCATTTCCCGAGTGAGATGTGAAGTGTTACAAATTAGCATTGCTGGTGACATTTGGTATTGTATACACAAAGTAAGGGATATATATCAGAGTAGACAATATTCTAATTGTTATGAAACTGTGATGATAATCCACTTATCCGTGAGAAATAAACGGGATACGAGGGAACAAAACTACGACCCTTCCGTTCCCAAGCACTCGAGTTATCTTAATGGCCGTTGGGACATGTTTCTGCTTAATACTTGGTATTCTATATCTTGTTTGCGTAATTAAATGTTTTAGTGATTGTAATGGAACATAAAACCTTTTATTTTGTTTATTCGATTCAAATCTTGTTTCAAACATTAATATGACTGTATCTTCAGATGATTAAAGGCTTCGACAATGTATTTCGTATTTCGAAATATATTGTCGAAGGAGCATTATATAAAATATTGCAGGATTATCATCAAAGCTGGGATTAGTCTGTGACATTCTTGACAATAAGATGATTTATAAAATTCCACGCATTTGAAATGTCACTAAGGGTTATTACTTACGTCATAACAGAAATACTAACAGCCTTATAAATATGATTTCGCTCTTTCTGTCATTATGGTTTCAATATTCGAAAGAAGAAGACACAACATGGTTTAAATAATTCCCCGCTAGACAACGTTTATACTCGTAAGGCGATAATTCTGGAGCAATTCTTTTATTTATATGTTTAGTGTCTCTCGAAAACGCTTCTAACGATTTGGTTCGAATTTTGTAATCATATAAGGTTTTGCTTTTTTCTCTTTTTTATACAATAAAAAAATATTTAATTAATTAATTGAAGCCAGATTGAAATTAGGAAGCCCAGGTACAGAATAACAAACCTGTATCTATTTTTGAACTTCGTTCGTAAATTCGATTAAAATTTAATATCTACTTTAACCTTTTCCATATATTTATTGTGCCATATACACTATCTGTTGACAATGGTCGTAGGTTCGAAATCATCTCATGACAAACCTAGACCATACAGTGAAATACAAGACAGTTGTCTGGGTGCTAAATGCAAGTTTAAGGATCTTGATAAGTTGCAGAGGGCATTGAGTAATATTTTTATTTTTTTTTACTTTTAGTCTTTCTTGCCCACTATATACACACCTTATATAAAAGAAGAGGTAGTATATAAAGTAAGCAAAGGCAGCCCTTATTACTTACAGTGATATCTTTCAGGCAAAGTCAATTACAATAAAAAACAAAATTTTTAATTAATTATTTAGAATTACAAATTCATTAAAAACTAGTACCTATGCTCAGAATCGGTTTGAAATATCAACATAAACTTAATATTTTTTAATTATATATATATATATATATATATATATTCATAACTTTTGTAGCCATTTTTATATTCACCTAGTCTTCGATTGAATTTCGAAATCAATATTTCAATATAATTGAATGCACAGACACAAACGGACTCAACTCGATACTGAAATCAAATGAATGTTCTACAGAATTCCGACTCCAATTTGAGCTCCAATGCTTCAGATAATTCGAGATAGAATTGTGGGTTTTCATATTCTAGGTTATCTTGTAAACGTTATTTTCGGTAGAATTATTTGTGATTTATCCGCTTTTTGTTTGAATACAAATTGAACTCTGAATGATAATTTATATTTTATTTAAATTATTAATTTACACTTATTTAAACAACTGTTTTAGTTAATTTTAATAAAATTAAAATAAATATTTGTACTGTCTGGATTTGCGTATTCTGTTGCATTGTTTTATAAGCACTATACTAATTAAAAATATATTTCACAACATATCATTTTTGCGTAACTGTTTTATAAGAATTTATAAATTTATGATTGTTTCAATTATGTGAATTGTGAAATAATATCATTTTAATAAACATTTGTTCTATTTTCAGGTAAGTACCGAAATGTTTTTGTAAAACATCTAAGAGGTAAGTATATTTTAAACTTTATTATTTCAGACGTATATTATTATGACTATATATATGACTGATATTTTTTAGCAAATTGTAAGGAAAATATATGTATTTATTTATTATTAAAATTTTGTCTTTTGGCTTTGGACCTTTAGTCTGGTTCACTGACCTTTCAATTAAGAACATAGTAAAGAAAAGTGTAATTTCCGGTTTGAGGAGTGAGAGTGACGCTGGTGATATTTTATTTATTTACGTTGAAAACAAATCTTATCAATTAATTTCGTATCTATTTTAAATAAATCTTACATAAAAAAAACTCATATTATTTGCTGAAGTTAAAATTTATTAAAGGCACGCAAAGATATATGTATGAGCAAATTTTAATATTATATTATAATCCTATACTTAAAAAATTCTTTAAAAATAAGCTTTCATTGTTCCCAACAATTCTTTTCATTCTTTTATTACTTTCTGTCCCGAGTTCAACCCTCGTTCAAAATAATGCGTAACCTTCAGACGTTTTTATGTTAATACACTTAAGTTTTATGAAAAACTTTATTAATATACTAGCCGTTGTTCGTGTTTTTGCCTTAATCTTTATATTTTGTTATTTACTGGTGGTAGAGCTTTGTGCAAGCTCGTCTGGGTAGGTACCACCCACTCATCAGATATTCTACCGCAAAACAGCAGTTGATATTGTTGTGTTCCATTTTGAAGGGTGAGTGAGCCAGTGTAATTACAGGCACAAGGGACATAACATCTTAGTTCCCAAGGTTGGTGGCGCATTGGCGATGTAAGCGATGGGTAACATTTCTTGCAGAGCCAATGTCTAAGAGCGTTTGGTGACCACTTACCATCAGGTGGCCCAAATGCTCGTCCGCATTCCTATTCTATAAAAAAATATATATATATGATTACACAACGTCGCTGGTTTATGTTCGTTTGTTCGCTTGAATGTTGAATAATAATTTAAGCATCGTACTGCTCTGTGCGCTATTGATTAATAAGTCTTCGATACCGTTTGACTGATAACCTTCTCATTGCCTCATACTCTTGTTTGTATGTAATGAAGAAGGCTATTCTATCTCCTTAAGTAGTGTATTTAGGTTAATGCGTAAATTGGAACGTTATTTCTTGTCCATGATTTGCTTTAACGGTCTGCGGTTCGACGATGTGTATCGTGTGAGCATCGTGTTTACAGTCAGCTAGTGTAACCAAATAGTGTCTTCACGAGTAAGAGAGTAAGAGTGTAATTACAGGCACAAGGGACATAATATCTGTCCAAGGTTGGTGGCGCATTGGCTATGTAAGCGATGGTTAACATTTCTTACAATGCCAATGTCTATGGGCGTTGGTGACCACTTACCATTAGGTGGCCCATATGCTCTGCCTTCCTATTCTATAAAAAAAAGTCCGGATTACGAGGTAACAATCCAGTTGTCTAATCATCTTAGTACAGTCCACTTACCCACTAAGCTGTTCTATCTGGCCACTAAATCGCTTTGCAGCAGATCAACTTTCATAAGATTCAATCGATCGCCATTCCAATAATTAGCCAATATCCGTTATGCGTTTTAATGCTTAGTACTTTGTTAGTAATAGGCTGGACATTTTCACGAAAGTGAACAACAAATTATTTAACTTTTACTTTAAGCGGATGAATGGCTTAGAAACGTATACGACGCAGACAAAGAAATATATGATGTTAATGTCAGATGATGGAATGTGCTCACCATAGCAGACATTGGCAATGAAAACGTAAAAAACCCCACGTTTTTGCCTCTATTGGTGACAGGAGTACTCGTTCATTATTCGCCCTGTGAGTCTAAATTGCATTTCAAAGAGGAACTGCTGCTAGCATTTTCGCCCTCATACCACGCGGCCATGATTAGTACACTAGCTATTTTTAATTTTGTTATGTGTATATATGTTTTCGTGTTCTGAAAGTAAATATATCTTATGTTTATCTTACATGTTTATTTTCTCTACCTGTTTTGGGTTGGGTTGGGTAGGCTTCGATTTTGTTTGCTTTGTTATTGAGTTTTCGTTTTCCGTGTTTTGAGAATCTGTTGGGAAACTGTACTGTACTCCTTCGCTTTATTTGTCTAAAACGTGTTTTTATTAAAACCCAGGTTTCTGAACGAATTGACAATATTTTTAAAAAACTATTTCGCTTGTGATTAAAAAGACGATTATCTCTTTTAAACTGTTGTATGTATAGACATGGCTTATTCTAATGTTGTTTTATATATGTGTAGGGATTATCGGTTGTTAGTTGTATTCGAAAGCGCGGCAGTTATCAATTCTTTTTGTGTGTGTGTGCTCGTCGATAGCACCGCCTATTCTAATAATTATCGTGTGTGTGTCCTTATGAAACAGAAGACGAGAATGATGAAGGCAGAAACTTTATGAATTTGTGTTCTATGTATATTTCTTGTAACTTCACATTTTAAGAACCGTTTTTAGTTATTGTTATTTAATATACAGGGTTACAGGGTAATATGTCACGATCCTTTTAAAGGGTTATAGTTCAGGACAATAGCTATCAAATGACCCCCAAAATGCTTATGCAAAAGTGTATCGTTTTCGAGTTATTAATTTTTTAATATTTTTTTTATTTAAAGGATGATTAAGATTCTAAAATTCAATAAAAAAAAAATCAACGTATTTTCCCTATTTTTTTTTGTATTTCTTGCTAGGGTACATCCTAGTTAATAATAACCAGTTATAAAACAAAAACAATCTTCAAGCATTTTTAAATTACAGATCCAAAACTGTACAACTTTTCGATTTTTAATTTTGATTCTTTAAGTTACTCGCAATTTTTTTGTAAAAATCACTATGGCTCTTATCGTGCGGATCATTTTAAAAACATCTGCGTTTCCTTAGCTATCCATCGGTACATAAAAAGTACAGTAACAATCATAAACTCAGGAAAAAAAATAGATAACAAAGAGACCAGGTAGGAAATTCTAAGAAATGCTATTGTTAAGAAATTAAATCTGGATCAAAGACAAAAGGACCTCAATGCAAAGTAGTTAAAGATTATTTTTAATAGGGGTAATAGGTAAAAAAGGAGAGTACCGTACACGTGATTGAAGAAGGAGATCCTGCAAGACGTTTAGATTTTTGCCGATTTATGCTACACTGTGATGCAGAAAATCCCAATTTTTTGAGAAAAATTTTATCTCAGACGAGTCAAAGTTTGACAAAGATGATATTACTAACTACCACAATATTCGATATTGGTCTCAAAAAGAACAGGGAAACCCTCACAAAAAGCGATTAAGCGGTTCCCAAAGACGTTTCTCGGTAAACGTCTGGATGGGGATTATCAATGATAATCTTATTGGGCCACATTTCCTACCTGATAACTTAAATGGTGAAAGTTATGAAAGCTTGCTTAGAGAAATCCTGCATGAGTTACTCGAAAATGTTTCGCTGAAACTTAGGCAGAGAATGATATTCCAGCATGATGGTTGCCCCGCACACTTTCGAATGTCTGTAAGACAGTGGCTAGACAGCAATTATCGTAATAGATGGATTGGCAGAGGAGGACCAATCCCATGGCCAGCGAGAAGTCCAGATTTGACTCCGATGGACTATTATGTCTGGGGGCATATGAAAAGCCTGGTTTATGATGTTTCACCAGTACAAACAATTGAAGAACTCAAAACAAGAATAATGAATGCTGCAAATTCTATTCGACATAGCTTGAGTAGTGTTGTAGTAAAAAGTGAATAAAGAAAAAGAATGCGTATTTGTATACGAAACAGGGGATCTCATTTTGAACACGAATTATGAATAATAAACAGTGTAATTTCGAAAGTATGGAGTAACTAAAAAGATTAAGTATTTTGTTTTTGATTTAAATTCAAAATTGCAATGACAGCTCTGGTATATCTCTCCTTTTTTACCTATTACCCCTATTAAAAATAATCTTTAACTACTTTGCATTGAGGTCCTTTTGTCTTTGATCCAGATTTAATTTCTTAACAATAGCATTTCTTAGAATTTCCTACCTGGTCACTTTGTTATCTAATTTTCTCCTGAGTTTATGATTGTTACTGTACTTTTTATGTACCGATGGATAGCTAAGGAAACGCAGATGTTTTTAAAATGATCCGCACGATAAGAGCCATAGTGATTTTTACAAAAAAATTGCGAGTAACTTAAAGAATCAAAATTAAAAATCGAAAAGTTGTACAGTTTTGGATCTGTAATTTAAAAATGCTTGAAGATTGTTTTTGTTTTATAACTGGTTATTATTAACTAGGATGTACCCTAGCAAGAAATACAAAAAAAAAATAGGGAAAATACGTTGATTTTTTTTTAATTGAATTTTAGAATCTTAAACATCCTTTAAATAAAAAAAATATTAAAAAATTAATAACTCGAAAACGATACACTTTTGCATAAGCATTTTGGGGGTCATTTGATAGCTATTGTCCTGAACTATAAACTTTTAAAAGGATCGTGACATATTACCCTGGAACCCTGTATACAAGTAAGGCTTTAAATATAGTCGAAAATTATACTTGTCCAATGTTGTGTATGTATTACGCGAAATCTTCTCATTGAAATTGATTTATATTATTATTTATTTAAGCGTACATATATAATAGGTAAATAATAATGTCGACACTCAAACTAAATGTCAAATATCGAACTTGTTAATCTCTTTTCCTTTTGATAACTAAAAATTGGTTTATTTTGTCATCTAGATATTTCTATATTATTCATGCTATTTTTATTACATGAAAGAAATATTACTGCTTTTAATCATTTCATTTCGATTTTTTTTTTCATTTCTGGGGCAGTGTCCTCGCCAAGTCTCGTGGCAGCGGTCACATCCTTTTTGAAGCCATTCAGGGCAATGTCGAAGCTCTTTTACTTCGTTGTGGACAAAGCTAAAAGCCTATTGTAACATAATTAACTATTTTCTCAATTTACATCATATTTATACAAATAGTCAAGTTATCTATACTATAAAATAATGACATGGACTGCGTAGCGAGACTTTAATTTTTTACATTTTATGTTTGTAATAATTAATTTAATTTATTTAAGCTAATTGTTATGAAAGAGCAAATATCTTTTGTGACAGGCTTACGAGGTCTCTAACCAAAAGCGAGCATTTTTACTCATAAAATTTTAAATTTATACTGCCTTACTTATAAACGTTGCTTAGCAAGTGCTTACTTAAATACTTAAATACTCCTTTCTCTCTTTTTCTCATCATTGATTTGAAATTCGGAAGAGACAGTCATGGCATTGTTTAATCACCCGCTTAGCATTAATAGGTAAAGTCGGAAACGTTCTTTATTTAAATAAACTAAAAAGTCACTTCAAAAGAACCCTTTATATGTAATAAACATAGATTATATTCAAACTTAGAAAGATTATCGGGAGAAGAACCGATGAGATACTCCTTCACTCACTATCTCTTTCGCTCGTACCACTTACTCGTTTGCTCAAATGTGACATTGTGTTTGAACTTCAAAAATGCTATCCAATGTGGAAATTACATAAGAGAATATATTTGAAATGCTTGTATAAAATAATCCAGAAGTTCTTGTTCACCGGCGACACGGCTTCCGTCTCTTATCAGTTCTGCAGCGAACTACTCCACTTTGAATCACACTGGAATATTGCATTTAAATTTTACTTGAGTTGGATTTAATTTAATTTGATAAGAACCGTGAAATTGTATTTATATTTTTAAGATGGTAAATTTCAGTGTCGGTTCATGTAACATAATTTACTTTTAGATATATTTGTTACTCAGAAGATTTGACGAAATTCACTCATGATAATACAATATAATATATAAAGACTTGTTACTATTGTCTCAAATGCCTTAACCCCGATGATTTCTTTTATACTTATTTGCAATTTTAGTATGTATTGATAATATAATTTATTTATTATTAAGTGTATTTTATAATTATATTGACATTTATTTATTTGATTGTTATAGACTTCTTTTATTACATTTATTGTTAATTACATACACCATCTAGCTCATATCCTGTGTAGTTCCTTATGCTGTTGGTTGCCTGGCAGAGATCGCTATGCAGCGATAAGGCCGCCAAAGTTGTATGCTAATTAGGTTGTATCCATTCGTTTTATATTTTTTATAATCTTTATGGCGTACAATACAGTATATTTTATCTATCTATTTACCTAACCCACACAAATGTAGCGTTATGTATGTGTTATTTTATGTATTATGTAATTTATTTTTTCCTTTTTTAAGCTTTGTGGTAAACAATAAAAGTATACAGCATGTAAATGTGTCACTGTTGGGTCTACTTTTAAGGAAAATATTAGGAGATAATCCGCCACGCTGCTTCAATGCTGCTTGGTGGATACACAGGGGACAGATTTTCATCCGTTACCATGCAGGTTTCATAAACATCAATTAAGCACATGGAAATCCAGTGATACTTTCACTGGTTTGAACCTGCAAGCTTCGGTTAAGATTCACGTATTTAAGATTCACGTTTAACGTTACAAATCACGTTTCAGTTAAGATTCGGATAAATAACTTTATTGATGGTTAATGTTGTTGTAAGTTTTTGTATATATACCCATGCTATTATCAAATAAAATCATTCCGATCCGACCAGCAAGAAGTATTATTTCTACAAATCCGAACAACCAGTGAGCTAGGGACCAGTACCCCTACAACGTATTCAAAACACTAGGACGCTTCGGATTTTAAAATATAATATTTATAAGAAAAAATTAATATATATTAAATTATTGTTAAATTAATAATCGTATAAATGTGAATATTATATGTAGGCTGGATATAAATATTATGTGTTTAATTCAACTGTAGATTGATGTATGGGAGAGAAGTAATCAAGTTTTTAATGTCAGATAACAAGTTATTCTAATTACCAGCATTTGTTATTTTACCAGGTTTTAAGTTAAGTAATAAATTAAAGGAACATTTAGGCAAATGAATCCTTATATAACTGCTTTTCTTCTACCGTAACCGTAACAGCCTGTGAATGTCCCACTGCTGGGCTAAAGGCCTCCTCTCCTCTTGTTTTTTGAGGAGAAGGTTTGGAGCTTATTCCACCACGCTGCTCCAATGCGGGTTGGTGGAATACACATGTGGCAGAATTTCAGTGAAATTAGACACATGCAGGTTTCCTCACGATGTTTTTTTCTCACCGTAAAGCACGAGATGAATTATAATCACAAATTAAGCACATGAAAATTCAGTGGTGCTTGCCCGGGTTTGAACCCACGATCATCGGTTAAGATTCACGCGTTCTTACCACTGGGCCATCTCTTCTATCCTTGTGGAATTTATTAAAATATATTAGTATTTAGTACGCCCTTAGTAGTTGTAGTTTGTATCTCCTTTTGTTAGCTAATTACAATTAAATCATTGAACTGATCATGATAGTCTAAATAAATAAGGATAGAACAGAAGAAGGCTTCTGCGTTACGGGATGTAAAGAAAAAAAAAGTATTTTGATCCACTTACATTGTAACTATTATGAAAATTAATTAATTCAAAAAACAAGAAATAAAAATGTACAAAAAATAGGAGTTTTTATACTCCTTATCCTTTGATTCTAATGAAAGCAATTTGCATAAAATTTCGGTCGAAAATAAATCGCATTGAATTGTAAAATGGGCACAGATAACGAAACAGCGATTTCTAAAGTTTCAAACTGAAGTGAAGTTGTTTAGAGCAGAGAAGTTTCTGTCCGCCGGGTCCGTGTCGTAAATTGACGCGATAACAATCTCACAGCGTCCTCGCTTCGCTTCTGGAGTTCTGGACCTGTTGATTTTGTTGAATTATACATGTGTGTATTCACTCCGTTATCTTTGTGATCGTGAAATTCGAGTAGTTTTGTAGTTTTAGGATTAGATGCAATATAATACAGGCTTTATATTATTCACTGAAGCGCGAATGTGGTCCGCGCGTTTTCACGCATATTCGTAACTTTTTCTTCTTTCTGAGTCGGTATTTATGCCCGATATAAAAGGTTCAAGAACCGTGAACATGCCGTGAACGAAAACGCATCCACACTCGCGTTTTTAAAGCGTTGCTGAACTGTTTATTTTCTTTTATATAAACACAATTATACTGTAGTTAGCATACAGCGTCACTGCTATATTAGAATCGATAGTATAAAATCCAAGTTCGTTGAGCGAGCGAAACTGACAAAATTAGTGAACAAATACGAATATGGACAATATCGTGATTTGCACAACAGTCTGGAGCTAGCTTAACATTACAAGATCTAAATATCTCATGTTTCAGTATGTATATAATATTTATTATTATATTACAAATAATTTAAGACTTAGGAACCTATTTAACTCATTTTATTTTAAAGTTATTTTTCTATGTATTTACTACATAAGTTAAATGATAAATACTGATAAAATATCATATATGGTGATATACGAATAAAATACTTAATAAATTTCTGGTGTAGCTTTATGGAATACACGAAGGACAATTCCTCTAATTTCATTGGTCGTTAACTGCTACCATAAAGAAAGTCGTAGATCCTGAAATGTCTTGTAATGACAGGCGATAAAAATTATCATGAAATAAAGCAATTCTGTACAAGTACTTTGACGGAATACGCGCAATCATCAAACCTGGGTCGGTCCAACGCTAAAGCGTTTTGAAACTTCTCATGTATATCAGAAGGCGTGATAGTTTGAAGAGCTGTCACAATAACTATATGCAAGAAATGTAAGTATTTAGATGAAACATTTAATTTTATCGTTACGAAATAGAATTTTACAAAAGATGTTTTTTAAAGGGGAAATCTTTAAAAATGGGTAATTGGTGTATACCATTGTGGAATTCTACCACTCATTTCTTCATGACGTGAGATTTATGTTGTAGTTTGCTGTGGTGTATGTGTGGCGTATAAGGTTGAAGCAAGTTTTATATTGTCTTAAAGCCTCTCACCACTGAGCTATATTATTTATTTTTATATTTCATTAATCATTTAAATTTTACCTACAAAATAACAATCAGTAACAGCCTTTAAATAAAGCCCACCAGAAGGGACCTTCTGGTGGGCTAAGGCCTCCTCTCCTTTATTTGAGAAGGTTTTTGCAGTTTATTCCACCACGCTGTTCCAATGCGGGTTGGTGGAATACACATGTTGCAGAATTTCAGTGAAATTAGGCACATGCAGGTTTCCTCACGATGTTTATCTTCATCGTCAAGCACGAAATAAATTATAACACAAATTAAACACATGAAAATTCAGTGGTGCTTGCCCGGGTTTGAACCCACGATCATCGGTTAAGATGCACGCCTTTTTATTACTGGCCCATCTCGGCTTAAATAATAATCAGTGCAACATAATTTTCGGTTATTTATTACACAGAAAAAGAGTGAATTGAAGAGTGATTACTTGGACCATCGGTCGTGGCATAAAGTGGCTGTATTACATCCCTGTCCTCAAGGGACGGGACCTTTCATAAGGCAGTTAAAAGACTTCCAGTTCTAATGAAAAGTTTCTGCCTTACTTCGATATTCTTTTTAATTCATAGATTAGTCATTATTCATTTGCTAAAATAAATCGCGACTGAACTTTGAATGCAATCTTTAAAAAAACTGTCGAACTTCGAACGGACTAAATCCGTTTTTAAATAAAGTTTCATTTTTGTTGGAAAGCTAAATTGGATTCGGTAAAATGAAAGACTAGAATCATTTATCGATTAATGTAACCGGATTTCTCATTAAAATAGAAACAAAACTAAAAGTTTATATTTGATATCACGTAGTTACATAGTAACAGCCTGTGAATGTCCCAAAACTGAGCTAAGGCCTCCTCTCCCTTTTTGAGGAGAATATTTGGAGCTTAATCCACCACGCTGCTCTAATGCGGGTTTGTGGAATACACATCTGACAGAATTTCAGTGAAATAAGACACATGCAAGGCAAGTAGTTACAGTTTCTGCTTTTTTTTAATTTAAAATTTAATTGAATTAAGTGTATCTGATATTGAAATAAACTATAAAATTTCAATAATAATAATAATCTGTAAGCTAACGAAGAGCGAGGAAAGTGCTAAGGAAAAATAATCCTTATTTACTTTAACGACAAAACAAATAAACCTTTATAAAGTTCAAACGATAATTACGTCAACTCTTTGTTTTAAAACGAAACGAAACGATGCCGGTAACACGAACCCCGGACCTCGTAACTCGCTTATTTAATCTCCTCGTTTTTCTCCGTCACAATTTATTTAGAAAAAAAACTCGACGAGTGAAAAATGCGTTGAGGAAAAATATAGAGAGGTATTTAAATGAACACTAATTGTACTCTTGACTAATCGCCTGTGTAATTTTCTTTACAGCTAATTATGTTGGATGATTAAAAGTGAAGAAATAACTTCCTTTTATGCTTCCACTGGATAACCTCGTGAAGGTTTTGCCTTGATAAATTATAAGTAAGAAATTATGTAAATAAAGATTAGTGGTTCATTACATATTTGAAATGAAAATGAAAATGAAAATAGTTTATTCTTTATCAAATTGTACATAGCAAATAAAGGTTGGGACCCTCTAGTGAGTATAATATAATACTCGTGACAGAAGGACCCGCTCTTCCATAACATACAATTCTGTCCATGTTCTTAAAAAGAATAAACAATATCTTACTATATACTAAAACTCACAATCAGTAGGTAAACTAACATTATATCAAAATGAATTTTACTTGTGTGTTTGTGTGTGTGTGTGTGTGTGTGTGTGAGAGTGTGTGTGTGTGTGTGTGTGTGTGTGTGTGTATGTGTGTGTGTATTAGTGTGTGTATGTGTGTGTGTGTATGTGTAGGTGGGTGTATGTGTAGATTACAGTAGATTAGATTATGTTTTATGAAACAGAATTAATTCGGTGTCATCGTATGTTTTTGTTTCTAACCATTCAAATAATTTCTGTTTGACGTTAAAATATTGTTCGGGATATATGTTTAGAATTTTATTAATTTTATTATAAAGGTAGGCAGAACGTGTTATATATTGGTTGCTAGCAAAAGTAGTCTTAGCACCATACGTTTCAGCAATTTTATGTTTTATTCTTCTGTTTAATGAACTGGATTTAATGAATTTTAATGATTTATGAGCTTTAAGAATGATACGTTGGATATACATTTGTCTGACAGTCAGTATCTGGCTCATTGAATATAGCGTGTCCGTTGAGAAGCGATATGGCTTGAAGTGGATAACTTTTAGCAAAAGCCTTTGCGCTCTCTCAACTTCAATGAACTTAGATTTAGCAGCTCCTCCCCATACAGGAATACAGTATTCCAATATTGACTGCGCCAAAGCTTTATATATTTTATGTAATAAGGCCCAAGAGGCTTTGTGGCGTAACATCTTAAATATCCAAATTAGTTTACGCAATCTACATCCTATAGCTTCTAGCTGAGCATCCCATGATAGTCTTTGATCTATTAACACACCAAGGTACTTGAAAAAGTTCACTCGTTTGATCATGGAGCAGTTATTACAATCCTCACATTTAATGCTATTGGAAACATGAACTGTAATATTATAGTTACTATCTGGCTGGGTTCGATTATAGATGGAAAAAGGCATGTAGTTTGTTTTGGTTGTGTTTAGAGACAGTAAATTTGACTTCAGCCAACAGGAGACAGTGAAGAGACCTCTTTCTGTTGTATTTTTAACTTTAGTCCAACTAGTATCTGTAAAAACAATTGCGGTATCGTCTGCATAGGAAAATATTTTAGCATTGTTTATTTTTAAATTACAGAGATCATTAATGTAAATTAGAAACAAGGTAGGTCCTAAGACACTACCTTGCGGTACGCCATAAGTTATTTTTGAGGCACGACTAACAAACTGTCCAATTTTCACTTCTTGAGTTCGGTCGCTCAAGTAGTCCCTAAAAAGAGCCAGCGAGGTATCTCTGATTCCCAAATTTTCTAACTTTTTCACAAGAATGGGGACAGAGACCGTATCAAAGGCTTTTTTTAAATCAAGGAATACAGCCAAAGACCTTTTACCACTGTCAAGACTCTTAACAATGTGCGAGGTTAGAGCTTCAACAGCGTCCTCCGTGGATTTGCCCTGACGAAAACCGTATTGAGAGTCTGACAAAAGCTTAGACTTTTGTCAGACTCATATTTATAGAAACATAAGTTTAAAAAAAATCATGAATAGATATGCAGTTTTTCTGGATGTCGTTTAGTTCTGGCAGGGTGTAACAAAGCCAATTAGAGTAGTTAATTAATTTTGTTAAACGTATCCTTCAATCGAGTTCGTATGCGTTTAAATCAGTATGGTTGCGGGTAGAGAAGTGTTTTTTCATGTAGTTTTCATTATCAATAATAAATAATGTAAGGATAAGACAAAGTTGTACGATGGAGTTGAACTGACAGTACAAACGAAGCGATTGAATTTTATACAAGCGGATCTGATTTGAAAACGATTTTCATCTTCACAGGCATTACGATTCCTTACTTTTTGTAACGTTATCATTGTCCTGTTAAACCGATTCCGATATTGAATTGAGTATGTTAAGTGAATATATATAAATGTTTTTTATTTTTTTTATGTTATTATATTTTGTATTGTTTTTATTGTTTCTTGTTAAACTATCTCCACGTTTTACGTTCAACTTTGTGACGAATCCGATTAATTTCAAAACATTATTGATTCTTGTTTAAATTTTTGACAACATAAATTATGTATACTCTGTTATTGTATATATAAGTAAGGATAATATATCCACAAAATTATAAACGACTAACGTTTTGCCCGCGGTTTCACCCGCGTCGTTTCCGTTCTCGTAGGAATACAAGGACAAAATGTATGATTATGTTGATAATGTAGCTTTCCACTGGTGAGAAAAATTCAAAATCAGTTTAGTGGTTTAAGCGTGATAGCGTAACAAACAAACATACAAACAAATTTACATTCGCATTTATAATATAAGTTAGGATTATATACATTCCTAAATAATGAGAACATTATATACACCCACGCTTTGACCTCGTCTGTCTGAGCTAATTAACAGAAATTCAATGACACGAATGAGAACGGTCGGTTACATGAGCTATATAAAGATTTTAAATAAAATAGTCGTTCAATTTTGTCTCTAGACTTTCTTATACTTAAATATGACTTAAATTACTCGTCTGGCTGCAACTGCAGTTGGGTTCAGTACAAAGTCTGACATCGAAATATATTTCGATAAATTGTTCCTTGGAAACCGGTTGGAAAAGGTGCTGCGAAAGATTTTGTGATACGATGGAGATTTTCGACATTATTATACAATTTGTAGTTTTAATTAATTTATGTAATTATGAATCAAATGTTCTTGGAAAAGCGTACTTAAGTATTATCATTTTCCACTTATTCAGTGATGAACATTTTTTTCAAATTGTGTTCATTATTTATGGTCAAGTTTTCGAAATTTTATTTCATTGATGATTTTAAATCAGCAATTTAAATAAATCTTTCATATAGTAATTAATATAGTAAATTGTGGTCATTATTTAGACTCAGTCGTTTGACATTTAAGACTTGGGTCCCAATAAAAGACCTCGAACTTTATGTAAAATTGAAACAATGTAAACCATACCTTGCCCATTCTAGCCGCTCCCTAAGGCAGGGCTCATATTTTCCTTTCACATAGGCAAAATACGGCAGATATTTATCAGAAGTGTCATTACCGTTGATTTAAAAGTATTGAATTTTTTTCGAAGTTATAGTTTATGTCAAGTTTTTAATACATTTGAAAACATCACGGTGATGATGTCCTTGTGAAAGATTGTTATCATGCCAGACAATCTCAATAGAGTGCGTAAACATAGGTGCACACTTTTACTCTCATATTTAAGAGGGGACCGCAATCCGATCCGACCGGAATTAAGAGTGCGTAGGACCGCTTTACGTGTTTTCCGAGACACGAGAGTGAAAACACTGATAACTTAAAAAAATACTTTAATGAATACTAAACCTATCGAGACTAAGAATCTACACGCTTATAAGCTAGCCACAGGACATGCATATAAGCGTCGTTTAGCATCTCTTTAGTTAAACATTGATCTCACTCTTTCTATCACTACTGATTTGACATTCGAAAGAAGAAGACACAGCATTGTTGAACTAATCGCCCGCTAAACAGCGTTTAAAAAAGAGATAGGTACAGATCAAAGCTTAGTTAAAGTTACTATTCAGATTAGTTTTTTCTTTGTTCCTTTAAGGAATACGTTCTTGATAGTGTCATAAATATATAACTTTGAATAATACACGAATATTTGCATTGTCATTTTCGTTCAGCATTTCGCTGCCTTCAACGTATGTACTGCCTGTCACGACAAAAGAGACTGTCAACGAGATAATTCATATTATATTGATAAATGCCAAGATGGCCCTGTGGTAAGAACGCGCGAATCTTAACCAATGATCGTGGGTTCAAACCCGGGCAAGCACCACTGAATTTTCATGTGCTTATTTTGTGATTATAATTCATCTCGTGCTTTACGGTAAAGGAAAACATCGTGAGGATGAACCACCTGCACTGTGAGGAACAACCTGCATGTGTCTAATTTCACTGAAATTCTGCCACGTGTGTATTCCACCAACTCGCATTGGAGCAGCGTGATGGAATAAGCTCCAAACCTTCTCCTCAAAAAGGGGAGAGGAGGCCTTTAGCCCAGCAGTGGGACATTCACAGGCTGTTACGGTTACTGTACAATTCCCGTCCTTACAGTATAATGTAATGCTTAGACTAAAATTTATAAAGTGTACTGAATAAGCCGTTAGTGTTCATATCATAATTAACAATTAAAGTTTCACATACATTACTCCATCAAGGAACTTTCGACATGTTTTGGTAACTGAGAACAGTTACGGCGTGGATGAACAGTTACGGATATGGCGTGATTTGAAGTTGAATAATGTTAGTGAAATCGCAACACTTATTACGTTATAAATATAAAAAAAAAATTACCTTTGAAATTTTGAAGCAATTTACAGTTTAAGAGATTAAACGTGCTGGCAAACCGTAATCCGGTCGAGCCGACAAACATTCAGCGCGCTCGTTATTGAGATGATACGGTCAATCGGTTTAACAAAAAGTCGTAGCGATATCGTACGGTTATTTATATTTAATTAATTAATTATTTATCATCATAATTTATCTTTATTTGATCTATTTGGTTTTTGTTAGAATTGTAATGAAGTAAGAAATAATAATATCCTGAGACATTATTCACACACAGCCATCTGATCCCAAATTAAGCAGAGCTTGTACCATGGAAACCAGACAACCGATATACTACGCATATTAATTTATTAAATACATACTTATATAGATAATTACACCCAGACTCAGGACAAACAGACATGTTCATGCACACAAGCGTGAAAGGCAAGTATCTACCAACCACGCCAACCGGCTCGTCAAATTGTAAATTGTGTTTAACCAGATCGAAACTACGAGAAGGTTATTTGGTGGTAGATATTTGGCAAGTGAATGGTCCCCACCCAGGCGGATCTGTATATAAGTTTATCTTTATATTTAACGACCATCAGTTTCTCTTTACAATAGAGTGGGAGAGTTCTTCCTTTCTTCTTTAATATATTAATGATAATAAAATATAAAATTATCAAAATGCTTGGTGACTACATTAGGATCTTATTTCAGATCTAAAGGCTAGGCTTATAGAGATTAAATATTTCATCAAATAACTCTGAGAAATTTGGATCTCAAATGGGTGAAGATTACCTCCCACTAATCTAAGACATTCCGAAGTTTCTCAGTCTTAAATAGATTTACATAATTTTTTAGAAAAATGTCGATTTGATGCCGTAGAAACGTTCTACCCGACGTGAAAACGGTCCATTCTCTCGCTAATAAATATTTATTGCCCGAGAATATTTGATAAGCGCTCGCGAAAACGGAAATTTAGACTCGTAACAGTGGAATGAACGATCAGGACCTTACAGTGCTGCTTTGGAGTTTCATTGTAATGCACACCTTTATTTTTTACTAGTTTTAGTCACCCGCGTACCCTTCCTTAAGATTCAATCTTGCTTCATAACAAATTTCATCAAAATTGGTACATTCGTTGAGCCGTTACATAGGCTTTACTGGTGGTAGAGCTTTGTGCAAGTTCGTCTGGGTAGGTACCACCCACTCATCAGACATTCTGCCGCAAAACAGCAGTACTTGGTATTGTTGTGTTCCGGTTTGAAGGGTGAGTGAGCCAGTGTAATTACAGGCACAAGGGACATAAGATCGTAGTTCCCAAGGTTGGTGGCGCATTGGCAATTTAAGTGATGGGCAACATTTCTTACAATGCCAATGTCTAAGGGCGTTGTTGTTAAAGTGGTCACACTTACCATCAGGTGGCCCATGCTCGCCCACCTTCCTTTTCTATATAAAAAAAGGCAGTTACTTTCGTATTCATAATATTAGTACAGATTATAAAAAATAATAATGTCTTTTGTACTGTCATAATTTAACAAAACCGTCACTGCAATGTGTCCTCGAAATCTATACTAAAATTTTAGGATGTTTTTTGAAATGCCTGACTGCAAAAGCTATATATCAATATATATAAAACGAATACTACAAGATTACTGATATTACCGATATGAGAAGTATTGCTGTGCCTCGGGTTAAAGGGTAAGTCAGCCAGTGTAATTAGCTTAATCTTTATAATATCAGTATAGATTACGTACACTGACAGATCTCTTTTTACAGCGTATTGAATTCCTTACCAGCTCACGTATTCCCCTCCTCTTACGACCCGGGTTCCTTCAAACGAGGCGTGAAGAGGCATCTTGCGGGCCGGCAAGGCGAGGGCGGCTAGTGCAGAACGTTCTTCCTGACTGTATTGGCGGTCCTCGCGTTTGGACTCTACTACCACTTAACATCAGGTGGAGTAGAGTCATTTGCCCTCCCGGCAAATATAAAAAAAAAAATACATAAATATTGAAAAACAAACTAAATTACATCAAAAAAATTCAGATAAATTGCACTATTTAACTAACGTACTGTTAAATATAAATTTTCATTTGTTCTAAATTTAATACTAAGCTAGTCTGACATCTGTTCATAAGACATGATAAAAGTTATAAAAAAAAAAATCGCGACACGCGCGGAGCCCGCGTAACGAACCCCGTACAGCAATATTCATGGAAATGACGACGCTACACTTTCGAGGGCTCTGAATATTTTAACGAAGTACCTTTTGTCTTGAACGTGTAGATTTTAGGGTTCGTATGAGAAAGTAACGAAACCTGACGTGTAATTAAGGCTATTACTAAGGGTGGTGTAGGTAGCGACAGGTACGTTTTATATTCAATTTGTGTTTGGCATCGGCTTTACCCTCATGTTAGATATAAAAAATATCCTATATCCTTCCTCGGGATTTCATCAAAATCGGTTCAGTGGTTTAGCCGTGAAAGCGTAACAGATAGACAGAGTTACTTTCGTATTACTAGTTACTTGATATTTAAAATAATTATTATATTTCTATCTTAAATTTTTATTGATCTACAGAGATCAAGGAATGTCACCTAATATTTTTCTAGTATAAACAATTTTCAAGGCATTACGTGAAGTGATTGTTTATAGAGATAATAAACTTTTGATAAAATTATAGTACCTAACATATAAGACAGTTTCTTGTATGGGGCAAGCGAGATAACTTTTGTGGGGCTATGAGGCGGGGCAAATTGCAATTCGAGCTGGGGTAGTATAGACTCTTAAGTACTCTCCTAATAAGCGATCAGCTTGTCTAGTTTAGTGAGTACTAAAATTTCTCAACAGCAAGGTAACTCTCCTCTCATCACTAGTTACCAGCACATACTATCGCTGACTTAATTAAACATTTATGACCGTTGTATATAATTTACAAACGCTTAGAAAAGTGCGTGAAAAGTATTCAAGTCGGCTGCGTCTCTAGTTCTATAAGGCTTAAATCAAAGCAAGGGCACCTCATTAAAATTCAAGATCAAGCCGAGACGAGCCCAAGTTCGAATAAAAAGGTTTTACATTCAAATATCTTAATCTAAATAAGTAAAAATATTTCATTTCCTCAAAGACTTTAAAAAAAAAAACAAAAGCAAATATTTCAAATAGAATATTACTTACACAAGAGATTTAGACGTTTATTTTTTCTGTTTCAAAATAAAACGAGATGAGACAATCTTTGTTTTAATTTAAAAAAATGTATAGCAATTTGATCTTGAATATTTATTGACATGACTGACTGAGTGCCTGACGATCAACCCACAGCTATAGGATACGAAGATCTTATCAAATTACAAATTTCTATTTGTTATAGTTGAATCTGTGTGTTTATATAGTCATTCAGTCAATACAAAGATCGTAATAAAACCAAGCGCTTAGGCAAACGTAGTGTAGGGCGCCCTGTGACAAGATGGACCGACGATTTAAAAAAGGTGGCAGGCACGGGATGGATGCGGACTGCCCAAGATCGGGATGGTTGGCGTTCTATGGGGGAGGCTTTCGTCCAGCAGTGGACGGCAAAAGGCTGAAAAAAATAAATAAAACCAAGATGCCGTCTCCGCAAAGTTAATACGACCTTCATGTACAAGGTATTCGATTCTATGATATGATTCCAAAGACTATAACGAAACTTTACCTACAACTACTTTTAACTCTCATCTTAAAGATATAAACGAACAGATTGATTCATGAAGAAGGTTTTGGTATAAAATTTATGATTGTTTTGAGTATATTAGAAACATGGCGATGATTGTCGAAGATGTCGGAGAAAACCGTGCTAGGAAGACTAGCAAGATTACTAGTATCAGCGGGTAAACAAATAGAGTACCCGTGCGAGCCAAGACGGGTAGCTGGCTGAATATTTTCATTTAGATTTTTAACTAAAAACGAAATTTTCAAAATTCTTATTTCAAACTGTGCGCTGCCCCTTTAGTTGTCAACTGTATCAAATCAACTACATACATATGTGTGTGTGTTGTGATTTGTTATTTTTAGCACTCCAAGAAACTGTTTAATTAACATTTTTGATATAAACTTTGGACAATTTTTTGCACTCAAAATGTATTTAATAATAAATTTGTTTTATTTTCGGTGGTCGCAGCCGAGACTATAAGCTATAATCATATACATGAATATAAATAATTAATTTAATTATTTACTTGATAACCGAATAATGGCAATTATAAAAGATAAAATCATTCCCATGAAAAACCTCATTAGTTATAACATGCATGCTTGAATATAAATTACACGTTTTGAATAAAATGCTTTGAATTAATTTGTTTTTAATTTTAAACAATTTTATCTTTTAATTATTTGCATTGAATATTTAATATGATATTGTTATTATTTAATGTAACTTTGCTGTCGATAGCGCAATGGTTTAATAATTGTCATAGTTAGTTTGGCCCCCTTCGGCAGTGATCTTAATTGGAGCGGTCAATAGCAATATTTAACTACTTAGAAACATTGCTATGATTATTTTAAAAAAGGAAAAAAAAAGAAATGACTATATATATATTATTCAAGGCACTAAATAAATATATATACAAATTACATAAAAAAATACTTCATTTTAGTGACAATTTGGAGCAGACAAATCGCAAACGCAGAGACTTGAGCGGGAACGCGATAGCTTGCACAAACAGCGCGACTTGGTTACTCGACGTGTTGTCAAATATTTGATATGGACGGTATCCGGATTACCGGATACTCTCTTATTCGTATCGTGTGATCCAACGTTCAATGTTCTGTCTGACTGCATAAGTAAGCTATATTTCAGCTCACTTTGGTATGCTGAAATGAAAATTTGGAATATTATGTGAATTTCGGAGTCAGGCCTGTCAAAACAGTTCTTTTAATTTCATCAGACATGGACGTCATTTTAGAAACGTTAGCTTCCCAAGCGTGTATGTAAATTATTATATTTAACCATAGGTTTTATTTTGAAGACAATTTATTTTCGACAATTTATTAAACAAATTGACATTGACAAATTAATAAATCGCAAAACAGGTAATGACAATTTTAGTACACGTAAATCGATACTCGAGCAGACGTAAAAATTTTTATCATGAGAACATTTCACTAAAATTTTGCAATTAGCTTTTTAAAACATTAAATCCAAAGAATTTTCACTTAAGAAAAAAAAAACTTATAAAACGAATTTTAATCAACCCACAATTATATACAACCTATTTTATTTACGTAAGTAATAATATTATGATAATTTAAATTTACGGTCTAGAATTTGATGTCTATTAAATATAAATGTATATTTTCATTAGAAATATATAATTGTACTGAAACATCGTTTGTAATTTAGTTCTGCTATTTGTACCTCTTAAATGGCGTTCGGTTAAGAGATAACAAAGTAGGTTACGTCAACCAAGTTTGCTGTCAGTCAGGCTGCCCGTGTAATCAACGCTAACTTCCAACACGGCGCGGAATGAAGTTCTCCACGAGTTTATGCTAATTCCATATACTTAGCTGCAATTTAGATAAAATTCTAGAAATGGAATTATGTAAAATAGTTTGGATTCCAGCTCTTTTTATTTTAATTGAAGAAACATTTCAATCAGCAATAGATATTTAGTACAACACAGCAGATGATATAATTTAGATAAATATGTATTTATTTAATTATGATCATCGAGACTCGATGTGCTGAGCGATTTCGGTTTGACGACCATTCTCAACGGTAACTAGCCAACTATGAAGAAGATATTGTAGAACACAAGTGTATGCATAGCCATAGGGCATGATGACAACATCGTAAATGATTTGATGAAAATCCGATACGGAAGTATCAATACTACCAACTTCCAAACGCCGGTCTTCTACGGAGAATTTCTCGCAAGAAAACTTCAGTAATATTTTATTGGGCCGACCCGAGGGAACCAATGTGCTCGGGGTCTGCAAAGTGATTTTAAATAGAGGTTGTTCATATGATATAAATATTATTAATATAACTTTTATCACACATACATAATATTAATAATCCTTCTTTATCCAGGAATTTCTTCAAATAAATATGACTTTCGCACATAATAACGATACAAGTCAGTCTGATTGTATCACTCTGTACGTTGAATACTTTTCGGGATGTTTCGATAAAAGGGTGTATTTTTAATACACCCTTTGACCATTATTTTCCGCCATACTTATTTCCCGCTTTGTATTGTTAAGTCACGTACAGCCTCTGCTACAGAACAGGGAGTTTAACAGATAAACTTTGATTATATATAAAGTGTAAAATATAAAATTTATCGTACCACAACCAAATCTGTGTAAAATCAAAGAGCTTAGACACAATTAATTTACACACAGACCAGAAAAGCAGAGAATCGGCTGTTATAGTTCACAATCTGTTCAGAAACAGTCCCAGCAGACGAGCGAAAAAATTTGGAAAATTAAAATAAATTCAGTTGTTTTTACTTTCAAATTATCATTTTTTTCTGTCAAAAGATATTTTTTTTACGAATCTATATGGATCAATATATTCATATATGGATAGTACAGAGTAATATGCTTTATTAATTTGTAACAAGTATGTCTATAATCTAAACGATTACCCCATGTCTGTTATACTCCCAGTGCTAAGGTTCGTGTAATAATTTTACGGACGGGTTGATCCACATCGGCATGCTAATTGTAATTTGGTTGTCGACCTGTTTCTGAGCGCTTTCCTTTGTTTAATTTTAACTACGCTTCTCGAATTCTTATGTGATAAGAACTTCGTGTTAGTACTGGAAGGCCGTCGTCATCCTTAAAGGATTGTCTTTATAGTCTTTTCTCGAGATAAATTGCCTTTATTTGTGAATTTATGTCTATTATTGTCCAAATCATTAGTCTTAAATGTGTCCTATGTAAGAGCCTAGATAAATTATAATGTGGATGAAATTTGGCATAATTTACATATATTTAACAACATCAGTGGGATGGATGAACACTTCCAAAATTTGTAGCAGTATATTAGCGGTTTCTTTCCTCTGTTAATATTAAAAATGGACTAGTAACCACAAGGTTGTAAGTGATTCATATCTATTATTCCTAAAATGAATTTATCATAAGTACACAATAAAAATGCTTCGAAATCAATAAAAATAGTTGGAAGATTAGTAGTTGGTAAATCGATCACGACCATTATGTGCTCATACGCCCTAGCGGTGAAGCGCAATGAAAAGCGGGGGCGAGTGATCGTTCGGGCACGGCGTATTTTCAGCAAGTTACTTGAGCGGAAGAGGAAAACTTGAATTAACTGCATACGAACTCAAATGCAGTAAATATATTATAATACGCATTTATTTTTAACTACTCGAATCAGCTCTCAACTATATATAAAAAAATGACATATAACTTTGTCTGCAGCTGGTAGTTACTGGTGGTAGAGCTTTGTGCAAGCTCGTCTGTGTAGTTACCACCCACTCATCAGATATTCTACCTCAAAATAGCAGTACTTGGTATTGTTGTGTTCCGGTTTGAAGGGTAAGTGAGCCAGTGTAATTACAGGCACAAGGGACATAACATCTTCGTTCTCAAGGTTGGTGGCGCATTGGCGATGTAAGCGATGGGTAACATTTCTTACAGTGCCAATGTCTAAGGGCGTTTGGTGACCACTTACCATCAGGTGGCCCATATGCTCGTCCGCCTTCCTATTCTATAAAAAAAAGCTTAAAGAATATTTTATAAAGTGAAGCGATTAAAACTTTGTATATTAACACGTGATTATATAAAATTGTCTTACAACCTTGTATTATTTATTATTAAAGGTTGTTGAATTAAATTTATATAACCGGACAGGGCGGAAACCGACACGACCGGAAAGAATTCAACCGTAGAGCGAACGGCTTACCGAGTGTACACACTTCCAAGTCTTCGGTCTGCTATTGAGATTCTTTCAGCAGAATCCAATAACTTTTCTATTTGCCCGAACCGGAGATTATACCCAAGACCTCTGCTGTGAAAGAATGTGCCTTAGCCACTTGATCAAAGAGTCAGTCAACATATGAAACAATATAAATTATTCCACCCTCAGATGTAAATGCAAACAAATTCGCGTGAATCGCTAGTGTTAGTATGACGAATACTAGTACCGTGTATGTTAATAGTTGTCGAGTATTTTGGCTCAACGTAGCTAGGCTAAAGTTTCCGTCGAGGTAATTGCGAAAATTACTTCATACAAGTTTTAATTGCTTCATGAGAAATGACGTTAAAGCGTTTAAAAGCCGAGAGTAGCTTTAAATTTAGTTTATTTCGCGCATACCTAAGATAATATATTTACATATAAATAATTTGTATATATGCTATTTTGTGGCTTGATCCTTTGATAAGAATCGAGATGGTCCTGTTGGAACACGTCCATGTTAACAAAATGTTTACTTTCAATCTCATGCTCGACGGTTATGGGAAGCGCCGTGGTGAAAGCGTGTCCAATGATTTGTTATTCTAATTTTGAGGAAATGCTGCCACATTTATATCCACCAACTTGCTAGGAATCATCGTTCTCCTTAGCGGAGAGGAGCAATTGTCCAGCCGTGGGAATGTATGGACTATTAATTTACTTAGCTTGATGCGTCAATTTAATATTTAGAGTTTATTAATTAGACTGTATTAACCACAAACAAAATGCTAATCGTTTTATAAACGAATTATTTATGATGGTTACAAATATTAAAAGTACTTAACATAAATTAATACAATAATAAATATATACTTAGGCAAACACAATACCCTTACAAATACAATACAAGAATAAAATAAAAAATATTTTATTTTCTTTTTACATGCAAAATTGAATATTGCATAGTTTATTATTTACTAGTTCAAGCTTGCTAATTTTATTAAAATAAGTTCCGTGGTAGCGAAACAGAGAGGCAGACAATTACTTACGCTATAATATTAGTATCGATTAAATCTGGATCCCTTAAATATTGAAATGGAGCTAAACCAATTCTCTGAGTAGCTTGAAGTCGCGAACATTTCTCGTGTAAACACACGCAGGTGTGAATTGATGGTTGATGCATTAGCGTTCTCCGGAGATAGACATTGACGAAGGATCGCTCGGAACACTTGATTAATAGTTCGACATTGAAACGCGTAAAAGGTTGGATTACGAAAATTATTTATCAATGTTAAATCGAGGTTCGTTTTGATACGTACCTACCATACAGTTTTTATAAGTGAGACATTTAACTTAAATTTTTGATTATTGATGATATATTGAGTATGAAAACTGTTTTGTATGCAATTATTATATTATTATTTATTTTATTTTAACGAATACAAATATTATTGAGTCTAGAAAAGATAGAGTTATGATTCTAGCAATCCATGTATAAAAGTTTTTTTTTTTTTTATAGAACAGGAAGGCGGACGAGTAGGACGGTAGAATATCTGATAAGTGGGTGATACCTACCCAGACGAGCTTGCACAAAGCTCTACCACCAGTAGTTAATTGTCTGTTCCCGTGTTCTTCTAACGTACTTAGCATATGTTGACAAATGAGGTGAGCTTGGTCTGTCGACTGTCATAGGCTATAAGATGACACATTCAATCCATTAATTATTACCGTCATACAGAAAAAAAAGAGACAAGTATAACGGGCTTGGGATTCAAAAATTCAGAAAACTCTGTGACTTTCTATAGTCGTACAATTTCCATACTTCTTTGTGGAGACGATTTTTGGGAGCATATTACGTTGCTCGTATAGGAGGAGTGGATATGTCACTATTACATCCGACACAGGTCTCGTCACGATGTTTTCTTTCACTTCCGAGGTTGTGATGAATTATAACTTTACTAATTTCCCTACTATGTAGCGGATTATATCTTTGGTAAGATTTAACGTGGATACCGATCAAGTGAATATTTTAAGGTCCGCTGTATTAGTTTGAAATATTAAAATTACAGTCATGAAAAGAAATAATTAGATTATATTTGTGTATGGTAGCTCGCGTGCTCAAAAGCAATAAGAGTTGCTTGTGGTCGTGAAATATTAGCGGATCGATGCCGGCCGCATTGCGCTTTCTGCACATGCAACCACCATAGAAATAACATGCTTACATAAATATGAAAATGAAATTTTACAGATATTCTAAGAATTTATTAATGATGTAATAAATACTTGTCATTTATAATACCGGCATATTATTTAGTTACTTCTATTTTCGTTGGTCTTGTGGTTGGTAGTTTACGTTTATTGTTTGGCAATAAATTGTTAGTAGCAAGAGAGGGTTACGAAATTGACTGCGCCACATTTCCGTGACTTTAAAATCGGTTAGATTTTCGCCTGATCTCTCCGGTCGTTTTGGATTGCCGGATCATCGGACTATGGAAAGTAAGGAAACAAAAAAGAGAGTATATCTGAAGTTGAACATTAATTACCAAATTAACCAAAAATAAATGTACATAGGGCTTAAAATATCTTAATAAGATTTTTATAAGATATGGATATACGTGGTATTTATAGATCAAAACAATTTTAATTAAATATAAACAATAAAATAGTAACGGCAATCCTGTTATGTATTACATGATATGAGCCACAGAAATCTTGAGACAAAAATTGTAGAACAAGCTAAGAGCTATATAAAATCATTGCAAGCAGTTTTTACTTATCTATATATGTATGGTAGCAAATCCTGGCAAACATTGTATGGTCTGGTTTTTGCCAATAGCCATAGTGATCGAATGGTATAGAAATTGAAATGCGGCAGCGCTATCTAGTGTAACTATCTACAGCAAAGTGAATTGTAAAATCTCCATGAAAAGTGTATGTTTCAACTTTCGTAGTAAAATGGTCAATCGCTGTTGAAAGCTATTAATTTCAAAGGTATATATCAAATATACTATCACCATATATATATACCATATATGTAGCATAAATATACTATCTATTTATTTTACTTTTATTTTATTTGGATCTCCAACAATTACACACAACAAGCTTACATCACACATTACATTAGTTATATGTCTATGTACTATGTTTTTCTTCGTTTATAGGAAACCACGGCATCCATCTTATAAAGTATATATGTATAAAAAGTAACAGCTAATGTTATAAATAATAAAATTTTAATTAAAGACATTACAAGTTAAAAGTGATACTTAAAGAACGAAAACAAAAAAAAACAAAACTTCTTGTATTAAGTGACAAAATTTACTTAATAATATATATAATATAAACATAAGATTAATAGTGGTTGCTTTAAACTTAATAAGAATATGTTGAAAAAATTAATTAAATCTAGGTAATGGATGATGATGATCTAGGTAATGGATGAAAAGAAATTAAGGTAGACCAAAGAAACGGGGCTGATATCATTGACATTACGGGAAAAGACTTAAGAGGATAATTAGTACCCAGGATAGGAAATAATAGCAGGACATGGAGTAGGCTTATATCCATAAGGGATCCATATCAAATACTAACAAAAACTAATACAAATAAAAAATGTAATGTACTAATAATACATTTGATTTTGTAATTATATCGTTTATAATACATGGAATAAATAAAGGTTTATTGTTATTATTATATAATGGATATACAAAATCGGGATCAGAAGTGACCAAAGCTTTTGAAACATATTTCGATAAAATACTTACCAAAACAACATGAAACAATTTCAATTATGAGCTAGCAGATTATTAATTAACAATGTTTTCAATTATTGAATATTAATTTGAACGAGTCACTGCAGTTATTGTTATGTATATGTATCGTATATAACTCGGTATATAGCTGTAATTTTAACATGTTTTTTCCAGGTTAATTTTCTGATTTATTGAAACGAAGTAAAGTTTTACCACTTATTTAAACTGGAAACAAAAGCGCTCCCAGTAATTATCGCCCTACTTTCGTGTTCCAGTAAAATATTTTAAATCAACTTCTCATTCGTTTCCGTATAAATACTATTTTTCGTAGCAATTCGATTTTTAATAAAGATCATTCGACATCTGATATTGGAATAGCAGTTCTTACATATTGACCGCGCAAAGAAATTACAAAATCGCTATTGGCTTGTTCTGTGATTTATTTGATTATTTAGACCGAAACGCTTTTAAGTGAGTAAACGTTACGATGTTAATTCTTAAGCTCTTGATCTCGTTGCTTCATACTTAAGTCAAAGAATTCAATAAGTTTCCATTAATGGAATAAACGGCTTTAGCTTTGTACTAAGAATGGATGTTCTACAAGGAATCATTTTAGGTCCGTTAATTTTTAACATATATATGAATGAATTTTCATTCATTCATCATTTTAATAATGCCTTATCAGGGCTACAGTTGGGCTAACAAGAAATAATCTGATTTTAAATTGGATTGAAAAACGAATTGTTTAGCTTACCTAACATAAAGAAAAGTTGTATGTAATATTAAGCAATAATTATAATAATGTAACTGAAGACTTATTTTTAGAAATCCTGTAGTCGTTGGAGTCCTCATTTATCGTCCTTAAATATAAAACTTATCTTCACAGCGTACGCGGTCAGAGAAGTTGGACGACAAATTGATATTGATACTAGTGGATTAGCGAATTTTGATTATTTTTATTGTGTTTTATCGTACGATACAGTACTTTGAGGTAATGCTATAAATATTATAACTGCTCACATTCTACAAACTTGGTCTGACTTCCTTTGATATGAGTTTTTCAAAGTATATACCTTAATATGCTTCAGTAATAATATGTATATTATAACAATATATATAATTCCAATAAATAAGACTTATTACACGATGTGAGAATATATAGACGATAAAAAAGCGTGGAGCTTATTCGCGGTTTTCCATACAGAATATGTTATGTAATATTATGTGTAATAATCATGTACCAAAAGTATAAGCCCTGATGCCTGAAAAATAAAGATATTATTATTATACGTTTTGTTATATACGTAAACAAAACATAGATATTTTATTCAGATAAATCATAACTACTGGCTTCCTTGGTCATCCTAAGTAGCTTTACATTCAATTAAATCCAGTATCGCGATTTGCCTTGAATAAAGTATATTTTGATTTGTAATCAAACTGCTAAGTCGTTTTGTGTGTTTATCGGCCCTTCGTTTAGCAGCTCAACTATACATATATATATATATACTCAACTGCAAATCCTAATGGTAGCTCCAACGGCTAGCCACTACCAATGCCCAGCTTCTGAGACACCTTTAATGGTGATTTATCTGTTAATTAGTGCTTTGATTCAATGACTCTTGTAAGTGCATTTCTGGGTAACGTCAATAATGATAATCTCCGTTTTAACTTCGGTTAAATTAAGTGACCATAAATTAAGTGACCAACGTGTGATGTTCCGTAACTTTGATTGAGTTCACAATTGTTTGACAAATCAAATCAATTTTTAGTTGTAATAATTTACATACAAAATTTTTTTGAACGTCTGTTAGCTTAATTAATATGAGCATCTGATCTCCAACACCACAAATTTATTTATATTTATTTTAAAAAAAAAACAGATTCAAAAGTTTAAATTCGTCTAGGTCTTCTCAATATACCACTTAGACTAAACCTCAATTCACATCACGCTTAAGACGCGTATAAAACCTTTTAATACTTTATCATTTAAATGAAAACCTTAAACCTGGTTACATTTGACACAAATATACCCGAGGTATATTTTGAATTAGACTATATACATTTGACAGAGTGGGCCTGTTGTTACTATACCTATAATATATTGCAGCCGACAAGACTAGGGCGGCTAGTGCAGAACATTCATCCCGACTGTACTGGTCGTCGTCGCGTTTGGACTCTACTACCACTTACCACCAGGTGGAGCAGAGTCATTTGCCTTCCCGGCAAGAATGAGAAAAAATGAAATCACGCAAACATTTTGTTAAAAAAAAAACTTGTTCGCGTAATTAAAAAGCACATCGAACAAAGGACTATTTAATTACATTCCCGTTAAAAGGACGTGAAGTTTTCAAGTTCATTCCATCGAAATATTATTACGGATGCAATTCATTGCAAAGTGAACTCCTAGTGAAGAGTTCCACTCACCACCGATGTCAAAAAAACCAATATTATTTACGTCACCACGTTCTTCAATTGATTAATCAAAAAATTAAAAAGTATTTAATTTATGAATTTTAACTGATCATTATAACTTGAATTAAAAGTTTTTGTATTATAGATAGGCCGCCCATAGACATAGACATAGGCATGTTACGTCGCCAATGTTTTTTTTTTTACGTTTAGTATCATATTCAACAATTATTGTAACAAAAATCTGGGATGGAACACTTGACTTTGACTTCCAAAATACAGCGAAAAGCTCGTTTGGAATTCAGGGCTTGTATAAGAATTGTAAATAAAGCTTGTGTCTAAATAAATAAATAAAAAGCAATGTGCCCTCACCCTAGGGAACTAAGATTTTAATTTTTTTGTCTCTAGTAGTTTTGGTTAAAATAGACTGGGACAGGCGAAGTGACAGCAATGACCGTTTGGTTTTGTCATCGTATTTACGAAACCCCTTTTTGTACATAGCCTTTATATTTTATGTAATATAACTTATATTTACATTATATATAAAAATTTAAAGGCATTTCTTAATTTTTGTACAGAATATACGAATATTATTTAAAAATTCAAAAACTGTGTTGAAGAGTGGCTCTTTAGTTTCTCGCCGGTTCTTCCCCGGTCTATATTCCGAACCGTTGCTAGTTTAAATTTTAATCGAACTTGTAAAATTTCGATTAGAAAGTCCTCTTTAGAACCTATTTTAATGAAGTATATTTAGAATTTCATTTTGATTTTGTGATTGAGTATATTTGTCGTTTATTTGAAATTAATATTTTGTTATTAAATGCTATTGAATGGAGAATAATTATTAAAGGGTTCGTGGTTTCGAACGGATACATATGTAAATGGACGTTATTGTATCTGTTTGGGATTCATATAATAATGATTGATTATTTATCAATATTATGAATTTTGGCAAATTACTAAATATTACAAAACAAAGACCCTGCTCAAAGTTTGTCTGACTGAACGCGATAAACTCATAAACTACTAAATGGATTTTGATACAGTTATCACCAGTGGACGGAGAGATTCATGAGGAAAGTTTAGGTGTATAACTCAATATAGTTCTCAGCAAATTGGCTGAAGTATGACGATGTTAAATATGTCGAAAATAATCATGTCGATTGGGAGTTTCACTGTCAGGTGCGAGTCATGTTTGTTACGAAATAAGAAATTATTATGTGTATCCTTTTTCTACCCGTCCGAAGCCGGTAGTTACTATATGTATAGGTTGCCATAGCTCGCCGCTAGATGGCGCTGTACCAATATATTTGAGTTAGGCCGCATAGCGTATGCGTATGCATTATAGTTATATCGATATTAATAACAATGCCGTGGACTCCAGTGGCTCGTTGGTTTCCGGTATTTCTCTTGTTTCGCTCAGGCGTAGTATGATAAATCAGATACCAGTGCTTGTATAGCATTGCTAAAGCAAATTAGATGTCCTGGTCACCCCGGACTGGTCTCCCTTCGTTGTAAGCTCAGATTTTGACCACAATAGATATGAAATAAATAAAAACAGTTTAGTAATTTAAGCCGATACTATAGTATTTTAAATCGCATTTGTATTTTATATTTAATTTGCTTTGTAATATAATAATTTTGATTAAAATATTCCTTTTATTTTGTTCTAGGTAAGTAAATACGTGGTGCCCTTGAGGATTTGTGAAGGGGATGAGTGTAAGATAACTCACAAGGTAAGTTTAGTTATTACAGACTGTGTTCAAGAACTGTGTATTCAAAATCAAATTACATTAATAAACTGCCTCGTTGGTCTAGTGGCTTGATGTAAGGCCGCAGACCCGGAGGCCCTGAGTTCAATTCCCAGGTCGGGCCAATAAAATGTTATTGGGTTTTTCTGTCAGAAAATTCACAGTAGCAGCTCGGAGTCTGGAAGTTGGAAGTGTGTACACTCCTGTGCCTCGGAAAGCATGTAAAGCCGTTGGTCCTGCGCCACTCTTTCCGGTCGTGTTGGATTGCCGTCCCATCGGATTATGAGAGTTCGGGAATAGAGAGGCACCTGTGTTTGCGCATACACTTGTGCACTATAATATCTCCTGCGCAGTTGGCTAATCTCTCTTGAGATTACCGTGGCCGAAATCGGTCTGGAGGACATTATTATTACATTAATAAAATATGATTTTTAATATTTATTTTCATTGCTAGATAGCGCTAGTTGTATTTTACATCGCACTATAACTATTTATTTTTGTAAGTACTTAATAAAGCATATTTAAAATGAGATAAAAAATAAAAATATCTGATCAGCAGTACGTATTAGGTGGTTGCATTTTAAAATTAGTAGTCCTACCGGGTAGCCCGAAACAGAATATAAAGTGAAAACGGACAATTGAGAGGAAATAAGTAGAATTAAATTACAGCCAACGTCTTATCTCTCTTTAAGAAGAACTACAGAAACTAAATATGATTACTTGTAATCGTTTTTTAGTTAGTTAAACAATTCTGTGTCTTCTTTCGAATGTCAAACCAATAATGACAGTAAGAAATAAATCAGTGTCTCACTAAACAGCCGCTAGGAACGGTTATAAGTAAGGCTGTATGTTTTTAAATTTAGAATATACAGTAATTAGTACATAAAGTCCCTATACTAATACTAGTCTATATATTATTTATTTATTTGCCTTATGCAGCACATAATCCATGAACTCTGAAAAAGTGGTTGCAAGTTGGTCTTATTACAGCACTAGTTTCGCCTGCGGCATCGCCCGCATGTTATAGGTATCCTATATCCTTTTATGTATCCCTGACGACGTGTATGCAAGAAATCACCATGATCGATTGAGCACTTAGAACGTGAAAGCGTAACAACATTTATAATATTAGTAAGGATTTATAGGTACACAATTACTCCCTATTAAAAAAAAACTCAATCCAAAATCATTGACATAAAATAATACAGTTACATTATTGTTGTTTTCTTCCGTACAAATTAATTTGTGGTAATTATTAACTTCCCCATTAAGTAACAACGATTTATCCTTGAACGACACTCATCATTTTCATTATAAATAAACAAATGCTATATACATACCATTTACAATGGAATATATGTGAAGCAGTGGATATATGTATATAACGGTCACTTCTGATACTGTTTCAGTAATCAGGCGTGTGGTGACATTAATTGGCAATTTACTTTACCCGTGGACGTGTCTCCATCGACTGACTAATTTCACCGCTAATCAATGTTGAGTGAGCTAGTGTAATAGACATCTATTCTAAGATGTCGTCAAAGTTTAAAACAGATAAAAGATTAAGGGTATAATAAATATTGCAATAAAAACGTTACTAAGTAAATTTTATAGTATTATAATGCCATACATCATCTTCATACCTAGATGACAGTGTATGACAGTCACAATATATAATGTCAAAAATATCATTCATATGTGTCAGAACTAAATATTGTCTCAAAGTCTTTATTTTTCAGTCATCTGTGGAAAAATTATACTAACCTGTAACGATTACAATACGTTACTGATACAATTCCAATCCAACTTTGACTATTATATATCTATTCGGATCGGACTCAAACCGATATGATGTTAACGGTTTCTACTGCTTTATCACACGTAGGAGTCAGGTTAGTTTCGTTTATGTAAGTGACTTTAGGACAAAACTCTGTTGTTCTTCGACGGTGGTATTTTTAATTTAGTCGGCCAAAAGTTGTTTCAACCGAAAAATATTCTCGACTGTAACATATAACAGTACATTCCCGTGTCAACTAACTCCTAACTATATATCACACCCGTTCCCCCTCTCTAATTAGTGGACCAACTCAATTACAACCAAACACGACCTCTAAACCAAACCATTGGAAAGCGAACCTTATGTTTTAGAACATACAGTTTGAATTCGTTTCAAATGTTGTCAACAGAGATTGGTCTTTAGAATCTGTGTCAGGTGATATAAACGCCCGCTTGGGCAAGTGATTTTGTGGCCGAAGGCTGGAGAGGGTGGCCGAATGATCTGGTATTTTGGTTGGTAATATCGCGGTACAGGTGGAGATTTTGTTTTAGGGTATTTATTATACCCTTATATTAATGGAGTGTTCTGTGTTTTGTGGTTGAATACGGGTGGATTTGTTCGAACGTTAAATATTTTTGCATACGGGGTTCGCAGTTAGTTAAATTAAACAAAATGTTCATAAATTGACGGGAATTTGAATTACTATTGTAACGAATATTAGCAACACACGCGGCTTCGCCAGAGTGGAGTTCACATTGTAATATAATTCCATCAAAATTTACCATTTTAAAGTACTTAATGCCTATTGGAATTGTAGTATAATATATAATATTAAAATTATTAGGTAGCAGGTGTATTATAAAATATAAAAGATGGTTATTTTAGTTTTGGTACGCAAATAGCAACATTAACCTTAAAAGACAGTTTTTTGAAATCACAGACATATATTTTTTCTTTATTTAGATTATTTACTTAGGAATTATTAACATAAAAACCTTAAGTATATATAAAAATAAATCAAAAACAGCTCCTGTACAAATTATTGTGTGGAACGGTGGTAGATATGCCGGCTTTCCCCACTGAACCAATCACCGGTGGATAATTTTAAACATTGGTATATTAAAGAAAAATCTGAACCGGAAACTGTATTAGATGACACTTCGAGTATATTCCATGTTTTTTAATACATCCGTCCGTGTATATCACCTTAATACATATTTTATCAAACGCCTGGGGGCTCGGAGTTGTTGACAGTTGTGGAATCCAATTCTAACTGCAACCGTAATGGATTCACGTTAAATTGGATTTATCAGTATACTTGGTGTTATTTCATACTGACATAGTATATTTACATTTAAAATATTGGTTCGTTTTGAGGATGGAATAAAATATGACCCTATCATATGTATGAAACTATCGTATATGGATAATGTGCTGGGGTTAGTGCGTATAAGTCGAGCAGTACTTGTTATTGCTGTGTTCCGGTTTGAAGGGTGAGTGAGCCAGTATACAGTTTACAGGCACAAGGGACATAATATCTTAGTTCCCGGTCTTGGTGGTGCATTGGCGATGTAAGCGATGGTTAATATTTCTTACAATGCCGATGTCTATGGACGTTGGTGAGCACTTACCATCAGGTGGCCCGCCCATTTGCTCGTTCGCGTACCTTCACTATAAAAAAAAGAAAAGGGTTGAATTGTCAATACACGAAAGTGTAACAAAGAAATAAATGTACACAAACTCATTTGCAATGTGCAATTGCAATGTGCAATATCATTTAGAATAGATAAACATTGATGATACGATTATTTTTAAATCATTCTTGGTGTGTATTGAGGTCAAGAGATGTTTGTATTTTAAATCGTGCCATCGTTTAGATTTTCTTAAAGTAGGATACGTTAACTTTAATTAAGATTATATTTATAATTACGTTAGCAATGTCTCACAAAATAATTAACTGACTAGTAATTGCAGTAAATTTTCTCACTGGGTTAATAATTTGTTTTGTTTCTTTCCTCGTATTGTCGTTACTAGTGGTCACTACTAATGGTCACTAGTGGCTTCTAATGATACAGATTTCAAGGTCTTGGGTTCAAACCTCGTGTCTGATTTTTGTCCATTCGAATTATTAATAGTGTGAAGAAATACAAAGTACCTTTGTGTTTATACACTTGTGCACTTCATATCTCCTGCCCAGGTATTTAGTCTTTCGAAATGGACTCAGAAGGAAATAATCATTATTTGTTTTATATTTTACAAATAAAATACGTGTTTATTAAATATCGTGTTAATCTATACACGTGATGGCTCAGTGATTAGACATCGAGAATCTTAACCGATGATTCTGAGTTCAAACCCGGATTTTTTGGTGTTAATAATTCCACCGTTTTCGGCGGTGATGAAAAACATCGTGAGGAAACCTGCATGTGGCGGATAAAGGAAATAATGAGAGTTAAGGAGCCGAGCAGTAGGTCATTTATAAGCTGTTACTACTTACTACTACAACTACTACTACAGTACAGTACAGTGACATTTATTTGGTAGCTGTTGTGTTATCATAGAAAAAATCCTATTTCCATTTTTTATCAGCTGAAAAAAATGTTATAAGCATGCAAATTACTATGTGTTTTCTTCATATTTTCAATAACCATTATTGTCGTATTTGAGCGAACGTTCGTAATTTACGCCTTTATAAACGATGCTTAGCGGCTGTTTAGTTAAACACCGTTCTCACTCTTTCTGTCATTATTGATTTGACATACGAAAGAAGAAGACACAGCATTGTTTAACTAATCACCCGCTAAGCAACGTTTCTAAGGCCGCATTATAAGGCCGTATATATAAATAAACGTAATTAAAACATATTGTCAATATGTATCAGAATTTTAGTATTAAATTCACCTTTATTCAAACTAAATAGTTGTACATAGTGTTAAATCATATACCTACATATTTCTTGGTAAAGGATCTCATTAGGGTGTATTATATAATCGTATATAAGATACGTACAAAGAACATTGTGCTAATCTGTACTAATATTATAATGCGAAAATAACTCTGTCTGTTACGCTTTCAAGGTTAAAACACTGAACCGATTTTAATAAAATTTCGGTTTGAAGCAAACTTGAAACTCGAGGAAGGGTACTTTGTTGTAACAACCCCGCTCAACATCTCTTACTTAAGCAGGCGAAACTGCGGGCGAACACTGGATCATATCCTTTAGAGGAAGTTACTGAAGAGAGAGAATATTATATATTAATGACGCATAATGTCTTTAATCCGTTTTACTAAAGTATTATATTACATATATGAAATATTTGCTTTGCTTATATATATGTAACTTAATTTCTGCCCGCGGCTTATCCCGTGTATGAGGGGTGTTTGGTTCTCTAAGTTCCTCTCTGTCCTTTGACAAGCTTTATGCAAAATTTCATCATGATCTGTTGAGATGTTAATCGTAACAGACAAATAATCTCACTTTTGCATTTAAATATTTTTAAGTCTAAACAAAGACAAAACAGTTCAGTGATTTTTTTCTTATCTTATCTTTGACAAATTTCAACATAACAAAAACAATCCTTTGTTTTTTTTGTAAAGAGCTATAGTTTTAGCAATAAAAAAATTGGAAATAAAGAGTAAGAAAAAAAAATGTTCGAAACATGAAAAATATAGGTTCCCTTAAAATTTTTAATACTGATTATGTTCAAATATCGATCATAGTAGGTTTAATTCGAGATAAACGTTTTTAGATGTGTGTTAAAAAAACCAATTAAGTACATTTTGTAATCAAAAACATGACACTGTTACTTAATAACGTTCGACTTATAAAGACAAAAAGTCTATACATAAGAAAGGCGCCAGACCATAGATGGACCGAAGTCTTAGAATGAACATCACGTCTTTCAACGACGATCCAGTAACATTTGTTTCACAAACTCATCACGTTCAGGCCTCCGTGCGGAAACAATGAACTTTAAACCTCCTTTGAGTTCCTAAGTTGCTAAATTCACTGTCGAACAAATTTAAGCGTCGCTGAACGAATCCACTTTACTCGAAAGTTTAGCACTCAATAAAATCTTTTTCGTACACCCGACCGGATATAACCGGTTAGAACCGCTTTGAACCGGCGAGAGCCACTTTCAACCGGATCGGATCAAGCGGCTGGGGGTGCTCCAGGCCGCGTTTTTCGATTTCGTTTTAGATACGATCTAGTGATTTGTATGCGCATATGTTTCTCTTCCAATCCATGATAATGTAATTGAAGTCGGTCGGGATAAATAGCTCGCTATTGAACTTGGACTTATTGATACCTAACTTCGAATTTTCGGTATCATCTAGGGAAATACCTATTGTAGTTAAGTGGGATACTTTTTGTATAATAAAAAGATATACATAACTTTACATTTAAAAACTTTCCTGTTTGATAACAGTTTTTCAGCAACGAATGTTTATTCAAAATTTAAAATTCATATAAAAACTTCTATAGCGGGATTCGAAGCAAATCTTTCGCGTGGCATTATCGTGTTGTTTGTGTTCTCAGAGATCGCAGTAAGTTAAGGGGGCTTCACAAAGTGCAATTGACAATTTTCGAAGCGATATCGAAATTTGCTTTCATCTAAATTATTCATTTCGTCACTTGTTGATCACGTGATGAATCGATATTTATTATTTAATTTTCATAAATGTTATCCTTTTCTATAAACGAAGTCGACAATCGTTATGTGAATTTGTCTAACCAAACTAAATGATTTGTCCAGTGTGATTAAAACATTTAATATTAATTGCAATTTTTAAATATGTCACTTATTTAATTTGTTTGATTGTGACAGAAGTGACATGTGAAAGAAGTAAAACTTCTTAAATATTTACTTATCTTTCTCTTTCTATCTGCTTCATATATTTCTTCTAATGTGCCTTTTTATAAAATAGGTGAGTTGAGGGGCAACTGATGATAAGTGGTCCAATATATATTGGAATTGTAAGAAATTTTAATCATACCTTAAATTGCCAATACGTCACCAAACTTGGGACATAAGATGTACCTTGTGTCTGTAGTTACACTGGCTCACTCACCCTTCAAACCGGATTACAACAATACTAACTGCTTAGGTAGAATATATGATGAGTTGGTGGTTCCTACCCAGACGAGCTTGCACAAGCCCTATCACCAAGTGTCTAGCCGTGACGCGTCCTTAAAATTTCACTCTCAATTTTCGTCCTATCGATTATTTACCGCGGCCACCTAAGTTTCACTTCAAAAGAAATATATAATGTGAAAGTTTATTGTCCCTTAGTAGAATATTCTATTCATTTATATTGACACCAGACAGTTACACACCCAATTGAGTTATTTGTGAAGTTTTGATTTAGTTTTTTTTATACAATAAAGTAATACAATTATATTTGACTAATACTAAATAAGCTGTATAAAGTGTAATATAAAAATCAAATTAGATACGATTAAAGTATTGTAATTATTTAAGGAATGACGAGAAACATTTTAATATTTCGCATAAAGAATTTCGTTCGTGCATAAACTTAGCATACCTAATAAAGTTGAATGGGGACGTTTAATAAAAGTTTTTTGTAATGAAAATTGTTTTACAAACTCGAAAGACTTACATTTTAGTTCGAATACATCTGTATTGATAAATCTCATAACGTAAATCATCATTCTGATGTTGTGTAACCGATTTTAACTGGTTTTAAGTTTCTGTGTAGACTGGTACACAAGTAAGGAATTGGAGGCAGGCATTGTGTATTCAACATACAAGATGAATTATAAAGAAATTAGGTACATGTTGATACAGTGATGCCTAACCGAGCTGGAACTCGCAATTATAGGTTAAGATTAAAGCGTTCTAAATGTTGGTTCGTTTCGAGTTTTTTATTATTTTAAATAGGTAAGCAGATAGCCAAAGGCCTTATGGTAATTGGTCACCACCGTACATAGAGATTGCTATCGTAAGAAATAATAACATTACATAATCAATGCGTCATCAACCTTGGGAACTATGTTGTCCCTTTTGCCAATAACACTGGCCCACTCAGGCTTAAAATTGGAATAGAACCTTGTTGAATGCTTGGCGGTGCCTGTAATGTACCTCCTACCCGGATGGGGTTTCACAAAGCCCTACCACAGAGTTTATAGGTTAACCACCCCGCTCCAGTATTGTTTAATGAATAACAACTTTCCTCAGTGTGCAGTGATATAAATTATAAACACAAATTAAAATATCCATGTGTTTATTTCATTAATTTAATTTTTTTTTCAATATTGATAAAAATATAACTGAAATTTATATGAACATCGTAAACACACACATACACATAGCTCGTTTCGTAGCCAGCGTGTCATCAAATTGACGTTTAATTTCCTAACATGCTGTACGACGACGTCGCTCACACAAAACATTTTTCCCTTTACAGCCGAAATAATTGTTTTCAGAAAGTTCGCAATTGAAAAGTTTATTTATTTAGGAATATATTCTATTTTTTTATACTTCGCTAGAATAATGATATATTCTGACAGTTCAATTAAAAAACGGTAGTCGGTTTGAAAATAATGTTAATGATGATGTTGCAAGTTAAAAAATACATCCAAAAACATTTTATTTTTCATTTTGCAGTGAAACTTTTTTCTTTCGTTTCTAATTGTAACGTTTTAAAATTAACCGTTTCCGACGTAAAATTTCTATTTATTTGTGCTTTTAAATTTAAAAGGTGCTCAATTCGTATTATATGTATGTATTTTTTATGTACTTTATGTATATATTTTTTTATTTATGAACCGATATTAAGTATTACTTTTAAATTATATTCTTTACAGCTCCAAGGTAGTCCCCCCATTATAATTTCATTAGTAATGGTTATACATTGAGGCAATGAAGTCGGTGTTTTTTTGTAGAAATACTTAATTCGATTAATATATAATATTTAATACCATATAATCATTTTGAAGAACCAAATTTGTAGTATTTTTTTCTGGAATCTACGTTGTTATCGGCAAAGGTGACTCAGTGGTTAGAACGCATGAATGTTAACCGATGAAAACATGTTCAAGGCCTGGTAAGTACCACTAAAATTTTCATGTGCTTAATTTGTGTTTATAATTCATCTCGTGCTCGTCGGTAAATAAAAACGTTAGGAAACCTGCGTGTCTTATTTCACTGAGATTCTGTCCTATGTATCCACCAACCAATATTAGAACAGTATGGTTTAATGAACTTCAAATCTTCTCCTCAAAAGGTACAGGTCTTAGCAGCGCTGTAGGACCAGCAGCATATACAGCCTGTTACTTTTTATTTACGCTGTTATTTGTTCTTGATTTTTATAATGTACATACATATATACCTAATAGAACTACCTATGGAGCGGCCCATGTATGATTAAAATTGGATATGAGTTTATCTTTCTCTTTGATCACATCACGTAAATGATTATAATGGTGCTTGCCCGGGTTTGAACTCACTATCATCGGTTAAGATTCACGCGTTCTAACTACTGGGTCATCTCTTTCGTGTTTATAATATTTTGTGTTTATCATGCTTTTGAGTTTATAATTCATCTCATGCTTGACAGTGAAGGAAAACATCGTGAGGAAACCAGCATGTGTCAAATTTGAATGAAATTCTGCCACATGTGTATTTCACCAACCCGCATTGGAGCAGCGTGGTGGAATAAGCTGCAAACCTTCTCAAAAAAAAAAGGAGAGAAGGCCTTATCCCAACAGTTCACATTAACATTCACAGGCTGTGACTGTTACTGTAAAATGCATGAATTATGAAATTATATGTTACGTTTGTCGCCTTAAACCAAGTACAGAAGTCGAACTTGTTCAAATACCTCTTTCCTGTAACATATATGTATATCGTACATATAACATTATCTCCGTCTAATTATAAATTTAATAACCAACATTGTATTATTTAAAAGTAATTTCATGAAAAGTAATTTATTTTAATGTGAATAAATGAACAAAGTGCTCATTTCAATGTAAAAAAAATAGTAAATAATAATTTATTAAAACTTTTATTACATTATATAAAATTATATTACACAAGGCCCAATCGTCGTCTAGGGACAGCGGATGTATATTTAAAAACGAACCCGCAACCTCCCCGATCTGTGTAAGGAAAGAACAAACAGAGGTTTTAATGACTAAGGAAGCTTCCCCTTGGTGGCCTCATGAAGATTTATTCTTTATTAAAAAGGGTAAGGCTGCTGGTCCCTGTTTGATAATCGATAAACCGTCACCTAAACACGAATGCTATAAGAAGTGGCTGTATTCCGTTGCTAAGGTAATATAAGGTCTGCACGATGTTCAGCAATGATCAAAAGGGCCTAGTGCGCCAAAGACGATTGGCTAATTTATTTCCGCTTCTAAATGATATTAGAAAAATGAAAGCGTGTAACACATGTCTGAAACACTTCCGTCTCTTACGTTAGAATGTTTTTTTCGTCACACAGAGACGTTCAAACACACTCATCAAATGATAAAATAAGATTTTAAATGTAAAATCAAAAATTGTAATTATTTAATTTAACTTTTCGTAATTAACTGCTTAATTACTTGCCAGGGTTTTACGGAATCCGAAAGGGTCGTAACTTTACTTTTTTGCTGTAGTACATCTGACAAGCCCTACCGCCGAGTATATATTGCATAATAATGGAATCTTATAAAACGATATTTCAAAAGTGCTTGTAAGAACTTATTTGAATAAATACATTTTGAATTCGATTTATGTTTAAATGGAAATGTTTTAAGGTCGCTCTGCTTTTGAAGCAGAAAATAATAGCGACTTCTAAATTTACCTTTACTGAGAAAATTAAATTATGAAATGGAAAATCAGTCTGCTGGCTCGGAGCGCAGGCGGGTTGAGGGGTTCACACAACCTAGTTAGTGCTGTTTGTATTACGAGGACGTGGAAGACAAAAATGTATCATAAATAAACTTCGAGCCAATTCTGCTAACAAATTGTCACTTTATCGAAATCGAAATCGTTTCCGTTTATCCGTTTTTCTATTCTTTAATTTATCTCTCTTCCTCTTTGTCCAAAACCCTCTTCCCAGTTCAGCTGGGGTCGGGTCTCCTTGTACGTCTGCGCCAGAGAGCTCTGTTCTGACTTGTCTGTGTACTCAGATTCTATGTCTGGGCCTCTTTTTGCATGTTTGACCACCAGGTTGCGGGCGGTCGTCCTCTTCCCCGTGGTCGGTCCGGGATATTTGAGGCTTTCTTGATGGGATGGTCATCGTCACGTCTCAGGATATGGCCGTACCAGCGTAGTCGACATTCCTTCAGTTTTTCGACAATTGGTGTTATCTTGAACGATCTTATTTCGATTCTTTAATTTATCTATCGATTGGTATAAAAGTTTGGTTTTTATGTAATGTACGGTATATGTTAACGTCATATCGGTTCGGTTCCGATCCGAATAAATATAAAGTCAAAGTTGGATTGGAATTGAATCGGGAACGTATCGTCATCGTTATAGAACAGTAGACTTTCCCCTGTGTGTGTGTTCGAGAATTTGTACTTCATTTTATAAATGTTTCAAAACTTTCCTCTTGGGGACGATATTTCTAGCTTCGATATTTATCGAAGGAATGAAATTGAAGTTTTGATTAAAACTAATATTATTACTGTTAAAGTGAATGGTTGTTATGCTTTTACCTACTCAATGATTGAATGCTTCTTATCTACTCAGCAAGTACCTGCAGCCGGAGGCGCGCGAAGCTGTGAGCAAAAACTATTTTTCTATAAAGGAAACTGTCAAACTATCAATTCTTATGATAAAAATTAACTGCAAACCAGAGAAACGAGAATAAAACTGACCTATAAAAATTGTTTAATCGTATATTATTTTATGTTTGTCTGCCTAGACTATAATATCTGCATAGACTACACTTTATATTGGCCGTATATATATATATTTTATTTTCTATATGTTATACAGGCCGTGTCCGATAACTGGTCTGAAAACATAATCTTAAATCGAAAAAAACAAACTCATTTAATAACGTCATCAATCACTCCCGTAATAGATAACCTTATCACGAATAACCAAATACTAACCAGGCTAGGATTCAGAAACCAAAATTCCACTAAAATCAATTTATATCAACAAAAGGAAGACAATGGACACATAACAAGAAACAAGAGAAAAATTGTAATCCTCAAATTTTATTTAGTGATGCTACTTGAATGTAAAATCATGTACGCACATCATACTACAAAACATAAAATGAAATAAATGTACTCCAAAGGCACGGATGAAACTTGGGTTACGTCATAACCATAATTAGAAAGAAGAAAATATATATGAAAAACATATCAATCACCTAATTCCAACTTATCGTGCACAATTACATTACAAATAATATTCAAAGCAAAAGGGAATAAGATTAAACCTTCAGCTCTCACGGGTAACCCAGTTCAGGAGGGGAACACAAATAACGACACTCCGAGACAATTCAACCCTCTTTAACCCATGGAGGGAGGAGGGTCTTTAACACATAAACAGAATTGCCGTTAATGAAATTTTTCTGTTTATAATGTTCTGAAAATTGTTTATTTCGACAATAAAGCTAAAAGAAATAATAACATTTCTTTATATTAGAAAGAAAAAAGCATTTTCCTCGTTAATAAGTTCTCTTCCAGGCAACCTGTGGGCAATATGATTGGATGGTATGTTTAATGGGGGACAATAATTCGTAAATACAATTAAAGTATTTAGAATATCGTATATCGTATGTATGTATATGTATATAAATAAATACTTTTCTATTATATTATAAAATTATAACAATCTTTAATAATTATTGGTTGTTTATATTTTATTATTAACGTTACATAACATTTTATTTACCAATGTTGGTGGCACGTATGTTATGTATGTAAACGATGGTTAATATTTATACAGTGCCAATGTTTGAACGTTCATTCCACTTACCATAACGGGCCAATTTGCTGATCATTAAAAAAAAAAACCATTAAAACCATAGCGTAACCCATTACAATTTGCATTTCACTTAATATTCCGCGACCTTATTTCAATGTTCGCAAATCCATTACATAGGATATTTCCATTAGCATTGTGATATAGTACGTAACAATGTAAATGAGAGCATCCCAGAATCCCCTTTCTTTGACAGCTCACGTCAAAAGAGATGCATCACTCGGGATGAGATATAAAAATCCACTGAACTAATGCAACGCGACCTTATTTCTGTCGCGAATAGAATTATACGCTGAATAGACATTGTTGGTCGAAAGCCTACGATACGAGATACATTTTAACTTAAAACCTACAATATTCTAAGTACACGTCCTAGCTGAACCCGTTTATAAAATAACATTACAAATATATTACTCTAGTTTTATTTTAAAGTGATTAAAATAATATTTAGTCGCATATACACTTGAGTTGCTACAATGCAAGCTTCAATTAATTATTAAAATATGTCTTATTTGTAAAGCCTACTATGTTTCTGAATATCTGACAATCGAAGACAAAAACAATTGAAAGATTTCTGGATGATGTATCTCGTGTAGAAAATGACAAGTGTATGTGACTGATACAAATTTGTTTTAAAAAAAAAAGAGTAACTGCTGAGTTTCTTGCCGGTTCTTCTCGGTAGAATCCACATTCCGAATCTTTTTTTTTATTTTATTTTTTTATTTTTTTTTATATTTGCCGGGAGGGCAAATGACTCTACTCCACCTGATGTTAAGTGGTAGTAGAGTCCAAACGCGAGGACGACCAGTACAGTCGGGAAGAAGGTTCTGCACTAGCCGCCCTCGCCTTGCCGGCCCGCAAGATGCCTCTTCACGCCTCGTTTGAAGGAACAATTCGTTTAACAATTCATTCGTCTATTTGAGTAGAAATATTAAATTTGATTTTGGTATTAAAAACAAACAAGTAAAGCTATTTATAACCTGTCGAGAATTGACAATACTTTTATTTTATCACACGAAAGGGTTCGCTTATAACGAATCTGTCCGATTGTTTTTTAAAAGTTCACCAACAACCGATCCCAATACGTTTTGTAATCGAATTCAAAACTGTTCCGTTATCGTCCGTTAATGGATTTTCGATGTCAGCCATTTTTAATATGGTACGTTTCACTTTATTTACATTTGATATAAAACCTCTGCACTCAAATTGTTGTTTTATCGACATTTCCATGATAATGGACGTTAATTGTATATGTGTTGTCTAAATACAGTAACAGCCTGTTAATGTCACACTGCTGTCCTGAAGGCCTTCTCTCCCTTTTTGAGGAGAAGGTTTGCAGCTTATTTCACCACGCTGCATGTCCAATTACACAAGGTTTTCTAAATAGCTTAATAAAAGCGCGTCTATCAGTGTGTTAAATATTCATTACGATTTTTTAAATATAATACGTATTATTTTACATTTGTCAAAGACTTAATAGTAATTGGAGGATGCTGTAAATGTCTTATTGCGTTTATTGTGATCCACCGTCCGTTCACCACACTGCTCATATGACGGTTGATGGCTATGATGTTCTCTTTCAACGCCAAGTACCAGATGAATCTTAAAAACAAATACAACACTCGAAAACTCAGCATTTCTAACAATTTATTATTACCAGATATTATAGATTAAGATAATTAATATACATCTGTATGTCGCTCTGTCTGTTACGCTTCGGTAAAATTGGATACGAAGCTAGCTTGAACGACAAGGAAGGATTACTATATCTATAAATATAGGCGTATATCTTACACCTCCCACGCCCCCCTTAACATGAAACCGCGTTACATATACAGAAAAAACATATTCACGCTAGAATCCATAATAAAAACAATGTTGATGTAGAACATTCTCGAAATATAAGCGCGACAAATTCAAATCGTGATAATAAAAAACAAAATCTGCTGCTCCATTCCGCGTAAAACCACCTGAGGCCGTTTATACGGATACTCCATTCAGAGTAAACACACTGTAAAGATGTTGCACTGAATTTACTTTGCTATGCTATATTTCTACTGGTGGTAGGGCTTTGTGCAAGCTCGTCTGGGTAGGTACCACCCGCTTATCAGATATTCTACCGTAAAACAGCAGTACTTGGTATTATTGTGTTCCGGTTAGAAGGGTGAGTAAGCCAGTGTAATTACACGCACAAGGGACTTAACATCTTAGTTCCCAAGGTTTGTCGGGCATTGGCGATGTAAGCGAAGGTTAACATTTCTTACAATGGCAATGCCTATGAGCGTTGGTGAACACTTACCATCAGGTGGCCCAAATGTGCCTTTGCCTACATATTTTATAAAAAAAAAATCTTAAGTAAGTCAGGAACCATTTCGGCCTTATCTATTTTAGTATTATCTATACTACACCTGCCTAGAACCTGCAAACTCATCTTCGTTCTGGAAAAACTGACGCTCAATATTGTGTATGTGTGTATAGAAATAATGAATTTACCAGAATAAAATCGGGCAAGGGTTAGCTGGTCCAGAAGCCCGATAAAAATACCACTTCAAAATATTATAGCTCAGCATCGTTGCCACTGGAACACTCTTCAACAGAGATTCATCTCGTACATATTGATTTGTGTCACATGATTGTTCCCTCGTATCTCTCTCGATGTTTATATGTATGTATGTACATCGCGACACATTGTCCTACGCGCTATTGTGCGATATTTTTCATACAAGTTTCTTAACGGTGGTGATTGCTACCACAGAACCAATAATAGTATATCTAAGGGTCTACACTGCAACTGCCCACCTGCTGAAAAATAGCAATTTTGAAGCAGTTTTAGTGCGGACGAAACTGCAAGCGTCTGTTTGAAATCTGGTCTTTATTTAGTCACCAAAAAAGTACTCTGTAATACTGTGTTCCGGCTTGCAGGGCGAGTCAGGAGACTTACATGCACAAGGGATATAACACCTTGGTTATTGGTGCAATAATGGTGTAAGGGTCAGACTACTTATCCATTTTACTGTGCCATTCGCGAAGGTCGTGTAGAAATGAAATCATATTTTCAAGTGCAGCCTACATAATGAAATTTATAATAAAGTACCACTTTTTGGGTTCCTATTGTAGTGATTGTAATATGTATCTGATATGTTCAAAATACCTTAAAATACAAAATATTTTTCAGTATAATGTAGCACATGATTTAGCCGATGAGAAAGTTTTAGTAATTGGCGACTTCAATGCCAAAATAGGGCAACCTAAAACTGGAGAACACCCTGTAATGGGTAAATACGGTTATGGAGTAAGGAACGTAAGAGGCACGAAACTAGTAGAATATGCCTTTGAGTACAAACTGTCTATAATGAATACATACTTTAAAAAGAAGCCAAATAAAAAATGGACTTGGGAATCCCCAGATCATAAACACAGAAGCGAAATCGACTTCATAATGACAAATACTCTATTTTTTCTAAGAGCTACAGTTAGGTTACGTGTCCCGAAAAAGAGCAGAAAGAACTTCATATCATACCCAAATACCCTACTTACAGAAAATGATATTAACTCATTTACAAACAACCTAAAATCTTACAAATTCGAAAAAAAGTCAGAAGAGCTAAATGTCCAAGATTATTATGACACTATAGAACAAGCACTAACCTCAAGCTCGACTTTGAATTACACAGGAAGAGAACTGAAAAAGCAAAACATATTTAGCGTCAGTACAGTATCATTAATAAAAAGACGCACCGAACTTATATCTACAAAAAACAAAACAATGGAGATGAAAAGAGAACTTGGGCAAATATTTAAACAAACCAACAAAGAGATAAAGAAAGACTATAAAATGCATAGACAAGCTATTATAACTCAAAACATAGCCAAGTTAAGAAGCACTAAAAGAGCATTTAAGGAATTAACCTTACATAAAAAGTGGATACAAAAACTAGAAACTAAGACAAATGGGACAAAATCTATAAAGGACATAATAGACCAGGCAACTAACTTCTACAAAGAACTTTACAAAAAAAAGAAACCAAGAGAAAAACATTGTAGATATAGTAAACTATATTCCTAACACAGAAAGTATTCCTCCAATAGAAGCACGCGAAGTATACGAACATATCAAATTATTAAAAAGTGGAAAAAGCCCAGGACCTGATAGGATAAGCAATGAAATGCTTAAACATGCTACACCTATTCTACTTAACCACTTCACACAACTTGGAAACAGAAACTGTGCCAAAACAATGGTGTTCATCTGACATTATACTCTTACAATACAAAAAAGGCAATCCTCTGGATGTTGACAACTACAGACCGATAAGTCTAATGACTTCTTTATACAAGCTTTTTGCATCGATAATCTTAAAAAGAATATCATCAGATATTAACGAAGCGCAACCAATAGAACAGGCAGGATTTCGACCAGGTTATAGTACGACAGACCATCTGCAATCGCTGGAACAAGTGATAGAGAAATACAAGGAGTTTAGAAGACCTCTATATATAGCGTTTATAGATTACAGTAAGGCCTTCGATAGTATAAGCCCCAATTCTATCTGGAACGCATTATCATCATTGAACACGAACATAAAGTATATAAATATCCTAAAATATATCTATACCAACGTTACAAGTAGAGTGAAACTCGAAACCAGAGGAGAAAAAATAAGAATTGAAAGGGGAGTAAGGCAGGGCGACCCCCTGTCACCAAAACTATTTATCGCGGTTCTAGAGAGTGTATTTAAAAAACTAGATTGGAAAACCAAGGGGTTAAATATAGGTGGCGTTTATCTCAGCCATTTGAGATTTGCAGATGATATCGTTGTACTTGCCGAAACACCTAGGGAACTCGAAATAATGATACATTCGCTTGACGTAGAAAGTGCTAGGGTTGGACTAGAAATGAATGCCTCCAAAACAAAAATAATCACGAATAGCCAACGTCTTGCTATCAGTTCAAATGGTAACTTCATAGAATATGTGGACAAATAAATATACTTGGGAAAATAGGTATCCTTCAGTAAATCTAATAATGAAGAGAAAGTAGAAAGGAGATGTAAAATAATTTAGAACAAATTCTGGTCCCTAAAGAAAATTCTAAAAGGTCAACCACCATCATCCATTAAAAAAACTGTAATTGATCCCTGTCTTCTGCCTAGCTTATTGTATGGCTGTTAGACATGGGTTTACACACGTAAAGTGAAAGAAAAAATAATATCAACACAGAGATCAATGGAGAGAAGTACACTAAACATTAGAAAAATACATAAAATAAGGTCAGAAACCATCAGGCAAAAAACTAAAGTAACTGATGCTTTAACACAAGCTTTAAGATTAAAATGGCAATGGGCTGGTCATATCTCAAGGCTTAAAGACAATAGATGGACAACAAAAGTGACATGCTGGAAGGGGCCATTAGGGAAAAGAAGCATCGGCAAACCAACAAAACGGTGGGCTGATGATATCTTTAAGAAAGCAGGGCAAGACTGGATGATTCTGGCCAGAGATAGAGGATTCTGGAAGGAGAAAGAGGAGGCCTTCACCCAATCGGGATCCACATTACAAGATAATAACTAACCAAACTAATACTAGATTAATAAGTTAAAATATATACTAACACGACTAAGAAACATTCGAATTATAAACATTTTAATGTGGAATAAAAGGCTTACTTTACTTTACTTTACTTTATTTAAACGAATTATTCCAATATTTCTAAATTTCAACAGTACTCCACCTCTTAATCCAATCGATCTGGACGACCCTATATATAGTATATAGGGTCGTCCAGACCGATTTCGGCCACGGTGGCCAATCAAAAGAGATTAGCCAACTGCGCAGGACAAATTATTGTGCAAGTGTAAGCGCAAACACAGGTGCACTCTCTATTCCCTAACTCTCATAATTCGATGGGACGGCAAACCGACACGAACGGAAAGAGTTCAGGCGCAGGACCAACGGCTTTACGTGCTTTCCGAGGCAAACTTCCAACTTCCAGACCCGAGTGAAAGGAGTGTACACACTTCCAACTTCCAGACCCGAGGCTGCTACTTAGAATTTTCTGACAGAAACCCAACCCAATAACTTTTTATTGGCCCGACCTGGGAATTGAACTCACCTCCGGGTCAGCAGCCTTATATCTAGCCAACGAGGCAGTCGTCCTAACCTATATATATAGCGTATACATAAGTAAGTATATATTTGTTCACATCGAAGTATAAATAAAATCGAATTCCACGCAAATTTCATCCGGCGCGTAATATCAAAATTAATGCTTGATTAAGTTTTAATTCAATTCGATCAAGCGGTTTTCATCAGAAAGTAAACCCAAATTGTAAAGGCTCTGATGGCTTCAAGGGAAGAAACGAAAGGAGGGTATTATTTTAATTAAGGGCACCATATCAAGTACAAAAATAATCTTCTAGAGAGTTTCATCTTAACCATTATTACTTTTCGCACGTCAAGCGTTCAGTATTACTTGGTACGGGCTTTCTGCAAGCCACCAGCCATCAGTCATCACATATTTTACGGCCAACAGTAGTACTTAGTATTGTTGTGTTCCAATTTCAAGGGTAAGTGAGCCAGTGTAACTACAAGGGACATAACGTCTTATTTATATAGTTCCCAAGGTTGGTGGCGTATTGGCTATGAAAGGAATGATTAATATCTTACAGCGCCAATGTTTATTGGCGATGGTAATGAAATTATCAATATTAATTTATCAACGTTTAACAAACCCGGCACACGTTGTCCTGACTGTCTCGATTATGGAATTTGTCCTGGGGCATCTTTATGATGGTATGAAAACTTTTTAAATTACAATAACTATTTACGTATTACCAACTTTCATGGTGATCAGTCAAATAATGTCAACGTCTATTAATGCAGATATACTATTACTTTTAATATATAATACTTGATACACGAATTCGCACGGGTAAGAATAGGATTTTCCCACGCGAATGAAGTCGCGAGTGACACTAGTCTATTATAGTTTTGATAGCGTACGCTTCAAAAGCTCCTAAACGGTCAATTATCTTTCGAAGTAGTTTTTCATCGGTAAAAACAAATAAAACTACACATTATATCATATTAGTATGATTATCTAGTATTTAATTTCATATGATCCGTAACAGCCTGTGAATATCCCACTGCTGGGCTAAAGGCCTCCTCTCCCTTTTTGAGAAGAAAGTTTGGAGCTTATTCCACCACGCTGCTCCAATGCGGGTTGGTGGAATACACATGTGTCAGAATTTCAGTGAAATTAGACACATGTAGGTTTCCTCACGATGTTTTCCTTCACCGTAAAGCACGAGATGAATTATAATGACAAATTAAGCACATGAAAATTCAGTGGTGCTTGCCCGGGTTTGAACCCACGATCATCGGTTAAGATTCACGCGTTCTTACCACTGGGCCATCTCGGCTTTTTTCTTTCATATGATATTATATTATTATTCGTATCTTTGTATGTATGTGTATAATAATGTAATAAATGAAAAATGTTTACTACTACACATAAGGCTAGTTAAGTATGTAAAAGTCATGAGTAGAAACGCCTTATAATCGAATTTCTTGTTCCGTTGTTGACAGCCGTGCTGAATACAGCCGATGTTATTGAGTTATGTTCACACATACGAACTAATTGCTACGCATAAATTAAATGGGTTTTATTTAAAAGTTAAATTCCTTACTTTTAATTCCATATTATGATATTCAAGCTATCAGATCAATTTAGAACATTGCATTTGTTACGAAGAGATCAATTATTAGGGCTCGCTTACCACTTAAATTGGATTCCAACAAAGTATTACTGATTGTGTCTTGAGTTTCAAAAGTAGATAAAGCCTTCTAGCTATTTCTACTCTTGCTTTTTCAACAGCTGATTTTTGCATCCCAAAGTAATATACATACTCAGATTAACTTGGATAGAGTTTTATTCAAGTTTAATGTTAAGTTATTAAAATATGTTTGAAATCTATATTTCTACTTACACTTAGATGATCAATTTATAGTTACGATTGCTACGTACGCTCTCATAGGAGAGCAAATGGCCTAATGGCCACACGTATATAGGTACATTACAGAGAATGTATACATTGAGAAAGTAAATAATATTGACTTTTAAGTCAAACATCAAGAGCAAAAACTAAATCTGTTTTACATTAAAAAAATGCTGCTTCTCGTAATTACATCCATCAGCAGCAGAATCGCATCATACGCGGACGAACCACACACGAACACATTACGTTAATTACCAGAAGCGTTGCCTGCAGCTTATGACATTGTTCGTAATTCGGGTTTTTGTCGAATCTGAAAAACAAATGCCTGTTTCCGAGACATGAGCGATCATTTGAATCGATTTATTTCTAAATTGAGAGATATTAACGTTTTGAAGTTGAATTTAATTTTTACTTGTTGTATTCTACAGTTAAAGCCGAGATGGCCCAGTGGTAAAACCGCGTGAATCTTAACCGATGATCGTGGGTTCAAACCCGGGCAAGCACCACTGAATTTTCATGTGCTTAATTTGTGATTATAATTCATCTCGTGCTTTACGGTGAAGGAAAACATCATGAGGAAACCTGCATGTGTCTAATTTCACTGAAATTCTGCCACATGTATATTCCACCAACCCGCATTGGAGCAGCGTGGTGGAATAAGCTCCAAATCTTCTCCTCAAAGAGGAGGCCTTTAGGCCAGCAGTGGGACATTCACAGGCTGTTACGGTTACGGATTCTACAGTTTCTAAAAGTAAGGTTAAGTAAAACGGTTGACGCGAAAAGGTTTAATTCTATTACGTGTATTTTTGCTGTTTTATTAATATTGCTGACGCAAAAACAATAAGGTACTAAAACGAATAGAATGAAATACATAAAATTCTAGTGTCTGGTGCTGGTGAAATAGAAGTGGACAACATTTCAAGATATGGTTCACATATATTAACAGAAAAGAGTCGAGATGAACCTGATGAATGAGTGCTTAAAACATACCCGCAAGGAGCGTGGGAGGCGAGAACGCCATCGGTTCCTGAGAAGAGTGCCGCTGAGTCACGAGCGAAACACAGCACAGCACAACCTCGCCCATCCGTAGCGATGACCACCATATTAGTTTTAGTGGGTTAAAATCCCACATAATCTCTTCTCAAGGTTATCATCCTCCCAGGGGACTTTCTGAATGTTTCCACTATGTTAAAAAAAGTTGTTATAACAAATGTATAATCTTATTTGAAATTACTCAGTGCTTTTCATTCGGTAAAGATAAACTTCGTAAGAAAACCTGCATGCGTCGAAGTAGTCTTGCCACAGGTAAAATGAAATAAAAGCCTGTAGAAACCTTATTAATACGAATAATAAGATTATTATTACGTTGAATATTGTGAATTCCTAAGAAAGTACATTTTAAGGGTGAAATTTAATTCTGAAATTGATTATCTAAAATGTTCCCATATCGTATTTTAATTAATAAATGAAGCTCTACACCTGGGGACCCGGCGTACATTCAATTATCGACGTCTCGTTCACTCGACTGTGATATTTTGATCATTCTATGTTAATACTAAGGATATATAACTTCTTAATTCTACTTTTTTTTTATTTAGTCCACAAAACTAACTACAATTATACAATAAACAATGCTATACACTAATAAATTTAACCGAAAATATTTACAATTGAGTCTTCTCGATGTGGACGTTACATGCTTATATGTAGGTTAAAAAAAATTAACATTAGTTAGTAACTACAGCGTAACATTATAACAAACTAAAAAACAGAAATATCATAAAAACTATCACCTATAAAATTATAATAAATAAGTGTAAAGCAAAACAAAACTTTAACTTTACTTAAAATTATCCGAATTCTGCAGACATTTTCTTTTTGATGGCCCTGATGTTATCGTTGAAGATATCTCAATAACAATTTGCAAAAGGTAGCATTCTATCAACGGACCATGCTGATTAAGATTACTTATATATAATATAAACAATTGCTTTTGGAATCAGCGAAAAATTACTTTCATTTAGTAATAGGGCTTATTGTGTTCGATAAGATTACAATTTTAAAGGCATTTTTCCATTTCTCACTCAACAGACTTACCATGCCATTTTGAGTTCCCTTTCTTATAAAATACTTTTTAATCTTTTCTTTTTTAGATATATTTATGTAAATTATTTAATAACTATCTTAATAATTACTAATGTTTGTATTAATAATGCAATCGTGAGAACCACCAACTATGTTCGTGCATTATATGAACGTTTAATATATTATATAGTCTTTGACCATTATATGATATAGACTAAGATGAAATAAGTTCCATGAAAGATGAATTGAATCGATGTGCTTAATGACTCGTGTGGTCTGATATAGCTAGGGTTGTCAAACATTAGTAGCAAAAATCGATTTAAAAAAATATATATTTCAAACCCTACAATTTGTAATTTAGCTCGCCGAAATGTTCTAAAAGTTAAATATCCAATATGTTATGAACTCCAATGAATTACTTAATAAGAATAAATATAATAAAGCAGGGTTGTCACCCTAAGCATTTCTGTCATTAAGATGTATACATGTTAAATCAGCGACTTTGTTCGAATTGATTTTTAGAATGTGCAGATAAATATATCGTTCTGGAAATATCTGGAGTCCTGTGGATGGAACAAGTTTATCCTTACTGGGGGTTGCGGGTTCAAACTCGACCAGGCACCACTGAGCTTTCATGTGCTTAATATGTATGTGGTGGTGGTTTTTTTTCATCACTTGTCTCGAGGAGTATATGTCGGATGGGTTTTCTATAGTTTACAACAATTCTTTTATCGACGTTTAAAATCCTGAGCACAGGAACGGTTTCACTGTGCTGTAGACAGTCGTATACGTATCTTGAGCCCGTGAGTAGTACACCTCATTCTGCCTGTATACACTGTCATAATTATATAACTGACCAATGTATCCCAATATATCTAATATAAGCGGTCACGAAATCACATGACGGATATCAGTGGAGTCATTTGATAATCAATATTCGAGCCCTCGAGCAATATATGTATTTTTTTACAGTTAATATGTATAAAGAGTACTAATTATCTACTGAGTTTATTACTGGACGCCATTCTAGAATCTTCCAAAACGGTGCTAGGCTTACATTGAATACTATTGTAAAATAAGTATTAAAAACTACTTGTACCAGTCTACAATATTTTCCACTAGTTTTCATCGGCGGCTTTGCTCGCATTTTGAGGGGGAGGGTAGGCTAGGTAAAAAAAAACTTATATGCTTCCTTGGGGTTCAAGCTTGTTTCTTACCAAATTTCATCAAAATCGGTGCAGTAGTTTAGCAGTGAAAGCGTAACAAACAGATTTATTTTCACATTTGTAATATTATAGTATAGATTATTTAAAGAGTCGAATATTAAGCTGTTTACTGTCCGCAATAAAGTTCTCGTGGAATGTGTACACTTATTCGACCTTGATAAAAATATTTGCCATACCCTTATCACGTCCCATCCTATCCTTATATTAAAAAATGACGATCGATTAAGCCTCGGACGCACTTACACGTTTCTAATATAAGTATTGATTAAATTCTGTTATTTATAAGTGTTCGATTTTTATTATTTGAGTCATAAAGACGAACAGACAGAAGCGATTGGTTTATGTGTTTTTTAAACATCTGACAAGAAGCGAGGAAAGAAACTCGGCGCGGGTTTTTTAAAACCAAACTTACAATTGACTAATGTTGTAGATTTTTTTTGTATAGAATAGACGGTCAAATAGGCCACCCGATGATAAGTGGTCACCATCGCCCATACACATTGGCTTTGTAAGAATAATGGTAACCATCCCTTTCATCGTCTTCATTGGGAACTAAAATGTTCCTCGTGCTTGTAGTTTTTTTTTAATGTAAGAAGAGACAAACGGCCAGGAGGCTAACCTGATGGAAAGTGACTACCAACCCCAATGGACACCTGCAACACCCGAGGTGCGTTGCTGGCCTCAATTGTTACACTGGCTCACTTACCCATAAGATTTAAATAACCTGTTTTCATGTTACAAATGCGTTATATTTATATTATAGATGCTATCGCCATATACCACATAATAAATAATTCATACCACACATGTAGATTTAACTTTTATACAGTTAATCGATTTAACGATTCTCCTGCGAGCTTTTAATCAAAATGACTGTTTTCTTAATTTAAAATAGAAATCTAAAGGCCATCAGATGGTATGTTGTAATATCCTTTATACTCACTACAAGAAATATTAACCATCTCGTACAGTACAAACGCACTGGTCCACATGGGTTGGGTTTCCAATTATATTATACATTTAAATAGTCACTCCCCATCAAATTGAAACACAACAAGAGCTTTTGGCAAAGGAATTGATGAGTGTACTTACGTCATTAAGTGTTAAAAGTTCTTGTGTGTGCGGATTTAATGGAAGAAAGAGGTTCTCGACTCATTTGGATTTATATACAGATATTTATATTTTTGTTTAAGTATGTTAGGATACGATTACTGTTGATCATGAACCGATTTTGATCAATCTTCTCCTCAAAAGAAGGAGAGGAGGTCTTAGCCCAGCAGTGGGACATTAACAGGCTGTTACTGTTATATTAAGTGTTCTGACAAACTTTTGAAATAAGTTATAATTTTTCTAGAAAAAAATATTTTTATAGAATCGTGATATTAAGAATTCATTCGCACGATTTATAAATTTCGTTTTCGCCATGAATTATGGAGTGTTTGTCGTTCCAAGATAAATATTTTGGAAGCGTGAGGTTTCGTTAGAATGTGTTTTTGCCTGATGACATGCAAATGCGACCCCTCGCGGATATATTTTAGACAGCAACAAGTTGTTGGAGTTGAAAGAAAGTTAGACGAGTAACTTAGTGGCGGGCGGTAAAAAGAAATCCCATAAAATACATAAAATGTCGTTTCACCCGGAAAAATTACGAGGAAGCAGTTTTAACGACTTTGTCATGACTAATTAGTTACTTACCAACATTCATAGTGACGGTATCGATATAAGACATATTTATTAATATAATAAATACATTGATTCGGCAATATTTTATATGGATATTTTTTATACTCCATAGGCCAGCTTTTGACCATTGACTTGCCTGATGTTAAGCATCGACACGGTCTCGGTGTAGCAGGCTTGCCTAAAAAAAACCTGTTAACTCTGGATTGGAAGAAAAAGATTATTGTCATGTATAAAGACTAGCTCCCGCTTGTGGCTTCAACCACGTGTGAGTCAAGAAATCAGCTATTATATTAGGTAGACTATATAAAGCTATCTTTATTCTAATTTCCAAATCCAGAAAGAAACAAACAATCAAACACAAATTCACAGGAAACAGGATCTCAGGGAACAGGAAAGTATTAGCAATAGAGAAAAAAGATTAGAATAAAAAAGTTGGAAAATTTTTCTCCTCTACAAAAAAGGTCTCAACAGTTTAGTAAAACTCACCGTTTTCGAGATATTTGCAAAAATACGTTTTTCAAGATGGAGGCTAACGCTCGCGGTCTGGGATGACAGAAACACGGTTTAATACTTATCTTCTAGTTTTATGCAGAGCGAATGTCAAAAAATCTTGGGCAATGTGGCTGAGTATTAAGAACTTTTATTTCTAACATATTTAATATACATGAAGCAAATTTATGAGCCGAAATGTTTTTATTATACTATTTTTATTTAAATAAAATATAATAATAGACGAGTAAATGGTCCACCTGATGGTAAGTGATCGTCACCGCCCATAGACATTATCATATTTCCCACATCGCCAATCCTCCACCAACCTTGGGAACTAAGTTACATCCCAGTACTGGATCATTCCACTTTATACATATATGATAAAAATAATATAATAACTACTTTAATGCGTGGCGCTTTGCGGGCAGAGCTTGTATATAATATCAAATTAGAAATCTACTTAGGGACCATCAAATGTAATGGATTAAAAGACAAGCCTTAATAACTTGAGAGTTCATCAAATCCAGAAATCCTATTACGTAAAAGGTCTCTCCATTTGTGTATTCATCCCGTTGAATGAAATATCTAATAATTTTTGAGTTAAAAATATACGGTTATTTAGCACTAATTAATTATTATACTAAAACGGTATAATAGTGAAGTTTTTATGTGGAGTACTGACTTGTAAATGACAAGTACATTTACTTAATATGGAAAAAAGAATGACTGACTTTTTTGGTTTGGTGGGCTAGTTTATAAAGTATGTATATCCTGGGTTCAAACCTCAGTACTTTAATTCTAGATATACTGACAAAGCACTTTAATTAAAGAATCAGTAAAATTAGTAATTAATAAATAATAATAAATAGATAAGTTTCCCATCAAGAAATTCTTAATTGTCGGAAATGGGTTATAAAGTTTCAAAATAAATAAAAATATTTTTAATTTGTTTAGAAATCGCTAACTTAAAAAATATATTTTTATACGTGTAGAATATATATTTCAGCTTTGTCAATTTATTACCTTGCACGCCTTCGTTATATCAAGCTTAAAATAAATATGATCTTTTATTATACAGTTTTTGCGTCCATAAATTATTTGCGCATACGCATTTAATCTTAAATCTTTTATCAAACGAATTTGTCATAAAACATTAATTATGAGTTTTAATAAATATATTTTTTGACAGTTTGGTTTACTTAAATATTGATTTTAATTTTAATTGCTTTCCAAATCTTCTATCATTTGGTGTACCATCTTGGGTATACTCCAGTGGTTGTCCATTTATTTTAATTTTCGATAAAAATATAAAAGTAAAGTAGCGGCTTGTACATGTCCTGGGCTTGGTTAAGACTCCTCCCCTTCTGATTTCTCCACCTTTGTGTTTTATTTCACCTCGCTGCTCTAAGGCAAGTTGGTGTATACATGGAACAGATCATTCGGCACATGCAGGCTTACTGCCTACTGAGCACGAGATGAACTACAAACGCGAATATACTCATTGAAATTCAGTGGTTTTTAACCGCAATCTTTGCTTAAGATTCACGTGTTCTAAATACTAACCCATCTCGGTTGGTACTATTAATAGGATTTATCTATAAATAGTTTATTCCTAATAGTCTACATTACAATCTAAGGCAAAACCCATTCAGTAAGTCATTTAAAATTTTAGAAACGAAAATTGACGTGATAGCTTCTCCCATTACTTAACATGACCCCGGTCACTTGAAAATGCCTCAATAACCGAAACCCTAAGCGTTCGAAGCTCGACGGCGAGTCACTTATCTAGTTAGTGAGTTGGGTCAGCGCTTAATTAAGCCAGGCCCCGGTTAATATAATTAATCTTACTTAAACTGTTATAGCTCTTAATAGCACAACTGTATTATGTAGCTCTTTTAAATAGCTTTTGTTTTGGTAATACCTGACCTTTTGTTTATCGTTCCGGACTTTAGCTACTAAAGCTGTTTTCTAGTATATAATTTATATAAATTCGTATTATCCTTTCCAAATGCTCTGAGGATAAGTCACAAGACTTTTTGGAACGGTAAAATATATGACCGTTAGCGTCATAATATAGTCGTATATTTTTGTCTTAATTAAATATTTTTTTATAGAAATAGATATATCTAAAAGAGTTGATTTATAAATATAAATATATACTTCTCAAATAGTCTATCTATCTAAGATGGTTTGTCCCTTAGGGCTTGTTATTACACTGGCTTATTCACTCTTCAAAGCGAACCAATATGTGTTCGGCAATAGAATCGTGAATGGGTGATGTCCACCGAGGCCTGTACAAAGCACCTGTGATGTTATTACTTTTACTGTTTTTTACTGTTGGAGTAAAAAATATCTTTTATTTTTATTTTATTTTATTTATTAGGTTTACTTACAATCACTTACACTAATACATTTAAAGAAACAATTAATACAAACATATTAAGTAAGTGTAGAGATTAATTAAAAGTAAACACAACATGCGAATGAAAAATGGAAACCAGTTCATAAATACAAAAACAAAAGAAAAAAAGGAAGAAACATAATATAAAAATACAAATAATAAACAATTCTATAAAAATATCCAATAAGTGTTACTCATAATTATCACTCAAAAACCTGTCTACGTACTTCCTAAAGTTTCGAATTGAATCCGCGTGAATGTCGACAAAAGAGCACACTTGGCTTAGGAGTTTACACAGCCATGGAATTGGTGAAGTTGCACCAAAAACAGTTCTTCGCAAGGGTGGGCAGAGGGGTGTTATCGGAAATCGAGGATATCTTGCAGGAACTCTGAGTTGGATTTTAATAATTAATTCCGGACAGTCTATTATATTGTTGATAACTTTATATAGAAACAGCAGATCTAACAGATCTCTGCGTTTATTCAATGAAGTCATTTTGTAATGTGTTAGGCGGTCTGTGTAGGAAGTTTTTTTTTAATATAATATTTTGCTGCGAAACGGATAAAATTTTACCATTGATAATTAATATTACCCAAATAATTAAGCCGTGGACAAAATTTGATCTGTTTCACAATGAAAATACGATACAAAGCAATTTTAGTGTTGTTTATATTTCTCATTTATCACATACTTACATAATGTTATAAATAAATAAACTTTATTGATTATGCATATACCTAGTTAATATTTTATTAATCGTACTACTCATTGTATTAATATGTAGCACCCGTGCGAAGCCGTTGGTAGCTAGTATTTGATAAAACGTGACAATGACCTACAAACTAGCATTCATTAAGATTTTAAGGCTGAAAAATGTAAAGTTCAGGAACAATAGGTTGAAAGCAATCCTAGGGGACAAAGGCGTGAACAATGAGGCTAATCCGCTATTGTTGGTGTGGCAGCGCAGAGGCAGCGCCGCGTGTCGAGAGAAGCGTTTTATAACGCTATTACTTTGGTAGGTACTACCCACTTGTCACATATCCTAGTTTGACTACAGACACAAGGGTCATAGCATCATACTTCCTAAGGTTGGTTGCGTATTGGCGATGTAAGAACCACTTACCAAGTTAACACAATGTTAATGGCGATCAAATCCAATGGTGACAGAAAATCCGACTCAACAGGAAAACGTTAAATTTGATAGTTATGGCCTGGCTCGAAGCTTGAAGCCAGGACCAGGAGTTCTGGAGCCTTATAAAGGTAGCCACTGGATTAGCTAGACAGTAAATAACAATATTCATTTTCCAATTTAGAGACAGGGGATTTGACAGTCGTTGCCGTACACCGCGTAAACGCCTCCTGTGTTATGGGCATGTTATGGGCAGCTTTGCGTCGAGTAGGGATCGGGGAGACTTCTTTAAATTTGATTCAAAAAATTAATTTTTCAATTGCTTCAAATAAATTCTCTAGTATTTATCGCTTATCATTTCCGCCATCTCTCGTGTACAGTGCGCCGTACGCATACTTAGCGTGATAAAACATCATTCCAGTTATGCAAATTCGATTGGATGCTGCGACCGAGTGTGCGCTGAAATATGTTATGGGATGTCATTTCCAGTTTATTTGAAATCTCGTTAATGTGACTGTTGTATTTTGGATTTATTGATTTGTTCAAGTGTGTTTGCTGTCAACGAATTAGTACGTTTGAAATAATGCTGTTTATTGTGGAATTACGATTACTATCTAATACCTGTGTAATTATACGCACAAGAGACATTTTAGTACTCAAGATTGGTGACGTGGAATGGTTATATTACTTACAACGTCGATGTCTACGGGCGGTGGTGACCTCTGACAATCATGTGGCACAATTACCTGTCCATTATTATATTTTATTAAAAAAAAATTGTATAATAAAAACTTTTCGCCTCATAAGTTTACTTCATGTAGATTTATTAACTTAAAAAAAATAGTACTGATAACTCACACATAGACACTTATATGATATCAAGTATGATAGTGTACAAGCGTCATTGTCAATAAAAAATAAAAAACTGAAAAGGTCTGTTTTATGTAAACATAAAATGTTTACAATTTGGTTGTTTTATATTCTCCGTAAGCTGTTTTTTTTGCTTGGAATGAAGAATGCACTTCTTCGTTCGTAACCAGAGCTTCCAGATTACATTATCGTACACCACCCACGCTTATTTTAAATATATCGTTATCTATAAACATATCCAACAATATCCCGTCTAACCGCCTACCTATAATATATAAAAACAATTATTATGTAAACCAACGTATTATCATTTACACTGTAAATGTTTTCATTGTGTATTTTAAATATGAAATGGTTTTACTCTATCGAAACAAAAATATAATTGAAGTTATTTAATTCATTAATCAATAGTCTATACTGATATTATGAATGCGGATGTCTGTCTGTCTGTTACGCTTTCACTGCTGAACCACTGAACTGATTTTGATGGAATTTGTTTACTAGTGGTAGAGCTTTGTCCAAGCTCGTCTGGGTAGGTACCACCCACTCATCAGATATTATACAAAACAGCAGTATTTGGTATTGTTGTGTTCCTGTTTGAAGGGTGAGTGAGCCAGTGTAATTACAGGCACAAGAGACATAACATCTTAGTTCCCAAGGTTGGTGGCGCATTGTAAGCAATGGTTAACATTCTTACAATGCCAATGTCTAAGGGCGTTGGTGATCTCTTACTATCAGGTGGCCCATATACTCGTCCGCCTACCTATTCTATAAAAAAAAAATGGTACAAAGCAAGCTTGAATCTCAAGAACGGATAGTTTTATTGTATCTTGCATCTGACGCCTAACCCTCACACGTGGGAGAAGCAGCAGGCTGAGTCTAGTATTACATAATACTCAAAGTCAAAGTATATAACACGTTTCGCCATTATTGTATTTACAATCATGATTCCGTATGCGGTTTAGTCTAGGGTTGTCAACCGTTCAAAACACGAACTGAATTATAAATATATTTTATGAAATTCTTATCACAAAGGTAAAGAAAATAAATATTTTACCCGTTTAACGTAAACGATAATAACTAAATATTTCAATTTCAAACATGATGACGGTTGATTGAGTATTGAAAAACTCGCGCATTTTTAATTACTTTCTGAAATACATAATAGATACATTTCCATCGCAGAAAAGGCGTTTATCTAAAATACCTATACAAACGTTAGTATTGTCAAAATTTTTTTATGTTCAAAACATCGTTCAGGTTACGGTAGGGCTGACTGAAAGTTCGAGTTTAATTACGTTAACGTAAGATGTATTATTGTAAGTGCGGTAATGTGTGCGTGAGATCGGTACATGTGTACACATCAATTCTCGTGAGTACATTGGCAGTCAAACTATTATTTCTATTATTTACACTAATATGCAAATTTACGTTTATAAGTTATCAACTGTGGCCTCTTCGTTAAAGAAACACATAGGTATAATATTTTTCGATTCTACTTTCTCTTATATACAATGTAATATAATCATATATAAGCTTCAATATTCATAATATCTAAAAAAACATTTTATTCCATAAACAAATTGGATGAAGTACAACGGTGCTATGAAAATGTAAAGCTTTCCTCCGGGGCGTTTTTAATAACAAAATATAATTGTACAAAATGCCGTTCAATTCCTTTCAATTCTTCTCAGTTCTAAGTTATCCCTCTACGATCCAGAACTGGTAACAATTCTCCTAATTCATAATTTTTTCTCGAAATTCCCGATTCTATTCCTCACAAAAATAAACCGTAGAATCATAACTGGCAGCCAGTTCAAATAATCTATATCGGTTACGATACGTCTCAATTCAATTCCGATCCAGGTCCGACCGAACCGCAACTGCATCGTTGTGACAGCAACGATAACGTTTCGATTTGATTGCGACATTACAATTTATAAGATAAATCGTTCTCTGCGCAGTTGCTAGCCCTACATACGCTGTCTGCGGCGAGTCTGTATACCGCAAACATAGCGAGGTTCTGCCGTTCGCTCCAATTGTTTATTCGTACTTTAATCTTATATTCATGTTGATTTTATCGTACTTAGTAACAATATCATGTACAAGATCTGAGCCTAATATAATACTTGTGAGTTTTCATAACATTGAATCCAGTAATCGTTTAAAACTCACGTAATTCAGGATTTTTTTAGTTCATGGTTGGAGCATTGAAATAAATGCTTCACATTCCATTCCAAGCATACTGTTCCTTTATCCGCAAATTGGAAAAGGATGTCATATTACTACAAAATCTTCACCCCTTTATATTCAACGTGAATTATACTATATATCATTGGAATAAAGTGCAATTTCCCTTAAACATTTTCTTATCTCAACGGTCTACGGCTCCTTTGATGCCGTAATGTCGAAATCCGGCAAGTGTTTGGTTGAAAGCATGTCTTTTATTATAGTCTTTCATGGTATTTTTCGAAATGGTCCCAACATATGATATGGGCTCTGTTGACGAAATTATTAGAATTTAAAAAATTTATAAGAAAACTTGAGGCACAGCAGTAACTGTAACAGCCTGTTAATGTCTCACTGCTGGGCTAAGGCCTCCTCTCCCTTTTGAGGAGAAGGTATGGCGCTTCATTCCACTACGCTACTCCAATGCGGGTTGGTAGAATAAACATATGGCATTATTTCAATGAAATCAGACACATGCAGGTTTTCTCGCGATGTTTTCCTTCACCGTCAAGCAGGAGATTATTTATAAACACAAATTAAGCACATGAAAATTCAGTGGTGCTTGCCCGAAACTTGAAATAATTATTATAAATGATTAGTATAGCATGCTGTAAATGTCTGGGCTGCCCGCAATCATCGGTTAAAATATCTATCTGGACCATATCGGCTCTCAAAGTCACGTTGTCTATTTTGAATGATCATTTATTAAAAAAAAATGGTAGGGCTTTGTGTACGCCCTTTTGTATAGGTACCACCCACATACTATATCGTCAAACAGCAATACTCGGCATGGATTGTAACTACTAAAACAATGGACATAAGATCTTAGTTTTTAAGCGCATTGATTATGGTTAATATTTCTTAGTGTTGGTTGCTGGTAACCGCTAACTGTTTGGTGAATAGTGAATAGAATAGTGAATTATATTGGTACATAAATCGTACAAAAGTCAATTTACTTTCCAATTTCAAAGGAAATACGTCAATGTATACAGTAAACGTTTTGTATAAAGTAGATAAGTGGATGAGGGATGAGTGGAAAAATATTGCTCGTTTGAGAAACTCGAGCGTAATTTGAGAGTAGGGCTCGCGTCGCGCGCTTAAGGTCCCTTAACGTGAAATGATCGTAGGACACAGGTGCCGTCATTAGTCGTTACATGAAGTATGAGTTTGAATTAGGATGGATGTTTCTAGAAATTGTGCAGATTGTTTTAATTTATATATTTATTAACGATAAGTCTTTATTCAAAGCAAACATTACATAAAAGAACAGTATGCAAAGACGGCCTTATAATTTACAGTGACCTCTTCCAGGTAACCTCTGTTAAAGTTTTAAGATTATTACGTAACTTTTGGCGCGACATTAGTTAAACTTTAAGGTCGGATTTGACAATGTTTCTACGTGTAATATATAATGTTCATCAGGTTATTTAATGTATGTTAACGCATGTTTCAGGAAACAATTCGTTTTGCTTACTGCTAGTACAATGGTATAATTATCGCTTACATTTTTTTATTGCAACAGTTTTTACGAACGTTTATCCTATTATCCGATATTCATTATCTTGTAAGTATTAAGACAAGTATTAAAAGAAGATAACACTCCGTAGACAATTCTAAAATCGAAAACCAAATCGTTTTTGAACGTAGTAACGGGGAGCTAAGTACAAAAGCTTAGTAAAGGCGATATTGGATTTTATTTTAAACTTATGCAAACAATGCCGGTAATTTATTACTTAAAACACAATTCTGATATAATAATTAATCAACTTATCACGTACATACATATATTAATTAATATTCAGTAATTCATTTCACTTTGTTTGTAAAATGAAAACAGCTGATGACATAACCCGATTTCAATTAACTATTTATATATTCATTTTTAATTTTCGCTTTTATCAATCAATTGACACGATAAAAAAATTATTTTAAATCCAGCGTTCAATTATTGTACCGACAAATATTATTTTTCAATATGAATTCACACACACAGCTGGTTCCTCCTGACCGCCCTAGGCCAGTCTGGGTACGGGCCTCGGGGTTTCCCCCTTCACCCGGGCTGTTCCTGGCCGACAGGTTAACTTGTCATGTCTTTAGTTTTTGGCCCGAGGGGCCAGGGTCTCAATGACCCAGTGGCTGTTGTCAAGGTTGGTGTTTTGTCAGTTGTCAAGGTTAGTGTTGAATGAATGAATTCACATTGTATCGATATATATATATTTTCTTTTCGTCACTAGATGGCGTATTTCAAATTTGATTGTCTCATTTAAAAAGGATCACAGTACAGTACTTATACTGTATAAGCCAAACCAATTAACGCAAAATTTAATAAAAAAGTGTATTATTAAATTCAAACTTTCAGTGTGGCAGGAAAGGAGGCACATATACAACTGTGTGTTATTAAATACCTTAGATTTTTTATACATCCTGTATTTATCCTTGAGGTAAAAAGTATCCACGATATACCCACGTTAATAATAACGTGGGTATATCGTGGATACTTTTACTAATAAAACTTTTCATGATCTATAAAGATCATGAAAAGTTTTCATGATCTATAAAGATCATGAAAAGTTTTATTAGTCTGTACTTACCGCTCAAAGCTTGCTTGCAATATTTTAAAAATATTTAGCTTTCTATATTATTAATAGTCCATAAAGATATATATGATTATTGTCGATATATTCATTCGATAAACTATAATTTACTTCAACGTTTAATTTTACTGATGTTGGAATTGGAAATTTTAATTGGACTGCGGCTGATACTCGATATATTTTGCAATGCGAAGCCTATGAAATCAAAGTTGTTATTTCCTTGTGCTTGTAATTACACTGGCTTACTCACCCTTCACCTGAATAAATGTGGTACCTATCAAAATAGGCTTTGATGCAATCTTAGCTTCATTTTAGTCACTTATTTGACTTCAAATGTCATACGGAAATACAAAAATCATTTCAGGCGATATAAACTGCTATGTGTCGCTTGTAGTTGAAAATCATACATTACTTTTTGTGCAAATCTATCAAGTTTCTTGGCAATGTATCTTTCAAATGTTAAAGTTCTGAACACCGTTTTTTAATAATAAATTATCAAAAAATAAAGTCAATTTTCGATGCTTTGCAATTAAATGTACGATGTACTAATAATGTTGTAACTTTACAGTCACATCACGAGAACAGCTAGCTGGTTACCGCCAGTGGAGAGCTGGCCAGTGAAGGAGGGAGACAGCCCACAGGACGAGGACTTACCATATGGCTGGGAGCAAGCGCTGGATAGCCGTGGAAAGAGTTATTATATCAAGTAAGACTTTTTTAATATAGCAAACATTTATGTATGTATTTATGCGTTATGGAATAAGCTCCAAACCTTCTCCTCAAAAAAGGAGAGGAGGCCCAGTAGTGGGATTTTCACAGACTGTCACTGTGAACATTTATGTCTAATAATTTAAAAATGATTTAAATAAATAAATTGGTATTTTCTGGTTTTTATTCTCATCAGTTAAGCCCAAAATATTCTGCCAATACGTGACATTGGCAGAGTATAATAGAGAAGACACGTAGGATATTGGTCGGTTTCAATTTTTTTAACGATGATATGAGTAGAAATAATTCAATAGTAGTAACATGAAATAATGATAAATTAAATGAATTAATAATTGGGATATACCATATAGAGTGTATAAATAGAATAATTACGATAATATTAATTTATATTGTTACCATAAATTTGATTAAATATACATTTATTAAATGTAGAATAAAGCAATGTTAGGACTTTTGTGTTGCTGGATATAAAAACTTGAGAAAATCGCTTTTCTTTTGTTTGGACCATTACACAACCGAATTATTATAAGAAAAATAACAGTTTTCTTTTATCTTTTCTAAACTCAAAATCTACATGAAAGAAATAAAACTATTCATTGTCTAGACTTCACTACATAAAACGAATATATTTCATTTACATTCTGTTTTTCTAAAGAAATTTTCATATTACTTTTATCTGAATTCTCAGAGTCCAATTATATTACTCTCATATATATATGTCGCGTCTTGGGTGGCCGAGATGGACATGTGAGCGTTACCATGGGAGTCAGACATAGCGGTTCGATAGAGTTGTAACGAATTCACACAGTTATTATTTTATTGTATTTCACAATCACAAAATATTTCTTTTGCAGTCTTAACAAAACAATCATTATTATTCAAAATGGAAAAACGTAAAACCGTTCTTATCGTTGATCATAACCTATGTTTCTCGACTTTTTTCAAACTTGATGACAGTGCGATGCTGCCAGTACTTCGGTTTCGCGCCGTGCTTCATTTTGTAACTATATCCATGACCGATATATTCACATTCACAAATATTTATGATCGATTCGCTAAACTAATGATATAAAAATTCTGTGTTAAATTTCAGATGCCTAAATAATTATACAAAACTGTTCGTGATGTTAACGAAACTGTGAAATCGAAATATTTCTATTAATTTAGGGTATAAACCTTGTTTGAACATTTCGTAATCGTTGAAAATAATTAAGTGTCATAGACAAATTAATCTATTAAAAAGTCTATCTTTAATAATATTATTAAGCTCAAGAGCCTGTGTCTTGAAATATGTTAATTACAGGACTCTTGTACACATAAAAAAGTCTTTGACCTTAAAGTTATCTAGATAAGTTAGACTATTTAAAAAAACGCTACCATCCAGGAGGGTATCGGTTTGTTTATGTATGATTAATTATGCAATATACAATTATTATTCAGTCATGTCAACAAGACGACGACGTACGTGGCGCCGGAGGGCATCTCGTGCGAGTCACCGCCCGCCCCTCGGGACGTGGTGCTGGAGAGGGATCCCGAGCTTGGCTTTGGTTTCGTTGCTGGCTCTGAGAAACCAGTCCTTGTTCGCTTTGTTACCGACAATTCGCCAAGTGTTGGAAAGGTAACTATGAAGTATTATTTGTCATAATGTTAGTTAAAGGTCGTCCATTAATCACGTGATGTTTTTTAGCAACTTTTTAACCCCCAAACTTGCCCTGGTGATATGTGGTTATTAGGTTTTGGACTAGAAAATCACGTGTATTTTTTAGTACAAAGTATATTGAACTTTTTAGAATATTACCTTTAAATACAGATATAATCTGATAACACGTGATATCTCCTTAAACCCCCTCTCCTTGTGATATTTCGTGATTTTTTTCCGAACCTCTTCCCCCCCCCCCCCTTTCGATCCTCACGTGATTCATGGCCGATCCCTAAGTATGTTACAAGTTGTCGGCGCTTCAAGCAATTTTTGGAGGGAATTAATAAGAGCGCGACAATTTTTTTTCTTATGTCGTCTCATCTATTGACGCGCCTTGGGAGTAATGCTGACTCGTATATAAAAAAAGTAGTAAGTGAATCGTGAAGAGCCGGCAAGAATCTGTACTGAGTTTCAACATTCTCTTTTCCTCTGTATGTGCGTGTATACCATATACTTCGTTGCTACATAAATTAAACAAATAATTGTACTTCATTTTTATTTATTGGTTTTCTTTAATTAATTATACTAATGTCAGTAAAGACTTAATAAATAATAATAAAAAATAAATATGTGTGATGGCCACTTTTTTTTTAATTTATCATAAGATATAATATCATAGTACAAACGTATAACATATCATAGTATTTTTAATAACAAAATTATCTTGAAAACTATTTCCTACTCTTTTTCCATAACTAACAATATCATTAGAATTTTCCTAATAATAATTATATTTTTGAAAATTACAGCTTGAACCTGGAGACCAGATCCTGGGTGTCAATGGAGAAGACGTCAGCACAGCTGCTCGGGAGCACGTCATATCCGCAGTCCGAGCATGCACCGAACGTGTTACGTTGCGAGTATGTCAACCAGCCAGGAGTGGCAACTTGGCGAGGAGATCAGCATTTTTGTCAGCGGCCAAGCGAGCAAGATTACGAGCTAGACCTCCAAGGGTCAGATTTGCGGATTCAGTTCAACTAAATGGGGCGCCCATGTATCCTGTAAGTTTTGGCGGATACAAATGTCCTATCTTAGTTTTAATAAATAATACTACGCACAATAAACACCTAATCATATATAGTAATTTGGTAAATATTTTGGCTTTAAACAGTTTTAGTAACCCACTTTGATTTTGGTTACTTACAGTTTGTTTTTAAATAAGTATATATAAGTATATAAATTATTTATTTAACACTTCATTAAACGTACCAGAAATGAAACAGATATATAAAAATGACACAGAAGAATATATGCAAAGGGCATGATTATTCTTTGAAGATATTTCTTTCAGCACATCCAAGAAGAAAAAAGTAATTCAAACAGATCAGATTAATATGAATTATATAATGAAAATACCATAATTCTGTTTTCCACATTATAATTCAATATTTTTTTGTTTCTCATTCTAGCCATCAGCATTTTCACTTGGCGATCTCTGTCTACCACCAATGGCGAATGTCCTCAAAGTTTTTCTCGAGAACGGTCAAACTAAATCCTTCAAATACGACACGACGACCACCGTAGCGGATGTGGTCACGAGTCTGAAGGACAAGCTTTGTATAACCGCTGAAGAACATTTTAGTTTAGTAGTTGAACACGTGAAGAGTTTAAGGAGGAATAAGTTGACCTTACTGGATCCTAAGGAGTCTTTAGCGAGGGTAAGATTTATTTAAGTACATAGAAAGGATGACTGGCAAATGAATCATTTGATGATAAGTGGTCACCGGTGCCCATAGACATCGGCACTGTAAGAAATAACAATCATCCCTCATATTGGCAACGCGCCGTCTACCTTGGTAACTAAGATCTTATGTCCCTTGTGCTAATTGTACCTGTAGTGAAGTGTAATTCAGCCATTTGGTGGCTGGACCCAGTATTGCGGTTTGGCGGTAGAATGTGACGAGTGGGTACCTACCCAGACAAAACTGCATAAAGCCCTACCATCAAGTTTCGAACTAAAAACATTCTAATCAATAAGTCATTCTTGATAAAAATCCCTTATTTGGAAGTTATGCAATTCAGCAAACGTGCAAATGTTGCTGGTCACTTCTCACATCGCCTTGAATGTAATTAATAAATAAATTCAAATTTTGTACATATTACAATACGGTTTATTGTTACACCGTTGCAATTTTTCTGCCCGTTACCTGCAAACTACGGCTAACTTATTGTTTTTTAGATCGCAGCACGGCCAGGTTCGCACAAAATGCGCTGTCTATTCCGCGTCGTGTTTATGCCGTCTTCGGCGGCCGAACTCGCCCAGCGGGACCTCGCTGCGCTCGACTACCTCTACCTGCAGTGCTGTAATGACGTGGCTCAGGACCGTTTCGCGCCGGAACTGCAACCGGACGTCGCACTCAGGCTCGCCGCGCTACATATTCATCAGCACGCCTTGGCACATAACTTATCCCCTGCGAAACTGACCGTAAAGTCCGTAGAGTAAGTAGCTTGAGATTTCTGAATTATTTCTATATTCTACATTTCCCCCACTCTTATACCACACATAGTGATCAAGCGCAAAACAAGAGCTGTACGTGTTTCCGGGGCACAATTTAACATTAAGATCTTTCTAAAAGCTCAAAGATGTTCTTTGAAAAATGAAAAATATTTTTTTACACAACCAACGATGTAGCGTCTACATTAGTCTCTAACTATATTTTCAGAAGAGAATTCGGTCTGGAAAGGTTCGTGCCGAGCAGTTTGCTGGAGAGCATGAAGCGTAAGGAGCTGAGACGTCTCGTAGCTCATTTCTTGAAACTGAATGCCCAGATGACTGGCAGCCAACGACATCTCACTCAGTTGCAAGTAGGTTTCATAATGTACATAAATCCTTGATCATTAACTTGTAATTATCTTCGTCATATTAGTCTGCGGTCTACTATGAAATGCTATACGTTACATATGGCTTCAGCGCCAGAGGTCAATTAATATCACAGCAGTGTACGATGTCCCGATCAAAATGGTTGATAAAGAGTGCTCAAGTGTGGTGTTTGAATTTTAACATTTTGTACTGAAGCTATACGACGTTTACGCTGCAATGGTTTGAAATATCGAAAGCCGCGACCTAAAGCGTTTGAACATCAGCGTTTTAAAGAGAGCGCTGTAAGCGGCTGATGGCGTTTATATTAGACCACAGGTTTATGCTAGCTGGCCCGACAGAGTAAAAGATGTTTGATTTTGCGTAACTTTTTTAGTTTGCTTGTATTATACATAAATTGAACATTAACGACTAAGTTAATATATAATGGCTCTACAAGACATAAACCACTCACTACACCGTCGATATACCGTTTACTTTACATACTTTACCTTTACATTCAGAAATACATTGATGTTTGGCATTATAATAACAGATAAGTGGTACCACCACTTGCTAGTCCAAGCGGTGTATAAACCTAATATATCATAAAATATAATTTGCATATTGTTGTACTTCCAGGCGAAACTTCATTATCTGGACATCGTGGCTGGGCTGCCGAGCTACGGCGCCAAGTGCTTCAGCAGCAGCCGACCCGAGCGGGTTCTCCTGGTGTCGCCTCGATTCGGACTTAGCCAAATAGTTGGCAGAAGTAACTCCGTGGTAAGTGTATAATATTTTTTTTTATTTGGGAAACAAACAGTACATTTATTCTTAAAACTATGATATTAATGTTAGCACACATACCAGTCAAGTTTCCACTTATAACTAAAACATAATTAGAGTAGAACAGACTAATAATAATAAAACAAATCACATGAGAGAAGTGAAAAATTAAAATAAAGAATTAGGATTTATTAACTCTGACAAAGACTTCCTAAAGTTTGCGATTCCGTAAATAAATCGATACTGAAAAATTTAGAATTATATTCATTACAAACTCTATGTATTCTATATATAATCTAGGAGTTTCGCGTATAGTTAGTTTATAAAAAGGGCAAACTAAACAAAGCCTTTTTCCGTTTACGTACATTAGGACACCTGAAACTTAAGCAATTAAGAAGGTACGGTGAATCTATATAATCCCTAATTAATTTGAACAAAAATAATTGATCTCTCAGACGATCAACTAGTGGGGTAATTGGAATAATTTCATTGGTTGCACGACATTTAAAACTAAAATATGTAGCAATAACTCGAGGCGAAGTAATTGCTATTTTTTTTAACTATGAGATAATGTTTACTCTGAGTATAAGTAACTTTAAAGAACTTTGAGAATATATACAAGAAAAAGAATATATGTATTTGTTTACATAAAGACAATTACATACGTTTTCATAATGATAGTATAGTTAGCCAGTGTGGCGATACTAACGAGAGTCCCGCAGCCGCAGGCGGTGGCGGCGCTGTCGGAGGTGGTGCGCGTGCGCGTGCGCGGCGCCGACGTGTGCGTGCTGCTCACGCGCGAGCGCGTGCTGGCGCTGCTCATGGACGAGCGCGACGCCGCCGAGATGCCGCTCGTCGTGGCGGGGTGAGCCTTGCAATGTGTTTTCGCATATAAGGACGCGATCAGAATCGGCTGGATTAAAACAAAAATATAATATCTCACGCGCCGAATAGCTTTCCTTGCTTTGAAGCGTTACTTTTTATAGAATAATTTGTATAATTTTTGTTCCTTTTTATTTAATAAGTTTTTAATTGTCTACATTATTATCTTATCTCTATCTTGCGGAACACTCGGTGTTAAATAATTACTTATATTATTACAAAAATTGTAGAAAGTATTTCAAGCTTGTTTCGCTTTTAATTCCAGATACTATCGTCTCGCGACCGGACGGGAGCTGGAAATCGAATTGGACCGAGAACCGATTACCGAAGATATTGGTATGAAATACTTACTAAAACTTTTTCTTAAACTATTATAATTAATTTCTGATAATAAATGACATGACTGGAGGACACTTTTAATACTAGACAAAGTATGTTTGTGTTAGGACTAGATTTATTTTTATTACTTTAGAAAAACACCTGATAGACAGACTGAATTAATGCCTTCTAGTAACAAATAGTAATAAACATCTTTTACTCTTAACATGTATAATAAAATAAGATTATATAATAAAATAAATTTGCGTATTTTTTTCTAAATAGTTACTGAAAAAGATATATTTTATTTCATTTACAAGTGAATTCGTAAAGATGTTAAGTATGTATATACAATTCAATTATATCATTCAGTTCGGTAGTTGTTTATATAATTTACACCAAATTAATTACTAACTCCTTTTATTTATTTTTTATTTTCAGCACCGCCATATTTGTCACAGCATAACGTTGTGCCGGCGAAATGGAGCTACTTGTACTACGACGATCCGTTGCTCATCACGAAAAAGCACTTTGCAATATTCAGTATGCCACCGCCTTATCATTCCACTCCAGACCAGTCCAAGTCCAGTTTAGACACGAACATGAACACCAGCATAGCGAATAGGAACCATAGTAACAGCTCCAGTCCCGTAGTTGGCTATGGACAGAAACATGGTGTTCTCGGTCAAGATTACCACTTCGACAAGTGCAAGAAGAATGAGGAGTTTAGACTATTCGATCCCAACGACGCTTGCTATCTAGATGATGGTATGGGCTTTGATTTACAAAGCGTCCTATCTATGGAACTATTGGAAAACGCAAGCAATCCTCGTATCGTCGAAGCAAAGAACGAGGAAGTTTTACGTAGAGTTGCAGAAATGCAAAAATTAGTAGAGAACTCTGAACAGTATCTGACTGAAAATTGTGATGTTTACAATGATATTGGTTATAATGGTATAATAAGAGATGAACTAGTTGGTAAAGAAACGTGCGTTGATAATATAGAGAGTGATACTGAGTCTATAAATAGTAGAATGTCGGCAGCCGACGACGCTCCGGGTATATTGAAACACAGCGATTCTTTGTTACTCTTAACTGAAACCATAAATCAAGGACTGAATGGTTTATCTGTAGCTGAAACAGAGAAAGAGTACAGCGGTAACGATTTAACGAATCGACAATCTCAAGGTCTCAGTGCAATCCTTAATAACTGTGGTCTTACTGACGCTTTGCTAGCTCTTAATAATGACGTTGCATATTCCGAAAGCGATAATGATTCTTCATATACTCCAACAAATAGTCCTATCCGAAAACACCAGAATAAAACTACTAATAAAGCTGTCAGAACTAGCTTTGGACTGCATAGTCCTGATGCTACTCTAGATACAAAGGATTCAAACCTGAAAGAGTATTTGAAACAGTTAAAAGAAAAGAGTAACAGAGAAGAGAACGCTGCTGAGTTCCCATTTTTTTATCAGGAAAGTATCGTGGACAATGACCCTGAGCTTATAGATTTAACATTGATACCCCCACCACAAACCCCTGATGAATTAGACTGTGCTACGCAAGTGCCTCAAATTTTACCAATAGTGCCACCGTCCTTTGCTGATGATAAAGACACAGAACAAGATAATATGCCAAAAAGTAATGAACTAGAAGAGTTCATTGCTAACGTCACCATACAACCACCTACTGTCAAAATAACACCAGCCATAGAACTCACACCGGAAGAGATCATGTCATATATTATTCCACCTCCACCAGGATCAAACTCTTCAACTTTAGATAGAAATCAAGCTAGTTATGTTCATGAAACTGAGTTATGTGAAACGAAAAACGATAACAATTCATGTAATGATGTAAAACCTTCAAATGGTGACGTCACAAGAGGAGTTCTCAGTGTTAGTGAAATCAGGAGCATGTTCACGGCAAAGGGGTTAAGCGACGCCAGGAATAGCTTACTATTAAAAGATAAAACCAAACCTTCGACTAAGTCTGACTCACCTAAGAACAAAAGGAAAAGCATATCAAACGATAAACAAGCTAACGGAAACGCACACGTTATAGAATACCCAACTGTTGAGAGAAAAGGTATGTTCTCCTGTTGTAGTAAAGATAAAAATAAAAGCGACGATAGCAACGACGAAACCGAAAAAATCGAAGGTCATATACAGAATTCCGATTCTATGCCCGACGTCTGCGAGATTCGACCCCCTCCCAGACGGAAAAGTAACGAAATCAAAAAACCACCAGAACGTCCACCTAAAACGCCCCCCACTCCGGCCCCTCGACCCAGATCGAATTCATTCACATGCGTTAACAATGAATTAAGTTCTGTCGAAATCACAAACAATCATTTTAGCACTTTGAATAATAGAAAATTAAATTATAAGGTCGTATGTGAAATAAATGAAGGAACCCGCCACCCTCCACAGCTACCACCGAAACCAGAAACTAAAATTCTTGCGCCCCCTCCACCTCTACTACTACCACCCAAGAAGCCTCCACTACCTCCGGTCCCGAGTATCGAAGTTTTACGCATGAAAAATTCGCAGAAACCGTCGCCAGTGCGCGCCACCGAGCGGCTCGCTAGTATCGGGTCCCCGCACTTCCAAAGAAACCTCAACACGTATAGGAACCTCGAAAACGAAAGCAGACTGACTGACGACGAAACGCAAAGCACGAGATCATCGCTAAATTACAGTTCCATGACGCTGCAGAGCCGCCACGTGCGGTCCAACTCAGAAACGAAAAATACCATTCTAAAGAATAAAGAGATGTCCACCACCCTGTCGTTGTGTTCTCCTCAGATGAATAGGCGCTTTAGCAACAGACCAGATTTATTAAACGGGGCTCCGGTCCACGATCACAGAATGTTCAGCCCTCCTCTGTCCGAGAGGAAGGCGATAAGGAGGGACAGTGCGAGTCCAACGGGGAAGGTTCAAAACCACGTTCGGTTCAAGGAGGACGTCGTCGACGACATCCCTACGCCGCCTTCACCTCCCACGGTAAAGTTTCCAGAGTTTCAAGCGGGCAACAACGGACACGTGTCGATAGAGAACCTGCTGTGCAAGACGGAGGTCGCCGTGGACGGGCTGCTGCAGAGGCTGCACCAGGTGGCTCAGAAGTGCTCGCACCAGCACGCTCACGGCGGAGGAGAGGATATCGATGAAGTTAAATTCCAGGTACAATTTTCAGTAATATTCTAAAACAAAGAAAATCATTTTTGAAATAGTATAATAATAAAATCCTCATCAACAATCGTAAGATCTAAATACACGGAAAGGCGTGCATACGCTAAAGTTGAAGTATATCCAGTGACTTTCAGAGCTGAAGCGTTAATAGAGTTACGTTTTCTGTAACCCGTTCGCTGCTATATATATAACTATGCCTATACCCCCCGCGCAGCGCGCCCGCAGCGAGCTGACGTCGTGCGCCGTGTCGCTGGCGGGCGCGTCGCGGGCGCTGGTGGGCGCGCTGGGGGCGGCCGGCGCCGCGCCCGCCGCGCTCGCCGACTGCCTGGCGCCGCTCCGCCGCCTCGCCGACCTCGCGCAGGTGACGCTCATGCCGCAGCTCATGCGTGTCGATCACCAATCGACGGACAATCATTTTTCCCTGACATTTTTTTCATAATTTTGCACATTCATGAGCTATTTATCATTGAGCTATAAACTCATTTATCATTGTTTTAAGATATGGGAAGAGAAAAAAACCTTCACTAATCTATACACACACACGCAGAGTGAGCGTTTTTTTTTTTAAACACAGTGAGGAACTTCCTCACTTTGTTCATTGCTTTGGCTAAAAATATCACACCACCATCAAATTTTCATTTAATGAAATAGAATTGTTAAAATAAAACTTAATCCTCAGGCTCTCGGGAGACATACATCTGCACCTCTCCAAACCAGGAACCTGGTTCTTCGGGTCCACGACGTTACAGCCGCATTTAAGGACTTGGCGGGAGCTGAAATGGCCCAAATTATCCACGAACACAACGCTAAACTCAATCAGAATCAAGGACAAGATTCTAGTTCTACCCTGGAAGGTCAACTAGCATTAAGAGCTGAATGCCTCGCAAATGTACTTGCTACACTGCTCAGGAGTCTTAGAGTGTTCTCTCCTTAAAAAATCACCTTTGTAACTTCTCGAATCAAAACAAAATGTGAGAAAAACTGCAATGCATTCAAAGTTCAAACGTGGCAGCTATTATAATAATTTACGTCTTAAAATAATGTTGCGATGAGTTGAAAAGCGCGCGAAAAACATCTACAGAGAAATAATATTCATAACGACAGATAATTAATGTTACTGCTCAGTATATTAAGAGTATTAAATGTTTTGTAATATTAAATATTAACAATCTGATTCATAATTATAATGTATAATAGTTTAAATTTCTGTTAAAATGACCGTTACTAAAATGAGACCAAATAAAATTAGGTATGTTTGTATAATTATTGTAGTGGCAACACTTGTGTTAATTAAGTTGTAGTTTTGTAAATTTTAACATGTTAATTGATTTTAGTAATATTCTGTTGAAAGTTTAGATAATTAGGCCTATGAAATAATATTATTATTGCATGGTAAACGATTTTTAGATTTTCTTACTTTAAGACAAACGCTACGTAAAATATATACACCTTGCTCTCTCATCTTTCGACGATTTCGTAGTTAAAATGTTACCATATAAAATAATTTAGTTAACGTAACTAACATATCTGTTCTCATTATCATTACTGTATAATTCTAATTAGATATGTGTGATTAAAAATAGGGTGCGAAAATATATCAATAAATATAATCTGTATTCGGACTTGTCTAACATAATAAAAAAAATACAAACGCATTCTTCCTTTTATGGACATATTAATTTGCATTATAGGTCTGTGTTGCTAGGTGTAAAAATGTTAATTGATGTGCGGCGATCGTCTTCTAGGTACACGCGATGTGCTAATATCTAATATTGGTGCTATATTTTTAAAGTGTACGTTTTTGTGATTCGATTGGTTGAAATTTTTAAACGGGCGCGTTAATTGCACATGTGATTTGAACGTTACTCTCTGATCTATGTAATGGAGTTTATAAAATAGTTCGGAGTTTGAAATTGTTCTTATTTTTTGCATAATATCATTTTTTTTTTAATTTTATATTATTCGTACATAGCATAAAACTGTCGCGCATTTTTAACAATTGAATTCGTTCTAATTTTAAACTTAAATTTGGAACGTATTCAACAATATGTTTTTTCACAATTTTAGTATAATTTTTAATCAAAAGTTGGCAGAGTCATGCTCGTATGTAGTATATATTTTACCCTTTGATCTTTCATTCAGCCAGCGCGATAGTATTCGAACTAAATTTCCATTAAGATTTTAATCTTCTGTTGTTTTTCTTTTATATTTTGCAAAACAAAAAACAATTACAAGTTTATATAATCAATAATCTTGTTATATAGTAATGTTACTGTACGCGTACAGATAAAAATGCAATAATTCCATAGAAGTTACTTACTTTTGTCACCTGTGAAGTACAATTTTTTTTACTCTTTTTTTAAAAAAAAATCTTTACCAGTATTTAGCCAAAGACAAGATTTTTTATTTTTTATTTCGTTTTGAAAATAAACACCTCGTTCATTCCTTTATGCTTAATAATACTTCTTAATATAAAGATATTATTCCAAGGAATTTATAAGATGGAGTTTTTTTTTATTTATTTCATATAATATATACCACGGTGGACTTAATGTTTATATAAAAATGTCTATGTATGTACATACATAGCGTCACATATTATGAATACGCCTGTTTTATAACAAATCAAGTTTTTAATCCGTACGTTAAAAAAGTGACATTTATTGTTGCCATATTTTAAAAATACAAAATCATGCAATATATTGAGATTGTTTAATTTTTAAAATAAATTAAAGTAACACTCTATTTTCATCTCCTTTTCGCTTATTTAGTCTTAGCTTATGTAGGTAAGACGGAGACGAATCTAAAGTGCCGAGAGAATAATAAAAAATGGCGTTTAATAATAAATTATTTTTCTTCGTTTTTATGTTAATTGATATAAAATATGTGACTGCTTATGTATGTATTAAATGTAAAATAATAATAAATGTATAAATGAATTAACTGCTAGTTAAATCTATATTATACAAGATAACCGTATCACACCAATCTATTTATTGTTTTAAATATCACAATGCAATGCATTTGATGTAATAAATGATTAAAAACATTTGTTTTCTTTTATTCAACTATATTTCTAAACTTTTATTACAGCAAAATTGGAATGAATTCCATTACCAATGTTGCGATTAAACATGTTGAAAGTTATACTGAATAACGCAGTTTTGATACTTGTTCATCATATGAATATTATATTGTACTTGGCAGTAAAACTTTGTGTAAGCCCGTCTGGGTAGGTACCACTCACTCATCAAATATTCTACCGCTTAATAGCAATACTTAATATTGTTTGTTTCTTAATAGTGTGTGTTTTTTTTTACAATTAATAGGCAAGCGCTTGACCGTTGACTTGCCTGATCTTAAGTATAGTCACGGCCAAGGATGGAGAGCGCCTGCCCAAAAGAAACCCGTTTACCCTGGATTTGAACACACCAACATTGTAACTATCAGGAAATATGGACTCAGGCAAAGCATTCCACAGTTTCGCAGTGCGATTAATAAATGTGGATTCAATGCGCTTCGTACGTAGGCGGGAAAGTTCCACTGAGTATCTATGGCGCTTTGGTCGCGTTTGCCTGGCCGTCCGATAGTAAAAGGGGGCGGAAGGAATTAGATCATGTAATTTCTGCGCACATTCTCCGAAATGTATCCGATAGAAGACAGAAAGCGATGCAACCACATGACGATGTTTTAGACTTTACTCCAAAGTAGACTCGACCAATGTGTCGTCTCCTATCAGCCTCCTGGCATGTTTCTCATTCAACTCTAGAGCCCGAAGATGGTGCTTAGCAGAGCCGTCTCAAAGGTGAGAGCAGTACTCCATACAAGACCTCACTTGTGCTTTGTATAAGATGAGCAGTTGTTCTGGAGTAAAGTAACCTCTCACCTTGGAGAGGATACCAAGCTTTCGAGCGGCTATTTGGGCTTTGGACTCAATAAAAGAGCCGAAATTTAGAGTTGACGTGAGAGTAACGCCAAGAGGAAGACTCCGCAAATAAAGACGCAAACAGATTTGCCTTCTCTTCAGCGGAGTGAGCTAGCGTCCCGTCAGGTTTCTGAAGGGGAGGCAGTGAGGGGCGACAAAAGTTCGCTTCGACCGATTTAGCTAGGGACCGCTTGTACGCTTGTACGCTAATACGCTTTGCTACCCGGTGGGTACGAAGCAGGTTTTTCTCTATTCGACTAATGTGATCGAAGCGTGACTTTTGTATAGCTTTCTTGCATGACTTGGCGGCTTTATTAAAGGCTCTCATTTTTGGCGTATGTCCCTCGCTTTGCGTTTGCGAGCATCAACCCAGACCAGATACGTTTGATGCTTCAACGCTTCTGCGCGTCTGCATTCGGGCCCAAACCAAGGCTAAGCTAGGGAGGACAGTGGCTTGTCTGAAAATACTGTCACACGAAAGACAGATTTGCTACGTCTGGCTATGTTTTCGGTCTTAAGAGTGAGAGAGCCAGTGCAACTACAGGCACAAGGGAAATAACATCATAGTTAATATTTCTTACGACGCAAATGTCTCTAGATCGTCCATAGACATTCATCCATCCGTCCATACGTCCATCCAGGCGTTCATAGCGCCGGTGATCTCTTACCATCAAGAGGCATTACCTATTAAAAAAAAAAAACAATGTCAAAAGTTTTTGATATATCGCGATCGAGTTATACGTCGACTTATGACTTTGTTTTATACAAAATAGTTCAACATCATATGATTGCGACGTTGTTTGCACCTTGGACTTTTATGTTACTGTATTACGCACTACAAACAGTGCTTGATCAATTTACCTTTATTTATAATACAACACGATTCCACTTAACTAGTTATAACCACATTCATTTAACTTCCGAACTTCCGATAACAACTTCGCGGACAATGAAAACGCCATTTTTAGTGAATATCATAGATTATTCAAGATGTCGGCCGCGTGTCAATGGTATCGGGCAATTGATATCGGTTACCAATGAAATCGGTGTCAAAGTTGTATATTTGGGTAAAGTACAAGTATCCTAACTACTGCTAGTACTAGGTACTAACCGTTAAAGTTATATTATGTTACTAAGGTCATATGTAGTAAGAAACACAGAAGCTGGCAAACAGATAACAATAATAAGAGTTCAAAACACTTTAAGTGATCAATGTTTAAAATTATAGATAAAAAAATAAATATGGTGTTTGTCATACAACCAGGCGGGCGGCCATCTTGCGAGATTTTCACACGCTCTCTTACAACCGGTCCGAGAGCAAATAGAAAAATAGATGGAGTTCTTTAACCTAATAAGAATTCTAATCTATTGAGTAAAAGGTTCCGTGTAAATAACTTTTTATGTCCTACAGCTGTATTCAATTAAGTTCATTACTTAAGTGGTTGTTAATTGAAATTACGTCTTACATCGGAACTAAAAATTATTTAAGAAACTGTTTTCATTATAAATTAGTTCAAGTATTTTGTTTATTTTACAAACGTATAAACGGTTTTACAATTAAGTACCGAACCGTTAAAAACATAAGTTTTTTGTTTAAATATATAAAGTTAAAGAAAGCTTAGCAGTGTATACTCAGTCTTGAAAACCGTTTGATGCTTAATGAAAATTAAAAATGTTAAGAAAAATATTTTTACAAATATCAGTCTATTAAGTGATAAATAGGTATTTAAATAAGTTATAATCAGAAAAGCAAAGATCTAAGACTTCAAATATTTGGAATCACTTAATAAATAAAATAATTATATAGTTTTTTTAAAACATTACACGGAACCCTAAAACTTAGCTAAGGACGCGATGGGGAACATAAGATGAGAGAAACGAGATGTGCAGAAATAGTGTATCTTAAAGCTGGCGGGTAGTTGATGCGTTAATATATCACGATATTGGTCGCTAATTTATAATTCATAGCGTCATTAACTTGCTCTTAATCTTTTTATTAATATAAGCAATGTGTAGTAATTAGAGAGCTGATGATTTGGTTCCTTGCGTTTATACCATACGACTGGATGTTTTCAACCAAGTTGGCATCATAGTATATTATGTATATCCTTAATAATATTGATCCCTTCGATGAAGACATTGTGTAAACGCGAGAAGTAACAATAAACTGCATCACAAATTTCCCGTCTCCGCAATGTCAGTTCATCCTCTCTTGGGATTTCGCTCCTAGAATAAAATGCCTCAAATACTTTTAGCGTTGCCAATTAATAATAATAATATCCTGGGACATTATTCACACACGGCCATCTGATCCCAAACTAAGCAGAGCTTGTTCTATGGAAACCAGACAACTGATATACTACATATACTACTTTTTCTTTTGTAAATACATACTTATATAGATAATTACACCCAGAATCAGGACAAACGACATGTTCATGCAAACAAATGTCTGTCCTGGGTGGGAACCGAACCCACAACCTCCGGTATGAAAGGCTAGTAACCACCAACCACGCCAACCGGCTCGTCAATAATAATAAATTAAATCACTTGTTAAGAAAAGAAAAAAAATGTAAATATATATTTCTTAACAAATTTCTGTTTTTAAAATAAATATGTGTTTGTTATATTTAATCTTTCACTGGACAGCTTAAGAATATATAAATTGCAATGTTTACAAATAAGGAGTATCTAGTTTATTGACCTTGAGTGTCTTTTTTATTTATTATACTCTGTGCATCGTTGTCATCGACAACTGTCATCCGTTAATTTAATAAAATATCAGCTGCTGCACCTTACTTCGCTTCTTTCAAATATAGAAAAGCACTATTTTAAATTTACTTTGAACTTCTCTAATTCGTAGGACAAAATAATTTAAAATGTTGATTAGCCTTAAGCTATGAAAGTCCTTTATTCTTAAGTATTATATACACAGTACAAGAACATGAAATTACATTTATCCAAAGTCTAAATACAAAGCGGGTGAAATTGCGAAGCGCGACTATTATATATTAATAGTTTATACTATAACCTTCTCCGAAATGCGCCGCATAATCTAGTATAAGATTTATGTGGTTTTATCAGTTAGGCATTACAAAAAAAAAATACAATAGACATTGATTTTCTTTTAATTTTTTTTTATATTAACACCAACAAGTCATACACTGGCGAAAGCAAAAAATAGATATGGCCTACAAAAGTTAATAAGTCTTTAATAAAATGTGTTACATTTCGGATATAAAAAATATACGTACACATAAACATACAGAGAAAATCATAGATGATTGGTATGACAGATACTGTAAAAATAGTAACGTGACGTAACAGAAAAACGTCAAAAACGTTTCACTAGTACTTTATATGAAACGTTGCCTCTAGTTGGACTCTACCTTAAGCAATTTATTATTTAATTCAATATTTTTACGCGTTTACTTAGATCATTCGTTTTCGATATTTGTTCACACAGACAGATCCCGTGCGAGTTCTTTTATATGTATGTGTTTATGATACTGTCAGTTGTCAACAATTGTCTGTCAAGAAATGTATAAAAAGTTTTATTGCAAGGGCTTAAGTTTTAAAATGGCGTGTTTGTTTAAGTTAATAAGAATGTGATAATTTTAAAGGTTACATTCCTTGAAAATAGCTTCGCTATGTTGATATTATCATAATGGCTTACATTTCTAAAAACAATGTACGTAGAATTCTGGCTTTTATAATTGAATTAACATAAATGTCATTTTTATAATGATCATATTTAAAGCATATAAGCACTTAAGTCTTGAAGGTTCAGAACAGATAAAGATAGCGGCTGATTTTACTCAAGAAAAACGCATTACCAGCTCGAAGTAAAGCCTGCAGTGTTCATGCCTCGGATAGCATATAGAGCCTGTATTTCTTCGCCTGAAATTCCTCCGTTCGTATTTGGTTGCAGTCCCATCATATCGCAACAATGAGATAAATACATTATGCACGTTAATACATCCTGCTCGGAGAACAGCTACATTGAGAATATCCTCATGGTAGACGACGGTCAGGTGCACGGAACCGTGATCTAACTGTCACTGTTTTCTAAGAATGGTGCAGTCTGCCACACAGTCTACAGTATAATTGTTCCACTAACGGTCACGTTATGGTATTCAGTTTGTAGAGCCCTAACGCGTGTTTAACGATCGTTAAAGGTCACAGCGCCGCCATTAATTAGGTAAATGTCAACTTTGAACGACCCGCGATGACCTTTCGGATGTGTAGCGCATTTCTACGCTCTGATGAGATCTTAAAAATGGGTTTTTATTCATTTTAAGATGATCTTCAATTGTAAATAAATGATATGGAATTCGGCATATTTTCTTATGTCATAGCCCCAAGTAGGCAGTTAGTTCAATCAACAAAGACGCGCCCTACTATTCCACACTTGTACTGTAGCATTTGGAAGAAAGTTTAGGGCCCGTCATCTTGGATTATCATGAAACAATCTATACTGTCCGGTAATTCTACTGAATATCAGCTTTGCTGATAAAAATAAGATCTTGGCTTTAGTTGGTACTTTAATCTGTCGACTTGACTTGACTTAAAACTTGGTGATGATTAATCAATGATTTTTAAATAAAAGGTTTACGTTCCAATTTTGAATGTTTTTATGCCAAATCTCGTTAAACTTGTACAGTACTTGTAGAATATAAGTGAGCGTGAGTGTGTGAAATAGCTTTATTTAACTTTATTAAACCGATTCCACTGCCTTTTAACTTCCATACAAAATACATAGAATATAATTGCAGATTCAAGTTGACAGCCTCTGTTACGATCTTTATACAACACGTAGGCATACTGACAAACAGGTCACCACCACCCATAGACATTGTCACTACTAGAACTAAGATCCCTTGTGCCTATAGTTTATATCTGATAAGTGGAACTTGGTGGTAGAGCTTTGTGCAAGCGCGTTTGCACCAAGCTTCGAAACTAATATTTCATAATATTTACAATAAATCGTGAACAATTGTTTCAATTCCAATAAAGAAACATAGCAACATTATTTCATTAAATATTAATAATTATTTCTACAAATGTTCATAAACCATTATTTTTTTTAAATACTAACACTCAGGCCTAAAGACTAAGAAATTTAAAACAATTTACACAAATACTCAACTGCGGCGGCGTCGACAAGACAAGACATCGTTAACATACCCTTCTAAGGTCATGTGGCCGCAACAAATTCGTTTTTGAAAGAGACATAATGGCCAAACCATATGTTAAATATTTGAACATTATTAACTCTTTTAATGTGCAATTGTGATGCCTAAAACTACGGACATTCAATTAAAATAGCTTAGTATTACTTTTGTCTCCTTGTCAGTGTCTTCTGACTAATAAAATTCAAGTGTCTGTAATTTCAAACTAACTGCTTCATTTTGAGTTAATATTTCTATTTGCGAGTTACCAAAACCGAGACAAATATTTCTTTTTAAAAATAATCGATTTATTAGAGCACGTGAACTTTAATCGAAGACAGCAGATTCAAACCCGGGCAAGCACGGCTAAGTTTTCATGTGCTTAATTTGTGTTTATATCCCGTGCTCAGAAAGAAAACCAGCATTTATCCTTGTGCCTGTAATTATACTGACTCACTCACTCTTCAAACCGGAACACAACAATACCAAGTACTGCTGTTTTGCGGTAGAATATCTGATGAGTGGGTGGTATCTACCCAGACGAGCTTGCACAAAGCTACCACCAGTAGGTAAACTGTCAATGTTTATCTGTTTCTATTTATTTGTAAGAGTATTATTATCACTATAAATCATTAGTCTGTTTTAACTAATATTTACTACATAAGTACGTATTAATTATGACATGTATCCGGCAAAAACCCTTACACGTAGCCTTGTAGCTTTCAGTTGATACTAATCAAAGATAATAAGATGAAACCATAGACATAATTATTACAACTTTAAATGATCTAACATATAACAGCAAGTAACAAATAACTGTTACAATTATTTTGTTTAATTATTTATATGTATTTTTGATTTTACATGTAGTCCATGAAATAAAAAATGAAGTAAAAAATATTAAATCTATTAATTTGTTCTGTGTAGTCATTTTTATAATATATAAAATTAAAATAAAATAAAAAAAACAAAATACGCATTACAAATTTATAGAAAAAACACACCACTTTAACTTATCATTAAATAAATATCAAATTTTATTACACAATTTAATAACTAATCTAAACAAAATTTTTATGTAAGTAATTCAAAGTGATGCAACAATTTTTTCTAAAATTTACAAGGATATTACACACTGCGCGTTGAAGTAAATGTTACCAAGCATGCGAACCAGTAATCCTCGTCTTAATACAGTCTTAGCAGCATATCTGAACTCATGACCGATGTCAATGGAACCCATTTTATCGCTAACCACCTACCGAGTAACAACTTTTCTATCCGCGTTACGTTAACCTTTGAATAAAACGGTTGACGGGCCGGTTGGCGTGGTTGGTACATACTTGCCTTTCACGCCGAAGGTTGTGGGTTCGATTCCCACCCAGGACAGATATTTGTGTGCATGAACATGTCTGTTTGTCCTGAGTCTGGATGTAATTATTTATATAAGTATGTATTTACAAAAGAAAAGTAGTATATGCAGTATATCAGTTGTCAGGTTTCCATAGTACAAGCTCTGTTTAGTTTGGGATCTGATCTCCTTGTGTGAATAATGTCCGAGGATTAAAAAAAACACACGAAAAGTACATCAAGAGTTACACACACGTTCCCGTGAATTTATCTAATGGCAAGTCCGTTTAACTAAAGTCACGAATGATTAGTTTGGAGAGCGTTCGAGTTAACGTTCCGTTTGTTAGGGTTGTTATGGGATGTGGAGGGAAACGTGTTCCAGAGGACCACTTAGGAGTTGCGGAGTGCAACGTCCCGCTCACGCCGGCCCGTAACCGGTTTCTAATCGTCGTGTTTCTGCGTCCGATCGAACCGAGAAAAAGTTAGAATAAGTGCGGAGTCACAAGGGTTACCATGACCTAAACGCGGTTTTATCGTTTAAACTTGTGATTCTGCGGTAATAATATAAGATGCTTTTAAAATAATGATAAATACTCCGCGGTCTGCAATTTTCAATAAAACCTTTTTTATTATAATTAGAAAAAAAAACGAATATTCTCTTTAATTTTTTTTCCATATTAATTTTATAAAAAACCCGCGACGGTCACTTCTATTTTGATATCGCTAACTTTCTTACAACGTGATATTTAGTTAATTAATATACTCTAATGAACTGCACGTTCCTATACCTTTAATTAAGAATATCTGATCGACGCCGAGATAAAAACAATTAAAGGCGTAACATAATGAATATGTAAATATTTTGTATTTGGTATATACAGTTTAATATGACAAAGGTGTAATACCGCTTTTTACATAAAAAACATATTTTATAACCTCGTTCTATATATTATTAGCAACAAAAAAAATGCATATTGTATCCTGAGCTAAGAATAAGCTAATTATTGTTGTTTACGTGTAGATGTTTTCAAACTATGGTCTGCAAAACAACTTGACAATAAGCGTTGATACACGTTTTTTTTTACAACAAGATTCATCTAGCCCGCATTTTCTCATCATTTATTAATTTATTTTATAAAAGCAGATGACGGCCGGCTTCTGAACGGCTTATCACGTAGATCATCTAACACTACTAGCGACGTAAAATAACACTCATTTCGATTGGAATTAGAAAATATTTGGACTTAAAATTATCTCTCCTTAATTTGAATTAATATTTTTTAGTAAATTTTGACTTCGGAATCGAATTATTTCTAGTTCATTCAAATATCGAATCACTGATAAGGAATTATGCTGTCCTCCTAAACGATTTCGTCCACGACCAATATCAAGAAAGATTAGCTAACTGCTCAGAACATATTTTAGTGCAGTTGTGTGCGCAAACACAGATGCACTTTCTATTCCGTAATTCGAGACCTCCGGAAAGAGTTCAGGCGCAGGACCTTTACGTTTCCGAGGCACGGGAGTGCACAAAGACATCAAGTTGCTCCTGAGACTCTGAGCATCTTTTATCGGGTCGACTTATGATTTGAATCAAGGGCCTCGGGACTTGCGGCCTTATATCCAATATACTCAATGAACCACCGAGGCAGTCAATGATGAGGAATAAAATAATAGTATACTTGTCTGTCATCTCTTATGACTATAAGAAGAGCTACTGCTAACTTCTGCAACTATTCCGTAATCTTAAATATGAACAGTATAAGTGCATGTGATTGACAGCTCTAGACACCAGTGCTACCAACTCTAACATTTCAAGAGTAGATTTACTGTGGATTACTGGATAGAGTGATATCCCTGTTTTGTTACATTCCAAATTATATATACATTCCAAATAAATATAATTAGCACCATCCTTTAAGCAAATATTATTTGACTATTTTAAATCGTTGTTTTACAATAAAAATATTGCAAACTTGCACATCGAAGTATCGAAACTGACATAGATAATTAAAAAATTAACGCAATCCAAGGCTATGGTTGCGTTTAAAATATTTGCAGTTAAAATCATAAAAATACTATGGATTTGTCATGTTACAGTATTGAATGGAATGTAGATTCCACTGAGTAGAATCGGCAAGACACTTATTGTTTACTTTCCATCAATTTAAATAAGTAATATTTACATAAATAAATGTTACTCCAAAGATTAATCATCATATTTTTTATGCGATTCTTTCATAAAAATCTATTTATTTAATAATGAGAATTTCATGACTTACATTCCCGAAATAACGTCATCGCGCCACCCGAAAAAAAAAACTTTGACATTAACGTGCGTTGGGAGCTTCAGACGGTGGCGGTGGTCAGTTGCACACTTTCGCCGAACATTGCGCGGGCGCAGACATTTCTCCTCAAGGCCACGCAAACCTGTCCGTCGTGATGCGCCGGCGCACTGCTTTCACGTTGAGCTCGTATTAATAATAATTAGGGAATTGATAACGTTACATAATATTCAAACGTTTGGTTTTTTTTTTATTATAATTAGTTGTACATGGAAGTAAATGCCTAATTGTCTTGTTAAATATTTTACGATCGTAAAATTTATTACGACTATTAAAACTGTTGAACAACTAAAGTCTGCCAAGAGAAATTTATTGAGACAGCAATAATATAATCCTAAATACGTCGAAACAATTTTAAGTATGATTTCCAAACACATTACAATTTTTAGTTTATAATAGTTATAATTTTTTTTAAATGAAAGAGTACGAGTTGAATATTTAACCTTTTTATTAAATTGCTTTCTTGTCTGTTTGTTCGGTATTTTTAAAATTGCTTTAGCTAACTTTCCGATGAGCTAATTTCGTTTTTTTTTAGTCATAAATACTACATATAATAGTGAGAAAACCTGGGTGGAATCAGTCAACTTTGAAATCCAGGATTTTTTCACGAAAAAATTACATATAAGAATCTTGTTAACGAAATTTTAATATAAAACTAAAAGACATCCAGTAATTATTTTGACGACATAGGAACTTAGAGAAATAATATAACATTAATACTGAAAATATTCAAACTTTACTAGAAAGCAAGGTAATTAAAAATTATTATTCACTATTAATCAATCTCACTGCGAGTTATCTGCGGATATTATCATTTATGACTCGTAACTGTTGTTATATATATAAATATAATTGAGTTGTCTGTCTGTGATTCCAAAATAACTTTTAAACTAATAATAATAATAACTTTTTAATTTAATATGGTTATTTGCGACGAAAACAAAAACAATATTTTTTATTTTCGTCTGCCAGCCGCTTCCGCTTTTTTTTTACAGACAGCCTGTATGTAAAAAAAAAGAAGCAAATAACTGAATTATTATAAGGAGTATTCCAAGGAACCGTCTTTATTTCAAAACTAAAACGACTGTTTTTTTTTTAATATTTAGTTTCCCACAGCTACTTAAAACATTAGTAGGAATTATTTACTTTAAAATGGCAGATTTTGATTTTGCACACAGGGGAAATCGCGGGCTTTGCAAGTAAGTAATAACTGACCATCTCTTTTATGACCTTCATTATAATTAAATTATCATTTATTATAAATGAATAAATGAAAATACAAGCGTCGTTTTGCATGGATAAATAAATAATTTTCATGAAACACAAGAAAATGAAATTCACGCTGGTCAGTGTTCACGTCAATAGTATTTTAAATCGGATGAAACTGCAAAGCGCAGCAACTTATATTATAATATAATATAATTATTCTCCAAAACGTAACGTATCTTCTTTTATAAGTTTTATGTATATTGGTTTAGTAAATTTTTTACGCATTGCAAATAAGTATGTCTCCTCATTTATTAGTATATATTTAACTGTATAAAATATATATATTTAATACCACAGATATATTAAGAGACCTGTAACACAAGTTTTACTTAGTATGGCTCCCGTCTCCTTTCCTATTCAATTTTATTACACAAATATATTGTAACACGTGTTTTAAGGGAGAATATGAATAAATATTATTATTGTTATTAAGTGTGTTGAGTACGGAGTTAAAGGCTATCAAACTATCGAGTGTCGCGAATAAATCAAAATCGTGCTTGAAGCTAACAATCAAGTTTCATCACAGCCTACCTGTTCCAGAGTCGCTAAGAACCTTCGCCGTCAATGTACCAAACGGATTCCTGAATAAATACTCATTGACATAATATAACAATCGCACACCAAGCCAAAACCGTCTTTCAGTCTAATACAATACGGTTGGTAATCGTTCAAAACACATCGGTGGTTGTGACGTTATGTGACGAATACGCGGGCTGGTCAATAACAGTGGTATAGAAGCAAAAACGCTGGCAGACAGGGACAACATTCCACCAAGTCAGCTTTCCTTGGGGAACATTAGAGGCGCTCCTAAACGAATGGCTAGAATTACTTGAGTTCGCGCAATGCGGTGTATGGGAACTTTTTGTATTTACAATTGTATACATATTGTATGTACTATAATTTTACACTGTTTTTGGTTATAATTGCAAATGAACGATTGAATGTAAATTAGATTGGTTTCTGAAGGAGATTGAATGACTTTAGTATCTTAAATTCGATTCATGTTGTCGGGTGATTTTTTTATTTTATTATTATTTAAATAACTTATTAATAGTGGAATGGTTTCGTTTAGTTTCATTTTCGAACGACGTTGTGTTATTTCAATCATTTTAAATTAATTAATATTTAAAAAAAACCTGTTATTCCTTATTTTTATTTCTTTATTTATTCTATTTGTGTCTTGCAGACGTGTCCGTGTTTTTGGTGTAGATCATCTTTAATTTGTTGTAGTCTTGTTGTTGTTGTTGTGTGTAGTCTTCATGTTTATTAGCAGGCAGCATTACAATCAATCTAGTCTTGCTACTTAAAATCTCAAAGGTGTATTTAAAAAAACTTTAAAACTTAACGTTTCAGTACAAATTAAAGTTAATAAGCCTAATTTAAATTACAATATTTATATGCATTTTCAAAAATCCTTCATTTATAATACATAATATGTTTGGGGTTTAGAAAAAACATATTATAAAAGCCCGTTTTAAAGAATATAAAATATAAATTTTTATTCGATAATTAAATTTTGATTTTGAATTTTAAATACAAAAAAAAATGTGTTCGTGCCAGAGACTCCCTTATGGTCAGGTTATCGCAATCTATACATCTATAAAATAAATGAAATTGAAGTGTCTCTCTGTGATTTCAAAATAACTACCTACTATTTAGTTAATATGGGTACAACGTTAGTGTCTTCAAATCCAGAGTAAACAGGTTTCTTCTAGGCAAGCGTGCTACATCGAGGCTTTACATCAGGCAAGTCAACGGTCAAAAATTGGCCTATTTTTTATTTTTTTCTGACTGTCTGTTCGTCCGGGGTAACCGTCAAAACGGCTAAAAACAAAAGTAATTTTTATAAGGCGTATCTAAGGCACCGTAATTCTTTATTTCATTAAAATCGGTTTTGATATACTTTTTGATAAAATTATAACAACTTTCACTTGTTCAAACAAATTTCTCGTACATATTTGTCATCTTAGTAGATAAAGCTAAGCATTAAAATGTTAGATTTTGAAATGCCGTCTCCCAAATTGAATACCACGCTGACGATGCCGCAGATTCAGCAAGTGTGAATATATAATTATTTATTATACCAGCTGCCTGCCCCGACTTCGCACGGGTATAATAAACATTTTATACTGAGATAATTATGATACCAATGATACATTAATGTATATATCGTTTTCTTTTAGTAGTTTTGTAATTGTTTGGCATTTTAAAATATACCCTTGACGTCACACAGGCAAAAATATGGTATGGTAACTTGCAAATATCGATTTTATCTTAAGCAGTCATTTTGTAATCACAGACAGACAATTATATTTATTCGTATATATTATAAATTCTCCAAAGAACTGAGACATACATTTATATAAAAATAATGCTAGCAAGCAAAACTACAATCAATTTGTAATATTATACGGGTATGTGATTCAAGTAACGGCAACGCGGGCGAACTCGAAGTCTCCAAGATAATGCGCGGCCATTAAAGATGGCCCATTCAATACTCCTGCTTATTTTCCTATATCAGGTTAAATTGCTCCGTGGTTTTTGATTAGATACACTCAACTGTGAATTTAGTGTTGTATATAATCAACTTAGGAGCTGTTACACACGACTTTGTCTACGTTTTGACATAATTACCGGCTTTTATGCGATATATTTAGGAGCACGATAATTGGATTCAATTAAAATTTATTCGAAATTTCTTAAGACTGTTCATAATTATGGTTCGAATAAAATGAATCGATGTGTATTTATTTTTAATTGTAATTCTTTATTCGTTTGATTTTTTAATTATATTATCTCGTTGCATCAATCTCCTCGCATATTAAGGTCGTAACCGCAAAATATCTTCCTGATCCTCGTGGTGGTGTATTACCTGGATCTATCCTTGGCTATGACGTGGTGCAGGGCTTCGTAGACGGATGACGGACGGACGGACACACTCTTCTCCAATGGTTTTTAGCAGATTGCTCCAGATATCTATCTTAAGTGATCAATCTATAACTTATGACTGATTTTTTGCTAAATGATGTATAATTAATTTCACATAGATATTTAAGTTACAAATTCAATAACAAACTTTATATGTCTCAAATCAATAAAGCGGCTAACAAATCTTTATTTATATGAACAACAATATTATAACTCAACATTATATTTATTTAAGCCCATATAATATTAGGGGATCAAATGGTAAAAAGCTTTTAACTGTTCACGCAACTATAATTTATTTAATCACTTTTTTTTTTTCCTGAATGAATTATGCTGTTGGCCCTAATGGCCTTTACAGCGTCACCGGGCGTTGTGGCGAGTACTGGACTCCGCCGTGAATTTGAAGCCGTCACGGGCTCTTACAAGACGTCCATCCTGAGGGTGTCTCCTGCGAGATCGCACCTCGGCTCAGGACGTAGTCGGAGGGGTACTTAATAGTAATAGCGAATAACTTGACAGCGCGATTCAAAAATGTGACGTATTGAATGCGCGCCATCTATCGCTATCGAAATATAACAAACTATTCCTTCCTGTAACACAAAGCGCTGCGGATATGATCTACAATACCCGCACAACGTCAAGGCAGGGGGGGGGCGTAGTATTGTGCAAGTCAGTCTTGTCACTCGGCAATAAATCTCTCTATTCAATAGCAGGCTAGGTGTTAAATACAATACTAGATTGAATGTCGGAGCTCGAAACTTATATCTTACTAATAGGATACTTTTGTAAAGACCTTTTAGCTCGGTATCCTTTTGATATACTTTATTGGAGTTCCTTAGACAGACGCGGATTATAACTTTGTAATGGCTGACTGTCTATCACGTGAATGTCGTTTGTTTTAATTATTTTTATCAAGGCTTTATTTTTATCACATGGAAATTGGCAGGGCTTATACTCCCGTGTCTTGGAAATATGGTTTGTGTCTCGGGATATCTCGAAGTGTTGGGACTTTTGTCAGACTTAATAGACTCATGGCCCGGGACTTTCAAGTTGAGGCTCGAGCCTTGCTCCGTGCTTGTTGAAATTGGATCATGATGATGTTTTGTACAAATAGTTATATAAGTGTTATTCTTTCACTGATACAAAAAAAAAAAAAATCTACAATATAATATATATGATGATTAATAAGTCGGTTAAAGTTACAGTTTTTCAAATTCAGATTCAAGAAGAATTCTCAAAAAAATATGTTATTTTTACATGATTTATTGATTAGCTTTCATCCGCGTCAAACTTAATGATTAATTTACTTTATAAATATATTACATTATATTTACTTCGGTTTTATGAATATAAAAAAATAATTATAAAAAAAAACTGGGAGCTTGACAATTACATGTGAATTGGTTGGATTTTATTTATGTAAACATGTTGGAATTCGATTTTACTGCAGTATATAATTACGTAATTATATATAGTATGTTAAATTTATAAATAACCAAAACACGTATTTTATATTTTATCTGTGTCCAGGACGCAATTTAAAAGCATCTAACACAGAGCCGGGACTAATGGCATACAACCTTAAAAGGCACATGTCAATTTATTGAACGCATCTGATATACATACATCTATATATCCATGTACGAAGTTGGTGCGTTCCCGCCAACTTGTATTGCCGCCCATTTTGCCAATATGGCGGACATCTAGCTTTTTAAATTTATGATTATAACGAATAATTTAATATACGATATCGTACAAGATAAAGCCATTTTAGAAAGCCAGTCGTGTTTTCTATTGCGTAGAAATAAACTTCTATAAAATCAACTGGAAAAATTAATTCTATTATCACGATGAAATCTGTCCAACAAGCTAAATTTACTATGGCCTGAGTTTTAATTTACAGCGAACATAACTCAGACATTGTATAATATTTCACCTCTTCAATAATTCATATTCGTGTGCGCGGGCGCATCAATTCTTTATAGTTCAGGATCTATTTATTGGAATGGAATAGAATACTAAAGGAATTAAAGGCAATATAATTTATAAAACTATAATCTGATACTGATTTACAAATATACATTGTATGATTTGTAATTGATAACTAATTAGGTATTCTAGTGGCTAGTTTTTTAGGGTACACATTCTGAGTTCCTTGGTTAAAATCTCGCGTTGAACGAATACCCCCGGGCCTTGGATAGCACGTAAAGTCGTAGGTCCTGCGCCTGAACTCTTTTCGCTTGTATCGGATTGCCGTCCCAAGGGATGCACTCTATATGCACTCTATGTGCATCTGTGTTTGCGCACACACTTGTGCAATATAATCTTGAACGCTGTTTACTTTTCCCAGTTCAGGTGCGTGCCTGAAATCGTAATGAGGACATAACTCCATCATCAAAACACATTTGGTTTAATCCAGCTATCAAAGTGGAGTATACTCAAAGATTACTAGTATATTCATATATAATTAACCATCTATAAACGAACCACGGCTGGGCCAAAGCTCCTCTAAAGGAAACAGTTCGAAGCTCACTCCACCAGACTACTACGGGTTTGTTAATAAGGGATGTACGAGTATATAATCGACATAAGCAGTCAAAATGTTTTCCTTCAACGTTCAGCATGAGATGAATTCAAATACTTATAATGTACTTATTTTCTCAAATAATTAATGTCCTTTTATATATACTACTAACTACCATAATAAATAAAAAGCGAGTTTGTTTTTACGTTAATTTATTTGTTTGTTACATTTTCCCGTAACTACTCAACAGAAAAACTAAAGCTCGTCAAGAACTAACATACAAAAACAAAAAAAAATAAGGAGACAAGGTAGGGTGTGTGTTCTTGCCTATTTATATATAGATAATTGCCCAGTGGATAGAACTTGGAACATTAAGCCCAGGCAAGCACAACTGAGTTTTCATGCACTTAATTGTGTGTTTATAATTCATCTCGTGCTCAGCGGTGAAGGTGAAATGAAAAACCACATGTGTCGAATTTCGCTGAAATATTGCCACCCAATCTCCAAACATTCTTGTCAAAGGCAGTGGGGGATTCTTAGTTTAATAGTGGGACAATTACAGGCTACTTACTTTAACTGTTTTTTTATAGTTATTTTTACAAAAATAAAATCGTATTAAAAAATCAAATACCGAGACAGACTGAGTCGTTGAAATAAAAAAAAGTTTAAGGATTCCTCTCAATTTATCGCGTGCGAATGAAGGACGGGAAAAAAATCGGTACGCCTTAAAGAAATCAAATCGGATTCATCTGTCAATCTGTTCCCCTGTTCGGGATGGCTCCGAAACTCTTCAGTGAAGTATATTTTAATTATACTGATAATTATTTTAGATGTAATGTAATAATAACATTTTCAGGTATCACAACAAAAAAATTAAATTATTTTTTATAGTATCATCATCATCTTCGACATGCCTCTCCAATATTTACCTCATGGGATGTAAGGGTGACACCTACCATCTTCACTTCCCAAGTCAACCTCTCTTGCTCTGCATCCTGCTGATGACGAGGTTTTGACATTCAAAATGGCGTCGCTAAATGATGACTAGACTGGTGAAGGGCAGCAGTCACTGGTACCAGGATTTAAGGAGCTATTACGGACAAAAAAATCCATAGCAAGTCGAAATATTTCTTGTATTTCGACTACCACAATAACCCAGTCCAATAACAAATGGCAGCAGAATAATTGATAAAGCCTAACCTAACAGACCTACAAAAAGACAAAACCGGTAAAAATACATACATACAGTGATATGCTTTAGCTATTAGATTCTACATACATAATAGTTCGTGTTTATTTAAATTAATATATTATAAGTAATTTTTAAGTAGTTAAATAAATTTGCATTCAGTTTTGCTTGTTCATTTCTTGTTATTTTAAGCGCATTTTACATTATCGATTTTTATCTATCGACGGTTATACAGCGCTGAGTCTCAAGCGCAATTTATTATGATTAGTAAACAGAAAGAATATTTATTTGACTTCTTTAATATTTCAAACTAAATAAATTCATATTCATCTAGTGTTCAGCCGATGGTTAAAATTTTATCAGAATCTTTAAACATTTAAGAATAATATATAACTCTTATTGCATTTTTTAACGGTTTCAGACAGAGAAAAAAAAGTTACTGAACTGTTTTATTTTTGTCCTTTGTTATATAGATAGATAGATTCACTTATTAAGAATTTAATTATTACTGTTTTTATAATTCGAAAATGCCATACAATAAAATTATTGCTATCAAACATTTATTAAACCGTATTTGGTCGTAATAAAACTATTATTTTAATGAATGTTACATTTAATTGATAAAAAAATAATTATAGACATTACAAATATTCATAGACATACGACATGCCATCACATTACCAAACTAATAATATTATATTGTGTCCTTAATAAATAAAAATTACATTTGGTATGTTTGTCCTCTACGCATTCCTAAACCATTCATCCGATTATGATGAAACTTTCGTGAGTTATTCTGCATACACCTGTAAAGGTTCCTAACCCATAAAAAACTACATTTTGTCTTTCTATGTTTGTCCTTCTATTTATGACCTTTATTCTGACCGTGCGAAGCCGGGTCGGGCAGTTAGTATATAATAATAATGACTGATGGTAATATATAGTGAGCAATAGCACTACACCTGTTGATGTAAGAATACCGAGGGTGTAGCAGGTGTAATATATTAACCACAACATTGACAGGTGGAGGGGACTGATTAGCAAAAACTCACGAGGTCAGGCTCAGGTCAGGTGAATCAAGGCTCCACTGTCCCATATCACGATGAAACTATACCTATATTTATCGAAACAAATAAATGAAACTGTAAAGTTTGTCTGTGATTTCAAAGTAACTGCTTTTTTGTAAATAATACTTGCAACTAACCAAAACCAAATCGAGCATTATTTTTAATTTTGCCTCATGTCTATTTGTCCGAGGTAATCATGCGTTCGGTCTATCAAAAATATCGCAACCTAAGTTTTACTTACATATTTTTAAGTATAATACAAATTTAACGCGGTTAAAACGCGGAGTACAGCTAGATTAATAATAAAAATATCCATTCGTTTACATAATATAATAGATAACATAATGAAATTAATCATTATCTAGATATCTATTTAAATTCATCTATGAGGTTACATTACTCAACGGACGTTTAAACGCTGCGTTTATGATCCCAGTTAGTAATGTTCCTTATTCGAGCCGCATTTCTAACGCAGTCCGGTTATGGAGGAGTCTCTTATTAGAAGTCTTATTATGAACAAGTTTTTGCCCTTTCGGATTGCACTTTTAATTACAAGCGAACGTGAGAAACGAGACTGAGTTAGGTGTAATTGTTCATAAAAATTTGATAATTATAAAGTTCTGCGCTTCTGTTTTTCAGCGTGTTGTAAAATAAACCCTACGATCACGAGAGCTTTTATATTTTTACAATCGAACAATGTGCACTTAGTGGGTGCAAGCCTGTGGGTACCAGAAGCTCGGCGGTAGATTATGCCTATGTATAGGTGGGATCTATAATATCTATTAGTTCAGGCACAAGGGACATAACATCTTAGTTTCCAAGATTGGTGGCTCATTGGCGATGTAAACGATGGTCGACATTTCTTTCAATACCAATGTCTATGGGTGGCGGTGACCACTTACCATCAGGTAACCCATTTAAAAAAGAACTTTAGTAGATATACTCAAATGTCAAAAATCTTCATTCAATACAGAAGCGTTACTTACTTATTGATTGTCATAAATCTACCACCGGTTCGGAAATAAACACCTCAGACCTGATAAGAACCGGCGAAAGAAACAGCGGGATTTCTTTTTCTGTTCTCTTCAACCGATCAACATAACAATTACTTTACATATAGTTTTAATTATAAACGTCATATTAAAAGTTATTCATTGTACTCTTCATAGAAGTGTTCTTCTTCTTCGTCGCGACACTTGTCAGAGCCGTCGTGGTCGCCATGAAGTATTAAAAATTGTTCGGCGCAGATGTTATTCGCCTCACGAGTCTTCGCCATATGTCCCTGTTAGTGGTGAGCCTGGTACAGTCATGCAAAGGACCACCAACAGTTGTTTTTATTTGGTCGGTCCATCGCATGGGCGTCCTTCCACGTGGTCTGGTGCCATCCACCTTGCCTTGAATGACAAGGCGCTCTATGGAGTTATTTCCTTGCCGGGAGACGTGTCCGAAAAATGTTAGTATGCACTTTTGAACTAGCGCCGAAAGACGCTGTTTGATGCCGAGTTCTTGAAGAATGGAGATATTGGTGCGAAATTCGGTCCACGAAACTCTTAGCATTTCTCTCCAGCACCACATCTCCAGAGCATCGATCTTCTTTTTTTCGACCTGCCACAAGGTCCACGTCTCTGCAGCGTATAGAAATATGGATAGAAGTGTTCACCTGTGTCGAAATAAGATATGATTTTATAATACATACAGTAATATCATTACACTTCTTAGGTCCGCAATCAAGCAATAAGCATTTATAGTAGTTTTCGCCCGAGGCTTTATCCGCGTGTCGCAGGTGTCGGGTCATTTTGTCCTTTTCTGTACATGGGTATGTATGCAAAGTTGCATGATGATTGATTGAGGAGTTAATACGTTAAAGTGTAACAAACAAACTAATAAACAAATTCACTGTCTGTCTGTCCGAAAGCGATAACCTCAAAAACTACTGAACGATTTCGCATACGGTTTTCGCCAGTAGATAGATTCATGAGGAAGATTTAAATGTATAATTCGTTAAGGTTTTGTGGAAATTGGAGGAAATATATTGTTGAAGAGCTTTACTGGCGTGCGCCGCGTTAACCAATAGAGTTGTAATATGTATTGAAGGGCTGGTTGGCGTGGTCGGTAGATACTTGCCTTTCACGCTGAAGGTTGTGGGTTCGATTCCCACCCAGGACAGATATTTGTGTGCATGAACATGTCTGTTTGTCTTGAGTCTGGGTGTAATTATCTATATAAGTATGTATTTACAAAAGAAAAATAGTATATGTAGTATATCAGTTGTCTGGTTTTCATAGGACGAGCTCTGCTTAGTTTGGGATCAGATGACCGTGTGTGAATAATGGATGATAGTCCCAGGATATTATAATAATATATAATATTACGATACAAACGTTTATATTAACCGTTATAGTACCCGTGCGAAGGTAATTAGCCAGTTAATTATAATATATATAATATTAGTAGATTAATAACTTTCTAGAGCATTCAAGAAAGCCAAAATAAATGGATATAAGCAAAGTCGGGAATTGTAGAATAACTTATATACTGAATACAATTGACTATTTAAAGTGTTAAGTTAGAATATAACTAAATGATTACAAAATGTCAGCAACATAGTACATAAGCGGTACATAGCAAGGGGACTATATCATCGAGTCTCGTAATTATGGCGTACTATTTACATAGAGCGAGTTTGAATAAGAACTTAGTCAACGCACACTAACAGACAGCCGTGTGTTACACCGAAGTGTAATTCTTACAATTTGTATCGGCTTGTGTCACATAACTTAATAATACTTTATTTATTTATTTATCAAATAGAAAGACAATGTTATTCAGATAAAACATTTGCTATTGCATGTATAAAAATATTAGATATTAACAATAAAAAAATAAAAAATAAAGTCTAATTGACGAAAAACAAAACAAAAAGAAACAAAAACATCTTTAACTTAAAATAATAACGAAGCGTATTTTTTTAAACGACCGAAACGTAACATATGTTAAGGTAATGGGAAGCTGTTACAATTTTTATCCTTAATGTAAATATTTTCATATGATGCACTATTTATTTATGTTTTTAAATTTAAAAAAAAATACAATAGCACAAATATTTTACATAGAAAGGAATATCATTTATATACAACATAAATAGAAAAACACCGAAAATTACTTGAGCGCCATTGCTACTCATTTTTAGTACAGATCCAGAACATTTTATTTCATGAATGGAAACTTATTTAATTCTTTGACTTAAGTATGACGCTTGTACATCAAGAGTTTTAGCACTGCAATGTTTATTATTATAAAAGTTATATCTGTACTCATGACTAACTTCTGATCGGCAAACTTATATAGCGCGAAGTAAAAATGTCACCTCATCCCCTTTTTCACTTAAACTTCAATTGCGTGCTCAAATGATTAGCTATATTCTCAGTTTTTTCTTTAAAATATTTTAGTATTATCATAATCGAACCTGGGACAGAATTCACCGTTCAATAGAATCATAAGGAGCTAAAATTGTATTGACACAGTCAAGGATGTCGACATTTTTACCAACAGCTTGTGTAAAATTAGAAGAACCATAATACCATTGATAAGCAGCCCTTAATTATATAATTCTCCTTTATTATATACATTTTAAACTTCTTTGTAATTTGAATTATTTTTTTTCCTAATTGTTTCGTGTTGTAAATTTTCTGTTGCTTTATTGTTCATGCAATATATCACCTGTGATTGAGGCACCACAATTTGTCTTTATTTTGTCAACAATGTACTTTCATGTATTTGTGTGTTATTGATAATCTAATATATAAATAAATAAAAATGATAAATAAACAAGAGAAAATTGAAACGATATTTTTATAATAATTAGAGATTAGCCGGGAACTGCAATGGAGGCTCCAGTGCTGTTTGTAACACTCTAATATACATATATACAAATCTATGGACGAATAAACTGTTTCCTATATAGTCATTTGTTTATCTTTTGCATATCTACAATCTATCTTTGCGGAACTTCCTAAAGTTCCCTCGACTTTGACTCAGTGCTTCCCTACCCTTTTTCTCGACAGAAGACAAAATTCATCCACTTATATTAGAAGACTAGACCAGTGACTGATCGAGATATAATACTCTTGATTAATTATCATATTTATAAAAACTGTATAGATATTGATATTGGAAAAAAATAGCAATTAAAGCCTCGAATCACCATCAAACTTGTCCCTTACAATCATTATCAACTTAAGAAACGTTTAACGTACGTAAGAAACGTTTAACATACGTGTATCGAATTCCATAATATTAATAAACAATAAAGTAATCAATTTCATTGTTCCAATATATGTGTAAGCGCAGCCTCTCGGCTAGTGTGCGTGTGTACTTAGGCGGCACTCACACCGACGCAAAATTACGTGATCAGACATAATAAAGACGCACACACACGCAGCGCGGGCAACGTCCCTAACTTGGTACCCACAACGATAGCTATGTTTTATTTATACTTTCTTAGCCTGCGGGATGCGGGAATAAGGTTAGACGTGAATATTAGTAACATATTAAATATATAGTTCTTAATATCATAAAAGTTCTGATATTCTTTTACTCGACCATGTATTTAATTTGAGAAAAATAGCATTTACTTAGTTTTACCAGCTCTTCTTGTTAGAATCTACATTAAAAACCGGTGGTAGTTGGTGGTAGTCAAATTTAATTTAATCCTGAAACAAGGTTTTAAAAATGTATTTATAAGTATACTTCAATGAAATATAATTTATCTTTATTAAGTGTGCAGTGCATTTCTCTTCTAAGACATACAATGTATTGGCTACCTATTTACGATCAACAGTCAGTTTACTGCCTCAAATAATTTTAACAATAAAAAAATAATGTACTATACTAAAAATACAAAAATTATACTTTAAATAGTTAGATTTTAATAAATGTTCTTAGACAAAGACTTTATAAATACACAAAAATTAAATATATTATTATATTATTTATCGAAAATTCACGTACAAACCTTTTTTCAATTTCTCAGCGGCATTAGGAGCACCGCGCCTGTGTCACGTCTCGTGATGCTCATGTGTGAGTGTTTGAGCGTGTGTGCGGTCTGCGCGGGCGCAGGTAACCGGGATCGTCTGCAGTGCGGCGGGAAAGGCAGCGTCCATTTTGAAATATGAAAAATGTATTAGAAATTTTTGCTCTTAGAAGATTCTTAGTGGTCATCCTCAAAAATACTATTTAGAGTAATACTAGAAAGTATTTGGTATATTAAATTTTCCATTAATTTATACCGAAGTTAATTGTATAAGGGCATTAAATTAAAGAAATAAAATACGATGATGAAATAAAAATAGTTTTAAAACATCTCCTTTAAACTACGAAGCTGAAAAGCTAGTTATTTACAAATCTATTGGCTAATGTGTGACCTTAAAATAATATCAAATAAGTACGTTTTAATAAAACTCATTAGTATAGAAAATTTCAACACGCGACACGCTATTTCAACATGAAAAAAACATCGCCAAAATCTTGCAAGAAATTAATTATGGGAAAAAAAAGAAAGGGGTGCGCGCGCGGCGGTTCGCTGACGTAATTTCTCTGGCGACGATCGCGCGCCTGCGCAGTGGAGCCCGAGACCTCGCGCGTCCCGCACGCCGCGGTACACACCCCACACCCACTTAGATAACCCTCACATAATTATAAAGCCTTCATAAGAGAACGAGGTGCACAAGGCGACTCCACATCCGCGATACTTAACGATGTATTTTAAAAATCGAATCCTATCGTTCGGTACCTATTCGAATTTTGAATTCCTATTAAGAAACCCCACTTTTGAGTAGTTTTCTAACCCATCCCACATGTACGTTTGCGCACGTTACATTTACACGGCGCCGGTGCACGTGTGGTGACGTCACGAGGACGACCTACCCGGAGGCGATTCGTAAGTTTTTAATTACTATTCTAGCTTATAAGATTTAATTCTAATATAAAAAAAATAAAATAGAGTTTTGTTTGAGTTAAGTGTACCTGATATCTTTGTATCGACAATTTGAAATAAGAAATCCAATTGAAATTTATTTTATCTCATTAAGTTTTTTAAGTGCGAATGAGACAGGACGCTTTTAGCCCTACCCTTTGTTTCTAATAAGAACGCACTTAATTTTTGTTATCTTTTTTAGTAACGAAAATCAAATATATTCAATATAGCTTAAAGTTATATTGAATTAATATATGTCATTTTAATAAAATGAAATATAACTTTAAGCTTTGAAAGTAGTTTTTTTTTAATTTTTAATCTAGAAAATGATAAGAGAATAATAGCCGCCATATCAAAATCGCAAATTCTGCCGCTAAAAAAATATTAAAATATTGAGCATAAATTTTTTTATTAAGTATAACTTTTATTTTATTTTTTTAATCATATTAAAAAAAAATAAAGTTACAATTTATACCTCATTCGAGAAACATTCTAAATATGAAAAATCAGCCATTCCTTTCAACATCGGCGTCCACGTCAGCAACCTAACCTAGGACAACATAGACGCGTCGGAAACACAGGTCAATACACTCGGTCACGGCCGCGCACTTTCACGGAGAAGTATTCTTGTTTAGACTGCGCGCATTCTAACCTATGCACGGCTGGGAAGAAATTTATACTTTAGTTATAGATGTTTTCCTATGCATTTTATTTTTTATCCGAATAATTTCGCCACATTTATGTATATACATGTATTTACAGATCAATACGACAAATATTAATAGTATTACGACTTTTATATTATATTAAAGAAGTAAATTATATTTTAGCTTTAAAAGAAAACGAAACAAACAAGTGAACGAAAAGCACTCCATTGTCTTTGCAGTTTTAAATTTGACCTACACTATTGTGTAGCGTAATTTTTCCTTTTATTAAGTGTCCTTTTTATTTAATTTGAAATTGACAGTTGAAATAATTAGAATGAAAAGAAAATATAAGAAACTCTCAGCTTTCTGTAATTTAAAATTAAATAGAAAAAGCTTTAGTTAGTTGAAGATTTGGCTTAGACAAAGGCACTCATTGCAAAACATTATCTAATATATATTAATATATTAGAAGCGTTTTTTTTTTTAATAATCACGATATTAACAAAGGTCAATAAGCATTTTGCATTTGCGTCGTGTGAAAACTACTGGTTTGATTATAATGAGATATAACGTGTTGAGCTTTTAACCTGATTTTTTAACTCTAGAGTAAACGTGGGTAGGTTTTTTTTTTAATTGAGAAAAATTGAAATATCTGTTTTCCGAAACTAGATGTTGCTAGGCAATTTCTATGTTTTGAAAACCCATTTAATAAAGCGAAACGTTTTGTCTGTTTTTCCATACTGCAACTGTTCCAAAATCTGCCAGCGGGACAAAATTGTAAGATAAACTAAAACCATTAACACCAAAATAAAGATCATTCTTTACTACACACAAACTTTTGTTCTGTTTGCAGTTTATATAAATATAAATTATTTCAATACTGATTATTACGAATTCAATATTATTGTGCATATCTGTTACACTTTAACATATTTATTTCGATTGCAATTTATACTGAAAATATGTCTCATTAACTTAAAAAAAGTATTTAAGCATTTTTTGATAAAGTCGAATTATTCAAATGTGAATAATTCATATGTTTCCTACATGTGAACAGGTGTAAAAATTGTAGAAAAAAAAACCAACGAATAACTAGTAATTAACGTTACAAACGATTAACGCTGCGCCGCGTTGCCGTAGGTCACTGATCGACGACTGCAGCCGACCACTCACGACGTCCGACGAACGTCACCGTCACTATTTAAACTACGTATGTACACGTCAGACGCTTTACAACATTCAAACGAATTTAAACCTTATTTACTCGCACTATGACATACAATTCATTATTTCGATTACGCCAGACTAGCTTCGTATTTTGAACCGTATCCCATTGTAATAAGTGCTATGCAAATGTTACTACGTAATACCGTAGTGATGACTAACTCATTCATTATTTGATTTGAGTTTCTGTCGTGTATATACTTTACTCGACGAATTTATAGCTCGTACAAAAATACTATAGAGGCCACGTCAGTTATTAGTTTCAGAGTTCTGTTATTTGTGGGTGGGCTTAGGGTTCCCATTATCAGTCCCGGATTTATGTCTATGCCTACAAGGCACTGACCTAGAGGCCCCGCTAGCCGAGGGAACCCAGACAAAAAAAATATGATTTTACTCTAACCGCTTCGGAATGACGGGGGCTTAAATGTCAAAATGCCTCGAGGGTCTAGATCTCTAAGTCCAGGCCTGAACATCATGACGTGTCTGTTGTTGGTCGTGGTTCCGCCAAGGTAGAATCATCACATCTCAACCCATGTTTGAGAACCAAAGAGTTGACATCCATGCACATCCAATTCCGAGCAAAAATGATTCAACCGCGAGCATTGTGTTTGGGAACCAACTCATTGAGTTGGAGTCATTAGCGGACGCATAAGTTAGTTAAATAATTTCCATGCAATTTTCACACTGCACCAAACCCAAATAAATATAATAAAAGAAGCAAAAGACGAGTATAAAACATAGTTTTAATGCTGTTTTAATTAAATCTAGTAACTTTAAGGCGACGTGATTTGAATGACCTTTCATATTCACGTTTATAAAGTAAAAAGGCAAAACAACAACGCTTTGTATTGTGGTCTTAGCCTTTAGTAAGTATAAGAAATTAAAAAAAAAATACTTTTAATTACATATTCCTAACTGATGAACTATATAACTGATGGTAGTGACTGATTTTATCAACGCACTAAATAAGCTCCAAACCTTCTCCTCAAAAGGGAGAGGAAGCTTTAGCCCAGCAGTGGGATATTCATAGGCTGTTACGAGAATAAACTATAATTCGTGCAGGCTTCAAATTCGGAGATTAACTACACATCACACACATATAAGCGGGACCTCTATCTAAACCCACGTTATCCTCTGCAAACAACCTACCTCCCAAGTTACTAACCCAAACATAAAAATATAACGTCAGCCATTTTGGATTCTTGTGACATTTGACGAAAGGATATTATCGAAACGGCAACTATTAAAATTGGTTATAATATAATATATAAATCATGCACGACTTGTGTGACTGTGTATAGTCATTTATATTTTTAATTTCTTTGTTAATTTTATATATCAGTACGTTGTTAATCGACATTTAAGATGTAGGTACATACTAATGTAGTTGAGTCTAGAGATTTTGTTGTTTAAGGCTTTAAGGTTTATTTAAATGCGAACTGTTTCACAAATAAAGTTCTAAAGAGATTTTAAAAATAATTGCAAGTGATAAGTTTATTAACGGTTAATAAAATTGTTTTAGACTTTTGTTAAAATTTAATTCTGACAATTGCAGCCTCTAATCTTTATTTAACGATTCTTTTTGTTTTTCAAAAGAATCAGTATCCATTATTTTCTGTAGAATCTACATCTACAGGTGAAAGTTTGACAGTATAAAACTAATTAATTACTTATAAAAGTCTATCGAATAAAAATAAACAGTAATTTTACCAAAATGGAGTTTACTGTGTTATATTGAAATAAATATAATTACGTGAGCGTACCAGCAGCTTATATAACATAAATTCATGTTAAATTATTAAAACGTCAAACAGAAAGTAAAATATTTAAAAAAAGGCCAGCTGCGACATAGTTTGAAATAATACCCTTTGCGTAAAGGGCAAAACATGTGGGCTACAGCGCAAGCGCAGTCACGGGGGTGACTACCTGAGGTCAACTGACCGACAGGTTTAACATTAAGGGCACTCCCGTCAGCTGTTATGTATCATTAAAACAACGCATCGATATTGCCCTAAAACATCTCTGGACACAAAATATTTTAATTGAAATTTGTATTTCAACACCACAGTAGTGAACAGAATACTTACTTAAACGAAGGGCAAATCTGAGAAATCATTCGGCTACGAAAAATATCGTAAGGTAACAGTTTATCTCATACCTTTATATGCAGTCATGTGCTGAAAGAATTTCTGCCGTATGTGTACCAACTCGCAGTAAATCAGCAGTAATATCCAAATTCAAATATAATATCAATCTCCTTAAAAGGAGGAGAGGCCTTAGACATTTGATGTTACGAATTAAGGATAGTCATTTAAAACTAAGATAGTGGCAGATATATTAGTTATGAATTTGTTATTTGTTAAAAATCGGAGCGAACATATCACTCGGTTTAAATTAAATTAAAAAAAAAAGAAAAATATAATTAAAGGAGCATATCCTAATTCATGCTATAATCGACTTCTATTCTTTCGAGTTTTTAAGGACACAAAAATATAAAAACTTTCTTGAGATGCCTTGTTCTAAACTATGATAATGCAGTTCTACTCGACCTGTTCTGCTTGCTGCGGCTGGAAGGCCTAGGTGGCTAGCCTTGACCACCCTTTGAGTTCAAGGCTATGTTATATCCACACGAACAAAGCCGTGGACTCAGCTACTAAAAGGAAATATTAGTTTAAACAGATTAAGAATATGGCAGTTACCACCACTTTAAAATTAAAGCCGATTTAATACCGTTTCACATTATAGCAACAGAATACGGAATACGACTATGGTTACGCGACGTCGAATTTTATTTTAAAGCAATAATAACTTTAAAGGAAAAAATATATATAAGACAAGATAAGAACCGGCTACTTACTTTAAAAATATATTAATTTGTATAAGTCACATACTTACTATTACGTAGTTCCTACACGAGATCCAGCAATCATTCAATCCGTGCACTTTTGACAAATTATTTTGATTAACTAATCGAAGCCTGCTTAGTACCAACCCAAGTATAGACTCCGTAATTTTATAAAAAATACGTATACTATAAAATTAACTAAATTACGGAACTAATTATTTAAAAAGTCCTTAAGTCCCCTAGGTATATTTCTTAATTTGAAAAAATCTTTTATTTCAATAAAGACAAACTTTAATCTTCCAAATTTCAAAAGTCAAACATTTAATGTATGTTACATATAAAATTTAATATCAAGACTTAATATTATGCTATGACTCATTTATCAGAGCACAAAATTGCTCAAGATAGACCTCAAAAAAACTAGTAAATATTTGGATCCACATAGAAATATACTATAATTTCTCGAAATTACAGGACTAAATAAAACAATATAAAAATAGATTAATGGTGTTATACTTAGAGTTGGCGAACGTCTCGTCTTCAACACCATGGGTGTAAAAAATAAAATAAACCCTGGCGTGTTTATGGAACACATGGCGGACGCACATGCGGTGGTCTTCCGAATGTTAGTTATCTATTTAACTAATACTAACTAACATTTCAAAACCAGCGCCCGTAATTGCAGCCTTGTCATGTATGTATCATTTGTGTATTCAATGGTTATAAACAGTTTCTTGAATAATTAGTGTCACGTATTTGTAACAATACAATATTTCTTTATTAAATAAATTTGTTTAAAGCTGGTGCTTAGTAAGAAACTATCAGATATCGTGCGATAGTTTCGGGAAGCGAAAACGCGCGTTGCAACTTTAACGTTGAAAATTATTAAGCAAAAATAAGATTTATATTTGTGCAAAATATTAGGGTGATAATGATTTCGTCGTCGTCGAACTCTTAATTACTTTCTTACTCATAAAACATTACTTGACGTTAAGCCTTCTTTACGTCAAGTAATGTTGTATTGTGTTGTCCATTAAAGTAGGTGGGTTATGGAAACTCGTTCAATAATTCATTGAGAACTTCGTAAACACCTCGGGTAATCATTTGTGATAAATAACTTGACATTTAAATATATATAATAAATATGGGAGAAAATTTCCATTTTATGTTCGAAAATGTTTAATAATATTCATTAATGTTGTAAATTGTTGACCATTTATAAATAAACTAATTGCGTCACTGGTGCCCTCTAGAATCATAGCGTGATGTTATATATCTATGTAAATTGACTCGAAAACGTTACTTGCCGGTTCATCTCGGTAGAATCTACATTCCGAACCGGTGGAAGCTTTAAATTTAATTTAAACCTAAAATCGTAACATAACGAGTTAAATATGCTCGCAAGATGGGTTTGTTTTAAAACCAAACAATACTACGATTAAAATTGAAGATCTCTCGTCTACGAAAATTAACGACTATACTAACTCCGACTTTAAGCCTTATCAATTCAAGATTTTTAAATATTAAGTATATTTTTTTAATAGGTAAAGGTAAAAATATCTACAGAATATAAACAAATAATGCATCTACCATAGATTAAAAATAAACAAAATTCCAAAGCGTGACATTTTTATCTCATTAACGGTAAGGTCCGATGTAGTTCGAGTGATCCTATTTATTCACTCTATTTATAGATTATATATAAAAAAAAATAAGCAGAACTGGTCTAGGCTGGGGCAAGGCGATGTATGAATGTAGAAGTCATTGTTTTGTCTTCGTGCTTTTATTAAGTCTGCTCAGCGTTATTGTATAAAGAATTATTTATATTTTAAGCGGATTAAAGGGACTATAGGCATTTGCATTTAGCATGTTTATAACTTACCTTTGTCTTGCTTCATTTTAACTTAGTTATGTTCAATTGTAACTTGATTACGTAGAGAATGTACTGTATATGAATACAGGATATTAACTTGGTATTTATCATGACCGGCTGGAATATTTTCAAGGGGGCGCATTTTAGGTACCTAATATACTTTAGCATTAACATAGTTCATGAATTGTATACTGTGTTCGCAGGAAAAGGATAGCTTAGTATACTGAATACATAGAAAAGCTATTGAACAAATTAAAAACAAACGCCTTAAGTTTTTTATTTAAACAGTGCCTTTAATAATAATAATTAGTTTCCTAATACATTTCTGTGTATTTTCATGGCATGGTGGCGCCCATGGTTTTCTTCGTAAGGGCAGATAAGTCACTAGCTGCCAGACGACTTCGTACGGATGAAATTCATAGAAAGTTACCCCTATTACGATGAATTCAATGGCATATACAAATATTTTTATGTTCACTACAACATTCACCCGAAACTAATTTTGTCACTTTAGTATCGAGTGTTACCAAGTTATTTAGGCAGACGTCACGAGAAATATAAAATGGCGGATGTCAGCTGTCACATTAAAACTCAACTACGTATAAAAAAAATGTATATTTTCGCAATGATTAAAAGTTTCGAAATGGCAAAATTCACGGGCTTCGAATTGAAAAGTAATTTTCTTAAATATTTATCGCAATTTGGTATATTTGAGAAAGATGAAGAATGCATATTTTGATTTGGCGTTAATATTATCAAAATATACGAACGCAAGTTTTGGTTACATTTTCGATTTCATGCTTATGTTACATACAGAAATAGGAGCCCTCCACAATAACATATTCAAATTAAAAGTTGAAAGCGGTCTCGTCAGTCTGCGGCCAATTAACACCCTGGTGTCAGATTCCATGGGCGGATGCGTTTTAGGGCGTTCCTGTCCCTCGCTTCCTTTATTTTAATTAAAGGAAATAAAATCGGTTGACGAGTTTAGGTTCCCCTTTCTAACAGTCATGCAATTTTATTCTTATCACAATTAAAATAAAAACATTATTGTATCCAAGTGTCAGTCTTCAACTTTGCTGAGTTACCGAATTAATGTAAAAGTTGAGCTACCAGCTCGGCACCCATTATCACAAATTTATTTTTTATTCGGGAAACAGATAAAATAATAAAGAATTACAAGGCAACATATAAACCAGAAAAAAAAACAGAAATAGAATAAACAATTATAACCTAAAATGTAATCAATTAAAATCAATTATATAAAGAGGTGATAAACTTATACTACTTATCAAATTATATATAATCGTATACGAACTCCACGTTTTTTTTTATCATGTGCATAATCTTGTATTAAATCATATGCCTTATTTAGATTTTTGTAACTAAAGATTGAAGTTTGTTAATTATTAAATAAAATAAAAACACGTAAACTTTTAGTCAACGTTTTAATTAGTAGAAATATGTTATTCAAATAAAGTCGATGGGCGGCCAAATGGCGCCTAGTGTTATATTTAAAATACATTTCCCTGGGAAAGTAAAGTACTGTGGGAGCATTTCTATTCTATGTTAATTTCTAGCGCTCCTAGGCAGCCGCCAAAGCGTGATTAAAATTTGCCCAGTCTTAATGAAGACGGGTTATACTTGGAAAGGCGAGTAACCGTGGGTTGACCTAGGAAATATTTCTAGTTGGTTTTATTATGATATTTAAATAAAGACAGACTATATTTTGATTATTAGTATTATGTATTATCTAGAAAAATATCTAAACTAAATAATAGACATTTTTCGTATCAAGGATAGTTGGTCCTGTGAATTTTATATGCCTAGAAATATTTCTTTGGCTTAGATAAATATAAACAATAAAATAGTTCAAACTTTGCGATCTATCTTGTAGAATAGATTTAACAAACGATATAATAATGATAGGATAATAATAAATACTCTATAAAGTGTTTGAGAAGCCTGAATTGATATTTTCTATGTACTAAGTGTATATAATATCTGTAATGTAGGTATAGTTAATTGTAGTACATTGTTCTTTATAAAACAGTGTTGTATAATATAATTTAAATTCTTAATTTTTTTTAAAGAAATCTTTATCTCCAAAATAAAATATCAAACAGCTTTTTGGTCATTAAATGTGACCATGATGAAACGACAGAGCGTCCAAAAAATAGCAGTTTTCGTTAAAAAAAGCGCGGCCGACAGTAGTATTTGAACGGTCGTCCTCAGCCTCCAGCGGTCACCAGAAGCAGCCCGGTAAGATTCCAAACCAAAACCTAAATTACTTTCAACACACCGCCGACAAAAACCAACATACCAACAATATTTGTCTCGAGAAATTCCGCTGCACTTGTCAAAAAGCAAATACTCCATACAGAGACATCGAAATATAAAAAACTTAAGAAAACAAAAGGTCGGCGCGTCTCCGGAATAACAATCGAACTATGTTCTCTTTGAAATAAATCATTATATATTCTACGCACGCCGTTGCAGATAGGAAAGCTTTACAACCCTAACCCTTTCTACAGTCCTCGTATGAAGTATATTATGTAAGAAAATATTAAAATGATACTTTGTACAGGAATAGTGCTAGTTTATATCGATTGAATAATTCGAAAAAAAAGAGGCTCGTTGTAAAAAAAGGCTGCCAGCCCTAGCGATCCAGTTGAGCAAACGACTCGCGCCGCTGCGCCCGCGCCGCCCTCCCGTTGGCGTTCGTTGCGGCGGCGCGAGAACGAGAGGAGAGAACTTTCCCCACGCGTCGGAGCGAGACAGACATGCTGCAGTCGACGGATGCGAGGGGTACCGATCGTTGACTCCTTTCAAGGCCAAGAGCAAGTTACTTTTTGTCTTGTCATCGTAACGCTGTAATAAATACTGAAGTGAAATGACCTTGGGTACTTTCTTTTGAGGTCATCAGATACAGAAATCGTAACCGTGTCGCCGGGATGGCTGGAATCACTTGACTCATTCATTTATAATTTTGCATCGTTATTAAGAATTCAACATTCACCCTATTCTTAAACGTCTATAAATAGCTCATTGCTATTGAATATTCTTTAGCTTTCACATAGATCGTTATATAACTATTGAATTAAAACATTATGATTAAAATTTGCGGTCAATTAGGTATTTTCAGTAAATCGTAATAAACGGATTTAAATAATTAATGAAAGCCCTATAGTAAGGCTCGCTTAGCTTCGTTAAGAGCTTAATGATTTAAAAAAAAACTTTAATAGAATCGTAAGTATCTAAACTTTTTGGATAATTAGATACACTATAATATAAAACCTTTTTTAAGAATTCTCGCCAAACAAGTGGTGGTAGATGATAGGTACATGATACTGAAGTTGGGTCAGGCAAAAATAACAATTAATAAAAATCTGTACATTGTCCTTATGTGAAAGTAGTCGGTATATACATTATCGTGGGATCCAACTATGTACATTGTACTTATATGAAAGTAGTACATACATTGTCGTGGGATGTAGCTACTCCATTTTGATGTTACCCATGACAAAGCTAATAATTCGAAACGTATGAAGCCGCAAAAGAACTCCACCTAACGTACACGCAAATTCATTAGTGGTGTCCATAATGTTGCCAAACTTCTTATATTTAATATTATAGTTATATTAAAACATTACTTAGTTATTAGTTTACAAGTCTTACAACATTCCTTATATAGTTGAAATTGTATTTTCGAAAGGTATATTTCGTTGGTTAGCAATTTTATATTAACAATTGGTAAATATAAATTTTCGTTAAAGATTTAATTTTTCCAATATTTTAAATTACGTATTAAATAATTTACTATTTTTATATTACTGGTAACACTATTTAAACAAATATATTCCGCTTTTGTCACTTTTTTCGTACAATTAATGGCAACTCTACATTTGTGCAACATACTTTTATTTGTCATATATTTTTCCACTCTTCGACCCCGATCGTATTACTGGGCCACCTTTTTTTAAAGGACTACTCGGCAGGTGTTGCACTTAATCAAAAAAATGTCACCTACAGGTGTAATAATTGGTATTAATTAAGCTTCGTAACGGTTTTCTGCATTCGTCGCTATGGTATTGACTTTTAACATGAACAACAAATTTCACCTGTTACAATATTATGTGTTTAAACTTCCTCTATTGGTTTCTATTGAAAATAATCAAACCGTTTTGACTACAAAATAATTCAGTCAAAATCATTATCAAAAGAAAACATTTGTATTAAAATTAGAATATTTTAATTTAAATAATAATATCGTAAATGTGTTGCCAACCAATGGATCTAAGATGTTATATTTTTTATACCTGTAATCATACTAACGTACTATTTTTTAATACTGTTTTGTTGAAAAACTAGACTGTGGGTGGTACTGAGATAGGCCTGTACAAAGCACTAACCATTATTGTATTAAAGTCAGCTGATAATGATCCTTTAAATTTCCGGTTGAGAATTTGATATTTTAGAAAACCAAATTTATTTAACGTAATATAATTTTACTTTTAATATAAAATAGATCGTAAATTATCCCAATGTTTAATATTACATAGATAAGTATACCCAGGTGAAACTCACAGATAACAGTCCAAATATTACCACAAGATAATTTATGGCTTGTTTTATTTAAGATGGGGTCAACGATTTTTTATCTGCCCAAACTGACATTTTAATTTTTTTAGGGTGATTACATTTTTGATATGCCTTTTTGGGGACATTCTTTAGGAGCTTTTAATCGCAGTGACAGTTATAGGCGGGTATTTTATGTATGTTTTAATATTTTACTGAAATAAAGCGAAATATATATATATATATATTAAAAATCTAAGCCCCGGCTTGCATTAGGTCGGGTCCACACATTTAGCGACCAATCTATATAAACATATGACAATCAAAACAAAACATGTGACATATCAACGCACATACCAAACTACTTGGGCTATCACAATGAATTTTAAATACAGATTTCTTTTACACAGTATGTCAACACTTTTTCCCTCCTTAGTACGAGCGAAAACATGTAGGTAATACGATTGTGATGCGTTTTGTTTTACATTACGGCATAGTCTTATTGATTAATATATAATGTACTAATTATGTAGATTGCTTGATAAATATTATATCGGCAAGATATTTTATTTTATAACTGAATAAAACAGTAAGTTAAAGGTATTCGCTTAGGTAAGAAAGACAATAGATGGTACAGTTTCTATTATAAATATTTTTACAGTTACACTATAAACTTATCGAGGTGTTTTGTTTAATGTAGTTAAACAATTATTCCACACATATTACCTACATTGCCTTTTTTAATATTAGATAATGGCGAAAACGATCATTTTCAACCTTGCCCTAGAGGCATTGAAGTAATCATTTAAGAACAAAAAAGACAAATGCATGTGAATTGCCACAGATAACCTATACACCAGAGTGATAGATATTTTTTATAATCTGTGACATAACGACGGGTTTCCCGGGTTGAGGCTGGTGACAGTTAAATTGTTACAAATGTTATGATTTTAATGAAACAATAATGATATAAATTATAGTACATTTAATATAGTTATACAAATTCAAGTGATGTGATTTTTAATTCGTTTAACTGTATAATCTTACATGCACACAGATATTAATTGCATGAGCCAAATACTACATTTTAATTTTAGACAGACGAACAAATGAGCCAACTGGTAGTAAGTTTTCTCTTCACCTACATACAAAACTACTTCTGACACCGTAATAGTGCCTCCAACCATGAAATCAAATATGTCATATGTCTAGTGCACAGTGCAGTTGTAATGAGGTGCACTGGCTCACTCACCATCAAAGACGAGTACAGCAATAATTGCCATTACAATAATAGGCGCGATGGTACCCACCCGTGACGTACTCAATATATCAACGTATGTATCTGATTAACGGAAAACCTTAACGGTGAGTCAATTTTCAAGAAAATGTCAACTCAATATTATAAAAACAAAGTCCCTCCGTAATGTCTGTCTGTATGTTAACGCGATAAATTCAAAAACTACCGACAGATTATCATACGGATTTCACCAATGACAAGAGTGGTTTTGTGTAAATCGGTAGAAATATACCGACAATCGTTGAAGATATTGGAAAAATCATGCCGACTTTACTAACTTGCACCGCGTAAACCAATAGAGTTATGTATATAACTATATAAACGTTATGTTACTTATTCTAAGTGTGAGAAGCTGGTAGCTAGCAATTAGTTAAGTAGTAGTGGATGCCCTTACGTAACTTAAATAGAAATAGTGCACGAAAGATAATGATTTTAAAGACATTCCTAGTTTAACAAAGGCATACATATTATTTTTATTGCAAGTTATAACAAGTACACAAGTGTGTGCGCAAACAGGGGAAAATGTGGAACTGACATTATACCCTAACTCTCGTAATACGATGGGATGACAATCGACCGTTTAGAGTTCAGACGCAGGAGGCTTTACGTGCTTTCGGACACACGGGATTGTACACACATCCAACTTTTTGACTCCGGGCAATCTTTGACAGAAAAACCCAATATTTATTATAGGCCCGACCTAGAGTTGGAGATCAGGATCACGGATCATTGCCTAAATTTTCTTTTTTTGAGGCCCGCGAAACCATGACTAACATAAGGTTGAGTGTCGCTGCAGTAGACCAACGAATCAGACTGATTATGTATACAATAACACGATTAGTTTTTACTCAGAACTAATTTTCATGGGCATTTTGACAGATCTGACACGTTCCGTTATATTTTCATTATTAAAGCTTAGCTTTTTCAATTGCAGATTATATAAATTCTCTAAGCCCATCCGTGTATTTAAGTACTTCCTTATTATATTAGCTTTCCACAATATTTATTTTAATGCTAATAAATGCTAGCTGCTAATTGCTAGCTGTACGTGATCCAAACTGGACGTAGCTAACGAACGTAAAAATATGTTTTCAAATTGAAGTAGTAGTAAATAAGCGCTTGAAATTAATGTCATTAAAAAATCACAGAGTAAAAACTTCCAAACCGTCAACCATGTTAAAAAAAAACTTTAATTGTTTAATAAAAAATAATTAAATATTAAATTATTAAAAACAATTTCAACAGTTAATTGGACTGAACATAGCTATTCAATTATTTAACGATTACAGTTGTAGGTCGGTTGACACGAGCCCGCATACGGCACACGTGTCTCGTAGTCGTATTCGAAGGGTGACTCGCCTCGGAAGTTACTTCAATTAAACTTGTTTATGAAGACTGTTGCAAAAATATTATCAATAATTTTTCGTTTGAAAAATATCATGACGTAAAGTAATTAACAGTAACAGCCTGTTAATGTCCCACTGCGGGGATAAGGTCTTCTATACACATGTGGAAGAGTTCATCCGACACGTGCAGGTTTGTTCACTGTGTTTTCCTTTACAACAAGCACATGAAAATTTAATAGTGCTTGCCCGTGTTTGACTCACATTTTTTTGTCGAACCGAAACACAAAGATAGTATTACTATTTGGAGGTAGAGTATGTGATAAGTGGGTGGTACAAAAGCCCTAAACCAAGTATATTGTGATTTAATTTATTACTATCGATTTCTTCCAGATAATTTACGAGGTTTATAAATAAAGGTTGATGGTATATTCATTTATACCGTAGTTACGCAAACATTAAGCATCGTTTGGTTGGCATTTTAGAAATGAAACTTCTTTGTTCTAAGGTAGAATTAGGATGAATGAAAAGTGTATGCTTACTTCGGTCACGTGTTGAGTTGCACGGGCATTATTTGTATATTGAAGCGAAATCATATAATTTTTATATTATATAATAATATAATTTATATTGGTTACTTACATTACGATCCCCTAACGGATAAACAGACATGACAACGTTTAAGCAATAGATATAGTTATTTAGTTAATTTTTTCAAATAATATAGCCTGTCGGACTTTTTTAGTCTTTTGTCATAAATTTTAAAAATCTACAAATGTTAAATCGCGCTTTCAGTTGGTATTTTTTACTTCATAAATCGTTATACGAATGATATTATATTACAAGTGCTACGTGCAAATACGCTCTACCCCACCGACCACATCCTGGGGTAGATCACCACACATCCATAGGATGAACATCATTCCATCCAAGGCTCATGGCTCAAATTTAAGTCCCAAGAAAAGAACTCGGCGATGCCGTTACGACCAGTAGTTAAAACACACTATGTACAGTCAGAAAAAAAAAGATAATTTTTAAAATAAAGTCTAATTTGTCATAAACAAATCTCTCGTACTACACAGTTCAATGATTAGTTCCAAATATATTTATATACTATGTGTATCTGGTGTATATGTAATAGAATATATAAGTAATGTAATACATATTTAATTAAAATTGAACACATCTCGTAACTTACACAATCATTTTATTTTGTTCGGAATCGCTATCAACTTTCTTCAACTGCATTATCTGCTCGGGTACGAAACAAGCCGATCACCTTACAAATAATATAAAAATATAAACACAGACGATAACAATCTCTATTTATATCGTTATAAGGCTATTTATATAAAATGGATGGAGTTGCGTAGGAGCGCCCACGCAAGATATAATGATGAATCATTGTGTGAACTGATTTTTGAACCATCAGCATTATATGTATATATTCAAACTAGATACAGTTCGCGTCTTGTTCGTGTTGTAAAATTATTCTCATTTGAAATATATTTATTAGGTATTTCTTTATGTAATGTGAAAGAACTTTTGATTTGTTTTTATTGGGTTCTTTTTTTAAATTTTTAATTAAAAATAAGATTATTGCTTTTATATAGGCTTTCATCTAGTGTCCTGTTTTATAACTAACTTTAATTTGATTTCCGTATTTATAATATGTAATATATTTAGATTCCTACATTTATTTAATAATAATTGTTACCCGTCCCGGCTTCGCACGGGTTGAATAAGAGTCAATATAGAACTTTTATATTGAAGGGCAGACGTACAAAGAAAAAAATTCTTGTTTTTTGGGCCAAGAACCTTAACGGACACCTTAAATTTTATCACAATCGGATGATTGGAATAGAAACGCGTAAAAACATCTTTTTTATTTATGTAAAATATATGTTTGAGTTAAGTTACAATAATTTAAAAAAAGCGAAAGACATCTTGTGTCCTGTTTTTACGAGATTCATGGAAAACTTGAAACCGCGTTCAAATTTGCTTCAAAAGACATTGATATAATGTTCGTTCTTTAGATCTTAACGAATACAAAATGTTATTGAAAATAATTAAGAAAAGACCTAATTAAAACGGCGCCTACATATTAAATTAGCGGAGAACTTGGAATATTCAGCCGAGCTTCCACAAAAGCCGAACAGCAATATAAAATAAACTATAATCCAATGTAGTAAGGTGTAAATTAAATGCGTGTGCGTCTGTTCAAAGATGGCGTCGAACTGGGACTTACTTTTTATTCGATTTTCAAATACTTTGCCGACGTTCGAGCGGTTCCTTCTTTGGGATAAAATCGGGATCGGAGTGAAAGGGACAAAACATCGGGGCATTTAAATAAAACAAAAATAAATGGAGCTATCGTTTTCTAAGTCTTTTTGTGAAATATCTTACCGAGTTAATTTAGAAAATTGTATAGCGTCCAATATTTTCAAATCTTTAAATAACGTTACTGAACATATTATTGTGCCATTATTATAAGCGTTCGTTTTAAATCGACACGCTATTTTTTCATCCATTTTACTGACACATTTCTAAAAGTCAGTTTAATACCATACAACACAGATAATAAATTGCCTTAAAATATTTCGCCTTCTTGTTCCGTAAGATTTTTGGTACTCTATCCTTTTCTGCATCCCTGATTCTAAAAAATTTCGTTATGATCGGCATATTACTCATACCTAGTACCTATTTTTTGACTTCTAAACAAGATATTCATAAGTTTAATTGTATTGAAAGGATGAAAAAGAGTAGCTACTGAATTTCTTCCGGTTCTGGGTAGAATCTACATTCCGAACCGGTCTTTACATATAATTCAGTACTGTAATATACAACTAAAACTAACTACTTGAATAACGAACTATTTGATTTCATTAGACTAGTTAAGTCGCGTTACGAAGAAATGAACAAACTATATTCCTCGTGTATTATTTTCTTGCAAATATTGTTTTTTTTTTAACATTTCTGTTTTAATTTTACAGATGGATTGACATCACGATTATTTGAAACGAAACAATGAAGAAGACTTCGTCCGTTAAGCGTTTGGAACAATGAAGTTCAACTCGTCGGACGTACCTGGGTCTGGTAACTCCACCACCGTTGGCGTTCCTATCGCCAACGGGGGCAGAGTTCCTGCTCCTTGGTGCGATGTTCTTCTGGTACTTCAAGAATACTAATAGAAGATTATATTTTCCTGCCTGTCGTCGATTATGTATATTATTATCTATGTATGTTTGTTTAAAATGTAATCAAAGATTAATTAATTGTTATTTGCAGATATATTTTAAACATAGAAAAATTTGTGTTTGTTTTATGTAAAATTTATTTTAAAAAAACTGTTAATTTCTTTATTTTATATAATTTCTTGTTTCACGTTGTTATTTTAACAATTTTGTAATAATATTTGTTTTTATAAAATTAAATTTAAAAAAAAAAACAACTAATTTTACTACAAGTGAGTACCCACCTTCTAGTAGTTAGTATACGTCCAAGATGCTCCCGGTGTGAATGAATTCATTTATTGGACTGCACTTTAAAACATTAATTAAATGTAAATGATGGCAAGCACCACTTAACTTTCATATGCTTAATTTGTGTTTATAATTCATCTCGTGAAGAAAAACATCGTGAGGAAGCCTGCGTGAGGCTAATTTGACTGAAACTCTGTCACATGGGTACCCACCAACCCGCATTGGAGCAACGTGGTAGAATAAGCTCCAAACCTTCTCCTCAAAGAAGGAGAGGAGACCCAGCCAGTCTGTCCCAGCAGTGAGACATTCATAGGCTGTTACAAAAGAAAAAAAACATACTACTTTTAATATAGTCAACCTCGGTGTGATTATTTTACCCATTTTTATAATTCTAGGACATAAATAAAAACAACAGATACTAACAAATTTTTAATTTATTATCAACATCTATTAGTTAAAAAAAATATCCACGAACTCTCTTACAAAACGCGAAGGTTGACGAAGCGCTCCCGCCATACAGTCACTCAGTCCCACTTTTAAACAGTCGAGGAAACGTGCATTTGAAATGAGATAAAAACCAATTATTCAAAAAGTAATTAGTAATATTATACTTTTGTCCAGAGAAAATGACATAACATAAACAAACGGATACATTGTAGATCTATTAGTAAAATTAATTGTGACGTGTTAATATTTTTAAGGAATTTATATTCAATAAATAAATTCCATTAGGGCAACATTTTTATTAGAGGTATCATAATTAAAAAAAGTAAGAACCTTGAACCACAAATATTTACAATAAATACAATATTAATGTACTAAGGAAACATGAATTAATTTCGTAATTAATACGTATCCATTAGGTATGATTGGGTCTGATTTTAAAGCCATTCAACTCAACCGATTGAGCTAAAGTTTTGCACCAACCTTAGTGCTGATGATATGTTGTTCGGTATTGCCACATAAAAGTTTATTTAAAATTAAATTAATTATATGTGAATTAAGTAAAGTACATTATATAAAAATATATTTACTATATAACAGGAGGAGTTTGTTCAGTTAAACTTTTATAGCAGTATGAGAAAAATAATTACATTTCTAATATTTTTTTTTTTTTATGAAAAGAAATAAATTGGCAACATTCTTTATGTTTCCTCGACTGTAGTCTTTACATGCTCCATTGTCATACAAACTATCTAATGTTTTAAACATATACTTATTACATCGTTTTATATGCTTAACATACAATTTCCCAGGAAAATTTAAACATGACTATGTATTTGAAAATAACAGCCTGGAAATATTTAATCCTATGTTACATTGTTAAGCTATATTACATTTTGATAATATACATATTTTTGACACGGTGTCTGAACCTAACCCTTCGGACCTCCATTCTGGTACATCCGCTAAGGGACTTTCGAGTTTATGTGGGATGTTTATGCGGGTTGAGGTGCATTTTTTTTAATTTTTGTTGACAAAGGAATGATGGCATACATTTCAAATTTTACGTCATCGAACAAGATTAACCCTTTTAAAGTTACTTACGATTAAAATGGAGACAGAATGGATTTTTTTTTGTTAAGCTCATTTGAAATAGTATATATAATAATATATAATGTAATAGAAAAGTCTTTGGGGCTCATTTCTTGTTACAAAAATTAAATGTTATTACATTCGATGAAACTCCATATTCAAAATTTGTTCACGATAAATTTGTACACCTCCCCCACGCCCCTACGCTGATCAACCATTCTTAACTATATATTTAATTTATGAGACCCACATCAGACCAGATCGCATAGTTACCCAAATATAACTACTAACATTAAACATTTTGTGGAATAAAAATAATACGCTAGAAATTATACCAACAGATTTTTTTACTAGGATTTCGTTTATATTTTTAAAATATAAGAATCATTAAAAGAAAAAGCCGCGACAATGTCTGTTCTAGTCGCTTTAAATATGATTATATAAAATTATAACCAGTCCTGCAGTGATCGAACACACCCGCGCACTCAAGCGAAGCGGAATCACCTAACGCTACGGCCACACATGCAACCGAGCGTGATTACTACAAAAAAAAGTACGCGCTTGATCGCTTCGCGTCTTTGACCGCACGGATGTGCTCGATCCATAGACAATAAAACATAAACATACCTAGTATTTCATAGATTATATATATTTTTTTATTTCTATAAACTATTTATACTGACTTTACAATTTAATTTATAATAAGTCACTATATATATAAAGGTTATCTCGTTTTGAACGCACGGTGCAAACTCCAAGTTGCGAACATGCGATGTCTAGACTAACGCTTACAGCTACGGACTAAAGACGAATCATCCTGATTTGGCCTCGAGGCTTAGCAGAGGTTATAAAAAAACAACAAAGAGACAAATGTTTTAAACATATACTTATTACATCAAACACTCGAACTGTGAAAAACAAAAACTATTTGATATGCAAAACTTATTCCTTAAAATAGCAAAGATTTGTTTAATAAAAGAATATTGTTATACAAATCATCAAAGTTTATTTATAACGAAAAACTAACCCATAGTATTCATTTAACAATTCACGTTTCCTAAATCACGATTTCTTTTCTATTCAAGGCAATTCCTTAAAGTAAAGGTACATGAAGATGACAATTTCGCTGCTGACCCTCGTATACAAACTCTAAAGTAAAATTAGTACTATTATACGATACGAATAATAATATCAAAAACAGTGACACCTAAAAAGTACAGTTTGCAAAAACAAATATATATTTTTAAGATATTTTAAGTTTTTACAAAATAACTTGACAAAGTAATTTTACACATACTGTATGTTTTTTTTTTAACTTAATTACATTGTTATACGGAAAATATAAACAAGTACATAAATTAAGCAGCATCTATGATGATGTCCGAAGGTGATGATGAGAAAGGCTGAAGATGCACATTAAAATGTTTTCATTATTAAATATTTATAAAAAAATATATATTTGTTTTGCTTACCCTACCGAATCCTAAAGACCGCTAAGGCCACAATATAGCGATAAGTCGATGCTATTATTATTTGAATCAGATTGTAGAATCTTCATAAGCCCATATCGTTACTGTTAATGAAAAGGTCGTCAAATATGACAACTAGAAATAATCATAGAAACTGTACCTACCTTACGTTTTTTATAATTAGAATGTTAATATTTTTCCCTGTGCCGTTTCCATGGTAACTGATATATAAAATCTGAGGCCAATAATCGCAAACAATTCTATCAGAACTCACAGTGCTCCAGTACAAATTAGATCCGCAATTTCAATTCACAAGCAATACTTTGGTGAGGAAGGGTACGCCCTCGTAAAAGGGACGCAAGGTAAAGTATCTCGACAGTTGTGCGACGCGACGCATAATTTCCTTGTAAAATGACGATGTGACAATTTGTGAAGACAATTTTATGATAAGGGGAATCCCATAAATATATTTACGATATTTCACAATTAATGTGATTATTGTTATGTTCTACAATCCTAGTTTTTCATCCCACGAATTAATCAAACCATTTCATTCATACGCACAGCCGAACATTTATCGAAAAAAACTTAGCTACTCAAATGGACCAATCGCAGAGAGGCATTCGACGCAGTGCGTTCGCATAGCGAATGATAACTTGAACTTTTTTTTGTGAATGAAAATACCGGACGCAACGCACACTATCAGAAAAAACATAGTGCTGCTTCCACACCAACTAAAGTATTGTTTGTGAATACTTTTTTTTAAATAAAGGTAGATAGACAGACTGGCAAATGAGCTACCTGATGATAATGGTTACTCCCGCCCATAGACATTGGCTCTGAAAGAAATATTAACCATCCCTTACATGGTCGATCCGTCACGAACGTTGGGCTCTACGATTTTATGTCCCCTGCCTTTATTTACACTGGCACACTCACCCTTCAACACGACAATACTAAGTATTGCTGCTTGGGTGATACCTCCCCGGACGGGCCTCCACAGGCCTCCACAGGCGCGTACTATTATATAGAGCTGCTACCAAGTACAGGTGTGTAAGACATTAAAATTACGACCTTTTACACTGACAGTAGCGATATGTGAGAAAGAGATAGCAACATTCAATAAATCATTATACTATTGTAATACAGAGATTGCGTATGAAAAAAGATCAACGTCATTCATTTCTATCATTAAATGATTAACAGAATTTACCAGATTAATGATTTTTATAATTATATAATTATTTTAATATTTACAATGTTTAGTAGCTTATTATTATGCAAATGACATAGTTAATTTGCGACGTACTTTTTATAGACATACATATAATTAAAAAAAATTAATCACTATACATACGAAATATATTATCTGTGGAATCGTCACGAGGATTACAAATCGTATTAGAAAAAAAAAACTTGGCACTTTTATGGTTTAAAGAAAGAATTTAAACGAAATATGCGATTTTAACGAGAACAGAAATAATAGCAAGAAAAAAGTAATATTATATAATATAATAAGTATATTTACAAAATGACTTCTTGACGAACGTGCGAATGGCTCGACACGGCATCACCTTACCTGAAATGATAAATTTTTAAATAAAGATCTTTTTTATATTAATACTACATTTCGCCCGCGGCTTTGTTTGCATGTGAGGTATATTATGTATGTGTGGTATATGCATGTGCAATACAAATATTAATCAGCATTTGACTTCGTAGAGTTGAGGTGACTTCAACATTGACTCGGAATGTATGTCAGTGGACTTCCTTGAAGAGTGTGGGAGTGTGGGAGTGTGGGAGTGTGTGTGTGCGTGTGTGTGCGTGTGTGCGTGTGTGCGCGTGTGTGCGGTACGCACGTGGCGCGGCAGGCGGGCGAGTGCAGGTCGCGCTCGGCGCCGCCGGCGAAGCTGATGTTGAGCAGCATGGCCTCGAAGGGGTCGCTGCGCATGCGCTGCTGGTTGGCGGCGGCCGCCGCACTCGCCTCCGGCACTACGCGCGCCTCGCCCATTCCGTCCTGCGATACGTACATACCATTAACACGAGAATAAGCATACATTTGTTATTATTTTTTGTTTGATTTGTTATTTATTTCAACGACGTCAATATAAACATATGTAATGACGTTAGTATTCGGCTGATCATTTAATTATTTCTGTTCTTAAATCTCTTACCTCAGGTCTCGGACTCCAAAGTCGGACGACGGCCTCGATACCGCTGGTAGCCAGCAGGAACATGCTCGGGTGCAGCTGCACGCAGTTCACGATGGACTCGTCCCCGCGCAGACAGCGTACGATGTTGCCGGACTTACGACACCAGATGAACATGCTACCGTCGTCTGAACTGTTTAGGGACACAGATGAATTTTCTTTAGAGTAATATCGACAATAAAGTGGAAATTGTTGGACAACAACAGATTACAATCACAAATATTAGTTATTAAATATATACGTAACTTGGTTTCTTATTGTAGAACTTACCCAGCGGCCACGAAATTAGCTTCTGGTCCTAAGAAATTAGCTTCCTTGATATCAGTGGTCGTGTTACAGTGACCCAGGAACCGGCACTTGTAGTCCAGAGCCGAGCTGCGCAGCTGTCGCTCCAGAGCGCTGCCGGACTGGCCGTCCTCTTCCGTAGCTGAGGGTGTTGTTTAAAAAGTTAACATTTTAGTATGCCAATGTCTTCCTTGTCGAAGACCGGCCGTACTAATACACATTACCTCACTAATAAGTGAGAGATAAAAACGGTTTGTTTGTTTGGAGAAAAATACAAACTACCTTCGTCAGGCTGCGTCTCCATCGTCTCCAGGGCCACGTTGATGTCTTTCTGCAGCAGGAACACGGCATGGCTCTCCGCGTGCTTCGGGAACTTGTCCTTGAAGTAGAGCAGACACTCGTGCGCCTCGCGAGCCCGCTTCAGGTCCATCAAGCCCTTCGCGAGCCGGAAGTGGGACTTGACGTGGTTGGCGTCCAGCTTGATCGCCTTGTAGCAGTCACGGATAGCGGCATACGTGTCGCCCGACCTGAGATCATAAAATATTTTTTTATTATTTATTTGAGTTCACTTTTCTTTCTCACTCGCGGCGGCGCGGTCGGAGTGGAGCAGAGTGGAACAGAGCAGAGCACACTCACCAGGCGCGGCGCATGAGCGCGGCGGCGCGGTTGGAGTGCAGCAGAGTGGAGCAGAGCGGAGCACACTCACCAGGCGCGGCGCATGAGCGCGGCGGCGCGGTTGGAGTGCAGCAGAGTGGAGCAGAGCGGAGCACACTCACCAGGCGCGGCGCATGAGCGCGGCGGCGCGGTTGGAGTGCAGCAGAGTGGAGCAGAGCGGAGCACACTCACCAGGCGCGGCGCATGAGCGCGGCGGCGCGGTTGGAGTGCAGCAGAGTGGAGCAGAGCGGAGCACACTCACCAGGCGCGGCGCATGAGCGCGGCGGCGCGGTTGGAGTGCAGCAGAGTGGAGCAGAGCGGAGCACACTCACCAGGCGCGGCGCATGAGCGCGGCGGCGCGGTTGGAGTGCAGCAGAGTGGAGCAGAGCGGAGCACACTCACCAGGCGCGGCGCATGAGCGCGGCGGCGCGGTTGGAGTGGAGCAGAGTGGAGCAGAGCGGAGCACACTCACCAGGCGCGGCGCATGAGCGCGGCGGCGCGGTTGGAGTGCAGCAGAGTGGAGCAGAGCGGAGCACACTCACCAGGCGCGGCGCATGAGCGCGGCGGCGCGGTTGGAGTGGAGCAGAGTGGAGCAGAGCGGAGCACACTCACCAGGCGCGGCGCATGAGCGCGGCGGCGCGGTTGGAGTGGAGCAGAGTGGAGCAGAGCGGAGCACACTCACCAGGCGCGGCGCATGAGCGCGGCGGCGCGGTTGGAGTGGAGCAGAGTGGAGCAGAGCGGAGCACACTCACCAGGCGCGGCGCATGAGCGCGGCGGCGCGGTTGGAGTGGAGCAGAGTGGAGCAGAGCGGAGCACACTCACCAGGCGCGGCGCATGAGCGCGGCGGCGCGGTTGGAGTGGAGCAGAGTGGAGCAGAGCGGAGCACACTCACCAGGCGCGGCGCATGAGCGCGGCGGCGCGGTTGGAGTGGAGCAGAGTGGAGCAGAGCGGAGCACACTCACCAGGCGCGGCGCATGAGCGCGGCGGCGCGGTTGGAGTGGAGCAGAGTGGAGCAGAGCGGAGCACACTCACCAGGCGCGGCGCATGAGCGCGGCGGCGCGGTTGGAGTGGAGCAGAGTGGAGCAGAGCGGAGCACACTCACCAGGCGCGGCGCATGAGCGCGGCGGCGCGGTTGGAGTGCAGCACGGCGCAGCGCGGCCACTCCGCCAGCGCGCGGCTGTACAGCTCCACGGCGTTGGTGTAGTTGCCCTTGTTGACATGCTCGTTCGCCTGCGAGGCGGGAGTGAGTGAGTGCGGGCCAGTGAGCGAGTGGGGGGGAGGGAACGCGTGGCCACACCATCTCCTTGAGCTGCCGCACGCGCTCGGGCAGCGCCGGGGGCTCCACGGTGCCGTTGGCGCCGTCGCCGCCCACGCGCGCCGGCTTGCCTTCGCCCTCGCGGTAGCCGTGGTTGTGCTGGATGATGAAGCTCTCCACCAGCACGGGCCGGCGCGCCGTGTTGATGTCGAACAGGTACACCTGCGGTTACGTGGTGGCTCTTACAATACGTATACAGCTTTCACTATACATTCTGCAGCTGTCTAAAGATGATAAAATGTTATCATGGACCATATCATAGAATGGAAGTGACATGGATGTTTACAATAAATGAGGATGATGTCCTCCAGCTCATTCGGTCTGGCATCCATGACAGATGACAAAATTTTATGCTTGTGTCATCCATTCTGCTGTTGTACATGTTGTCTGCATGTACAGTGTCTTATGCTAATTATTAAAAACCGAGTTTTTTTTTTCAATAATTCTTACCTGTTCCGAGCCCAGGTTGACGAGCAGCTCATTGCCGTCGTTACTGAACGCCACATATGTGGTGGCTTTTTTTGGGAAAGTGTGCTCATTGGGCTCCATTGATAGGTGACCTGGAAAATTTAGTAGAAGATTCGCTTTATTTGTATTTTATATTTTGTACTAAATTAATTGTGTTCAATCTGTTAAGAGTGAAAAGCAGGTGGTCCGATACCGTCTCCTACCATGATCTACCTACATGGAACATTGTCCATTGTGAAACACCGGGCATAGCTGGGATGCTATTTAATATAAGTTCTGCAAGTATACTAGTACATATACCTAGTACTAAATAGGTACAGGTATGAGGTCACAACACAAAGGAGACACGACAATCGCTCACCGGGGGCGAAGTACTGCACGGCGGCGCGCGGTATGTTGTCGTCGGGGTCGCCGTTGCCGGCGCGCGAGCAGCGCACGGTCTGCCGCTCCCACGCCAGGCGGGCCGGCGCGGCGCCCCCCTGCAACTCCTGACCAAGTCGCGGTATATGGTATCTATACATACGATACCCAACATGGACAACTAGAGCCAGTATGGCCGATCTTTGATTTCAACGATTAGTTTTTCCACGAATGTGGTTGATAAATTGAAAGCCAAATTATATCATATGTATAGACAAGTACTGATTGCATACGGGGCATATGCAGCCACATAAAAATTGTTGGTAATAGTTTATCGATCGATATCTCAGAACAAAACCACTAGGTAAATTTTGTAACCGGATGGGCAAATGGGGAATCTGGTAGGTGGTCACCACCGCTCATAGATATTGGCGATGTAAGAAATGTTTAACATGGAACTAAGATGTTATATCCTTTATGCCTGTAGTTACACTAGCCCACTTACGCTTCAAACCGGAACACAACAATACTAAAATTTACTATTGGGCGGCAGAATATCTGACGAGTGGGTGGTACCTGTCCAGACGAGCTTGCAAAAGCCCTACCACCAAGTAAAATGTATTCCTTAGACTTAATGGCAAAAAAAACATAACATTTTGAGAATCTCGTAAACAATTTATTATTTACCTGTAATCTTGCTAACTTGATCATTCTCGTATCATAAAGTCGAACGTAAAAATCGTTGGCTCCTACAGCCAACTGGTAGGGCCTCCTGGGGTTAACGGCGAGGCACTTGGCTTCGGCATAGCGACCCATATGGTTGAGCAGGTTTACGAGGACATTGGCCGAGTCTGAGTTACAGCGGTGCGGGGCTCGAAGGTCGTGTTGGCTGTATGAATTGTTTTCTTTGATTCAAGTGTTACGCCGATATTAAAAAATACAAAGTTAGAAACGACTTACATCCAATTTAGAACGGCAATAATTCTCTTTCACATAAGGATCTAACATCGATCGATCAAATCTTAATATTACGATACTGACACAAACGAAAGAAAGTGAGAACTAAGCTAATTAAAAACAAATCGTACAGAGCAACACTTACAGCACGAGCCCGTCCTCGCCGGCAGACCACAACATGTGCGGCTTGTCCGGCGCCACGGCCAGGCGCTTGACGCGGCCGCAGTGGCACGCGCACTCCAACAGCGATGCACCCGATTCAATGTTGCGCGCGCGCACCGACCCGTCCGCTGCGCATGTCGCCAGCGAACCCGGGGAAAGGAACTGAGAGGACATTATATAATATTAAGGATTTTTGCAGGTACAAAATACTGTAAAATCACATCAACGTAAAAGAATTCGCTCGTCCAAGCTCTTATATTATTTGGCGTAAACTCTCATCGCGATGTATGTCTATTTCAGGCCATGTCACATAAGTACAAGCATTACCAATAATTCTTAACTATGAGGGAGGGAAGTGCCTTATCAGTCATAACTTCAAATTGGTCAAAAATGACCCAGGTAAGACGGATCGAGGATGATCGAGGAGACGGATACAGGTATGAGGCTGGCCAATACTCAAAGACCGAAGAAATATTATATTTTTATTTAAGACACGTCACAATTATTGAGTTCCCTGTACTGACTGAATAATACATTATAATAATCTAATAAGAAATTGTTATGATTTCGTCTTCATGCCAAATACGAAGTACAACTAAAAAGTCGATGTGGTAACGGCACAAATTCTCTACTATTTTAACCAGCCCGAAACAATAGACAACTGGTACACAACATCGCAATCAATGAAGACGTCGATTAAAATAAATAAGCACAATAAAATTATAATGCTGAAATTTAAATTGCTACCTAGAAGAAAAAATAATGCAGACACATCAAAGGCGCGAATAAAACATTTCTTATAGATTAGTTAATTTAAAAAAAACCTTCAAAAACTTATGTGATTTATATTTTTATATCCAAATCTGTAATAAGGTTTTGATACAAGGATCCTCAAAAGTCAATAGTCTATTTTATAGTAACTGTCGTGCTGTTCGCAAGATCAAATAAAATAGCATAGGGTATAATGTATGCAAGCAACAGGACACTTGGTCTATATTATCAAAAAACTTATATTTCAAACATTGTAAAATGTCATAATCTCAGGTAAAATATGGTTTCAATAATATAAGCATGTAAAACTCATATTTCTCTCCGCTAAGCAGTATTAATACAAACAGAATATAATTAATTCAAAAGTACATTTTACTTATTCTCAAAACGAATTATTCAGCACAGACGAAATCACTTTAGTTAGTTCTTGGGATTAAAACATAAAGTTAGTTTCGATATACACAAATTGAGGCAGTAAGAAGTCGCATGGGTAAAAAACTATCGTACTTTATCAGTCCTTTTACAAGATATACTAGATAATGTTACTACTTAATACCATCGAGTGACGAGACAATATAAGCAATGTTAACTATATGTTTCTGACATCCAAGCTATGTATCAACACAACTCATTATAGTTAAGATTAATATATATTACATAATTCTAGTAATTCTTTCCTACTTGTCACACAGTAATAATAATGTCCTCCAGACCGATTTTGGCCACAGTGGCCATTCTTACATGATATTAGCCAACTGTGCAGGACATATTATATTATACATTGTGAGCGCAGACACAGGTGTACTCTCATAATCCAATAGGACGGTAATCTTACAGGACCGGAAAGACTCAGACTACGGGATATTCAGAATTTTCGACAAAAAAACTCAATAACTATTATGGGCCCAACCTGGGATTTGAACCTAGGACCTCCGGTCTTCTGCCTTAGATCTAGCCACTAGGTCTAGTGGCCTCTGGTCAGAGGCAGTCATATGTAACATCATTATAGACAAAAAAAATGAATAAGTGTAATTTAGTTCATTAATATATTATTAATTTTTAATAATATATATATATATATATATATATATATATATATAAATAAACATAATTTACATAACATATAAAGATCTTACCATTCATGTAATAACTTTTAATATCTGTGTTATAAAACATAGCTTATAATAATCATGCATTCATCTGATGATATTATTACAGGAGGTATAATAAAATAAATAAATAAATAATATTATAATATAACAATTTAGCTGTATCTTGAAACAAATATGCTTATGTTATCAAAGAAATGAATAAATAATCAATACAAACAAATGATACATACAAATAAGGGGCAAGTAATTATTGCCTTATTGCATATTTTCCACTTTCAATATATATATATGTGAATACTAGCTAGTAGGCATATATTTTATAGGGGAAAAAAAAGAAGTCTTGAGAATTATAGATCACTAGAATCTCTGCCGTATTCTATTATTATTGATTTCTTTGCCAAATTTCATTACAATCTATTCAGCTATTTAAGCTTTGATGAAAGACAAACAAACATAAATTGCTTTTAAATTGCTATAATGAATATTATTCAATCTTCCGGCTTTAAACTTGATTACTATTTTTAATTTCAATAATAATTTTAAGCAAGAAACTCAAAATTTTACATATATACATATATAATTACATTTTTATTACACAGCTTATCAGTAATAATTATTACAGAAATCTTTAATGCAACTTACCTTAACTGAGAATATATTGCCGGTGTGGCCAGTAGAGATGTTGTGGATTTGTTTATATCGATAAGGATCCCACAATATAACGTGTAGATCGTCAGACGCCGACGCCAGTACACTACGACGTAAAAGCATAAATTAGCATGTTTTTCAGTTCCAAAGTACAGTGACATCATTGTGAGTGTACTCACGACCCATCGCTGTTCCATTCTAGACAATTAACACATCCCATATGTCCGTGCAGTTCTTTTTCTAGTCCTAATCTATCTATCATATTTCTGGTAACAGTCAAACGGTTTTGGAATTTTCGATCGATGTCCCCTCGCTCCCGGGCTGCTGTTAGGCCAACGGTGCCTTGCGCCCAGGTCGGTTCTTCTCTTCTCCCCATTTTTACGAATATTCTTCAATATGTCTGATATACCATCACAATCAGACAAATCTACGAACTAACGCAAGCTAAGTCTATTTATAGTTAACGACATTTCATCGCACATAACAACGAAATAGGAAAAGTTATCTTTATTTAAGCCGTATTTTTTAAACAATTAGGTATATGATAGTTATTAAAACAATGAATAAATAGCTCAATAACTATGGTCTATGATCGAGATTTTCTTTCGAAAATTTGCAAAGCTGTCAAACAGCTGTCAATGTTACTAGTTAAAAATATTTCAGATTTCGTAATTTTATTATCATAATCAATATTTGCATGTTGACTATGAAATATTTTATATGATGATACAAAGAAAGGTCTTTTTGTGTTTTTAGTGAAAACTGTAATCGAACTATAACTTTACAAACACTTTTGAATGTATTTTATTCTAAAGCTGCAACTTTTGAATATAGATTTAATTATTAGGAAAATGAATATATTCTAAATTAAGATTTGCTATTAAAATAAATTAATATTTACAAGTAAAATAATTGATGAGAGTGGCAATATCAATTCATCTGTCATGTGTCAATTGTCTTTCAGATTCAGATAAAAACTCAATATCAGTAAACATGGTAAAATTGAGAAATATTTTGTTTTATTTTATATAATATTGCGCAAATAATAAATATTAACTGAAAAGTGTTAAGCTAATAAAACAAGAAATATTTACTCAAATATCTATAAAGAAATTTATTTGGTAAGTTTAAAAAATAATAAGCAATTAATGATTCAATAAATATCCAACAACACACATTTACTAATGTATATATATACGTCTTTCTTACAGACCCAGTAACCATGGGCGAACGCAAAGGACAAAACCTGTACTACCCACCCGATTATGACCCTAAGGTTGGGGGGCTAAATAAATTTATGGGTACACATGCTTTACGAGAAAGAGCCAGGAAGCTACACATGGGCATCTTAATCATAAGATTTGAAATGCCATATAACATATGGTGCGAAGGATGTAAAAACCACATCGGTATGGGCGTACGATATAATGCAGAGAAGACAAAAATCGGAATGTACTACAGCACTCCCGTTTATCAATTTCGTATGAAATGCCATTTGTGTGATAACCATTTCGAAATAAAAACAGATCCAGGTGTAAGTTCATTTTGATCAATTTACCACCTAGTTTTACTATAAGTTCAAAATGTAGTGTGAACGAGAGAAAGTACAGTCTGATTATATATCAGATTGATGAATGAATCAATAAGGTATTATGACATAAAATGCATTTATTAAATTTTATCCTTGTTTTGTAATAGGTATTTAAAATTGTTTTGCTGAAAAATCCATCTTTTGTATACTCTTAACTTTCTGGATGATATTTTTTAGTAAATATTTTTATGTAAAATGTTTTAACAATACAGGGGCTTAGTCTATATACTGTTTGTAACATAATAATGATAATTTATAAAGATAGATATTAGATAGATATAATCTAAAAGTAAAAAGTTTACAGTCTGTAATTATCCCACTGCTAAACTAAGGCCTCCTCCACTTGGAGAAGGTTTGGAGTTTACTCTACTATAATGCTCCAATGTGGGTTGGTGGCAGATTTTCATCCACCACATTCAGGTTTCCTCACAATGTTTTAATTCATTGCCAAGCATGAGATAAATAAACACAAATTAAGCACATGAAAATTCAGTGGTGCTTACCCGGGCTTGAACTCTGAATCATCGCATAAGTTTCTTGACTTCTACCACCGGGCCATCACGGCTCATGAATGATCTATTATAGAGTTATTATTTTGTTTTAGAACCTTGACTATGTCATCGTATCTGGAGCGAGGAGGCAAGAGAACAGATGGGATCCAACTGAGAATGGCCAGATTGTTCCAGAAACGAAAGAAACACAAAAGCGCCTTTTCGACGATGCCATGTTCAAATTAGAGCACAAGACAGGAGATGAAGATATGAGTAAACTTGCTAAGCCTCGACTCGGTTTGCTTGTAGGTAGAAATGAAATGGTCTGGAAAGATGATTATGAGGCCAATTGTGTGCTACGTAGGAATTTTCGGGTAAGAGTGATTTTGCATGCATTTTTAATTTTTATTTTTTCTTAATCATAATGTATCAATACAATAAATGTATTTTTATTTTATAGAAGCGACGAAAAGAGCTTGAAGAATCGGCAGTAAACGATAGCTTGCTGCTTGCAAAATCTTCTCTCAATATAAATCTGTTGCCGGAATCAGAAGAGGATAAAAATTTGGCTTCCTTGCTCTCTTTAAGACCATCACGCACTATTGAAGAGAAGCAAAGTGTTGCCAGAAGCAAAATATTAAATAGCCCAGCGTTACCAAGTTCTAGTGGACTTCTGACTAGTTTTGGTGGTCTGAAAAAGGAAGAATCAATGAGTAAAGCTTTGCCCTTAACTCGAAACTCTCTGGGAATTATGATAAAAAGAAACAAAACAGATGAAAAAAATCTTAAGGCAGAGGAAGAAGATAGTAAGGCAGAAATTATATCAAATGAAAATAATAATGAACAGGAATTGGATTTAAAAGATAAGTTACAAGATAGTGCGGAAACCGAGATAAAGAATAAAGTGTCTTTAGTAGGTGATTATAGTTCAAGCAGTGAAAACTCTGACTAATACTAGTTTTATTAATTAATTAAATTATTTTCAAATATTATATATAACACAAAATTTATATAAGCCACAGCTAAATACAAGTATTCAAATAAAAAATTGTCTTATTTATAATTTTATATTGTTCGCGGTTTCGCAGGAGTATGACGGTATGTCACGGTAGCATGCGAAAGCTATCCCGTGGCGCTGGTTTTTTTGTGGGTATGTGGGGGAAACGTAAAAAAAAGGGGTGTGACGGTATGAGTGTGCTTTTCATGCTGTAAGTTTAACGTGTGTTTACTCCCGACGTACTCGGAGGGACCAAATGATGAACGAAATAAGAACTATATTTCACTGTTCACAACACTTTAATAAATTTGATCGATCTTGTAACATTGACATTACATATACGTACTATTAGAAAGAAACTTAGACAGCGTGATTCAGGAATTTCAAAAAATGTATCAACGCTATCTATTGACAAATAGTAACAAACATGTTTACTCTTAACATTCCGCCCACCATGGACAGGTGGTCCATCATAAAATAGAAAAATAACAATAACTAAGTAATAAGATTGTTTTGATATTTACCGCCCACCATGAAGTAGTAAATAATAGGATACAAATTATAACATTTTCTTATTTACAACAATCGTTAAACAATAAAAGCAACAAATTCATATATCTTAATAAATATCTTAAAATTAGTTTACTTCAACATTCTGTTTCATACTAAATATCTTATCAATAACAATTAAAATAAACATAACAAATGTCTTTCCACAAATAAAATATAAATTTAACGTCCAATGTTAATCTTTAGCAATAGGTAAAATGATGATTTTGGACGTGGGCCTTTTTATTATGTTGCCCTTACATTTAAGTGAAACTACTCTTGTGAGATTGTCCGGACCAATGTGCTTTTGAACAATAATACCATACAACCAATATGCTGGTGGCAGATTGTCTTCTTCTTTCACCAACACAACATCTCCTATTCGTGGCTCCGGTGTCTGATTTGACCATTTGTATCTATTGTGAAATTTAGTCAAATATTCCTGAGACCATCGTTGCCAAAAATTTTGTACTAATCGTTGTGTTAGGTGCCATCGTTGTAGATTTGAAATTCGTGTATTGTCACAAGGTTCCGGTATCAATAATAAAGGTTCTCCGATCAAAAAATGAGCTGGAGTTAATGGGAAAGAATCTTCAGGATTATTGTTATTGAGTTGATTAAGAGGTCGTGAATTAAGACACGCCTCAATTTGAGTAAGTACAGTAGTCAACTCTTCAAACGTCAGAGTGTGAGTGCCAATTATACGCTTAAGATGGGTTTTAGTTGACTTCACTCCAGCTTCCCATAAACCTCCAAAATTTGGAGAATGAGGTGGAATAAAGTGCCAAGTTGTGCCGTTATTGGCTAACCAACTTGCAATGTCCGCAGCTAAACTTGATTTATCTTTGGAAAACAGTGTTTATAAATATTTATTAGCTCCAACAAAAGTTGTTCCATTGTCACTCCATAAGTCAGCACAGTGACCTCTCCGAGCTGTAAAGCGTTTGAATGAAGCTATGAAGCTTTGTGTGGTTAAATCGCTGACTACTTCCAAATGGATTGCCCGAGTGGCCATGCAGACAAATAAACAAATATAACCCTTTGAAGAGTGATAACCACGACCTTTGTGAGGCCTGATACTAATAGGCCCAGCATAATCAACTCCGCTTTGAAAAAAAGGTCGCCTAGCTGTAACTCGAGCTGTTGGTAGTTGACCCATTAACTGTTGATTACTCTGAGCAGAGTAGCGGATACAAGTAACACACTTACGATAAAAGTTACGAACTAGACTTTTTGCATTAATTATCCAATATTTGGTTCTCAAATAATTGAGCATCAATTGTGGACCTCCATGTAAAGTTCGTTCATGGGCATCAGCAATTAAAAGGTCTGTAAAGTGTGACTTGTGTGGCATTATTACAGGATGTTTCATATCTTCCTGTATTTCTGCTTTCTGAAGCCGTCCACCAACTCTTAAAATATCATTTGCGTCTATATAAGGATACAGAAAGGTAAGTTTGCTCTTCTTATTTACTCTACCATATTTTTTTAGGTTCTCTATATCTTCATTAAAACATTGTTTTTGACATATTTTTATACAAGTAAGTAATGCTTTATTTAATTCTTCACAGGTAAGCCACGACACATTATTTTTGTATTTTAATGACATTAGAAATCTTTTACAATAAGCTATAACCCTTGTCAGTTTTCTAAGCGATGAAAATCTTGACAAAACACATTCTTCAATCCTTTCACTAGTTAAATGACATACAATTTTTTCTTTTCTTTCTTCTAAATTAGTATTCTCTATTTTATTTTGATTGTAAATAATTATTTTATTTTTTAACCATTCAGGACCCTTTTTCCATAAATCATTTGTATTGCATTCACTTGGACTTAAACCTCTCGATGCACAATCAGCAGGATTTTCCTTTGAAATTACATGTGACCATTGACTATTATCCATTATGGTAAGTATTTCTGATACTCTATTGCCTACAAATGTCTTCCACTTACTAGGATGACTTTTCAACCATGCTAATACTACAGAAGAATCTGTCCAAGCGTGGACATTAGTCTTCATTATCCCTAAAGTTATGGTAATTTCATTTAATAACTTGGCTAGCAATACAGCGCCACATAATTCTAAGCGCGGTATTGAAACTTGTTTTATTGGAGAAACTTTAGTTTTTGATGCAATGAGATGTGTATAAATCGTGTCATTGCTACAAATAACTCGGGAATATACAACAGCAGCATAAGCATTATTTGACGCATCGCTAAATCCATGTAACTCAACAATGTTGTTTGATTCAGTTTTTATCCATCTTGGTATTCGAAATTCCGTAACCCTTTGAAGGTTATTACGATATGACAACCATTCTTGCAACAATGAACTTGGTAACTCTTCGTCCCAATCTATTCCTGAGAGCCAAAGTTTTTGAATTAATATTTTCGCCGTTATTATCACAGGTGCGATCCAACCAAGAGGATCATAAAGACGCGAAATATCAGATACAACCTTCCGCTTCGTCACTGGTGTTGACAGAGGAGGAAGTTGACAAGTATACTGAAATTCATCGTTTTGATGGTCCCAAGTTATTCCAAGTATTTTTATAACTGAATCTATTTTCAAATCTAAATTTTTGTTGCTATCGATATCATTACTTATTTGCTCCATTAATTCACTACTATTGGTACACCATTTCTGAAGTTGAAAACCTCCGCGATTTAATAACTCGTTCATGTCTTTGTATATTGCTTTACCTTCGGAAACTGTTTGACAACCTGTGATAAGATCATCAACATAAAAGTCATTTAATACTCGATTTGACACTAATGGAAATTCATTTCCTTCATCATAGGACAACTGCTGCAAGCACTTTACTGCTAAGTATGGAGCTGCAGATGTACCAAAGGTTACACGCAATAATCTTAAATGTTGTAATTCTGAATTTGGATTATCACGCCATAACAGACGTTGATAATCAGTATCCTCATCAGACACCTTTATTTGCCGGTACATCTTTACTATATCGGCAACTAAACATATAGGATGACAGCGCCATCGCATGATAATTTGACGCAACTCAGGTTGCAATTTGGGTCCCACCATTAAATCATCATTGAGTGAAACTCCATTAATTCCTTGACAAGATGCATCGAAAACTGTTCGCACTTTTGTTGTGCTCTTGTCGTTACGTACCACTGCGTGGTGAGGTAAATATACAGCACCACTCTTGTTTCTTTGTGATGTCGGAATCACCTCCATGTGATTCAAATCTAAATATTCTTTTATCACTGCACTGTACTGAGTTTTCAATTCTGAATTCTTATTCAGCTTATGTTCTAACATATAAAACCTCTTTTGTGCTATATGTCTAGAATTACCATATTTACTGAGTGGGTCATCTCGTTTAAAGGGTAATCTCACTATATAGCGCCCTGATTTGTCTCTCCTGGTTGTTTGAGAAAATAGCTGTTCACAAAACTGTTCTTCTTCAGTAAGGATTTTTTTATTTACTGACACAGGCTCTTCTAATTCCCAGAACTTTTTCAATATTTCATTTTCATTCAATTGTACATGCATACTAACAACAACATTATTACTTATTTCTGAACGATCTTTTGAGCTTGAATCATGAACATCTCCAGATAAAATCCAACCGAACTTGGTATTTTGAGCAATGGGCAACCCAGGAGGACCTTTAACTAAGCCTTCTAATAGAATTTGTGCATATACTCCTGCACTCAAAACCAAATCTATTTTATTTGGCTTGCCAAATGATGGATCTGCTAAGTCAACTGCAGATATTGTTGATAGCATTTGAACTATCTTTTTCTCAGGAAGAAAAGATGTAAGCTTCTTTAAAACGTACGCGTTGACATTTAAAACAAAAGCAGAATCAAAGCGTGATTTAATTTTAAGTGAAACTACAGCTTTAGAAGGTAAATTGTTACCCTCATCACCTAACCTTAATATATTTGCTGTAGTTGGCATTTTTCTTAGACCTAATAACTGAACCGCTGACTCCGTAATAAATGAAGCTTGTGAGCCTTGATCCAACAACGCTCTCAAAATAACTGTAGTTCCTGTTTTAGTTTCAACCTTCACTAAAGCTGTGGCTAGTAAAACCTGGCTTTTTAGATCAGAAAAACATGACACTACATTATTTGATTCATTTTGTGCAGACATGGATGCAATGACCGCATCCTTATCATCAGACGAACCATGATCATTACCTTCTTCTGATTTAGGCACGTTATTAGGATGAAGTAATGAGTGATGTCTTTTTTTACAAATACGGCATCTGGTAGTCTGACGACATGAAAAAGCAGAATGGTTTCCACCTAAACAATTGAAGCATAGCGCATTGGACCGAACAAACTCACGTCGCACATCGTTATCTAAATTTGCGAATTTCTTACAATTATATAATTTGTGACTATCCGAGCAATAATTACATGAAAGAGTAGCAACATGCAACATTTTTTGATTAGTACTACGAATGTAATTTTGTTTTTTACCTTCCTTTGAATCTAAAAATTCGAGTGACCTAAAACGGTGTTCTAAAAATTCCTTAAAACTATCTAGTGTAGGCAAATTATTCTGGGAATTACTAATTTTAGCCTCCCATTGTTTTCTACTCTCTGGATCTAATTTTTGACAAACTATGTATATCACTATTAAATCCCATGACTGTGTATCTACATTTAAATTTGACAATCCATTTAACAAGTCATTTATATTATCTAATAGTTGTTTAATAAAACTAGCTGACTCTACTAATACATTGCGTTGAGAAAAGAAACGTTTCAAAATACAATTAGCTAAATATTGCTTATTATTATATCTACTATCTAACAAAATCCAACACTGTTCATAAGTATCATTTGTAATGGGTATATGGCGAACGAGCTGCTCCGCCTCACCGGTGAGATGTCCTTTCAAGTAATGAAGCTTTTGAACATTGTCTAGATTATTGTTGCTATGAATGAGTGATATAAACATATCTCGAAAACTTATCCACTCTGTATATAATCCAGAAAACATAGGAATAGTTATTTTTGGTAATTTTACTGAAGTTTTACTATTTCCATTTATATGTAAAGATTTATTTATTTGAGTATTTGCTGTAAACTTGTCCAATAATTCATTTAAATTAGTTTTAAATTCCAAATAAAATTCTTCAAGTGATCCAAAAGTATCTTTACTAAAATAATCTGTATTTAAAGTACTCTTTTTCTTAATTAATTCATAATGATTCTTGGCAAATTCACACCATTTATTTTCTAACGCTTGTAATCTTGACTCTATAAACTGTTTAGTAAGTCTTTCCTTTGCACTTTTTTTAAAATTAATTTTAAGTCTTTCAATTTGATTCTGTATTTCAATTTGAATTTCTAAGATATCCATTTTTTTCTAAGTGTTTAGCAATGTTTTTTAACTTAAGAAAATTTGGGCATAGATTCCTCGTCTAGTCACTTTTTTCTTATTTTTTCTAAGTCTAATAATTCTTGAAATTTTCTAAGTCACTAATATTATATAATTGAAAATACTCACAGTTTAAATCCGAACTGACCAATACACTCACTAAGCGCACAATGCTTGAACTCGACGAATTTGTATCCCGCTGACGCTATGAATCCAGTATCCACTTCTTATGGATCTGCTTTACCTGATGCCTCTTCAACCAAGCACCTTAGCCGCCAACAGCAACAAACCGTACCCAGTTGATGTTGAATTGAAATCACTTCTTCGCTGTAATCGAGAGGTGCCCTTATACTTCCAGAGGGCACCTCTGCTGATATCTTCCAACAATCCGGCTCGAAGGACCAATGTTTACTCCCGACGTACTCGGAGGGACCAAATGATGAACGAAATAAGAACTATATTTCACTGTTCACAACACTTTAATAAATTTGATCGATCTTGTAACATTGACATTACATATACGTACTATTAGAAAGAAACTTAGACAGCGTGATTCAGGAATTTCAAAAAATGTATCAACGCTATCTATTGACAAATAGTAACAAACATGTTTACTCTTAACAACGTGTAAGTTTCACGATATAAGAGACGGTCTCACCCCCAAGACTGACCAAAAGATGTCTCACATTAAAAATGTTTATATCAAATGTTGATCAGTAATAGAATTTAAGCGAAACGGCCCTGTAGTTAGAACGAGTGAATCTTGATGATTGAGGGCTCTACTTATCAATTATCATATGCTTGATTTGTGTTTATGATTCATTTCGTGCTTAGCGGTGCAGCAAAACATCGTGACGAAACCTGCATGTGTGTGTGCATCCACCAACCTACGTTGCAGTGTGGTGTGTTCTATCTACCCTTCTGGGTTTGATCTTGCTGATTATTTATTTGGTTTCTTATTTATCTTTGAGTAGATTATAATTATGCCATATCGCAACCAATTAGTCTCCCAGACAATATTTTTTTAAATGATATTAATTTAATTTTTATGAACTTAATGTAGATTATATATATATATATACCAGTATATAGCAAAGGGCAGTCATATTATTAAAAAAATATGTTTATGACTGGATGTTTATTTAAATAAATCTTATGTCATTATATATTGGCGACGTAAAGGTCAGAAACACCCTCGAGCCTTTACAATTGCGTCGAGAGATAGCAGCGCTGAGCGCTTTCTATAGACTGTATCCGTAACAGCCTGTGAATGTCCCACTGCTGGGCTAAAGGCCTCCTCTCCTCTTTTTGAGGAGAAGGTTTGGAGCTTATTCCACCACGCTGCTCCAATGCGGGTTGGTGGAAAGACTGTATCACGACGAGTCTTCTGAGGAATTATTCTCTCTAATTTCTGCTTCTTTCTACTTCACAAGTCTACTCGTGTTAGCTCTCGATGTCACCGTGTAACTGTGACATAAATTATGTATACATAAACTCATGGTCATGGCAACTCCTTTCTTTGTCGCACTTCCAAAAGATTGAATTCTTTACCAGCTCACGTGTTCCCCTTACAACCCAGGTTCCTTCAAACGAGGCGTAAATGGGCCGGCAAGGCGGGGGCGGCTAGTGCAGAATATTCTTACTGTACTGGCCGTCGTTGCGTTTGGACTCTACTACCACTTACCATCAGGTGGAGTAAAGTCATTTGCTTTCTCGGCAAATATAATATATATATTCTTAGAGAATTTGCAAGGCAAGGAGACATAGCCAACATCCTACCCTCCAATTATTTGTCAAAGCTTGACAAGTGCTAAGAAGCTACGTTAGAGGGATCACGACATCCTCAGGCTCACTTTTGTGTGGGCGGTTGCGAGCGGCGGTCGTTAGATAGTTGCTAATAGTCATGTTTCTTTTTATTTTATCATTCATTATAATAGCTTCGTAGTTCTTAATAAGTGCCTAGTTCTAATTAGTAAAACAGTTGTGTTGGTTAAATATGTTCATATTGGTTATAGTAAGTGTAAGATTAGAAATAACATTCATTTAGGATTGATTGCGATATTATTTTTATTAATTAATGGTTAGTTTTAATGTTCAATAATGGTGATGTTACAATTTTTAATTATAAGAAGGATTGCAATTGATTGTTGTTTATTTTTTTTAAATTATCCTACTTCTGGTTTTTAATAACATATATATTATATTCCCAACATTCATTCATTCATTTAAAAGTAAAAATTGTTTATGGGTTCATCTTAATATATTTGATTAGATAGTGTTGACATTTGACAGAACGCTACAAGGCTACGTGTGAGTAGGATCTTTAGGAGGTGGACGTTGTAGCAGTAGTAAAATAAAATTTCTTGTAATATCGGAGAACTGGTGGAATATGGTGGAATGCTTTATTCAAAAATGGTACTAGTATACATACATAAAGTGAAGTAAAAATTCAATCAATCAATCAATCAACAGCCAATCATTTTCCACTTCGAACATAGGTCTTTCCCAAGGTGCGCCAAAGCTCCTTGTCCTCCGCCTTCCGCATCCAGTCGGTGCCCACCACCTTCTTAAGGTCATCGGTCCATCTGGCTGGAGGGCGCCTTACGCTGCGTTTGCCGATCCACGGTCTCCACTCTAGGACTCGTCTGCTCCAACGCCCATCGGTCCTACGACATACGTGACCAGCCCACTGCCCCTTCAGCCTACTAATTTCGCAAGCTATGTCGGTGACTCCGGTTCTTTTCCGGTTTTTCTGATCTTATCCTTCAAAGATACTCCGAGCATAGCTCGCTCCATAGCACGCTGAGTGACTTTGAATTTGTGGACTAGTCCCGCAGTTAAGTGTCCACACGTTTCGGTACCGTATGTCATGGCAGGTTGCATTGGTTGAAGACTTTCGTCTTCAAACATTGCGGTATAGACGAAGACTTGAAGAAGGTTGCCAAATGCAGCCCATCCCAAGCGAATTAATCGAGAGCGACTCGCCGGGAAGACTCGCTTAGGCTACGCAGCATATCGGTTAGTTGTTCCAGCGACTCTGCTATGATGACGATATCATCGGCAAATCGAAGGTGTGAGATGTATTCGCCGTTTACATAGACTCCATATCCAGTCCAATCCAGCGTCTTGAAAACGTCTTCCAAAGCGTTGGTGAACAGTTTCGGGGATATTACATCCCCCTGTCTCACCCCCCTGTGCAGTTGGATCGCCTTCGTCTTACAGTCCTGGATGTGGGCAGTCCTTGTAGCGGCGTTGTATAGACATCTCAGTACCTCGATATATCTCCAGTCAATATTTATACAAGTTTCGATGGAGTCGAAGGCTTTTTCGTAGTCCACAAATGCCATACACAGCGGCTGATTGTACTCTTCGGTCTTCTGCACAATCTGCCGAACAGTATAAATGTGGTCCACGGTGTTGTAGCCTGATCGAAAGCCGGCTGCTCTGGGGGCTGGAACTCGTCAAGTCGTCTGGCGAGACGGTTCCTGACGACTCTTGAGAACAGCTTATACACGTGACTCAGGAGGAAGATTGGGCTGTAGTTTTTAAAGAGGGTTTTATCACTTTTCTTGAAAAACAGGTGGTATTGTTTTTCAAGAAAAGTGATAAAACCCTCTTTAAAAACTTAAAATCTCACTCCCACTCCACGTTTCCGGGGTCTTGCCATGTTGGATGACGGAATTAAAGAGGCTTGCTAGCTCTTTCAGGACCGGAGTCCCGCCTGCCTTAAGTTGTTTTTAAGCTGTTCTAGAGCCGCCCTAATCTCGCCTTGGTCAACGACCGGGAGCTCCTCGGAGTAATGGCGCGTAAGAGAAGCGCGCTGGTCATCAATACTGATTCCCACAGGTTTATCCGATCTTGAAGAGAACAACTGCCCATAAAACCTCTCTACTTCTCCGACAATCTCAGGCCTAGAGGTAACGACCCCACCATTTTCAGTTTTAAGTTTTGTCAGACGCGGCCTCCCAAACTTGCGAGCGAACACTTTCAATCCCCGATTTTGCTCAATCGCAGCCTTGATAGCACGGGTATTGGAGCATCGGAGATCGCGTCGCGTCAGCTTTTGTATTGTTCGGTTTAAGGCCTTATCTGACAAAAACGATGGTAGTTCTCGTCGTTTTCTCATGAGCTCGAGTATCTCAAGCGGAGAGTTTTGGTGCGTTGTCTCTTTTCTGTGGCGGAAAACACTTGCGGGATGTGTTTTGCAATATTTTAATCAGCGTGTCGGTTTTCTTATCAATACTGCTTACGGTTTCCAACGCGGTAAATTGATTTTGAAGTTCCATTTGGAACTCTCGGCATCTTAAGCAGCTTGGAGCATAATAGGTCGGAGAGTAGACCTCATCATTCGCGATCTTTCGGCTTTAAAGTCTATATATAGAGTGCCTCGAACCAAGCGGTGATCACTTCCGGTATTAAACCTGTTGATCACTGAGACATCTCTAAATATGTGCCTTTTATTCGAAATGATAAAGTTTATCTCATTCCTTGTCACGTTATCGGGGCTTCGCCAGGTCCACCTCCTCTGGGGCTTCTTTTGAAAGAAAGAATTCATCAAAAAGAGCCTCGGCGCTTCGAGAAAGTTTACCAGCATTTACCCCCTGTGATTTCAGCAGCCCAAGTCGTAAGGTCCGACTTTCGATTCACCGCTATCTTGTACTCCCACTTTAGCATTAAAGTCTCCCATAACAACATTGTAGTGGGCCTTCGAGGTGTTGTTGAGGGCCTTTGCGATGTCCTCATACATCGCTTCGATCACGTTCGACCCTCAGAGAGTACCTTTCGGAAAGTTTTAGGACAAGATACGCTACCCGGTTCGACACACTACTTATTTCTACAATGCTGCTAATGAGATCCTTTTTGACTAGAAAACCGACACCACCCTGGGAGAGGTTATCACCTTCGCGGAAGTAGAGTAAGTTACCGGACTCTAGAGTTATCGTGTCCTCCTCCTGTCTTCGGACTTCAGATAACCCCAGTATATGCCAGTTTATATTACTCAGCTCTACTTCTAATTCGGCGAGGTGATGGTCTAGCCTTATCGAGCGTCCATTATACGTTGCCATGTTTAGTCGTTTTTTATGGTGGCTTGAACCGATGATTCTTTGCACCCCCTGCCCTGCCGATACCACGACCGCTACCTTGGTCGGGCCTAGTGGGCTTGCCGGTAACTGGGAGCCTTTTTTTTAGCGCATCTACCATTAAGAGGGTTTGCCTACATATCACATACTCGCCACGCTGGGTTGGCGAGCGCAGTAAGATTTACGGGGGGAGGGGGGGGGTCTGCTGCCCATCCCCCCTTTTCCCCGTCCCTCAGTCGCCTCTTACGATACCCACGGGATGAGATTGGGGGAGTACTATTCTAAGCCGGTACTCCACAGCAAAGTAAAAATTAACCAATCAAAAAACAAGAAAAATATAAATTGTAAAAATGTATAAATAATAACAAATGCGCGCGTCTTCTTTAAAAGTAGGGATTTTGATTGGCGCGTAAAAACCAGTTTTGCGTCTTACTCCCGCGCTTTATTCCCCACTACCGACGATACACGTTTTACCGCGTCGTCGCATTGGAGTTTGGCGCGTGGAGTGAAGACGTGTTTCAATAAGTCAGCAAGTAGCAACTCTACTACTCTGCTTTTCGTTGAAGAAGTGAGACCAATTGAAACGAAGATTATTATAAGAAGATAATAAATATAAAAAAAGTTCTTTTAAGAGCTTGACATAACGTCATACGACGTCATTGCTACTTCTTGTTTCAAATAAACAGTTCTTTTCATAGCTATTCGATGTTTCAAACGATTTGGTCATATATAGCCGCATGCATGGCGTGTGTATTCTTGTTGCTATGTGCGTATCGACATACTGCAACAGATCTATGCCTGGTAACTGTGTATTAAACACTTGACCGTAATTTGAAGCTTACCAGATTGAGATTGGGTCAGTAGATTTCCGCTTTTTCTTCCCTCTCTCACTCATTATCTAGCTATCTCTCTCGCTCGTCTCCCACCAGGTGTCATGGCACCTTCAACTTGGAAAGTATTGGTGCGTTTTACTAGTCATTGGCGTCAAGAATTCCGCTAAATGCAGTTGTCCTAGACAACTCCTGATTGTGCTAATTATATCTAAGTAATAAGTGGGTGAAATAAGTTTGTGTGAATACTTCATCGGAAAAAAGCAGTAAGTAAGATACTTCTATAACTGTATCAATAGTTTTCAAACTTATAGTTGGTTGAGTAAAGTATTTAAAAAAATAACGGTGTTACCGTTCGACTTTACTCTATATTAAATGCAGAACTTATTATTAAATTAGTAATGCGATGCACATTTAATTTAATTATTTTTTATTTTTTGCTACCCTCTCTTATTAACTTCGTCTGTAACACGTATGTTTTTCAAATTAAGGTAAATATATGTGTTCGTCAGCCTAATTACCTTTCTTTTATAATGTTTCCTAAGGCTTGTAATTCTTAGTGAATCATAACTTTTGTGTTAGGATGGAAGACCCAAAGGATGATGCTTCGGTATCAATGCCTGGTCCATCAGGGTTGCAGGCCAGGATCGACAAACGTCAACGAGATGATTCACCATCATCGTCAAGTTCGGATTCCTCTGAATCATCCTGCTCATCGCCGGATTCGCCTTGTAAATCCAAACACCATCGTCGTCACCATCGCCGCCACAAAAAAAGGGGGGGCAACTATCGCAAGGATGACTTATTAAAAAAGTTAACTAGCGATGTTAGTGAACTTCGAAAACAATTGTTTCATGGTGACAGGGAGGCGAAGGGTAAATCCTTTTCAAATTCGATGACGCTCCCGAAAATTACCTTTCTTTTTTACAGAACATGCAACATTTCGATAAAAGTGAATGGTGTGAGGTTCGATATGCTGAAGTACAAAAATCCTACACTTGCACACCTGGATTCACTGACTTGGAAGTAAATGAAGAAATCAAACCTTTTGACTGTTTAAAACATCTAGCCTATGCAGATAAGGCGTACGGTGCCTTAACTTACGCCATACTTAAGCAACGAGATGTTCTACAACAGGGGATGACTGATCTTATCCACTGGGCACATGAAAAAGGAAATGTAGAACCCGATCAGTTGATCGAAAAGATTACTGAGGTGTTCTCGAACGGGGATTACCATAAAGTGTCTTCTGATATGCTGCAACTCATTTGCGGTCACCGAGCTGAGGTAATCCAGATGAGAAGAGATGGTGTTACGAAGTTTGTCAGGGAGCCGCTACTAAAGTCTACTCTTCGAAAAATTCCACCATCCAATCAATTCATTTTTAATCCTCAACAACTTACATCGGCCTTAGAAAAAGCCGGAGGAGTTAAAAAAGCATTTATGCCTGTGTCGAAACCGACAAGTAGCTATAAATCTGCTTCGCAAGCGGAAAGTAAAAAAGCTACCCACTTCCCCTCGCAGGGTGTTGCTCACGCATGTTGCATCACGCCACATGTATCTCGGCCCTCGCAGGGCTACAGTCATAACTATCCCTCGCAGGGATATGGTAACGGTGCAAGCAAAAGTACTCACACGCCTCAAAATTTCCGTCGGTCCTTTCGTCAACGTGGAGGTCATCAAAACGCGATCAGACAAGAGCCCATTACAAGTAACAGAAAGAGACCCTCCGCATCTGACTTCCACAGAGGAGGAAAACGAGGTAAAAATTGACAACGACTTCAAAGCGGGCCAATTGATACATTACATCGATCGATGGAGACAAATGGGAGCACCGAGGATACTGCTTCGTATCATAAAAGGCTACCGCATTCCTTTTCACAAAAAAACCTCCGCTTGTTTTACCCGACATACGATGCCACGTACACAAGGAATCGATGGCGATGTTCAAAAATGATTTATCAAATGATATCGCCAAATGTTTTAGAGATTGTTGCAATGTCTCCAAGTTTTGTATCAAAAATATTTACGGTCCCGAAAGCCGATGGTACTATGCGACCGATTTTCAACTTAAAGAATTTGAACAAATTTGTGGGCACGGAACCCTTCAGATTAATAAATATGCACAGAGTACCAGAATTCCTTCAATAAAACGACTGGTTATGCAAAATAGATCTGTCACAGGCCTATTTCAATTTGCCGATAGCCCACTCGCACAGAAGGTTCCTAAGACTAACGTACCAGGGAAAATTGATGCAAATGACATGTCTTCCATTCGGTCTCAGTACGGCACCCAAGGTCTTTGCATCTTTAACCAACTGGGTTGAGTAAACATTGAGACTGGAGGGTATTCGGGTACTCGTGTACTTAGACGATTTCTTAGTAGCCCACCAAGATTACCACATATTGCTCACGCACATTCGAATTGTACTGGAACGCTTGCATTACTTGGGATGGAAGACGAACAAAGAAAAGTCGATCACGTCACCACCCAAAAGCCTCGTGTTCTTAGGTATTGTTTGGAATCCATGGCTCAACAAGAAGGTATTGCCAAACCAAATCTTAATCTAATTTTATCTGGTGGTAGGATGATAAACATCCGCCTGGCTTGTTACCACCGTACGCATGGTGAAAATCTCGTGAAGTGGCTTACAGCCGCGTTTCGAGGTCAACCAGCGTACAGCCAGTGCCCGAGCGAGCATTGCCGCGATGGGTGTTGGTCCAGTGGAGACGGCTGCTGAACCAATGCCGGGGGAAACTGTATTGCCCTGCCGGACAGGGAGACCCGAAGAAACGGCTATTCCGCTGGCCGCCCGTGGCATAGTACAGGGGCCCGAGCGTGCCTAACCAGCACGCGAGGCTGCCCCACCAGGCCACGCATAATCTCGAGGTGGTCCGTCGTGCCGGTTGCCACTTCCGGGGGGGTTCGGGGGCCCTTCCGTCCGGCGGGTCAGTGTAGTTCCCCTTTTGGCAAACACTTGGGGAAACACGCCTCCACACTTTGCCCACCCCTATCGTGGCAATACGTCGCTCGCTACACGTCTCTTTTCCATTTTTTTTTCCCATGTAACAGCCTGTGTAAGTCCCACTGCTGGGCTATAGGCCTCCTCTCCTCTTTTTGAGGAGGAGGTTTGGAGCTTATTCCACCACGCTGCTCCAATGCGGGTTTTTTCCCATATGGTAGCGCATCAAAACAGGAATAACGGTCGTACAGCGATGCACACCCCCACCATAGCCACGCTGTTTGAGGTCGAGTTCACTAACATCCGTGGACTCCACGCTAACCTCAACGCTGTCCACCACCATCTCGAGACAGCACGGCCAGCAATGTTGTTTCTAACGGAGACACAAATACTCCGTCCTGCCGATACCAGCTACCTTAATTATCCCGGCTACATGCTTGAAGAATCCTTCAAAGCGAAAGCCGGAGTATGCTTGTTCGTCAGGACGGATGTTTGCTGTCACCGACTGCGCTGCTTGGAGGACCCCTCCTTCTCCATGTTGGTGGTACATGTGGATCTGGTTCGTCAGAGTCGGGTCTACGTGTGCCTCTAAAGATCCCACAATGGTGACTTGGAGACAAGCCGATTATTTGACCATCTTAGTCGGGTGGCAGATGCTGCGCAAGAGCAGTTTCCTAACGCGGAATTGGTGTTTGTCACAATGTCTGTAGGTCGTTTTCTGAAGAGGCAATAAGCACGGTATTGATCCTCTCTCAAGCTACCGCACAGTAAACATCTTTGTAAATTAGCTCCGTCATTTATAATTATAATTCGCTGTAAAAAGTGTATTGTGAAGTGTTATTTGGCGATAATTAATAAAGTGTACTCAATGACAGTCTAATTAAATAACATTGGTGACTAGAATGTGCATAAACAATTGACTTTTTAATAAAACAAAATTCTACATCAACAAAAATACCGTCGCTTTGTGATATATTAAAGTAACACAATAATACGCGTAAGCGACGGCCTATATCGATCACTTACGACGTTCTTCTCGCGAACTCGACAGACGGCCGTCGATTGAGTAAACTGGACTTCGTTAATTATAGTTTGCGTTGTTAATAACACTGTCTTACGTTTATTCTACACTTAAATTGAAATGCCGCTTAATCGTACACCACCTAAAACATCGAGTACCCTGACTGAAGATAGTAATATGAACTTAAGTGCCCGGTCGATACCACAATCTGGTTCTACTCCGAACTTAACAGCCATTGATAGTGAAAACATTACCTCTCGCCTCAAACGAAAACGCGAAGATGCCTGTTTTGAGGAGATCCGCTTACTGTTGTCAACGTCCGCCGCACAAACCGAGGCTAAGTTTGTAGCCCTCCAGGCATCGATATCGGAAATTCTTGCTCAAAATATTGAATTAAACAAAAATATTTCATTCATTTCCAAGCAGTACGACGACATGATTGTTAAACTGGATAACTTGGAGTCGGAACGTAAAGCGAACCGCTGTCATATTCAATATCTTGAAGAAAAAGTTGATACTTTGGAACGTCAGCTGTACTCAACAAAGCTTGAAATTAAAAATGTGCCAAAAAATTAGAAGAAACCAAGGAAGACATCTGCGAGATTGTGAAGGAAATATCTAAGGTACTTAAAACTCCAATTGAACGGCATGATATCAGGGATGTATTCCGCACGGGAAAAAAGGATGCGCCAACGATACTAGTCGACTTCAACAGTGCTTATGTTAAAGAAAATATGATTAAAGGCGCTCGACAGTTTAATAATAGGCATAAGGAAAATAAACTCAACACGACCCACCTGAAATTAGATGGACCTGCCAAACCAGTCTTCCTTTCTGAAAAGTTGACCCCGAATACCTATCGTATATACTATCTGGCACGCAACTTTGCGAGAGAAAATGAATACAAGTACTGTTGGACTGCTTTCGGGAAGGTGTTCCTCCGAAGAATGGACGGCCACAAGCAAATCCATATTAAAAATGAAGAGGACCTTCACAGACTACGACAAGAAAAATGACTAGTGGTAATTTGTATTTATACTGTTTGTTTGCCCTTTGCAATTAATTATCTCTTACGTTTGATATGCCTTTTTAATGTTAAGCTTAATTTTCTCATCATATTATGTCACTGTAACAAACCCTCTGTTTTTATTTTATATATACTGTTCCACAAAGTATTAGTACACATATTTCACTCACATGTACCTCGACTAACTTTTATACACATATACACAATATCATGTTTCACAAATAGCAATCTCAATACAGATTTATTACAATTAGGATTCCTAGTTCTTACAAAGCATGTATTCTTTAACATTCTATTTTGTACCAAATTAATACCTTTCATTTGCAATGATTGATTCAAATGATATTATCTCAACGGATATAGATAACATTAATGTAGCATCTGCGTATTTATGTGATACACAAACTTGCAACTTATAAAATATAGGTTCTGCTGGTTCTCTTAAGATATTTTGTCAAAATATTCGTAGTATATATAAAAATTTCGATCATTTAACACTTCAGTTGTCGCGCTTCAAGTTTGAGAGTGACATTATAATACTAACGGAATGCTGGTTAAATAGTCACAAACCTATTCCTACTATTGATAACTATGATTATTATTACTCGAGTAATTGCCTTAATCAAAACGATGGTATAGTCATATACGTGAAAAAAGACATAAAATGTTCTATAACGGAACCCAAAGAAATAGGAGGCAACTTTTTACTTATTAAAATTGAACCAGACATATTCATTTTGGCTATTTATAGATCCCCGTCCATACAATGCACAGACAGTTTTTTAAACTCTATTGATAATATTATTCGTCCCATTAGCCCGAGAAATAACTTGATAATTGCCGGAGATATAAACATTAATATTAAAGCCTGTTCTATTGATAGGAAATGTGCAGCTTACCTAAATGTAACCGCTGAACTGGGACTATTGCCTGGGCACACATATCCTACTAGGTTGCACAACTGTCTAGATCATATTATGCTAAAAACAATATTTCGAGCATCGGTATTTGTAGTTGATTCTACCATAACGGACCATGCCTCAGTACTGCTCACCATTGACCTCGCCCCCTGTAAGTCTAAAAAACCAATCACTTACAAAAGAATTAATTTTGATGCCTGCATTAAATACTTAGAGACAGTGGACTTCTCTTTTATCACACTATCTTGCGATGCTAATGAAGCAGCATCAAGGTTTGTTGATATACTGTCTGGTTCTGTTAAACTGAACTCTGAAATTAGCCGTATACCTAGTAAGAAAAGAACACTTAAACCATGGATAACCACTGGACTCCTACGCTGTATCCGGAATAGAGATAAACTACACAAACAACACAAAAAAAGAACCAAATAACGTAATGCTCGAGGTTACATATAAGCGATACCGGAACTTTTGTAACTCTCTGTTGAGAAAGCTTAAAAGAAACTTTGAAAAAACGCATTTACGTAATGCAAAAACTAATAAAGAATCTTGGAATGCAATCAAATCAATTATAGATTATACGAAACAGAAAACGTCAGCTGAAAATCTTTTAAGTCCTAACAATAGTATCAATAATAGCTTAGACTCTGTAAATAATTACTTTTCTAGTATAAGGAAGCAGCTTGCCGAAACTGCAACTGCGTATAATGAAAATAACACTAATTCATACAATTTCACGTTTCCTCCAGAGTGTAATTCCATAGTATTACTACCACCAGATGAGGCAGAGATAGAACTGTTAATAATGAACCTCAAAAATAATTGCGCTACAGGCTGGGACTTAGTACCAGCCCAGCTTCTAAAATTATCTAAGCATATAATAGTCCCAGCTCTTTCTAAGCTCTTTAACCTTTGCATAATTCAGGGAGTGTTCCCTGAGGTCTTTAAAAGATCGCTTATCACTCCTGTTCACAAGGGTGGGAAGCGAGACCAAGTTTCTAATTATAGACCTATATCAGTTCTGCCATCCCTTTCCAAAATATTAGAAAAACTACTAAATAACAGACTAATTAATTTTCTGGAACACAACAAAATTTTATCTGCCTCACAGTTTGGTTTTAGGTCTGGGAAAAGTACTGAAGACGTAGTCATCAATTTAACGAATTATGTTACTTCTCAGGTAGATAGAAAGCAAAAGTGTTTAGGTATATTCCTTGACCTAGCCAAGGCGTTTGATACCGTCTCAATTCCCATTCTTGTGAACAAGTTGGAATGCCTCGGTATTCGTGGCAAACCGCTCCTGATATTTAAGGACTTTTTGGTTAATCGTTCACAACAAGTAAAAATTGGTGATCACGTCAGTTCTCAGGCACCTGTCATTTGTGGCGTCCCTCAGGGCAGTATTCTTGGCCCAACTCTCTTTTTGATCTATATTAACGACCTATGTGAACAAACTTTAAGAAATGGTAAAATTTTTACCTACGCGGATGATACTGCGCTTGTATTCCACGGAGAGACTTGGGACAAAGTACGGTATTATGCTCAATTAGGACTCCACAGAGTCAATCAATGGCTTAGTGTAAACCTGTTGACATTGAATTTCTCCAAAACCTCATTTATTCAGTTTTCTGTGGCCAAAACAAAACCAGAGAACATTAGTCTTAAGGTTCACACATGTAACTACACCAGTGATTCTCTTGCTTCCTGTTCATGCTTTGAGATAGCTAAATGTACGACCGTCAAATATCTAGGAGTTATTTTGGACGAAAAACTTAGCTGGCGCTCTCATATAGACATCACAACTGCGCGCACCAGAAAACTTATTTGGGTTTTCAAGAAGTTGAGGCACGTTGCTGATTTAGATCTTCTGCGCACAATATATCATGCACTAGTTCAGTCAGTCATTGGATATTGTATAAAAGCTTGGGGTGGTGCTTGTAAAACCTTTATATTAGACTTGGAAAGAGCGCATAGATCTATCTTAAAAGTCATGACCTCTAGCCCATACAGATTTTCTACAACTAAGTTGTATGAAAAATGCCAACTCCTAACGGTTAGGCAACTATACGTCTATCAATTAGTTATCCAACAACATAGAATCACTCCCTATCATGCCGACGAATACAGTAAACAACGTGTCATTAAAAACGTATGTCTACCTGTTATATGTCGAACAGCTTCAGCTAAACGACAACATGATTTTAAAGCAGTTTATTTGTATAACAAAATAAAAAAAAATATATACATCCCTTATGTAATCGTGAAGCTAAAGTAATTATTAAAAATTGGCTACTAGGACTAGATTATGAACTGAAATGTTGTTGCTATAATATTTTGTGAAACAAATTACACACATACACGCACGCACACACACACACACACACACACACACACACACACACACACACACACACACATACACACACACACACACACACACACACACACACACACATACACACTACTCTAGTATACAGTAAGAAATAATTATTTATCATTTATTTTTATTTACATAGAACGATATGACACAAAAATATGAGAGAGGTCACTGATTTCTGTAATACAGGTCTTTGAGCCTAGCTCAGAAATCAGGGACTTCATTATACTCTGTAACTTTTTATGTGAATAAAGATTATTATTATTATTATCATCATATTTATATTTCTCAGCTCATGGCTGGTTTTAGCTACATTTACGGGCGCTAACCAAGTAAATGCAGCATGTGGTGTGTTAATTTGGTAGAGGACTGTCATTTTCTTCTATTTGCATGAATTTTCTCACGATTCTACAAGTATTTAAAATAGTTGCTTTTTGTAGTGGTATGTATGTAGATTTTTTCAGATTCAATAATTTTAGGCTGTGATGGAGGTGACTAGGAATAACACCGGTGGTTGAAAGGACTATGGGTACGATATATACTTTTTCTTGTCTCCAGATTCGTGCGATTTCTTCTCGAAGTTCTGTGTATTTGTTTATTTTTTCAGTTATTGTTTTTTGTATATTATGTGTGTTAGGAACTGCTATGTCTATTATGTAAGTCGACTTGTTTTTTTTATCCTGTAAAATTATATCGGGTCTATTGTAGTGAATAGTCTTGTCGGTGAGTATGGCGCGGTCGTAATAGAGTTTGTGTGATGTATTTTCAAGAATTGTTTGGGGCGTGTATTTGTAGTAAAGAGTGTTCGTGTTTTGTATTAGTGAATGTGTAAGTGCCAACTTTAGGTGAATAATATTAACTACTTGGTTGTGCCTGTGAGTGTAATCCGTCTGTGTAAGGGTTATGCAAGCTCCTGTGATATGTTGTATAGTCTCCGGGTGTCTATGACATTTGCGGCATTTATCGTTTTTCACAGTAGGGTCTTTAATTATATATTTCCTGTAATTTCTTGTGTTAATGATTTGGTCTTGTATTGTTATTATAAATCCTTCAGTTTCCGGGAATAAATTACCAATTTGCAGCCATTTATTTGATGCTATTGCATCAATATGGGGTTGTTCCAGTTCATGAGGATGTCGATGTCGATGAAGTATTTTCTTTTTCCAATTGTCTATTTTTTGTTTTTGCGGGTCATTATTACTATTATTTTCTATTTTATTCTGTTCGCTTAAGTTAAGTGGAGTATAGTTCTGATCAGTCACAGTTATAGCTTTGTGTATGTGGCTGGAATGAGATTTTAAATCGAAAAATATTTTAAGTTTATTGATTTGTTTTTGCCATAAGTTTTGGATATCTATTAAACCTCTACCACCGTTTTGTCTTTTAATAGTCAGTCTTTCTATTGCTGATTTAGGATGTAGGTTATTGTATTTTGTAAGTGTGGTACGTGTGAATCGTTCTATGTTTTCTAAATCTGTTTTTGACCATTTTATTATTCCAAATGAATACGTTAAAATGGGAATAGCGTAGGTATTTAAGGCTTTTATTAAATTCTTTCCATAAAGTTGTGTTTGGCATACAGCATTTATTCTTTTTTTGTATTCCGTTGTAATTGTCTGTTTAATTATTGTGTGATCTAGTCCTTTACTTTGTTTGTAGCCTAAGTATTTATAAAAATCGTTTGGTTCCATAGCTGTTATTATTTCATTATCATTAACTGCATAGTTGCCAGGCTTAATCTTACCCTTAATTATATGTATAGTTTTGCATTTGTCTAATCCAAATTCCATATTTATATCTTTGCTAAATTCTGTTGTAATGTCTATTAGTATTTTCATGTCTTTTTCGGTTTTTGAATATAATTTAATATCGTCCATATAAATGAGATGTGAGATAATTGTTTCTTTTGCTGACTGTTTAATGGAGTATCCAGCTTGGCAAGTGTGCAGTAAGTGGGATAGAGGATTCAGAGCTAGACAGAACCATACAGGACTTAAGGAATCACCTTGAAAGATACCCTTCTTAATAGCTATTTGTCTAGTTATAATAGTTTTGTTTTGGCTGTTTAATTGTAAAGTTGTCTTCCATCGTTTTATAATAGTGCTTAAAAAGTTTATTATAGTTGGGTTAATTTTATATATCTGTAATACTTGTATTAGCCAGGAGTGAGGAATACAATCAAAAGCTTTTTTATAATCTATATAAGTACAATGTAAATTTCTGTTTTTGGTAGTGGCATGTTTGTGAATTATTGAGTCTATAATTAACTGTTCCTTGCATCCCATATGGCCCCGCCTACATCCTTTTTGTTCCTCTGCAATTATATTGTGTTTTTCAATGTGGTTTACTGATGTAAGGATCTTATATATTGTGGGTAGGCATGTAATTGGTCTGTATTGTGAAGGTTGTGATGAATGTGTAGTTTTTGGTAACAAATAAGATATTCCTGTTGATAGGAACTCAGGTATATTTTGTTTCTCTAAGATAATTTCTGTTAAATTATTAGCTATTGATTCATGTAGTGTTACTAATTTTTTATACCAGTAATTATGTATTTTATCTATTCCCGGTGATTTCCAATTATGTAGCTTAGATGTGATGTATGTTATATCGGTCGCTGTAATTTCAACAAATTCCATTTCTTCTATTAGGCTCCATCTATTTTTCTCTTTATTTATCCAATCTGCTTTATCGTTGTGTTGTGTGTGTTTTTCCCATATATCACACCAAAATGTCTCTAATTCTTCTTGTGTTGGTGTTTTGACATTTTCTCTAGAAACAGTTCGAGTTTGTGGTTTTAATAAGTTTCTGTAAAATAATTTTTCATTTGTAATGAATGTGATGTTATCATTTTTGCGTTGTTGTGCTTTTTTATATCTTCTTAGTCTGTGAACCTTAAGTGCTAGTTTCTGTTTTAACGTATCTAAATATTCTTCAGGTGTCCTATTGTTATTTTCGTACTTTGTATGTAATTTTGTACTTTTAAGTATTACTTCAACCCTCTTCACAACTTTTTTCGATCTGTTATTGTTGATATATTGTGTTAGTCTACCACAATCTGCTCTTAGTTTTTCTATGTCTTTTTCTAGTCTAATTTGCCACGGGGGCTTATAATGAAGTCGTGGTCTCCTATTTCCTGTGTATTCTATTATTTTATATTTGAGTTCTTCAGATATTACTAACGCTGTACAATAAATGAGAGTTTGTATGTCTATGAGCTTTGTGTCCTTAGATATAAACAGGTTCAGTATTTTTTGATTAAATAAATTAGTAAGTTGAGAGAGTTGAGGGCTGTATTTGAGTTTTGGTAATTTTGGTCGAGCGGCTGGGTCCATCCCAGAATACTGTGTTAAAGCTGCCCTAAATTTATCATGTATTTCTTGGGTATGTGTTTCAGTTATAGTGTTGTGAAGGTCTAATGTCTCGATATCATTTTCTAGTGTTAAAGCTATAGACTCAGTTTGGGTGGATGAACATGATGTCTGAGTACTTTGGCTGTATGATTGACTTTGAATGTGAGTTTGAGTTTGTATTTCAGGAAGTGTTTGTGTGTGATATATCGGTTGTATATTATTATTCTGTAACTCTTTTTCTAATTGTGTTCGTGCTTCTTCTTTTAGTCTATCTAATACTTCCTGGGTTAATAATTTGTTTCTGATTATTGTTCTTCTCTGGTCAGCAATTCTTTGTTCACTAACAATTATTTCTGGGTATTTTCTGGAGAAATGTTCATGCAATTGTTGTCTGTAGGTAGTCATATCGGTTTCTAATCTGGTTATATAGTAATAGGTACGCATGATAAACATGTTTACGGTTGCGCTCCATTTCATACGTACTCTGGGTTTTCCAGCTTTGGTGGACGCGGGTAACCAGGCATTAACCTCCCGCGCAACATCCAAAGTTGGGATGGGTGGAATTTCATGTGATATGGATATTGACGATGAAATTGAAGGTGATGATGGATTTGAGGGTATGTAAGAGATAGTGCTGGGGCTAATCGTCCTGTCTGTATCAGTGGTTTCGGCTGTAGCATCTTTGTCGGTGGGAGCCCGCCTGCTCAACTCCTCACCGCTGACGGTTCGCATGCTGAAACACCCAGCGCCAGCTCCAGGTGTGCCCCGGCGATCACCCCCGGCTAGCGACTCTATACGTTTTCTTTTTGACCGTGTCTCCATGTTAATGGGTTACCATTGCCCTGTTAGCCGTGTAAGTTTATATATAGTATACATACTATATTACACGTCCGCCCCCCACGTGGACTAGATGTTCAGCCCGGACGTAAGGTTGGATTTTGGGGGGCTTATTATTATTATTATTATTATTATTATTATCGGCGTATCGTAGGTTATTCACGACTTGATCGTTAATCTTGACGCCTACCTCCAACCCCTCACTACGGTGAATTTCAACTTGATCGGTCTGCAAATGCTCAACTCTCACAGCTGCTCTTTGGTTCCAATACAAGTTCTTAATAACCCGTAAGTCCTTGCCATCTAGACCTACATTAATTAAACGTTTCATAAGTATGTCATGTCTTACGCGATCGAACGCCTTCTCATAATCAATAAAGTACAAGATAACATTGGTTTTACTGGAACGTTAAGACAAAAAGCACTTCTCGAGTTCCCATGCCGGATCGGAAACCAAATTAACTCTCCCCAAGTTGTTGGTCGCATCGGGGTCTTATCCTGTTTTGGATGATCGCCAGGAATATTTTAAGTACGTGGCTCATTAAGCTATTGTGCGATATTCTGCACATCTCTTTGCTTTTGCCTTTTTTGGTACAGTTATAAATGTAAATTTTAGTCAATCGTCGGGTAAAGAGCTTGAGTTATACACCTGGTTGAAAAAGTTGGTTAGGGCGTTTACATGTTCTTCTTCCAACAGTTTGAGAATTCCTAAAGCTTTACCAGTTTTAGCAGATCTAAGTACTTGTTTCACCTATGTATTTGATGATAAATTTGATGGTCCAGAATCATCCGTGACAGTAACATTCGCGAAGCTCCTAGAAGCATCCTAAAACATTTTGACTATGAAGTCACTCCAAATCTTTTTCTTGCTTTCTACGTCATGAAGAACATTGTACTGATCATCACATAGTGCATTCAAATTGTGAGTCCTATTAAGCCCCGCAAGTGTTTTTATCTCCTTGTGAAGGTTAAACCCGTCATGTAGTTCAAAAGGCCTTCTATACGTTCACGTTTGGTCTCGTATAACTTAACTTGAGCAATTCAATTTTTTCTAGCAATGAGCCTATCCAATTCGTCGTACCTCTTTGGGTCTGCGGTTTTATATGTTCAGCTTTCATCCATTAATTTCAGGATCTCCTCAGTCATCCATTGCTGTTTCTTGACTAGATGGGCAGGCTGCAGATAAGTCCGACAAATATTGCTAATTGCTTGAGTATTGACCACGTTGTCAAAGATGTTGATGGGCAAGTCAAGTGCTCGTTAGCCCATTCGTTTATAGCGTTTGAAACTCTTGCTTTAACTATGGGTTCTTTCAACATATTTAAATCTGTGCGAAAATTTTGTTTTTGCTAAGCCAAATTTTTAAATTTACAATGTAGTATTGCTATCAGACTAGATCATACTTTATATCTGCTCCCGAATATGTAACACAGTTCTTGATTAAATTTCGGAATCTTTTGTTGACCAATACAAAAGCTATTTGGTTACGAACTATGTTATCAGCTGTATGTTGTGGCGAGGTCCAGGTGTACAAACGACGAGGATGAAGCTTAAAGAGGGTATTTGCTAGCATAAATCCTTTCTCTTGGCAGAACCCTATTAAAGTATCAACTCTTTCATTTCTGGTTCCTAATTCGTAATCCCCTGTCACCCCTGATATAGACATAGAACCAACTTTAGCGTTGAAGTCGCCCATTATTACATTTAAATCGTGTTTTTTGGTATATTTCAAGAGAGTTTCAATCTGACCATAGAACTCCTCAATTTCAATCAAAGGTTTATCGGCCGTGGGAGCGTATATTTTAATTATATTCAAGTTTGCTGGAACTGCAGTTATTTGAATGAGCATTGCGCGATTTGACAAGGGTATAAAATTCGTCACTGATTTAGAGATTTCTTTGCTCATAAGGACCCCCACTCCATGATGGTCAAATGACTGGTCGTTGCCAGAGAAGTAAAGAATTTTTCCTTCAGCAGTACATATTTATTTTGTCCAGTCCATTTTGTTTCGCTTAAGCCAACAATTTCAAGTTTAAGGCGCTCCATCTCCTGTATGATGTTAGAAAGTTTTCCGTGTTTCTTTATGCCTCTCACGTTCCATGTTCCTACTCTAATCTTTCTCGTTTTTATAAGTTCCTCTCCGAAGATTCTTCGCACCCCTGTCCCATTAAAGGGATGTCGGAGACTTGGGGCCATACCTATTATACTATTCATGAGAGATGATCTATTAGGGATGTAGTAATGACAGTGGTATCCCGTTGCCTTCCGCCATTGCAGAATCGTGATCGTCGCGCCATGTCTTGGCTGCGCTCACGAATGTTGAGCTCTTTAAACTACTATAGTTTTGTCCTCAAGCCAATACTAAGATCACTGCTACCCAACCCCAGGTCACAATATCTACGCCCTTGTGACAAGGCTCGCCTCTACCGCTGTTTCCACCGTTGAGGTCTTCACCTGTAACCGTAGGCAAGGGGGTCGTGATATACCCTACAGCACTGGGTCCTCCCCTGAACTTAGCCATCGACATATCCCAGCTTATTGAGATACGTGACGCCCAACCCCGCGACGTGGACGCGTCAGGGAAGAATTGCTCAGGTGAACGCTAGAGAAGGTAACTCTAACATTCCAAGAGTCGGATTAACGGACTTTTTAGTGCCCAAGCCCGAGGGCAACCATGCATGTGTCTAATTTCACTGAAATTCTGCCACATGTGTATTCCACCAACCCGCATTAGAGCCGCGTGGTGGAATAAGACGTTGTTACCATAACTTCTCCTCAAAAAGAGAGAGGAGGCCTTAGCCCAGGAGTGTGAGATTTACAGGCTGTTACTGTACTGTAGTATATGGTCTCACTTCATTTTTTGTTATTTATAACACATGATAAAAATATATTATCATGGATTGATGGTGACAAAATTCGATTCAAAAGCTTATAACTAAAGGAGCTATTTCAGAATGTTTGCCCTGTGAAGGTATCAATATCTATCGCATATTTTCTTGGTGCAAAGTCAAATGGTAAATCTAGGTTCATATTGAATTTAAAAATATTAAATTGCGTACAGCCTTAAATCTTGTTTTAAAAGACTGTTTCATGAGTACAATGGATTAATGCTATAATTGGAAACTTTAAAAAACAGTATAATAGAACCATATTGTACTGTTTTTTTCTTATATTTAAATAAATAAATAAAATTATAGTCAACTATCAAATACTACGCAGACGTCGCCTGCGTATCTACGTATATAAAAAAGGTAAAAACTTTAATAACATATCTCGAACACTTTTTAATCCTCATACGTAGATTGTGATGCTGCCTCGTAATAAACATACAACATTAATATAAATTAAAGATAAAACACACAAGGCGCGGGCAACGCGTTCGGGTGTACAAATAAAAGAAAAAAAAATAGGCAAAGGTAAAACAGCTTAATACCCATTTTTCGTTTGTTTGTCAATAGTTTTTTTTTATTGGTAGCCATCGCTGAGCTTCAGTACTATGAATAAAATAATGGTTATGAGTATTTTTTTCCTCATATTTTTAATGATTATTTAATTTCGACCATTGGGCGAATACTAGTATATACAATTTGTTAAAGCCATCTTTTTAGCACATATATTACTACGCTATGTCATATTAAATGCCGTAATTACAAAATCATGCGATTGATGAGACGTACCACGTTTTACTTGAAAAATCGTTGCCAAATTTAAGAACGATGATGCCGTAATAACTGTAATATTTCGTCGAGGTAAGGAAATACGTCGAAACGACTTTTAAAATATCTATGTACCTACACTAATATATAAACTGTTGTTTTGATTTTGGTCACCCGCATGTACATTTTAATTTAAACGGAGGTAGTTATTTTGAAATCATAGACAAACACCGTTTTATTTTATTTGTATAGATAAACCTAAAATAATGAACAACGACTAACTTATGATTATGATTGATGACAATTACGAAAAGTACATGACCATACCACCATTAGTAGCACCCGATCTCAAATGATGGGCTCACGCGATGAAAAATGCCGCTTGTAAAATTAACTTTCTGATAATGCATACCAAAAAATAATGAAAGTTTTTGAGCCTCCGGATATAGACATATTTGCAAGTAGGAACAATTATGAGTGCAAAAAATATGTATCTTGGCACCGAGACCCAGATGCATACGTTATAAATGCTTTAACGACCTCTATTCTTCTATTTTTATAGCTTCCCTCCCTTTGCATTAATTCTGAAAGCACTAAGAAAAGTTATAAATGACAATGCTACAGGTATAATGGTAGTAACCAACCATGGTACCCGCTATTTAAAAATCTTCTAATATCAGAGCCGAAGACGTTCATCGCAAAGTTATTCTGGTTGCCGGGATATTACCAAGACAGCGTTCATAAAAAGAAAAATTGCCCTATCGTCAATATCTATAATGTTAGCTTCATTTTTGGACAGTTCACTAAAGCAATACGACACGTGTCTAAAAAAGTGGCATGTATTCTGCATTAGTAACAACATGGAACTATACGAAACTTCTGTTCCAGTTGTCATAACTTTTTTGACTCAGTTATATGAGTCAGGTGCTCAGTGTGGCACTGTAAACAGTTGCCGATCAGCTTTATCCTTGATTCTAGGTAAATATATATCCAACGATGATAGTATAAAACTTTTTTTCAAAGGTTTATTTCAACTTCGCCCCCCTTTACCTAAATATGATACCACTTGGGACGTATCTATCGTGCTAAACTCCCTGGCTACATGGTATTCCAATGAAACATTAACATTAGAAAAAATCTAAAAAAAATTAGCAACTTTGTTAGCGCTTTCAACCGCTCATAGAGTATAGACACTTTCAAAGATTAACGTAAGCAACATAGAACTCTTTCCTAGTCATATTAAAATTAAAATTCCTGACCTTAAAGACGTCTCGTCTTGGAGCTAATCAGCCCGAACTAATTATACCGTTCTTTCATGAAAGGCCTGCAATATGCCCTGCTCAAACATTGCTTTGCTATCTTGAATCAACTGAATCGTTGCGAATGAACCACAATCTATTTCCTCTCAGATACTAAGTCGCTGGATCAAGTGGATCAAGTTCAGATATTTCGAAAATGAATAATTTACATAACAGTTATTTTTCGTGCTTTTTCCTTGTTGTAAAAGTTTTGAAATTTACTAATGTATATTTAAGATGTACCCGTATTTATTTCATTGTCTTAAATCGTTTACACGAAAAAAATATTTATAAAAAACTATATCAATTATTCTATAAAAAAAAAATATTTTAGTTTTTTTTTAAATTCAATCTTTTTATTGTTACTAATAAATGTTAAATATCTAATAAATGATAAAGAGCAACTAATAAGTTTCTGGTTCTAGAATTTTGAATGTTTTAAACCGGTAATTTGAAATTAAATTTGTAAAAATAAAATTCATCTTTGCTTCATAAGAGCCAGATCTTGGATAATAATAATAATAATAATAAAAATTTTATTGCTTCAGATAGGTCGTACATTACAAAGTAACTCTTAAGAAAAACATACATATTTTTTATGAGATACAAATTATTCATACTGGACACATTTTTTCTAATTTACCACTCTTTTTCATTGACGACCGTATCGCAATTGGTTGCAGGCTCAGCTATGTGCTGTGCTATGCCCAGCGCTGATTTTCAGCTTGCTCCTTCTATATTATGTTGATTTAGTTGAAGGCGCCGCACCGTTCCGAATCATATTAAAGTATAATGAAAATGATAAAACAAAAAATAAAAAAAAACAAAAACTGATATAAAAGCAAGTAAAAGAGAAACCGGTGACATAATTATATAGCACAAAAAGAAGTAAATAAGCAATTTCTCCAGATCAATAACTACATTTTAAAGCTGAACATTAATAGAACGACAAAAACTTAATACACGCATGCACATCTTCGCATCATAACAACCAGAAATTCTATGTGTACGTCATGGCTAGGACAATTGAAACTATGATTAAATAAAAATAAAGAGAAGTCTAAGTTTTTAGGATTCTATTCTTTCATATTTTGCTTCATTCGCATTAATTTGTAAAGTTTTTGTTACGTAGCCACTTCTACTTGTAGACGAAGGTAATATTCTTTAAGGCATTTTTTTAAAATTACAATTGAAAAATGACATTCACGTAAGGGAGGTGGTAGGTTATTCCAAATTTTTGCTGCAGCATATTTGAAAGAACCTTTAAATCCTACTGTCTTATGTTTAGGAATTAATAGTTTAATCTTCTCATTTTCTCGGACACTCCTATCTTTTCTATTCTCTAGCCAGTCAAGCTTTTGATATATGTAATTTGGCTTTTTACTCCGTACAATTTTATGTAAAGATACTGCTAGATGAAGCTTCCTACGTGATTTCATGTTTAAAATATTGTGACAATTAATGAAAGGAGCTACATGTGATCTCTTAGGAACGTCAAAACAAAACCTAGTGCAAGCATTTTGAACTCTTTGTATAGCTTTTTCGGTCTTTTTCAATAATCTGGGACCATACACTGTGTCACAGTAATTAAAAATCGATAAAATAACAGATAACGATAATCGATAAAATAACGGATAAAGTTCATGTTTCGATTTTCATTATAAATTTATGTTTAGAAAAAAAATCATATATGCTTCAAGATAAAATTGTACAGTATCTTCATTAAAGGCAGCATTCATGGCACGCAACGACGAATTACAATAAAGTTAAAAGTTATTTCCAAAAAAGCAACTTGTCCAAAACTTCCCTCGCCTAAAGAATTATGAAGATTAGCATAACAAAGTAAGCTGGAACTGTGTTCAGAGAATGCGTTACCTTTTACAACTTACCGATGTTTTGCCCAAATTATGTACAATGTGAAAGCAGTAGGAAACATTAAACTTTACAACTTAAACTTTAAACTTTACAATTAACTTCCCTTCAATCAACTTATAACTTGATTGAAGGGAAAGTGAGCCAGTGTAATTACAGGCATAATGGACATAAAATCTTAGGTCCCAAGGTTGATGGTGCATTGGCGATGTAAGCGATGGTTAACATTTCTTACCGTGCCAATGTCTAAGGGCGTTGGTGACCATCAGGTGGCCCATATGCTTGTCCGCCTTCCTATTCTATAAAGAAAAAAGATGGCGTCACCGTAGTGTGGACTACAAGTAAACTCAACTTCTTGCAAATCTAATTCGTACAAAACCCTCGTATAGAACTTCACTTGGTAAGTTTGTTTAATCATCAATTATATTGCTCGCCGTTAATTTCTTGTATTATATTGCAGTAATCCGCAATTCAACAGCTAAATAAGCTGCAAAGATATACTTAAAGTGAAAATAACGGACAGCTCAAGCTTATTGTAATAGAAGCAACACTTTTATGTATATTTATATGTTTCATAAATAAAAACACGATACCACTTTATTTTCTTTATTTCAACGAAAAGCTTTTATACAACATTTAATAATACTATGACAGAAATAATTTATTCAAATGCACGACAAAAACATATTACTTATTCATTGTGCCGTGAAGATAATCAATTCCAATTGTTGTCATTCGTACGTGCATTCGAATTAATTTAGGCCATAAAGCTTTACAATAAACGGCATTATAGCTACTATATAAAGAAACAAAAACTGAAATTGCATGCGGTACAAGAATCAATTAAAGTAATAAATTTGAACGAAGATGCTATCTTTGGCTTAATCTTCTTTTTCGTAGTAGTTGAAACAAGACTGCTTTTAATTTTATTTATTCTATTAAATCACCTGAATAAGAATAAAAAGTTTTAAAAACCGGCGCTACACTGTTCAATTTTATTTAAAACTCTACGCGTCCTTGCAATTGTTTTGAAGAATCGAATGGTTCAATGAATGAAATTGAATGGTTTAACTATAAATAACTTGAAACTACTTTAGATCACACGAACAGTTTGTTAATGTTACCGTGTAACGATGGCACAATCATGATATTTAACGAAAATTAAAAAAAAAATTAACGCGACAAGTAATAAAAACTTGATAAAGGCAGTTTAGCTTATGACACGTCTGGAGTGTGTACACTTGTGTGCATTCCCATGACGATTATCAATATATATTATTTAAGAGTAAGAAACCAAAAAGGTTCGCACTCATTTCTATAGCCAAGTAGAATCACTAACTGTTTTTGAACGTGTAGCACCGGCTTAAATGTGTATAAAGAAATTTATGCAAAACACATTTATATATAATATTCATATTTATGGCTTAATATTTTGTTACAAAAATATTTAACATTCAATCATTACATAAATAGTGAAATATTTCAATCGATGAGTAATTATCTTATATTACACATACCAATAATAGCTATGAAGACAAAGTTGAAATAATTATAGGCTTAAAACTATACATTTAAATACTTACCATTAAATATATATTATATCGGTTATGAGTTCCAGAAACTGATTATAAGTAACAATGCTTTTAGTTATTGAAATTTCCATTAAACATTTTGTAAAAATAAATAATATTCTAAGGAAGATTCGTCGTTCATGATTTCGTCAGACAGAGTAAACTATGATTTTCTTATATTTACTTAATTAAAATTATAAAGTACAAAAGAGTACTACCAGTATCTAAATATTGTTTGAATAGAAGCAGAAATTGTTACAAAGAACATTACAAAGAACATATTTGAATAATCCAAATCAGTCAAAGATAAGTTATATTTTTTATTATAAACGATTAAATTCAAGACAATGAGATCAGTCAGAACATTCATTTTTTAATTTCGAATGACATTTCGAATAACCTTAAAATAAGACAGATCAATATATCAAATTAAATAAAAAAATATATTATCTTAACATAGATTGTGCTTACACTTGATTTGTTCGTAATACTGAGATATTACGTATAAGTTAAATAAATAAATAAATAAGTTACTTCGGTGGTAGGAATTAGGGAAAATTAATACTTATTCCAAAAACTAAGTAATATATTTATTTTCTTTTAATCCAATATCGTATGATATGAAATACAAATATCGCATGCTATTATCACTGTACTTGTATAGAATTGTAGTTTTGTTTGTTCGTGAAATATATTTTTAAATAAACCAATTTATAATATATGTGCAATATATGACGTACAGTGCTACCAAAGAGCAAGAATCCACTGCATGGCTAAGAATAAGAATTATGGATAGAGAGAGAGAGCGCGGGGCTAAATTTAAACTGGGGAATTCCGTAGAATAGACAATTTAAAAATTTACTCATGTTTGGTTTTGTCAGCATAATCCTTTCTATCAAATTGAATGTTTAGTTGGTAACTAACTAACTTTGTAGTTGGTAGGATTTCCCAAAGTTTTACTATAGTAAAACTTTATAGTAAAACAATAGTAAAACTTTTGGGTCAAGTGATATTGTCTTTGTACAGTATACTGTACAAAGGCAAGTGATATTGACAGTAGTGGGTCAAGTGATATTGTCTTTGTACAGTATACTGTACAAAGGCAATATTACTTGACCCACTACTTACGTACCATAAGAAAAATAAAAAAAATATAGAATATAAGGTAAAATAAGAAAAAAAAAATACCTGTCAGTAAGTAAGAGTCCGTGAATGTCCCACTGCTGGGCTAAGGCCTCCTCTCCTTTCTTGAGGAGAAGGTGACAGAATAATTAGGTATTTATTATAACAATCGGTTACACGAATTAATAACTTTTTCAGTCAGTAGCTAACTATGTTTTAACTACAAAGGTACGTAATGAAATGAACAAGAAAACTATACCAGTGACAGGAAATTAAAAAAAAATACATTGGTAGCACTGAGTCAAAAATGTTGCTAGCATAAAACATCAAATTTATTAAACAAAGAGTATATTTTTCTATAATTCCTTCCACACTACATTACATATTTACTGGTCGCTGGGACATCGCTTGTCTTCCAGCGCTTGTATGAGAGCGCATTCGATCTTCGACTGTAGCCAGGCCAGCACCTGAGGGTCTGGAATTTCTATAACCTTCTCATCCGTCGAGAAATAGTCGACCATTTCATCCTGGGAACATTTTTAATTTACTTTAAACCTAAATGATTACAACACGATACTGACATCGATATCATTAATCAACATTTCATCAACGAGAACGGTGAAGTAGCTTTAGTCTATTGCAATCACAATAAGGAAGGAGTAAAGAAAAATAAGCAACTTTGACATCGAATTGACGCGATATCGTTGGTCGAGGTCTTGTATAGTCTATGATATTCAGTATGAATTCACGAGGAAATTGCGTTTTTAATGTCAGCAAAATTATAATTTAAATTATGAGAGTTACATTCAAGTGGTTATAACTAGTTAAGTGGAATAGTGTTGAATTATAAATAAAGGTAAATTAATCAAGAACTGTTTGTAGTGGGTAATACAGTAGAACTATTAGCAAGTCGCATAGAATATGTAAATCTAATGTTTGCTTGTCTTTACTCCTTGTTCGATTGGAATTGGCTATAGACGTTAAGTATGGCCTTGCGTTGTTTTTCACCAGGTGGCGCTAGGCCTGGTACTTATACAAAAGTATATAAATTGGTATTTTTTATGTAACTTACATATTAGCAATAAAATAATAACTATTAGTAGAATTGTATGACTACTAACAACGTTTAGTAGGTACATGGCATTATTTGTATGTAAATATAAATTATTTAAATAAGTCTTTAAATGTTTTTTTAATATCATGTCACTCGTGGTTCACCTAACCTTAAAAGGCTCTGGTGCACCGTAAACATTTACATACTGCTTAAATGCTGCATAAAATTATTTGCTCATCTATGTCAATATTGAAATAAAAAACAGTTATATCAAAATGTTTTTTCAAAGGAAAATCTATGGCATTTTCTAAGGTTGTTTTTACACTGGCTCACCAACTGGACCACAGCAACACCTATAGAGTATCGACGTTTTGATACTTTTCTCGTCTAAGACTCGTCTTGTCTGTGTGCTGTCACGTAGCAGAAGAATGTTATGAATAGGCACCATTACATTAATAAACGACGTAATAACATGTGGGCTCTGGTACCTGTTTGATGTTGAGCACGAGCGCGCCGTCCTGCGCACGCGGCGCCCCGAGCAGCTGGTCGAGCCGCACGGCCCACTCCACGCGCCACCCGCGCCCCCCCGCGCGCACCACGAATATGTGCCTGTGTGATACCGTGCTCTCATGTCTTGGATAGCAGTTTCGAATTACCGTTTACTCAATTCTTGTACTTAAAGTATTGTTAGGTGGAATTTAATGATGAAGAATTGAAGTTAACAAAAGCGGTTAGATATTGTTCTAAACAATCTCATATAGACAACCTTTATCGTAAGGATTAAGAGTCAGGAATATGGATATTGCAAATATTGTATATTATAGTTTATGCTATACTATAGTTTAATAGAAATGTTACTTATTTTTAATTCTGTACGATTTTAGGTTTTCATCTGTTTTTGATCGATGTACATAAAACTAATGTACCAATTCACATGAAAATTAGATTGCCTGAAATTCACTTTAGCCATTTGATTAGGGCTGCTTTTTATATTATACTGTAAGTTACTAGACACAAAGGCTAAAAATATAAAACGCACCTGGTGGATATGAGGATCGTGGCGGGCGAGGCTGGAGCGAGGTGAGCGTGCGCGACGTGCGCGTCCGTGTCGGCGTAGTGCCCGCGCGCCAACGCGCACAGCAGCGCCGCGCCGCGAGCCTCGTACGCGCTGTACGTACGCACGCCCTGGGCGCAGAGAGATGTCATTGTACAACGAATTCGTATTTGTAGGAATAATGATTTAAGTTTCCAGCAAATGCAATTGCAGCAATGCTAATTGAATTGTAGGTAGGTACTGCACACATTTAAATAACAAAGAAAATACCTCGACTTCTGAGCAGTGTCGGGGCAGCCGTCGGCGCGCCACGAGGCGGCCGCCGGCGCGGCGCTCGCACGCGCGCAGCGCCGCCTCCGCGCCGTCCGCGCCCGCGCGGCGCCACCACGACGCGCGCGCCGCCTCGCGACACACGTCTGCACACCACACGGGTCACTATCGCGCTACGCGCCGTACACGCTCAGCAGTCGGATAACATCAATATTACTGGCTCACATTTAAAAACCGACACAAATTATTCTAGTATTTCTTCAAGTTACTTGGTTAAATCCGTTACTGGGAATGAGCAACGAGGAAGTCATAGACGACATTTTTTACATACCTACAACTACTGAACAAGCGGCGTGGTCACCTTCGCCCAAATCATGTAATGGTGGTAGGGCTTTGTGCAAGCTCATCTGGGTAGGTGTAAACGACTAATCACATATTTTACCTTCAAATAGAAAAATATTTACTGTTGTGTTCTGACTTGAAGGATGAGTGAGGCTGTGTAACCATTAGAACCTGAGATATACAAAGGCACGACCGAAGGTTGATGGCGCATTGATGATGTAAGTGATGATTGGATTGGATTCATATTTCCTACAGTGCAAATGTAGACGTCATTGACTATTCACCATCAGTTGGCCCATTTGCTAATCTACGTAACTATTTTCCAAAACGTCCCTTAAAATAAAAAATAAAACGAACGGATTTTGTGGTCCCAGACGGACTAAGACCACGTATTCATTTTTTGACATTCACAAAAAAAACTATTCATGCGCATTCTAGTGCTATATCGTCGGCTTACCGTAAGAACTCATTAAAAATGACCCAAATCACTACAAATATAAATGAATCTCTGTTATTGAGTGTTATTTTTTTACAATTATTAATGAATTATTGTAATAAACAGACGATAGTAATTAATTATATATATTTAAATAAAAGTCATGCTCAAGATACTCACGTCTCACTATAGCAAAGTCTTCAACTACGCATCCACGCACAGAGAAAACAATAAAGAAACATTATATGCGTGAGAAAGAAAACATTTAAATGACATTACTTTGAACGTGAACATGCAGTAATGTGCTTATATGTTAAATTATATTTAGAATCTTTCTTCACTATTTAGAGTTTGTTTTAAAAAGACCCCAAGGATTAAACTATATCCAAAATAAAAAAATACCAAAAGTCTAATTTAACCCAATTTGTACAAATCATAATTCAAGAATTGAACGTACTTGCGAAAAACATGAAAGCAAGTGTTTGTGAAGCGGATTCATATTATGCATATTATGTAAAACCTCGGCCACGAGGCCATCAGAAGAGTACATAGTCACTTTGAACTAAGCAAATATATAGGTTGGTTTTATTTTTAGAAAACAATTCCACATTTTAAAACGGTAGTAATGACGTAAAAAATATATTCCACTTACACCATGTACAAATTAGATTTATTTATATAATATAAACAACAATTTTTAATCTACAATATCTTTAAGCGTGATGTAAACACTAAATTCATAATTGAAGTGTTACCAGGAGTTAGAACTTACCGAACGTAGGCCTCGCTATGAGCCCGGTGACGGCCAGAGCAACACTCGCTGGGTTACTTTTGTTCCCTTCTATCACTGCTTCTGGCAAATCATTGACGACTACACCTCCGTCGTCTGGGGAAAATCACTTCATCATTTAAAACAAAATTTATATATATATAAGGCATATTTTCAAAATGCTCTGTTATTTTGGCAGGCAGATGTCAAAAAGTAAATAACCAAATTGGACATAGCATTTAACACTGTAGATCCTTGGACTCAAACATTAGATCGAGCCAATAAAACTTAATTTTTTCAAGAAATTCTTAGTAACAGCCAGGAGTCAAGAAATTCATAGTACACAGCCGCGCCTCACAAATGAAACGTAATGTTTTATTCAGTTAAAATATAGTATTTGGAACATTTCAAGGATCATATCTACTTCACAATCACAGCACTCCGCTATCACTAATATAGACACACAGAGATTGCCTTCGCCGATAGAATATTATACAATTATTATTATTCTGACGACAACATAATATGTATTCAATCTGTATAAACAAATTTATTTATTATTAGCAGATATATAAGGTGCTATAATTAAATCTCTATTCATAGAACCTCCAACATGCGGCTTTTCAAAGCGCTACTAATTATAATGTACATAAGTTTTGAATATCAATCTTTAATGCAACTGAACTCATTTAATTTTTAAAAATGTAGGATTAAGCATAATATATTCTAATGATTATGAATTTACTGGTGGTAGGGTAGGGGTATATAAAAAAATGATAACTTTACTGGTGAGTCTCTTCGGTGGACGAAGTTTTGGCGCATCTTCGAAAACATTCGGAGCACTGGAGTCACTCGCGCAACCCATCAGTCTTGCTGCTCCGTTCAGTAATGTCAATGCTGCGTCTGATACTCTACGGGATATTGCTGAACCCTGGAAGCAATTACCCGTTAAAAGTTACAAAATATACCAACAAAAGCTTTAGAAAAAAATCATCTCAAAACAAGTTTACATATTTTTTATAGTAAAGGTACTTTTGCCGTTTGGCGGTTGTATAACTGACTCGTGGAATTTAATCAAAAACTTGTAGAAATCTCGTCTGTAGTGTTATAACTAAAGGCAGGCCAGGCATAGGCACACATAATTAAAACACTTTCTTTTTATTTAGGATTGGTGTCAACCATTAAATAATAGATTTGTTACACTCGTACATTAACAATGGGGCACAAAATTCAAAAATTGCCTCATGACCTGGCTGGCTGGAAATTAAAACTGTAAATAATCTGTTTGCAATATACTAGTATAGGTAAGTGAGTTTGAGTTTTACCACACATGGTTCGTAATAATTCTTCAATCCCTTGGAGAAGTCACCAATGTAACTGTAGGGGTTTCCCAGGATGTTAAGTCCCAGCACAAGCACGTAGAATTGCTGCACCAGCTGTAGCCGGTAATGGCGACAGGCCGTATCCAACAGCGAAGGAAGATTAATGGGAGCGTTCCGAAGCTCTAAGTAGCTCATCCTAACAAATATTAAGAAGAATTGTTTATTTTTTTTTAAGTATGTAATTTACAAAACAGAAACATAACACAATTTCAATGTCAATTTATTTTTTTAATAAAGACCGGGAGGAACTATTTAAAATTTTAAATAGTTCCTCCCGGTTCCCACGGCAATGGACAACCTCTGCACCAAGTAGGACCCGGAGCGAAATTAGTAAATTGTATTTTTTTACAATATAATTCTAAATTTTGATTGTATTTGATAAAATGAATTACACCTCCATTGATATAATAGCCGATGGCTGTCAGTTTTAATATCTAAGGAATGTCTACCGTGCGATTATACAAGCAATTTATTTATTATTCTCAAATCGTCATAATATAGACAGAATTGAAGTATATATACACATTTCTATTATATTTTTGTATACTTATTATGTACTCACTTTAGAACGACATCTTTCATGTCACAAAGCGAAGATCCCCACGAATTGAATAAATATTCTAATAAATCACTATTGAATAGTTTCGGTCGATTTTCCCTCTGATTTCCGTACCTCAATCTCGTTGGACTGTCTATATTTTCATTAGAATACCCTCTAGATGACAAACTCAGGATCAGTTTAATAGGCGATAGGTGAATGAATTCAAATACGACGTCTCTCTGCGCTGAAGTTTGACTTCGCATCGCGATCACTGGTAATGGCATGTGGACCAAAGCCAGATCAGCTCTCAAGCGAACAGCCGGCTTCTCTTCAACCTTCCAATGGTTCAGGATATCGAAAACGTGGTTTACAAATCCTCTATCTAAATTAACAGAATATTCTTGAATCAACAATTTAAAATATTTATAAACATCTTGATTTATGTTCGGTCTGAATTGTTTGAGCGCGACAACTTCTACACAAGGTTTAAGGTCTCTTGACCTCAAATGAGGAGGCAAGGGAGCCGGATACAAGACTGTAGGGAAAACAGCTTCGTGGAGCTGATTGTCTATTTGAAATCTTTGTAGTTTAAGATGGTAGTATGTATTAGTATCAGATTTTCGGTACTGAAGCCATACTCCTGGACTATATGATCTTCGAAGTTCCGAGAAGAACGGTTTCGTCATCTGCATCTTTTCTAAGTCTATATGTAAATACTCCTTCAACTGACATTTCTTTTGCTCCGTCTGATATTTTTCTTCTATCCACGCTGTCACGTCTGTCGCCAATTGTTTCCATTTATTAGCGACATTGACCTCCCATCTCGGAAGGGAGTCTGTGACGCTTATATACGACAGTTCCTTGACGCCGTTGGGGGTTTGCACACAGACGGAAAGACCGACACTTGCTAGAGATAAATACACTTCGTAATTGCTACGTTCGGAGTTAATTCGCATTTTATATTCGTAAGCTATTCTTTCATCTTGGGCTAGAGCGAATACTCTTTGGTATCCATCCATGAATGATATCCAGTAGACTATGACTTTGTCTTTCCTCATCTTCTTACTCTTTGTGTGACTTTCTAGAAATTCGAAACTATCAGAATCGTCACTGCTCGACGATCCTGTCTCAGGAGACTTAGGGGTAAGCCGTTTGAGGGTTGATGACAGTTTTGATGTGACGCTGTTCGTTGCGATGAGGGTCGAATGTTTTACTGAATGGAAACTAACTTTTTCTTCACCGAACCTAATAAAAGAAAACGGTTAATATACTTTCAATCGAAATTAATGTAATTGGTGGATTAATGAAATACAGTAAACACACCCATCCTGAGAGAAGTCAGCGAGGAAACCTTTGCCTTTGTTATTGTAGATGTTCCACAGGAGCTTTCTCTCTTTTACGGGATCGTCCCACGTGTGTAGCATGGATTGGAACGGGCTTAATAGTGCTACCTGACCGGAATCCACCTATATTACGAAACACACAAATAAAAAATTAAACTATCAAACACTCTGTAAAAAAACTGTTTGTAAAACTTATGTCTATTTAAATACCTAAAATGTACAATTTTATCACCTTTCAATTTAATTGTTAATTTTTTTTAAACGACATTTAGGTAAAGTCCTTTTAATAAAATAAAGATATTGGCTATTCAGTGTGACTAAAATGTGAACAACAAAGTTGATTCAGGGTAAGTCTCATTTATTTATTTTTCACATATATGTTTTTATAATGATTAACCAATATCACCTGATGTAACTTCAGGAACAGGTCGTCGCATAGATTGTCAATGCGTACAGGCGCGTCCCCGACGGAGTAGGGCTTAAACGTGATCGTGAAGGGCCGGTCTGTGCCTCCCGAGACATCCACGCAGATCGCCGACTGTACAATATTATAAATTAGTTTTTAAAGTTTCTTTAACATATAATTATATGATGAATGGTATATGGAATGAGGACACTTCAATAGTCGTAGCGTTAACGTAATACATTCATTGTCCGAACACAGCTAAATGTAGACGATCGATTTAATTTTATTTTCTTAACTAGAACAAATATATCAATTTTATTTTATTTTTTGTATATATTTTTTGTGCAACTGTTTTACAACCTAGAGATTTGTCGTTGTTGTTTTTTGGTGGGCATTAATAACTGCATCACAGTTTTACACTATAACAGTTAGCATCGTTCACATTGTTTCTGATCTATGATGATGGTTTTTAAATAAAATAAATTATTATTTAAATAAAATAAACAATTATAAATATAGTTCGATCAGTCTGTAATATGTGTCTGTCCGCTTGTTGGCTTTAAGTAAAACATTAAAAAAGTCGAAGTGGGTTAGGTAACTACATAATACACCCATGCAATAATGCGCCGTCCTATGATCGGATATCCTATATATATACATAATTCGATCGAGGGGACATTGGTATTAATTATTATTAATTAATTATTTATTGTTATTTCAAACATACATAATGTTTTATTTATAAACAAGGACGATTTTTGCTATAAATATATGCGTCACTGTTCACCTAACAAAACACATGTGACCTTTAAGAAAAAAGAAAATAAAGAGAGGTGGAGTGGGCACGACGATAAGAGAGCATCATACCGTTTGCCGTACCGGCTAACGGGTCTTACCACCTAGGGGCTACCACAGATCTATCACATCAAAAAGTATACATATTTAAATAATATTATATTTATAAGCAACAGCCTATAAATGTCTCACAGCAAAAGCATCGCCTGGAGTGGAAGGCTTAACGGTTAATCCTTAACGTTACTCCAACGAGGATACTCATATCAGCCAAATCTATAATCCGGCTTCATGTGACGTTTAATATTTGTAAATTATCTAATATTTTCATCACATAATAGTGTTGTCTTTTATTTTTATTACCCTTTCAGTCATTCGTTCAGCGCTTTACGTGACGAAAGTTAAATACGATAAGCGGAAGTGAACGTCGCGCCGGATCATAAACTGTTAGACAAACAGTGACATTAACCTGTATCAAGACACGTTTGTTACGGTAAAATTATTTATCAATATTTATTTTATATAAATATATTAAGAAAAACTGTCAAAAATAGATTTTATTTTGACATTCAAAGCATCCCTTTCCAAAATTAATAACATAAAAAGCTAATGAAAATAGGACATCTTAGAAATTATAAACCGAGATGGCCCAGTGGTAAGAACGCGTGAATCTTAACCGATGATCGTTGGTTCAAACCCGGGCAAGCACCACTGAAGTTTTTCATGTGCTTAATTTGTGATTATAATTCATCTCGTGCTTTTCGGTGAAGGAAAACATTATGAGGAAACCTGCATGTGTCTAATTTCACTGAAATTCTGCCACATATGTATTCCACTAATCCGCATTGGAGCAGCGTGGTGGAATAAGCTCCAAAGCCTTCTCCTCAAAAAGGGAGAAGAGGCCTTAGCCCAGCAGTGGGACAGTTACAAGCTGTTACCGTTAGAAATTATACAGAAAGTAAACAGTACGAGCTGCTCCACTTTGTGTAGGCTAATATGTGACCGAATTCCATTCGACACCGACCACCGGGATGGTTTACTTCATAGAGTGGGTAGTAGGTACCTATCTAGATGAGTATGTACAAAGCCATATCACCAAATTATAAACATAAATGAAGCACATTACAGCTACACGTGTTATATACTTGGATCGTTGCGGCTTCTTTAATATATATAAATATATTTATGTTTGATATTAATCATACGAAATGCTAAAAACGTATATAAGAAATGAGATATGAGATTAACGCCCTTCATGGTGTTACGCTGCAAAGAACTATTAAAATAAATGTAAATATTACTGTTAATTTAATTAATAATTAACAAATTTTAATAGGGAGACTATACGTGCTTATACACGTGCTTATACAATCTAGATTCAATTTTGATATTTTTGATTAACGTATTAACTTTTGCAAAAAGAATCATTAAAATCGGAACGATTGTTCTTGAGACTAGTTCGTTCGACCAGTGACCCGCTCCGATTCTGGCGTATACTATATATATTTTTTTATGTAAAAGGTGGCGAACGAGCAGGAGGCTCACCTGATGGAAAGTGACCACCACCGCCCATTGACATGCAACACCCGAGGATTTGTAGACGCGTCCGGTAAAGGCCGGCACTTTAAGGAATGAGTACGCTATTTTCTTGAAGGTCTTTATGTCATATCGGTTCGGAATATACTCGTAGTGTTACAGCTTAAGAGGAAAAATTGTACGCGATTAGAAAATGTAGATTTCATTATATCCCTCCAAAATCTTAACATGTTGCTAATAGAATTTTAATAAATTTTGCATAAATATTTCCCACATATCATTTGTTAGATATATCACTGTTTCAGTTACATAAATCTTGTATATAATTATAAGTTACAGAGCTTATTGTTTACTGAAATTACTCAAAAGTATCAAACTGTAATATGACCTAAATCTGAAGCAATAATATTGCATAATTGTTTAAACATTTTTAAAAGAACATTACCATTCAAAATATTCATTGAAAAGAAAATAACAGTTTACCGTAATTATATATGAAAGTGTATTACACAACGATCGTTACGCGAGGCCGTGTTTACGGAGACCGCGTTACAGGCGCTAACTCAATTGACGCCACTTTCGTCACATCACATCTTATAAGATTTCGTTAAAGTTTTCACTTCCTCTCAGTTTTCAAAGAACGCGTGACAACACAATACGGAACCAAAGATGCTGAAGACGTTTATTCTTATTTTCATTTCGTGTGCAGTGATCGATATTGATTGTTACAATTACAAAAGTGGTCGCTGCTATGGATGCAGAAACGAATACACAATAATAAGACGGTCGAAACATTATCCTAGCCCGCCGTTGAAATTTTACAACCGACCACCGTTCAGTCCTCCCATTAGAGGTCCGTTCTCCTACACTCCACCACCTGGATACACAGCTAACGATGTCGGGCCCCCGTTTTCGTCCAACTCAAGGCCGTACAAGGTTAGTAAAAGACCAGCTAATGAAGGTTTGGGAGATGAGGACATAAATAATTTGTTTAAATATCTATCAAAAAATGATTTGGATAAGATAGTACAATACGCAAATGAGAAAGAAAGATCTGCTGTGAGATATCGTGAACCGAGTGATAAAAGTAACTACGAATATTCACAGGACTTTGATAATAACGATCAGACGTATGACAGTGATAGAATACGGAATAGTCCAAATAGGCATCACGATGGAAACAGATACTATGGTCCCGATAATGATTCCAATTTAAAAAATCATGATAACAGTCAGTTTACAGGACCGTTGAATAACTATAAACCGTACTCACAAGGTCCTTTAGACGGAGAGGAGTCGATGCGCAATGCACAATTCTCTCTCTTAAACGCTCATATTCAGAACGAAATCGCAGACACGTCACCCGAGAAAAGTAACATATACACCGACAGTAGTACAATGCAAGAAGAACGGTTACCGAGACCGAGTAATTTAAGAAATGACGATCATGATATTTCATTCACAAACGATGTGCCTTCCGTTGTAAGACCTGCGACTTCCTCATATAAACTAGAAAATTTTGCCAATCTACCATTGATGGAGTACGAAAACTCTAAACTACATTCAGTTAACTCGTACAGTGTCCCGCATTATTCTGTAAGTATATATATATATATATAAATATAGCTGTTTACATCGGTAAAATATAGCTTTTGAATAACAAGAAGTGGTTCCTATATGTTACATATATACGACTTCGAACCTTACAAAACGTTTTTACATAGGGAAGCTTTTAACACCGCGTATACAATTCTACCATTAGAACGAAGAACGAATCGTTTTCTGAATACAAATCGGCAATATAGCAATCGGACTGTATATAGATTTTTCAATTTATTATAAAATAAAAAATTACTCAAATTGATTAAGAAGTTAGAAAAAAGATTAAGTAGAGAATTAAGTAAGAAAAAAGAGTTGGAATCGTTCAAGGTTAATTTATTAAAATTAGCACAAAATTATTTCAGAACAAAATTTCAACGTTTTTAAAATTTACGCATTTGCTTCACTCTCAAACCTTCATTCATTCAAAATTCCTTACATAAATAAATTCTTTTATGTTTATAAATTCGAATATTCATTCCACAGGTGACAGCAAATCTCAAATCATCAAATCGGAGACCCACCAACAAGCCGTTATCATCATTTTCATCTTCATCACAGTTTTCAAAACCTTCAAGTTACACCAATGAATTTCAAGTAGAACCAGCTCCACCAGCATCAGTCGCAAAGGAACAAAGTGACGCTCATCTCAAAGCTATACAAATTTGGACCCACAAATCTAAAGGGACCGCGTACACTCTGCATGACGATGGTACCTTAAGTCTCGAAAAGCCCACAAGACCAAAATTTATGTATAATTAAAATTTAAATAGTATTTTATTTATTGTTAGGCTACTATTTAATGCTTTAATAAATAACCAGAATTAAATTGCCTATTTATTTGATACTTATTTGAAGTATTAAGTTATTGCTTAATAAACAATTTTATCAAGTTTTCTAAATTTCAACACAATTTCCTAATTGAACATAAATCAAATTTGCTTGCTTATTTGTAACATTAAAGCTCATTAATAGCTACCGAACAACATCAAAAAAGATAATCTATTGACAAACAGAGGAAACGAACTGTTTTGAGTCCAACCATTTAATGGAAATACCAAAATAACACCTTGACTAATATTATATTGGTTTTAAATGAAATGAGACATGTAGCCACCTCACCCCACAGTAACGTAAAGAAGAGTAAAACTTTTCCAATTCGATTATATAAATATATATTCATCTTGATTTTCTTTAGTCATATAATAACACGTTATAGTGTCTAGATGTTAGGCATACTTAGTATCTGTTAAAATTGCACTAAAAAGAGGAGATAACAAATGACTAATCATTAGATACATAACATAATGTATTATTTGTATCAAGAAAGATCAACTCACCCCCTTATCCATACGCAGAACCGTGAAGTGATTCTTCGTGATGGAAAAGTGCTGCGAGACGACGGTCGAGTCCCGGTACTTGCAATGCATGGCCATGGAGTCCGTTTGCGGCCAGAACGGCGTGCACTGCTGCGGCGCCAGGTCTATCCACAGATCAGCAGCTTCGTTTTCCTCCATGAAGCGGAGGTGGCGCTTCGTATCGTTGTAGACGATGAAATATGGGAGGAATGTCACTATTTTCGTCAGCTGGGGACAGACCTCGGAAAGCGTCACCTGCGAAAGTTCCCACGGTCTCAATGAAAAAATTAATAGCATGGAAAGGAAATAGAAATACTTAAATTAATTTATTACACATTTTAAAAATCGCGAGAACAAAAACACCGAGTCGCTTATTACTAAAACAAACAGAAGCACTCACGTGCAGCAGCATCCGGTAGCTGAGGCGGCGCTCGGTGTGCGCGCACACGAGCAGGCCGGGCGCGTGCGCGCGCAGGCACGCGGCGCGCGACCAGCCCGACTGGTGCGCACGCACGCGCACGCGCTCGCGCTCGCTCCACAGCAGCGGCTCCTCCGACACCTCGTAGCACGCGTCCGAGCGGCCCTGCGCGCGCGGGGCGATACCGCGATAAATATGTCGTCGCCGAGCTAAACGAGGTTTAACTCCATCGCTATTCAACTCCATTACTAACACGAGCGAGATTTTACGATTTTACAATTGTGAAAATAAGAATGTTGTTTTTAAATAAAAAATGTATTTATGACTTCGACTTCCACCTTTGTTTAAGTTTGAATATGCTCCTAAGCAACTATGAAATACCTTAATCTGCAACGGCAAGCCGGTCTTATTGATGAGCCAGCATGGCGCGTAGAGCAGCAGCCTCATGTTGGGTCCTTGCTGCAGCCTAGCCCGCACTATGAGCCGCTTATTACCACCCTCCGTTTCACATTCCGTTGTCATGGTAATAGTCTTCTCCGTCATATCTTGGGAACAAAACATCGTAGATATTGTTGCGATCTAGCTAATTATTCATCTATAAGATCTGGTATTTGAATACGATAAAAATAAAAAACCCTGCTGACGACAAGGACGAGTCGACCCAAAGCTCTGATAGCCCCAGCGCGGCCGGCGTCACGAGACGTACCGGGCGACAGCGTGAAGGCGCCGCTCCAGGGCAGGCCCAGGTAGCGCACGTGCAGCTGCAGGCGGTGCGCCAGGCGCGGCGCCAGCGCGTACACGTGCGCGCGCTCGCCCGCCTCCACGCGCACGCTGAGCGCGCCGCGCGACAGCTCCAGCGCGTGCGGCAGGCGGTTGTGCACGCCCAGCGGCGGCACCACGCGCAGCAGCAGGTTGGGGATCGAGCGCGACACCTGCGGCGACTTGCAGCCTGCATTGTTTCATGTACGTAAATCATTTTTGAATTTAACATAAAATCAGTTACATAAGTATATGTATGTACGGTTCATTGCATCGACAATATTGACACGTCTTCACATATTTATTATTTTTCAAAGTCCACAATATTACGCTAATTTCATAATTTTAGTTAGTCTACGTCTTAGGCGATAGCACGGTAGACGCGTTTCATAACCATCGTTCATTTAGCAATTACCGCGGTTTAAATTTATGAACAATACATATATTCTAATATTGAGTTCAGTTTAATTTCACTGATAAACAACCTATACAGTGTGTAAGTCTGAAATTATTGAGCATAGTCTCCAATCCCACCTTCAACGGGAACGACCTTCATGGCGAACACGCTTGGATCAGTATCATCCATAGCGGGACACACGACGTCCCGCGAGCTGCCCAAATCGTTGACCAGCTCCATCCACCATATGCCCTGGGTAGGCGCTTGGTAGCTTCTAAAATAATTAAATTATATATATATATATATATATATATATATATATATATATATAAGAAAATAATATTCCTAGAGAGAAAAATAAATAACAGCTAACGATAGTATTATATAGTATTAGGTGTAAAGTAAATAAGTAGTATCAGATTAACGAGGAATGTTTAAAAGTATACTTATGGTTCAGTTGTCAGTGCGATATATTTGTCTAAAAGGGCATTTCTGGTAAAGCATTCAGATAAAAAACCAAGACATTCGTTTATGTTCATCCTAATTATACTTCTAGCAGGTAGGAAAGTAATCACTCAATTGTTTTTGTTTTGACGATTAAATCTCGAGTTATGGTCTTCGAAAAAATTGTCATTGAGCATATTAATAATTACTAATATATGCGTAAAACAATGACATATAAAGTGGGTCCATTGGATGATTTAAAGCTGCCCAGTGCTCGGCTAATAATTTACAAAATGCCTTTACGTCACACCGCTACGGCATAAAAACAAAAAAAAAAAATCAAATGTCCACGTCTAATAGCTTAAGCTCCGAGGTGACAGGCACTGACTCGAAGTTGGCCGGCGCGAGGAAGAGGCGGCAGTGGGTGGCGACGTAGAGCGGCACGTTGTAGGAGTCGTGCGGCGCCAGCACGGCGAGGCGCAGCAGGCCGCAGAACGGGTTGCGCAGCGCGCCCGCCGCCGGCGCGCCCGCCGCCTCCAGCTCCGAGCGCCGGTACAGCAGCTCCAGCGCGTACGACGTCTCGTTGCGCACCTGCGGGGCGGCGTGCCAATCCGATTACAGTGAGCTCGTAACGGCGTTCTCGATTGGTATTCAATTGTCCCCATTCAGTTTTTTACATGAATCTTATTATATAAGTCCTACCTGTAAAGGTGATCGGACGACGATTTTCTTGTTGTTGTACTTGGTAGTTCGCTCTATCACGATGTAATAGCGGGTCCCGTTCTTGCTCGGATGTAAAACGTGAAGCTTCGATACGGAGCGTTGTGGACATGCAATCTGTGAATTGAAACGCATTACGATAAAATAATGTTATTTTAATTAGCTATTATTCATAATAAGAAAGAATTTTCTTAAAATGAGAAAGGTCAAGGAAATGGAGAGTCTATTTTTTTTAAATTTCCGAACCATTGTAATCAATCAATGTCAAATATTTATAAGGTTCGCTCACGTTGAGCTGTTCGAAGTCGTGCAAACGTATGGAGAGCGTTTGGTCAGTGAGGCGGTGGAGGAGGACATCTGCGGCTGGTGGAGCACCCGGGGACTGGCGCTCCGCACCCGACAGCGAACACGTGGCAGGGAATCCACCCTCGAAGCTAAAACAATCAGCGAAATTTTAAAACGCTTCTAGTAATTTATTCCATCCTTCATCTGAATCTGCAGCTATGTAAGCTAGCCAGAAGACCAACAGCAACAGATAAACACTACTATATATAAATATTTATCAGTAGGCAGCTATTCAAGCAAAGATACTCACCAGTCCCACTCGTCACTGATATCAGTCATCTCTTGTTTGGTTTCCTTTTCCACCTCATCGAGCAAATCCGCTCCAGATGTGTCACAACCTAATGGAAAACATTAAAGCAATTTAACAAATTCTAGTTTTTATTAGTATTCCGATTTGATAAGGACAATTATTAAAAGTTATGTTACTTGAAAATACTAATCGTATAAACAAACTTAACAGCAGGTTTTTACATAATTTTATAAAGGAAAGTAGTGTTACGTACTTTCTCCAATGTTTTATTTTGTACCAAGTACTGCTTAGTAACAAACAGTATCAGAAATAGGATAGTAACATCAGTGTATGTAAACGTAATCCATATCATGTACATGAAAGCCAATCTCAAGGACCGGACCGGCTGAACTAAGCATGGATATTATATTGCACAAATGTGTACGCAAACATAGGCTCGCTGTAATCATTCTCTCAGCCTTATATGCAACTCAGTTATATGATAAGGGTGAATGAAGGAGTATATGCACTTCTGTACATAACACGTGCTATGGTGGTAGTGACCTGGCGTGCTGGCTCTGCTGGAGTGGTCGTAGTCGGCGACGGCGAGCACGCGATCGTTGCCAGCGAGGTCCGTCTCGGCTCGCGTGCGCAGCACCACCGACGAGCCCGGCCCTGTACACATACAACGGACTCTAATTGGACATTCAGCTCCTACTGGGTCCATTTATTGAATTGATTGAGCAAGCAAAACTTTTAATGTCCTACTGGCAGTCTTTCAATATACTTATTGGTTTGCTGTTGCTACGTCATCCCTTTTGTGTGAAGTATTTTGTATTCCTGTAATATCTATCAGTATCCGCTTATTTAACGCTCACTTTCTATGATTTTACTAACCTATATCATTAACCAGTTGTAAGCCACAATCAGCAGCCACAATAGCTGTTACTGCAGCTGTACGATCTGTTATAGCGGTTGACAGCGCTTGCAATGCCCTCACTGCTGCTGGAGTTACTGTAATGTTTAATGGTGATCTTGCTTCAAGCGCCATGTAGGTACAGAAACGTGTCTCTTCTAGAGATGATTCCACACTATCTTCACGTTCCGGTTCCTTTGGATAAATAGATAAAAAATATAATTTTGTATAATTCTATTTCAAGAATTTCAGTTATTTTTTTCAATTTTCTTGTAATTTATTTACCTGTACCGTAACACTCTTATTTTCTACTTTCTTCTTTTCTTCACCATCTATATACGACACGGCTTTCTCTTCTACTTCTTCCTCTCTGTCACTAACTTCTACCTCGCTCTGTTCTGGTGCTGATGAATCGTCATCATTACTCATCTCATCCATACTAGAATCGCTGCTAAATATAGAATGATATTGTCAGTAAACACGTCAATTATTTGCAATTTCAATTGTGTTGATGATGAATGAAATACTTACTCCGTAAATAAATGTCCAATGGCATTAGACAATTTGTCAAGCATGCCATTTTCATTATCTGAATCAGATTCTTCGACGTCTAATGCCTTTAAGAAGGACATATTGCAAGTATTGGTATCAACATTATAGCTCCTGTTTTGTTTCCCATTGGGATTCCTTATGAAAACCATTTCGCTATCCGTGTCTGCTTCATCGGCAGATGTTTCTGATTCAAATTCATTCTTCTTCTTTGGTTTTCTAGGTGGTTCCGTGGATACGTTATCGGACATCGTTTCATCTTTGTTTTTCGTGGATAGTTGTGAAGACATGGGATATGATTTTGCCTAAAAGAATTTAAATTATTCAGAAAATTTAGTGTTCATATTCCTACTAAAGAAATATTTTCATACTTTTTTTTTGTATTAGCGTATACATAGCTAATACTAATGAGTTACACTGCTTACCTGGAACAACGTAGCACTGATCTCCCAGGAACGCTGCACATTGTCCTGCAGTACAGGTTCAATCAACGGTTCCCAGACGTCCAGCCGCTCGTTGTAGCAATGCGCTTGCGCTGACAGCCAGCCGCTGCCATGCAGCTGCCGCGACCAGTCGTGCAGTGACAGCTCACTTGAGAGCTAAACAAAGATTATGAACTATTAGTATTAAATTCTTAAGTCATATAAAGTTGAAAACGATATTATACATAATACTTGTGCCTTAGCCGTCGACACTATTGAATGGTATTCGCCCTGGGAAAATGCAAAATCTAGATATAAATAGAGATAAAAATATTACCTTCACCAACAAAACTGGTACCCTGACGGTGTGCTCAATTTCAAAAGTCACACGAACAATAGGCACTGCTACCACGAAAGTCTCCGCTGGCCTCACACTGGGATACTTCGGTTGGATGTAGCTATCCTCAGAGTGAAAGCCAACATACGGTGTCAGCTTCTTCGGAGACCAGAGATCCTCATCACTTTTCTCGGCTCTGGGGTTGTACGTTGCAAAATTAAAAGCATCCTTCTCATCTGGTATTGTTAATTCTGCTGTAATTTCTTCTACGATATCTGTTAATAGATATAAAATGTTATGTTTTCTCGTTTATGTTCTAATTACATGATTTATTCAAAAGAGTCCTTGTTTCCCATTAGAAACCCCAAATGAAAATTAAAAAAATATGTGAGCTATGGCTAATGCGGTATATATTACTGTTGTAGAAATATCAAAAGTCCCATAATTTCTGATAAATATGGTATTCATAATTAACACAATACTACAAAATCCGCTATTCACTTACCTACAACTGTATGCACAGTGGTCGCAGCGACATGTACATCTACTTCTGATACAGACAAGCGAACAATAACGCCTTCTTCCACGTTTTTGAAACTCTTAGAAAATTCTAAATCACACGGTTTCAGAACTAACTGAGGTGGTAGATTCTTTAATTTCGATTGCAATTTGGACATAACTTGGAGACCAGCTAGAGATACGACGAGGCTCTCAGTATTAGAATGACAAGAGTAGTCAATTAGGAGTTCAGTTCTTAGGAGCAAGGCATGACCCTCGGTTTTCGTGAGATCTGTGAAGAACATCACTTCTGGCTGGCGACATTGGACCGATATCGATAAACTTGGCATATCTTCTGATATCGATGTTGCTGAAATATTAAAATATATCGACAGTTTAATAAGCTGTTACAAAAATGTTTATTGGTAATAGATTCGGATTTAAAATAAAAATAATAGTTTAAGCAAAATAAGCATCGTGTGTTAAATTGGTTTCATTATAATTTAAAGAAAAAACAAAAAATATGTTTTCTACGAGCACTTTGAGCTTCGGAAATTTTTCGATAAGCCGGAAAAGATTCGGAATGTAGATTTGAGTGAAAAGAACCAGCAAGAACATGAGGGGTGATTTTTTTACTCCCATACAATTAAAATTACACTTACCGGTGGAATAGTAGCCGCTAGTAGAATCACTGGAACTCGGAAATCGGGCTGGTCTGTTGTTATTACCTCGCGTCGGTGCGTCACCCACATAGCCATGATTGATGACTCCACCCTCCATCGTTTTATCCCCTAAGCGATAGATAACTAATATTATGACAACATATAAAGAGTATCTCATCATCAGCAGGCGACTGCTATATTTTTTTTAAATACTTACAAATAAAATAAACAATTGGTTAACTGATACACTAAAACTGTTAAAATTAACTATTAGAAAAAGAATTATTAGATTAAACCGAAAATCCTTACTCTATCATAAAATCGTTTCCATAATATTCATGTAATTTGATAATATTGATGGCCAACTGTAATTTAATAATAATATAGCTGTATCTGAAACAGAGTCAGGCAATATGGCTTCAGGCCCTCCCTTCTAAAAATCTAGGGACAGTACTTGATCGGGCAACGATACGCATCACCGTATGCCTTCGCTTAGGTTTAAAGGTGTGCGAGCCTCACACATGTCCCTGTGGTACCCAGGTGGATTATTTCGGACGCCATGGACTTAGCTGCCGCAAAAGCGCTGGCCGTGCATATCGCCATGGGTCTCTTAATGCCATCACAATAGTGCCAGCGTCTTGGGTACAATGCCACAGAGCAATCTTTTAGACGGCGTGTTTTTTCTTTAAATTTGTATGTGTATGTTCTTTTTATTTTAATTTTGTATTTTATAAAAAATACCTGTACATACTCATATTTATATCTTATTAAATGTAGAAATTAATTTTATTAGCTGAAAAGACAACAAATTAAATAAAAACGAATATCATAAAAAAAAAAAATAATAATAGAAACAAATTATTTAATGGATGATATTAAAAGTTAAGATAATAAAACTTAGCCAAGCTTACCAAGGAGCTCGGTGAAAGTGCGGTTTCAAAAATTTAAGCTTTAACCCAGTGCCATCAGTGATCGAGTAGCCAACTTCAAATGTTTCACGAGAAAATATCTGTTTAGTGTGTTGACCGAGGTTGAGTCTCATCCGGTTCGCTTCGCTCGCGTGTTCACTCACCCGGCATGGCGTCCAGCACGCTCTTAGCGAGACGGAGAAGGAACGGCAGCGCGAGGTTGAGCCGCGTGCGCTCCACGCGCGCGTCCAGCGTCACGGCGCGGGCGGAGCGCCGCAGCGACGCCTCCAGCAGCGCCGGACGCACCACTGAGAACCCGCCGCCCCGGCGACTGCCACCCCCTTGAGACTCAAAGATCCTAAGGAGCGGAACGCACCAAGTAATATTTATATTAAAATAAGAGAAGAAGCTCCATAGCTAGTGTTGGTAGGTTGTATGTTTCTATTTGGATTCAGTTCAATTTTGTAAACAGGTTAACAAAGATTCATCTGGTCGATTCACTTGAATTCAACTCTTTTAAATTTGATCTATCGATTTCCAACTTTTTCAGTTGGTGTGTTAAATTTGACAACTTTTTATTTTTCATACTATTAAACATTATATTATTTCCATTTCACTAATGTACTACTGAATTCTGGTGTTAAAATAAGATCATTAAAGATCGAGCAACATTTTCTAATCCCATACTAATGTATTTTCCTGAGCAGAGTTTTATATTGAAAATAATCAGAAGCTTTGGATAATACCCAAAATCCCTTGTGACTCCTCCCAAGTTACTTCATAAATATGTATTATGAATTCAGTTCTATAAAATATTATGTAACAGAACATTTTTAACAAATAATCATGACAAAATATATAAGTCGTTAAGTAGGTTTTTAAATATGATCATGAGGTAAATAAGAAAAGGAGCACCAAATTTTATACACTTAATAAACAATAACTCATACCTCCTGATGACGACCGTGGGATCGGGTCGTATATCCTCAATCAACAGACTCTGTAAGCTGGCCTTCACTTCGATGCTGCTATCTGAGTAATAATCAAAGAGCACGTTGGCTTCACCAGCTGTGATTTTCGCTAGACCGTGGTTCAGATCTCGTACCGGTGAACTCAGAACTTCATCCATATCTGAGAATAGTTTTAATTCCACTCCTTCCAAGGTGTATCTAAAAACATTTAATGAACAGTAAGTCAAGACTAATAACTTTTCCTTTGATAAGTAAGTAAGTAATAAGTTCTCTACTTTTGAGAATGAAGTTTGGACCACACTTGTCAGGAATTCATCCGGTACGTGCAGGATTCCTCTCGAAGTGTTCCTTCACCGCCGAGCACGACATAGTTTTTATTCCGTAATCTAACCTAAATCAAGTAACAAAACTGTACATAATTATACAGCGTGTTCTGTACAAGCTTTACAAAATTGTAAAGCTTACCTAAACACTAGACTTTTTTACCTAAACACAGACTCCTTCCTCACGGGATCCCCTTGAGCGAAAAACGCTTGCAGCTTCTTAACTGTCACTTCAGAAGCTGGCAGTTCTACCGGAGAAGTTGGGACAATACATCCTGTAATCAAAATTTTTTTTATAACGTCGTTAACGCCAAAATAAGAATATTTGTTTTTATTACTATATCGTCTTTTAAAAAACTGACTGTCTATTATTGGGGATAAGTGTTACAGGTAATAAATTCGCTGATATATAGTAAAATAAAACTGCATGACAAAATTAATATTTTATATAATATTTTAAACAAATCCTATTATAAATATTTAATAATCATAAAGCTAATCCCAGCGTCTTGGGTACAATGCCACAGGACAATATTTTAGATGGCGTGTTTTTGCTATAAATTTGTAATGTGTATTTTTTTTCTTTTTATTTTAAATATAAAAGTTCTACATTGAATAAAGATTTTGGACTTTGACGTTGAAAAAAAAATAATGAAAAATAAAAAACTGTAAATCCAAGTCTAAAAATGCGAAAGTGTATCGTCAAATATCTCTCTCACCAATATAGTGCCCCTCGCTGAGGTTATCGCTCCATACAGCTAGAACCGTAGCCAGGTCCTTCTGACCCAGGTTGATAGTGACCACATCCATGACCACATCTGCTTCGCATAACAGCAAATCTCTATAGGCGCTGCTGTTAGCCACCATTGTGTAACCGACAGCGCGTTTTAAATCGCAACGCACCGATACCGGCTCTAAGATCGGTTCCTGTAAGTTAAGAATTAAGTAACAATCATTGAATTCTGTAAGAACTTCATAGAAATATTGATAACCAACTTATTGTGATATACTATTTTAATGCATGAGTTCTTGAAATGTTATGCCTATAACGGTCAATGTCGCATATCACTTTATGACATTTCACGACCGTGAATGATTCTGGTCTTTAATTGTTTCTATTTGCATATAATAGACTATTACATCTGATCCAATCGAAAAAAAATAATTCAGAATATAAAGGTAAAGTTATCTTTTAGATATTGTGCGTCTCCCTGTAATTCTATCAAGTCGATTATATCGATATCAATTTGTCACCTGAACTTCGAGTGTACCAGCCAGGGTCATCACGGCACGCGACAGGGTGATGTTAACGAGCTTAACCAGCACGTTATCAATCACTGGGCTGTATATCGGGGCGCTGGACTCGATGCTGGCGTTTATCGTTTTGAAGAAATTCTCTATCAGCAAATCACCTGTAATTCATTTTCTTTTATATCATACAGGTCGGTGGACCGGCAAATATGACATCGGCACTGTAAGAAATATTAACCTTATACCCTTAATGCACCGCAAACCTCAGGAGCTAAGTTGTATATAGTAACACCGGCTCACTTACCATTCAAACCGAAAAACAACAATACAATAAATGTTACTATTTGCCGATAGAATATATGATGAGTGGGTGGTACCTAAATTGGCTTGCACAAAATCGTACACCAAGTAAATATATTTATATATGTTGTCAATATTATTAGTTTTAAATCATTTTTAAAAACTAAATCCGGTTGCTGCATTCGATATCGACTTACCCGTGTTGAGAACTAACAAATTCGGTGACGAAGGCTTTTGGGGCAGCAGCAAAACTGGACCATGGATCTGAGAAGGTGATAATATTATATTTAGTAAAAGAGAGTAATACAATAATCGAAACTCTTACAATCACAACATGCATTTAACTCATAAGACATTAAAACGTTTCAATATGTGAAAAATGGAAGATTGAATTAGTGTCAAGTATTAAATAAAAAGTAAAAGGTTGGTCAGGTGTGGCGGCCGCACCTCAATGGCGAGCGTGACGCGCAGCGGCGCGGCGCGCAGGGCCCCCGCGCGGCGCTGCGCCTCGCGCTCGGCCGCCGCCGCCGCGCCCGACGCCGCGCTCGGCACCAGCGCCTCCAGGAATTGCTGCAGGGGACGGGCCACACGTCAGCACACACACACATGTAATCACGAATGTCATTATCCCTATGATAAGCCCCCCACCGAAATCGTCCCATTGATTACAATCGACCGTAAATACTTGTAGCTATCACGTGTAAGATGTCACCTGCAGGTGGTAGAGCAGCGAGCAGAAGAGCACGACGTGCAGACGGCCGGCCTGCACGCGCAGCTCGGCGTCTGCGCGCGCACGCGTGCCGCTCGCCGAGCGCACATACTTGATCTCCAGCACCTTGTCCTCGTCGGGCCATACCAACTGACGAAAATGCAATTTTATCATTTTTTTATTAAAATAAAATTAAAAAAGTTAAGTATAGATTTTAGGAAAACGTTAAAATCATAAGAAAAATCTTCCATTATAATATATTAAAGCTACAACCAAAATATTACAAGACTCGAAAAAAAAAACTTTTTAATTGAACCTTGGGGTAAAGAGTAGCCTCTGCCAAGTCGTCGACATGCAAGGAGCCAAGATAGAGCTTGAAGATGAGTCTGTCGTTCGCTCGGAAAACGCAGTCACTCTCCAGCGCAGTCACACGAACTTCCACCAAGGGATTTTCAGCCTGGACCAAACGCGCCGTGACTGAGGACAACCTGGAAACAAAATCTCATATGTATAAAATATTTTTTTGTATTTATAGCTACAAAAACCAATTAAGGTGAAATGTTCCACAAAATTTTGATGTTAATGTCAATACAGTATATAGGCTATTTCAACAACATAACAAGTTAAAGTAGTTCAATGGAATGGTTTTTTTATAGTATAGGTAGATGGACGAGAATACGGGCGACCTGATGGTGTCACCAACGCCCATAGACATTGACATTGTAAGAAATGTTAACCATCGCTTACATCGCCAATGCGCCACCAACCTTGGGAACTAAGATGTTATGTCCCTTGTGCCTGCAATTACACTGGCTTACAACAAACTGGAACACAACAATACCAAGTACTGCTGTTTTGCGGTAGAATATCTGATGAGTGGGGGGTATCTACCCAGCACGAGCTTGCACAAAGCCCTACCACCAGTCAATGTGTGTTTTATTATAAACTATTGATTCACTTAAAATACAGTTAAACGGGATAAAAGGCAAAATATATTAATTACTCATATTTCAGATGTGTTTAAGCGTGAAGATGTAACAAATATTCAGTCAACCTTTGTGTAATTGTAAGATGACAAATAGCTATATACCATATCTATGTGTTAAATTGAAATATATACTCATATATATGTATTTATAAGATAACATATTGTCACTATACTGTATTTATAGGCTGAATTGAAATACATACGTTATAATTTTAAAATATGTTAAATAGTATATGCTACCTTAGTGTTAAGTAAATATAATATGCCAGCTAAAACGAAAATTACACGGGATACGTAGATACATCTAAGGTTTGTTCAACTTTATTCCTTCGATTGTAATAGGACCGTTGTGCACCGTTTTTTACTTTTAATGGATGGAATAAATAAAAGCTGATCAAAAAGTTAAAAAAAGCTTAAAAGTTTTTTGTAACTTACCGGACCGAGTAACTGAACTTGGTCGCGCCGGGCGGTACGGGAGGGTCCGCTTCGGGCTTCATTAAACAATCCCATAACGTTTTGGTCTTCGGCAAAATCATCGTCGTTATATTAAGCGAATGACGCTTTTGTATTCTGTAAACGAAATTAAATGCGTCATGATAAAAGTTTTGGCTTATATAAATTTCAATAAGAACTTTTTTATTTATAATTGATGCGTTATTTTTTTAAATAGTGAAAAAATCTGTTTCTTTTAAAAATATATTTAAATTTCGAAGGTCGTAAATTTCGTTTTATAAAAACATTACATAAACAACCGCATTGAGGGAATACGGAATGCGGGATAGTAATAGTTGCGTTAATCGGTTATGTTTTCCATCACTGAACACTTCTGCGGGCCGAGTGGCCGCGTCTCACTTGTGCGCCAGGTAGTGCAGGTAGTTGCGCAGCGCGGCCAGCGCGGCGGCGTGCGCGAGCAGCCCCAGCGCGCCCACGTCCGCCACCAGCGCCTGCTCCACGCTGTGGAAGTGCGAGCGGAACTCGGGGCAGTTCGCGCGGACCTGCACGGGGCACGTATACATCAGCTCGGGTATTAAACGAGTAGTTTCAATAATCATGCATGCCTGTGCACATTTGATCTGTGCTAATATTAACGAAGTACATAATGAATTATAAAATAGGAACAAAGCTAGCTATATATAATTCAATACCGGCTCCATACATGCTGAACTCGAAAAATCAAATAAAATTGAATAAATACTATCTTCTCGAAAAACAATAACGAGAATATTTTTATGTTAAAACTATATACTAAACTAAACGTAACTTTTTTAATAGTACCTTTATTTTGTAAAAATATAAAATTAATGGCGTACAGTAAGCCACTATACTCACTTTTCTGTACAGGAGGTTGAACAGTTCTCCCGAGCTCGTCAGTAGCTCCAGGTACTGCCCGGTGCTGCTATGATGTTGCTTGTCCGTCAGCAGCGCTTGACCTATCGATAGCTGGATGGCAGGTCCAAATTGCATCAGTGCGACGTCTAGGCAAACCTTGCTGACGCTCAGCATGATGTACGGCTTGTCCACTAACTCGCTCGACCGATTCAAGTTGATCACTATTTCACCTGTTTTAAAACGAAAATTAATTAAACAGATAAACTATTGTAATGGTAAAAATCATCCATTTAAATGTTCCCGACGATACCGTATGTTTAGATTAATTATTAAATTACCAATAAATAGTTTTCTAGCTTATCTAACTGCTCTATTGCATAAAACTTTTCCACAATAAAACCACGTATATAATAACCATATATTTTTAAGATGACAAAAATATAGGAACGCCAATTGTTTTACGTAATATTTGCTTTTTATAAAGGGCTAAATTTCATATATATTAGATATTTTAAGACAACTCACCAATAATAAATCTCATCAATGTTCCGATAGTATTACTCGGCGAAACGTTATCATCGAAACCAGGTAAATCAACAGAGCGTGCATACTCTTCGACGTCTTCATCGCTCAAATCTGCTGTGGGTAACGATTCTTCAGCCGGTGACCTGGCACTATCAACATCGGCCTTGGTCTCAGCAGCTCTAAAAAAATAATTTTAATTTCGTAACCACAGTCTCGCTGATCCATTTATTTCGACAAATTTCAAGGACAAGTCAATGCGCGAGAAATGTTGGCATGTATTGGAAAACAAAAGTACGTATTCTATAATCGTCAATCGCATAATTTGATGGAACAGTTATCTGACACGATCGGAGAGAGATCAGGCGCAGGGACAACAGCATAGTATTTGTTGATAGAAAAACTCAATAACTCTTAACCATTTAAGAATCCGCTATGTAAACAACAAAAATATTAATAAATAAACATCAAGTATTTCACCGGAAGTACATGATATTTCAACCTACCTGCATAATTTACCGTGAATCATTTAATTTAAAAAGAATGAACCTGGTATACAAATCATCCCTTACCTATTTCTACTGAAGTATGCCGCCACAATGTTTTGTCTTAATCTGATCAGCTCTTTGTATCCAGGATCCGCAGTCACTCTGTCTAACTCTAACGCTTCCATCAATTCTGGATCCTCCATTTCCTCAACGTAATCTCCAGAGTCCATGAACGAGACCGGAACGGTGTTGGGAACAGGAACAGGCAAGTTGTCGACGAAATCCAACAAATGCCCGATAATACGTTCGGACAGGTTAAGTTTAAGACTTGAAAGTGAAATATTTAACTTATACCTGAATAAAAGAGAAACGATGTAATATTACCATATCATAATGATATAAATATAGGGTGCAATGTCTTCTAGCTTATCTAACAAGTATAATCAATAGCATAAAAGGTTCGAGGCGCAATTATGTTGAAAGGAATAGGTTTTAAATATGTATTTGACGTGACAATAATCAGTTTCCAGAATACAACACGATTACACGACCGAATAAAAGTAACTACAATAACCTGGGCAAAAGCTTGTAATCCTTCTTGATGCTGGTCGAAAAGACAAGCTGCGCACGCAGCCGCGGTATCAAGTGTAGCTCCGAGTCTCCGTGCTTACGAGCCTCGCGCCACGGATCGCTCCACTCGCAGAACAACACCTGCAGGATCATACATTACATTGCCCTACCAGACGATAGTGCTGCTGAGGTATTTACTAACTAAATTATATTACCGTAACCGTAACCGACGCAGCCTGTGAATGTCCCACTGCTGGGCTAAAGGCCTCTTCTCCTCTTTTTGAGGAGAAGGTTTGGAGCTTATTCCACCACGCTGCTCCAATGCGAGTTGGTGGAATACACATGTGGCAAAATTTCAGTGAAATTAGACACATGCAGGTTTCCTCACGATGTTTTTCTCCACCGTAAAGCACGAGATGAATTATAATCACAAATTAAGCACATGAAAATTCAGTGGTGCTTGCCCGGGTTTGATCCCACGATCATCGGTTAAGATTCACGCGGTCTTAACACTGGGCCATCTCGGTTAAAAAAAAAACTAATACCATACCTGAACAGAACATTCAGCATGGAAACGGTCATAGAGTCGTTCTTCTAACTCCATACAGGTCGCGTCTTCTAACGTTAGATTGGAAGGTTGGAGATCTGACTTTATCACTATACGGTTTATGTCCAGAACCATCACGCGACCCGGCCTGGATTTTAAAATAAAATATAAAAAACAACCAAAAAATTGACACGAATGCCATTAGATTTTTTAAATACGTATTTTCTTTAAAACATCTAAACATTTCTTTATTAAGTAAACGATAACGCACTTGTGCACACAGCCATGTTCTGGAAGGATAATTGCAGGTCCTTTGAAGTCCACATTCAAATGAAACACCTTCCTACGACTTATAGCGTGAGCTAAAACAGACTTGCTCATCGCTCCCATTTGCTCAACGGCTAATGACACTTCTTCGGCCAATGCTTCAGGCGTCATTGAATGTGTTTGGAAGAAATTTATCAGTTCTGTAAACGCGTGCTGTAAAATAAATATTATTATTAAAAGACAATGTATATATTGCCAAAATAATGTGACAAATCTTAGCTGATTATCGCTTTTTAACTCTTTTATACATGAACCTCTCGAAAACGGTAACTCAGATTAATGATTATGTACTACCTAAATAACCCAAATCATAATTGTTTTTTTACCTCAACATAAACCAGTTCCACGGGCTCAACGTGACACGTGATACCAAGGTCTGCGTGGCTGTTCACTGGATTCTTCTCTACATCCAGAGCGAGCACGGTGTTGCTGCCTACTGAGGAGCCTTGAGCTGCTATCAGCAAGGGTACCAATTCACCATCGGAAGACATGCCCTCGATAACTATACTCTCTGTTCTTGCCGACACCTGGTAAAATAACAAACACGAAAATAAGAAAGGGTTTTTAAGTATTTTTGAGTTTAGAATATTTTAAAATTCACGAGCAAAAAAAATTGATACAAAAAAGTAAATACACGTTACATCTTAATTTGATAACTACAGTCAGCAAAAGTTCATTATCCTTTAAAAAAAATAATAATTTTATAGTTATTAAGGTACTTGGTGGTAGGGCTGTGTGCAAACCCGTTTTGGTAAATACCTTGTACCGTGAATACTTAATATTATTGTGTTCCATTTGGACAGTGAAATCTTAGTTCCCAAGGTTGGTGGCGCATTGGCGATGTATAGAAATAGTCTTTATTTCATACAGCGTCAATGTTGCGTAAATGTTTACAAATCTTTGTGGTATTTACCTTATAAGCCTTAGCTGACGGCCTCGTCTCCAAGGACGCGAGGAATTGCGTTAGATTTACCACCAACACTTCCTTGCTCCTGTTCATCAACGTCAAGGTACAGTTTGCCAATGTTAGGTTAATTTTATGCTCTGAAATAAAAATTTAAAACATTTAGCAAAATACATAAAACTTTTACTAATTTTCACTACTAATCACTCAAACATAAATTAAAAGTATGTTCTTAAAAGCAATTTTCAATCAAGAAAGTAAAAGCGCCGCCGGTTTGGAATTCAGATTACCGAGAAGAAATAACTCCACTTAGTATATACTCATTAAATACAATTTCAAATTTCTTTACTGAATACAGAATCATTACAGTTGCTTCTTGATCAAAGTAAAATCTACCACCGGTTCAGCAAAGAAATTATACAGAACTGAGAAGAACCGTAAGAAACTCAGCTCGTTTATTTTTTGGTCAAATTGTATAATTCTTTGCAGTTTTCAATATGCAATTATAAATTAATTATTTAGAGTTCACTTACCGATATACTGTTTCGACTTATCTTGCCTTGGAGCCCCTTCAGCGTAGCCTATAAGCTCACATACTTTCTTCTTCTCAGGGCTCGACAAGTGGCTCCACAGACTTTTACATCTCTCTGTCTTCACGCAGAGCTCCACCCGTGACTTGGTTTCGGTATCAGAGTCACTATCGTAATCCGAAGTCGGCCTCCACCAATCGAATTCCGTTTCTACAACATCTATTCTGTCCGGTTCTTGACTCAATAGCTGCGGAAACAAGGATATCTTAGATATATACTTTTATCATGTATTATATATAAATACACATTTTAGTATATATATGTTCGATATGAATTAGACTACGACAGTGTTGGACCTTAGATCTCTATAATTTGATCGATTATGATAGTTGGCACACATATATGCATTTTTTGACTTTGTTTTCTCTCGTCGCTAATAGCGCTGCAGCACATCAATTTCCCATAAAGTTTAACCAATCGCCACGACATTTGATATATATATACACAAAGAGAACTACGTCTGCCGTGTTATGTTAATATTGACATATTATTTTTGAAAAAAATCGCGATAAATAAATTCACTATAAAAATAACTAACTTGTATGTTTTTATAAGGCCTTAACGATGTACTTACTTCGAACTTCGCCTGCTCCCTCGCGATCACCACAGATATTATCGGAAGACTGTCCTCGCACTTTTGCAAATCTAATTTCAACTCGATATCATTTGGACTTCTTAGAGTACTCTTATATGTTTTCTTGTAAATATTGTAATTCTCTCTATGTTTTTTTATGGCCGTCCAAGTGTAAGGACGAACACGTTGCTCAACCACCACATTGTATGCATAGCGCCACCACTTCTTCACGTCTTTTAGAAGGGGAATCCCAGGATGGAGATGTCTGTACTTTCTACGGAAGACATATTTACTTTAATGTACTTTAATTACATACCAACATTTTTGTTAAAATCATTTCATTTTCAACAGAAAAACCCGAAATTCTTTAAAGGTACAGCATTGTGCCGACCCGTCTCCCAACAATCACCATGGGTATCACCCATCATCACCAAACTTATCACCAAACAGGAATACTTGAAGCAACGGTACGACTTATAAATTGTTATCACGTCATAATACACACGTGTAATTCTCATTAGCGAAGGTCACTTACTATAACATAGCACATTCCTCGTCTGTCTGATATTAAAAAGACTTACCTATTAAGTGTGATCCTCTGAAAGGAGGTGAGCAAGTTGTCGATGGAGAGATATTGTCTCCTGGACAGTTGCAGCGCACTGTCCTGTAACACTGCGTCCAAGAGTAAGCGCGGAACCCTCGCCTCCCCTGATCGGTTGATGATGACCTTCACCTTACAAGTGACTGGTTTCAGCACTAAAAATATTTTTTATTATCGTAATAAAATATTTTTTGGATAGGTTCTTATAAAAGCACATTTGATAAAATTAAATTAAAAGTTACTATCATCTATATGCAACCGAGAACGAGCAACAAACTCAGTACTCTTTTCCAAATACAATTAGATTAATGTAATGGGTTATTAAAATTATTGAACATATTTAATTTGACACTTGGAAATGAAAAAATACAATTAAAAGCATTTAGTTTCTTTAGTTATTTCATTTAACATGTTTATTGGTCTAACGAATTATATTCGAGTGATTTGTACTTATATAGCGCAACCCAAATCGAACTAATTTCATTTTAGTGCATTGGCGGATATTAAAGACATTGGCAATGTAAGAAATATTAATCAACATCAAAACCCTTATATCGCCAACGCTAACAACCTGGGAACGAAGAACTGGTTTGCGGTGGAATATTTGATGAGTAGGTCGTACTTAACCACACGGGCTTGCGTAAAATCCTACCACTAACTGTTAATATACGCAAATATGATCCCCATATCATATGCCCCTGACGATATTATTAAATAAGAAACCATAGTTAAACTTTAAGGTATTAATACGCCTTTGAAAAATGATACGTTAATATATATATATATATGTTTCACTATAAATAAAGGGTTTCACAATCAGACAATACACAAATAACTTCTTTACAAAATATATCTTTTTTAATAAACTCAGGTTGGTTAAATACTTTCGAAACTCGGATTTACTAGTCTATAGACTAGACCAACTAGCCAGTTTTCAGAAAAATGTTCGATGATGTCGGAAAAATGTTCCTTATCTTGGCTGGCATGAGCCAGGTTATACACTAAACGGTTAATACTTACAAAATTCAAAGTCCTCGTGATGCATTGAGAATTTGTCCAATCCTGTGAGCATATAGTGCTTCCAGTTGTAGTACTGCATGGGGGTTATGTGAGCTATCTCCACGTCATCGAGAGCGGTCGCTGTCGGATTCCAATACAAAGATAATGACTCGACACGCATCATCTGGTACACGGTGGAGGCATTTGCTGTACTCACTGATGGCTTCCATTTGCTGGAAATCGGGGTTCAAATTAAAAATGATATTTTTTTAACCTGTCCTTCCACCTGTCTGCTTCTGTCTGCTTCGCTAAGTTGCAATTATTGGTATTCGTATATACTATACTCGTATATATACTCGTATATACTATATATGTATTATGTATCACTATTTGTACTATCTACTTTGGCACAGTCACTAATAGTTGCGAATGGATTAGGTTTATCTGAATTATCAAAATTTTTCTTTTAAAATTTTAAGTATAAAGTAATTAAGTTGCAATAAGTGATAATAATACCTGTTAGTTGTCTCAATAGAGAGACTTTGCAAACACAAGCCGCAAGCCAGCGGCCCGTCCTTGGAGCTGATGGAATCCTCGTATCTAACGTGAACATTTCTCACGTATATCTGTAAATTATTCACAATGGCCGTAAAAAGGTTCTCGAAGAAATTCTGTGGCCCTTTCAATACTTCGCTTTCAGCTTCTAAGTCTTGTAGGATTTTCCTCTTCGCGGCCCTCGTGAGCCTTTTCTCCCTCTCAGGATCGAAGTAACTGTTGGAGATCGCTGGCCCCACGAGGATTAAGACATCCTCGATGTGGACGATCACTGGCTGAGTGTAGAGCCCCGACCACGGTATTTGGAGGTTGACTTTACCTATCGTTCCGATCTTCACATCGATCGGTAAATCTAATTCGTACTGAAAATTATTGAAAACAATAATTACAATTACGCTCTTACTCATAAACTTTGTATAACGGTATTTAAGTAAACAATTATTTGTCTCTTTCTGTCATCATTACTTTGAAATTCAAAAGAAGAAGACACAGCATTGTTTAACTAATCAGAACCGAAACAACATTTATAAGCTACGGCTTTACCGTTATTGATTTCAGTTCGTAAATTTATAGTTCGAAATTTAAATAAATAAAACAATAACTACACTCAATGTAACATCGAATTAACTAAAACAGAAGTTTTTATGAATCATGTATTATAACTGTTTATATAAACAATACCTAAATAAGGTTTGTATTAAACATCAACTGACAAGATTGCTAATTATTTTTTTTGTAATTCCGTAACCACCGGAAGTCTAACTAAAGTCATGTTAATTTCCTGTAAAACACTGTTACCAAAAATATTTGTCACATAATATAATAATATATTCAGTTACTAAAAAAAATTAGTAAAAACAATAATCCATAAAGGTCCTCACCAAAGCCTCAGGCTTAAGTTTGAGATCAGTGAGATTGACATTTCCGGAGAAGATGCCCACGTTCAGATTCTCTGTGTCAAGGTCCTGCACGTATTTGCCCAGCAGCCGATTAAGGATACCAGCCACTGCGCCTTCGAACATGTTGCTTGATTTGACGTGATCTACGAAAAAGAAACTATATTAAACCCTTGGTGGTAGGGCTTTATACATCTGTGCAGGTACCTTATTCATTACATATTCTAATATGTAATGAGTGGTCGGTACGGTAAAATTTACTCACAATTCAAACCGGAGTAGTAGCTAGTAAATTACGTGCGCTAAGGACATAACGTCTTAGCTCCTAAGGTCAGTGTCGCATTGGCGATATAAGGATTGATTCCTTAGATTCCTTATACTAATATTGTAAACGCGAAGGTATAGCTATCGATGTATTCGCTCTCACGGCTAACCCACTGGAAAGATTTTTTACGAAATTTCTTATGGAGCAAGCTTGAACTCCATAAAGGACATAGGTCCCTTTTTACCCCCTCACCTATTACACGAGCGAAGCCACGGGGAAAACTAGTTGATATTTCTTACACTGCCAATGTATGTGGGCGGTGTTGACCATTTATCAGATGGCCCATTAGCCAGAAAATCTATACTAATTATGCGTTTAAGTAAATAACGTTGGTTATTACGTTTTTTTTAATTTTTTGATATAATATTGGAGTTCAGTTTCATGCCACCATATTAAATAATAATAATATTAATCGAATCCCTTCCCCTAATTTTGCAGATATTGAATGTGTAATTTAAAAAAAAAAACTAATTTCCGCGCGTGGCATCACCTCCGTGTGCGCGAGGGGACGAGGTGCTAGGTATCCTATGTTTAGTTTGACAAATTATATTTTATGCAAATACAGAAGCAAATAAACTTTATCATTTATTAAATATATTTTTATAAAATAATTAAGTATCATAGATTATAGAATATTTAGTTATTGTGAACCGGACAAAATGAATATAAAATCGTAACTCGTTAATTTGTTTTCAAACTGTGATTGGATATCTTTCAAAACAGTGACATTTATTGGCAAATAAATAAAAAAATACGCTTCGTATAAATAATTAAACGGAGCTGAATGTAATATTTCTATTGGTTTTACGACGGACTTAAGTTTGTTTCAAGACTTTCATTTAAGATTGAAATAAAGAAAACGCGACAAGTTTTTAAAACACAACATATATAAAACAAATATAAGGCACACAATTATTCGTCTTAACTATTTGAACACTAAAAAAAAACACTTATCGTACATTATGACGTGAAAACATTTGAATATCATCACAAGCGTAGCACTGCACTATCCGTCAATGACGATTGTATTATTAATCGTAAACTTTAAACTAAAACATCCGAAGGTAGAATTAATTAAACATATAACGACAAAACTTAAGTACTTCATATTGTTTTGCGCTGTATACTAAACGGTGTCCACGTTTGTTGAATCGTTATCGCTATCAAAGATAAGCCGATTATCGTAAATAAATATACGCATGCACATAATATTGTGTGTGTTTGTAAAACGATTAAGAAACTGACAGTCGATTCTCAATTTGTATAAATATATTTAAATTAATGAATGTAATGCGATAAGGATCATGACCTTAATATGGACACAAACGCTTCCTGTTACGCTTTTACAGCTAAGCCACTGAACCGATTTTGATGAAATTTTTTATGATTGCTTGATCCCCAAGGAAGGACTATACTTTTACCTAACATCTTAACATCAGGGGCGTAGCCATGGGCGATGACTAATACTTAATAATGTTTTCAGAACTGGATCCACGGTTACTATAGTATATTTTAATTATTTTGCGTCTTGTCACATTGACAGCCGTGTATATAGTATTAAATGTAGATATATGTATATGTTTTCGTATATAATGCATTCCAAATTCGGAAATAATGGAGCTAACTACAAAGATGAATTAACGGGTGCATGTCATATTCTCTTCTCTGAGATATAGAGATAGATAATGTACATACATAGATAAAGTCTCTCTCTTATTTTTATACGGAATGCAGATTTGACCACAAGATCTGTGCTGTGACGTTAGCAATACGTCATCAAGAACAATGCAAAGACGCATAGAACGTTTGCATATTTATAAAAAAAAAAGTTGAAATAAATTGAATTCTGTATATAGTCTTCGTTTCGCAGAAAGCGTGCTACCCTGTAAGAACTCACTTCATTACTCATCCGTGAAATGTTGACAACCGACTTACGGTGATATGCTATTTTGAGACTTGTATTCTAGAATTGTTATAATTATTACGGCCAATGACGCATATCAAATTCTGACATTTCTCGCCCGTTTTCTGCGATGAGTTTCGAGCAGAACATCCCTACTGTTAGCAAAATATGTGACGTGTCGAGTCATCGAGTGGATTATTATGTTTCCGTTGTTTTTTTGCCCAAACCTTATTCATAATTTGCACATAAAAAGGTTTTCATGAGACTTTGGCATTGTATTGTTACAATTTTTTATGAATAATGATAAACAAGGCATATTACTCGAGACAAAATTATAAAAAGCGCGGCGTTAATATTTGTTTTACAAGCCGATATGCATTAATTGTATTTGATTAATTAAAACGATAACTACTGACTTCCTTCCGGTTCTCCTCGGTAGAATCTACATTCGAACCGGTGGTAGCTTCACATTGAATTCAATACTGTAACTAAATTATAACATTAAAAAAATAACATGAATTCAAAAGTGCCCTAATAAGCCAAGCCTACTTGAGTAAAGAGTTATTTAAAATTTTATATATATATATATTATATTATAATATATATATTTTTATATAGATAACATGAAATATCTTCATTTGTATTTTCAATAACAAGACATAGATGAGTATCTCATTTAAATAATAATATTGTCAAAGCTTTTCGTATTTTCATCCCTTCATCAATAGGTACGTAATTCAATCGTAGCTTATCTAACAAAATGTGAAAATACAACGTACGAGATAAAGGAACACAATTTTCAACAGAACGAATAATATTCAGTAGTGCGTGTGGGCGTGAAATTAAAAGATAAAATCAGTCAATTAAGATGAAAGGTCACGAGGCAGGCGCAATGTTAGATAATAATTGATGTTTCCATCACAAAGGACGGTCTAAAAATAGACTCAAGATCAGGGCGCCTAGGACCTTCGCGTTATATCAAGTACACATATCGATCAATGACGAGATAAATAAAAATGTAAATCGAAAACCTACGCAACGTTATGGAAACACGTTAAAATACAGCGCAATTCGTTTTTATTGCTACGAATATAATACTTATTCGAACAAATTATATGGATCTAGTCGAAAACAAATTAATAAATTGCTTAAAATGATTATAATCTTAATAAATTTTTTAAATTACCTGTATTTTACATGATAATCTGGTTCCGGATAACGTTTAATTCCTCCACAAGTTTTTTCCAGTGACGTCAAGGGACTCTCGGCTGGAAGAACTGGCTGTTTTTGACAGGTGTCATGGAGGGCGCATGGCCGTTTTCCCCACGCATGCGCATATCTCCCTCATCGAGTTAGGACATGCGGAAAACCCGTAACATCGGGCTTCGTTCAATACGTTTTATAAAATGTCGGAATAAGTGCACAGCATGTTTTTTTGATTAAGTATAATAAACTATTACAATACGATAATAAATAATAATACACATTTATAATGACATTCAATAAGCTAATAAGCTTAATATTAAATATACCGTAACCGTAACATGCCTGTGATTGTCCCACTGTTGGGCTAAAGGCCTCCTCTCCCTTTTTGAGGAGAAGGTTTGGAGCTTATTCCACCACGCTGCTCCAGTGCGAGATGAATTATTATCCCAAATTAAGCACATGAAAATTCAGTGGTGCTTGCCCGGGTTTGAACCCACAATCATCGGTCAAGATTCACGCGTTCTTACCACTGGGCCATCTCGGCTAATATTATATATGGCATTTGTAAAACAGGACATTCACTCTAGGATGTTAATGTAGAAAACATGTTTCTATTAATTTTACTATACCAGCTATCGCACGGGATAAATATAAAGTTCATTCCGAAACATTCCTTTAAAATAATAAGAGATTTATATATATACCAATAATATATAAGCAGTATTGAGTGAAGCCATCTCCATATAAGCCTTCTGCAATAAGAACAGCGATTCTAAATTATGTAATAAGTACTTTTTACTGGCCGACGTCTCCATGCCCTTATCACTAATATAGTATGTACATTAAGAATGTACAGATAAATTGATAAGGACTAAATTTTATTAAAAAATCTCCCCACCACGAAATTCCTTTGAACAGCAAAGGCCAAAATATCAAAAACTACCCACACTTGCCGGGATCTGGGCCGGGCCGGGCCAATAAAATATGATTGAGTTTCCAGTAAGATATTCATAGTAGTTGTTGTAAGAAGTTGGCAGTGCATACACTCCAATGCCTCTGAAAGCATTTAAAGTCCAACGTATTTATGTGTTATGTTCGAGAGTTTAGATGAAGGTTGAACGTGTCAGATTTGTCGTCTCATCGGATTATGAGATGGAGACAATAGAGAGTGGACTTGCACAGAACACACAGACTTGCTCTGTGCTCGACTATTCTGTGCATCGACCTTTAATTAACTCCTTTAAATATAGCAAAGGTATTTCATAGAAAACTTTTTTTTCAAGTTCTTTTCAAATATTCCTTTAACCCTTTTCGGCGATTTTTTTGTATAGTATCAATAAATGCAAATTTTCAGTACATACTTACATTTAATAATTTGTATAAGTTTTTATTTATATACTCATATATTATACAAAGTATAAGGGATCGAAATAGTCGTTCGTTCATTTAACAGAATAAATAATAATACAAAATAAAACTTATAACTTTATTTATTGTGTTACTCAGTTATCTTTAAATCAAGGTGATCTCTGCAGGCCCTGACAAGCGTTACATGAACCGATAGGTACGACCGGGGCGAAGCAGTCCGCCGGGCAGACGGGACAGGCGGCCGCGAACCGACGGGATGACGAGCACTCCGGCGATAAGGACCACTGAGACGGCTGCGCGTTCTGGGAGAAAACGTCATGTTTAGTTGTCGCAGAGGCGGTGTTACACGTGGGTCTCCTCTCATATTCGGTTCCAAAATACATTTACAGAATATAATGACTCACTCTGATACATAGATATGTTCAGTTAATTTAAAATTCTCACAATGTGTATTGAATAATATATAATAATAGATACCCTAATGAAGCTTGCAAAACTGCACGTCATGGCATCATAGGCCGGGCAGTTTAGGTGAATCCCCTGCGCCGGCAGATCATCGGTTAGGCACATCGCTTTCGCGCTCTGCACCGCTGGCTCCCATTCAGGGTAATCCTTCGCAAGCTGGTCAAAGTGGGCCGACAATTTCTCCTTATCGATCTTATCGTCTTTCATCCAACCGGACTTATTGAACAAGCATGTCATTCTTTCGCACTGGAATTAAGAAATACTTATAATGAACGTTACAAATGCGTAAAAATATGGTCAGTTTCGCTTTCAAGAATGATAATCGGAAAAATACCATAGGTTTACTATTCACTTTTCAATGCCGGCATTTTCTCCAACGACGTTGGCATTGCAGCGGTACAAGAAACATGACGCTGCACTGCACATTGACGAAAAAACATATCTAAGATTTTTCTACCACAATTTTTTTTAACTACAAAACAAGTGAACTCGAAGTTGTGCGTCGCAACCTTTGATAATATCCGCGGGTTCTATCCACTCGGACATCTTACCCAATCTTGACTCTTAGCTATTCAATAATTCTCACCTCAGACAAATCCTTCTCACACTGCCTGGCTACTTCCAGCTTTACAACTTTTGGCGCACCGAGGCAAGAATACACCTAAAAAAGTTACTTAATTATCTTTCATAACTTAATCATCGATAGCAACTACTGGTTAGTAGTTGCTATCGACTATTACTGATATTATACTGATATATACTATAGTATATGATTATATACAGTATATATCAGTATAATGTCAGTATATGTCAGTATAATTTATTCGAGTAGGCAAGGTAACAAGTATAACACGATCATTTGAATCTTCAGTTTACAAGATTTATGTAACTACCACCTGTTCGGAATGTAGATTCTATTAAAAAGAACCGGCAAGCTCCACAAAGTAATTATAATATATATTTAATTTATATTCATATTTAACACTATAATAAAATTACCAGAGAAAAATTAAATTAAAAATAATGTTAAAAAGAAAACTAATTAATAATTATAACGGCTTCTCCCATAAAGAGATTACTTCCAGCGCATCCAAGAAGGAAAAATCTACTTACTTCCTTAGGCAAGGGTCCACATACAACCGGCAGATTGACTGCAAGATTCGCCTGACATGCCTGAAATGCATGCACGTATTTGAAGTCATAATGTGTGGGTAAATCACCAGCAGGCTTGGAACTTATTCCACCTCATTGAGCAACGTGCATATCGGATTTAGCATGGATTTTCATCTTACACATGCAGGTTTATTCAAGTTGTTTTCCTTTACCGTTGAGCACGAGCAGATTTATAAACACATATTAAGCTAATGAAAATTCAGACGATACAAATTTATTCAAAAATGTATAATAGTTTGATTCTTAGTCAAGTTAAACGATTAAAAATATTGTTGTCTTGTTTGTAAAGCGCTTTCCATTAATATTTATGAGCATTTACTTCCTAATTAGCCGTGTAAAGCCGCAGATCGACCAACTTTTCCCTATGATTAGGGTTAGTAGAGTAGTAGTTTTTGGGTTAGTATGCCCTCTTTTTTACCCTTTGGACTCGGCAAGGATATTTCTGCTAAACTAATAAAAAGTAATTGTTTTATAATCTGTGCCTATATACCCTTAAATATATAAAATAAATCACTTACCACAATAGTTGCAAAGACAACAACGAGGAACGGAAACATTACGATAACTTATTACGACTGTTCAATAACAAATTTACTATAGTAATGAATGTAACAATTTGTTCACAAACGGTCATAGTCAATTAAAATAATCATATTTGAGACTTAGAAAGATTAAAGGTCAATGACTAAATTGAACCTAACGACAATCGTCTGATAAGTATCAAAATCTTGTCTCTAGGCTAGTAATAGAGGTGTATTTGTGTGGTTGTATTATATTATATTGTTTTTTTTATTTATTTATTTAAATATTATTGATAAGCGAGCAAGCGTCATTCGCCAAACGGCCTAACTAGTGTAGTTAGTAGTAACGAACCTGGATTAGTGTAAACATGTAAAATAAAATCCACTCATAGGGTTTGCACAACATTTATTTATTCAAAATTAAAAGTTAGTTGAAGTCATTTCATATGTTTAAAGTGAGTGATCGTCATACGAGTTGTATACTGCGGTTTTACTCGCTGTTCATTCAGCGCGGTCGATTAACGAGCAAAAATGTAACGCAAAACAAGATGTGTCTGAATGTAGTCTGGAAGTCTGAATCTTATGTTATATAGCTTTAGCATAAAACGACATATTAAAAAATGAACGAAAGCTACATGAATTTGAGTTAAGGGAATAGCTGTAACACACCAATTCAATAATTGTCGATAAAACCAATTGACTATAAAAAATATTTGAGAATGTTTGAACTATGCAATAAATTATTAGATTTATTGGTTCCTTTTTAAAAATAATACAAAATACTCATATGCGAATAGATATTTCACGTGAAGTCTCACATTAAAAAAAACGGCTCGGCTCGCTGGCTCGTTATCGACGCGCAGTTTTGTGTGGCGAGCGATATAATATTGACGGTTTTTAAAACCAAAATATTGCAGTGATCTCGGGCGAGCTACCGACGAGCCAAAACCCTGGTTTTACTCGTGTGTCGGTCAATCTTAAAATGCTTAATATAATCAGCTATACATTCAAATGAAGCAATTAATTTGTATCACCATGTATACCAGCTCACGTATTCCCCTCCTCTTACGACCCGGGTTCCGACCTCGCGTTTGGACTCTACTACCACTTAACATCAGGTGGAGTAGAGTCATTTGCCCTCCCGGCAAATATAAAAAAAAAAAATCTTCTCTCTAGATTATTTGCTAAGTTTCGGGTCTGATATGATATCAATTAGGTATTACTCTATATATAAGTAATAAGTATTCTAATTTACGCCAGAGTGTTTAATTAAGCAACGACAAACGGCCCTCATATATGGATTAATATTTTGAGTTTGACAAACCTAAAATAGTAATTATAGTTAAATATAATTAAAACTTCCTACGGCAATATTTATAAGACGGTTTAGCTTTTATGCCATCCGCTTTCAATATTACCACATACTGATCATAGGCAGTGAGTGTATAAAAGGTAACGCCATCTAACGACAAATAGCATAATCAAAACCAAAGACAAAATTACAACCACTATATAGTAATTTAGTTCGTTTTAACAAATTAATACAACAAAAAATAACAAAAATATTTATATTACATTTATTACTCATAGGTCTCCATTACACAATGTAAAGAAATCCTTTTTTAACACTGGTAACGACTCTTCATCCATCACCGGCAACCTATTCTCAAAGTTGGGGTATTTCGGATGCCACCAATCATAAACCAAAATGTTCACAACAGTGTCAATAACCACGGAACATTCAGGAATTACATTCCTGGATATGTTGTAGTGACCGGTGTTGAAGCCTAGTAGTAATTTATGGTGTCTAAATCCTTGTGAGAGCATCACACTCACTGACGATAGAGTCATACCCATTAGTGGTGGCACTTCGTAAAAGTTCTGACAGGTTACCTAGAAAAAAAAAAACATGTTATTCAAGAATTTTTATTTTATTTAAATAGTCTTTGGTTAATGACTAATAATTATTTCATATGAATTAATATTAGTAATGTCCTTTTCTATCATGTAATTTTTTTTTTTTTACAATCTTCATTAAAAAAAATTTGTAAATAAAAAAATAATAATTTAAGCAATTTATTACTTTTTATAATATAAGTTTGTTCTATGTATATGTTGGTACAATAGTCTTTTAATGAGGCATTACAAAAAAATATCTCCTCATTTATCGATATAGATAATATTCTCGAAAGATAAAAACCTATCACAGAATACCGATGTGAATGATATGAAAGAAAATGCTTTGAATGAAAGCTTTTGATGCACATATATAGTGCAAAAACAAAACATTATAACAGAAATTGTTTTAATACTTGAATTTTTATTTTTTGTAATATTTGGTTACTGTTAACATTTAATAAGATGTTAGTTACAAAGATCTAATCTTATGTAATTAAAAAAATAGCTATGAAAGTATTTAATATTTTATATCTGTACATACACTTTACCTGCATAACTTGGGAATCCACTTCTGGATTAGCATCAATGCGTCCAAGTTCCTCAATGAAATCCAATGTTGTAATTCTTTTGTCAGGATTTGATTTCTTCAGTTTAAAATAAACGAACCAGTACGTTTGCCCTTTGCAATACCAAACATTGACACAGCGCCTCTTAACCAGCTGGTGCGGTCGACTCTCCTGAGTTGCTTGTTGCAATATTTTCTTAACAAACACATCATAAGTGTGATGTAATGCTCGTATAACTCTCTGTCTCAGGCCGTACAATTTATAACTATTCTCTATACGTAATTTTTCTGGGAGTTTTGGGTGATTCTGACAATATCTCCTGTATAATGCTCGCCAAAATGATTCTCGCTTAGTTATGGCATATGTCGCTCTATTTATTCTAGCAAAATTACCAACTTCCTCGGGCTTAATGTAAGGAGATATAAGATACCAAACAATTTCCGGGTATACAATACCAGTATGATCATCAATATTTTCACACTTGGAATGATTTCTCTTTTTCTTGTATACAAAATTCTTAGTTCCATCAGCATTTACTTCCTCGATTATGTCTAAATCATCATCTTCAAGATCCTCCCATGTTTTCTCAGGAACATCCTCTGATACAACTGACTTCTTAACTCTGCCAACAGGTTTCAGTGCGTTAGCACAGTCATTTAAGGTAAAGTCTGAAAAATTATATTATAAACTAATGAGTATTATGGAGGTCAAAAAAATTTGGAACTATGATGAAATAGATTTCATAACTGTAAATTATATTGATTCACAAATTATATACTAAGACTAAAATAATAACTAAATATTTATTAAATGATTCGTACCTGCATTGCTCGTCTTTTTTTTACCTTTTTTCTTCGGCATCTAACAACTTTACTGATAACAAACAAAACAAGACGTTGAGCAAGGACCCGCATTCAAGTTAGAAACTCTTTTTACCACTTGTTCATACTTATTGATTGAATTGGTTTAAATTTTAACTACTGTTATCATTAATAATAATCTTTTTTATAATTTACCCACGTTATGTACAAAATTTTGGGAACTGCTTATTGACATTAAGTGAAGTGAAAGAGAGAACGCAATACGGAAACGGGCAGTGAGTTGAGATAAAAGATAAGTAATAAGTTGACTGTTGAAGTATGTGACTACAGATTAAATATATTTCTTGAATTTTGGAAAATATCACAGATAATACATAGATTATTTGTGCATTATGCACTGTAATTGTCATTTGTATTCTAAAAAAATATATAATAGAGAACAACGAATTACATATGTATATATCTCTAAGGTAAATGACGTAAAGATTACAAATGAAATGAAATTATATTTAAATTTATTTGTAAATATTATTATATAGTGATTTTATTTTGTTAAATTAACAACTATAGAGACACATTTTCGCTTATAATATTATTATGAAACAAAAAAAAATCCTTATTAGTTACATTTTTGAAAAAAAAGATGCTTAAGAATTTCATTCATAATTATTACTAATGACCTCTAGCGTAGCTTCGTAGAAATAGTGTCAAAGATTTTATAGTATGTATCAGACCAGCCATATTCCTAAATAGCCAAATTAATATTCTACAATGAATAAATTAGCATTATTCTTTTTCTCTCTGTCAACGTCATTATGATCTCATTCGTTAGCTTTATAGAGGATTAGAAGTAATATAATTTATAGTTTTACACTATTTTAATTTACAGGCAACGTTTTTACGAAACACTTATTTAAAATGTCTAATTCAGATATATTACAATTTTTTTTATTATTTTATGAAATGTTGGAGCTTCTTCCACCACGCTGCTCCAGTGCGGGTTGGTGGAATACACATGTGGCAGAATTTTAGTGAAATTAGACACATGCAGGTTTCCTCACGATGTTTTCCTTCACCGTAAAGCACGAGATGAATTATTATCCCAAATTAAGCACATGAAAATTCAGTGGTGCTTGCCCGGGTTTGAACCCACGATCATCGGTTAAGAGTCACGCGTTCTTACCACTGGGCCATCTCGGCTTTAAACCTTCTCTTAAAAAAGGAGAGGAGGCCTTTAGCCCAGCAGTGGGACATTCACAGGCTGTTGCGGGATGAAATGTTATTTATTTTATTATTTTGATCTTTCTAATCAGTTATTATATTATAATCAAAGTTATTTTATTTACTTTAAACTTAATTGATACATAATTAAATGAACATTAAAGTCAAATTGCAATCATATTGTCTTGCTAACGATCAATGGTTGACATACATTATCTCTCTTTTAAATATATATCTGACAAAATAAATAATTGCTGGATCTCGTGTAGGAATCAACTAGGGGTACGCAATTTATATGAATTTGTATTAAAAATTTGTTTCTTTTCGGTACTTCTTGGTAGAATCTACATTCTGAAAACCATTTTGCAAGTGCTTGTTAAAGTTTATTTGAATACAAATATTTTGATTTGACTTTAATAAAATAATAATGATTATGAGTTATTAGTAAATTTAATTAAGTAGTAAAGCAAAGCTTGCAATTAAAATCTAACGGCCTTACCTATAAAGTTGTTTAGCTATTAATGTGTAAAACAATGCTATGTATTTCATTATTTCGAATGTCAAATCAATTTTAAGAGAAACAAATAAATCAATATTTAACTAAACAGACACTAGGAAATATTTATAAATAAGGCTGTTAAATTTTAGTAATAAAATTAAAACTTTAAATTATGACGAAGAATGACTTTTGTGGTAATTGGTACGTCTGTTTTCATGATATACTCATATGCTTTAATCTTTGGCAGTAAGACTGACGTTCCATTCCAAGATGGCAGACATGCCGCTTGTACCGTGATAGTATGGAATCGTAGGAGTATAAGTTTTAGGTGTGTCTTTCTAAATATCGAACTATAATGTCTCCCGAAATTTTGACTAAAATCTTTTACGAATATTTCGACAATGTGAAGCAACGTTCTCGCGTTTTGTGCGCTAGATTTAGGTAACGTTTGTGCCGAAACATATGTAAAACGGTGATCGAAATCATTGTGTTTTTCGGTGTATCGTGTACGATAAGTATTCTAGTTTGATGTTAAATTAAAATGTGGAATATGATGTGCGACGTGATGCCCACGATATCTGAAGACAGTATTAGCCAAAGGAGTTCGCAGTTCTCTGGCGAGGACGCAAACTTTGAGCAGCTCATGGTGTCTATGTTAGATGAAAGAGATAAATTAGTTGAAAGCCTGCGAGAGACGCAGGAGCGTCTCGGGGACACGGAGTTGCGGCTCAAGGATGTGGAGAAAGAGCGGGACTCACTGCATCGGCAAATCGCAGCCAACTTACCTCAGGTCAGTGACATTTACTTGTCTATTTCAAATCTTATTATAGCAGAGTCAATTCGATAGTTATAAGTTATATCATTAGGGCTTACAAATGTTGACTAAAACAAATTTTGTATTCTAGAAATCTTAATAATGACTTATGATAACATTTATCAATGTAAATTTACAGATTATAATACTATCACAAGTATCTGTGTTATCAAGTCTGAAGGTGAGCTTGTTGCATTGAAAAGTGTGTACAAAATGAAATTACATATTCCCCCATACCAGACTCCATCCAACAATAAATACAGAATACAATTCTACATGATGTATCACAGTATTTGAAGCTTGTACTCACTGCAGCTTAACTTCAAGAATAATAAGAAAAAAAAACACTTAAATTTTATTATGTAAAACAGACCAAGAAATACATACCCATTTAAAATATAAATAATTATTTAAGCTTTAATTGTATTTATAATGATTTTTATTTAAAATTTTACTTTGCAATTTAAGAACAAAATAAGTAATCACCATCAATATTTTTTCTAAAGAAATTGTCCTATATTAACAGCAAGTATTGTTTAAAAAATGTATTAGATGAAAAAATTACAATAAAGACATGCAGACACTTTTCAGATATGTTTTGATTATATAATACTAATAATGAGGAAGTGTTGCCTGTTCTAATTATAAATGATGATGAGACTGATGTAGATCTTGTGGTTGATTTACTGATAAATATATAAATACACGTGTCAATCTTTCTAGATTAATCAATAAAACTAAGGCTTTTGAAAGCATTATATATTTCATATTTATAAAAAAAAAAACATCTACTCTACTATTAGCATATAATAATTTTATACTATATTGTTCACAACTTTTTTTTTTTTTAAATAGTACTTTGAACATTTTAAACAAACCTAGACTAGACTAGTTATTATTGTTTTTTATTCTCTGTATATCTATTGAAATGAAGTTGTGTTATTTAATATACCATAATAGCATTTTATTTTCATAAAAACCCATTTATATTAAAGTTAACTCAAGTTTTATTATGATCATATAAACTATGATAGAATTAACCATTTTTTTGACATAAATAAGTTAATTTTATAGTAATTCACACAGAATTCAATCAATAAAAATGTATTTCTAAAAATATTGCTATCATTTTCAGCATCATACATAGGAGAGAGCAATTTATATAGGTCTGTTAAGTAAGTTGCATAAACATAAATTGACATGGTTTTGAAGTCAACAAGAACTCTAATGAGTAATATATAAATCAAATAATAATTATGGACATATCGATGATCAGATTATATTATGTCAAGTAATTTAGTCAATAGAATCAACATTTGTCTATTTGTTACATTAGTAGTAAACTCTGGGTCACCTTTTATTTACAACAATATGAATCATGGTTATTTAGTACAGTAGTCATTGGTATGGTACGCTCCTCAATATTACCTGTATGTATGCCGTTAAAGTTTTATTATAATTGATATTCATATGAATATAATTAAATTTATAAGCTATTTTCAATTCCGAATCAACTTCTGTTCTCTCACACTTATTATTCTAGTTTGAAAGTAGCTTGTGCTGCTTTAGGTGTAAAGGTCATGAAAATAAGTGTTAATTTAAAATAATATAATAAGAATTTGTTTTTGGAGAAATTTTAATTGTTTACTAAAGAAATAAAAAGTTTTAAAGGCCTCGTTAAAAGTGCACAATTTTTACATGTAACCTTTTGTGATAACTGTAGCATTATGTCACTCTCCACTCCATAATCTTTATGATAAAACTGACATTGGCTTGCATCAAATTGCTGCATAAAAAGAAAAGTAGAGAGTTATAGTTTAAACCAACATTATTATCACGGCCATGACATCATCTTTAAGCATTACATTACAAGGTCCTGTCTAAACTCACTAGGAAGTGAATCACATTATATATTCTTTTGTTAAACTGCAATTAAATATCTGAACTTACTGTCATTGTTTTCATAAAAATGAAGGCTGATGAATAGGCTATCTTGTGGAAAATTGTCACCATTGTCCATAGACATTGGTGTTCTAAGAAATAGTAACTATTTCTTATGTCGTAAATGTACCACCGCCCTTGGGAACTAAGATGTCATGACCCGTGTGCCTGTAGTTACACTGGCTCACTGACTGAGCCCTTTGAACAAGAACACTACTAAGTATTGCTGTTTATCAGTAAAATTTGGGATGAGTGGGTGAAACCCAGACAGGCTTGCACAAGGCCCTATCACCATCCTGATTGAAAGAATAAAAATATTTTTTGATTTTGATTTACGAAAAATTACTATTTCATTTGATGAATAGTAACTACTGCGTCTTTTGCCAAGGAGTTAAGAGTACTTAGAAGGAAAAAAATTCAGCTCAATAATTTTATTTTTAAATCAATTCAAACTGAATTGATTTAAAAATCTGTTTAAAAGTTTGACCCATATATATTATGATGTGAACTTAAATATTGAATGTTAAAATAAAGTTGGATCTGTATTCTTCTCTATTTATTCGTCACCATAACTTAGTTTTACCCTTTATTATTCTCTTATACAATAACTCAATTGTATATTAAAATGACTTTTCTTGAGTATCTTAAACATATATTAGGCGATATAACTTTATAGCTATACAAATAGTAATTTTTAAAATAATATAATTGGGCAGTGGAAAGCCTGAATTCTTACCCAAATAAACTTCTCATGTCCTGCCTTGATTGGAATGGCTACGGGATTGTTGGCCTTGGCCCTGCCCCTCTCGTTTTCCCGCATTCCTAGCTGACGCGTACGGCAGCTAGTCCATTCCGGCTGCCGTCTGAAACAGGATATACGCGAGGCCCCCACCTCTGCGTCCAAAATGTACAAGACCAGGCCAAGGGTGCTGTAAACTAACTGCTCAGTCATTGGAACTGTTTTGTTGTATTTATATTATCTCAAGAATATGATGTTATCTTTACAGATTCGAATTTATTATTATCTGTTGTAATTCAAAATCGCTACTTGATTTAAAATGAAGTTGGACTATCTCGGTTTTGCCTGCATTCTCTGAGGACTGTTTACATTCTAAAAATAAATTCAACAGCGACCGTAATGTCAATTTTCAAATCTCATAACCCAAAAGCTGCTTGGAAGCACTCGCTAATGATCTTTGTGGTGCCCGTGTTTTTAATTGTTTTAATTTTTTGCCATATTTAACATCTATAAAGTATATATGTATTTAAAACCTAATAACTAAGACCATAGTAATGAGCTCAAACACGATACTTCTTCTGTAAGTTGACGAGCAGCATCAGGTCAGGGTTATCGTAATTAAAATTATAAGATAATAAACTTTGAATCGATCATCGCTTATCAGCTGATAATCTGATATTTTTTTTTAAAAGCTGAATAGATTTTCTTTAATCATAGCTAAGACCACTCAATAAAGACACCTTTAAAAAAAAAAAAAGTTAACATAAATCGGTTCGTCCGTTTAGGAGCTACGATTCCACGGACACGGACAGATACACATGTTAAACATATAACGGCTCTCGTTTTGCATCGTTAATAAGATTAATTAGTCGTGCTTATTAAATACACGTGTTGTCGACTTGCCTACACTTTGACAGACTTTTGACGTTTACTGTTTGCATAATCGTCTACGAGTCGTAATTCAGCTAATATTGGTGCGCTATTTACGGATAAAGAGGCAATAACGGATAGTAGGGTGAATGTTTGAAGATGAAAACAAGGTTTCAATAAAAAAATGTAAACTAGACAGTGCAGTAGTTCAGTTCTAGTATTCGTAAGCAAAACGAATCGTTTTTTGCATATGTTATAGTAATCGGGCTTTAGGGGGGAGATCATGAATCTTATCGAGTATGTGAAATGAAACGGAAACGAACTTTTTGAAGTGTATTTCCTCAGATGAGCATATAAACATCAAACTAGCTTTATAATATTCCTTTACTTCTCATGAAATATAACTGTCTTTATAATCATTTATTAGTTGCGCAATTCTCAATGAACCTAAAACCATTTTGGTTCAGAAACAATTGAAATTTGAAAATTTGATAAAAAAATCTTACGCTACAGGATCAGATCCGAGTGATCTGCAAAAATCATGTGTTGCCATATCAACAAAAAAAAAATTGTCTCAGTCGTGGGACGCCCGGCAGATGTGAATTATCAACATTTATGGGCATTGAAAAAAAAAATTAAGAAAACCAATAAAGATGTTTGATCTTTCTACGGAACTGATCCACACTTCTGGTGACTCAAGAGCTGGCGCTTATTTAGCCCAAAGGCTGAGTCTAGCGGTGCAGAGAGGCCATGCCAGCGTCTTGGGTACAATGCCACAGGACAATCTAAAGACGGCGTGTTTCTGCTTTAAATTTGTAATGTGTATTTTGTTCTTTTTATTTTAATTTTGTATGCTATAAAATGTCTGTACATAACCAATAAACACGATTGTAGCTACAATAGTATAATACTGTGTCGTAGAATAAACAAAAATATAGTTTCATTAATAAAATAAATATATTTTAGTGCGTGTGCAATACACACACACACATGAAGACGTAACGAAGTATATATAGTATACGCGCCACGCACACTCATGGGAGAAGACAGCGACGGTGGAGTACGGCATGCGAGTCGCCCCCACGACGCGCCAATACATATTTCACATAAAAATGTCCAAAGGATCAGTTTTTAAGATTCTCAGTTAGGAGATCTCTTATAGACTACATCATACACAATAAGATAAAACTAATTATGAAACAATATATATAATTAAAACGAAAATCATATTAAAGATAGTTAAATTTAAAAATATATTAGGTCCTTACATATGAAATTGGCGTTTTGTACGGGAGGAATATAAAGTTGATTTTTTTTTGTAAAATATATTTAATTTATCAAAGCTGTTATCTATGCACATTTGCCATCTCATAGGTTCGCTCCCTTTACTAAAAAAAACCATGGGGGCGAGAATCAAAAAACTCTTTGAAGGCGGTTTTGAACTGCCGCATCGGAGTTGAATTTTTTTCCTTGTAAGAAGTTGTCCAAATTCCGGAAAAAAATGGTCCGAGGAGTACGGTGGATGTCGCAGACATTCCAATTGTAGCTCTTCTAACTTAGTGGTTGCTTGTTGTGCAGGGTGTGGTCTTGCGTTGTCGTGAAGCAGCAGCGGCCTAGAGCGATTGTTTAGCAGGTTCCTTCATGGTTTGCAGTTGCTGACAATAAATATCTACCGTAATCGTTTGGCCAGATTTTAAAAAGCTGTAGTGAATGACACCGGCGCTAGTCCACCAAACTCACACTGACTCACAAATAACTTTTTCTGAGTCAATTTTCGTTTAGGGCAGGATTTGGCTGGGTCTCCAGGGTTCAGCCATTGCGACGAGCGCTTCCGATTGTCGTACAGTATCCACTTTTCATAACATATAATGATTCGATTTAAAATCCCTTCACTATTGTGTCGGTTGAGCAAAGTAACACAGCAGTCGACGCATGTTTGCAAGTTCGATTCACTCAATTCATGAGGTACCCATCGTTCAAGTTTTTTTACTTTCCCGATTTGCTTCAAGTGGATTAATACAGTTTTATCATTTACCCCGAAGCCTGCAACTATCTCTGAAGTGTTTTGTGATGGATTCGCTTCCACAATAGCCTTTAATTCTTCATTTTCCACTTTCTCTGGCCGTCCACGGGGTTGGTTCTGAAGGTCGAAATTTCCAGAACGAAAACGTTGAAACCAAAAACGTACCGTGCTTTCTTTTGCGACACCAGCGCCGTGCACATCATTAATCCTTCGAGCTGTTTCTGCAGCACTGGTGCCACGGTAGAACTCGTACTCGTAAATAAACCGATATTTCATGTTTTTCATTGTGCGGTAATAAGCGACGCCAAAGAAAAAAATAATGAGGAAAAAACAAATGAATGACTGTTTTCAAAACTCAAATGTACCAGCTAAATGAATTTATAAATTTGAATTTGGAATTCTTAACCAAAGAGGATATATTTCAGATCAAAGTGGTCAGTACGACAAAACGCTAATTTCATATGTAAGGACCTAATAATTACATAATTAAGACGTTATGTAAATAGTTTCGAAATTTAAGTAACTGGTTTTATGTATATTTAATAATTAATAAATCACATTTTAAACGTGATAGTAATGAAAACATGTGAAAATTTATCAGATTATATTATGTATTTTAACCATGATAAAAGTGTGGATGTCGTCATATCTAAGATAGTAAGTCGTAAGAAGATTATTTATTAGTTTTTAAAATTAAAAAAGTTCTAGCGGCTGTTATTATAACTTTATTCCTATAAAACATTAATTCTCAGTTATTCCTATACAAGTATCTCGTTATTGTTATTTTTTAAGGTTACGAGGCAGCAGTCTGCGTCATTATTTAATCGTCACATAATTTTTTTTTTATTATGGTTATATTATATTCGTATTTAAAATAAATATGGGTTTGTATGACTAATTTATGGCCTTATAAATGTTCAGTTAATAACTGAATTATTTCTTTCTGTCATCATAGATTGATTGATTGAAGAAGACACAGAATTTTTTAATTCAAAATATTTTATAGTTAAAAATATTATAATATTTAAGTCACCGCTACATAAAAAAGTTAAATTATCATGTCTAAATATCAATTGAATATGATATAACGTTTACAAGTTTGGTCTTCTACTGATTATTTACAATAAAGATGGATGGTCAAAATGCCCAAACCTCGCAATATAAAACCTACAAAAATTGATAAACTCAGTTCTTCACGACGATTGGAAAGCCCATCAAAACGGTACTATATTTTTTATGCATTAGCCTAATCCTAAAAAAGGAATAGATTAAAAAAAATACACCACTATTGAGTTAAGTTGGTAAATTGTATTGTATACAACACGATATAAGTTTTAGGATTAAGAATTGATGAAAATATAAATATAATGCAATTTAAATATAAGTTTGCATTTTTGACGTCGTAAAGTCCAGATGATTTGTTCATTGACTGAGAATGTTTGCTAGTTGACTTCTTTGAAGGGGTGTTATTTGTCTTCCTGGGCTGGATTCCTAAGCTGGTTTGGATAGTATTCGGCTAGCCTGTCCATAATGGGGTCATCTCTATTACGGATCGCCATTTATAGTTTGTAATAAAGAAACTCCTTGGTATAAATATAATTAAAGTAACTACGGAATTTTTCATACTCTTCTTCCCTTCAGCAATTGCAACACTCCCTTTTTATTTTTACTGACGCGTTCTTGCTTGTCTCAAAATTTAGTGTCTATCAGTATCAGTATATGCACTGTAGTACAAGTTGTGATTGTTCTATCAGTCAGTCAGGACTTTGTCTTTTGTTATTGTGTTTAGCAGTGGAGGAAAACACCGTGAGAAATCTTGCATGTGTTGTAAAAAACTTTCGAGACGTTCGTAGTCTCGCTGTGGATTAAACTCCGGATACTTCTAACAAGTGCATATCAAATACATTCGCGTATACCTACAAACGGTTTCTTTTTGTTTTATTTGACATTTAACAAATAAAAATAATCACCTTATTACTAATGCATTTTGTAATTTTTCTGATTAAATACTTGTGATAAAATTGCGTTCTCAATTAGGATCGATGAATTAGGATTGTTTTAATAGTGACAGGTTTACAGGGCTTTCTATTCGAAAAGGTCGTAACACGCACGTAAGAGTAGAAACAAAGTATTACACAAGTATTACGTAACTAAATAAATACTTTCACTATGAAAGGTGTAAGGCATTTTGAAGGTCCGTCTGGGTGGGTACGTTATTGTAAGTAATATTTTTAAAACTAGCTATTGGACGGCAAGTGTTGCAATGCTATATGTTGCGATGGCAGAAACTTTCATGAAAGTGCCGACAAGAACTTTACAAAGTTCCAAGTCTATCGGAATGATGATGCGTGGACGCATAGAACATACAAGCATTCATTTGATATACATATGTACATACTAGGTAAGCCCGGCAAATGTACATACTAGGTAAGTCCTGTATGTTTATATAGAACAATTGATCATATAGAAGTGATCATATCGACGTGCTGCAGCATCATTTAGCGGCGAGTTACAACAAAATGAATAGTAAAAAAATAGGTATATTTTTAAATAGGTTCTAATTACCAACGTTACAGGACATAACCTTCTTGCATAAAATAATTTATTAAAAAGAAACGGTTCGCAACTTTTTTTTCATTTATAAATTTTAACATAGGTATCTACTACAATTTCTAGAACCAAATTGGCTCTATTTATAAAAAATAAACAAAAGACTAACATCGAAAGAATACATTATTAAATAGACTAGCCAGCAGAGATTATTAATTTAGACATCTTGCACGACAAGAAAGAGAAAATTGGAATCTATTTGAAAGAGTTAACAAGATAAATTATAATTTTTTTAGATTTATATTTTATATCCAAATAAATAATTTGAGAAAACATAATGTTATAATGCATGAAGTTCGTGTTGAAAAGCATCAAAATTAACGCCAATATGGCCTCAATATCTAAAGTGATAATGTAATAAATTAGATGCAATTAAAAGGTCGTTTATATTCGTAATTAAGTTAGTTACTGAACATTTTTGCTCATATTAAGTAAGAGCTGATGGAATTAGTGACGACGTCTGTGACACATCGCATGTCAGAGCGTAAAAGAAATGACATAACGTTTAAGGCGATCAAACGTGTAATAAATAGCGACGGTGGAAATATTTAATCGGTGCCTGTCATCTGTTTATAAAGATAACCACGTAAAGATGATGAATATGATCTCTCCGATCATAGCGGCTCACTCTCAAGAAAGAATAGCCTCCCAAGGAACTGCGCAGAATATATAATGCACAAGTCTGCGCAGACACAGGTGCACTCTATTCCCTCACATTTTAATAAGCCGATGCAATCTGACACGACCGGAGAGAGTTCAGGCGCAGTACCAGCTTTACGTGCTTTCCGAGGGACGAGATTGCGCACACTTCCAACTTCTAGACTCCGAGTGTTGAAAATTTATCGACAGAAAAGTCAAAAATTTTTATCGTCTCGATCTGTGGTGCGTCGAATACTTAACCCTTGTCCTTTTCATACAACTTACTTTTATAGGTACTATACAAATATACTACAACGCATTGTTACTGAGGAATGTAGTAAAATAGTAAATGAAGAGAACGTGTTGCCTACCGTCTTCCGACACAGGGAATAGGTTATGACGCTAGTTAAGGATTCATTATACGTGTAGGCAATTTCGCTGTTGATAACGCGCTAAATTGACGCTCATTTACAGCCTTTACGAAACTGTATAATCGACCCTCATTAGTATTTTTTTTTTACAAAAAATTGTCTTTTAAGGTTTGTAATCCATTCCAACTTCCCAATATACACTTTTACTGACAAGATTTATTACAAAAATATACTTAATCAGATATACTGTATGTATTCTTTTAAAATTATTTCAAATCAAAATAAATTACGAACATATTCCTTAATACTTGTTGGTCGGAAACCTTTGTCGGTCTAAAGTAAGGCTCTTCGTATCGTTCGATCATGTTAAACTGTAAAACATAACGATAATGGACTATGTACACAATTGTAACTACGCAATGTCCAATGTACTTCTAGAGTAAGTTCCGTCCGCACTCGTTTTTGTTCCTAAATAGTAGAAAATTTAACAGCAACAAAACTCTTCCGAAGAGTCTTCTGTATTATTTTTAGTTTATATAAAAACTTGAGCCAAATAATATCGTGACTACTGCTCAAGGTGCTTAACGTAGACGGCAACTTACAACAAAACAATTGAAACATTCAAACTATCAGACATTGGCTATTTATGAAGCACGTGGGATTTGTGTTTCCGGTGAGCGTTCAGCTTTATCGCTCCGCTAGTTTACCGCACATCAAAACGGTTCTCGGCCCGTTTATGCGGTAAAAAAGTCTAAACATTAGTTTGACAATATCGAAACACATTTTATTGGCACCTCGCCAGTTCTCTACATCGTGTGAAATGTTCATCGGCTCGAGAAGATTTGTCGACGGTCACGACTCCGCGGAACGGGATCTTAGTCACGTAAATAAATCGAAATTAAAACGTATTAGTCGCTTTTATAAGGAAAAACTTATATATATTTGGGTAGAAATAAAACGTGACTTGGTTGGTGATGTTTTTGTATTCTTTGTGGGATCAGATTTATAAACATTTCTTTGTATAATAAAAAAAAAAACGAGCAAATGGAGCGGTAGGCCGAGAAGTGAACAGACTAGTATTCTAATTAATATTTACATTAATGACTTATACATACTGCTGGACATACTGCTAATACATACATACCTATTACTACTACATACATGGCCACTTGGATCGGTCGTTGTGTTCTCTGAATCCAGTGCTTTCTCGCTTTAGAAAGTTAGTCCACCTAGTCCGCAGGCGTTTTGTGATAATTTTTGTGATAATTTTGTCTTCATCTCCATTTTAGGATTATCCTTTTCAGTCGATAAACTCGCTCATTTAATAAGATATTTTAATATCAACGTCACATATGCTATCTATCTACAACAAAACTGTATATAGATTATGGAGTTAGGTGTGCCCTTAATATACAACCGGTAACCAGAATTTCTAATATTCATGGCATACAAATCATGCCATAGATATCACACCGCATCAGATTGCATCGATATTGTGGTTTGGCGATCGTTTGTGTTTGATGAGCTTCCTCTATAGTGTACAATCATTATGAAAGATACGGTTCATTTAATAAATCAAGTACATTCATATTTAATACTAGCGACCTGTAGACTTCGTCCTGTTTAAAACATTATCTATCTTAGTAGATCTTTTATAGAAACATTTTTGTTACCTTGGGTTACATTATTACAATTCTTTGAAAATATAATATAGGCTTTACTTGTTTTTTATCTGTTCAATTGTTGAGTTTATCCATTACAAACACTCATATAAAAAATATTTATTAAATATTGATTGGGCGTGTTGATGTTATTTTATTGGTGATAGAGAGTAACTTTTGGATATTTTGTCGGTTCTTCTCGATATGATCTACATTCCTGACCGGTGGTGGCTTTACTTTGACATGTTACGTGACTTGAAAAACGATTCATAAGTGCTTGTTAAAGCCTCCTTTAATAGAGTAGAAATCGAGTTTGATATCAGACTCCAATTAAGTGAATTCACGGAGTACAGGTATGCAATGTTGCTTGTCTCATTACACTTAATATGATCATTAGTAAGTACCGTTATAAATATTTTTATAATAACATTGTTTATCTGCCGGTCCTTTTACATGAAAACTACACACTTATATTACATACTATATTTAGCGACAATTCAGTTAATATTAACAAAAATAACAAAATTCAAATAATAAGACAAAATATAATTATTATCATAGGGATAATAATATGTCGAGATTGACTTCTCGAAAATTCGTCATAGGGCACCCATGTCAAGTGTTCAACTAAATGCAAACACTAATAATATCATATAATTTAAAAATAATCGCCATTGGTTGCCCTCATGCCATTTATTCGGGGTCAAATTTGGGATTTGGCTTAGGCCGCCTGCTTTAAGCCAACTACATAGGAATCATTGGATTTGATGAATACTGGATGCTTCAGCGTAACTGCTGAAAATAATCCTTAACCTCTTATAACACTCATGGATTGAGATGTGTGGCTTTATTCGACAATGCTGGAAACTTCACAACACCAGAATTAAATATATTATATTAATTTTAATTTCATTATCTACATATGCCTAGTTTCGCATATAAAACTATGAGAAAATGAAGTCAAATATACAACAATAAATGTTTTTAGGTCAGAACCAAACAACGCAAAAAAACGTTGGTACATTAGTGATCCATAATGGAACAAGACGGGAAACCCCAACATAATTGTTGCACTATTTCAATATGCAACATTGACTTGACATTATTAAAATATTTCATTCGAAAATGATATATAAATAAAAAAATTAAAAAAAAAAACTATGGCACATGATAAAAGCAAACAAAAGCTGATTTATTTATTACAAAGAAATACCTAAATATGTATATAACATTAAATTTTAATCGTATCTACTAGAATCGCGATCATGTCGTCGAGGTCGTCATTTCCTTGCTCAATAAATGGGCGTGTAATACGCATGTTCCGATATAAACCGTTGTAACCGGGTTTTTTTATTGCTGACAGGAAGGCGAATAGACCACCTGATCACGTTTGTCCATAGACATCGGTAGCTATTGTAAGACTACGTAAGAAAAAATACATTATTCACCGCAGTGTAAGTGATATTCAAAACAGGAATAAAAAATGATGAATTGATTTATGTTTACCGTATAAGTAATTGAAACTGTATTATTATTGTTTATGGTAACGTGTTTATATTTTAAGTGATGGCAACACCTTGTACAATACATGAATAATACAGCTAAAAATTTCTTATGAATCATTCGTGAAAACCGTTTAAAAATTCATATATGTATGGAAAGCTTCGACGCTTTATTTATTTATTTAAAAAAAAAAATACCTTATTTGTTAACATGGACCTTAAATTATGTATTGGCAAATGTAAAATGATCTTCGGCATACTATTATAAAATCCAAGAAGGAATCCAAAATTCTCAGGAAGAATGTATTAATTTGAAGTTTTTTTTTTAAATCTTTATTTTTTTTTAAACTTGAACACAAGGATAAATTTATACTGGCCTTGTGTTTTTACAATGCTTGTCACTGTTTCTGTCAAAATAATCACGTGAGTTTTCATAGACTCAATTTCGTATTCTTGTTTCCTGCGATAAAGGCTATCGACTCTCAATTAGCTAATAAAAACAATTATACAAATTAAACATTACAAAAGATTGCGTGTTGAATATATAATTGTCTGTAATGATAAATTGATTAATTTAAATTCTTACAATGTAACATAAATAATACGATATTGTGCAAAGACACAAATTGAAGATGAACGTAAATTAATATAATATTAGTTAGCTTCGAATAAGTAAACAAATCTTGTTTGTGAGTTGTGCTTCATCTGTTAAAGTCGGGTTACGCAGGGCTGCCAACCCTCAAGTAACCTGGTCTATGGATTTGAAGTGCTCTAGGCTCCCTCTATTATCAAGTATAGCTTCAATAACGAAAAGGCTTAAGGACCTAGCGAGATGTGAGCTGCTTGGAGCCTAATGACGACTTGATCCATTGTCGCATCTAATCGTAAACACAAGCTTAGAAGCTAATTACATGAAAACGAGCTCGGCTAGTATCATTGAATAAAACGCCTATATTTAGTTTCATATTTCTAAACAATGTAATGTTTCATAATTCAGATATACATACATACTAGGCAAATATGTATATATAGGTGGCATGGTATATATTCGAAATAGCTCGTCGAAATCTACATTACAATCACCATTTTCCAAGCAAAACTCGAACTGGAAAAAAACGAATGGTCTATATTGGTAGCCCTAAGTGAAAGCAATTTTATTCGTCCCAGTTAGCAATAGTCAATAACGATTACGTTCGTGAGAAGATACGCTTGGCCGGGGACGCACCCGCTGCCAGCGTGTAGCCGACGATGACAAACCAAACGATTATTTGCAATTAAATGATACTTACTTGACTGTGACATTTATATTTTTTTATCAGCATGTCAGATGGGCAAAAGTGCAATTTGATGATATTTATTAATGTCACTTTGTCACCTAGGACAACATACAACAACAACTAAGCTACAGATAAATTTGTAGATCGATGGTTTTATAAATAATACCTGACAACATATAAATACACAGGATACGAGGGATAAAACCAGTCAGTAACCTTAATAACCAAAAAGGTTTTAATTTTTAGATCGCAAAGATATCGTATTCGACTATTTTGGCTTATCTTTTTGATATATCTTATCAGGTAAAAGCTGTAACCGTGCCGGATTTCATTCAAATCCATCCGGTTTCATGATAATATGTTTGGACCGAGGCTATGTATTCGAATATTACTTGTGCTGTTTCAATAACGTCCCCTACCAAAAAATACCAACAAATATGGCCGCTACTGTTTCGTTGTTTGTCTACATGTTAATCTCTAAATATTAGGTTCGAACGTAAACAAATCGTTAATAGTCATAAACGAGCGCATACGTGTTTTTAAAAATAATATTTATTCAGGTTGACAATAATATTAACAGTCTAGCTTCCGAGGTCTTGGGTTCAAAGCTCTAGTCGGCCAATAAAAAAAAATGGGTTTTTCTGCTAAGAAATTCTCAGTTTAATCAGCAGCTCGTCCTCGATGCTTAGAATTTGTCAGTGATTACCTTCCCGTACTTTGGAATGCACGTAAAGCGGCCCTAGGTCCTGTCCCTGGAATTACTCTGGTCGTACCGGATTGCTATCATCAGTCACACCTGTGTTTGAGGACACTTGAATATTTTAATGTAACACACAGTTGGCTATTCTCCGGTGAATGGCTGCCCGAAATTGGTCAGAATAATGCATCATCGTGACGATGTCGTCATTCAAATTTTTAAAAATACACTAAACATTTGTTAAATTCAACTGTTTTTTCATTTTAAGGGCCAGTTATCGGTGTTTTCTTTTTTTAAATTATACTATAGTTTCTGTAGGTTCCCCAAAACAAAATATGTTTAAAAGTGATTTTGCTTTTAAAAGTACTCTTGCCTTGAGGATTTCCTCGGCTGACCCATATCACGTTCTCTGCCCTGTGGAAATGTAAAAACGCTTTAATATTTTTCAGTCAATTTTGTAAATTATAAGGTTAAGAGTATAATGACATATTTTTCTTTTCAACGCGTCGTTTCATACGGGCTTCGTTCAGTAATTAGTGCGCAACGTTCATTTGCAAAGGCACGTTCACTTGTGCGCGGTTACTATACATCAGGCTGAATGTCCAAGTGTCAAACGCCTCTGCGGTTTCCTCTCACCTCTGAAACAGCACCCACGCGTCATGATATGACATTGTGTGGTATATATTTGATAGTAATGAGGATTCACAGTTAATTTGAACTTTGTTTACTAATAAATAAAGCATATTATTCAATACAAGATTATATAAATGTTAAAAAAGCGTAGAGTCATGCAGGATAGGCGTAAATTTAATTGTATCTGATTAACTGTATCTGATGAAATCGAGTGACTACTGAATTTCTTGCCGGTTCTCAGTAAAATCTACATTTCGAACCGGTGGTAGCTATAAATTTAATTCAATAGTTAAATGACGATTCGAAAATGCCCTTACAAACTTATTTGAATAAAGATGCATTTGATTTGAGCGAAATATATTATGTATGTTGTTTTTGGTTTTTAATTTAAGTAGACAAACCGACAAATGGGCCACCAGATGTTCACCACTACCCAGAGACATTAGCACTGTTTTTATTATGATTAACGTATCATTATGAAAGTACTACAATTTATTATTATATATATGATCGCGATGCTGCTTCAGTCATCTTTCAAAAATGCAGAGGCCTATATGATATATATGAATAAGTAAATGATGTGTATTTACATGTATGTACGTTAATTATTGACGCCGTTTATTTTTTACTTTACTTTTTGCTGGGCAAGCAATTTTAACAAAACATTCACTGGTGGTAGGGTTTTGTTCAAGCCCGTCTGGGTACCACCCACTTATTAGATATTCTACCGCAAAACAGCAGTATTTGTTATTGTTGTGTTCCGATGTGAAAGGTGAGTGAGCCATTGTAATTACAGGCACAAGGGACATAACATCTCAGTTCTCAAGGTTGGTGGCGTATTGGCGATGTAAGCGATGGTTAACATTTCTTACAATGCCAATGTCTATGGGCGTTGGTGACCACTTACCATCAGGTGGCCCAGATGCTCGTCCGCCAACTTATACTATAAAAAATGCGTCACCAACCTTAGGAACTAAGATATTACGTCCATTGAAACCGGAACAGAACAGTCTTTCACATTGGAATTGGTGATTTTATTGTTGTATCATCCATTTCATTTGTCATCCCTTACCTGGTAGACAGCTCAGCGTATATCCTATGTATATGATTAGGCAAGTCAGTCGACTATTTGATATTGACTGTTCGATGGTCCAGTGGTAGGAACCCAGGATTGAAACCCAGGGAAGCTCCGCTGAATTTTTGTTTGCTTAATTTCTGTGAAAGAAAATATCTTGACGAAATCCGCCTGTGCCGGTTTCTCTTTAAGTATTTCTTATAATAGGCTGCTGAACAGTACCCACCAACTCCAACTGACCCTCTCAAACTGTACTTTCCTTATCATAAGGATTGTTTCGTGTGAACTATTAAGTAAGTTCGTTTTAAAAGTGTTCATTATTAATAAATAGTAAGCTTGCAACTATATATGCATGTTTTATATTTATAGTGTTAAGTATATACTTAAGTAAATAATGTATCGCCTATATACATCTTTATCTGAAAATAAAAAGATATTCATATAAAACAGACGAACACCTTAAACAAGGAAATAATTAAAAATTAAAATATCGAATCGAAGCACGAGAATGCCTCGACGCTGTCAGTTCCGAAACGAACAACACCGCACGCCATTAAAAATCATTAAATATGAATTAGACTTGGGCCCACGGTAAATCAATGTTTCAGACCCGATACGGGACGATTGCTAAGAATTTACCTCGTAAATGGAACGGGGCCGGTTGAACGCTTCGAGGAATAACAACGCTTCAACGGTAACTACTCGTGATTTTCTAAAGGATATTTGGCAAATCGATATTGGAGCGAGTCTATGAGTTATGTTCTTACCTAATCAATTTATTTGTTATTCCATTAAATACTCGTCTTGTAGAATTTCAAGGATAGATAAGATGAGAAAATTATTTTCTTTATTGTAATTAAATATATTTTATTTTTTTAATCTGTGATAATGTTTCACTCAAAATCAAAATAATTATTCAGTACTAGTTTCTTCTGGTGGCTTTGCCGCGATATTGTTAGGTGCGATGTCCTTTCATGTACCCCTGTCAATATTTAAAACAACTGGTACGCTAAATTATCGGTTGAATAGCTAAGACGTGAAAGCGTATCAAATAAATAAATCCACTTTCGCATATATAATATAAGTAAGCACGATTGTTCCTAGTGTATATACATAATAACAATATGTACGTTACGTTAATTTTTGAAATTAGAAACCTTTTGTTTTTCGCACATGCATAAATTTAAATTGAGAATCGTCAACGTTTTGTTACAAAATGTAAAATATCTTTGGTTTATCATATTCATACTAATTCACTTTATTACGTGTTAATAATGACAGGTATCCTCTCAAATATTGACTAATCAAAGGCTCATATCTTCCCATAGATAATTTATTACTTTTTAACTGACATAAAAAAGGAGGACGTTCTCAATTCGGTTGTATATATATTTTTTATTTGAGGATATACTTTTCGTTTGGTACTATTTAATTTTAAATAAAAAACCCAAGGGAGAATAAATTTGAATCTAATTTTTTAAGAGCTTGAATTTTATTTGAAGTCTATTTTGTTTTTAAACATATAATTGTTACTGTTTTGAAATATTCCCAAAAGTAAGATTATTAAGTAATACTTAATTGTTACGTGAGCTAAACTGCACGAGATCTTTTAATTAAAGTCTACAGTATTAAAGCTTAAACGGATTACTCGCCCTTGCAGATTTCATATAATTCTTAGTTTAGGAACAATTAAAATTGCACGATTATTGGAGTCTCATGCTATAAAGTATACATAGCAGTAACGTAAGTTATAATTTATAACTTTGTTTTAATCATAATGGGAAGGTTTTCATATCCCATTGTTTGATAAAGAGCGAATATTTTTATAACATTTTTATTTTTCAATAATACATACAGTTCTCATTGACCGGTGTTTGGAGTACGTTAATCTTTTTGAGGAACTAATTCCACCACGCTGCTCCAATGCGGGTTGATAGAATAAACAAGTGGCAGGATTTCAATGAAATTAGACATGTGCAGGTTTCGTCACCATGTTTTCCTTCACCGTCAAGGATATGAAAATTCAGTAGTGCTTGCCCGGATTTGAACCCTCGATCATCGGTTAAGATTCACGCGTTCTAACCACTAGGCCACCAACCCGCATTGGAGCAGCGTGGTGGAATAAGCTCGAAACCAGCCCAGCAGTGGGACTTTCACAGGCTGTTACATAACCACTTTTTTTTTTTTTTTAACGCAGTGGAAACCTTCAGAAAGGTACCCAGCTCTCATTGGGGGGAACTCGGTTATGTGGGATTCTTACCCACTAAAACCACTGCGATGGCCGTCCTCGGCACGGATCGGAGAGGCTACGGGATCGTGTTGATATAACGCATCCGCGGCCTCTCCCGTACTGTGCAGCGCCCGATGCTCGGCGGAGCTCTCCTCAGGAGGCGAAGGTTATCTCGCCCCCCCCGCACTCCTCGCTAGTGCGTACGGCAGCGCGAGGCCACCCCGGCTGCCGTCCTCCTCAGGGCCGTCTGAAATAAGACACGCGAGGCCCCCACCTCACGCATCCTCGGCCCCAGGGTCACGCCCTATCTTTTAAGCCCCGGGCGTCGGGGCTGTGGGAGGGCCGAGACGACGCCGACGTCGTCTCCGCTGAGCAGGATCGACCCTTTCCCGTTCCCGCTCCGCCGTCTCCTTCTGGACCATGACGGTCTCACAGAAGGAGGCTACGGCCCTCCACGCCGATTCCCTGCGGAGCATCGCCGACACGACTGCTCGCAGGGAGAGGTCTTGTCCGATTTCGCGGACCAGAATCTCCCTCTCCGCATTCCACGCGGGGCATACCTCCAGCGTATGCTGAGCGGTGTCCCGGTCCGCACCGCAGTGGTGGCACATCGCCGACGATTCGCGTCCGATCTTACACAGGTATTCTCCAAAACAACCGTGACCGGTCATTACCTGCGTAAGTCGGAAGGTGACTCGTCGCTTTCGTCTCATCCAGGCTTCGAAGGCTGGCAGGATCGCTCCAACGACTCGTTTGCGCGCGAACCGTTCTTCGCAAAGACGGTCGCGCCACGTCGCAAGAGCCCTCCAGTGTTCCCGCCGCTTCAACGCCTCGAGCGTACTCGGAGGGGGCGCGGTTCCACTGTTCTGACGGAGGATGCGGGTCTTGTGATAGACCCTTGCATCCATATCCGCCAGAATATCCAAGGGTGGAAAGCGCGCTAGGATGGTTGCCGCCTCGTAAGATATCGTGCGATATCCCCGCACTATGCGGATGGCCACTCTCCGCTGCGAACTTTGGATCTTAGTCCTGCAGCGGCGGACGCCCGATAGCCTGTGAGACCAAACGGGTGCCCCGTAGAGTCCCATCGATCGCACGACACCGGCATAAAGACGGCGAACTTCCTCCCTCGGTCCCCCGAGATTAGGCAGCAGTCTGTGCATGGCACCCGCTACCTTCTCGATTCGAGGGGCTAGGCGCTCGAAGTGCTCTTCGAAGCCCCAGCGACCGTCCAGGGTGAGGCCCAGGTATTTCATATACCTGGCCACTTGGACGTTTGAGTCACCAACGCGGATGTGCGAGTCGGGCGGTTCCCTGCTCCTTGGCAGTTTATGGAACCATAGCGCCTCCGTCTTATGGGATGCTATCCGAAGGCCCAACTCGCAGTTACATAACCACTAGGCCATCTCGGCTTTTTTTGTGCTTTATTTTATCTCGTGCTCAAAAGTTAAGAGAAGTATCGAAAGTAAACCTACATTTATTCATAATTTGTTATATTTGTATTCAAAACCCTTATTTAACCGACGTGGTGGAATAAGCTGCACACCTAAAGGAGAGCTTTAGCTCAACACTGGGCTATGTTTACAAGTTGTTGCCTATCTACTTTACGTATATTGCATATGTAGGTCTCTTTTCCCCGCACACCAAATATTTATTTTACTTTCAAATGCTAAAAATATAAATATATTTAGATAATAGACCCACCGAGATTGATTCACTTGCAGTTAATCAAATACGTCAGTTCGCTCAATCATAAAATTAGTCATCGATATTTTTTCACTACTACTTACTTCAAATGGGAGGAGGGGTAAAGATAAACAAACCTTAGATTAACATATTCCATGCGAGTTGCTAATAGCTCTGCTATGTTGTGCACTACAAACAGTTCTTGAATAATATATTACTGGTGGTAGAGCTTTGTGTAAGTTCGTCTGGGTAGGTACCACCCATCCATCATCAGTTATTCTACCGCAAAATATCAGTACTTAGTATTGTTGTGTTCCGGTTTGAAGGATGATTGGTGGCGCATTGGCGACGGAAGCGATGGAATGCCAATGTCTAAGGGCGTTGGTGACCACTTGGTTGGTGAAACACCAGGTGGCCCACATGCTCGTCTACCTACCTATTCTATAAAGCAAAAAAAAATATCCTTGTTTATACCTACAACACTATATGACTCCCAATTGTCAAGTATGTTGTGTATTAGATGATGTAACATTAAAATATGAACTAAATTAAAATTTTATGAGTATTGGTGTTTTTAATTCTATTCTTAGTAAACCTTCGAGTATTTCGGCAATTAAAATATATGAATTTGTTAGTAATTCTCTCAAACTGAATTAGTCTTAGTTTTTGAGCCTTTTTGATTTAATTTAGCGTGTAACGATAGGGTATAGGCTAGGGATAGGCTGGCCTATAAAGGCCCCTTAAAAATACAAGATTAAAAAATAAAAACACTATCGTTTAACAACTTATATACAATATATATCCTCTTTAATTTTACTTCCTAAGTTCCGATAACAACTTCGCTGACATACAAATGGCATTTTTTTCACGAATCCATAATGTCACAGATTATATTAGATCTCGGCCATTGGTGTCATGTCATTCAAGGTCAAAGTTTTTTTTTTACTTCTATTGTCCTTGGAATCGGCTATAGAGTCTAGCAACATTTCTGCTACCCGATTATTAGTTTAGAGTGAGATTTTACGTCAATTTTAAATTCTCACTTTCAACGTGACAAGCTTTTATATCATATTAATTCATGTAATGACGTTATAAGTTGATATTAAAAGTTTTAAAGGAATAGTTTATTTTATTCTTTTTAGCGCATTAAAATAAAAATTTGTTTTTTAGTTTTAATTAAAAAAATATATACATATAGCTACGGCTCACATAAACGTTATAATTATTCTATTTGTTAATTAATATACTATTAAATTATATTTTTTTTTTAAATAAAAAATCGTACACTCCTCTGGTTTTTAAATAATCTGATGTATACGTATCAGAATGGTTCATTTTTCATTTCGCACACTTCAAAGGCGAACAACTTCGGCAATGTAATACTTATTTAGGTCAGCCACAATCAGGACGATAGCGTGAACACGCCGTCGCTTCGGAGTATTTAAATAACAAATACTAACTGTGCTGGTAACACTTAATAATTTTAACTCGTGTTAAGTTTTCTTTTATTTTCATGTACAAAAATAGCGCTTTATTGCTTGGCGTTATTGTTTTACGCTAATTTTTGCTGATAATGAAATATTTTTGTATATAAATTTAATTTTTAAGCAATTATTATTGTGTGGTAGTATGTATGCAGACTGATGAGTAACCTGATGAATACAACCTGATGGTAAGTGGTCAACCGTCAATAGACTTCGACGTTGTAAGAAATACAAACAATGATTTACAACGTCAATGCGCCACCTATTTTAGGAACTAAGATGTTATATCCCTTGTGCTTGTAGTTACACTGGCTCACTCAACCTTTAAACCGGAATACAAGTATAAGTATTGCTGTTTGACGGTGGGATATCTGATGTGTGGGTGGTACCTACACAGACGTACTTGCACAAAGCTCTACCACGTTGTGTGTTGGTTCTTCAATCACTAGACCACATATAATCAAGTTTCGTTAATGAGTTATTGGAAATAATCTTGGTATCACAGAAGAATTGCAAAAACAATGGTTTTGATAGTTTAAATTTATCATTTTACAAGTTACGTTTGGGATCGTATTTAAGAATTACTTACTTTAAACTATATAAATGTGAAAAATTAATTATTTGCGTTTATATACTATCCCTCGTATAATACAATGATATAATTCGTAATTCCATTAGTCTTAAAGTCAGTTTTAATTAATGTTATGTGAACGCTCGGAGCAGCAATTACGAAGTACCAGTTATATTTTCGTTAGAGAAAAGATATCGGCGGAATTAATTTAAAAACAAATTGCTTTTAACATTTATACCAACGCGCAGACAGACAACCTCATGTGACCTTTTACGCGTGGGATAGCCTCATTTAATTTTAGTTAGAGAAAATATTCTAACAAAACCTATCAATATATATTATTTTCTTGACTTTTAAAATATCGCGTAAATAATAACCAATACATTTGTTTAAGAATGATGAGTGTAGTACTACAGTAGGTATCTAGAACAATATGATAATTAAATTAATTATTTCATTGAATACAACAGCCTGTGAATGTCCCACTGCTGGGCTAAGGCCTTCTCATGTTTTTTGAGGAAAAGGTTAGCTTATTCCACTAAGCTGCTCCAATGCGCGTTGGTGGAATACACATGTGGCAGAATTTCAGTGAAATTAGACACATGCAGCATTCCTCATGTTGTCCTTTACCGTGAGCACGAGATGAATCATAAACACAAATTAAGCACATCACATGTTCATGTCCGATTAAGATTCACGCGTTTTACACCATGGGCCATCGCGAAATATATATGTATAATACGACATAAAAATAGCATAACAGCAGTTTTGACTTATAACGTTTAAAAATAAATTATTATAAATATTTAAACGACTTGTGTTGTCAACTCATTGTCAACTCCTTAAACCAACTGTCAGTCGAGATGACACGATGACAGCACTTCAAATATTAAAACTTCTTAGCAAATATTCTTTTAAATAAAACAGTCGGATCTTCGTTTAAATGTAAGCATTTACAAAAGTGACTAAACACAAAAGGGTTAGTCATAACCGTAAATCTAGTCTGAAGTTTGGTCTACAAAGTGTCTGCGGAATTTTAATGACGCTATTTAGCAACATCAAGCCTTTTCAGGCTGTTTAGTAATTTGTTCATTCCACCGTTACTCTGATATTAACAAAATGTTTCGTAAACTTTAGGAAGTCAAATTGTTAACTTTATAATATGCTTGAAAATAATAATTAATAAAAAAATCTCGATGAAATTGGTCCCTGATATCCCTGATGTATTCAGCTATGGTGGCCAGTCTTAAAGGAGACTAGCTATTGGCACGGGGCATATAATAAAGCACAAGTGTGTACGAACACAAGTGCTCTTGTTATTTCACTCTCAGAACAGGAAATCCGAGTTTTCGCACTATCACTACTCGATAGGGGTGACTATTTTACGATGGTATACCTAAAAGATCCCATGGCGTGGCGATTTCAGAAACACAGAGTACCGCTGGTATTTAGTGGGTAACCTGGCATTTGCCCAGGGATACCAAACCCACGCTCAACGTTTAATGCATTTTCTAACGACAACCAAAAACGGAAGTACTTCCATGCTGTAGCCCACTTGCCCATCTATTATTTAAGTAAGAATTGATTATATCATTAATCATAAAGTATTTACGCCTTAATTGTATATATCATGATCCATTTCAAGACGCATGAATCTAATAACCCTATTATGTTCAAAAACGTTCGGAGACAAAGGTTTTAGCAGCTGCGTGTAAAAGATAATAAACTGGCTATAAATTGTTTATTTATAGAGTTCAGCTTTCGGAGAACTCATATTTAATTTAAATTCAAATGCTCATTAATTTTAAAACTACTTTGTGTTGGGCTTTGGTAGCTGCCACCATCAGATGTTTTACTCCCAAACAATAATAAGCTCTTTGTATTGTTTTACTTCGACTGGAAACGTTAATGACGCATGATGGTGTGTTGCTGGTAAATAACTGATCTAGATAGAAGGCCTTGTTGGACTAGAGGCTTACACATAATACTGCAGATCCCGAAAACCTTGGTACAAACTCTAAAAGTTTTTTTTTAGTAGTAGTTCGAATCTTAGAAGCAGATTTTACTCTCGTTCCTCCGAAAGCACGTAAAGCTGCCTTTCTTACTGAAATCTTGCCGGTCGGTCGGTTTCATGTCGGGTTTGCGGCTCCATCTGGTTATGAGAGTGTGGGAACAGAACAGAACACCATAATAATCCCTGCGTATTTAGCTGGTCTCCCTTTAGAAGTCCATGCCCGAAATCCTAGAGGAAAGTATTGCTGTTTTCGAATTTCTCCGTTGAAATTTAAGCAGTGAAAGTGAATAAGATGTTCTTATTCGAGTAAAAAAATGTATATGTGTAAGTAAATAGATAAAATTACTACATATTATAAAGAAGAGTGTCCCGCTGCGTCTGTCTCCCTGTCTGATCGTGATAAACTCAAAAAGTACAGAACAGATTACCACATGTTATTCCGCCATTGGACGGAGTAATTCATAAGGAAGGGCTTGGTGTATATTTTATTCAGGTTTGATTTCAATTGGTTAAAGTATGACGATGATTTCTTCCTAGAGTGCGTTTAGTGTCCTTATTTGTCAGTAACGTTTCACACACACTTTAAAGTTGCGGAACTAATCGCCATTTTAATTTCACTCCCATATAATATATTTTGAATATTATTATAAAATTAAGTTATTTTTAAAAATTTCTTCAATTGACAGAACAGTCAGAATTTTTTCACTGAAACTGTTACACACGTTTTATTCTCATAAGAAACTCAATAAAAGTTGTTATTAAGTTTAAACGATGATTTTACCTAACTTTTAAAAAGTCGACGTTCCACAATGCACAAGCTAATCCATTTAAATTCATATTTAAATGGATTTGCGAAGTCGATGCGTTCATTTTAATATTTTCAACTAAACGCTAAACGAAAAGAATTGAATTTATCAATATATTTGCGTAATATTTCCGGAGCGCCGCTACGTTGAGCAAATATTATGTTTAAATAAGTGAATTCGATGTACCTAAAACAAATATAATCCCGAATTTGCGAGCCTCGTTAAACTCGACTTGTTTATGCAAGGAATAGATTTACGATTAGTAGTTTGCACCTTCCGTTGAAGAAATATGGATTACTATAAATCTTTATACATCATATAGAATTATATTTGTTTATAATTTGTAATTTATCAAAATTGGTATATAGCTGGGAATAACAGCAACACCGTTGAAGGAATTATGGGATGTTTAAAACGATTTGTTTTATGCATTGGTACGTATATGATCATAATATAAGAAATCTTTTTGTTGCCAGCAGTAAAAAATATTATTAATAATATGAATAAATCACTGATGATTTAAGCATACAATGTCGCTTCTGACCGAATTCAGCTATTTCGTTTTCTATACGAATTTACAACTTAATTTGTATGGCAATTATTTTAAGTTATATTTCTCTTCCTGTAAAATATATTTTTTTAAATAAACTTTAATTCTCTCGATAAGTAGAAATAGAAATGTGTTTATCAAATATTTTGATTAAATATTAATATGTGTTTGTAAACCGAATAAAAATGAATGTATTTTTTTCCTTTTTTACAGGTATTCAACACTTCTATCAGAGCAGTCAATTATTTAAGTATAATATTATTTGTTGATAATTACGTAAGTATAATATTAATCTTTTAATCTATTACTCTACCGCTTATAAATATGTTATGTATCGCTATGTTCCGGTTTTAAGGGTAATTGAGCCAGGCACCAGGAACATAACTCCTTAGTTCCCAAAAGTTGTGGTGCATTGCTGATGTGAAGGACTGGTTAAAATTTCTTACAGTGCAAATGTATACGGGCTGTGACCAGTTACCAGTCGATGGCCAATTTTTTATTCCGCTTATATTTTAAGAAAAATCTGAATTCTCATAGAGTTGATAAATCTTAAAACATATTGTAAAGTTTTCTCTTTCAAACGTGACAAAAGTCTGCTCGAATCAGTTTCGGCCATTACGAGGAGCTTAGAACGATGCTCTTGGACTGTAATTAAAACGTACATCGCTCGGTGATCAATGAAATGCTTCACGAAAAGACCAATTAACGCTTTCCGTAAACGATTTTTAAATCTGGCTGAAAATTCTAAAATAATTCTTGTACCATTCTCACAACGCGACTGATTATTTATGGTATGATTTTTTTAAATAGACTGCAAAGAGATATATAAATATCCGTAACTGTAACAGCCTGTGAATGTCCCTCTGCTGGGCTTAAGGCCTCCTCTCCCTTTTTGAGAAGGTTTGGAGGTTATTCCACCACGCTGCTCCAGTGCGGGTTAGTGGAATACACATATGGCAGAATTTCAATGAAATTAGACACATGCAGGTTTCCTCACGATGTTTTCCTTCGCCGTAAAGCACGAGATGAATTATTATCCCAAATTAAGCACATGAAAATTCGGTGGTGCTTGTCCGGGTTTGAACCCACGATCAACGGTTAAGATTCACGCGTTCTTACCACTGGGCCATCTCGGCTATTATATACATACATGTGTATTTGTTATAACACCTTTGCTAATTAAATAAAGATCATCGTTTCACTATGATTGAGATATTTTCTATGTATTTGTATGAGTTTTGGATTACATATATTTTCTGTGACTTTAAACGAAAGTTAGGCATCGGTTTCCGACATAGTCTGACGGTCTGCGGCTAATGTGGCCAAACCAACGCAGACGGCTTTCCTGTAACAATTTTACATATTATTATAATGGTAAATAAATAAAATATTGGTATTCCGTTTTTTCCCCGCGACCAGGTGTGAAAAATTAAACACACAGAGACAAGGGTTGGGCGGAATCCGTGTAAAATGCAGTAGATTTAACCCACAAATATTAACAGTTTGTAACATATATTTCGAGTGCGAAACATGAATTAAATATAAGTTCACACTTCGCAGTTAATAGTCGATATATTATCAAGGTCTTAATTAATTATTGTCTCTAATTAATACGGTAACCTCATTCCTATCGTTTAGCGTTTAGCGAGTCATCTAGTATCTATGATATATAGATATAGATCCTGGGAACTGGGTTCAAATCCTGGGTCGGGCTATTAAAACATTGTTCAGATATATTTTTTTTTAAATATTGTAGTAGTAACTAGTTACGAAGCATTGTTACACTCCTGTCTCGGAGAGCACGCAAATCAGTTATTCCATTGGATTATGAGTGTGAAGAAATCGGAGTGAGCCCATCGGATTACGAAGTGGATTATATATGTTGCCTTTGCAGTCGGCTAGTTTCTTTTGAGAATAGATGTTGTAGCCAAAATCGCAATTTACAGGTGGTAGAGCTTTGTGCAAGGTCGTCTGGATAGCCTCTCGTCAGATATTCTACCGCAAAACAGCAGTTCTTGGTATTGTTGTGTTCCGGTTTAAATGGTGAGTGAGTCAGTGCAATTACAGGCACAAGAGACATAACATCTTAGTTCCAAAGGTTGGTGGCGCATTGGTGATATAAGCGATGGTTAACATTTCTTACAATGCCAATGTCTATGGGCGTTGGTGACCACTTACCATCAGGTGGCCCATATGCTCGTCCGCATTCCTATTCTATATGAAAAAAAAATCGGTCCAGACTATCGGTCGCAGTCGTCACTTATCATCACACATCTTTTGTCTTCAAATAGACATACTAGATATAATGAAATATGTGTATGAGCCGAGATGGCCCAGTGGTAAGAACGCGTGAATCTTAACCGATGATCGTGGGTTCAAGCCCGGGCAAGCACCACTGAATTCTCATGTGCTTAATTTGTGATTATAATTCATCTCGTGCTTTACGGTGAAGGAAAACATCGTGAGGAAACCTGCATGTGTCTAATTTCACTGAAATTCTGCCACATGTGAATTCCACCAACCCGCATTGGAGCAGCGTGGTGGAATAAGCTCCAAACCTTCTCCTCAAAAAAGAGGAGAGGAGGCCTATAGCCCAGCAGTGGGACTTTCACAGGCTGTTACAGTACAGTTACAGTGTATATATGGTATATTAATCACATTAAGCTGTTAATCGTTTATGTGGCTAACGTGACACGTCTGTTCATGTCCGAATACCGAAACAAAGTGCTCCCAGCGCGCTCTTCACACCCAATCCCGTTTACGAGACCCGTGTATCCGCTGAAATATTTAAAAAGCCGCTCAGCCTACCCTTCAGGGTGTTTTTAATGTTTTATGCGAATTAATTTATGTTCATCGAGCGGCCCGGAGTGCTCTCGCTGGAGTGTTCGCGTTAACGGCCCTCTGTTTCCATATTTGTATCAAAACTATACGTTTCAAGTTTCTGTTTACGAGTTTTTCTCTTTATAATTTTCCAGTTTTAAAGTTTTATGTTCTTTCAAATGGACGAAATAAAAATGTTTTCGTTGAATGTCTTTAATTATAAAATCTTAATGAGTCCTTAAAGTCGTTTGTTAATTCTTATACATAAGGGATACAGTATATATATGTATGTATATATAAGAGTCCACTTACAAACTTGAATTGGCGTAGATAAAAAATATATAAATGTTAATGTTCTTAAATTCATGCAAATATATTATTATAATTTCTGGCAGGTTTTTGAAATTTTTAGACAAGATTGGGTATGCATTATTAGTTCGTTAGTTTACCTAAAATATTAATTTATTTTTTTATTCATTCATACAATTCATTTCATTCGAGTCGAGATGGCCTAGTGGCTAGAACGCGTGAAGCTTAACCGATGATCTTGGGTTCAAACCCAGTCAAGCACCACTGAATATTCGTGTGCTTAATTTGTGTTTATAATTCATCTCGTGCTTGACGGTGAATACAACATCGTGAGGAAACCTGCATGCGTCTAATTTCATTGAAATTCTGCTACATGCTATCTCCTCAAGATGGAGAGGAGGACTTAGTCCAGCAGTAGTACATTAACATGCTGTTACTGTACTGTACTGTAATTCTGATAAACATTATTTACGTTAAAATTGACGATTTTAAAGGATTTTCATCACAGATAGATTTCCACGTATCGGAGCCGCTTTTCCAGTACTTTACCGTCAGATCACTTTGCGAGAAATCAAATAAAATATACACATATTGCTCGTTTAACACGATATAAAATACGGTAATGTAATATATATACGGTAATGTATAAGTAATATAAATAATCCAGAATAAAGCCTAGCTAATTCAAAATGTTTTTACCGTGTGTTATAGGCTCGATAAGGTGTAATAATATAATAATAATAATAATAATAATAATATCCTGGGACAATTTTCACACACGGCCATCTGATCCCAAATTAAGCTTGTACAAAGCTTGTGCTATGGAAATCAGACAACTGATATACTACATATACTACTTTTCTTTTTGTAAATACATACTTATATAGATAATTACACCCAGACTCAGGGCAAACACACATGTTCATGCACACAAATGTCTGTCCTAGGTGGGAATCGAACCCACAACCTTCGGCTTGAAAGGCAGGTATCTACCAACCACGCCAACCGGCTCGTCAAGGTGTATGCTAATGTTGATTACACTGCGGCTAAAGGTCGCGAAGAGGTATGTTAATTCGTTCGAAACCGCCGCTAATCATTTTCCCTTTTAAGCGGATTTTCCTTGATACTTGTTATTTGAATAATCTTTGTGTGAAGAATATATGAATTATTGAATTTTCCTGGAAATCATGAATACGATTTCCGCTCTGAAGTGTTCTAAAAGCTTTTCTATATCCAATATACGATAGAGATCAATTTTAAATTCATTCAGAATTTTCCCAAATTGTTTTCAATTCAAGCGATAAAAATGATAAATTAAAAAACTTTATTGTCTGATGTGATGACGAGGTGTTCTAGTGGTCTATATCATGATGTGATAGGCTCCTGTCCGAGGTAGCGTTCGCCAGCGAGCGTATATTTAGACTGGTCGATACGACGCGCCCCGCGTCCGGGTTTCCTACTTAGAATTCCATTGTGCAATCCTGATGAAAAATTACGTGGGTCCTTTGCGTCGGTTTTCATGTTTATTGTTCATTATTCTACTACGGCTTTGTGTTTGTTCGTCTGGGTAGGTACCAGCGGTACCGCAGACTGATCGTTATTCTACCGCCAAATTTTTATTTTTCGGCATCTTTTATTATATTATCATAAGGCATTATCTTAGATGAAATATTTAGAAGGGCATTAAATATAAAAGGACTGGTTTATATACTTGTTGTAATAGAAATGTATATGTGCAAGGATGAAAGATTGCTTATCTTTCATCCTTGCACATATACCTTCAGATAACCTAAATGTCTATCAGATTTGTATCTGAAAAAACTCATAACGGAATTATGATGGTCCTACGTCAAAAACGTTGTACAAAAACTGTGTTAACTTAAGCAATGATTTGTAAGAAATTTCGATCATTGTCACTAGATGGCGCCGTTTTTTTATTTCATACAGATCGCAGTTAACGTTAATGCTAACGAATAAGTAAAAAAAGTATCACAAGGCACTGTGCGAACTTAGTCATTCGGTCGCGTCCGATCTGGTACATCCCTAATCGTTATATATACATATTGCGGACATACTTCTATCGATTGACGTCAATTATAAATTGACGATCAGCAATATATTGCTGGTCAGCTACGGACTTGGTTTCTGCCAGCTGGTCTGAACTAGCAACAAGACTAAATTTTGAACCGATTGCCGTCAGACCCTTTGAAGATCCTTAACGAATCGCGTAGTAAAAATTATATAAGAAAAATAATTCAGTGTAAATAAGGATAATTATAATATAAATACTTTTAAATACATAATAACGCAAGTGACTTTTATTGTTTCTCTCTTTTTTAATAACTTAAGTGAACTAACGGATCGCATAGGATATGAGTAGAAAAAAAATATTTATATAGATATATAAAAAATAACGTGTCCGTTGAACCCCACTCGCGGTGACTCGCATCTTGTAATTTTTTCTTTTAAATAAGTCGAGAGGTCACATCCCCTCGTATAGGAAGTTGCTTGAGAATCGACTTCCGACAGCTCTCATGCTATTGTTGGCAACATATGTATAATATATTTGTATCAATAAACTACCCTTGATTTTTATCTGGCTTTTTTGTGAACAATGAGATATAATAAATATTCGCACACACGCAAACCGTTCTGCCATGTATCGAGACGCTTGTTCACGCGTTTTTTTAATGTTTCGTAATAACTCTTTTACTACTGTTTCGAATTTCAAATATAAAAGGCGATATTTATCTTCATAAGACGTTGTAAATTAATATATTAATTAAATTAATTAAACTTGTCGTTATATTGTCACGTTTTTTAAATACATATGGTAAATACACAACCAATTTTCTATCAAAATATTTTGTCATTATAAAGATTTAAATGAATAATTTTCACCGATTATTATCTTATTGGCATCATTATATAAATACAAGGGATATTATTAAAGGATGCTGCCTTCGTGTATTCAATATGTTCTGTTTAGTTGACTTTTATTCGGTTTCTCAATCTTCCTGAAAAGTAAACTTTTTTTTTTTCGTTTCAGTTTTTTTGGCAAGATATAAGAACACATTTTAATTTGTTCATATCAACTAAATTCCTTATTGTTTTTTTTTTTATTAAAATGATAAACGTGACTGGAAGGCAAAGCTGCGACGGATTCACGTGTATACACGTGTACAAGGTCTCGTCGACTGAGGAAACGTGGAGGCGTATTCATGTCTAAAAGGACGGAACTACACGTTGTTTAGACTGGTTGTAATATCGTCACTAAGTCCTTTCAGTTTAAGTTAGTTAGTAGTAGCTATTAGTGATTTGCAGTGACGCCCATTTAAATTTTCTTTTCAATTAAAAAACCTATAATTATAGTATAACGAATGAAAAGGATTGATTGAGTTGATTAATAATGAATCTCGTTACGAATGATAGATTAAATATATTGGACTATAGAATATAGTTTTGTCTTAAAAGAAATATGTAACAGCCTGTGAAAGTCCCACTGCTGGGCTATAGGCCTCCTCTCCTCCTTTTTGAGGAGAAGGTTTGGAGCTTATTCCACCACGCTGCTCCAATGCGGGTTGGTGGAATTCACATGTGGCAGAATTTCAGTGAAATTAGACACATGCAGGTTTCCTCACGATGTTTTCCTTCACCGTAAAGCACGAGATGAATTATAATCACAAATTAAGCACATGAAAATTCAGTGGTGCTCGCCCGGGTTTGAACCCACGATCATCGGTTAAGATTCACGCGTTCTTACCACTGGGCCATCTCGGCTTGAAACTCAATTATATTATAATAATTAATTATTTTGATAAATTGGAATTCTAGAATATAATTAATCATTTTAGAAACAGTTATGACGATATAATCTGTGCTATCAAAACACAAATCGAAAAAAAAGCTGTTATATTATATATCTGTTTTTAAGTGAGTGAAGGGTTAATAGCGCAATGGTTTTTTTTTCTGTTCTGCACTAGCCGCCCCCGCCTTGCTGGCCCGCAGTTGCCAAATTCCTTCGTCCGCGATGGAATTGAAGTCACAGTAAGGCGGTCACATCGAGAGCCAGCACGCATAGACTTTTGAATGAAAGGGGAAGCAGGAATTAGGGAGGTTTAAGGGTCATTTAGAGTTTTAGTCGTAAGTTCGATCCTGATCCCTCGTGCTATGTGCCTTCCCCACACCTAACAAGCTTTACGCATCATTGTAGGAATAAATGGGAATAGAATATTAGTAATTCCATAAAAACGAACATTGCAAGTGTTCTCTTTAAAAATAATATTTGAAAGTGATTTTATGTCGTTACTTCGAATTGTTCAGTGATAAATTAAAACTGAAAACGATACACAAACCATAGTTTATGCTCACAAGATTATTTACAGAATATTTATGTATCGCACGGTACATTAATCGGTATAGAATATAGAAATATTAACGAAAACTAAAAAACAAGAACGACGTAAATGATTTATTAGTTTCGTAAGTCATAAACAATTGTTTCTTGAAAAAAAACGACACGAAGCCGAAGCCTCATGATGGCGGTTGTCAAAACAATAAGGCCCGGTGTACGCGCCGTGTATATTTAGACTGGTCGATACGGCGCGCCCCGCCATAGATGCCACTTAACGTCACTTATAATGAAATATTATTCGGATACTTTAGATATATTTATATAGGCCCAGTGGTTAAAACGCGTGAGTCTTAACCGACGAGCGTAGGTTTAAAGCCGGCAAGCATACTGAATTTTCATGTGCTTAATTTGTATTTATAATTTATCTCGCGCTTGACGGTGAAGGACAACATCGTGAGGAAACCTGTCTAATTTGACTGAAAATCTGCCACATGTGTATTCTATCAACCCGCATTGGAGCAGCGTGGTGGAATAAACTCCAAACCTTCAGCTCAAAATAGGAGAGGAGGCCTTAGCCCAGTAGTGGGACATTCACAGGCTGTTATTATATATCTTTAATTGACTGTACTTCGAGCCACCTTTTAATAATAATAATAATAAAATCATATATTTCGACCAAACAGGGATCATAATTACAAAATTTTACTTTGCAAATCTTTCAGTTTTTAATGTAACCTATTCCTTTGTTGTAGGGTTAAATAAACTTTGCATTCAATTGTTTAATTTTATTCCTATAGTTTAATTAGTTAGATTACTTCTAATCAAGTTATTATTTTTTTGTATAACTTTGTAGTACATCTTTTATTTTTATCATTAGTTTATACCATTTAGCATCTCATAAGTACACAATTTATATATTTCACATACATGTAGTAAACAACGATTTGTCATCTTATAAGGACTATATCTTAAAATAATTTTCAAGAACAGCGAAGATATCGGAAACGGCCTGGGGCGCAATCTAACTTCCATCCCCCCGACTGCACACATGTTCAAATCCGAGTACAAAGTTAAGATCTGAGTACAAAACTCGTGTTTAAATAAAACTTTTCTGATACGGAATTTAAAAAAGTGTATTACATCAATAGAAATGACACAGTTAATAATTAATACATTAAAACTGTATGCATCTTTTTCTACCCCAACTTGAAGACGAAGAGGTATTTCGCGTATATATATACCACTCATCACTAGACTACGATCATCGGTTAATAAACAACCAACAAACAACCAACTGATCCATTACCTAGAAGATCACTGTTTAATTAATGATCGTCAATACGGATTTCGACCAAAACGGTCTACAGGTGATCTTCTAGCGTACGTAACACACCTCTGGGGTGAAGCTATCGACAAGCATGGGGAATCGCTGGCTGTCAGCCTCGATTTCTCTAGGCTTTCGACAGGGTCTGGCACAGAAGTCTTCTCACCAAGCTGCCGGCATATGGTCTGCCTGCTCAGCTTTGCACCTGGATTGCCAGCTTCCTACACAAGCGCAGCCTTCGTGTTTTAGTTGATGGTTGCGGTTCACAATTCTATGTAGTGAATGCTGGGGTCCCCTAGGGATCTGTGCTATCTCCCACTCTCTTTCTTTTGCATATCAATGATATGCTCTCTCTCGGGAACATTAATTGCTATGCATAAGATAGTACAGTGCATGGTGGTTACCACGGACGCGCAGTGGCTGGGCGAGCGGAAATTAGGGACAGGCGGGAGGATCTTGTCATTGGACTCAATACGACGTTAGAGCTTATCGCCAAATGGGGTTCAGATAATCTTGTTGAGCTTAATGCCAAGAAAACACAGGTATGCGCTCTCACAGCGAAAAAGTCACCATTTTCCCCCCTTCCCTCCCTTTGTGGCACTCCGCTGGTGATACAAAGCAAAATCGCCATGCTGGGGATGGACGTTCGCTGCGACCTTAGTCCAAGGGATTACATCGAGGCTGTTATAAAATCAGCTTCACGGAAACTCGGAGTTCTGAACAAGGTGCGGCGTTTTTTCACGCCACAACAACTGTGCCTGTTGTACAAAACACAGGTACGGTCCTGCGTTGAATATTGCTCGCACCTTTGGGATGACGCCGCTAAGTACCTACTTGAGGCCTTGTATCGGTTGCAGCGACGCGCATTATTGGCCAGGTAAAGGTCACAAACAGCCTCGAGCCTTTACAATTGCGTCGAGAGATAGCAGCGCTGAGCGCTTTCTATCGACTGTATCACGGCGAGTGCTCCAAGGAATTATTCTCCCTAATTCCTGCTTTCCCCTTCCTTCTCAAGCCTACGCGTGTCTCACGTGTTCCCCTCGTCTTACGACCCGGGTTCCTTCAAACGAGGCGTGAAGAGGCATCTTGCGGGCCGGCAAGGCGAGGGCGGCTAGTGCAGAATCTTCTTCCCGTCTGTACTGGCCGTCGTCGCGTTTGGACTCTACTACTACTTAATATCAGGTGGAGTAGAGTCATTTGCCCTCCCGGAAAATATTAAAAAAAAATAGATCTAAAGTGTCCGCCCAATTGCCTTGAAATTTATTACCACAGTTACTCCTTCCGCGACGCAGATGTTCACTAAGAAGTGATTTTACGCAAATCCGAAAGTCATTTTTCCTCTATCTACCCGTGTGAAACCGGGACGATTAGCTCATCCTTTGTAAATGGTTTAACTATATTAAGACTTTCATATTAAAGATTTTTAACGATATATTTCATGTTCGAAACAAACGTGACATGCCTCCGCTTCGTTCGCACAATGGACCGACTTCCACCGGATGAAAGGTAAAATGTCTTGTTCCTGCGACAGTAGCGACTCGTCTATTATAACCGAGGAATTAATCACAAACGACGTACTCTTGGAATAATTTTTGCAAACCGTAACGATAGTATTAATAAAAAATGGCTATACATAAGTGTGTTTTCGGTTTTATTTTTAATGGACGATATTTTAGACGACCTGATAAAAACAGCGGTAAAGCGCTGGATTCAGAGGTTGGTTATTATTAATATACCAGTGAGCATAGCTGAAGGAAGAAAATAAAATATATAAAAAAAGAACGACGTTTTTTATTGTATAGATTTTTATTATTGTCAATAATATATAAAGGTATTTCTGATTTCTACTTTTTTCAATAATATTCATTCAAATTATTTCAATTGTAATAGGTAAAATTTTATATATTTTTGATGAGAAACTAAAATAGTGCTACCCGTATCAAGCCAGGGCGTGTCGGAATCGTATCAATCACGTTCAGTAACACAAGCTAACGATATCTTATCATTACTACGTATACGAAAGCTTTATATGTAAATACTATTGTTTATTTGTAATTGTTATAGTAATTATACGTTACTGGCAGTTCATTTAACTGAACCAAGTCCACTGTCGACTTATTCAAGGCTTTCTAATTGTAAGCGAGCGGGTGTACCCGTAACACTTTACTTGTTTATGACTTTTTTGCATGATGAGATTAAATTATAATTATCTATCTGTGTCAGCTTGTACTTGATAAATAGTGTTTGTTTGACAGAATTTTCGAAACTCAAAAAAAGCCATCGTTAGAGACTAAGATCCAGTTTTTTCGCTCACGATTATTAACCTTGTAACAGCAACATGACCTTTAAGTACCGTTTAATTTAAAACGCTCTTGAAATTTTACATTAAACAAAATATTGTAGTATTGTCAAAAACTGCAGCTAAAAATACAGTGACAACCTTCATAGCTTTTAAATAGGGATGTCGTACACCACGCTGATATGCATTGAGTTGGTGGATAAAAATTTATAAGTATTCGATACAAGTGTATTTAATTGACGAGCCGGTTGGCGTGGTTGGTAGATACTTGCCTTTCACGCCGAAGGTTGTGGGTTCGATTCCCACCCAGAACAGACATTTTTTGTGCATGAACAAGTCCGTTTGTCTTGAGTCTGGGTGTAATTATCTATATAAGTATGTATTTACAAAAGTAAAATAGTACATGTAGTATATCAGTTGTCTGGTTTCCGTAGCACAAGCTCGGCTTAGTTTGGGATCAGATGGCCGTGTGTGAATAATGTTCCAGGATATTATTATATTTCATACCATTGGAAACCTCGATGATGCTTGACCCGATTTTCATTGGCGGTAGGGCTTTGTACCCGCCTGAATTTGTACCCACTCATCACTCATTCTACACCAAAACAACACTATTGAGTATTGTTCCGCTTTGAAGAACGAGTAAGCCACTTTTATTAAAAGGGATGTCCCTTCTTCTTAGTTTCCAAAATAAACATATATCTCAATTCGAGGAAATTAAAATTGTCATGGTTGCCATATTTTTATACGTGACATTGACAGAATATTTGCTTTCAACTAGCGGAGGCAAACGTCATAAGCGATTTTTTCTCTTGTTCGTATGAGACAACTACTGTAGTGGTATCTTATCCGAATGATCGCGGAATATAATAGCAAATCTTTACATGTTTATAATATTAATATGATTACAGCTTACAGCTTGACTGCCTCGTTGGTCTAGTGGCTTGATGTAAGGTCGCAGATCCAGAGGCTCAATTCACAGGTCTTCCCAATAAAAAGCTATTGAGTTTTTCTGTCAGAAAATTCACAGTAGCAGCCCGGAGTCTGGAAGTTGGAAGTGTGTACACTCCCGTGCCTCGGAATACACGTAAATCCGTTGGTCCTGCGCCTGAACTCTTTCCGGTCGTGTCGGATTGCCGTCCCATCGGATTATGAGAGTTAGCAAATAGAGAGGCACTTGTGCACTATAATATCTCCTGCGTGGCTGGCTAATCTCTCTTGAGATTGACCGTCGTGGCCGAAATCGGTCTGGAGGACATTTCTTTATGGTTTCAGCCATATATTAACTAATGATTGCATAGTACTGCACCGGACTGACAGTACCAAGTGTGTACCAGCTACAAATATCTTGAGATGTTGAGGCAGTATCTTTAATTCAGACAATATAATACAGATATATTTTTTATTGAATTAGACATAAAATACAGATAAGGAAGGTGTATAAGAGACGGCCTTATCGCTAAGATAGCGATCTGTTCAAGACAGCCTTAAGGTATAAGCAAGGAAACAAAGGTACAGCCTATTGCAACCACGAGAGGAGTCGACACAAGTAGTATATGACTCTGTTACTAAATTGCTGCGATGTCATTGGTGGAGATCTCCAACAGTCTTTGGTATTCATTATGTATTCCAGAATGATAGCGTTAACGATTTTTTAAGTTATCGGAATTTTAAAACAAATTAATGTGGATATAAATAAAGACACATTAATCAAGAACTGTTTGTAGCAAAACTATTAGACAATCGCATGTAATTTGAAAATCTAAAATATGTTTATAAACTCCTACTTTTTTTTATAGAATAGGAAGGCGGACGAGCATATAGGCCACCTGATGGTAAATGGTCACCAACGCCCTTAGACATTAGCTATGTAAGAAATGCCATCGCTTACATCACCAATGCGCCACCAACCTGGGATCTAAATTTTTGTCTTATGTGCCTGTAATTACACTGGCTAACTCACCCTTCAAACCGGAACACAACCATACCATGTTTTGCGGTAGAATATCTGATGAGTGGGTGGTACCTACCCAGACGAGCTTGCACAAAGCCCTACCACCAGTAACAAGTAATCCTTCAATTGGAATAAACTATACCTATAGGATATATATATCAATGTACATGGCATAAAGAAACATGTATATATGTAAAAGCATTATAATTAAATAACCATAAATAAACCAACCTGTATAAATACAATTATGTGTGTAGACATTTAATTAAATGTTGTGTATTTAAAACATTAGCAAAAGGAATAAATAGCAGCTAAAAGGGGCTGAGTATAAAAAGAACAGTAAAAAACTAGGCGTCTAAAGTAAAAATACAAGTGTTTTAGCGGACAATTGCAGCGCTTTAATAAAGTTAATTAAAAACTGTAGAGGACTCGCTGTTTTCTTCTTAATGAGAGGTATGGAGTGTTCGGTGAACCTCCGCGGTCTCGCTGCTACGTGACACGTTTGACACGTTGACAGGTCTCGGCTCACGTTTGATTTTTGTTATTTCAAATCTCGACACGGTGTGATGTGATGAATGAAAAGATTTCAATCATATATGTTCGTTTATGATAGCCGAGATGGCCTAGTGGTTAGAACGCGTGAATCTTAACCGATGATCGTGGGTTGAACCCGGGCAAGTACCACTGAATGTTGATGTGCTTAATTTGTGTTTATAATTCATCTCGTGCTTGACGGTGAAGGAAAACATCGTGAGAAAACCTGCATGTGTCTAATTTCGTTGAAATTGTGCCACACGTGTATTCTACAAACCCGCATTGGAGCAGCGTGATGGAATAAGCTCCAAACCTTCTCCTCAAAAGGGAGAGGAGGCCTTTGCCCAGCAGTGGGACATTAACAGGCTGTTACTGTATATTCGTTTATGTTACATATGAAACGTAAGACGAGAAATACACACGTCATGGTTGCTATGATTTTGTACGTGATATCGGCAGGATATTTGGCGCTGAATTAACGGATAAGAAAAAAAATGTTTATCATAACGATAGAGTGTGATCGTTGTTATCTTTTAGTTAATTTCAATTTGTTTCATCTTTCATTTTTCCAGAGTTTTGAAATTTACTGACAATTCACAATCTTTTGTTGCTTTTCAACAATGAACCGATTAAACGATTATCGCTCTGTGTCAAAAGCAAGAATTGCTTATTCGTCGGACTACAAAAATTTGATTCACGGCTTATGAATTTAATAGTATATAGTAGACTATGTATTACATTTGAGACTGCAATGTTTCGTGTCAGTTTTTAACAGCATCTACGTGACGATTCGAAAGTGCTTATAAGTATATATATAAATATTACATAATAATAATAAATAAAATTTAGTTTTTTTTTGGAGAGATTTCTTTTTATTATTTTAGAAGGCAGACTAGCGAATTGAATCCCTAATGATAAGTGGTCACCATCGAGAAGTAGTGTAAACAAATCCTCAGACCCGTTAATGATTCGCCATCCAACCACATACGTCAACCCCGTTTGTCTATCATTACACCGACTAACTCCTGCACTCCTATATTTGATTAAAAAAACCGTTATATAAAACATTAGTACAAAAAACAAAAGCTAAAATTAAATTAAAGCCATTTCAATAGAAACGCATAAACAATTCTATTATTACACGTTGGTAGAAAACAGACCACATTAATGTTTATTTTTATAGTTCAACTTTAACTTAGTAGTTACAAGTTAATGCGATAAGAAACAGACACGTAAGTAATATTAAGTGACTAATGTGATTTTTTTATTTCACTATGAAATTTATTTATAAAGTTTTAATAAGGATTATATTTATATTGACTGCCCCGTTGGTCTAGTGGCTACATGTAAGGCTGCAGACCCGGAGGTTCTGTGTTAAAATCCCAATAAAATAAAAGTTATTGAGTTTTTCTGTTGAAACATTCTCTGTAGCCCGGAGTCTGAAATTTGAAAGTCCCGTACCTCGGAAAGTACGTATAGTCGTTGGTCCTGCGTCTGAACTCTTTCCAGTCGTATCAGATTTCTGTCCTATCGATTATACTAATTATAATTATGAGAGTTAGGCAATAGAGAGTGCACCTGTGTTTGCGCACACGCTTGTGCACTATAATATTTCTTGCGCAGTTGGCTAATCTCTCTTGAGATTGGCCGCCGTGGTAAAATCGGTCCAGAGGACATTATATTTATATTAGGATTTATAGACAACTTTGACATCGAATTGACGCAATGTCATTGGTCGAGATCTTGAATAATCTTTTGGTATTCACTAATTATCGAAACAATTGCGTATAAAAATATATTAAATGTAAGTCCGCGAAGTTGTAATCTGTACTAACCGTAAACCGTAACAGCCTATGAATGTACCACTGCTGGACTAAAGGCCTCCTCTCCCTTTTTGAGGAGAAGGTTTTGGAGCTTATTCCACCACGCTGCTCCAATGGGGGTTGGTGGAATACACAAGTGGCAGAGTTTTAGTGAAATTAGACACATGCAGCTTTTATCACGATATTTTCCTTCACCGTAAAGCACGAGATGAATTATAATCACAAATTAAGCACATGAAAATTCAGTGGTGCTTGCCCGGGGTTGAACCCACGATCATCGGTTAAGATTCACGTGTTCTTACCACTGGGCCATCGCGGCATTTTTGTATGGAAGTGAAATTAAAATGGTTGTAAGCAGTTAGATGCAATCGTGTTGAATTATAAATTAAAGTAAATCAAGTGTTTGTACATAATATAACAGAACTAAGCAAATCGCATGGAATATATAAATACAAGTTTTGTTTATCTTTACTCCGCATTCGTTTGGAATTCGAGTATAGGAAATATTACGTTAAACGAGATAAAAAATACGATCTAAACTTGCAATTCAATCCAAATGTTGTGCGTCCGTTTCTAAACATAAGTTAGACAGAAGTTCCGAGAGATCGCTTCGTTGGACCTTCATTTAGAAGTTATAATACATCCTTGAATAGCGATGGTAGAGTTAGACCTTACATAGTTTTAATTCAAAGTTTTAGTTCATAGTTTTTACTGGTGGTAGGGCTTTGTGCAATCTCTGTAGTAGGGTAGGTTCATAAGATATTCTACCGCAAAACAGCAGTACTCGTTATTGTTGTGTTCTGCTTTGAAGGGTACGTGAGCCAGTGTAATAACAAGCACAAGGGACATAACATCTTAGTTCCCAAGGTTGGTGGCGCATTGGCTATGTAAGCGATGGTTGACATTTCTAACAATGCCAATGTCTAAGGGCGTTCGGCGTTGGTCATCTTATCATCAGGTGGCCCATATGTTCGTCCGCCTTCCTATAGTATAAAAAAAACTGCTTTTAGAGTATAACGTTATGTTCAATTGGTTTTTTTTTCGAGCTAGACTAACGATACTTCGCATCCAGCCAAGCAATCTAGCTTGTCGTCAATGTGGACAATACATATGTTGAGAATGTAAAGCGAGGAAAATGGCTTGTTTTTAAAACGATTGCTTTAAAAAAAAAAGGTAAACGTTATACCCGATATATATACGATATTTATGTACATTTCTTAAGAGCTCACAAATGACGTTATAAACATCTTTTTAGTGTGTGTGTGTTTTTACGTCACCAAGTGTAATGTGTAGGAATCGTAAATAAACATTGACTTTGGTGGTAGGGTTTTGTACCATCTTGTATGGACTAGCTCCAAACATTCATCATCCTGTATTTTTTTCTGGTTTGAATGGTCAGCGAGCTGATTTAATAATTACGATTTAATAATTTTAGTGATTGGTGGAGAGATGTTAGAAATCGTTTATATGTTATCAATGTCTATCGATGGTCTACTTACCATCAGGGGGACTGTTTTCACGTCTACCTTACTAATTAAAATGAAGAATAAAGGTATACACATCCCGCTCCGTATCAGATTATCTTATATAGGATAATGCAATTGACAGCCTAATAAAATATATAAGATAATTTTTCTAATAAGTACCCTACGGCAAATACAGTTTTTTTTTATAATATTAGAATAAACTGCAATGTGCTATTAAATGATTTAAAATAAGCAGAATGCTAAGCATTCAGGTCACGAAAACATTAATTCAATGTTGTCACAAATAAAAGAATTCGATGAATGAATGCCGACTGGCTGGATAAACGTGAGAAACCGGTCTCGACCTGACCTTGTCAAGGCAAACAACCTGATCTAACGAGTCTATCAAGCGCTGCACAAGCGACCACTAACGTGCACGTGCTCCTCAACTAAAGCGCTTAATAGCTGCAACTTACAAACGCTCTAACGTAAAAGTGATTTGTTAAAGCGCTGTGTTGTTTTCAAATTGACATAATGTGACGTAGACTCGTTTATATTTGTACCTTTGTGTTCAAACATATAGAACAATATCGGTTGATTATTGTCCAAACGGATATCGATGGATGCTTATTGTTTTAATATAAAAATTAACTAAACCATACCGCAAGAGTAAAGATTATCAAACCTAAGATTTACATATTCAATGCGATTAGCTAATAGCTCTGCTGTGTTATGCACTGTAAACAGTTCTTGATTAATAATATCTCTATTCATAATGAAACACAATTCCTCTTAACTATTCGCTCTAATTTTACAAAGTTTCAACGACAACTACAACGACATTAAAAAGGCTTTTGTCAGTATAATCTACATTGAGAACCGGGAACTTCACATAAAATTGAAAACTGTAACACGAAAAATTCATTTTTTTAATGTTGGCACCCTGTAACGTTCGCCCGCGTAAAACAGTGAAAATATTATATAGCAGTTATTTACGAACTAATCGACTATTTCCGTGATAATTGTGATCGCGTTATTTGCGCATTGGCATGTCTAGTCAACTTACCGCTCGTAAATATAGTCCTAAAAATAGTTGCGTAACAGCCTGTGAATGTCTATAATTTCGAGAAGGTTTGAAGCTTATTCCACCTCGCTGCTCCAATTTGGGTTGGATACACATTCCTTCGGGTTTCCTGGGCAGAGCACGAGATGAATTAAAAACAAAAATTAATCACATGTAAATTAAGTGGTGCTGGCCTCGGTTTGAGCCTGCAATCATCTGTTAAGTTTCTGGCAAACGTGATTCTAACATCTGTATGATAGTCGTATTTCTTAAGTTGACCATTCTTATTATATTAAATTTGCATATACTGTGCTAACAATTAGAAAACGTCGGCTTATCAAAAATTTTCATAATAAATTAGTCAAGTCTTTACTCTACGACTATGAAATATTAAAGGCCATAACTAATATTTACAAAATGGCGGCAAAATGAAGTAGTATATTATCTCGGCGGGCACCTCCTACATAAGCTATAACATAGGCGGTGATTTGGTATCAGTTTATAAGCGGTGCATTTTATATTTCTACATATTAGTCAACTCTTTATATTCTGTGGTAGCCTAATTGCAAATATTTATAAAATCACGATTGATTATATTTTTAAACTCAATCTGACAGCTCGTTTCCCGCCATCCGTCTTATGTCAATGTCAAAAAATCTAATAAATCCTTTACACGTTTGTTATTCGACGTAACATTTAAATATTTATGCATTTTATTATCAGTATAATAAATGTAAAATAAAATCCAAGTGTTCACTGTTAAGGTGAAAATATTACTCGAACTTTCATGAATTTTAAATTTTTGAATAAAACCGAAGTATATCACTTTTATACCACCTAGGATCTCATTTAACACGGGTGTGACTTGAATTTAGATATTTTCTTCTACGTAGTTTATTACAATTAATATATTATTTATAACATTCTTTTATATTTAATATTATATTTGTTTGTCTATTAGCTGTCGTATCATTTATGAACAAGTTGTATCCCAATCTGATAGATAGTACTTATTAATTAATATTTATACTCTTTTATTTAAAAAAAATCATGTAGATTTGAAGTAAGTATGTAAGCTCTTTTATTAATCGGGAACCCAGTATCTCCAATGACCATTACATTCCCCTTGAATTAATACCACACATGCATAAACAATTTAAATCGTCTTATTCTTTTTAATTATAATATATTTTTAGATTTTTTTTATAACTCTAAATAATCCGCGGCACGACGACTTCGATGCGAAATTGGATGGGAAAAAATAATTCTTGATTTTAGTGAACATTTAAATTTATAAGTATTAAGGCTTAAAACATATTCGCTGAATTTCTTCTTCAGTAGTTTTTCTTTTCGTAATTTTTATCAGTAATGAAAATATTTTTTCTTTCTTTATTCATTAATAATGTTTATTATCCTATTCATTTTCTTTTATATATATTTTTAAGGACCTAATTTTGAAACTAATTGCTATTGCTTAAATTTTTAGTGATGTTGATGTGGAATGTCTATGCTAAAAACATGTAAACAAATTATTACAGATGAAAAATGTATATAAATATATGTACATAAAAATGGTCTATTTTTTCTTATTCATGTTGAGAATACAAACGAAATCAGATTCTCTTAGGCATAACAGTTCATTAATAAATAACGATATGATAATTATTTTAAATTAAATATATATATATATATATAATATTATAAATACAATGAAGTCTTAAAAACATTAAACGATACCGCGTATAATAAATTAATTTTGTTCTCATTTACCGTTTACCGCTAAATTACTTCTTTGTTAACGATTCGTGTAATTTGCGAGATTTTAATTTCTGTGTAAAAATGCCCGCTCACTGGCATTTACCTAATTATGAAAATAAAGTAATCTCAATGAGATCTTATGTGTGTACACACTACGATCAAGTTTCCGTTATAATTTAACTAGCAGCTCCGCGTTAAATTTTCCTACCCCACTCCTGTGGGTGAATAATTTTAAAGACATTAATGTGACTTAAAAGTTTATCAATCAAATAAAAAGTGGTGTGAGGGCCAAGGTTCTCACGAGAATTGATGTGTAAAGAACAAATCTTACGCTGACGTCATTTGACGCTCGAAATCTTACATTTACTCGTATGACGCTCGAACTCTCAGCTAGCCCCTACCGTGTTCCGAGCGCTAAGATGCTTACAAAGCTCTATTATATACATATCAATAAACGAAATCAAAAGAATGACAGTAATTAAACACGAATTAACGTGCAACACAAATGGTACGCGAGAGAGAAGTGAAGCCTTACGATAAAAATATTTCAATCAGTCATTACTAATAAAAACGTTTACTCGATTATTAACATTGCGTTCTAAACATTAAAAAGGTTATATTAACATATATATATATATATATATATATATATATATATATATATATATATATATATATAACATATAATTTCTCTCTGTGAAATTTCGTCCAATTGAGTACAAAGCAGTACTCGCCTGTCTTCAAGTTTACGTCGTCCATCTCTTTCTCTTTCTAATAATTTTTCTAACTGCAATATTGCTTCCGACCCAACATTGTCATCAGCAGCAGCCGGTTTTAGTCTACCTCCACAAAGTTGATAATCACCATTATATGTGAATCCTACAAATGGTTAATGATTACCGACAAAGGCAACATGCTTTGCCTGAGTCCATATTTCCAGATAATTACAATGTAGTTGTGTTCAAATCCAGGGTAAACGGGTTCCTTCGCAGGCGCGCTCCATCCTAGACCGTGACTATGCTTAAGATCAGGCAAGTCAACGGTCAAGCGCTTGCCTATTAACGGTAAAAAAAAAACATCAGTAACACATAGACGACTGTGTATATGTTTGCGCGTGTTTATTCGTTTATTCATCACGTTGATTTTCACTATATCATAACCTATTTAAGTTAAAATACTCGTTTTAAAATAAAGTTTTAATTATTTTTTTTTTACTTTAACAACGACTCAAGCGTTTTGGTGTCGCTTATTGTTGCTTAATTTATATCGAAAATTAATCTCGATACATTTATTTATTGGCTCTGTGGTAGACACTTGATGGTAAGTGCTCTGTACCTTCCACAGACACACCACCTTGGTGATGGTGGTGGCCCTGCGAACAGTATATATAAAAAAATGTATTATTTACATACAACGATTTAGTTTATTTGTTGGTACATCAAGTGCATAGGTTTGCGGAATTTTCATAATTAATTAATGATCGTCGTCGTCATCGTCGTCATGATAACCTCTTATCGTTTATATTTTTATTTCTTCTTAGCCGACGGTTATCGTGTCAAATGGTCCTAATCTGTAGACCATATACACTATAAACAGCTCTTAAGAGAAAGTATACTCTTAAAAACCTCATATATATATATATATATACATATTGAGAGGTATTAATACTTAACTATGCACATTGTAATATTAGAAGCCTTAGGAAATAAACTACAAATCGCCGCCGATATGATACTCGTATGTTAATATCCAAATTTACAAAATGTTTTGAAATATTATATTATATATGATTTTTATGTAATACGGTATAATTTTTACTATTTTAAAAAATACTAGTGGCCCGCCCCGACTTCGTCCTGGTTAACCGATTATCTATCTTAAGTCGATATAACGTAGATATTATTTATTTTAAAACGAACTTATTACAGGAAGTGTTTGACAAACATCACCGACAAATTCTCCCATATTTTAGTCTGAAACGTACTGAAATGTAAGAGCACGCATCTACTATACGTACTTATGTATTCAAGGAGGTAACTTCCGCATTTGGGTCTCTACATTAAAGTATTCCAAAGTGACGCATCAAATTATTATCATAAAAGGCATTCGGTGCGTAGATTCGAGGGTATTATTCGAACCCACCTGTAAGTGGAGTACATTACCTTTAAAAGGCAACTAAGGCAATTTTTGAATGTAGGTATTTTTAGAACAGGAAGTTCGATTGCCCGCAGAAATCGGTACAGTGCGCAGTCCGTTCACACTTTTTAATTTAGTTCATGGATACTTAAAATGATAATTAAATAAAATGAAATCAATAAAATCAGAATATAGATTTTACCGATAAGAATCTTTGGATATTTACTAAGATTTTTACATTATAGAATATAGTGAAACAGCAGCATATAGTGAAACAGTACTTGGTATTGTTGTGTTTGAAGGTTGAGGCACATAACATCTTAGTTCCCAAGGTTGGTGGCACATTGGCGATGTAAGCGATGGTTAACATTTCTTATAATGCTTGTCTATGGGCGTTGGTGACTACTTACCACAAGGCGGCCCATTTCCTCGTCCGCCTACCTATAACATAAAAAAAGATGTAATACATACTCGTAAAATGATGTTTTAAAAGTGATTTAATGGGCCTACATGAATAAATTGCATTTTGTTTTTTATCTTTTAACACAAACAACTCTTGATTCTGTTTTTTGATAGTTTAAAAAATATATCTCAATTCTTATTGTGTTGACATTCATTGCATTGATTAAATGTTTTTATTATAGTATTTTTTTAAATTACGATCGTAACGATTATAACAAATGTTATTTTCTTTTTTTTTCAAAGTTATTATCGGACATCGACCGTGCCGCCTCTAGCGGAAAACGTAGGAAGCTCTAAGTAGAACCTTTAGCAAAAGGTTCGTGAATTATTTTCACGAAGTGGTTTCACTACCCTGTCACAGATGGCGCTACTTGTTACAAATCCATTATACCAACATTTTATTTGCTTATGAACGAAAATATAACTTCATATTAATGTTAATTATTACGTCATCGTGTATAATTAATATCTAACTAACTGAAATATTAAAGTGATGACATATTCGATATACAATACATATATTTTTATTGTTTATATCACAATCTATATATCTACATGTTAAAAAAGAGGTTTTCTCTTTGTAAAATCCTACTTTAATAAAGATTTTTTTAATCTGTACTAAGACAGAGTATTATACGACTATTTAGAAAAGCATGATAAAATAAGAAAGTACCTTACGTCATGGCGCGTCTATATTTAACGTGACTGTAAAATAAACATAGTGCGGTGTTTTAGTTTATTACATCATAGTCTGAATAAACTTAGACGAATAAAGACAACGTTCTCGTAAATATTTTGGGTGATTAACAGTTTTAATAATTCCTAAGAAACATTTTTTGCTGGTACCACCCACCTCCTATTCTACCATCAAATAATAGATATATTGGCGCCTTGATTGTGAAAGGAGTGTTTTATATTTCGTTCAGTGCCCGTGTCTCCTTTGCCGTCTAAGACAAATTAAAAATTAAAACATTTCATAAGCTAAATAATAACAGCAGTGATATTCGGTGAGAACTCACTTCGTATTTCACTCGTGAATCGAAAACCGAGATCTGGCTGTTTAATTAAACACTAATTTCGCTCTTTCTGACACTATTGATTTGACATACGAAAGAAGAAGACACAGAATTGTTTATCTAATCCACTGCTAAAGAACGTTTTGAAGTAAGATTTTAATTTTATAATTATTATAGTCAACGTTTCCACTTTCTGATATTTCACGATCGAGTTGAGTTGAGTTTCGGGTAGATCAGCTTTTATTGATTTATTTACATGGAAACCATAAAGGGGACATTATTCATAACTGTGATACAATGTATGATAACCATTTACTAGTTACGAAGATGAGTGACATTAGGTTAGTAACTAAACGAGAACCTAATCAATGCTAACAATTTAGGTATGACACGTACATAGGTATTATATTTATTTAGGTATGACACGTACATAGGTATTATATGTTAACAATATATACGTATATCCTATTCTAACTAAAAGAAGGGTAAATACGTGCGTGGTTGGTAGATACTTGCCTTTCACACCGAAGGTTGTGGGTTCGATTCCAACCCAGGACAGATATTTGTGTGCATGAACATGTCTGTTTGTCCTGAGTCTTGGTGTAATTATCTATATAAGTATGTATTTACTAAAGAATAGTAATTACTAAAGAATAGTAGCATATGTGGTATATCAGTTGTCTGGTTTCCATATCAATCAAATCAATCCACAGCCAATCGTTGTCCACTGCTGAACATAGGCCTCTCCCAAGGTGCGCCAAAGCTCCCTGTCCTCCGCCTTCCGCATCCAGTCGGTGCCCGCCACCTTCTTAAGGTCATCGGTTCACCTGGCTGGAGGGCGTCCTACGCTGCGTTTGGTTTCCATAGCACAAGCTCTACTTAGTTTGGGATCAGATGACCATGATGCCGATATATTTAATTAATATGATATAACGATTGAATAATTTAATCAGCGCTAACAATTTGACTAGTTGATAATAATACAAGGCGAAAGCTTCAGAATTTAAATGTTTAGTTGTACAATGTGATATCGGTAGCGAAAACCTTCAAGAAGGGACTTGATTGTGATTGTTTTATGAGGTATTCTTATCTTTCAATATAATTGCATTTGTCATTTTAAAAATGAGTATAATACGATAAAATGTCGTAAAAATATCAGAAATAGCAGAATTACCTTACTTTGGTATCTGGCAGAACGCCTGACGGTCACGGTAACTATTTTTACGTGCGCACACGCATGTAGAGTTCATTCATTTTTGTTCTCGTTTAAATTTAGAACAATCTGTTCATTCGAGCGTGGGTTGTGGGCGGGTGCAGACGTACATCAATTAGGTTTTCGTCAAATTAATAGTTTTCAAAAGATAGTAATTTTTCATTTAAATTGATTGTAAAATAATAGTAGACGCAATTTTGTTTTTAGTTGTTATTTTAAATAATACATATATTTATTTCTAAATAATTTCATTGTCCGTGTTTACTTCGCTCTGATTAACGATTGCCATAACATTAAACTGTTCTTTAAACTCACTTCAATCCCGAGTGGTAGTTTCGGGTCTATCTTAGTGTTTCTAGACAAAATTTACGATAATGGCCGCCATAAAGTGTTTAAACCAATTACCGTTCGAGCGAAAATTCAATATCACCCCGGGCCAGCTCGATACTTAAGTAAACTATTGCTCTAATATTTGCTATAGAATAATTATCTTCGCAAACATGCGGTTCGTTAAAATGATGAAGGGCTAATTGGGAAAATATAAGGACAAAGTTCCGGGTTCGATGCACGTATATGAACTTTCAGATTCAAGCTATGGATATACAATTCCTCTTGCTTTTAAGACCCGAGATTGATTAGTAAATAAACCAATATTACAGTGAACGCGGTTTCAAGTTCTGGTTTAAGCTCATAATTCAAGTCATGCTCCGCTGTTAAGGAAAACGTCGTAAAAGTCACCCACTGCTGGGCTAAAACCTCTTCTACTTTTTGGAAAAAAGGCTTGGAGGTTTTCTTTCTTTCAGAATTATAAACACAAATGAAGCTCATGCAAATAATATCCTGGGACACACACGGCAATCTGATACCAAACTAAGCAGAGCTTGTGCTATGGAAACCAGACAACAACTGATATACTACATACTTTTCTTTGTACTACACGTTCACGCACACCAATGTCTGTCCTGTGTGGGAATCGAACCCTAGTAAGTATCTACCAACTTTTATCAATTTTTATTTGTTTACAGCAATTTTATCGAATTATCTAACATATTTACATAATTGATAACTGATAGCATTATTTGTTTTGTTAATGTATTATTTTATTAACATTATTATGATTTTTAATAATAATCATTAAAAGTTGCATTATTGGCTATAAATGTCTAAAATAAACGCCGACAATTTGAACATTAAGGTCATAGCCTACTACATCCGGTTAATGATCGCGGCGTGGGAGAGGGCGTATGTCACACTGCTGATCGAGTTAACGGCAATTTGACCCAATATAGTTGTTGTACGTTCATTACATCTACTAACTACTGAAATAGAACTAGAACTAGAATTCGTTGGTAAAACGCTAGCTTATTAGGTATTAGTTCATTCTTTTTATCTGGAAAAATACATTTTACTACCACATGAAGTCTAGATGGTCTAGTGGTTAGAACGTGAATCTTAACCAATGATCGTGAATTCAAATCCGGGCAAGCACCACTGAATGTTAATGTGCTTAATTTGTGTTTATAATTCATCTGCTTGACGGTGAAGGAAAACATCGTTCGAAAATCTGCATGTGTCTAATTTCACTGATATTTTGCCACATGTGTATTCCACCAACCGGCATCCATATAATCTTGTTGAGCAATATGCCTTATAAAGGTTTTTATTGAATTTATGAATTTTAAATGTTCAAAATAAATATAGATTTTAATTATAAAATCAAAATACTTTATTCTACATAGATGAATTACACTTACTTATTGATAGTCAAATTAGAAACTAGTACACCGGTTCGCAAATTAAACAATCAGCCCTGAGCAGAACCGGCCAAAGAAATTCAGCAATTTTTTCGTCATATCTTGTTTTGGAACGAATACCTCGCTATAAGAAGGTTTTATTGACTGCGAGTCAGCTTATCCTTAATTATCGTGTTTATCAAAATGATCAATGTTATTGTTTATATATACCTGATAATATTGTAAATATATTGTGACAATGTACACCAATTAAATCGAGATGGGACTAATTTGGAGCCGTACTGAATGAAACGCAAAAAATCTCAAATACTTTTCATACGCAAATTATATCATACATACAAAAATTGTCCGACTCCTTGGTTACTTTGACTATAAATTTAAAAAAAACGTATGAATATTCATGCCCTACTACTTATAAAATGTTTTTTTTTAAAGAACAATAGCAATGCCTGTTTTAAATTTGGTAATATTTATTTTTTCTCCTGCAATTACGCGTAAAGCTTGTTCTAGGAGTGGACACGATAATAGCCCAAAGATTCAACAGGATCGAACCTGCGACTTTAACATCAGGAGGCGGCCCGCGAACCAGTGCGCTATTGTCGTTTAGACGTAATAATACAATATACAATAATTTAAAAAGAAACGATGCGTGCATTACTTTCACTCTGTTAATAGTAAATCACATTTTCTAGTAATTAACAGATATTTATAGTGAGAAAATGGTTGATTTGGACGCGTTCTGTTCCGAGTGACGGGAGCATTCGTTAATAAAAACTGCACGTGGAACTCTGCACACATGACTGAAGAAAACATCATTACAATTACCACGTATTGTTTGTCAAATCAAAAACTACCGCCGGAAAAGGAACACAGATCTGAAAAGAATGTAAGATACTCGGCGGTTTTTTATGTAATTGTTTAAAGAAATGTAATATAACAAAAATAGAGCTGAGAGCGATCGTTTAATTGCAGTGTCCTTTCATACATTAATTCAATAATTGTATAACCGTTTACACTACTAACACTTTTTTTTAATTTAGCAACAGAGGCATTTGAACTCTTTCTGGGATCCTATTTTTAAACCGTATACATTCATATTCTATGTTAAATTTTTCTCCTCGAGCTTCAATAAATAAAAAATTCATTTTTTAACATATATAAAGTAATACATGAAAATCTTTTGCATATTTAAAGACATGTTCATATATCGATTTGATAATAATGGACTTCGAAACCACTCAACATTTGTGTATTTTTCATGAAAGATATTATACAATTAACTTTGTTAACTCGCCGTTAGATGGCGTGGCCATATAACTATAACTTTCAACCATCGCCATGACAGTATTTGTTTAAATGTGTATTTCCATATAGAGCAGAAAAAACGTCAGTTTTGCTAGAGTAGTATTTAAAAAATGCAATAAATCCGTCGTTTTCAGAGTCGATAGTGCTCGCCGATCGCCGATAACGTAATAAATCAATTAGCAAGCGAACAAGTATTGTAGTTTATCGAGACAAACTTGCTCCATAATGCCGCTATAAAAATGAGTTACGATGATGATAGCGTCAATGAGACATAATAGTTATATTTATAACTAGCTGTGCCCGCGGTTTCACACGCGTATATTTTAAAAAATAATGTGCCGTCAGCACATCGCCTTTTTAGTTGTACTTCATATTTGGCATGACGAAATCATAACAATTTATTATTAGATTATTATAATACATTAATCAATCAGTCAGTACAGGGTACTCAAACAATTGTGACGTGTCGTAAATAAAAATATATTATTCCTTCGGTATTTGAGTATTGGCTAACCTTATACCTGGATCCGTCTCTGAATATTATATGCCTCAGTATCTCAAAATAACCCGCCAAAATAATAAGAGCAGACTTTTAATATTTCAGTTCTACAACATATTTAGTTTTATTTTCATGGGATATTAGTATTTATTCGGTTTTTGCCGCACCAGGTTATATATAGGGCAACAATTGAAAACATACAGGAGCAAAACATTCCCTTAAATCTATTTCGACATACTTGAATGTCTTTCCTTGTGCTTTATTTATTGTGACTGCAAACGATACCTTCACAAGTAATGTGTCCTTTTAAGATTAAAACGTCAATCTGTTTTTTTTTTTAATAAGTTCTTATTATAAACTATCCGACTAACTGGTTCATTTTTTGCCCAGAGAATCGGAATTGCTATTCAAAACGAGAATTGCTGCTCGCATTCTTGCTAATATTCCACGCGGTCAAGATTTGTACTATTTTTAATTTTTATTTATATATATTTAATTAAGGCTTCACTTCACTTGTCAAACTAACCGACTAAGTATAAATTTTACAAAAACCATGAAAAAAATATATGCGGCAACGAAACGAAATATCTAGCTAACCTATAACATTTAACTTACAGAGTTATTTACATACCGAAAATAAATACGTATGTATATATGAGTATTTTCAAACAACTTACTCAACTGCCCATTGTAACAATATGTCAAAACTATAAAAAGTTCTAAAAATTGTCTATGGTCTTATCTCGATATTTTTCATAAGAATTAATATTTTGTAAAAACGACTTTGCAAATAATGCATTATTTTAGAAAAAAATTGATTACCATACAAAACGTTATAGTCAACCTAGACATATTAAGACAGTTAATCGACATATATCAGAATAAGCTAAACCCTATTTAATATGATTCATCTTATAGATCTGAGTTCAACTTACATTGGAAGACTGATCTTCTACTGTCTTGATCTTATTTTATAGCAATTGTATCGAATAAAGGTTCGACGTAATTCTTAAAATTAACATAACTTTATTATTTATAAACCGATTGAAATAAAACAAATATAATAAATTTTAACTAAAGTTAGCCACAATACATTAGTGAAAACCGCACTCAAATCCGTTAAGCCGTTTCTAAGTGTTCTAATCTAGTTATTTTTATTGCGTGCACAAACGCCCAGACACAGACAAAAATTCTAACAATCATTGTTTTGGGTTCTTTTGCGTTTATACATATAATTACTCATTTTCCATGATCAGACAGCGATCAGTTACAGATTTATTATGTGCATACTGTACTCACTTGCAAGTTTCTGCACGATGGTTTAATTCCCGCCAAGCACGATATAAACTGATTGGTGCTTGTTCGAATCTTAAAACGCGAACTTCCTTTAAGATACTATCCACCGAACCATCAACTTTAATCATAAAAATAATATAAACAAATAATAATATAATAGTCGCAGTTTTTCAGCTACAGTGCAATGAATCAATCGCCCCTCACGTCAGCATGTCGACGATCGCACCGAGCGGATTGCCGCCAATAAATCAATTAAAACACGAACGAGTATTGGACTTTATCTAGACATTATTTATTTGAGTTCATTCAAATTCAATCATTCTTTGTGATTTTTTTAATTTACCTTAGATGGACTCTCGTCCAATGTAGCTCAGCCAACTCCACAAATACGTCAAACTGCTCCTCACACTATCAACCATAGAAACTGACCTAATAGCTCGCCTTATGCGATATAAATATTATAAAATATTTAATTGCTAACTAAAATCAAATATGTATGCAACATTTTAGCTAAATCAATGTAGCACTTTTTACAAAATTAGTTACAAAATGTTGAAACGCCCTTATTGGCACTGCAAGAAATGTTAACTATCGCTTACATCGCCAATGCGCCGCCAAACTTGGGAACTAAGATTTTATGTCCCTTGTCCATGTAATTACACTGGCTCATTCACCCTTCAAACCGGAACACAACAATACCAAGTACTGCTGTTTTGCGGTAGAATATCTCATGAGTAGGTGGTACCTACACAGACGAGCTTGCACAAAGCCCTACCACCAGTATACAAAGCCCTACCACCAGTTTCTTTCGTATGAAGAAACTCGAAACTCACCGCAGAAAACGATCTTTAATGTCAAAAAGTGACATGCAATATTGACCCTAATAATTATATAACATTTCAAGAATACACACGTCAAAATCGTATATCACCATAAGTCGGTCGTCAACATTTCACGGGTATTTTTTTTTTTCAAAGTCAAAAGTCAAAGTCAAAAATATTTATTCAATATAGAAGCGTTACACTTGCTTATTGATTGTCATAAATCAACCACCGGTTCGAATATAAACACCATAGACCTGAGAAGAACCGGCAAAAGAAACTCAGCGGGTTTTTTTTTTATATCTCATCTTTACAAGAGGTACAAATACATATACAACACAAGCCAAATTTTATACACCTTTTTTTTAATTTGATATAACCTGGAGACGATCGTTTAAAAAGTCATCGGATGTGTAATATCCTTTAGTGAAAATGAAGTGAGATTACGGAAGAGCATTGATTTCTTAAATTATAGATTAATAAATGTATTAGAACTGTCTTGACGCTAATTATTTCGACTGTACACTAACTAATTTAAGTAAAACACGTAATCTAGTAATTACTAGATTCGTACCGTACCCGTGTCGTATTAAGTAATCAGGAATGCCATTAGACGTCTAAGTTAGGTACGCTTTATTTTCCCGAACATTTATATCGTCTAGGCCACCTAGGCTAGCCACTTAGCCTAATTTATCACGGCTACATTCACGGAACTCTTGTAAGAGCTAGCTAAGTTTAACTTAACCCTCGGTTAACACGACTGACATTTCGAAATGTTAGCGTAAGTTTTATTTCGTATGTAACTTATTTGTAAGATTTACGGTTTAGAAAATATTTATGTCAATCTCGTTTCTTAAGTTTTTCATTTTAAAATGTTTTGTTTGTGTAATTGGTATCTTTATATATATTTATATACAGATGAATATTTACTTTATTTCTTCTAGATTTTTACTTCTTACATTCCATTATGTATTTTTGTTCGTTTTACCTAACAAATGCATTTGTCTATCCGTCTAAGTGTTACAACAGTAAAACAAATTGCTTACAAGACAAATTGACAGCGCTGAAAGGTTGACCTTCAATGGAAGTTCAGCGAAGCGAACGAATCGTTCGATAGTTTCGACTATGTATCCCGGAAAACTGGATTTCCTGAATAAGTGCGAGGGTCGCGTCCGGTCGGAACCAATCAAAACAACTGCCTCACGCGAGCTATTCAATTATAAATTGCTTCATTTTTATTACAGGCGTTTATTTAACTTCAACTCCTAGTGTGTGACGGTCGAATCATAGCACAAAATTTTATATAAATTCCTGCAATTCAACACACACAAGTTAAGCACATGAATATTATTGATGCTTGCCCGTATTTGAACCCGCGCTCTTCTGTTAGAATAACTATAAAATGTTTATTTCCACAGTAAAGACTAGACCTTAGCAAATAAAACTTTTGAAATTCGTTCCAATTTGTGCGTTTGAGACAAACGTGCGCTGCAAATAACGCTGTTTTCTCATTATCTTAAATTGACACGACCAGTCTTATCTCAGCAATTCGCGAACGCAATGAGAGTTTTATCGAACATCTAATAAAAAGAACGTTTACATGATAACATTTACGTATCATGAACACAAAGACGGTATCAAAATGTTCAATGGTTTTCTTGTGCTTCGAAGGGGAGTTGCATTTATTTGTTTAATCTGAGAATACATAAAAAACAGGCCGTCATGTATTGTCACTCCAAGTTATAATTCTATCCCTTTTAACTATATATATTTTTATTCATCAAAATTCACAGTATGTCGCTAACTCGGTACAATATAGTTAAAATGCACTTATATTATTTTTATATACTGTTAGATTTACATACATTTCAAACACATAAATTATTTCTACTCACAACGATTTAATTATATTAACATTAGTCTATATCCTACGAAAAACTAGTGCAACACGCCTAAAGAAGTATTCACTTTAAAAATGTTAATAAAAAAATATAATAACATTTTCAAAATGTCAATCGATAATTATGAAACTTTAAGCCATATTTTCAGATCGGAATTGAACTCGGACCAGTCGAATAATCGTAGCATTTCAGACCTTCCGGTCAACTAATCATCACACGGAGGAATGCAATTATGAACTCAATATTTCATTATATTAACATAAGCATGTCGGTGACGCGAAGCCACGAGTCTATCCCCATATAAACCATCGCAACGCGCCTAAAGAAGTTTTCGCTTAAAAAAAAATTACTGGCATATTTATACGCTTATATAATTATTGTCTTTGTATATAAAATACTAAAAAAAGGTAAAAATACGTTATGTTTAATTCATAATAATGATGATAATGGATATTAAATTATAGATAGATTAAAAATAGATAATAAATTTGCGTGCAGACCACTGATAGTAATCTGTTTCAGGTGATCTAGAGAAATTATACATAATAGTTATTTATTATAACTTTTGGTAAAAAAATCAACCTATTCAATCTTCAGTCATTATTGACATTTTAAATTTGCATGTTTCGACATCGCTAAAGCTCGTTAATAGCTAGCTCGTCTGGGCAGGTATCATAGGCAGGCACTCATCAGATATTCTCCCGCAAAGCAGCAGTACTTGGTATTGTTGTGTTCCGCTTTGAAGGGTGAGTGAGCCAGTGTAATTACAGGCACAAGGGACATAACATCTTAATTCCCAAGGTTGGTAAGCGATCGTTAACATTTCTAACAATGCCCATGTCTATGGGCGTTGGTGACCACTTACCATCAGGTGGCCCATATGGTCGTCCATCTTCCTATACTGTAAAAAAAAATGATAAAAAGATGACAAAGTTGTTCTAAACCGTTTTTGTCTTTACCTATTTATGATATAATAAAATGAAATAAACCTTATAATAAAAAAAAAAAAACAAAAAACAAAACAGATGAATTAAAAATGTCAAATCCCACTTTCTCTTTCTTGAGAGATTTAGCCGTAACTTAAACTCGCGAACAATGGAAAATCTGAACTCATCATAGCACAGGATAAGTAATCTATTCCGTGGATTCCGTTCAAGGATAAAATGCTCTATCAAACGCCTGCTGTCGTCTACGAGGGATGGGGGATCGAGTATCGCTTATGATCCCATCTGAGAGAATTCCCTTTTCGCGGAAAAAAAGAATTCAGTTTTCCTGGTAGACGGGTTGTTTCGTTTGTTTGTTTCTTTATTTATTTTATATTATTGTATATTATTGTGTATTATTTCATTATCTGAATCGTGAATGTCAAATTCTGAATGAATTGTTCGTGTTAATTTTTTTAAACTCTTTTTCAATATATTTTTGAATTTTTCTTTTTCAATAATTTTTTGATAGGAGAAATCTTATGGGCTCACCGTTCATATAATATATATACTCATGCTAGAAGTATATCTATAGCTATGATGATGACATATTTATATTTTACATAAACTAGTCTAATGTCGATGATTTTCATATACAAATTATAGAATTCCAATGATAATTTTACGCTGCATATTTTACATTTGCATGAATTCCATATTGTTATTTATCATGTCAACTCTGTGGAATTGTTGAGCAAAATAAAAAGGCTTATATCGATTAAAACCTGAACGATACCTGAATTCAACTGAGAAATAGAATATTTGTATTATAACAGATACTATAAAATTTTAACAAATATTAACATGGTTGTTAATAATGGTAATTAATGATATTTTTGTAAGATGTTACAGTTACTTGATAAATACGTGTAAAGTCAATGTAAGTCTATCGTATTTCTAAAAAGTCGTACAAAAGCAAGCAAATAAACAATATTCAGAGGCAGCAGAAAATATTCTAACATAAAAAAATAACCAAAAACAAACACGTCTACAGTTCCCCGTTTTACTGGTTTGTAGAGGGCCGAGTTTACGGGTTACTGATACACATTCATACATAAAAGTTGAGTGTTTCGTAAATTGGGGCATATCGTTATATACTGCCGTTTTATTATTTATATTGGTTCGTGGTAAATGAGAGGTGGCCCAGTGAATAGAAAACGTACATCTGAAACGGAGGTCGCCGGTTCAAAAGAGGCAACAGTCCTCGTTTAAATGTGCCTAATTTGTGTTTATATCTCATTTAGTGCTCAGCGAAGTTATCGCGAGGACACCTGTATGTGTCGTATGAAATTCTAATACATATATAATCACAATCATAAAGTGGAACTGTGTGATAAAATACATCTCATCAGATCTTATCTATATATATAATAGGTAGACAGGCAAAATAGGTTGGTAGACTGGCAAATAAGCTACCTGATGGCAAGTCTGAAACTGAGATGTGGTCTCGTTTGCCTCTAGTTACACTTGGTCCGGAAGACAACTCCCAATTTTTTTGGGAAATCCTCTTCGGATACTCACCGCCCGGGGAGGCGAGGAAGTAATGTCGGACTCCTACCGACTAAAACCTCAAGGTGTCTCTCTACACTTGATGCAGACGCACCGGAACACTTGATTCACCCCCAACTGTTATAAGGCCTATTCTCGTCGGGCAGCACACGTATCCGCGTTTGCCAACCATAGGCTATTTATTAGAAGGGTTGCTGTCGACCGTAGGCCAGCTACGCCCCACTCTCCTGCGGCGTATGAGCTCAGCAGGGACTAGTGGGTGGTACCTACCCGAACTTACACAAAGCCCAACTGCTCCATAATGTATTGTCACGTTTTTGGTTTCATTGTCAGACATTGAATGGCAATTCTATTGTAATTCTGAAGTTCGAAGAGATTTTAGGAGTTGAAGAATTAAGATTTAACCGTGTTGAAAGTCCGCATATTTAAACTGAATTGTAATTTATTGCAAAGCTTTAGAAATTTCTGTATTTCAAGGAAATGAAATAAGTATTTTAAAAGAAAACGTACGCGATGCCAAGTCGCCAGCGTTGCCAACCAGCTCTGATTTAACCCAACTTTATATAATGTGGAAATTGTTACACTCATATAATTCTAGTGCTTAAACTCACATTGATTTCAGCAATGGGAAAAGTATTTTATAGAATCGGTAGAAACTAGTTTTTTTTTCACTAAGCTTGGAAGCTTCGCTAAGGCAATTCTATAATATTATATAATTAACACACCAATAGTTTAAAAGATAATCTACTGAGTCTCTTGCTGCTTCTCTCTTAAATAATTTAATTAATAGCGCTACAAAAACCACAAATGTTTATCTTGAGTGTCTTACCGTCTATGTTTTTACATACTATATATACTATAATTGTTTAAAATTATAAATCTTCAAGTGATACTTAATATTCTCATTAGTTATTTCTCGTCTTGTTTTGTTATCTAAGCTTTTTATTAAGCGAGGAATCATGTAAGATCTGTTACGATGTCCGTATTTATTGTTAGTTGAAATAGTTACTATTTTTTTGTCTCACCCAACGGGTTTTATATATTGCGGAACGTTCTTTCATTTTCAAATTGTTGTGTCAAAGTAAATAAAGAAAACAAAAAAAAATATCTCTGGTTTTAACCGAATAACGTGTGTTTTAAACATGAAAGAATCTTCAATGTCGTCGCGGTCGTATCCCCCATTGTGTGAAATACAGATTGGGAGATATCGTCCTTATTGTAAATCAAATTTTGTTTACCCGCGGTCTCTGATAGCTTTTTGTTTGTTTTATCTAAACAATGAGGTCGGGACGGGGATGTAATTAGGGACGTCTCTCAGTGGCCATCTCGGGCCATCTCGGCCCATCTCGGATCACGATCTCTGGAGATCAGCCGCGATTGAACCGCGCTCCGGTAAATAAAGTCATTGAAAACATAATCTTTTTTTTTGACGGCTTGACTTCTGTTTTCAATTTATTTGTGCCTTGCTTGCTTATTGTTTTATTTTCTTTTATATCGTAATATTAATTTTAATCAAGTAAATAAATAACGTAAAAAATATTCTGAAATCTGAATGTCTAGATTAGTTTTTAAAAGTATCTCTATTTATTTCTATTATCTTACATTTAGATTAATACACAATCAGTTATTGATTTTAGTTTTGCTAGTTTTTTTTTTTTTGAATTAAGGTAATAATAAATCACGATTACACCTCAAAAAGGTAAACAATAATAAGACATGGTAGAATAAATTCCAAAACCTTCCTTCAGAGAATTAATTTGACCAGCAATTTGACATCTCCATGCCACTTTACTTGTACTGTTATTTACCCAAGTAAAATAAATAAAATGTTATTTAAGTACAAATGCAGAATATCTGATATTGCAGGTGTTCCATTTCACAGCTGAGCTAGATATGAGTTATGTAAACACAAATCAAGTTCATGATGTCTTAGTTGCACGGATTTGAACCATTGTTTAAGTTCAAGTTATGGATACACGAGTGGCAGAACGTCTGATACGTGCAGCATCCTCACGATGTTAGCTTTCAACGCCGAACAGAATAATACGTGATCTAGTTCCACTGATCCATTTCGTATTTTTTAACTTCAATGAGAATATTGATTTACGTTTGATGTGAACTGTATATGCGCTTCACAGGTAGGACCGACTGGTGACGACAAACGACGTGACGCTATTTTATGCCGTTATTATTTGTCCTATCTCCGTTTCCATTCACTACTCCTTTGTGTGTGTTTGTGTGTGTGTGTGTGTGTGTGTGTGTGTGTGTGTGTGTGTGTGAGTGTGTGTGTGTGTGTGTGTGTGTGTGTGTGTGGCGTATTATTATTTATTCTATGTTATATATTTATTGTTATTTTTAATTTATAAATAATTTTAATAATCGTCAATTTCGGTGTTTCAAATCTGCTAGTCCCTTAATTTTCAGTACAACTTACAATGTTTTCAACTAATTATTTAATTAATTAATACAATTTAGTATATAATTAAAACAATTTGAATATCGCCTGTCAGTCACAACAAATTCATAACTTCAAATTACTTTCGTCGAGTTCGTCGGTACTCGGTAGTATAATTTTATATATATTAAAATCAAAATATTATTTAATAAAGTAGGCTCTTAACAGTACTTTTGATATGCTACTTTAAAAGTATATTGAAATTGGAGTTACCAAAAGTTTATAATAAGGATATGTAGATTTCAGCTAATTTAAACGGTTAGAGAACTCATTAGTTACCTTATATTTAGCACATAACGTTGATATCTGTTTTTTAATTAAATTATTTGTATGAATAAAATAAATAATGCCGTGTGTGAAACCTTTATAATATAGTGATAATAATGATAATATACTAAATTACGTATCATTATTATTGATAGGTCAATTGCAAATATATTTAAAAAGTATTAAATTGCGTGTATTTATTTATTTATATTTAAACCTATATACATATTATTTATGAAAAATAACGCGTTTTATTGATACTTTTACACAAAAGTTTTACTACTTTTAATTTATTAAGAAAATTATTTTTATTTTCAGAAATTTATTTAGCTCTAAACTGAATGTTTGTTTATAGTTTTAAGTTCACGAGTAAACCTGACGATGACGTGTTCTAATGTCACAAGTTTGTAAAACTATACAGGCAAATACAATGACTTCTAGAGTTCTATGTCATGAATATGTTCTTTCTGTTGACGCCAGAACTGTCTCTTGCTTAGTTCAAGATTAAATACATGTAGGAGAAATAGCGACGCGACTATGTATTACATAAAATACGTCTGATGTTACAATGGAGTGTGGTAAATAGCGTGTTTTTAATTATATAACTTCTTTATTCATCATATAAGATATCGTTTGTAATCATTAATTTTATTTTTACATCAAAATTTAAGTCCTTATTTTTGCGAGTACTTTCAGTAAGACATGAAAATTTAAACATCCTTTCGATGACGTCACAACCGAACACCGATGGCTTGCGCTACGCCGTTTCGGTGGCGTAGTGTTTACACGCGCGCCGTCAGCGCCGGCTGAGCGCTACGAAGCTCTACGAGAGTGCTACGACTAGTATAAACTTACGATATTTAACTGAAACAATAACATTTATATAAATTATTATTTAACAATTGATTAAATAAAAGTCAATATTTAGTAGCGTTGTAGATACTTTCAGGGTTACTTCTCTGCTATTATTGACATTAAATGTTTATACTAGAGCTTGTGTTGAGGTCCTCGATATAGACAAAACCGACTATCTAAATATATTTAAAATGTCATTAACAAACTACAGTGGTCGTTATATGTGTGCATGTTAATGGTGAATTATAGTTTCCGTGCAGTATATACATTTACTCAACTCTAACATGTAGATTCGTTAAACGATAAATTAGTTCCTAATTATTTCGTTTATATTATAAAGGACTAACATTGACGTCAGAAACAGTGAAACATGGTTTTTAATAAATAAAAATGGTAGAAGGGACGTCGCCGGGTGTGTTCTTTGCGTCCAGTTCGAATGGAAACGGATATCGGTTGTCAGCACGCGGTGTTCAAACCCTGCAGACTTTCTTGCGAGAGCATGGGGCTGACTGCGTCCGTCAATTCATGCAGGTGAATATTATGTTCATACGAAATGGAGAGCTGGAGTATTTAATTGTTTAAATGTAAAACATATGTGGTATTGTATGTATTAGAAATTCTATTTTGATTTTTGAACATTATTTAATTTGTGTATTAGTGTAATATAGAGTTAGGAGCACTACTAGTTTACTCAACGTAAATCTTATATACAATGTAAATACACTTGTTGTTGCTTTATATAACCTTATTGTACACAAATAATATAACAAGTAAATTAAAATGTACAAAGGGGACTTATCCCAATAAGGGATCTTATTGAGTTAACCTTTGAAGTACTGAATCATAAAACGTTATTGAAAAGATAAACTAAATCAATACATAAATTTATTAAAGAGATCCATTATAAGCAATTTTAGTAATAATAATAATAATAATAACTTAGTAGTAGAGCTTTGTGCAAGCTCATCGGGGTAGATACCATTCACTCAATTAATTAAGTAATTGCAGGCACAAGGGACATTGCGTTTTAGTTTTCTAGGTTGGTGTCTCATTGGTGATGTAAAAAATGTGTAATATATTCTACACCACCAATACGGGCGCTGGTGACGACTGCTCATCAGGTTGGTTGCTTTCCAGCTGCTAAACGTTTTTTAAAACATCCACAGGTTGAGATATTGGTTCTCTATTTTGCCTGAAAACAAACTTATTAAAATGTATGATATAATATTGCTATGTTGCAAAGTAAGGCCGCCATTTTGAAAAAGAAAACATATTTTGACTACCCCTGGGTGTATTTCCATTTCCGATAAAGATTGTCGTTTGTTGACGACGCAAGACGAAGTCATCTCCCATGCTGTTCCATAAAAATTCATTGAGCAAAGATAAACTGAGTTTATGGAAAGACATACAAGCTATAATATCACGTTGTACCGCGTGTTTTCGCGCTCCGCGTCGATGATAATATCAACAAAGTTGAGACGGTTAAAATAATTGTTTATGAACCGACATACGTAGAACATACTGTTGTACTTAAGGCTTATCTCGCTATTGTTATTAAAACGAAAGTTCATGGTTTGGATAAGGTATTCATCTATGTGGAATAGGATTAAAATATTTATTTGTAATAAACTTGCTACCTGACTCGGCTCCGCACGGGGAGAATAAGGAACTATATAAATGTTTATATCGTAATAATGCCTGTTGGTTTACGCGGTGATCGTCAATAAAGCTCCCGGTCGGCATTTTTTTCGACATCTCCAACCGTCATGTTCATAGCACAGCCAATTTACACAAAGACCTAATTAAATTTCATGGTTTTTTTTTATAGAACAGGAAGGTGGACATTGGCATTGTAAGAAATGTTACCCATCACTTAAATCGCCAATGCGCCACCAACCTTGGGACCTACGACACTGGCTCACTCGCCATTCAAACCGGAACACAACAATACCAAGAACTGCTGTTTTGCAGCAGAATGTCTGATAAGTGGGTGGTACCTACCCAGACGAGCTTGCACAAAGCTCTACCACCAGTTTAGTGATTCATGAACGTTTAGAGTATTCCATCCGTTGGTGTAAACCGTATGAGAATCCATTCGGTTGCTCTTGAGGTTATCGCGTTCACAGAGACAGACATACGTGGTGCGGGGACTTTTTTTATAATATGTAGTGACAATAAACTTATATAAGTATCTTGTTTACTTCGAGTTAAGTAGATTGATCGTTTATGTAAAATTAAATATGCAAGTGTACTATAAATTGTACGAATGTTAAAAGAACCTATTTTAAATTCATTCAAAATGTTTTTATTATTTATGTTTTTTTTTTCTTAAATAAAATGAAATCTTTTTTATAGTATAGGAAGGCAGACGAGCATATGGGCCACCCGATGGTAAGTGGTCACCAACACTCTTAGACATTGGCAGTGTAAGAAATGTTAAACATCGCTTACATCGCCAATGCGCCTCAACCTTGAAACCTAAGATTTTATGTCCCTTGTGCCTGTAATTACACTGGCTCACGCACCCTTCAAACCACAACAATACTAAGTACTGATATTTTGCGGTAGAATATCTGATGAGTGGGTGGTACTTTCCCAGACGATCTTGCACAAAGCCCTACCACCAGTGAATGAAGTATCTTCAGTCGTGTGTCTCTTTTATTATTTTGATTTATGTTATATTTAATTTTGCTATGTTGTTTCTAATTACAGACAGCATTACGATCTAATGTAGTATGCAATATGGATGAAATGAAATGATAACTGAATGTAGATTACAGTTACCATCTCTGGTAGCATTGCTAAGCTCAATATTATAAATTAATAATTATAAAATCGATTCTCTTCAATGACTTTCTATTACTATCAACGCACAAACAAAACTACTAATTCGTACAAACTCAAATTTGGATAAGTTTAATGTATAACGTAAGCTTCGGCTAAGATCTGCTAACTTTAATAGGGGAAATGAGGGAGGAAGGGTGGGGTAACTGTTTATGAATTTCACCATCTAGTTATTTATAATCTTAAAACTTGCTAAAATTGCATATTAAAATAATAAATTTTAGTAGATATGTGTAATGTTTACCTAGCTCTGCTCTCCCATTTTTTATCGCAATCTAAAACGCTTTCAAACCTTTATGGTATTACTGATAACATGTGTACAAACACACAGCTCTATGAGAGCGTTGATAAAATAATACAAAAGTAGAAGTGTTACTTAAACAACAGTAACGGCCTTTCTCTTCCTACTCTGAGTAAGTAATAAGTAAAGATAAAGTTTATTAAAGGGTCTCTTTGTACGCTCTCTCTCGCTACCGATTGATTGAACGACAACATTCTTTTGATCGATTGAGATCGAGACGCACACAGTGTTTACTTGTTTTGGACATCCCCCGCTCCCCGCAACGCCCCCCTCCGGTGCCAGTTGTACTCGCCGCGTCTCCGACGTTGGCTTGAGGAAACGGCCGGTGTTAGTTGCCAGGAGCCTGCTCCCCAACACAAGAAAAGCACACTCGGATCCTGCAAAGTTTTTGCTGAGCAAAAACTCCTGCAGGACCAAACTACTGGACTGCTGACGCTGTAATCACCAGGTGTGCACGGTTAAAACTTCCGCTCGCGGGCGCTTAGCTGGGCCTCCCCTAGTGGGTCTCACCTGGCTGGGTGGCACGCGCTGAGGTCGTGGTACCGTGCATACCCTCAAGCTGAGCAGAGTCTAAAACCCATCACCACCATGTCTGAAGGGGGGGAGCCCCCCCCTTTAGACCAACGCAAGCGCGGCCGAGGTAGGTCGGGCATACCACGGTCGGTTGTTCGAAGGGATATCTTCGACAACTCGACCGTGCCCGTCGCCCTCACCCCCGCCACCGCACCACGCCCTACGTTCCGCGTAATACAGGCGGAAACCGGAGATGACGAGGAGAACCGGGCGTCTTTGGAGAACTTCGCCGCCGCTGTAGCTGAGTCTACAGCCGGCGCAGAAGGGTCCAAGCGCCCGAGACCGGATTCGTCTCCGGAGTCGGAGGAAGCGGAGGACAAGCGTCCCAGGACGGACGTCTCTCCCCCGCCGCCAACATCACCACCATACGAGTCGCCGCAAGACTCCGAGTCATCGCGCGCGGCGTCGCCCATAACGAGAGAAGCAAGTATGAATGCACCGGCGAAGCACCTGCTGCCACCGCGATCCCCATCCCCACTGGAGGGAGGGTCGCAGGATACATGGCCGCGTAACTCAACCAGCTACGCGGCCCTGCCATCGACGGTCGAGATGACCACTTCTCGACCGACATCAACATCGCCTCAACCTGGACCGTCCGGAGTCTCCTACGCGGCGGCCGCTGCAGCACCAGCGTCGCCCAGGAACCGGGTCCCTCAACCAACGCCAGCACCGAGGACTGCGCCGCGCTCCAGCTACCCGCCTATCATAGCGGAATGTTTGCCCAACTGGACGCGGCACTTTCAAATCCTGAAGGGCAAACTCGGACATGCCCCGAATGCGCGCCCTCTAGGGAGGGGAGTGCGTTTCCTGCCCGGCTCAGCGGAGGAGTTCCGGGTAATTCAGCGCCATCTGACGGAGGCTATGAACCAGGACAAATCCATATCCTGGTTCTGCTATAGCCCATCAACCGAACTGCCGACCAAGGTGGCCATTAGGGGGCTGCCTTTTAACACACCTCCGGATGAGGTGATTGCCGCCCTGTGCAGCCTAGGGTTCCCTGCACAGAGTGCGAAGGCAATCCCGGGCGGAAGAAGCCGGCACGGGTGCACCTTCTTTGTGCAGCTGGCGCACCTGAAGGAGCAGGAGCTCACGGACTTGTACAAGGTGACCGAGCTCCTGTGCATGCCCGGCTTGTTGGTTGAGGCCTGGAGGGGCGCGAAGAGCCCACCTCAGTGTCACCGCTGCCAGGCATTTGGCCACGCCTCGGCAAACTGCCACAGGCAGCAGAAGTGCGTTCGCTGCGCTGGCGAGCACCTGGCCAGGGATTGCCCGAGGCCAATTAAGGACCCGCCAACGTGTGCGAATTGTAACAAGGCGCACACGGCGAAGGACCGGAGATGCCCAGTCTACAAGAAGGAGGCGAGAAGGAGGGGCATAACTGTGCCCGCCTCTCGCCCAAACGGACCGAGGGCAAAACCCAAGGGGGCTGAAGAGCGCCCTCCCCCACCAGCTCCAGTACCGGTGGTGAAAGAGAAGCGCCCTATCGTCGCAGCTCCCATAGCGACGATAGAATCAAGAGAGACACCTACTGTGGCAACGGGGCAAGCTGTACCAGCGGCCCCGATCACTACACTGGCACCACCGGCCAACCAGGCAACGACCAGGGGCCAACCGCCATCCAGGCCAAAGAAGAAGAGGAGGAAGAAGAAGAGAGCAGCGAGGCCGGCCAGAGCCGAGCCTGCGGCGGCATCAACGCCGCAGCCTAGGAAGGCAGCGACGGAGCCAAAGCCCGCTCCGGCTACCGCGACGCGGCCGGTGGAGAGGCAACAACTACCTCCACCTCCTGCAATCAAAACTGCCTCGACCGTGAATAAAGGCCCGGACACTACCATCATCGTCCGGGTCTTCATGGAAGCACTGACGGCAATCCTGGTCGCCTATACGCAAGGCCAGGACATCATACCGGCTATCTCAGCTGGAATTGCCGCATTAGCGAAACTAAATTCCAGCTGAGAGTCTTATACTGGAACCCAGGCGGCATACAAGGCCATGTCCGGGAGCTGACCCTTCTCGCCCAGTCGCAGGATGTACATGTTATCCTCCTGGGTGAGACAAAGCTCTCGACCGAAATTGAGCTCCGAGTCCCGAACTTCTTCGTGTACCGGCGTGATGAAATCTCTCCCAAGGGCTATCGATACAGAGGAACAGCAGCCCTGGTGAGAAGAGACATCGTACACGAGGAACTTGCGCATGCCCCTTTTGCGAGTCTGCGTACGCAGGGAGTGCGTGTGCATGCTGGTGAGATGGAGCTCCTGCTGTATGCCGCCTACAAACCACCTGGACAGAAATTTTGCAGCACTGATGTCCAAACGTTGTTCGACTCGTCGCAGCCTACACTGATTGTGGGTGATTTGAATGCGAAGCACCACGCCTGGGGCTCACGCATCATCACCCACGAGGGCAAGCGGCTGCACGAGGACAGCGAACGTCACGGTTACGGTGTGTTGGGTCCAGGAGCGCCGACCCACATACCGGCCAACAGCAGTCGCCAACCTGACGTCCTGGACATAGTGCTGCACCACGGAGTAAACTGCCCCCTAGATGCTGAGGTCATATACGACCTAGACACTCAGCATCTACCTGTTTTGGTCACCATCACCCTGCAGTGCGAGTTCACAGCGCCTAGTCCCCCTATGAAGCGGGTAGACTGGAAGCGCTTCAATGCCGAACTTGCGAGGCTGAAGCTCACGGTCCCCATCGCGACGTCTGCCGATGTCGAGGTGGCTGCGACGGAAATCTCCGACGCCATCACTCAAGCCAAGGAAGCAGCCACCACCGTCGGTGGATCGGCGCGCAGGGACCCGCTACCGAGCTCGCTTCGCAACAAACTTCGGAAGAAGCGCGACCTTCGCCGACTGTGGGCACGCACGCGCTGTCCGAGGGTGAAGCGTGACCTGAACAGGCTTGCAGAGGAAGTGTCACGTGCGCTCGTAGCTCTCGAGTGCGACAAATGGGAGGTCGCAATCGATCGAGCAGGCGAGCACGACACGTCACTTTACCACCTCTGCAAGAAACTCACCACCAGTGATACTCCTATCTACCCGCTACTAGATCGAGCGGGTAATAGGAGATACTCCGCCAGAGACAGAGCAGAGATCCTGGCGGAACACTTGGAAGGGCAGTTTACTCCCAACCCACCGGACTTGACTAACACCAATGTCGTCCGTCATCACGCGGCGATCCAGGAACAAGTGGAGTGTTTTCTGTCGGCCCAGATCCCGCCGCTCCAGGGAGACGACTTTATCTCCCTGTCCGAGCTGCGGAAGGCCGTCTTTCGTCTACCAAAACGAAAGGCGCCAGGCCCCGACGGAATCACCAACGCCGCGTTGATGCAGCTACCACGTGAGGTCTTCGAAGCGCTCACGGAGACCTTCAATGGGATACTCCGAACCGGACACTTCCCCGAGGCATGGAGGAGGGGGAAGGTCATCGTCCTTCCCAAGCCGGGCAAGGACCGAAGGTTCCCGGCAAGCTATCGGCCTATAACGCTACTCTCGCACATCGCCAAGCTGTTCGAGCGTCTGCTGCTGCGTAGACTCGCGCCTCACCTGCCCCTGCGCGAGGAGCAGTTTGGGTTCCGCAGCAGCCACTCAACGACGCTCCAGCTGACGAGAGTCATCAGCCACTTAGCCAGTGAGAAAAACAAAAGGCGTCCCACCGTCGGGGTCTTTCTCGACATGGAGAAGGCCTTCGACCGGGTGTGGCACGCCGGGCTCCTGGCTAAGCTTCTGAACACCACGGCGCCTCTCGCGTATGTGCGAGTAGTGGCGTCATTCTTAGAAGGCCGTAGCTTCTATGTCTCGGTGGAGGGCGCGGACTCACAACCGCGGCCCATCCGAGCCGGAGTACCCCAAGGTAGCTGTCTGTCGCCGCGTCTATACGCGGTGTACACGGACGACATCCCCACCCTCCGCGACCATCTGCGCGAGGGCGAAGAGGACGTACTGTTGGCCCTGTATGCGGACGACAGTGCGTTCCTATCGTCGTCTCATCACCAGATCGTCGCAACCAACAAGATGCAGCGCTTGCTGGATCTGCTTCCGGAGTGGCTAGACAAGTGGAGGATGGCCGTCAATGTCGGTAAGACGGCCGCTCTGCTTGTCGGTGCCGACAAGCCGATGCGTCAGCTCACCCTCCGAGGCCAGGACGTGGAGTGGCAGACCTCAGTTTGCTACCTGGGGTGTCACATTGACCGTAGGCTGCGCATGATACACACCGTCAACAAGGCGGTGAATCATGCCGCGGCTGCGCGGTCAAAGTTGCACACCCTCTTCGCATCCCGCCTACCAATGAAGACCAAACTGAGGATCTACGGAGCCTACGTCCGCTCGCGCCTGACGTATGCGGCCCCCGCCTGGTATGCGCTATGCTCAGCGCACCAGAAGCGGAGGTTGCAGATCCAGCAGAATAGATGCCTGCGTTTGATAGTGGGAGCCCCGAGGTACGTCAGGAACGACGTCATCCACAGAGACACCAGGACGCCCACCGTGGAGGAATTCGTCCGTCGCCTCGCGCGCACTATGTTCGGGAGAGCGGACAATAGTGCGTGCGTACACCTCCACGGTATAGCACCGCTGCATGCTCGACCACCAGAGGGGCGTCCTCTACCTCGTGAGCTCCTACTGTCGCCGACCATCTGCCCCGACGCAGGCATCGTTGACGACGATCTGGAGGACTGACGATGGGACGACAACCTGGAATTGAGAAAACAAAAGTTTTAAATAACCAACCAAACAATACAGCCACTGGGTCATTGTGACCCTGGCCCCTTGGGCCAAAAATAAAGGACACGGCAGGCTGAACCTGCCGGTGAGGACCAGCCCGGGTAAAGGGGGCAACCCCGAGGCCCGTACCCAGACTGGCCTAGGCCAGCCAGGAGGAACCAGTGTGTGTATTAAAGGTTTCTTTTTATATCTAATATTAGATGATGTGTTATTACGTATATTTATAGATGATATAACACAATCCGAAGGAGACGATCGCGTCCAGGTGCGTTCAGAATATATAAATAAAATTGTTCTAAGGACTGAAGTATTTGCGAACCGGCAATATATATACGGCAATAACATATACGTTTAAGAAACATTAAGCGAGAATAATAGTAGCTGTATTTATATGCATATAGTATATGTTTAATAAAAAATCGACGACTGCTTTCATTTTAATTTATTTGCATTCATTAATGACCTTAAATTAATCATGAATACTGAATCTGTGGTAATATAGTCAGGTTTAGTTATCACCATGAATAGTGTTGTTCCGTATAATAGGTGTTCGGTTCGGTAACGGTGTTCACAACCAGATTAATTCCTCGTGAAACATCTATCGTTAGCTTACAACACGAGTTATAGTCTAAGATTAATAAGTAAACAAGCCAAGATGGTCTAGTTGTTAGAACGCGTGAATCTTAACCGACGATCGTGTGTTCAAGCCCGGGCAAGCTCCACTGTATTTTCATGTGCTAAATTGTGATTATAATTCATCTCGTGCTTGACGGTGAAGGAAACATCGTGAGGAAAAATGCATGTGTCTAATTTCATTGAAATTCTGCCACATGAGTATTCTACCAACCCGCATTGGAGCAGCGTGGTGGAATAAGCTCCAAACCTTTTCCTTAAAAGGGAGAGGAGACCTTAGCCAAGCAGTGGGACATTAACAGGCTGTTACTGTAATAAGTAAACTTGATTGAAAATACTTTATTTAAATAGGCTCTTCGTAAGAGACTTGGTGAAAACTTACAACTAGTTGTTATATATTTACCATTACTTCTCGTGCTTATGTAATGATTGTCAACGTTCGAACCCCAGGTTTAAAAAATATTGTGTTTAGAAATTCTCAGTAACAGCAATTCAAAATAGAAACTGGCAGTGTTTACACTCCTGTACTTTGGAAAGCACGTAATGCCGATCATCAAAAACATGATCGCTAGCAGACTAGATTGTACATTTATAAACCACTGCTGTACACAGTCTGGAGTAGTAGATAGTCGTATTAGGTAATGTTTATTTCACTGTTTATATTTTATTTATTTATTTATATCTCCAACAGTTGTACATAACAAAACATCCACAATATGCTTTGCATTCACTTAAAACTAATTATGTACAACCAATTAAAGAAATACAATCACGAAAAGAGGTAACAAATTTATGTACAAATTTAAATATAAAACAGAAATATTTTTTTTACTTTATTATTTTTGTAATTTTGTAATTGAGTTTCTGTTACCCGAATGAATAAATTATTATTGTTGTTATAATTTTGATAGATAAAATCTTTTATTTTGATTTACAAAGAAATTTAAATTTTAAACAAAAAATCAATACATGTAAACTTAATATCAAAATACAGTTTTAATTGTCAACTTAAGTATCAGTTAAGTTATAATTCAACAACGAAATGGAAAACGGGTCATGTTAAAAAAAACTTACATAATTCATGGAATTTTCTAGAAAAGGACATGAAATTGAATAGAATTCAGGAGCGAGAGTGACGTAATATTCCGTTGTCCTGTTTCCTAGCTCTCTTTAGCTCATGCGTTCTAGATTCTAGGATGCTGCGAACTAAGAACGTGCTAATGGATTACTGTAATACGATGCGTCATTTGAAGATACTCTGCAATCAATATATAATAATACAGATGTTTTCTTTTTCTTGATGTAAACTGACGACTAAAAGAAAATTTGAGGAAAACCTATATGAATTTGTGTATACTATTTATATAGTAAATATTATATATATGTACATTATTAATCGCAAGTTACTACATTTGCTAACGTAGAAAGATTTATTCGAAAAATAAAGAATTGTACGACTTAGTAAAGAATCGACGGTTTATCAAGTAATTAATAATAATAATATTTCTTACAGTTAACAATTGCAAATTAGAATAGACATAAGCTTTTCTCATTTGCAATTGTTAACTAAATACAAGATGTATGTATATAAGATAATAATAGTTCTGTTGGAGATGATCAATTTATATTCTATTTGTTAATATATAAAACCAAAATGTATTTATATAAATAATAAGTAATGAAGCATGACTTTGTCATTTATGTGTTTACAAGTTCAGATGGCTGGTCGTTGTGATTGATCGTGTAATCGATAAGCGCTCGACGGGTTTGTTTTCGCAAACCGATCGAGATATAAACGACACGAGTAGGGTTTCCCTAAACTACGTGTGAGGAAATCGATCTAAAGGAATCGGTGAAAGAAACTAAGCAAGAAGTTGACTTAACCTTAAATTATTTTAAAATTATGTATTTCATTTAATTTTAGTAGTTTTTATACAAGTCACCCACTTCGTAAAATATGTTAAATGTCTTAACCGGATATCTCGAACGGAGAACAGATATACACGTTTAATTAGATTCGAAATTTAAAACGTAACAAAAAAGTACTTCCAAATCATATATTATCGTTGATACATGTCCTATTAAATCAAAACGCATATACACCACGCGCTAATAGCAGTGGATTTATAAATATCCCTTAAAACGTATTCACACTAGCGGCTAGACTGAGCGCTTTAGGGGATTACGCACGCGGCGGCTTTCGCGGTAATTATGCGCGGCCTGTGATACACTTACGAGTATAATGTACGCTTATTTGTAGCGGGTTCAAATCAATATATAATTAGGGCTTTAAAGCGTTGTACAACATGATTGGATGATGAAAATTACAGCGCATGCTTTTTTATTTAATGTAGGTAAACAGACTGGCAGTTGTGTCACCTGATGGTATGTCACCACCGCCCAGACTTATTAGATATAAGTCCGTAAGAAGTATTAACCATCTCTTGCACCGTCAATGCTCCACTAACCCTGGGAAATAAGATGTTATGTACTTGGACTGGCTAGATCACTCTTCAAACCGTACACAACACATACTTCGTATTGCTTTTTGGCTGCAGGATATGGGATGTGTGGGTGCGAGCCCTACCACCAAGGGAACTCCTAAGAGTCTACATGAATTTAAATTATTGTAAACATATATGCTATATACATATAATATATCTCGAAAGCGCAGTAATGAGGTATAACGATATGAGAAAATTATTCCATGGCGTCGTGTTTCGTGCTCCAGTGGAGAGGATGATGGCTTCGGATTCAGTTACCGCCAACACATTATTTTATGTCAACGATCAATTTTATAGTACTTTACTCTTACATAGTTAAAGCAAACAATAAATATTTACATTAAGGTGTGCAAATAAATATTAAAAAAAAAAACTACTGTACAAATCCGCGTGGAATCGCACTTGCGATCCTCTGTGCTAAAAATTAACCGCCTGTCACCAGTAGAGGCACAGACAATACCTCATGTATTATATTTTTAACAAAAGTTTTTGTGCTTTTAATCCAAGGTTCATCATCATCATCATCATCTTCTCACTCTCATAATACAGTAATACAGTAACAGCCTGTGAATGTCCCACTGCTGGGCTAAGGCCTCCTCTCCCTTTTTGAGGAGAAAGTTACCTTCTACTCTCATAATCCGATAGATGAAATTTTAAAGTTATATAATTATGTTTTCGTAAACCATATTATTGAGTCGGGCTTATAAGACTCCGTCTTAGTCGAATAAGCCAATATCAATAAAAAAAGTTAATATTAATTTAACTTAAATATAAAATAATATTAAAAATGCTTGCGCGATTCATAAACGCGATATAACTAATTAACGCCATCTAGTGATGGTGTAGGGCAACAATTACATTATCATCTACCAACCACATCGTTGGGCGTTGATCGTCGTTTATTATCAAAGCGAATTTCAACTGAATAATGTATATTACATTATATAAGGTAATTCTTTACTTCAGGCAAATCTCATGTAATTTCGGTGAAACGTGAAAATTCTCGAAATCGAACAAATAATACTGACCGAGATAGAATTGAGGACGTGGGTCAGTCTTTTGAATACGGGTTTGTAAGTTGAAGGAAGCTTTGCCTATTTTTGAGGAAAGGTTTTATTTGTGAGAACTGCTTCGTGTCCTCACGATAACAATTACGTTTTACTTGGCTTTCTTAAATTATAATAATAGAAGAGCTCTTTGTAAAGGGTTTCCGGTAATAAGTTCTCATTTACTTTGCTTAAAGTAGAACTAATAGTCTTTCAAAATGGTATCTATATGAACTGGTTATGTATAAGTAAATGGCCTGTCCTATCCCACGGCTCTTCCCTTGATTACTTCCTTGATTTACTCTCTTTGGGAGTTGGTGGATACAGATCATCAGATACGACTGCATGTTAGCTAATTATAATTTTTTTATAAGCAAATATATTGAAAACTACTTTGAAGCTATTGCTAGTTACACAACAAAAGCCTTATACTATTAATTATTAAAAAAACCCTCAACAATTAATTTATATCATATTAATATATATACTTAACTGTAAGTACATTATGTTATATATATATATATGTTATATAGGTTTATGTAAACTATTAAAATGTAAAGTTGTTAAGGCCACATCGAGAAGACTTTTTTTTTATAGAATAGAAGGCGGACGAGCATATGGGCCACCTGATGGTAAGTGGTCACCAAACGCATTTAGACATTGGAACTGTAAGAAATGTTACCCATCGCTTACATCGCCAATGCGCCACCAACCTTGGGAACTAAGATGTTATGTCCCTTGTGCCTGTAATTACAGTGGCTCACTCATCCTTCAAACTGGAACACAACAATACCAAGTACTGCTATTTTACTCTTAGACTCGGCGAGTATGTCAATACCAATAAATTTATACACTCTGCTATTATCTATTCTGCCTGAAAATTAATATTTATTCCACGCTTTTTCGTTATCTCAGTAATCTTTTGTTGAGTAATATATCTTCTCTATCTATTTATTAATTATTTGGATTTCAATTTATTGGTTGGCAAAGTTCAAAATATCTAAGGAATTACGAAACGTAAATTAAAAATTCTAATCAAAATTATAAACAGTTGAGAGACTGAGTAATCGAAGCAAGAAATTGAATATCAAGTCGTAACCTGAAACGGGAAACACCGCGGCAATTATCACTAAGCCTAACGAACCTACCAAACATAATCCCGGCATACGCACAATCTAATAAAATGTAAAAATGTTCTAATTACGAACAAAAACGAGCCTTAACGTCGTAGTGTAAATGACATTTACCAATTTTTAACTGTCATTCATAAAAATATTTTGGTCTTTGGTCAAAAATACCACATTCAAAAACATTCTTTTCATTCCATACCAGTTCGAACTGCAACTAAAATTAAATATATTTCAAATTAACTCAAATAAATTAGAAAACAATTTTACTATCAGATTTACACTTTATACATAATATTCGTATTTAATAAACTTGGTCAACGCAGGAATAAATATCTACTCGAATTAAATGCGACACGATCTCATATCAAAATTAAAGTCAAGAGAAAGTTCGTCAACCCGCGATAAGTCATAAGAGTCAAGTGCATCTAAACCCACCGAAAGGCTGTGCGGCCTAAAAGGTAGCACAGGGGCAAAGCCCTCGAGAAGCGCTACACCAACGACCTAGCCTTTTGTTCACTCAGCTTTTGTGACCTGCAATTCTTATACATTTCCAAGGCGTAATGTTCGCAGGCCCCTGTCCTGTAATGTCGCTTTAAAAATATTTAAATCACCGAAATTCCCAGCGCATTGTTTTTAAAATACATTATTGCGTGAATGGGCCGCAGTGGCGCGAGCCATACTAGTTGAAATTAATGAGAATTTTAATGTTGTCGTTTCTTCCGAATTGTGAAAAATGAACAGTTTTTACCTGGAAGTAAATATTATAAGCATAAATGGAAATGTAACATGAGTGTTGCAAATGAATTATGAGATGAACATTTTATATATTTATATATATGTTACGACATATATCCTGCCATTTCCGGTGGACATATTTTTTACATAACAAAATGAATCATAATTTGTTATAAAAATAAGAATGTAATATATTTGTATTAATAACATAATAAATTATTTCTACGTGCCTAAATTTATAATATAATATGTAATAAATATAATTTCACAAACTGAAAACAATAAGCCGATACATATACGGACACAACAAATATAACTAAAATAATTAATCGTATCTGTAGATGCAAAAACAGCACGCAGATATATAAAATTAACATTAACTCACTATCAGAATAACATATTGATTAACTATTATTCAGTTAATTAATACACATTTTTATTTTTTATTTTTACTCCAGAATTCAAGAACATTCAACAATTCAAACATTCAAGCCTTTAATAAATAATTTTATTTCATTTTAATCAATCTAGAAAAGATAATACTAAAAACAAATTAAAGTTGTGGACACACAGAAGGACATCTCATAATTCATTTGCAAAATGTTTGATGAATACATTTAAAAAAAAGTACTCAAGTAGTCTCTTAACAGCGTTTTTAATTTATGTTACAGGATTATATTAAATTTAAAGCTACCTCCGTTTCGGCGTGTTGATATTACCGGGAAGAACCGATAATAAACTCTATAATTATTGTTCTTTTTTTTAATTGAATATTTATGCTCAGTTTATTTATCCGTCACAGATAACTTTTGAGTGACGAGTAAGTAGATGGTAAAATCGTTCCTATAAATCTCTACGTCACATACGATGCGACTAGGAATCGCATGAAACGTTTTTTATTGCGACGCTTTCGAATTACGTCTCATAGACAATTCTACCATCCGTAAGCAAAACGAATCGTATCGGGTATCAGTAACCAGACAATAGTCTCCAAAATACATTCTAACTGAAATGTTGTATGTTACTGGATTTTTCATGTAATGTAAATAGATTTGAAGTTTTAGTTCAGTTGCCATAGAATAATTACCATAGAAATTAATTAATACCATAGAAATAGCTGAAGGAAATAAACGTAAGGAAAAAATCATTTTATATGCTCTATTAAAGCATACTTCATTGTACATACGACCTTTTGCACTAATACTTACGTCAAGGTCAAATGTAATGACACCAGACGTTGTGATACAAAGAATTATTTCAAGCTAAATAATTTCGGTCTACTTTAATAGCCTTGATTAGGGCTTTAGAAACTTCTTGTTAGTGAGACAAAGCCTATTAGAGTAGAATAGACCGAAGAATTAATTTAACGTTAATCTGATCGTTCATTGGTCGCCTGTCCCGTCATAACCAATGACTATTCAGATTAAAGCGATGTGGTTAACCGTACTTTGATCGGTGCTTCAGATTTAATACAAGTAAAACACGATTTCACTTGTAAATATTCTCTGAACAATTCTACTAACAAATTGTCACTTTATCGCAATCGAATCGAAGCGTTATCAATGAGGTTTATCCGCTTTACTATTCTTTCATTTAACTATTGATTATTGGCATAAAAGTTTACAATTAAGTTAGATCACCAAAACAATATATCGGTATACGTTAACATCATATCGGCTTGGTACCGATCCGGATAAATATAGAATAGTCTGTGTTGGATTGGAATTGAATCAAGATCGTATTGTAATCGTTATAAATTAGCAGAATTGTCCCCCAGTTTCCTTCGAATTTCAAATCAACGATGACAGATAAAGAGAAATATATTTAACTGAACATCAGCTAAATAATGTTTATAAGTTAGGTTGTATATCGCGAAGTTTTTTTCTTAAAAACGTATGTGAGTTCTCGTTGCTGCAATTTTTGGTCGCCGTATATTACTATATCTTCATATGCAGTGCGTACGTGAAATTTGAACACTCGAATAATGCTACGCTTTTTCTAACGATGCGAAAATATTATGCTTTTAAAAACATCTCAACATTAAGTCCACGTTTTGTTGACGGAATACTTTCTTCGAGTTTTAAATGTCTAAAATATTTAATTCCAAACTTGGAAGGATGCAGAAAGATGGGCGGATAGGGCGTTTTATGTTTATTTTTATTTCAAACTAGCCATGTTTTATGCGGAGTAATACATGGAATATAATTACGATTATCATGAAATGAAAGCAAATCGGCACCTTGCAATATTCTTATAAAATATTTTTTTATATTTAATATGTTTTAAAAATTACCTCGGAGCAACAGATAGAAAAAAAACAAAAATATTAGCTAAAAAAACTACTGTTATTTTGAAATCAATCAATTACATATTTTCACCTAAACTTAGGTTACGTAACATTAGGTTAGGTATCTTTAAATATATTTTTTTTACGTTTTCCTTAAGGCAGTTTACCAGGGTACATCCAAGTAGGGGCTGTGTTTTTTTTATTGGACAGTTTTACTGCCCTCGTAAAGTATTCACCGCACACCCTGTCGTACATCTGTCGAGAAGTTTGTGGCTTATTTTGTAATTGGTTCAACTTATGTATTAGTTACGCTTCTTATATGGATCGTATACGGTTATGCTTTGTTAAAAAATATTACCACTTATCCCGAATAAAATATTTATTTTTTTAATATATATTTTATTAGATAGGTTAAGAGACATCTATAGTGGTTTAAATTGTAAATTAAGACAATCATTTTTTAGCAAATTGCTATTTATTTATATCAAAATTAGCTTCACTTTCATTAATTTTGAATTGTGAATAAGCAGTCCCAAAACTTTGTCTTATACCTTTAAATTTTAGATAATCATTTTATATTATGTTTTTCAATGTAATTGACAATATTACTTCTATTTTTTTTTAGTTTAAGTCATTTTGACGTCGGCTTTTATTTCATTTTTTTAAATTATATATATATTAGTTATTATTTTCTCCTGCATTGTGTTTGCTGTTTGACAAGCTTTAGTATTATAGATAATAAATAGAAAATAAGATAAGAAAAAAAATATGAAAACGTTTGTATGTTTTCCTCAAAATTTCAATAATGATTATGGTCGCATTCCGATCACTGAACTAACACTAATTCTATAAAATGTTCTCCCAAAATGCGTTCAACTTTATCGTTATATACGCATATAAATGTGATGTAGGATTAAAAAGTTATCAGAGTATAAAGTGCACCATAAATAAGTAGGTAGAAATTTTATCACGTAATAGTTAGATACTTGAATCTGGCTTAACTTAAATTAATTTCAAATGGACGCGTTCGCGCCAAAGGATCGTCGGCGCTAAAATTGTCCTTTTACCAAACAGCTGTAGCTTAATTACTGAGCTCCACGATGCAGCGTATTCTCAACACCATGAATAAAGCAGCGACGAGATATATTAATGAAATACGAACGCAGCTCTCACGGATTTTAATTCATAAAACAGTCGTATTGATTTTAAAACGAGGCTGAATTTTGTCGAGGTCGTATTTACATTACTGCTTTTACGTATATACATATGTACTTAAGTTTGTACGACTTAGTTTATTTACAATTAAATGTAAAGACGCAGATAATCGATGTCTAAGAATTGTAGGATATATTATTTATTTATTTTATTAAATAGGAAGCCAACGCTGTATACAGTTTAGTTTCTTATTCTAGACTACAATCTTAAATAACTTAAATATAAAAATTGTATACCTCACTTTTAGGCTAACTTAAGATGCGTAGAAATAAAAAAAAGTACATCCTTTTTTATAAAACTTAAAAAGAACTAAATAATGTAAGCAGAAAAAAGAAAAGAGGAACTAACAAAACAAAACATGCAAAAATAATAACAAAAAAAAAAGAAGTAAACGTCATTATAAAAATTGACAATTAAATTAATATATCCAGTATATAATCCATATTCAGTTTTCTTAAAATTTCTTTAGTATTTAGTAGTAGTATTTTTTAATAATTTTAGTAAGACATACAAGTAAATAATTCAGCTGATCACTGCGCCGTTAACCACAGGATCTAAGATGTTATGTCCTTTGTTCTGGCTCACTCAACCTACAAAGGGCAACACGGCAATACGATTTATATAGACACAAAGTGTATTTTGGCGTTATAATATCAAAGCGTAATAGTTTACTGCTAGTGCTATAAAAGTCGTACGTTGGGCAATTGTCGTCCCAACTTCGAAGTCAAGCTTAATGCCTTATTAAAGAAATAAAGAGGAATATTAGTGATTCCTTTTATAAAATCAGTCATATTTGTGCAGTAACTAAATATATACATATGTCACACTGCATGTCAAATGCCTCCTTGAACAGATAGCTTGCAGTTTGGACTGAACCACGCATTTCCAACGCAGGTTGATTGGTTCAACTTTAAAATTAATCTTTCATAAATCTCCCATAGGCTTTACTGGTGGTAGGGCTTTATGCAAGCTCGTCAGATATTCTACCGCAAAACAGCAGTACTTGGTATTGTTGTGTTCTGGTTTGAAGGGTGAGTGAGCCAGTGTAATAACAGGCACAAAGGACATAACATCTTAGTTCCCAAGGTTGGAGGCGCATTGGCGATGTAAGCGATGGTTATCATTTCTTACTTTGCCAATATCTATGGGCATTGGTGACCACTTACCATCTGGTGGCCCGGTTGCTCGTCCGCCAATATAATATAAATAAAAGCTGATTAAAAGATTTCGCAATGAAAAGTTTTGTAATTTAATTCGTTACGTTGTTTAAATGTTTCCTCATGAAATTTGATTCACTGACGAGAATTATTGGACTACCTCACTCAAAAAAAAATACTCGTATTTATGTTTTTTAAACGCGTTTACTCTTTCCTCGAATTAAATACAATGTAAACTCAAATACAAATTGTAAAATTTAAAATGTTTTGATTGTACGTTTTCGACGATTGCTCGCGTGCGACCAGTTCCGTGATCGTGCAGACGGTTCACCGTCGTTATTACCTTCGAGCGCATATCTCGTGTTCTGTTCCCCTGTTTATTGTTTCGACATTATTCAATTCCCATAAAGCATTTATTGTTTTCAGTAATGGGTTACATTTATTGCATGAGCGATGTTATTTTCTGTAATGTGTTTCAGATCGTCTTTAATTTCTTGAATAATTTGTATACGTCTCAAACTTGTTATGAAATCTATTGATAAGATCGACTCGTACGCCTCGACTCGTATCGGTGTAACGTACACATGCTGAAATACCCCCTCTCCGCCGCTGTCTCTAAGCCATTGCGCCCGCGTGTCGCGATTAGAAATAACGAAAGAAGAAAAAAAGATATATTTCATAAACACAAAACGGTTTAAAAACGAAATATGTATATTAAATTAAAAAACACAATATTTTTAAAAGTGTATTGTGACTATTTAATGTTACAGAATTATATGACGCAATATATTGACTGTTCAGCTTAATGTTAAGGATAAGACCTCAAGGCTAGTTTTCAGTGGCTGCCATGTACCAGAACTCAAAAGTAGTTATTAATATAATATGAAATAACCAAAACCCTAATTAATACAAACATATTGATAAATATTGATGTAAAACAAAATTACAAACGAACAGTTGTTCGCTCACTTACTGGCTCACTAAATACTTCGTCGCTTATGACGTTATCCTCCTGAGCGATTTCGGAGACGGCAATTTGAGTTTGACTTTCAAAGGAGAATAGCCAACTGCACAGGACATATTATAGTGCACGAGTGTGTGTGCAAACACAGGTGCACTCTCTATTCCCTCACTCTCATCCGATGGGACAGCAATCCGACATGATCGGAAAGAGTTCAGGCGAAGGAATAACGGCTTTACGTGCTTTTCGAGGCACAGGAGTGTACACGCTTCCAACTTACATATCAGACCAAAGACGACTCGTTTATATTATATGCTTTCTTGATATAATTATAAATTATATTTATTTTGTTATAATATTACTTTTGTGTTATAATGAATGTTTTTGTTTTTTATTGGTATTTTTATGGAATCTATGTTCAAAAGCTTCATATGAAACAAACGCGAAATATATGTAAAATAAACTTTAAAAATGACCGTTCAACTTAAAAAAGAGAATTTAAATTCGGTTCATTATTTGGTCGATATTCCCACTTCTTATAGTACAATTGATTAATTTAACATTCTATATAGCTGCCATTTAATCCTAAGCATTCAATAACTAGTAATTAATGATTTTCGACGGGCACAGCGCCAGCGATCATGTGTGTGTGTGTGTGTGCAACCAATCTCCTCGCCTGCACTAATCGTACAGATGCTATTAATTTCACGGACTAAGACGCGTCGTGTTACACAAGCTGTGAATACGTACTGACTTCCTTTCAGGACTTGACTTATACTGGATGACTTTAATCTTGGTTTGTTCGGAATATTCATATAAGGTACTATTATATATACTACAGAGGTAGAGAGGTTCATATACATATATAATACATAGGTAAATAAATCCATAGACAAAATACCGTGCTTAATAAAGAAGTAACACCAATATTTCTCTACTGGAAATTGTAGTCAATTTTATAGAATGAGAAATTTGTTTAAACGTGACATAATCGCGATTTTCCATGACGATCTGAAGAAGTATATTTACGTTTTATATAATTATTTTTTATGATATGATTACTCATTGTAAAATGTTATAAGCAGTAACACCATGCTAAGATTCTCAGAGACGGAGCAGTAACGTTGAGCTAGTCTTGTATGAATAGCATCTTTCTCACTAATAAGGCGAGATCCTCTGACCTCTCACAATGCCCTCAATCACAGAGTTCTGGGAATTAATACAAGCTCTCTTTCAGTACACTCGTTTGACGAGCATTGTACTCACGTACATCTCGCTCTAATTGTCAGGCTTGCTATATGAGGTGTCTTTATTATGTGAAAGTTAATTATTAATTAAATACGATTAATACTTAAAAAGCAATGGCCCAGTAGTAAGAAAAAAAGCCGAGATGGCCCAGTGGTAAGAACGTGTGAATCTTAACCGATGATCGTAGGTTCAAACCTGGGCAGGCACCACTGAATTTTCATGTGCTTATAATTAATCTCGTGTTTTACGGTGAAGTAAAACATCGTAAGGAAACCTGCAAGTGTCTAATTTCACTGAAATTCTGCCACATGTGTATTCCACCAACCCGCACTGAAGCAGCGTGGTGGAATAAGTTCCAACCCTTCTCCTCAAAAAGAGAGGAGAGGAGGCCTTTAGCCCAGTAGTGGGACATTCACAGGCTGTTACTGTTACGGTAATACTTAACAATTTTTTTTAATGTATCAAATTCAAAGGTTAAGATCTTGATCAAACTAATATAAATAATAGATGTGAAAGTAATTCTGTTTGACTGTTTGTTATCTCATCACAACTGAACCGCTGAACAGATCGTAATGAAATTTTACATACAAGTAGTCTGAGAATTGGACGAGGATAGAGATATATAAATATCGGAAAAATAAAACCGTGTGCAGAGTCATGCAAACCGTGTGCAAAAAAGCCGAGATGGCCCAGTGGTAAGAACACGTGAATCTTAACCGATGATCGTGGGTTCAAACCCGGGCAAGCACCACTAAATTTTCATGTGCTTAATTTGTGATTATAATTCATCTCGTGCTTTACGGTGAAGGAAAACATCGTGAGGAAACCTGCATGTGTCTAATTTCACTGAAATTCTGCCACATGTGTATTCCACCAACCCGCATTAGAGCAGCTTGGTGGAATAAGCTCCAAACCTTCTCCCCAAAAAGGGAGAGGAGGCCTTTAGCCCAGCAGTGGGGCATTCATAGGCGGTTACGGCAGAGTCATGAAGAATTAGAATAAGATAGCTTAATTAAAAAAATAGTAATAATTTGCTTATTTATTGTCAAAAAGCTACCGCAGGTAGCTAGCAGGTAGGTGGGGAAATACATCAGACCAATCGTCTCAGAAGAACCGCTGTAACAAAACTTAGAAGTTGGAAAACCATCTTTAAAACAAGCAGTTTTATTTGATGTTCGATCGATTTCTCAAGAATTAAATTCATTCCTTAAATTATTATATATTGTAAAAAGGATGCTGTACATCAACTGACATATTATTGACGGGCTGATTGTATTTATTTATAAAATATGTAGAACTGGCAAATAGGACACCTGACTTTAAGTGGTCACCACCCCCATAGACATTAGCCCTGTAATAAATACTAACCATTCCTTACATCGTCAGTGCGCCACTAACCTTGGGAATTAAGATGTTAAGTCCCTTGTACCAGTAGTTACATTGGCTCATTTATCCTTCAAACCGTAAAAGTCAAAAGTCAAAAATGTTTATTTAATATAGGGCACCCCCTATATTAAATAAACATTACGGTTTGAATTGGTGATACCAACTCAGACGGGCTTGCACAAATCCCTATTACCAAGTGAATCTTAGAAACCTTAAATATTTATTAATAAAATGACTAAACTTGACAGAGATTGGTCAAAACCAATATTCAATTGGAAAGCACTTCACGCGCTTCAGAAGCCCGCCGCCATTACTTATTCCGCCATCTTTAATTATAACATTTACCTTCTGGAATAATTGTTTCACGGTATATAATTAGATATTACAGTCTGAGGTTCATAGCACCCTTCTCCTATTAGGGATAAGTTTTGGAGATTTTCCACCACACCACTCCAAGGCATATACATACACATGTGGCAGAATTTCATGCGACACAGGCCGCTTTACAGCATTTTTTTATTAATATGTTCTTTGCACAAACTATGCGTAGTGTCCTTATTTAACTTAATTCATTTGCGAGCATTAATTGTTATCGCCTATGTGGTTGCAGCATCGTAATTCGGAGAGTTTAATTGTTTAAATTCGCTCCTACTAGTTTGCATCACGGTTCAGTCTCTGTGCATAGAGAAAACTGAGTTGATCTTTACAGAAAACCCAAATAACTTTGTACTAGGATTTGAACCTTAAACCTTAACATTTTACCAGTACAAGAACAACGTTGTTAATAACTATTTTAAAAATAACGATTGAAAAGCAAACGGACGTGAAATCGTAATCGACGTAAATACTCAAGCCGTAGACGCCGTTATCGCAACAATCAGTTAATAGTAATATTTTACGATCGATTCGTAACCAATATATGTTATATATTTATTGTAAACATACATGTTCATATGATAATTACGGTCGATAAAATATTAATAGCGAATAATGTAGCTGACGCGATAACCAGATAAACGGGTACGCTTTTGCGGCGCTGACTGCGTGTCGTGTCTCTATATTGTTGTATTATTGTTGTGTGTGTGTGTCGTGTCACTATATTGTTCTATTATTGTTATATCCTGACACGCTACTAACCAATAGCGTGTCAAAAAAATATCATATGTTACTGGATTTAAGTATGTGATTTCAGTAAAACTGATATGTTTTCGTTTAAAATTCAATGCGACCAAATTTGAACCAATTTTTTGTTTTGTCGTTCTTTTACTTTTTTTTCTGATAGCACTATTTTTTTACTCGAATCACTTGAACAAAGATTATATATATAATTTTTTTTATGTTATAGCAATGTTGATGGGTAGATGGTAAATCTGATGGTAAGCGGTCACCACCGCCCATAGACATTGGTGACGTAAAAAATATTAAGCATTCCTTACATCGCCCAATTGCCACCAACTTTGGGAACTAAGATAAAATGTCCCTTGTGCCAGTAGTTATACTGGTTCACTCACCCTTCAAATCGAAATGCAACAATACTATTGCTGTTTTAGTTAGAATATCTGATGGGTAGGAATTAAAATAGAGAAGTGAAAAGCGTGTTATATTTATCCAATTATGTTACCAGTATATAGTATATCAGTATTAATTTCGAATTTACCGAATGATTTGTCGCACTAAGAATAACAATAGTCTCATTCAGTAATAATACAACATGCAATTGCAATGTTTAGCAAATGTACATACGTCTTATACATTTTTTTTTATTATGAAACAAAAATTGGATGAAATGTCGACTTGTAATATTTCATTGATATATAAATGAGACGCTCGATTAATTTATATACCTAATAAATAATTATAAATTAAAAATGTAACTTAAGATTGAAAAACAACTCGTCACGAGCGACTAAGCTTGGGTAAAAACATGTTTACCAATTTTTGGACCTTAATTATCGAATGATCAATAAAATAATCATGTGACTTCTTCTTCCGAATGTCAAACCAATAATGATAGAAAAAGACAAAACATTCTTTAACTAAAGAGCCGTAGGAGCTAAGAACTAAGCTACGTATATATATATACTTACTTACTTATATATAAGTAAGAACGATGCAGAGTAGATTATTATTAGGCTAATTATATTATTTTTTATGTAATTTCTCAAATATTATTAAATTACTATTTTAATCTAAAATTATTATAATATATTAATGTATAAAAATATAACCTCATAATTTGTTTTTGAAGCCGCTACTGTTTTGTTATAATTAATTTAATTTATGCGTTTATTGAAATAGCTTGTAGCATTCCAGAAAGCGCTTAAAATTAATATGTATTAATATCAAATATAAATTAAATACATACATATATACGAGTATGTATATAGATGTAAATTACTAGAATGATTCACAATTAATTGCATGTTTTATCAATAAAACAAACAACAATAAAACAAACAACAAAATTTAATTAGATAACTAACACCAACAATTTTTTTCACCTAAACCTTCAGGAAGGTACCCAGCTTAAAGACACGACAAGATAACTTGTCGGTGAGGAACAGCCCGGGTAAAGGGAGCAACCCCGAGGCCCGTACCCAGACTTGCTTTAGGGGTAATCAGGAAGAACCAGATGTGAATTGTTTCTTTCACCGTTCTATTGGCAGCACACATTGGAATGTACATTTTCTTCGTAATTTTGGTTTGGTTTCGGTTGGCTTTGTGTAAGCTTTCTGAGACAACCCATTCATCACATACTCTACCGCCGAATAGCAGAACTTGCTATTGTTGGCTAAGTAAGCCAGTTTAACTACAAGCACAAGACGCATCGTCTTAGTTACCAAGGTTGGTGGCGCATTGACGATGAAAGGGATCGTTGATATTTCTTACAATGCCAAAGTTATCTTTAAACTTTAATTGTGATTCTGCCTCGAATTAAAAACATGAAGGGATATCGAAAGTAAACTCAATCACTCAAATAATGGAAACATACACCAAAGGTGGACAACACGTTTGTGGTGATTTGTTAGCTAAAAGAAAACTAAAAACCAGTTTAAATATGTTACAATTAATGTGGAAACAGCTACTAATTCACTGAGAGCCTTTAACCTCGTTCCGAACTAAAGCCCATTAAACAGTAAACGATTTCCCGCTTTCCTATGCCCCGGCTTCGTCGGTCCTCGCTGAAAGCATCTCCCTAGTTCCCGATAGCCAGATAATGACTGTACCCCGTCGGACGCATTCCTGACTTCCATCACCTTTGACCTTTAGCTTCGTATGCGCTTCCGACTTAAATAATTTATCTTCGAGAATCGTCTATTGATAAATCATTACGTGTTCGCTAATACTTCGTATTGTAATATATCAATAGAATTGAAGAATTTAATCGTCATTACATTGATTATATTACGATTTATTTACATTATGATTTTATAAGTTGAAGCCAAATGTAGACTTACTAACCATCGTTTCGGATCGTCACGACGCGTAATTCAATGTTATTAGGATATCCTGGAATAATAAAAAGTAGCGAAGTAATAGAAATAAGGTAATTTGTTCAAAATACTAAACATATTTGTTTACATGATAAATCCTGTGTACATAAGTAAAAACAAAATATTGCTCGATTATTCCACGAATTTGATAATATCTAATTAATTATGATCATACGATACCTTATGTAATGTAACCTATTTATAAACGTTCGTATGTTCATTCATTGTAAATAATATGTATTGTTTCCTTATCATTATTCGAAAATTCATATTTGACGTTCAAATATTTATGAACAACGGCCTAAAACAAATAGATTATTTTGTTTCGTTTTGTTAAATGAAATATCAAACATTATACTTACTTGACTACCAATCAAAGTAAAAACCTTCTTGTAGTGATCTCGTAATCTATGAATCTAGTAATCTTCTGAGAAGAAGAAAGACATGTGTTTTTTTTTTAATTTATTTGTTTAAATAATAATCCTTGAAACTATCCTTTCCTTTGATATGACCTTGAAATTCTATCATCAAAAAGCTCGAGGAAGCTAAACTTCGAGACGGTTCTATAATCTTTACCATGTTTCGATTTCAATTAACGTAAATTTGTCTTTTTCAGGTAATAATCGTAAATCTTCATCGCTGCCATTTCTGAAACAAGGTACTAAGGACCCGGGTTCCTTCAAACGAGGCGTGAAGAGGCATCTTGCGGGCCGGCAAGGCGAGGGCGGCTAGTGCAGAACCTTCTTCCCGACTGTACTGGCCGTCCTCGCGTTTGGACTCTACTACCACTTAACATCAGGTGGCGTAGAGTCATTTTCCCTCTCGGCAAATATAAAAAAAAAAAATTATTTAATCGATTAGGGACCCAAGGAAAATACATAACAAAACAAAAAATACAACTATAGCCTTAGACAAAATGTATTCGATAATAATTAACGATTTCTAACATATAGTAGAGGTTCGTTATTAATATTCGCTTACTATTATCGAAATAATTGACTGGCATATAAAAAAAAAACATAGCTATTGATTTTGTCTGTCATTAGACAGAAACCTGACGAATGTCCACATAACAATTGCCAATGTATTGCTGGCATAAAAACAAACCATTGATATGTAATTTTCCATTTGTCAAACTTTGATCGCGTGACGTATTGAATACGTATTTCATTTTCATACGTTTTGTCCTGTTACTATTTTTTATTTGAATGTAATATTAGCTATAGATAGCTTATAAAGCTATAGATACAAAGGTTCCGGGCTCGAATTATGGAACGGGCAAATACAAAAAACGGCATGTACAGACTACAGAATTACGGTTTCGTGACACGGTGCGCAAATTAAGACCTAATTATAAGAAACATAAGGCTCGTCTTATCTGGGTCGTGTCGTCGTTTGTAACCCCGACAGGTAGACAATATTTAAACATCGACATTTGATACTAAATTTATGCATACCATAATGACTCTTTATAATATTGTAATATATTTTATCGCAAGCAACGTAAGTTGTGAGCGATATTCAAAAATATAAATTTCATCAAAATCGGTTATATGGAATAGTTTCCCCAGACATATAGCTATTGAATAAAACGAAACGATAGCGCGATTTAATGTACTACTAACGCCATCTAGTATCATGCTTTGAAACTAATTATATTATTAATGCGCCCAAACAAGCTGCCATGATAAAAAAAATATTTATAGGTATAAATATTTATAGATATGTAGGTGATAAACTTGTTCTCCTTTAATATTTTATCGAATACTGCCACATTTTAATGAAAATTAAAAGAAGAAACTGAAACATTTCACAATTATAACAAAAGTCTATCGGAAAATCAGTGTCATAACAATTTAATATCAAATAATTTATTTCGTTTTTTAGAATATAATTTTTACTTTTCTTTGCACAGTTATTTATTTATTTACATTTATTTGCATTTCCAATGTATTTTAAATTGAAATTCGAAGCGTAAGGCGTTATTACTATTTTTCTTTCCAACGATGTTACCTGTTTTGCTTTTTCTTTTTTTAATTTGAGGTTTCAAATTTAAATACGTTTATACAGAAAATTTACGTTCCGTATCCCCGTGACACGCGGCAGGGGCGTCAGAACGGCGGGAAGCATTCGCCGGCCGCCCGCCTCGTTCGCCGCGAAACTATTTGAAATTCGAACGCGATATAGATCTAAAAAATAATTATAATACATTATTTTTTTAATTTGTGACCAGTGACAAGCTTGTTGAAGTGATTTGTGACGGTTTTTAATAAAAGAGGTTTTATTTCACTTTTGAAATTGTAAAAAATAAATCTACTGGTATACTTTAAAAGTGATTTACATACGAATTAATTTGAACGAGAATTAAAGGGATATAGAGCCTTGTAAAGTTCCTTTGCGACATTAGTTAGCCTTCCTGCCTCGTCTGTTACTAAAAGATTAGCAACAGGCGTCCGGCAATGCGGAGGTCGCCTCTCCTCTATTACTTTGAAATATCATGGGATCGTATTTGGTGCAAAATAAAATAAAATTTACGAGTTTACATGCGATTTCTAGCGTACGTAGAAGTTTTATTTCCGGCAGTACGAAGTTTTGTCAGAAATCAATAACGAATACGGGAATTTTATCTTTTTTTCAGTAGCTCCTTATACGCAGTTTTTTAGATTTTTATTTCTTAATAACTAATACTTTTATTTAAACTTAATAGTGATAGTATATAATTTTCACATCTTTTATGAATATAATTTTCTGAATTCTTAGAATTTTAACCGAAAACATATCTATTATATTTTTATTTAATTAAAAATAAATCCTTTTTCGTTTAAAAGAGGCTTAATTATTCTCGGCCAAATTAAGTGTGTCAATAAGTATTATCACATCTAAAACCTTACCTTTTTAATAGATTATTTCTGAAACTCTGTAGATATTTTCTATAACTAAACGGGGTCACTATATTTGTCACAAACTCCTAACTTAAACTATTTAAAGCATCCAAGTATGTACACAATTTGACCTCGGATCGATCCTATACTGGACTTTGTGTCCAATTAAGCGCTTAGCGTTTGAAAAGATTTTAGGACTTCTTCAATCAGCATCCATTCATCTCACTATACATTCACGATTCTCTTGACATACATACGAGCGAATTTAAGCCCTGAATTTCCCACTGCTGGGCAAAGCTTTCAGCTTAAATATAAAATAAGATAATTTCGTCACAATCGTTGAACAAAGACTGTTCTGATAAATTGTTACAAATAAAAAAAAAAAAAACTTCCTCTAAAACACAGAATCGTTTTAATTATCTTCTAGAAGAATGACGAGAGTAGCCAGTTCTTCTCGATAGACTCGATTTCATGTAAAAGTTTAGGGCGTTTGGTGACCACTTACCATCAGGTGGCCCATATGCTCGTCCGCCTTTCTGTTCTATAAAAAAAAATGTCGATAAAAAGTGCTTATAAGTGCTATCTTGAATATTGTATTCAAGACTTTCATTTTTTTTCACAGATTTGTAATTAATTTGTAAAATTAAATTATATATTTAAGTCATATATTATTGTTTTTAATATAAATGGTGATACTATTGTTATATCTGAATAGGTTGTGGGGTGTACCGCGGTCCATCAGCGACCATTCATGAGCGCAGCTTTGTTCTCCTCTGCTCGTTAATTGTGGAAATCTGCCTTTCGTGTGTGGAAAAGGCAAATGGGTTTATTATATTGCAAATATTACGTGTAATTTTACATTTATTCTTTATTTTATGTTTACTACGAATTAGCTTAAAAATGATTTTTCTTAAATAAGCATCAATGATATTTAAGCTTACGAAAATTCTGTTTTAGTATACCAAGGTTTATATTATTTTGCAGTTTTATTTTATTTTTCTTTTCTCTTTCTTTCTTACTCTCTCATTGTCTTCATATATCAAATTTCACAAAGATTCATAATGGCCAGCCGTACATATAAAAGTAATAATTCAATAAATAATTAATAAGTTTTATATATTTCTTCGAAACATTTCAACATTGTGAGGGTTCAAAAGAAAGGATTATTATTAATCCAACGCGAAGTTTCAACGTCCGATATAACTTTGGGAGCATGTAATTGAATTTATGCACGAAACTCCGAATTTCGTGGTACCAACATGCCATGATACTCTCAAAACACGTTTCCAGGAGGTCGCGACGATAGTTTCGTTATATACGTCGGGTCACACGTCACAATCAGGTCGTGACAATCGTTTTTCTTTAGCTGGTACCCTGTAACTGTCTATCTACCTAGTTAACTATGTATTTCACTATAGAAATGGTAACTAACTTGTTTTTTGTCAATTTGATCCCGTAAACATGACGATCTAAAAGTAAGCTTTTATGAGCCTTCTTGAATAATGGATATTTTCAAATAAATTACAGTCGCATAAATCACGAAAATAAATACGAAAATTATCTGTTGCAAATGTAATAAATTTATACAATTTTACGAACACTATCATCTCCCTAAACGCAGAATTCCCAAACATCACTTCTAAATTTATATTTACATTATGAGCTAAAGTTATAATAATTTTAATCCATTAATTTGTTAACATATCATTTTATAATATAAACAATATAGTTATATAAATAATTAAAGCTAATTGAAATCCTACGTATGTGATCCATCCCATGTTCTCAACGCTGTTGGACGGAATTAAATAAATTAAACGCATAATTGAAATGCTCTACTATTATTAAATAGTAGATTCTAATTAATTTCTTTTATTTACTCAGTTGTCCGGAAAGCGTGGAGGAGGAAAACGAGGAGTCTTTGAAGTATAAAACTTTAATTTTCCATATAATTAAGCTGATAGATCTGTGAAGTTTTTTATCTATATATGTAAAAACGCCTTGTACGTACTCTATCGTGGAACGTAAGTGCGAACTAATTGAAATCTGTTTAAATCAAATCTTTTTTGATTTAATCCGATTTACAGCCAACAGGACGAAGGAGCTGACGCGAACTTTTGTACAATACGATCTCATTAACTCTTATTGTTTCTCTATTCTCGCTCCAATATTTCTTCCTTCATTCAAAACAAGCTTCGTAAACAAGACGGACCGTCTCGACGTCTTGCAAGGCATAAAAGAAGCTGGGTCTTAAAAGAAACGACTGCTTATTTTAATAACTTGAGGACTTATAAGAGCCAATATAGCCCAGTAGTTAAAATGCGTGAATCTTAACCAAAATCGGGTTCAAATCCAGCTTCAAGCGAAGGAAAGTCCTTAACAGAAGAGGGTTTTGCCCGGATTTGCACAACCTGGTATTATTATGTTACTTTGAAATATATTTTGTTGAGACCATAATAGAAATTTGTCTGAAGCGTCAATCATTACACCGGAAGCCTTTCTACAGCAACTTGATATCGTTTGAAAAGGATTGAAAAAGCCCTTTTTAGCCTTTTTAATTTCCATTGAAACGAAAATACTAAGGGACGTATTTTAATTTGCAGGGTTTCATTTTTTCCCTTGGGATCGACGGCCGTATCCTTAGCCTCGAGGCCGGACGCTGAAAGAAACTCCGATAATATTTTCATTTTATTTATTTCATTTAGTACATATTTATCGATCTGATGATAAACAGTGGACGACCCATCAAAGGTGAATGGATTTTGGGAGGGATGACATGTGCAAAAAGGGAGTGACTGAAGATATTACTAGAGATAGAAATTAATGGAAAAGAAAAACAGGCGGGGCTCGACAAAGTCGTGTTAAATGTATAGAAATGAGCAATTATGTACTCGGTTTATCTCGTGATCAACAAATGACCCAATCCAAAAATTTTATGGTATTAATGAAAATTAAAAGAAATTCCGCTTCGACAATTATTGTCGATTGCATTTTGTCTAAATTCCTCCTCTTGTACTTCCAATCAATAAGATCGTATATAAAAATAGACAATTTTAATAAAAGCTGTGCTCTTGTGGAGTTTGCTATTAGAGAAGGCCGACCTAAACTCGTCTGAAGACGTATTACAGTCTCGGCAATTATTCCGGTATTACGGTGAGTGAATCCAATTACAGGCACAAGGGACATAATAAGTAAGGGCCGATGATTGGCAATGCATTGCTAATGTAAGGTGTGATTAATGCCTCCCATCACGTGACCTATTCGTACCAAGAGACGAACCATTAAAGTACCCTTTAACCTATTAGTGCGTTTTCACTCAAATAATTGGCAAATTATTTGTTAGATTCTTTCGAAAATTCCCTACATTTACACACTATATAACTATTTTTGTGGGCAACTTAAGGTATGAAAACAATAAAAACTTTTGTTACCAACTCGTGTTGTCAAGCCAAAAGTTGGCAACTTTATTGGGAAGTAGTTTTACTCTTACGCTGATATAAATATCTGAAAACTATAAAATATAATTGACGTTACATTAGCAATAGATAATAAAGGATACGTTTTAGCTCCACGATGAAATACATCAATCCAGTTAATTGGCAATTATATAATACATAATCCTTATGAATAGGTTTATGTATTATATAAGTACGTAACATAGCTCCATAGTCGTGGACACTGGACGGAACCAATTAGTCTAGTCGCCTTGACAGTTTTGTTGATGTTATTCAGACGATGCATTTCAGTGGTTGAAAGCGTCCAGACGCAACACTTCTCGGGCGTTCATGGCTGCCTGGTACTTTGCTTGTAATTTTACCGTCGTGATAATGATAAAGTATGAAGCAACATGATTCTTTTGATAGTTTATGATTTATTTATAAATCTACCACAAGACAGGAATTAAAAAAATGTCCTTTTTATTTTATTTTCTTGGCTATTTTAGTTCGTCATTTTGATGTATGTATACATATGTAACGAAACGCCCAATAGTACAGACAGCTTCGTAACCGAAGATCGTGGGTTTAAATCGCGTGCTTAGTATGTCTTTATTATTCATTTTTGATGGTAAAGGAAAATTCTGTATGTGATGGATATAATTAAACTTGGCATAATTAATTATTAAATTTAAAAAGTCATTACTAATGTTCTATTATCTCAAGAGAAGAGAGCTTCTATATCTCACTACACTATACAAAATATAGACTTGAAATTTGAAGAAGACCTTCACTACGTAATATACGCTATAACGTTCAAAGGAGCGATTTAATTGGTTGGCGCTGCACCCCCTTAATTTTCCACTTCATCCAATCTACCCGTCAAAGTGTCATCCCCTTTAACAAAAGAATATGATCTCAAAATTTTTCAATCAATAAATATATTTTTTTACTTTCTGAGGACGAAGACTTGACAGATAATGCTGGCCCGATATAAAAACAGTATTATAATAATTGAAATATACCATACGGGCGATTTGATTGCAGTATTAATCTTTCGCGTAGCTTTTACTGTGCGTAAAACATTACACCCTTTTTTAAACTGAAAAGATCATTATTTTTTATCTGTACATTTATCTTATAAAACTGACACTTGTTCGATTTATAAATTCACGATGTTACAAATGATACTCGTGTGTGGGTTTTCGTAGTATTGAAAACGATATTTATCTTCATTTTAAAAAGAAAACCCAAGACGATACTATAAAAGTCAGCAAATAATCTTTCTTGACACATATTCGCCGTGTCGTCTGAATAAGTGCGGTGGGTCTAAGTGCAACAATGCTTCCGCGGGGACAGCGTCTCCGCCAGCTGGAAGACATTGTTTTAAAGGTTTCACGTCACAAATGTTTTTATAAGCTTTATAAACTTTAACAGATTTAAACATCGTTTACGTGAAACGATTCCTATCATAAGAATAGAATTTGTATTATTTTAGACTTCCTTAAAAATGAACATAATGTATTTTATAGAATTTCCCACTCTACTACTGTATGGTAAAATTTAAAGTAATTACTGTATTTCTTCCTTTTGGGTAAAATATAAAAGTTTCGACGCAAATGGAGTTTCCATCTAAACTCGACCAAGGCATCGAACGTGCGTCCGCTAATGGCGCCTTAGCAGGCGCGGCGCGATCTCCGCATAGCTGAGATTGTTACCTGATGACTTTCTAACTTATAACGATGTTATTACTTTTTTAATAACCATGTATATCAACTCCTTACCTGGCTGTAACTAAATCTAGAGGTCGTTAATCTTAACATGTAGACATTTACAAACAGCTTTAACAAATTTATCGATTTTCATAAATTGCATTACTTGATTACTTAGAAAATAGCTACGAACTGTTTTGGTGAGTATTTGTTGTATAAGGCTGTGCCCGTGTGCCCATTGAGAGTCCCGGATCGAATTTATAGAAGCAATTGTTTTTCTGTCGAGAAGTTATTTTATCGGCCCGGATGTAGAAAGATGATCAGTGTTTAACTCGCATGCCTTAGATTAAAAGCCTTCGAATCTGCACTAATCTCCCTCCCATCGCATCGGATTCCTCCCATCGGACTATGAGAGGGAAAATAGCATGCAGCTGTTTGTTCACACTTGGGTACTGTAATATATTCTGCGCAGTTGCTCTTAAAGATAGGTCAGGATATCCGATAAAGCTAAGAGGTTAAATTAAATACTATATACTAGTGTATTTGATACAGTTTTAGGTGGTTGTAATAAATTTATTTTTAAAAAATATATTTATATAATCCTGTGACATAAATTTATAAAACTTAAAATGTGTTAAGTTGTGAATGCAAGTCGAATCAAATTATACTTTGTTCAAGTAGGATAAGATAAGATCTTTTGAACCGACAATTTACTTCATAATCTATTCTCATTACAATTCTGTTTTTTTTTTAATTGTTTTATTTATAAGCTAGAAAGATGAATATATACTTCTCTCCTAAAACCCCGAAGTCTACAATAATATATAAACTATTCAAAATCATTCTAATTCTCAACAAGGATTATAACAAAATCTAGGTCTAATGCAAAAGTTACGCATCAAAGCATAGACTGTAGAAGTTTATCGGCGCGATGGCGGTATTTCACACTTAGTCTCTGGTATTGCTTCTAAGGTCGATGGAAAAGTTTTTTTTTATTATGACAACTTTAAGTAATAAGTAAAGTTCCGGATAGGTCGGAACTGTTGCCCGCAGCGTCTTCGAAGTTTAAACTATTTAACTACGAGTACTTTACCTTTGCTTTTAATTTAATTCAAGTTAGTCCTTCTATGGTAAATATGTTCTTGAAAATGTTCTGTTTATTTATGTATTTTGTTTAACTTTGTTTTCATGTATATAGCTATATAATATATATCTTAGTACATTCAAGATATTTAAACATTAAGTATAGCGTTGCACAGATTATTTTGTTTATGTTTAAGGTCACATTGCAAAATAAATTGAGTTGCTCATAAACATTGTTTAGTTGAACATTGTCTTCTCTCTTTCTGCCTTATAGGTCTAGTATCTAGATATAAAGCCGCTATAATTGTATATATATATTTCATTCGATACATTTTATTCGCAAATTTGTTACTTAGAAAGTGACCATTTGTCATAATATCATTGCTTTCTAATATAGTATTTACAGTTTATAAATACTAAGGCCTTTTTTCAAAATATCAATCAGTATCAAGTACACATAATTATGTTTTATAATGGTATTTTTAAAGGCTAATATAGACTAGACGGCATGTAGCCCGTTACACTGCTGGTTCTTAGGTTAAGTTCATCCATCAATCGAACACTAACTTACCCGCAAAAGCATTTCCAAGGTTAAGATTATATCAGAATTTAAGTGCACCTTTGACAAAGAAAAAGTCGCTCTGCGCTCCGCGGGTCTAATTAAATATGGAGGCTTCCACACCGTTTCCCATTCGTTGAAGTCTGAAATGGGTTAGTGGGCGTCATAAAGATCAACTGTTTCTTCTATTAAGAGGTTATTTTTTTTAATACAAAAGAACTGTAAACAGTTGGCTCAGCAGTCAGCCCTCAAGCTTATTTCTCTTTATGAATGGCTCTATTGTTTTGGAATTGTTCTGTCGCTACACAACTCGCAGGAGCTACATTCGTTAGCGCAGAATATATTATCCACTTTGTTGGATCATATCCAACGTCCTGATTTTGGGTTACTGCTACGTTACTGCACTCAATTGTTATTTCATTCGATACATTTTATTCTTAAAATTGAGATTGACTAGTGGCAAAAATACGTAAATCTTCACCGAAAATTGCGGGTTCAAATTGCCACATACTAACCCGCATTGGAACAGCGGTGAGGAATAAGATAAGAGAAGCTCCTCAAAAGGTGAAAAAGCCTTAACCCAGCAGTTGGACATTATATGTTAACTCTCAACTATTCTTAGAGTTTTTTTCTTATACATATTAGGTGTCTCTTTCTAGTTTACATTAATTGTAAGTACAGCAACACGTCAGAAATGTGATGCTTATACTTTTTATTTAATCTTCACTAAGAAATTGTTATCTTACGTTATTCATGTAACCTGTAAATAAATATATGCATATAAGGTACTTGTAAATTAAAAAAAAACTATAATGTATAACTATGATAATATATGGATGATATTTCTGTAAACAAACATAGTATAATTTACGTTTTAATTGAAACCCGGGTACCAATAAAACACTGAGTACGCAATTGATAATCAAGGATACAAAGCAAAAATGCAATTTGACTTTTGACTAGTGAATTCATGCGGTGAGTGCGGACGAGCGGCGGTCGCGGGCTCGCTTGGAGTCGGAAATGTTATATTAACCGGACCGTTCGCTTATTCTATTTTCATTTGTGTTTTTGTTTCTGTATCATATTTATTGTTTCTTGCGATATTGGTATTTGTATCAAAAATATTGACTCATTTTTTATTTTTTTTATAAACGTTTGAAGTTTAAAATTAACTTTTGAGATCGAAACTGGAATATAAACACTGGGTTTTAATTTGCCCGACCCGAGTTTTGAAGCCGGGTTGCAGTTGTATAACAGAGCCACTAGGCCAATGATCCAATCAGTTACCATTTGACTTAATTATCATCTTAGAAAGACCTTACCAAATGTTATAGGTTCAATTCTATAGATAAGTTTTTGTCAATATTGATTCTAAGCCTGGAAGAGCTTGGTGTATAGTCCATTCCAACGGCAGGAGAAGTAAAGATAAATAAACAGTACATAAAAGTAAATAATAGCGGGGAAAAACACAATAATATTAAAAAGTATTGACAATAGATAGTTAATTTCCTTATGACCTTTTGTTTTTGAAAGCTAGAAAGAGAGAAATGTTTTTGAAGCCATTCCACCATGTTGCTCCATTACGGGATGCTGGATACACACGTGGCACGAATTACCGCCGAGCACGAGATGAATTTTAAACACATTTTAATTTAGTGGTGTTTGGACCGGCTTGCGAAGTTTTCGGCTAAGATTCACGTGTCCACGTATCCACTGGGCCATCTGGCTCTGCATTATGCTAGAAGAGTCGGCCCAAGGCCCCAAGGCATTTTGACATTTGAGGATCCCCTATTCCGAAGCGATAAGAGTAAAATTACATGAATTTTGGCTAGATAAGGCGCCTAGGCCGAGGATTTAGGTCTGGGCATAATTTTTTTCTTTATAGAAAAGGATGGCGGACGAGCATGTGGGCCACCTGATGGTAAGTGTTCACCAACGCCCTTAGACATTGGCATTGTAAGAAATGTTAACCATCGCTTACATCGCCAATGCGCCACCAACCTTGGGAACAAAGATCTTATGTCCCTTGTGCCTGTAATTACACTGGCTAACTCACCCTTCAAACCGGAACACAACAATACCAAGTACTGCTGTTTTGCGGAAGAATATCTGATGAGTGGGTGGTACCTACCCAGACGAGCTTGCATAAAGCTCTACCACCAGTAAAGTAATCCTCGGCTGAGAGTCGTTAAGCATTTTTTTCATATCCTCATCATAAATAATGCGTTTTAAACACGTTAACAAGTTCAAGGAGGTATCACTGGTTCAGTGAGTGTAGTATGATAAATAGCCTGAGGGTTGTTTGCGCCTCCATACATGAGGATCATCTCTCATACGCTCCTTGAAGCAAAATTTTAAAACATCAAACAATATTTAACCTTATTTCCTTCCGAATAAGGTCGCTACACAGTAAAGATATTTCGGTGGTTACACTTTACACAGCCACGTGTGAATCGCTACAAATTTATTTTACACTTTCATGAAATTTTATTATGTGCTTTTTAAACCCATGCTTAAATGTTTTATTCTGATTGTGTGGCGCGGTTTGCTCTCTTTACTATATATATTATATAGGTTTTATTTGTACAACTACATTATGTTCAGCTCACTATCATTCATTTGCTATATACTATGCAAATAAGTATAAATAACAGTGTAATAATTAGAATGAAAATGGCTTATAACGGCCGGCCGCCTGTTTGACCTTGGAAATTATTTTGCGGGTAAGTTAATTTCCCGCCCACCATACGTGTGGTTGACGCGTTGTCGTGTTCGATTGATGGATGCAACTAACTATAATTATTACAAGCTAAAAATAAAACACTTTTCTTGGCGTGAAGACAGTTTCATTTTGGTCTTATCTAGGTTATGTTTAAAGCGTAGAAAATCTTATAATCTTAGTAATCTTGCAGCACCGACAAACTAATTACAAAGGATATCAAATTCCAAATGAACCCGAGTCAATCACAGGCGCAATTTACTCCCGACGTTAAACTCACCAATAGTATGTTTCACCCTTTCTCAGACGCATCAGTGCCTTGAAAACCTTATGAACTAGCTACCAGCCCAGGCTTCTGTTAAAACGATGTCGAAGTAAAACTACATCAGCATTTTAAAAAACTAATTAGTTTCTTACCTAATTCTTTTTGGGTTCATACCACACATCACACCGTTTCCGTGAATGTGGATTTGAATCCACATTCACGGAAACGGTGTGATTCACGCTCAATTTATTATTTCATGTCGATTCGACACCAATCCGATAAGAACCTACTGGAATAAAAAATATTTTAAGTTTATAAATAAAAATTAAAACGTATTCAATTCAATCATTTTCATCAGTATTTTGTTTTCTTATAGAGTAATTAATGTTTTGTGCCAGCCTGTCTAAGTAGGTGCTACTCATTCATCAGCTCTACTGCCAAACATCAGTATTTACTTTGCTTTGCTGCGAGCCAGTGCAATTCAATTTCTTTATACGCATAGATTGAATAACACAAGATTATAGATTACATTATTGATATGTTATATATCTTACCTTATGTCGTTAATTGGCACGCAAATATAATTGTATTCTTAATATACTTTTAGCTAAATATATTTCAAATTACATTATCAAAACGTATACAAATATAAAAAAAATGCAATGATAATGAAAACGATATATAAAATATCGATAAAAATGCTTGTAACATCACATTATATTTATTGTCACTGTTATTACTTTTATGATTAAAGAAACAGTAACAGCACAATGCCCTGCTGCTGGGTAAATGCCTCCTCGCTTACCACAGTGTTCCTGTACTGTTTGGCACAGATATGTGCATGAGAATTTCACCCGACACATGTTTGTTTCCTCACGATGACAACGAGCCGAATCACGTGAAAAATTTAGTTTTGTCTATCGAGATTAAATCCCACCTTCGTATACGATTCACGTGTTCTATCCACTGAACTATCTTTCTCTCGAATGCTCGTTTATATTAAGTAAAAACATGAAATAAAAAAAATGCTTCGCTACTGTATCACATTCCAGATCGTGTGATGATATTTGCGTTACGTCTACTTCGATGGATTCGAAATGAAATTGAAGGTCTGTTCCAGCGAACTTATGTATTAGTATTGCGTTTCAACCCTGTATGTGTATTGGTATATATTTCTTGTTACTCATTTCAATGATAAATTCGTTGATAAGCAAAGTATATATAAAGCAATGTTTAAACTTTTTAGTACATTTTTTTATAATTCAATAATAAATAATAATAAAGTTAGGCGGACGGCTGGATTGGCCACGTGATGGTAAGTAGTGGATATTTCTTTCTATGCGAAACATCCTCTTGAAACACTTAAGGGTGATTTTTTTCTCTAAACGAGAACTACTACTAAATATTCAACAAAAAACGATTAATCAAAGTTTGTTTACAGTCAACGAAGAAACTTACTTAATATCTAAAATAAACGACGTAACACGTAACGTAACGTAACCAAAAAAAAAACAATTTATAACGAAAAGTTAACAAAAACGTGACGTTGAAACGAATCCATAGGTCTAGTCTCACATAAAACATTCTCCAGCTTTATCAACGTTTTACAAAAAAGCTCTTATAAAACGACACGTGACCTCGAATCGTATTAGAAACGCTACGCTTTGAAAATCGACACGACGTTAATCACACCACAACTTTCTGCAAGTTGAGCTTTTACTGAAAGACAGAGAAAAGATTTACCGCAAGCGTTTATGTACACATAGTTAAACATTGTCAGTTTAAAAATTCTAGCAAAATGTTTAATTAAACTTAACTTATATTGTCAGCTCGCAAATATTATTGATTACTTTTAGTATAATTTTATTCCAATCGATGAATGAAACATCTCAGTATCGCCATCTATTAATTCCTTCGTAATACTAATGACGCAAAATTAGATATTTGTCTATAAATATATAGTTCTTTATTTTGTAAGTTTGCTCGCCGTATATCTCGGTAAGGACTACCATTGCAAACTATTAATTAAAACGAAATTTTGAACTCTTACAATGCTAACGGAGCTACGGTTACAAATGATTTCGCTCCGAGCGTATCCGACGTTCGTAACACAAAAGATCCCAAAAATATTCCGACTTCGAAAACTTGGCTAGGCTTCCGATTTCAGGATATTATATGACAATGTAATAACAATGCAAATATTATAAGTTCTGAAAACTGATGTTACAATTTTTTCTTTTATTTGAAATGATACCATTTGTCGTCTTTTCGCTTTAAACAATAAATAAATAAGTCATAATAGTACTTACTACCAAATTAGCTTTTCATATTATTCAATTACATATGATAATGTAACTTTTCCTTAGTACAAATGTTATTTATTCCATTTTTAGCCGAATATGAGTTTTGCAGCCGATATCAACAAGATCTTAGTCTGCCAGAAGGCTATTCGTGCAATTTAAAACTTCGATTCTAAAGTTTCTTTCGCCGTTCTTCCTAAGTCTAAGATATATCTTACTGCTCCTTAGATTAGTGACGACAATGCATCTTTATTAAAAAAAAGAGTTTCACTTTGGTGATATTGGAAACTTGAGTTTGAATTTGTGCCTAGCCACTTATTGGTATGCTCTGGCTATAGAATGAACCGTCGAAATGCTTGGTCTCTTTCTGTGCGTCTCTTTCTATTGTTTCTTTTCGTAATACATCTTTTTCTGTATCCATGTTACGTGCATTCATATTAGTAGTATTTTCACTTTAATTATCGTCTACAAGTTTTATATTTAGTAAAATAATGTTACAAGATTGAGAAAAGACAAAGTTTCCAATATTTCTATATTAAAACATATTATTAAACATATAAAATGATCGGAAAATCTCGATAGACTTTTTTAAAACCTCGTCAGCTCAAAGGCTTTTCGAAGTTATTGAATAAGTAATATTGCACGTCAAAGGTTCCCTCTCGCATGATATTAATCAGGAAACAAGCCTGTACAAGTAAAGTTCCGTCCGAAAATTAATTTGGAGCAAAAAATATTATTAATACGTAATCTTGTTAAACTTTCATTAATGCTTCTCGGAGAATTTAGATTTAGTTGAGGATTTTGGGCTGTTCATATTGTAGAACAGTGGTAGTAAAATACGAGGATCGTAGATGGATAATCCCTTATCTCGTATGTCATCTGCTAGATGTCAGTGTCTACTAAATTAAAAAAACATTGTGGATTAAACTCCAAGGATATGACTCGATTGGAATCATATATCTAGAATGTGGAGAGAGTTCACTTATTGCCAGCTATGGATTGTCATTGGCTGGTGATGATGACGATGACGTTGATAAGATCATTTGAGATCTTCTTGTTACCCAACATCCTACGAGTTATTATATTAAAAACCTTTGTTTTTATTTACATACACCATAATATTTGATGATGAAAAAACAATAAAATACAGCAGAAACTAAATGGTGTATTTCCTAACAAAAATTCCATAAAATAGTTTCATTATAGTTTTAAACAGTGTCACAAACCTTTAGTAAAAGTAACATGTAGGTTGTCGGCCACCATCAAAGGATCTCGCTTCATGATATTAAATCACAAGGAAACTTGCTAAGCGCAGCTTCCAAGTTGTGACCGCAAATTAGTTTACCGCAAGCATTGTTGACATTCAGCTACCGAACTCAACACAGATCAGCGGCTCTCGACCTCTTATCTCGCATGTCACCTGCGTTTTGACGAGATGAGCAAGCAAGTAAACTGGCTTAAATAGCTTATTACCATACCTGGTTCCATAGCTTATTACACGCTATTTATATCTTGACTTTTTAGTATGAATTATGTTTGGAATCTTTCAATTAAAATTTCGATTCTACATCTAGAGTAAAGAGAACAAATACAATTTCAAAAAGATCAAATATTAAGACAGATAATTTTTTTTATCTAGTTTTAATTTTTTTTATAGAATACGAAGGTGGACGAACATATGGGCCACCTCATGGTAAGTGATCACCAACGCCTATAGACATTATCATAAGAAATGTTAACTATCGCTACATATCCAATGCTCCACCAACCTTGGGAACTAAGATGGTATGTCCCTTGTGCCTGTAATTACACTGGCTCACTCACCCTTCAAACCAAGTACTGCTGTTTTGCGGTAGAATATCTGATGAGTGGGTGGTACCTACCCCGACGAGCTTGCACAAAGCCCTACCACCAGTAAAAGACATGGTCGATAAGATGAATGAAGTGAGTGACAAAATGAATTTACCTATAATATATATCCGATTATATTGATGTACATAATTGTTTCAAATTAAATATGCTTATGCTGTCCATACACCCATTTCATCTATATACACAAATCTTTTGTTTATTTATCATTTCACAAAGTTGAAACAAGCAAGACGTTTTAAACTATTCCTTGAAATATTTCCCCCCTAAAAGGGTATGTAGCTATTAGATAAGATTTTCGATGTCAAAGGAGTTGATAGCATAATCAGGTCACAGACGGCGTGCCAGGCACTCTAGTAGGAGCTAACGCGAATTAGTTTGGTGCGGTGTCAGTGGAAAATCCGATAACCCGCGGAACGTCTCAGGGGATAATTCGTCTGTCTATTTTAGTGTTCGGTTATTTAAAGATTAGATTCGTTGAGCTAGAATTTAACCTTTCATGATTACTTTGTAGCATTGTCTAAATAATGAAGTTAAATATCTTTAAATTGTCAGGTTTGTAAACTCGTATTAAATATATATAATATAATAATAATTAATTTGTATTTATATATATTTAAAGGCCTCTTCTTACTTTGAGGAGAAGATTTGAAGCTTATTCCACCACGCTGCTTCAATGCGGGTTGGTCGAAATTTTTAAGATTCAGTAGAACGAGAGAAAACGAGAAACAGTTAAAGAAACAAACATTTATTTAATCCATCTATCAAACGTTTCTTTCATCTATTTAGTATATTATATATTATATGGTCTCGATGCCAAAAGTTTATACCTATTATTAATGTTTATAATTCTGTGGCCTTTTATTTATTTTTTTGGTTTTATTTTTATATTATTTGAATTATCTTATTCACTTTTTCATATTATTGTTAACTTTTTAATTGTTAATTTGGTCATGTAATTTACAATTTTTGTTTTCATTCGATCGCAATTTTGAATTATGGACTTGTCGAAACTTTATTGATCGATGTTTTATCTTTATATTTCTTTATATAAATGTGTTATATTGTACTTTTTATTTCCTAAATAAAATAAATAAAGTGCAAAATTTCAGCTCAATCGGTTGAGTTGAACGGCACCAGGAAACAATTATCTTCAGACAATAGGCATCATATATGGTAATACAATAACACAATTATATCATATTTTTTTATTCATAGTCACGAAATTATGGACGCTAGCGAATGAAAACCTCCAAAGCGGAAGAAAAACGCCACCGTGCCGTCGACGAAACCTACCGTTGGGGTTACGGTGCACAATATTTCCATGCAATTAACCCTGCCGGTGGGTCGTTAGTGATCACGCGGATGCACTTTCCGCTACCAGGGTTGATTGTCGAATTACGTGTACTACGACGAAATATACTTGAGTTTATTATACTAGCTACCCGACCCGGCGTCGTAGAGGTCTACATGAAACGTTTATATCGAAAACATATTAGATATTATATAATCAGAATTAATTTTCAACGGAGCATGACAACAGAGAAATGGCAAATATTGATGTCAAGTCGAAAGCCTTTATTTATCACCCGTCAATATAATTAGTTTAGATTTATTTTTTTACTTGCAAATGAGAAACACTTCGCTATCTTTACCTATATATTCGCTATCTTTTTTAACCATATGGGTATGTTAATAAACTCAACAACAATCAATAACAACTCTTGGAAGAAAACTTAGAAAACATAATTCAGCCGATGTATTGATTGCTATGTCGTTCCAAAGCCTTTCTGGATTTGTCATGTCCATAGACAAATCATTTTAAATAGCAACGACATGTTTTTCTTTTATTTCAAAAATCGAATCCAATATTTGCATGAACTATACGTGTTATCCAAACGATGAATGGATCCGTTGAATGTGTTCCAGTTTGTTTAATTTAAAACGATGTGCTCCCGGTGCCGTGCACTTTCAGAACGGAAGGGAAATTGAATAAAAATGTAGTCACGTTCAAAATTATTACACTTCATATGTCTATTCTACTGTGACTTGTCGGTGTTTTAGCTGGTCATGTTTTTTACCAACTAAATACACTTGCGATAAGAGCCTATAAAATCCAGAAGGTAGAACTGAACTAATAACCGCGGGTTAAAGCGCCTATTAAGAGTAAAACATGTTTATTACTATTTGTCACTAGATGACGTTGATTCATTTTTTGAAATTCCTGAATCACGCTTTCTAAGTTTTTTTGTAATAGTACGTATACATAATGTCAAAATTACACGATTAATCAAATTTATATAAAATTGTGTGAAAGTGAACAGTGAAATATAGTTATTATTTCGTTCATCGTTTGGTCCACCCGATTACTTCAGGAGTAAACAGTGCAGTAAGCACCAATTATTATGTGCTTATTTTGATAATTTATTTTATGCCGCGCTTGAATCTGTAAGCTGAAATTCTACCACATTTGGTGGAATAAGCTTTAAAACTAGGAGGATTAGAGATCTTTGACCAGCAGTAGAAAATTGAGGGGTCCTACTTTACTTTTATATAATGTAATAAGACGAGTGGTTGATATTTTATATTTCCATTTATCAGAAATATTCACGTCTAGAGTACCTCGTCTAACGCATTCAGAGTCTTTCTTTGAATCAGCCTTGTATTCTTTACGAAGTCACTTAAAAGTTGACTTAACTAATGTAAAAGACATAAATTTTCGCATCAGCGCCTTCTAATCTCAATCCGAAGACCATTTATTTGCGTCTTCCCAAGACTTAGGAGTTACTTAGTAGGCGGTGCGGCTAAGTAACTTATAGAAATGGCTCTATTTACTTTCACTTTACGTTTGGATTGTCTCCCGAAGTTATTTGTCCAGGCGCATTGCGGTATCGTTGTGTCCTGCTAAAAGCTTGACAATATTATGTAACCAGCTACTTTGCGTTCGTGACGTGTATATCCTCGTTATCATCAATGTATTAATGACGTAAGTGTGTTTCTCGCTAGATCCAATCAAGTTCTATTGAACTATTTTTATGTATCGTCAGTATTTCTTCGAAGATAAATATATTAAAGGAATTACATAATCTGATTCCTTCCACCCCCTTCTACTATCGGACGGCCAGGCAAACGCGACCAAAGCGCCATAGGTACACAGTGGAACTTCCCCGCCTACGTACGAAGCGCTTTGAATCCACATTTATTATTCGCACTGCGAAACTGTGGAATGCTTTGCCTGAGTCCATATTTCCAGATAACTACAATGTAGGTGTGTTCAAATCCAGAGTAAACGGGTTCCTTCTGGGCAGGCGCGCTCCATCCTAGACCGTAACTATGCTTAAGATCAGGCAAGTCAACGGTCAAGCGCTTGCCTATTAACGGTAAAAAAAAACCAAAATATATATATATATATATATATATATATATATATATATTATATATATATATATATATATTTTACAGCTAAGCTGCAATGCTTAGTATCGTTGTGTTCTGGTTTGAAGGGTGAGTGAGCCAGTATAACTACAGGCACATAATATAACATCTTAGGTTGGTGACGCATTGGCGATGCAAGGAATTATTAATATTCCTTACAATACCAATGTCTATGGGCGGTGTGAATACTTACCATTACGCCCACTTGCCATTCTGACTACCTTACTATAGAGTTAGGGTGTTAATTTGAATCTAATTTGAATCCTTCACCATCGAAAATCATGTAAATCATAAACACAAATTAAGCACATGAAATTTCTGTGCAGCTTTAGCGTATCGAACTATTTATCTTCCATTAGGATCTACGTGTTTTATCACTGAAAAATCTCGGTTTTATTCTAGAAAATTCCATGAGACGTCTCGCTCATTTATAGAACATAGCAATTAAAGTTTTTAAACCGTAGTGATTACTTTGAAAGATAAAACTGGGTTCGTTAAGGTGTAAGATAAAATGCGTGATTTCTAGAGCACCTGAAGTGGTCCGGATGCTTTTAAACGTAACAAGATACAGGAGCACTAGAATATCTTTTGTACGCTATTTATGTTGGCTCTCTTTCCACCGTACGGTCTCGTCATATAGTATAAATTAAGGTCATTTGAGGACATAACTTTGTGTTAACGGTGCGGTTTTTGCATGCCTTTTTAAATGAAGGTATAATATTGTTTTTGAAACATGTATGTATATGATGATGCCGTAAATTGTAAGGTTTCATTCGATCTTAGCAATGAATGATGAGTCGCGAAGACGGCTGTTGACGATTTTCATCTCCTTGAAACAATTATGATAAAAAACCGTTGTGTAGTGTTTGTAATTCCATAGAGGATATTCGTTGTATGTTTAATTGTATTTCATTTTGAGAAAAAAGTGACTATTTCTTGCCGGTTCTACTCGGTAAAGTCTACATTTCGAACCGATGGTTTTAATTAAAGTAAGATTTACATTTAATTTATTCTCTAAATTTCTAGATCGGTCTTTGCTTATCTATGTATAAGAAATATAAAATATGTGAAATTTGTAAGCTGTAAGAATTTTTAACCATTCCATATATCGCCAATGCGCCACCAACCTTTTGAACTTATGTTCGTTGCGTTGACTCACCGGTAGTTGCATTGGCTCACCCACCTTTTAAACCGGAACACAACAATACTAAGTATTGCTGTTTGGCGGTGGATTACCTGATGAGTGAATTGTACCTACCCAGATAAGCATAAAATCCTACCACCATTATAAATATGTTTATATTTATTGTTTAAGTTTTAAGGAAAATAATATAATAACCATCAAATGTCACAACTGTCGGTGGTGGTGCTGTCGGACCTATGGTCGGTGGAGCTTTGACAGAGCATATATATGCATCAGGTGAATCCAACACAAAGTCTACTAAATGTAAACCACTATCCTGTACAAGTTCGTGAAGGCTTAATCGTTATCAGTTGACTATCTCTCGTGATAACGTTGCACGTATCACGTGACTACAGAGCTCGCTTAAAAGCAGGGTAAATTAACTTCAGTATCATCGTTTATTATACGCTAAAATGTTTCATTTCATCGATGAATATGACCTACTATATATGTTAAAAGGAACGTATGAACTTTTAATGTGGTAATAATGGCGCTTTAATGCGTTTCGAAATTTATTTGTAAATTATTACCTATTGATAAGGCCAACATTAAAACCTTCCGTGTTTAATTAAGGAAAGAAACTTAATGAATTCCGAAATAGTAGACTAAGACCAATTGTACTGTCTTCATAAATAAATACTCAACGATTATCCTAGTGACGATACTTTTACTTGTAAATAAATTAAATAAATATAATATATATGACCAAATCGAATTAAAAATATAACGGATTGAATCAAAATGAACAAATTGACCTGTGAATGGTAATTTATGGTAGATGGGTGGTCACCATCACTAAGAAATGTTAACAACTCCTAACATCGTCGTAACAAAGTTAAAATTGTTTTCGAAGTATTTGAATCAGATTATTCAGCAGAATTTGAAACACCACTCCTCAGTTATCGCTCCCAAATTGCCAACTCAATTAGGCTGTCCTTAATTAGTACATCTTGTTTAAACCCTTCGTAAAATGCTTATTATACAATAATATTGTCAAAATCGAACGCGGTTGTATTTTAAATGGAAAAAAATTTGGTGATCATTTTTCTTAACCAGACATTATTTACTAATTAAAGGTACATTGTTCACACATAATAGACAAACATACTAAATTTATACTAAGCATCCATAGTAAACATATACACGGCTTATTAAAATGAAACGTGAAAAAAATTTGGAAACAATATATAAATCAAAACAATAAAATATGTATAATGCGTCAAAAGCGCAATGGTTTTCGGATCGCCTTGCGATGTAAAATTCGCAAGTTCGATCCTGACTTAGGCTATTGTCGTCCCCACACTTAACGCAAGCTGTACGCTTAATTGGAAGAGTAAAAAGGAATATAGGAATAGTTATTACTTTAAGCGGTCATAGTTAGTGTTCTTTAAAAAAAAATTAAGATGCCAAGGTATTTCAAGATGTGAGACAGATTTCCAGATATGCGTATGTACATACATAAGGGACATAACATGGTTGATGGGTAGCCCATTGATGGGTAGCCCATCGTGTAAGTAGTTTATACTTCTTACAGTGCTTAATACATAAGTATTGGGCCTAGTAACTTGTGTTTTTTTATAAAAATAGGTAAGTGGATGGGCAACGGTATATCTCATGTTAAATGGCCATCACACCATTATATCTATTCTATAGATTGTGATCGGAATTTTAGTTTTGTGTAAATCTGGAAGAACAAATAAACAAAATGTACTCTATTTAAAACTAAGAATATTTAAAATATGTTTTAAATTACTTCCTTAGACTAGTTTTTTAAAACAAAATCAATCCTCAATAGAATAATAACACGCTGAAAACCCGAAAGTATATAACAAAAACCTCGCTGCAATTCCAAAATCAGCACTAGCACTAGAAGAAGTTCCGTTAGTTTCACGAGATGAAACGGACGGACAGACAGTCGGACGTTGAATAATGAACCCGGAAACCGGGTTTAATAACAGAATAATATCTATTTGAATTTGTTCCTTTATATCTTTTGTTGGAGATGAGAAATTATGAACGGACACTTGTTCCGGGAGTCTTCGCTAAATTAACTAAAGCTGTTTACACGGCCGGATGTAAGATGTCGACTGAGACGAACTCTGAGTTTGTTTCACGAACTAAAAGTTTGAGCACCGAGTCGTAAAGTTCGGACGTCGTTTTAATTTAATTGCATTGCAATTCGATAAACTTGATTGCGAAAATTATTGATTTCCAATTTGAGAAATAGTTGATAAAACAATTACTTCGTTTTCAAGTCTTTAATTCGTTTTTGCATCTCATCGACTCAGTTGTGTAAGGAAGCGGGAAGATACAAGTGTATATGGGTGTCCGATTAATTTCCATCTATCTCCCATCGCGCAATGTTACAATTTGATTGAAAACCAGGTACTTCAACTTAAATATGGTTAAAAAAAAATTAAACCTTTTTATTTTAATTATATTGTAATTATTTATTATTTTAATGTTATTTATTATAAAAATTAGTATACATAGTTTCATTTTTAAGTTGTAAGATACGTAACTTAGTCAAATGGTCTGTTTGATAAATTATAATAGAAAGATTAGCTGGCGTCTCAAAAAAAATACTGCATGTGCCACTACATTAAAAGTAGAAACAAAACGTCTAATTTTTCAATTTAAGTGTTTATTTTCTTTTTGTAAAATACAGTAAATAAATAAAATTGCAATAGAGTATTAAATCTTTCCTTTCTAATCGAAAAACATTTATTTAGAATTTATCCACAAATATGTCTCAATGCCATTTGAAAGCTACTTCTGAGGAGACATGTTTCCTCTCGATGTTTTATGTAAAGAAAATTGCAAAGCGCAGTGGCGTTGGATCTGAACCCGGTATAACAGATCAACGAGATCTATTTGAGCATTATTTGAATGTCCTATTTAATATCGTGTTAATCTGTGAGTTTTGTCTTGCCTTTAGAGGTTTTGAGTATTTTTTTATAGAGAATATCCCTTACCTTGCCAATCCGCCACCAACCTTGGGAACGACGATGTTATAACCCTAATGGTTGTAGGTACACTGGCTCACTCATCCTTCAAACCGGAACGCAATATTTTTAATATATATAAGGTATATACAATTGGACAAACTGTTGGTCATGGTCGATAAATAGAATTACGTTTTTCTTGTATACTTTTTGAAACGTTTTCGTATTAAGCCGGCACGCGGTTTCGTTTTCAATAGTAAACCGGCTAAGCCCGATTCAGTTTTTTATATGTGGACTGAATTAATAGTGTTATTCGATACTGTCTATACACGTAATAAAACATCACAGACGACACGATGGCCTAGTAACCTGAGATGGCCTAATGGTTAGAACGCGTGATCTTAACCGACTATCGTGGGCTCAAACCCGGGCAAGCACCACTGCATTTTCATGTGCTTAATTTGTGTTTATAATTAATGTCGTGCTTGACGGTGAAAGAAAACATCGTGAGGAAACCTGCATGTGTCTAATTTCACTGAAATTCTGCCAACTCGCATTGGAGCAGATTGGTGGAAAAAGCTCAAAACCTTCTCCAAAAAGGAGAGGAGACCTTAGTCCAACCGTGGGACATTCAGAGGGTATTACTAACATTCAAGAAACAAAGATTTTTAATTGTTATTTTGCTTAAATACCAGGTAATTTGTACGGTACTACCGCCCATCTTCGTGTAGCCGCCAACCATTTATATAGCTTAACTAATCAATCACTAAACATGATATATAATTCAGCAGTTGGTGGCGCTTTAATAGGGTGATGAGTGTGATAATTAGTATTCAAAAGCAGTATAATTATTTAAATTCATTTAATACATTTACATATATAAGTCATTGCTCATATTGTTCGATAGTATGTTATCTGGATAGATTTATTTTTCACTACTCTAAATTAACATAGACATTAAAAAAGTTAAAGTACAGTAACAGCCTATAAATTTCCGACTGCTGGACTAAGGCGTCCTTTCCTTTTTGAGGAAAAAGATGGTAGATAAACGTGGACAATCTACATCCCACACATACAGTTTTCGTCACGATATTTTCCTTCTCTCAGCACGAGATGAATTTAAACACAAATTAAGCAAGTGCACATTTAGTTGTACTTGCCCGGACTCAGAACCTTCGGTTAAGGTTCACGTGTTATATCCACTGGGCTATTACAGCGCTATAACATGGACATAAGTTTAATCGAATGTGTTGTTGTACATGTTTGTTTTACAAGTATACAAAGTTACATGCTCTCTTAATAATATTGAAATAGATTACATAACATTAGATACACAAAGAGAAACCGCATCAAAGTTGGAGATCCAATGATAGCCACCACTTTTTTCCGCTGCGCTGGATTTATCTATTCAAATTGCTTCAATTTAACTCACTGTGCTTATATTATTGCTGAGCCTTTGCCTGTAACATTGGTCTTGATTTAGATCTAGTACACTTCGAAGCGAGGTTAGCTTTGTATTTTTTTTTATTACGTCGTTTGTTTTTTTTTCTTTCGAGTCAGATTGCTCATTGAATTTTAAACCGAAGGTAGCGAGTACAAGTCTTAGTAAGAATGGCTCTATTTATCGAATTTTAATTTGTGCTTCAAGCTTATTTTATGCTCAGATATATAATGACACGTCTCGGAAAATACGGCAAATGTTTTCTGCTTGACTACATCTCCCTAATTAAATAAATTAAACCATCGCTTTATTTGTTTGCCTCACACGAATATGTAACACTAGATGTCGCATGCGGCTTCGCTCACGGGTTTTAGATTAGGCAGGTGTTAAATAAAGTAGTCTATGTCAAGCTATGCTATGCTATATTCAAGCTTGCTTCATACCAAATTTTATCAAAATCGGTTCAGTGATTTAGTCGTGAAAACATAACAGACAGTGTTACTTTGGCATTATTAATTTAAGTACATATTATTTTCTTATAATGTTTTCGTTAAGAAAACCAATCATGATATTTGTTGGCATAAAACTTTAAATCAATTTAATTAAACTTTACTCAAGGCCCATGAAGTCTTCAGAAGAGAACAGTGGGGGAAACGCACACATACCCCATGTGGTGCTCAACGGTGTCCGAGGCGCCGAGTGCTCCCCGAACATCGGAATACCCACTAAAAAACCAGCGGTACACTTTCTTTCCTTCTTAACGAGGAGCGCCATAGGATCGCTTGCGCATGGTACCGTGACGCTCTGATGGTCGGCCTGCCTATGCAGGCTTCCATTCTCTAGGGGGGTAATTACCCTGATTATCCCTAAGAACCTCCCTAGTAAGGCCCATGAAGTCTGTATTGACATGCCTTAGTCAGGAAGTTGTTTATTATTTGGCGTGTTGTCTATCTTGAGATACTGAGGCATACAATATTCAGAGACGGATCCAGGTATGAGGCTAGCCAATACTCAAAGACCGAAGGAATAATATATTTTTATTTACGACACGTCACAATTGTTTGAGTACCCTGTACTGACTGATTGATTAATGTACTATAATAATCTAATAATAAATTGTTATGATTTCGTCATGCCAATTATGGAGTACAACTAAAAAGGCGATGTGCTGACGGTACAATTACATCTCTTCTACGTTTTTATACGATGTTTATCGTTTCTATCCAGACCCATTTTTTTTATTTCTCTGAAAAAATGCATTACCTAGTTTCATGAAAAGGGATGGTATATGGGAATCACCGGCGCCTTGAACTCCAGTACAACGGAATAACCACTAAAAAAACAGCGGTATCCTCACCGTCTCTTTGGGGGGCGTCACGAGACCACTTGTGCATACTAACCGTGACGGTTTCTATCCAGCCCCAGATTTATGCCTAGACCTACAAAGCACCGGCCTCCCGGCCACTCGAAGGGCCAAGCAAGAATAATATATTATATATTTCTATCAAAACATTCAGTATAATTATAAAAAATAATTTTATTGTAAATATGTATATTTTAAACCAAGTGTAAATTTTCCTGTTTTGTTAAAAACATCCCGAAGCTCGAGATACAAGATTACAAATAGTCCGAGCACCTCTTTTTAGGGATTGGAAAAACCGGTTGTTTATATACGACCTACGCTAACAATAGTTAATTTCAATATAAGTAGCAATACTCCCAAATTTACATACTGTGAGACAAGGACATAGAAAATAACTAAAATATATAAATTGAGTAGTATACACTAAACTACACTAACCAAACTAATGATGTCATAAAACTGTATCGGTATATTAAGGCGGCATTTAATTAATTTTTGATGCTAAAATATATATATATATAAATCATAATATTGTAATATTTATAATATATATAATGTTTTATAAATCAAGGGTTCCCCTTGATCTTATTATTGTATTACTAAAATCATTTAAACACTAACGATATTTCTTTAAAAAATTGTTTACTTTTTCAAACATTACACCAGTAAGTAACGCAAGTATACACCCACTTGACTACACTAATACACTTCTATACTTATATATATATTTAACGCACTCTAAAAAGTGGTAACCTAAGATATGGTGTAATAAAAGGCACTACGGGAGTCTCTTCGGAGGGTGTAATTGACGTGGTTTACGATCTCCTCCCAACCATGTACGAACTTAGATCAATATACTATTTTTATTGATAAACAGATAATTTAAAACAGATTGGATTTTTCTAGGCTTTGAAATTCACCTACAATTATAGAAATTATGAGGAGGCCATTACGCTAGAGGAATTAGGAACAGAAAAAGGGAAATAAACTATAATAATACTATAAATGCAAAAGTACCTTTATCTGTATTTTACGCTTGTTCACGGCAAAACCAATGAACTGATTTTGATGACATTTGTTATATAGCAAGCTTGAACTTTGAACCACCGCCCCCCCCCCCCAACATTCGGGTGAAGCTGCGGGCTAAAACTAGTGTCTTATAAGCTCAAATATCCAATTTATAAGGAGTGTGTCTTTGCCCAATAATTACTATTATATTTACAAAATATACACATAATTTTTTTAAAGTCTTAGAAGGGTTTATTTTTAAATTATTAGTAGGAAAAAACAATATAATGTATTTAATCGTTAGGAACGTTTCTCTTGTTCACAAGTATCGTATATAGATGATAAGAGGACGCTATATTCGATCGCGTCGAAACTGAGAAAGGTTCGGTTATCCGCCCTGCCATGTTAACGACTTATCAGCTATCACGAAATAATGCTTGGGATTTTCGAAACGTTTAGGATTTTCGAGAAAGATCAACCTGTCCATTGAAAACCGACTTTTTTTCTTGGAAAATATACTATATCACATGTGGGGAAAGAAATAGTTTCGCTCTATATACGAAAGATAAGAAATATTGTTCCAAATTTAATCGAGAAGCCAGAAATTTGTCGTGTTTCATACATATTGGTTTTCTCCGGCCTGAAATTCCATCATAAACATCGCTTAACATTTCTTACAATGCCAATGTCTATGGGCGTTGGTGACCACTTACCATCAGGTGGCCCATATGCTCTTTCGCCTTTCTATTCTATAAAAAAAAAGTTTGGACGCGTCTATATAAAAATTTTGTAATTTTTATTTTTTCGTTAGATAACCCATTTATTGAGAAAGGTAGACTACAAAACATCACGGCCATGGCATACGGCCCACGAAGGCCGACGTTGTAACATTAAACCTGGGCGAAACCGCGAGGATTTGCTCGTAGTTTATGAAAAAAAAACCCTAATTTTTAAAAATAATGTGGACATCATTGACATAATAAGGCAATTGAAGGTAATCATCGCGCAATTTAAATAATGATTTTCGGAATTATCCAAATTAAAGAGAATTAATTGATTCGAGAGTAAAGCTGTGACATAATGACCAGAACTATAAATATCAAAATATTAGCGGTACGGATGGTATGGTTATGAAGTGGTACCAGTAAATTCAGTGGTAGTGCGCGCTGGCTCAGCGAGGGATGCACGCGCGCGATGCTGCGCGGCGGCGGCGCGTGCGCTTTGCTCGGCGCGCCGTGCACGCGCAAAAACGGTGCTGTCTGTACGTGCCGCGTGCACACTGCGCTACTGCAGGTGGGTCTGGTGGTAATCACGTGATATATTCTAGCAATGCAATTATAATCTCTGATTTGCATTTGTATTGGCAACGGTAGTTTGAAAATTAAAATGAAGATGCTAATTTCAAGAGGCGTGACATCATTACCAATTGTTTTCGAGTGAAGCTCATGGAAAAACGGAAAAGGTATATTCGATGTTGTATTGTATTCGAATGTAGCTGTTTCACAGCTCACTATATACTAGTAAATAATAAAGTAAATTCGGAATGTAGATTTTTTCGAAAAGATTCGGTTAGAAACTCAGCAGTTACTTTTTCATTTTATAAAAATCAAGGAGTACAATAATATTTTTGATCATATATACATCTAATCGTTAATAATATACTTTATTTATTAATATATAGTTCTTCAGCATGAATATTATTCATTAGTAAATGTAAAATGACTGCGAGATTTTATTATGAAGCTTTAGTAATGGAATAACTTAATTACTTAGACAATAAATAGATTATACCGTCTCACGTGACCCTTATAAGCGGCAAGAGCGCGTATATGAGCTCTTTATTAATCTGGTATAAGAATACCAGATTAGTGAATACGAGGACCAAGGAATAATTCTTGTCAGCCAGATAAAGGACCACTCGTAATATTTTCTGACCTTGGAGCTCTTAATCATGTAAATAATGTATCTATTGGTGAATAACACGTTAGTTTAAAAACGTAATATTTTTCTACTTACTGATAAGTTTCTATTTATTTCGAATACAATAACAGCAACTCGAAGACCAGATCGAGGCAGCTGGTCTATGCAATAAATAGCACCAGAAAATAAAATATCGAGTTTTATTCTACTTATATTAAAAATGGAGACGAATAAATAGTTTCCAATATCTTGCAAATCTTTGTTCGGAATTCCAATAACTATACACTAAAAAGAGATCAATGCCGTTTCCATTCATAAGACAGCGTGCTCTACGGTCTATATTTTAGTCATTTTCAAAAGCCGAAACAATCATTTCAAGGCGTTCTCTCGCCGCCGGCTCGGGTCACGCCAACATTTTGCAGCATTCGCATCAAAGCGGAGCAAACACCGACTCTCAGTAAACGAATTCTTTGCACCACCTGTTTCTCTAATAGGTAGCTAGCCTCGAATGCCACTCACCAAAGTCAAGGCGGGGTCAACCGCAGTACGGTTTTAGAAATCTTTGCTCGAGCAATTGCTGTTTTTTTTTTTTTCAAGGTATATGTACATTGCTTTTCGACGTTTACATTAAGTGTCGTTCACGAACGAAATGCTTTTTCTATTGCCTATTAACCTGAATTTGAGATTTTAAAGAAGACATCGTTTAAAAAAATTAAATCTTATTTAGTTTTAGTTTACAAGAAGAAGGCTTAAATCAATTACAAAAAATTATTTATAATATTATACATATATATAAATATATTATTAAATGTAAACCATAAGGGATTTTATTAGATTTTGTACCTTTTATCCTTATTAGTGAGGTCTTGTTATACCTTAAAATGGTTTCCATAAACGAATCAAAACGTCAGAAATGGAAATTTTTTGGCATCCTCCGGAAATTGATTCGGCTTATAACCGATAGTGTTTCGTTTTCACTAATTGAAATTGCTATGACTACTTCTATTTCAACTGCTCGGCGAATATAGATTTTATTCGATTGTAATAAGGCCGTTGAGTTTAATGTAGAAATATTGGTTTGTGGTACAGTTAGTCCAATTAACGCGACAGGTTTTGCGCTGGGTGTAATGTTTTGTATTTGTCCATATAGAAGCTATATCAAGCCTTTATGGACACTACAGTGTGCGTAATTGCGAACACTTTTTTAAAATAATTATACTTTTTGCTTGTGAATTTAAAATGAGATGATTATTTTCTAAGTGCAGGAGAATGCAACAGGCGAGCTCTTAGTGAGACGGGACTCGAGTGCAGGATCGTCGTCGTCTAATTAGTGACTGAAGTAGGGGGATATCAATCGCGATGGATAGCAGATTTTTACCTGATCGTATATTGTATTTTTACAAGATGTAGATGTAGATAGAGTGAAAGGATTCACATTGTAGATAATAATTTATCTTTGTAAGGGTAAAAAAATTTGGTAGTTAAAAAAAAAAAACCTTACTTGCTTGTAACGCCTTAACATTACGCTTATTCGTCAGTTTTCTATATACTCTCATAATACAGATATTATGCTTTAATATGTTTTATAAAATTAAACGTTAAATTATTTCCCTTAGCTATTGGTTGTCCACTTGTTTCTTTTTTTAATACGCAATTCCCTTCAAAGCCTTTCACCAAAAATGACGATCTTCTTATGCTTCTCTACCTCCACTAGAAACTAGCGTAACTATTTTTGTATTTTTTCCCAGTAACAAATAACTTATCATTAAAAACAAAGACCTACGAGTAATTATACAGACCTATTCGAATATCGAAAATGTGTCACTTGCAACCCCAATTATGATTTATCAAGTCCAACGGTCCCGTATACGAAACAATACAAAAATTCTCTTCGTATAAACAAACAGCTGAACCTAATAAGGCCAGTAAACAATGCGATAGTCATAATGTTGTCAATACAGCTCATTTATCGCCGGGGAGGCCGACGTCCTCCCCAGACTCCCCGGGGTGGAAATAAATTTAAGAGAGAAATTATTGTTTGTTGCATAATTTTTCGCCACAGGAACATTTTCTATTCTATGATAAAGCGACTTATTAAAACGCTCATGTGTTTTACATTCATTGAACATTATAATATAATCATATTTATTGTTTTTGTTATAAATTAAAATAAGGCTGAAATGAATGATTTCTGTATTATAAATTTTGTTTTACGCGAGGAAACCATCGAACCTGAACTTCTCAAAATGGAAAACCGTGTCTATTTAAGAATATTATCTAAAAGCCGAGGGTGAATTATCGATTTTACTCACGTATAAAGTTTCGAAGAAATAAAAGTTTGGAGAAAAATAACGTTCATTCCTGAAAACGAATTTGCTTGGTGGATTATTTGATCTGTTTCTTTGATATTTGCTAAAGTGCTTTCAGGGATATTTTATTGTTCAGCAAGAAAAGTCAGACTGAATCCGAACTGAATCCTTAACGTGACGCATTATCTATATAAAAGTTATGAGGTTTATTATTAAAAACAAAACAAAAAGTCTTCAAACCAATCATAATATGCAATATTTATTTTATTACCTACATCATCAACTGAAACTATAAAATACAATTGACCATTTTCTTCCATGTCTTCTGCGTCATACGACACTGGCTGAATGTTTTGCGCAAACGTTCACAAATTCACGTCATAAAATAAAAATATATATATATATATATATATATATTGGGTAATAATAAGAACTATGATATGTAAAATATTTCCAATTTGTTTGGAGACGTAATAAAATCTTATATTCATTGTTGTGTCACCGAGTTATCTTCGAGTTGCGTGTGGGGAAACAGGAAGCGTGATGGGATGTCGCTGGTATTGTTTCACTCGGTTCTCTCGTAATCGGCAGTGTGTTAGGTTTTATTGCTCATTTTCCAACAAATTTCACCCAACAACCACCAAAATTTATCGGTCTAACTTTTCCTACGTTATGTTTATCATCATGTCATGTGGATATATAGCGATGAAAACATAATAAAATCTTATAGCTTCTTAGCAGGTAGTGGATTTCAAAAGATGGAAGTCGATCGAACTTTATGTAAAATTAGTATCAACAATTGTATAAAGATTCAAGTTCTCGCTATTATTTATAAGCATTCTTAAATGTATCTCGAGAATGCGATTCAAAGCCTTTACGTCTAAAGGTCTTAGCTCGGAAGAAAGGCTCTTTGAAACTGTTTATTGATTTAGACGCAATTCAAACATTTCAGGACAAGGACATGTAGAGGATCGTCTTGAAGTAAAAGTTTTCTTAAATATACTTATATGTTTGTCGTCGAAGACAATCAATAGTTTTTTTTTTTAACAACATATTTATAATGAAATAAATACTTGTTAACAGGAATTCGCGACCCTCACGAAGGAGCTCAACCAGGCACGAGAACAGCTCTTAGAGCGGGAAGAAGAGATTTCAGAACTGAAAGCGGAGAGAAACAATACCAGGGTAAGTTTCTTAAAACACTTTTTGAAATTAAAAACGTATTACGTGTATACTAATAGGCAAGCGTAATTGTAACAATTATCGTAACTACACAAAGTGATAGTAATCAACATTTGGAAGACATATGTGAAAGATTCAAAGACGCATTTATATTTGAGGAGATATCGATTTTATCGCAGGCATTTATTGTACTCGTAATATACTATATAAAGTCAATAGTAATTAATTAAAAGTGGTGATGATAATATAATGGGCTGTTTCTGTTTGTAGTTTTTTTTATGTTATAGTTAGGCGGACGGGCAAATGGGCCACCTGGTGTTAAGTGGTCACCACCGCCCATAGACATTGGCGATGTTAGAAGTATTAACCAGTCCTTTCATCGCCCATACACCAACAACCTTGGAAACGAAGATGTTATGTCCCTTGTCTGTAGTTACACTGGCTCGCTCATCCTTTAAACCGGAACGCAAAAATACTAAGTATTGCTGTTTGGCGGTAGAATATCTGATAAGTGGGTGGTACCCAGAAAGGCTTGCACAAAGCCCTACCACCTAGGACAACATTTTGCAATATGTAGCGACTAAAATAAATAATATCTGTTTCTACCAAAAAAAACCTCGTAAGTGTGCGTATTTATAGCTACTGCACACGACAACACACATTTTCTATTTTACGTCCTTTATGTATTATTTATATCTTCTTTTTATGATATTTTTCTCATAAAAAACGACCTTCTCATAAAACTTAGATCATCCACCATTTTAATATTATGTGTCGAATGTTAATTACATTTTTGATTAAAATGATATATATCATTATTTGTTCGAGGCGGAAGAAACATTCAGAGAACACGTTCAAGAGCACACGTTCTTATGTACATACGAATGAAGATGAATGCGTAAAAGTTCGATCTTCCGAAGATTTATCCCGTTACAATCACTTCCAGGTGGAAAACCTAAAAAATAAATTTATTTGTTTTGAAACAAAGTTCTGCAGTTAAATTTCTTATTAAGAAAATTCACATTTTTATATTTTTTTCGTTTTTATACACAATATATATTGTGATTGACGACATATCTGTTCGTGGTACATTAACAGCCTGTGAATGTCCCACTGCTGGGCTAAGGCCTCCTCTCCCTTTTGAGGAGAAGGTTTGGAGCTTATTACACCACGCTGCTCCAATGCGGGTTGGTAGAATGCGGGGTGGAAAATTTAAATGAAATTAGACACATGCAGGTTTCCTTACTATTTTTTCCTTTACCGTCAAGCACGAGATGAATTATAAACACAAATTAAGCACATGAAAATTCAGTGGTGCTTGCCCGGGTTTGAACACACGATCATCAGTTAAGATTCACGCGATCCAACCACTAGACCATCTTGTGATTGTGGAAACTTTATTATTGCCATAATCGTATTTCTACTCGTCTATCGAACTATACATGTCATGATCCACGACCTTATTATCCTTATTTCAAAGTGATACCTAATTCTCAATTCAACTTCCGCAATAAACGCGCCCAAAAATATAACAGAAGTGGACCACTGGGGGCCTATTTGTTCATTTACGTCAACAACGACATACAATTTACCACCGACGGCGATACACGATGTATATATGCCGTATGTTATTCGCTATTTAGGAATCAACGAGTGACAAATCATTCAGAATGCGTTTTGTCTACACTGTATATATTGTCTTGTCTATCTTTAACGTAAATTTATTTAACTTCTTAGAAGCCTTAAAAACCGTATTTGTCATTAATATTTTAATCGTTTTTTTTTTTGTTTTTTAAATTACTTTTTAATACTTTAATACTTGCTAAATAATTTGTTCTTGTTAGGTTCTCTCCATGTTTCAATGTCAAAGTGGAAACTTTGTTGGCTTATATGAGACTTATTTTGTTATCAAATGTTTATGTGTATATTATGCTGTATGTTTCCCAAAAAAAAAACTTACTCATTTACTTCTTCAATATTCATTGGTAGTATCTAATGATATGTCACGTTATGTATGCGTCATTAAACTATGTTAATTGTTTGTTTACAAGCCACTAATTGTTTCATGACCTATTTCATGAATGTAATAAGCCGTATAACATAAGAAAATCCCCCGCGTTATATATTACTTAGTATTCCTATGTGATGAACGTGTCTGTTCTTATTTACTTTGATATAAATTAGATCTCTAGTTAGGAGCGGCTAGTTTGCCCTTAGGGAAAGCGGTTATATTCAACGATAAAAGTATTAATATGGTTTTGCCGTAACTCACTTATGTATTGGGACTGGATGTTGTAATTGCTATCTTTGATAAAATTATTTAAGGAAAAAATAAAATAACTTCATTTATAAATAATCATTATATCTAAAGTCTGCACATTGGTATTATTTTATATATAACTTAGAAAACAATGGATATATTATTATTATGTAGATAGATTTGAATGCTTCACAAAAATCGGTCAAGGAAATCAAGAAACATAAAAATACAACGTATCTCTGTTTCCAGTTACTCTTAGAGCATCTAGAATGCTTAGTGTCACGACACGAGCGCTCACTGCGCATGACGGTGGTGAAGCGGCAGGCGGCCGCCCAGTCCGGGGTCTCGTCCGAAGTGGAAGTTTTGAAAGCGCTGAAGAGTCTATTCGAACACCACAAGGCGCTCGACGAGAAGGTATGTAATACTTGATGAGAAGACATATATCAATTCATGCTTGTAAATGTAACGAAAAATTATTCTGGGTCTATTAGTCCAGGCGACTGATTATCTTAATTACCAATTAAATTCTGGTTGATTTAGTTTTAACTCATACCATCCTCCATCTTGCATGAATCTTGGGTATTCAAATAGCAATGATATTTCTCAATCAACAATATTTCCTTATTTTCCAGGTTCGAGAAAGGCTGCGAGTCGCGTTAGAGAGAAACACAGCGTTGGAAGAAGAATTAGCGTTAACCAAAGAGGAAGTGCGTTTTGTTATTAACTAATATACATAATACAACGTTTTGAAACTTAAGCTTCTGAGCTTAGAATTATACAACCTGACTATAAAAATGTATATTATGATTTGTACAAACATACTTTTTTATTATAAGCATTTATTAAAAAGATAATAATGTAAAGAACATACGTTCAGAAACGAGAAACAAAAAATGACATGTGTTTTTCCATTTTCCGTATAACCATGTCTAGCGTAGTATTTTAACAGTTACAGCAATACAAAGCGTCTGGCACGCAGGACGGGGAAAAGCCCAAAGAGAATGGCACAGCCACAACTGGCTCGCCGGAACAGAACGGCGAACAGCAACAAACTAAGGTAACCAATCAGAAACATCCCAGACTACAAACCATTGACACAAATCTACAACAACAAAAACTACCGAAGCTGTAATATGAGGCTTTTGAGATAGTTTGTTTAGAAAAAACAATTGATATTCAAAGTTAAACAATTTGACATTCCGAAACATAAACAACTACACAGAACATTCAACACAACGAAAGATGAACAAAATATAACATAGACAATTATACATAGAAGCTTCTTGAATGGTTGTGTAGCGATATGTCATGTTTTAGAATTAATAATAACGTTTTACTCAATTCCTTTATTAACATCGTCTATACTAGTTTTTCAATAAGCACAATTGAATTCACACAAATTCACATTTTGTTGGAATTGAACGTGCAAAGGATTGAGTAAAACAAATTAACTAATTAGAAGTTTGGTCTAGCATAACGAGACGTTAGTTGGCATGATAAGTCTGAATGCCCTTCCGCATCGGGGTCACTCTGTAATGTTATTAATACGATCTTTGCCTCGCCACTTCTGTGTACGGACATGAGGATATTCATACATTTTTCTAATTTACTTACCGCTATAATAAACCGAAAGTACTATGCAAGACACAAGTTCTTTTTTGTGTCTTGCATAAGTTATTAACTTTTCCTCTTTTTTAATTCTAATATCTGCCAGGCGCCAACTTTGTAAATAGCAGTATTTAGGTAGCTTCATAAAATTACTTAAAGACGGTTCTGCGTCTGATCCTCGGAATGCCTTCCCATCGAATTTTGAGGAAGTAAAGAGTGGACCCAAAACAATTGCACTTTAATACCTCCGGCGCAATGGCTAATTCTTAAAATTGGCCGCCGTGGCTGAAAGAAATTTGGCAAAGTATTTAATATCGAGGAATAGAGCGAAAAGTAAAAGATATTTTTTATTAAATTATGACAAATATGTTTTTATAAGATGACAATAGCGGAAGGGCGTAAACAGTTATTCATTTATTTAATGATCGTCACAGGAGAGTAGTGTTAACGGCGAAACGGAGGGCAAGAAACTCACTGAGCTCCAAAACACGATCGCCAAGCAGGTCAGCGCCATATTGGTCATAGATCATTCGAAATGCAGACTGACTGTTTTGATATAACCAATAAAGTGATTATTACAACCGCTTCTAGCTAAGTCAACGCAATGGGTTGACTGCTTATAATAATAAAAACAATATATATATTTTCAAGTAAATTATTAATTTTTTTATAAACCCGACTACGGAATATTTTTTAATACAAAATAATGAGAAATACTTTTATTGTTGCTTCGCCAAATTAATGTAAGACGAAGACTAGGACATTCATGCCCGTATTCACAAACAATACTACGAGGACTCAGTAAGGTCGGCATAAAATCGTAAATAATACTTTAAAATCAGAATTAAATTATGAGCATAAACTAAATTATGAAATTAGCTCAAGTTATAAGACGCGACACAGTTCCGGTTGACAGACAGACGAAGAAGAATTCGATACTTATATATTATATACTCGAGTAAATGACAATGAGTATAATACACAGCTTACAATCCTAGAAATTCACCAAACGAATTAGTATTTATGTCATACACATAACTGAAAACTTAGTAACGTAAATGAACCAATCACAGATCGGTATTCGACGCAGTGCATTCGCATAGAAGGAGAATTGTTCGTTAATAAAAACACAACGAACGCAGTGTCTATATGAGCGTAGCGTTAATATCAAAATGAGTAAATAATTGTTTGTGAATACGGATGTAAGAAATATAAAAAAGTGATTAAAGCGCTTTATAATACTAAACTTTTAACAAAAATACATATAACTAAAATATCCAGCCACGTCGGCTGCCTCGTAGTCGGGTAAAAAGTTAAGATAGCTATTTTTAAAATGTCTAGAAAGTTGTTGAAATACATCACTAATGATTTTCAATGCATGTAGGACTGTAGATATGAATCGAATTTCGCATATGCACGTTTAAAATAATAATAGTTAAATGTTGCCGCATTTTCAACATTTTTATTCATTATAATATTATGTTATTGATTTTGTTTTTTGTTTCTAAAACATGTGCATGCATTAACACAATTATAGCATCAACTAATGCAACCATAAATTCGCTTTACTTTTATAAATTGTGCTTTTAAAGTACTTGCAGTGTTATTCTGTAAAAAAACGCTTGTTGAAAATCTAATCATTATTTATTAGCCAATATTACCTATAACTTTTTATACAACGATCGTATTTGTATTCGTTTCAAGTTTATTCATACAGAATAGCTCTGCTGTTTGTATTTAATTTTCTAAAACTAATAACTTATCAACATTTACAATAAAGATAAATTGTTGCCTGTTAAATTTTCATTAAGCATGCATATTTATTAATATAATAATATAATATGTAGTAGCACACAATTACCGCTTCATGGCGCCGTTTCTCTGTTCATTAAAAATAGTTACACAATTGTCCCACGAGTAATTTTAGTTAGATTGTCAAGTCGTACACCATACAGTATCAATAAATTTGAAAATCATATCTAAAGGCAAGACTTGAATTCGCACCCTTCAATTATATCACTCATCTTATTAACTCCTTTATCTTGTCGTGACATTGTCCATTTAATTACGGCTTATTCAGGCATGGATGATTTTCCTTTGTACATGATTGACCCAAAATATTAAGCATAAATCATCTATAGTTGTTCGACCACCTATTTCTTTATAGACGTTATATTATATAATTAACAAGTGTTTTCAATTCTCAGTCAGCGGAACTAAGCTCGTGGCAGCGTCGGGTCGCGGAGCTTAACAATAAAGTATCTGAGTTGGAAGATAGACTGACGAAGGGTGAGAAAGAGCTAGCGAAAAAGCAAGACGAGTGTGCCAAGTTACAGCGCGATCTGAGAGAAAACGTGGCACAAAAGGAAGATCAGGTTAGTAATCCATTTTTAATAATTCATTTTAAACATCGTTCTTCATATTCAACACTAACCAATTCTATTGTATTCTAACTTCCTGATAGCTATTTGAAGAATACCTTTGCATTTTTGCAGGAGGAGAGGATAGCAACTCTAGAGAAGCGATACTTGAACGCTCAACGGGAATCCACGTCCCTGCACGACCTCAACGAGAAGTTGGAGCAGGAACTGCAGCATAAGCAGGCACAGCTTAAGGTATGTCAGCACACCGAGAACAGATCACCACGATCGTATCACTGCATACAACCATGACGTTATTTTGGTTCATGTGTCGTGTGATGTTTTTGATTTTAAGTTTTATTTGTGGTTTCATCGTGAGGTTGAATTTTATTATTAGAAATTCAATACAAACAATATGAAAAATAACCAAGATTATAATATTGTTGTGCTAACCAAAGTAATCGATATAAAATAGATTTTACCAAATGTTACAACACTAATATTACTAAAATGGCATCCCGATTTGTTTTAATACGCACTTGCATGAACAGTACACGTCACACGTTGACCAACATATAACCCGAAGTCGTTAGAGTAAATAGACGCAAACCATTCGACATAGCCACGTGACCATCACACCGTCATTACACTCTCAATATTTCAGCTGCAAGAAGAGAAGATCGCGGCCATCGAGGAGAAGTTAGAACTCTCCACACAGAAGTTGGCCCAGATGTCTTCGTTGCCAGAAATGGAGGAGCAGCTTAAAGCGAGAATGGAAGCGCTCAGCCAGGTAACGGAAAATGTACTGTACTGTAAGTTTTTTAGGCTCACTTTCATCTGTCATGTGCTTTGACGTAGAATGGAGATGGTGGGTACTAACAGTAGTTTTGTAAATGAGAATAGACAAAGGCATTGCTGGTCAATTAAATATGCTAGACGATAAATGTCTACACGATACATTGGGAAAATATTTTAAATTAAAATCGAATATAAATTTTAATAATATTTTTTCATCTTTCTAGGCTCAAGAAAGACACGGCTCGGCCGAGGATCGCATCCAAAGGTTAGAGGCGAACGTGGAAGAGAAAAATGCAGAGCTGATGAGACTCAACCAACGGCTGCGGATGAACGAAGAGCACAACACTCGACTATCGGCGACTGTGGACAAACTTCTATCAGAGTCAAACGACAGGTAATAAAAGAATATCACCTGAAATGAAACTGATGTTTCTTAAATGATCGCATATCGTGCAAATTGTATGATTTTTAAACATATGCGTCTTCTGTCATGATTGAAGTCCTCCGGAACTATTTTGGATTACAGTAACAGCCTGTTAATGTCCCAATGTCCCACTGCTGGGCTAAGGCCTCCTCTCCCTTTTGAGGAGAAGGTTTGGAGCTTATTCCAACACGCTGCTCTAATGCGGGTTGGTAGAATACACGTGGCAGAATTTCAATGAAATTAGACACATGCCGGTTTCCTTACGATGTTTTCCTTCACCGTCAAGCACAAGATGAATTATAAACACAAATAAAGCACAGGAAAATTCAGTGATGCTTGCCTGGGCTTGAACCCACGATCATGAGTTAAGATTCACCCGTTCTAACCACTAGGCCATCTCGGCTTTTCTATTATTTTGGCGTATCCAAATCTATCCGGCCTATTTTGTTATATGCTAGATATTGTAGTTCACAAGTTTGTGCGTCTCTCTCTCATTATTTAATGGGACAGTCTAAGACCACTGAAGTTCACCAATAAACAACATTACCAATTTTCACACCCTGTACTGCTATTGAGATTCTTTGATAGAAATACTTTTATTAGAAGTACTATTTTATCATGTACTGTAGTAAACATTGTCGATGCAATTATTTAGGAAAACATTTCTATCTTTGAAATTAAAATATATAACTACTATACTGATTTCCATAAGCTGTGACGAATTTTTGACATTTTTTTTTTGTTCAGATTACAAGTACATCTCAAAGAGAGAATGCATTCCCTGGACGAGAAGAACGCGCTCACTCAGGAGTTAGAGAAGACGCGGAAGTACGCAGACGAGCTGCTCTCGGAGAAGGCGGAGATACTAAAGGAGCTCGCCAAGTGGAGGATGGAGACCGAACAGGTGAGGCTGGAGGAGTAAAAATAGATACTAGTGTATCATACGTCAATGTTGTAACGCGTTTGCTCAACACTACACAATTTGGATTCTTACGACAAAATTGAATCACTAAATAAATTATATAATACTATATAAGTAGTTTGGGAGAGATGGCAATACCATCTCTATATTGCGTGCATATTTGAAGCTGATGTAACGCGATAACGAAACGATTGTTCACGGCCCGTTTCCAGCTGAAGCGCCAGATGCTGCAGGCGGAGATCGCCTTCAACATCCAGCAGACGGACGCGCTGACGCGCTCGCTGTCGCCCGCCGCGCCGCAGCCGCCGCACGCGCACTTCCCGCCCAAGGTGACTGGCCTTCAGAGCTCGCTGTACACTTGACATACGCCTTAACGCCATAGATTCAACCGTGCCGTGATGCTCTTTCTATTCCACGTAATTGTTGCGCACTTCCTCCATCAAAGCCCGACTACGCCACACCGATGTAAGAAAATCCGCGAACCGATCTGATATCTCATCTGAAATTAATCACATTCAGAGGTATTATATAAATCGAAGGAGATCTTTCGGGGCTCCGATAAATATAGGAATTCAAGGGCATTCTTGGCTTATTTGTTTAAACTTATAATAAAATTTTATTCTTTATCATGTTTTAATAGACGAATGAACGGACGTGAAAATAAGAAATCGTCTAGAATTTATTTTTAGAGCAACCTAGTTAGTTGGTCACCAGTGCATATATTAGCTAATTATAAAGTCACGAATTCTTTTGCACATTTAGATCACAGTTACTCGTAATCGGTCACTCAGTCATTAGCGTTATAAAACACCCGCGGACATCATTCTAGCTGGACGGGTCGTGGGAGAAGCTGCAGCAGGCGCACGTGCTGGCCGGCGTGCAGGCCTTCGACGTGTCCAGCGACGCAGAGGTACTCACCCAGCCATACCACGCTGTAGCTGTACGAGCTCATATGATAGTGTGTTGCACTTATCATTGCATCGTTTTCATTTAAAGAATCAATATTTATCTTTTTTTTTTTATTTTATAATAAAATATTTTTAGAATTGATTTGTAGTTTTACGTGTAGACGATTTATAAAGTCTAACGTGTAAGTTAAACGTTAATTATACTTAGTAAAATTGAAGAGTTAATCTGTGAAATTTAATCGTATTCGGCGCCGATTTGAGATAACTAATAATACACACAGATTCAAAATCCATCCAGCTCGGCAGCTCGTATTCGGCTTCATGTGATCCAAGGAGAAAGGCTGGCCTATACTTATAGTCCAGACCAAAGCAGTTTCGAAATAAACAATAATCGATCTCATGCAATTTTTCCTCAGAACGACGAGTCAGAAGGTGCAGAAGGCGGACACACGGACGCGGCGGCCCTCGCGCTCATGCTGCAGGAACAGCTGGACGCCATCAACACGGAGATACGCCTCATACAGGAGGAGAAGCAGAGCACGGAGGCGCGCGCGGAGGAGCTGGAGTCTAGGGTCAGTACCGCGCCCGCCCCGCCGGCCCACACCCGTCCCACTCTAACGCGTCGTGACCCCACAGGTGGGCAGCTACGAGCACATGAACGTGGTGTCGCGACGGGCGGAGTCTCCGCCCCCCGCCGCCTCGCCCTCCAGGCCCAACCACCACAAGTACCACACCGTGAGTACCACACCCCCAAATCATACTATGAGTACACTAACTTAACTTTGTGCCTCGAATTAATTTTCTATAATGATAAATCAACTGTAATGGTACTGTAGTTATGTGTAGTGTTTGATCTGAAATTCGGGCACTTAATGAAGGACATCCCCCAACCTATTGGGCTTACATGAATCTCAACTTATTTTATATTGTTATTTTAAGAGATGTAAAAGAAAAATGCTAAAAAAGTCAGAATCTTCAAATTTCATCAAGCGCATTGAGCCCTTATAATCTTGTTTGTGCGCACATAAATGCAGATACGAACCTTTACAAGGTCAAGCTGCTCGTAAGTAGTGTCCAAACATAACCCGTTGCGTTGCGAGCTGGCCGCTAACCGAACACTTGTGTGGGGCAGGCGCCGGCCTCCATGTCTCCGGCGCACGCGCACTACCGCGCCGTGCCCGCCTCCGAGAGCCTGCCCTCCAGCCAGGTCGGTCCCCCACCCGCACTCCTCGCCGACCCGACAGCATTTTGCAACCTCGCCTTGCACCCGAAACCCGGTCGCCCGATCGATTTTGCCATTTTTCCAACCCCGCCACCAGATCTGCGGCCTCCCCGGTCACCCCCCAGTAGTTTCCAGAAAAGTGTAACCGTCCCCCCCGCGCTCGTATGCAAAGCCGGTCCGCACCCGGGAGCGCCGTCGGGGCCGAGAGGGACCCGCGACTCCCGGGGAGCCTAAATTTTTGAGTGAAATATCGTAAAGCAGTTTTCCCGCAGATCTCGCTTTGTAATATTAGAGAAGGTACTAGCTAGCGCTCGTATACCGCAATGCAAAATGTTCGCTTTCACGTTGAGCTTTGTGGAAGATCCCTTGCCCCCCGTACTAGTCGCCCGAGTCGCTGACCGCCGGCCGTCCGCAGCTGCAGCTGTGCGAGGAGGCGGGCGGGGTGGGCGAGGCGGGCGGCGGGGCCGACGCGCCGCGCGCGCTGCGGCTGGAGCGCGCCGCGCGCGCGCTGGCGGCCGAGCGCGAGCGCCTGCGCGCGCACTACCCGGCGCCCTACGACTCGTGAGTGCCCTTTACTGTACCGTGAACCGATCTTAATTCGTTTATGAGATGCTTTTGAGTTTCTTTTTTAAATGTGATGTTCTTGAATGCTTCCACGCCGCCCAGGACGTCGATCGTGTCGGGAAGCCTCGCGAGGATCCCTATACACAGGTGTTCGTCAGTTCCTACCTTTAGACCTAGCTATATTCGACCTCCGCCCGCGTCTCCGCCCGGGCGGAGTCTGTCGGCCTCCCTGGCGAGTGCCCGGTGCGACTGTCCCGACGACTCGCTCAATTACGCCCCCCACAAACTCTGTTTCAAATCTAAGCTGTATAATATCTTGAACAATTATTTACTTCATCACCCGAGCTCCTCTGAAAGTTATATATGAGATGTAAGATATATTTTAAGATTTTAACAGTACTGGCGAAAAAAGTAATTAATTCATTTACGTGTGTGTGTATTTCGCGAATGCCCTAAAAACTTTGAGCTTTACGTGCATACACCATAGGATTAAATTCTATATTAAACTTGATCAACTTTTGCGTCTAGATATCTTACCTCTGATAAAATGTAATAAATATAGAACGAAGTCGATTACCTCAAGACATATCTGTTAATTTTAGTAAGCTTTAAGGAATCTCTCACTCGACGTAATTGTACTAAGCCATATTTGACAAAAGTGAAATGCTCAGTTATAAAAAAAGTTTTTACCTAGTGACATTACCAAAATTATATTAATATTGAGATGTATCCCCGATGTTGCCATATTTAATATTTTTTTAGTATTACCAGAATAACCTAACAAAAAACAATGATTTAAAGGATATTTTTTTATATATTATAACATTATTTTATTATCCAACAAGCTTTAAATGTAAAATATATATTTTTTTTATATTTTATGGAATTAAGGATAAACTTAAATATATTAATAGATATTGATAAATACTTATTAAAATATATGCTATGTATAGATTTATTTATTAATATGCAAATTAAATTGAGATAAAATATTTTTATATATTTTTTACACTATATATTTTTGTAAAGTGTTTAAATACTGTTATTATAAAAATAAACGAATGGAATTACTAAGGATGGTATTTTCATATTTCCAAGGATAATATTTGGACTTAAACTGCGTAAACGGTACGTAGACATATCTATATGGTGTGGTGATGGTGTTCCCTGTAGCGGCTTATATTGGCTTTAATATTATCCATAGTAATTCCATTATCAACGCTAGACAAACGATTATTCCAACGCTAGAAATGATAATTAGTTTCATGTTGAAATGCTGATATGATTGCTCTCTTTTATAATTAAGCCTCTGGTTCGTGTTTTGTATTATATTCATGCCTCAAAGGATTAGTGTCAAAGCCTTGATATTATAATTCCACTAGTGACTCATGACTATTGCACGGAATTCCGTTCATCGTTTCAATTTTATACAATATCACAGACCAGTTTATGTTCACTAGACACATTCCGTTATATTATACCTAAATCTTTACAAAGAAATAAAATTTAAGTATTTGTTTATGATTTCAAAATAACTGTCAAGTATTAAGTTAATAATTTGCAAATTAGAAAAACCAAATGAACCATTTTTTTTGACTTACTGCTGCCTAATAATTGAAATGTTTTATATATAATTAAAATAGACTAATGAATACTTTAAAATGGCAGATTTGCTACTATATAATAAATTACCTTAATTTTGTTTTATCATAATTTTGTTTAATTATCATTTGATCGACTCCTTGACAGGAGAGTTATATTAGAAGCGGCCTAATCAGCAACTTTTTCACAATTACCAATGACATTCATTTAGTTTGTTAATTGCATTGATTTATATTATCACGTTCGAACTGTCCAGTTATATTTTCGTTATTAAGATATGATTGACAATATTGTGTACAATTATAATATCTGAGTACTGAGAGCTACCCTGTGACATTCATAAGTAAGCTCCGCTTTATTACTTCTTCATTTCTATGCGCTAATCAAGGTTTGATCATTTAAAGATACCCATTTTTTATATATTAAAAATTAAATTTTTACTACTCTAGGACTGATGGACCCAATGAAAAATTAAAAGTAATATCATCATATGACGGGAGAAGGATGAACTGGTTGAAGGGTTAGTTACTAAGTATCTAAGGGAACATCGTACAGTTACACTGAAAAAAATATCAGTGTACTTATAGGCGAATCATTTTAATCTTATTTCTTTTATGACCGTCGTCGTCCACTCATCATCGGCCGGTTCATCTTTCGCCAAATTTGTGTTTCTTAGATAAAATATAAATATATAAAAAAATATTGGCATTTTCCCAGCTCGAGCCAGGAATCCTTGGGTGGGGTAGCGGCCTCGAGCAGCGCCGTGTGGGGGGGTGCGTCCCCCGGTTTACCCAGAGGAGTCGCATCCGCGGCCTCTGCAGTTTCCATCGCTTCCATGCACCAGCAGAAGAAGAGAGGCATCAAGAGCTCGCTAGGTAGATTCTTCAGCAAGAAGGAAAAAGCGGGAATGCCGGTGAGTTCCCGATTTAAGACGTAGTCGCAAGGATCATACGATATAGATGGTGCTGCTAACCTGAATTATGAAAGAGATTCTGTAGTACACAATTCCGCAGCTGGCGCAGGGGCCCAGTCCACGCTCGCTGTCGTCGGCGTCGTCGCTGGGCCTGGCCGCGCTGGGCGACGACGACGCACACGCGCACGCGCCGCTGCAGCACCAGGACTACGCGCGCACCAAGACCAAGTGAGTGCCCGTTCGCGTCTGCGACCCACGTCGCGCGCGTGTCTCTGACTGAGCTGGCTGTGCAGGGAGCGCGACTACCGCCACGAGCTGCTGGGCGAGGCCATGCGCGCCGGCACGCCCTTCGCGCTGTGGAACGGGCCCACGGTGGTGGCGTGGCTGGAGCTGTGGGTGGGCATGCCGGCCTGGTACGTGGCGGCCTGCCGCGCCAACGTCAAGTCCGGAGCCATCATGTCCGCGCTTTCGGACCAGGAGATCCAGCGGGAGATCGGTGAGCTTACTGAGACGAACTAGACGGAGTAGACATTTGAGAGTTTTTCCACCGATTTACATCTCTTGGTGCCTCGAATTTTGCGAAAGAATAACGAATTGGCTAAAATATAAATAAATAAAAATGGTAACCAGTGAAGAGTTCAATGAGTGGTCCCCATTTCCAGGCATCAGCAACCCCCTGCACCGGCTGAAGCTGCGGCTAGCTATCCAGGAGATGGTCTCCCTGACGTCTCCCTCGGCTCCGCGCGGGACGGCGTGTGCGGCGCTCGCCTTCGGGGACATGAACCACGAGTGGATCGGCAACGTGTGGCTGCCCTCGCTGGGTGAGTACACCACCACGGTACAGGACACGCTCAGGCAAACGCGTGAATAACGATAAAACAACACGCGAACTGAGATAAAACAAGAAATGTGCATTGAAACTTATTCAATCAATACAGAGATAACTTGAATAAATGGAAATATAATGATCATTTTTCAGGTTTACCTCAATATAGAACAACGTTTATGGAATGTCTGGTGGACGCTCGGATGCTGGAGCATCTCACGAAAAGAGATCTTCGGACTCAACTGAAGATGGTTGACAGTTTTCACAGGTAAAGTGATCGTGGCCTCCTGGCCGATATCAGTCACGGGGGCCGGCCTCCTTACCATTATAGGTACAGATCATATCATAGTGCACAGAAGCAGCGTAAGCACAGAAACAGTGTAAGAAAAGATCTACACCCGTACGTAGTTGACGTTGACGTATTTAAGACACGTACGAAACGATTTGCTTCTTCGTTTATACGCACCGCCAAGGTCTGGAATACCCTCCCGACCTCCGTTTTCCCCACTACCTACAATATCAACATACCTACCTTCCTTCAAGTCTAGAGTGAATAGGCATCTTCTAGGCAAGCGCGCTCCATCTTAGACTGTATCTCAGTTTCCATCAGGTGTAATAACAGTGAAACGCTAGCCTATACATTTAAAAAAAAAGGTGCAGTCTACTCCCTCAGTCCCTTAATCCGATGCGATGCGATCCGATCCGAGCGGTGTGCGCAGGACGTCGCTGCACTTCGGCGTGGCATGCCTGAAGCGCGTGGGCTACTCCGTGCGCGCGCTGGACGAGCGGCGCCGCGCGGCCGAGCTGGTGGCGCGCGACGTGCTGGTGTGGACCAACGAGCGCCTGCAGCGCTGGCTGCTGTCCATCAACCTCAAGGAGTACGCCAACAACCTGGCCGAGAGCGGCGTGCACGGCGCGCTCATCGCGCTGGACGAGAACTTCGACGCCAACAGCATGGCGCTGGCGCTGCAGATCCCCACGCAGAACACGCAGGTGACTGCGACATTGTCGCGATATATCAACGGCTTGTAGTTATACATATGTTACATTTATTCAATTTAAAGGCGATCGAAATATAGGTGACAGAATTTGCTACTATATAATAAGTGGTCTCACTTACAACATTTCGAAATCGTCAGTGCACTAACCAAAGGAACTATGATTTCCTTATGATGAAGAACGTTAGCTCACTTACCTTTTCAACTGGTATACTTGTATACTAATATAAAGAATATATATAATAAAACCCCTATGTTTTAAGCCTAAGGGTAATAGACGGAACACATTAGGTGAAGAATTAAGAGAAAAATATATTTTGTTTGTAGTTGACAAACAGTTAAATCCTGTTACGTCATGCACTAAAAATTATACAGTAAAATTTCATTTAAAAAGTCTTGCAGTCAATGCATCAATGATTTCTTACAAATGCATACAAATTCCATCCGTAACCGAAGTGGTGTTGAATTCCAGGCGCGACAAATCCTCGAAGTGGAATACAACAACCTCCTGGCGACCGGCACGGAGCGGAAGCCGCGCCCCCCGCACGACCACGCGCCGCCCTCCTGACACCACACCATCAACTAGGCGCGGGCCCTCCCCCTCGCCTCGCGTGACGCTCCCGGCGCGTGACGTCACGTGACGAGGGGAACTTTGCAGGTTTAAATGCGACGCGGACGTGCGATGACAAACTTACGTTCGGTCGTTCGTGTAGATGATGACACGCGAGGTTTATTATTACCGGTTATGTCCTTCAGAGAATTATTTGATACGTGTAGAATATCATTTTATATCTTACTGAAGAAACTTAAAATTAAATCTTTATCACAAGTTCCGTTGATGTAAATTGAGCTCACAATCAAGAAGCCAGCGAAGATTGTAAATATATTGATTTATTTATTATTGTAATTTATTTAATGTAGGATTGTGCACGATCACCGGATAGGGAATTGTACCACAAAATAAACTAAGTCTCCGATTGTATGGAGTTCGATACTGTCTGTGGTCAGGTTGTCCTTTGGTAATATGGCAACACGCTTAGACACAATAAATAGGCAATATAAAAAAATTGGTCTCGCAAGACAATAAAATATTAACGATGACATTTTGCATTTTCTAGTCAAATTTGAATAAAACAGATCTTTTTCGAAGCTAAGGTGTTGCCAGATTTTTAAAAGAAAGTGTTGTTACTACAATAAACTCTCGTCTGTGTATAATAACTATTGAATAAAAATCGTTGTAGCGTAACGCTTTATATTATAATATATTTAATTAATGGAAGTGCTCCGAGGGTAGTTTTACAATGTACTTAACGTGTATTCCATATTATATTTATTATTATTGATAATGAGGAAACTGAGGTAAGGCTCTGCGGTGTGTGTCGTGCGAGAAATATTATCAAATATAAAAAGGCGTTCTGATTTATTTGGGAAGAAAATTCAATTATTCAAAACTATTCGGTCGTCATTCTCAAATTTTAGACCTTATTGTTTATCCCATAAAGTTGAAACTAAGGTATTTTGCAGACGGTATGCACTGTTACAGAGTCGGTAGTTGGAATGCGACGATAAGTCTACCAAGTGCCTCGCCGAGGTCAGTGTACATATAGCTTTACATAGAATAACGTGTGCCTCTCTGTTCGACCCATAATATCTTTAACTAATGTACTTAGTAATATACACCTCGTAAAATACAAAACTTTATAGAAATTTTCTTTCAATTTTCATGTTAACGTTAATGTGCTTATTTAAAAGTTGTTAAGTTGGACAGTGATCAGAGCAGAGAGTATTATGGAAGTAACACAATAGTCGAATATAGTAAAAAATATAATAAACATGTAATATTACTATGCAACTGTCGTCGTTTATACTACAACAATATATTACTTAATTTAAATAATGTTAAAATCCGTGTCATCTCCAATATACCTTCTGTTCTGGGTCGTAACTGTTTTGACAGTATTTTTGTGTTCAGTATATACTTATGCATTTACGGCTTAGAGTAGATCCATTTATAAATCCCTGCTAGTGTTACGTACAGACGGCACACACATACTAGTCTCGTGTACAGTGTTACTACATCGTTTTATAATCTTCTATTTTATTAAGTACCTTGTAGCGACATGGATCGTAGCTATGGTATATTTTGTTAAGCGTTTACAAATGGTGTTGGATGTGTAGTTTGCGATTTGCAAATATTAGGGCTCGGTGGAGATACTGTTGGCATCGAATTACACGTTACTACACTTCTAAACAGACAATAATCTTTAAATGTCACACATCTGTCAATGTCAAGATGACATGTAAATTAAAATATTACCTCTGGTAAAAAAAATGTTTTTAATTAAATTTTCAACAGTTTCTCCACCGCCCTTAGCTCGATTGTAATCCCAATAGCTAATGGAATAAAGTATATAATTATATAGCTAACCGATTTTACTTTGACGGAATCTTTATTAGTAGCTAATACGATGTAAATATGGTTTCTAAATAGCGTTTATATGAAGTAGATATGAAATGTAGCAATATATAGCTAGGATGTGTTCAAACGAAGTTGTTTAGTTTATTTCTATTAATTTTATGCTTAATTAATTATTTATTAACTAGACAATTTAAGTTATTGCTAGCTGGCAACACTCGACGAAGCTACACCTTATTTCAATGAATACCTCATTCGTGTATGACACTAACGGTTGTCGAAATCACAATTTTTAGTACTTTTTTAATTAAGCGCAAAGGTTAAGGGGCGGAGGTGCTTTCCGCCAGGAGTCCAGTTCCAGTGACTTGTATATAATTGTGACAGTATTATAAACATAGTGGTTCGCTTGTCAGATGGGATGATATTAGAATAATTGTAACCGAACTTGACGGACCTAATCGTCGATGTGATCACAGCTGATTAGGAGCGATTTGTTTAAATGTCGAGTTTAAAATGTTTTCGATTCGTCCAGAATTGTTGATGAATTTCGTCGCCAGTGTTGGGGCCCGTGGGAAATTATTTTTTCAAAAGTCAAATGTTAAATTATAATGTTAATTTTTATAAGTAAAATTTAGTTTATTTCTTTAAGTAAGAAATAAAGTAAAATTTCAATAATATTTTATTCATTATTCCAGTTGAATATGACGAAATAAATTACACATTATATTGTCATTTATGTATTTACTTCCCTACGTATTTACGGGTCCCTTTTTTATTATTAGTATTTGACTTATTATATCAATATAGTGGTGGCTTAATAAATCGTGACATACGAGTAAAAATATTTTTTGCATACTTATAGAAGAACATAGGTGTGTCCGACGCGCGGCGTCTCGATATCATTGGTACACATCATTCGTTTCATTATATTATATAAAGTTTATATACATAGCGACTACATAAAGTTTTATATGCGATTGTAACGTGTTTACGAGATATTAAGTTACTCGTTAGATAGTAGCTTATCGGTGTAGCTGCAGTTTTGTATTCGACCCGCTCTCCGAAACTCCACAAGTGCCAACTCTAGGACGGACGCGGCTCAGACATTCCACTCGTGCGACGCTCGCGCTACCAAAGAGTAAAGTTACCTTCACGTTAAGGAATTAATGTATCATAGGATTCTAGTGAAACAAAATTGTCGAATGTATATAATTTTGCATATTTGTTAAATAGCTTCGTATAGTGGAGAGTATTTAATTGAATTCGTACCGCTAGTATTCCATCCTGTGACGTACGAGCGGTAACATTCCAGGCTTTGTGTAAGTTATCGCTTCCCGCCCTCGCCTATGACGTCGTTACAGGTATCCGTGACACAACAGGGCATCGCGTTATGTCGAAGTGGAAATTGTTATTGTAGGCAGTGATTATTTTGACCAATGTAATCTGATCTATGTAACGTTTGTAAAAACATTTACTGAACGTGCGATGACGACATACGTTATGCATAATGATAAGAGGTAAATACAATTTACACGATACTAAGCGTTTTGTTTTATTTTATACCCCAAAAATCTTTATATCTCCTAATCTTAACACTTTATTATAATTTTCTGAAAATGAATTTTGCCTTGTTGTTTGCTCACAACTCAATGTGCTGATAATTATAAAATTAATTTAAAAAATAAACATATTATATAAAACTAACAAAGAATAAATATATTTTATTGTTATAATTATAGAAAAGATAATTGAAATTAACGATGAAGTAAATGTGCTGCGTGGGTGCGTAACTGATGGAAGTGTGTGTGTTTGTATGTGTGATTGATGTGCGTGTAGTGTGAAAATATGGCTTACCTTTTTTTTAAATGTATAGGCTAGCGCTTGACTGTTATCACACCTGATGGAAAGTGAGATACAGTCTAAGATGGAGCGCGCTAGCCTAGAAGGTGCCTCTTTCATCTCCTCATTCACTCATCTCATCTTCTCATTCACTCTGGACTTGAAGGTACCCATATTGTAGGTGGGGAAAACGTCGTACGTGTCTTAAATACGTCAACGTCAACCACGTTCGGGTGCAGATCCTTTCGATGCCTCGCAGTTCTTTGGTAAAAAGGTGACGGGGGAACCAAATCAAATAGTTCCCGAGCACACTCGCCGAAATATATCTTGTAGAATACCGACATTTACCTTTTACGAACCACTGTTAGTTTGGTCTCTCAGGTATTTTTTATGGTGATTGAGCTTATATTCGGAAGCTTTACTGCATGGACCTTATTAATGTGTGTGTTTAACATAAAAAAGTTACAATATAGAGCTTGAATATTGGTTTTACATTTTTGAAGATATTGGAAATGTGATAATGTTCATTCAGTTGTCGGACCAGAAAATTTAAAACTTAAATATTTATATAATTTACAGAAAATAATTTAAATAAAGTTCCCGAAATTCAATTTGTTTTTAGAATACAGTAAATAAACACGATACGATTTTGAAAATATTTATTTTTTATTTTAAATATAACAAATAAGCGTACAGTACATTACATTTGTTTCTGCGTTTTATTCGACATTTTACTTAAATGTCTACAAATTTTCTTCTTCATCTCCTTTTGTCGTTTCAATTTACGCCACTCGACTTCTTCTTGTTGTTTCTTATACTTTTTCATTTTCTCTGACGTTAACTCTTTTTGAACTTCTTTCTTCTTCTCAAAGTTAGTTTTCAACATTTTCATAACATTGGAAACTTTCTGTTCGTGCGGATTCTTTATGACTGCTATTCTATTTGAGAATTTTTCTTTAGTATTCATGTTTGTTAATGTTATTGTTTTTGCTTTCGGTTTTAACCTATACGGTAAAGCCTTTTGTAATTCTTTTGGTATTACCAACGGCTTAAACACCTTGGGCTGTCTGACAATTTCAGTGTACATTGAATCGTTGTTTGCCTCGTGTTTAATATTACGTTCTCGCTTCAGCTGACCTTTCGTTTTCATTCCCTCCCAAGCGTTCTTACTACCGATAGGGAGTAAGAGATTTACTACTGGCGCGTAAAATTTGGTAACATCAACTTTAAACCATGTCCTGCAGAAAATAACATCACTCATAAGGATTTTATCTTCAAAAGTCGCGCGGAATGCACCTTCGGGCTTATTCAAAGCTTTTTTAATCTGTCCTCTGATACCGGAAACAGTTTTAACTCTCGCTCCCTCGAATTTTGCAACTTCAAGAGTTGTCGTAAACATATCTTTGATGAAAGCGGTTTTTTTATAAATCTTTAGAGGTGTTCCAACTAGTTTTAATTTTTTCATAATCTGTGTGGATTTATTGATTTCGTTAACGCTACCCGTCGCTGCTATTCTGAAGCCCAACTGCTTTATTTCATTGGAAGCATTATTGACTGTTTGCAAGGCCAAGAAACCTGTATTTTGTGGTGTTACTGGTCCATAGAAGTGCATATTACACGTGACGTGTTCAGGGGTATATTTTAAATATCTACATTTCATATCGTCTTCAATTTTAGAATATATTGGTAACGTTTGGAATCGTCGCCAACCAAGGGATATAATTAGGGGATCATTCGTTTTTAGAATTTTTTTATACCATCTATGTTTTTTTACCTTGCAAGACACAAATCCGATGTTCTGTTCAGCCATGTTTAATGCGCCAATAAGAAGTGGATAACTAGAATCGAAGTTCGTAACGAACTCTGAAGGCATATTTTTGAATAGCATTCTGACATACAGACCTGGTCTAAACCCTTCTACCTCAATTCTTAAACCATTGTCTAAGTTTTCAAAAACTGATTTATTTAACTCTGATTGTTTTAGTGCTTCTGCTTTTAAGCTTTCGTAATATGAATGATCGCCTTTGATTCTGTGGTCATCTGGATTGTCATATTCGGAATCAAACTTAGCCTTCAATTTTAATTTTTTATTGAGAATTTCTGATTTAGTTGGGTCAGCTTTTCTTTTAGATCCCACCTCCTCTTTCGAGGCTTCCGTTGTTTTTTCTGCATTAACATGTTTTTCACCTGTTTCTAAATCTTCGAAATCTCCGTACATTTCATCATCACCATCACTAGCGTCATCCAATCGTAAAAGTTCCTCAGCATCTTCATCGGCAGATCTTTTTCCAGTTACAAAATTATTGATTAAAATCTGTTTGTATAAATCTTTTGTCCAATCTGTTAAATTTGGTTTGTCTAAAGAATAAAAAAATGAACATTCATCTTGATCTAATTGTTCTTTCTCCCTATGTTTCTTTTTCTGAGTGCTAGTCACTTTTTTAAAGAGTCCTCCAATTTCTTCGTCATCACTATTATCACTTTCCTCTCCCTCTTTTGTCTGTTTCGTTTTGTTGCCAATTTCAAAATCTCCATATACTAGTTTCATAATGTTCTTAGAAGTCTTTTGTCGCTCAAAATATGCCATTGTCGCTTTTTCGCTTAATTTTTCTTTCCATTTTGAATTATAATCTTCCTCTTCAGCTTCAGATTTTTCAGAGTCTGAATCATCAGAATTTGACTCATTTTCAGGTAATTTTTTTTCGACATCTTGATTATCATCATCCTCAGCTTCTTCCTCAGAGCCCGAATTATTATCCCAGGGAAGTTTTGAGCTGGTCTTGGTTTCTTTTTCACTTTGATCAATACCACTATCATTTCCAGAATCACTTTCATCCCCTGACTCATTTTCGTCAGAACTGTCCTGGTTTTTACCACACTGCAAGTATTCATCATCCTTAACCATATCTGGATATATAACATCACCTCCACTAAAAAGTTTTAGACCAGTTTCCTGCATTTGCTCATCAACTGTTTCCTTGGTTTCTACAACATTTTTTAATAAAGCCTTCTTTTCATCTGCTTCTTCATCTTCATGTTTATGTGAATGGGATCCTTTAAGTTCAATATAGACAGCATCTTTATCATATACTATACCACCAACACCTGAAAAAGGTGCATATATTTGTCTTTCTCTTTCCATCAAGTGCCTTTTTTTCTCACTGTTTGGCAATGGACAAGGATCTGGTAAATATGATAATTCACTTATCTTCATATCTCCAACACCTGAAATAAAAGAACATTTTCTTTTTTATAAAATATTTGTAAAAGTGGTATTAGATTACATCACGTCATTCATCAGTCAATAGAATATTTATTAAAGAATAATGCTGATTCAGTCTGTCAAAAAGTGTTATTAAACTGTACGATAAATTGATTGTAAAAATAAAATCTATTCTAATTGTCTTGACATACTCTAAAAACATTTATGACTTCATTTAAAAATTAATATGCTCACAAATCACACTTCAAACTAACTTAGTTTATTACTTAAAAATGATATCAAAAAAGCCCTTTCAACACTGTAACTGGTATTATACAAGATTATATGAGCCTGTACCACTGGCTTAATAGAGATTATACTAATACGAAACTAACAAAGCAAACTAAATAACACCTATACTATGCTGCTATTAGCCGCACCCAAACAAGCTGACAAGACTCATGTCAAGAATAAAAATAAATATTAATATTTTGTTGTTATAAATAAATGAACTAATGAAACAAAGTTGGTACTCCTTTATACAGAACTAGCTGTGCCCGCGGTTTTACCCGCGTGTAACTTCAATAAATCCCTAAGAACAGACTTATAATACTTCAGTATATATAACATTTTTAGTTTTATTTTCGTAGGATATTAGTATTTATTCAAGAAAATAAATACGTATGTATATATGAGTACTTTCAAACAACCTACTCAACTACCCGTTGTAATAATATGTCAAAACTATAAAAAGTAATAAAAACTGTCTATGTCTATTTTCAGTTTTATTTCGATATCTTTCATAAGAGTTAATATTTTATAAAAACGAATTTGCAAATAGTGCATTATCTTAGAAGAAAGTTGACTATCATACAAAAAGTTATAGTCAACCTTTAAAGATAGACATATATCTACGCATGGGCGAGTTAACCGACAAACAACGTACGATCAATCATATTAAATACTATTTAATATGTTGATTTAAATATTTCGATTGATTATATTAAATACTATTTAATATGATTGATCGTATTGATATGAGTTCAACTTACATTGGAAGTACTAAATCTCTGAAACTGTCCATTTTTTATCTTTGTTTTGTTCCTATAAACTTTCAATCATCATCATTTTACAGACTATCTATATTATATCTATCTATATTTATAGGTAGCTAAAGTTTCAACAAATTCAACTAAACAGTTATTTTTTGTAGAACTATTTAAGAGATACATATCCGCTGTACATTATATTTGTATAACTCTTACGGTTTTTACAGCGCATGCCAGAATGGCTCACAGATCCTACTTACGTGACACTTATTGTTATATTTTTGCCAATTTAATCAATAGCTATATAAATTATAGCCTATATGTTATTCTGATGTATGAGCTATATTATTGTAAGGTTTCATTAAAATCCATTCAGTAGTTTTTGCGTGAAAGAGTAACAAACATCCATCCACACATACAAACTTTCACGTTTATAATATTAGTAGGATGTAATATATATCATAAAAAAAATCCTTATTTACTATTACCGGAATTACTAATTGAACATTTTTTTTAAAATAAATATATCAAAAATATATTTACCTGCTATATGAACAACAGAGTCTTTCATCATTGGTACTCCCCTGACATATCCATAAAGCACCACATCTCTGTTTATTTTGGGGTCCTTTCTTATACTCTCCTGGCTTGTGATATCTTCTAGTCGATCAGCCAACAAATAGGCATGAGTCATTCTCCAGCTTAGAGGTCTAAATTTCATCACTGATATGAATCTTGATAAATTTTTTATTTCATTTCTCAAATACTCCCCATGTAGAATACCAGAAAGGTAGAACAACTTGGCTCCTGAATAAACTTCTGTCCAGAACCTATGTTTCAATGTTTTTTTAGTCATTTTAAGTTTCTTAGCATTCTTTATCATGTCAAGATGAGTCAGAACACCCATTATTTTAGGCATTCCATGCACTTGACATATATTTAAGAACTCAAAGATTTCCATCTCAAAACCGAAGCTCGCGTCGCAAAGTAGCAGGACGAGATCAGCGCATTTAGCTATGTCGATCATTGAGTTAATATCATTATTACATTCGATCAAAGTGAGTCGTCTTTTTTTGGAAGTTACTATTGTTATGGGGCCGTTTGTATTAGTCACATTTGTTTTAATGAAACTCTTAATTAGGTTATTTATGAGAGTTGTTTTGCCTACTCTCGGAGGACCGACGACGGCCACAACAATCGGTGGCGGATCTAACGGAGTTTTATCGACTTGTGGTATGTGCTGCTTCTTGGAAATAACATCTTCTCGGCGTCGGAATTGTCTTTCAGCCCGAACTGCTGATTGAATAGCAAACGCTTTTGGATTTCTTTGCCTCGCAGTTAGGTTAGACTGATCCACTTGGTTCTTCTTTTTCTTTTTCTCCGCTTTTCTCCCAGCATGTTTAGCTCGATGTGATTTTTTCTTGTCAAATATGGCTTCATCTGCCATAACTGTACGAACAAAATCAAATAACTTTTCAAAATAAATTCACGTGTTGTCTTCTCACATTGACATTGTTGTCAATTGTCAATTTGTCACGCCGTGTGACTGGCAGTGACATATGGTGAGCATCATGAGCATGACAATGACATTAAGACAAAATTACTTTTATGTTGTTTCTAAACAAAAGCTCATGCAGCAGCAAATGTTCCGTAGTTCTTTTCACTTTACTTTTATATTAAACATTAAGTAAGGGTTTATTTATAAAAAATATAACTTTATTTTTAAAAATATATAAAAATTCAAAATGTATATTTACTTCTTCATTTTTCAAAAATCTCCACTAAAAAAATATATGGCAGAATGACACAAACACTATTTGCATAATGATTTAGCTTTGCAGTACATCGCTTTGTGAAACTGCATTGATTTATCATGTACAACAATTAAAGTATTAGAGTTAAAAATGGCCACACATGACTTATTTTTCCACAGATAACATTGCCTGAACTGTCAGTGATGCACCGCGAATCAATGTTGTATGATTGACCTATTGTGTTTTCGTGAAAAAAGTCTTCAATTTGGATGATGAAAGCAAAAAACGCATCTCTTAATGATTGCTTGCGAGTGGAAGAAAGGAAAGTGAAATAAGACCATTCTACTTACTATGACTACCTCGGAACTGGAGAGCCGAAACGTCGCTATTTCCATGTTAGTATGAATTTAATTGTTGTCCTATATCACAGAACAGTATTTAACATTAATCTAGATATCAAAGTTTATTTACGACCTACTATCGTTCATCGCCGATGTTTGTTTGTGACGCGTTAATTTAGTTATAGGTCATCGATCCTTGGCCTGTGTGGTAAATAAAAAGTCAATAAAAATACATAACAAAATAAATTATGAAATACAACAAAGGTATTTAAAGGTAACCTTTGTTTAATAAAACTCATTGTTGAAGCATCATTAATAAAAAGATGTCATCTGTAGACTTGTGTAAATATTTTTAGCAGAAAAACTTTCTATCCCATAAAGATAAAAAATAACATTATGAGTGTAAAATAATAAAAAGAAATTAAATGTCCTTATAATAATAATATATAAATATCTATATTTTTAAATTATTTTATTAGAAAATCTTATAGGATGGCAACAACTGACAATTAATGCAATTATAAATTATTTTATAGCTGTTCATGTATTACTTCTACATTTAGCTACAAACCTTTAGTTTAAACTGTTATATCGATTGAATGTTTTCTTTCTTTTTTCTTTTACATTATATTCTATTTCTATGTAAAATTTGTCAAGTTTATGTTATCTAAAATGGTTATAATTAGTCAGCAGTGATCACAGCTAATCAAATAATGTTTAATCAATATTACCATACATTTAAGACTTAAAACACCTAATTATTGAATAAAGCATAACTTTAACATTACTAATACCTAATATTAAGTATATAATTCAAATTTCATATGTATATACGATGCTTCTGTGATATAATTGAAGTGTTATAAGTTTTCTTATTCAAACATCATTAATTAAATTTATAGGAGAAAATCTGTGGAAAATCTAGTGATATCATCCCAAGATGCCATCGGACAGAGCATTAGTCAAGCTCTCAGTTTCTCTGGGGTAATCTCACAACCTAATCAAGGATTACCGGAAAACAAGTAAGTTCAATTATTTTTATCATATTGAACCCATTTAATTAACAATATGCCGCTTTCCCTATAAATGTTGTATAGGGAGTGATTCGATAAACAATGCTGTGTCCTTGTCTTTCAAACTGTCATATCCATGATGACAGAAGCAGGGAAAATGTTGTGTTTAACTGAATATATAAACTGTGTTTTATAAGTAAGGCCCTTGATTTTTATGAATAAAATATCATTAGTATTAATATCCATTTCAAGATAATTTTACGTGTTATCCTAAGTTATGCGCTTTGATAAGAATGTTAGCTTCCTAACTACTTAGTGTGAGCCTGTCTGGGTAGGTACCAGTATCATTACATGTTCTATCCCGAAACAGTGATGCTTATTATTGTTGTATTCCGGTTTTAATGGTGAGTGAGCTACTAAAGGCACAAAAGAGATGTTAGTTCCAAAGTTTGTGGTGACCTGGCAATGTAACAAATGATTAATATTTCTTAGTGCCTCTCAGGGCTGGTTATTTCTTTTCCGAACCGGTGGTAATTTCCGGTTTGACTATCAATAAGCAAATGTAATGCTTCAATGTTGTATAAATCATTTTGATATTATTATTTTTTTGAGTGCCAATGTCTATAGGCAGTGGTGACCACATAACATCACATTGCCCATTTGCCTATCCTCCAAACAATAAAATAAAATAAAAGTACTAAACATCTGCTCGCAATGAACTTAGCAGAATTGAATGTTTCTAAAATTTCAACTTACTTAAGACATAGAGCCTATCCTTAATCATAAAGTTTTTATGATTAATCCAAATTTATACACATTGCATAATTTCATTGCATAGTGTAATTTTTTTTTAATTAAATAGCACTAAACTGCATATGAAAGGTCATGCATATTTTATAGGACAACTTTATTACTTTGTATATAAACAAGAATGTACCTATTTATATATCTAAAAAGTTCACAATGAATAAAAATTCAAAATATTTATTAATTCACAAACAAACGCAATCAAAATTGGTTCATCCTTTTGGAGGCTATGATGCCACACACTCATAATACTTATTTGCAACGAGGTTTCAAAAAAATTAAATGACATGAGAAACGTTTGTAGAACGAAAGTTTGGCGCAGAATGCTATTGATTCTTAATATAACTAACTCCAAGGAGTAAGTATGACGAAAAACAGACAAATGCTGTTCAAGGCCAAGCATGCGCCAGCTCGTCTCGTTGCTGTTGCCAAATGTATAATTGCGTTTAATTCGCTTAAAAATCGTTAGCCTATTGATGCAGAACGACATATCTACATATTTATATAATAACAAACATTTGATAATAGTCGGTTTTTTTTTTTTCATAATTTCGACTGAAACAAAATCACATAAGTACGCTATAAAATAAAACGGTTCGATTACTTGACGCTTAAACAAATATTAGTACGTTTTCATCACGTCACATTTGTCTCATCCCAAAAGCGTATATGACAATATTTAGTTTGTCTTGGTGTGCAAAACGAATGACACCTTACACGGGTCAATTGGATAAACAAAGTCTGAGGACTGCAGCACCTTGGTGGGAACTTAAATAAAAATATCGTAAAATCCTTTCTTAGTCGTAACAGCCTGTGAATGTCCCACCGCTGGGCTAAAAGCCTCCTCTCCCTTTTTGAGGAGAACGTTTGGAGCTTATTCCACCACGCTGCTCCAGTGCGGGTTGGTGGAATACACATGTGGCAGAATTTCAGTGAAATTAGACACATGCAGGTTTCAAATTAAGCACATGAAAATTCAGTGGTGCTTGCGCGGGTTTGAAGCCATGATCGTTGGGTTAATATTCACGCATTCTTACCACTGGGCCATCTCGGTTTAGCCTTTCTTAGTGTTCCTATACCATTATACGAAACGAAGTTCTCCAAGTTTAAGCGGTTCATATATATTTATATATTATAATATTAAAAGTGTTGGATGTTTGTCAAACAATCACGGTCTAAAATATTTTACAAAAAATAGTGAATTACAATTGATTTTGTCGGACAAAAAGTCATTTTTTATTTTATTTTATTTTTTTATTTATTTATTAACACCAACAAGATATACATTAACAAAAGCGAGTAGAACATAATTAAACAACTAATATTAAAATCTAAATGTTATCTTAATTATAGGTGTTACACACATTTCAAAGCAAAATAGACACAACATGCAGGTAAAATTACAAATTAAAAGAAACAAAATTAGGAAAGAAAATCATCAACATAAACATTAAAATAATAAATAATAACATATCCTAACAAATTAGATAAAATTGAGCATATTTATAAATTTGTACTTTAATATCATTAATAAATATTAAAATAAAGAATTACAATGTCCAATTAAATAAAATATAAAACAAATCAATTGAAGAATAATTGAGTAACAAGGTTTTCCGATATTAGGCAATAACAAATTAATAAGTTAATGCATCACAACCATCATAATTATTAGATTACTCTAAATTAGAATTATATGATGAATAAAAATTTAATAAATTACATTTAAATTTCACAAGGCTATCACAAAATATGTCAATATCCATCTTTTTAACAAAAATGTCTAAAATTTAATTAGCACTTGGAAAGATTTGTGGTAGCTAGTACAATAGTGTCTCTAATTTATAGTCGTATTCAAATGTTGATATAAGGATACTGATAAAAATAAAATATTTATCAGCAGTCTAATGTTTATACAAATACTAAAACGTTAGATTCTATATTGAGCTTTATTGCCCATAGTATTAGGGCCACAATTGAATAACTCTATTAAAAAAAAATGTTAATAATAAATTCTAAAATGTCAATAATAATAAATATATAAATTCAAAATGAAACTACAAATTTCGGGAAAATATCCCAGCCGAGCCAGCGTCATTATTATGAAGTATTATACTTATATTTCTTCAAAATAGAACCCGAAATTATATAGCGTGTTGAGAAAAGGCACGTGACATAAATAAAACGTACCGTAAACACCGAGGTTAGGAACGAACGACGAACCTAAAGAAAATAATAACCTATATATATATATATATATATCACCAACAGTAATCAGCGACATAATGTTTAAACTAGACATAACGTAACTAGTTCGTTCATAAATAAACAAAAAGTGATTTATGAGATATATAACCTCTTTGTTTAAAACTAACAAATATATTTCGCAACTCGGAAGCAGCTTATTTCATTCTTAACAATATAATTGGTCTCACGAATATCTAGTTTCTACCGAAATTAGTAATTTGCATTATATAATATTGTAAAAACATTAAACATTAACAATCGTCTTAATATGGTATATATTAGTTTTCATTATTGTATTATTAACAACGAGAATATATATATATTCGTTACAATAACGATTAATCGTAGTTGCAATAAAAAATTATCTTGCTATGAAATTATATCTTATCGGTAAACGACAGTGTGGAATTAGCACCAACAGTGAAGTGACATCGATTGGACGAATAATTGTGTTGTGAAAATGATGAAGTCGGAAACGGTCGTGGAACAGAAGGATTACGGTGTCCCGCTCCTCAGCACCGCGTCGGAAGATGTTATGTTGAGGTACTTTTATATACATTTATGTTATACCGTGGGAGGGGTTTGTGTAAGCTCGTTTCATTGATCCAGTCACTCGTCAATTATTCTACCGCCAAATATGAATTACAGTGTTCCGGTTTGAACGCACAGTGAGCCAGTGTAATTATAGCAATAATAAATACATAACACGTTAGATTCACTGGTTGCGTCTCATTAACGTTGTAACGTTGAGTTATCTATGAGAGAAGGGTGTCATTTGATAGCAACAATGTGATCGCATCGCTTTTAAAGTATGATTAGGTTAACAACCTCAAAAATACTTAGACGGAACATATCAATCGAATTGTCATTACTTAAGGGACAGTTAATCGATACGAAAAATAGATAAAAGTACTTACCTCTTAATAGAATTGGTGCGAAGCGTAAACAAAAATACGTACGAATACGTAGTGTCCACCGATTGTCATATATTTGAGTGCTTGCTTTTAAACATATTAAAGCTGGTTTCATCTGCATTGAATGATACTGCTCCACCTCCTTGTGGCATAAGATGTTATCCAGTTATCCTCGCGATAAATAAATCATTAAACGCATTTTTTTTAATTTTAATATTTGGCAAAAGATTGTCGCTTTGAACCAAAAAAAAAAAACAAACGGGTTTATATATTAACATAGATTAGTGCCGTTGTATGTAAATATAATCTCTAAGCCAAATGAATTAGACCCACTGTCCTTGCTATTTAATTCGAGCGTTTACCAGAAAATCGTGTTCTTGCTTGAGATATTCGTTTATAACTATAAAACATGTAGATTTTATTTCCTGTTGCCGTTTAACGAAATTATGTGACTGATAAACAGTAACTGTTCGAATCTACGCTGTTAATTCAGATAGAAAAATACGTTTTCTTTGTGCGAAAACATGAGTTGTGACGATTTGCTTATTGGTACTATGCTATCTAGGTGTTGCATGGCTTTGTACGTAAGTAAAGTAAGCACGTAAAACCGTTGGTCCTGCGCCTGAACTCTTTCCGGTCGTATCAGATTATGAGACTTGGGAATAGAGGGTGCACCTGTGTTTGCGCACACACTTGTACACTATAATATCTCCTACGCAGTTGGCTAATCTCTCTTGAGATTGGCCACCGTGGCCGAAATCGGTCTGGAGGTCATTATTATTATGGTTTTATAGATATTTTGGTAATAAGATCTATTGCTAAATAAACGTATTGCTTTGTGGTCGTTTCATTGCAATACTGATGCTTCTGACTGAGTCTGACAACGCAGGCCAGTTTCAAGGCAGCGTATTCAACTGCACGGACATTTTAAAGTCTCTTTTCCTTTTTAAGTACTTATAATCCATCGGGACGCAAAACTTGGAAAGAAAATAGCCGATATAGGATTGTAAGCACTACCAGCTGCCAAACATCTAGATTCCACTGGAAAATTTTCGAGATATCTAAAAAAATTAATTGGTCCGATACGGGATTTGAACCTAAAAACTCTTTTATCAGCTCGACCTGTGGTTTGAACCCAGGAGTCTGAGGTCTGCGACCTTATATACGCAGTCAAATAATAATATAACGTTTAATAAACGTACTCTGAATTGAGGGGAATCCACGACGATACTATTTATGGGAATATAATTAAATTCGTATGACCTAAAAAAAATCGTCACCCATTCATTGTATACAAAGTAATATTAAGTGCCTCAATAACAAAAAAAACTCGTTCGTGAAATAATTGCGTGCAAGGCCGAATGTTTTGTTGTAACTAGAGCTACAGCGAGTTCGCGTACTTTGGGAAGGCCGATCGAGATAAAACGATGTGTTTATATATTTAGGAAGTGTTGAAAGTAGCAACGGTAGTTTCATATTAAATACATTTTATATAATAACTTTACAAACTAAACTTTAAATGCTCCAAACCTTCTCCTTAAAGGGAGAGGAGGCCTTTGCCTTAGCCAGCTTTTACATCTTACTGTACTGTTCTTTTTTATTTACTGAAATTTTAAAAATATGTCACATCGTTTAATTTTTGCCTATTCATTGTGTTAATCGTACGGTCTCGCGTTTTCACGACACAACATAAATAATGATGAACTTTTTGAATGAATTAATTTATTATTTCACCATAGATTACATACAGTATCATATGTCTGCGGAAACTGCTGCCTAAAGCTCCTGTACATCAGGTCACGCCTGTACTAGGCGTGACCTGATCATCCGTTAATTGATACATTTTAATAAAAACACACGTTCATAGAAATGTTTAAATATTAAAATTTATTAAAGTTTACTTAAACTTTTAAATTGAAAGGGTTATTTATAGTTAAACTTGAGAAAAGTGAACTAAATAAAATGATACGGCATGCAGCACCGGCCCCGGCCCTGGATCAGGGTAGAGCGAAATTGCCTTTCAGTGCCCTTTGGTCGACGCTTTCACTTCACATATATTATTTCAGTTCATGTTATATAAATAATAATCACCACATTTATAAATCAAACAACGATCATGTACACCTGAAAATTGTTTTTGACATTATCGCGCCCCCTTGCTACCTGGCACCGCGAGAGCGATCGCTCTTCTCGCTCTACCCCAGGGCGCTGTAGACATACAACTAACATATATGTACATATAAATGTCACACGGTTAACTAGTCCAGTGCTCAAAGAGTTGTGACCGTATGGTAGTGAAAATTTAAAATAAGTTGCCTTCTGACTTTAACGATCTGCCAGGATGATTGGTTGACAAATATTTTTACGCGGTAAAATAATTCCTGCAATAAATATTTGACATTTCTTTATCAATTTCCCAAATATTATATAAATGAAGAATTATAATGTAATGTAATTTCTTGTAATTAAGTTAAAATAATTTTAATGTATAATTTAAGTTAAAATATTTGCATGTCATAAATACAGTGACTAAACATGTATATTATGTTTAAAGCAAATAAATTGAATTGAATTGAGTAGTCCTAACGGTAATCAGCAGATGATTTAACCATAGAGATCATCACACTAAATAAATTTAACTCGGATTCAGATTACTTTTATATTTAGATAGTAAAATGTATAACGTGGGCGTAACAAACTAACGCAATCCAATTAATACATAGAGTTATATAAAATAAATGACGTTCGTTTTCAACACGTGTTTAATAAATTGTTATATATACATAAAACTGTGACTGTTATTTATTTTAGAAAGGTAGATAAAGGAGACGCGCTAATTGGTTACACTGACCATCAGTGCAGTGATCGTCCACATAAGCATTGTTAAAAGTAAAGATCACTTCTTGCGTCGTCAACGCCCTGCAAACTATGGTATCTAATGTATATCTCTTGCCTGCCTGAATACAAGAAGTACTTGAATCCACCAACGCGTGAGCATTTAGGCAGGTGTTAGGTACACGATGTACTTTTCTGTACCACTGACAATGTGTGCGCAAAATTTCCTAATTATTGGTTGATTAGTGAAGACTCAAAGTGTAACAAGCAAACTCACTTTCGTATTTATAATATTAGTAAGGAAGTAAGGATTAGTGTTTGGCGCTATTGTGTAAATGAGACGACCGCACAGACTGACGGAACTACCCGAAGCTAAAAACTAGCGCGGGATTTTTAAATAATAAAAAAATACCAATTAACTAAAATTTAAGTAAAACTATTTTTTTTATGTTTTTTTTTAATGTGACTGCGATGATGGTATGATTGTGATGTAATTATTAAAATTACAACAAAAACCTGAGTTCCTTCGCCGGCTCTTCTCATATGTGTTTTCTTTCCCATGCTGGTGATAGTTTTATTATCGCCAAACAGCAATATTAATGTTGTGTTCCAGTTTGAAGGATGAATGAGCCAGTGTAACTACAGTCACACGACATAACATCTAAGTTGGCGGTGCATTGGCGATCTAAGGGATCGTTTATATTTCTCCTAATGTCGGGAGATGGCTCGTTTGCCTACATATTAAAAAAAACTTAGTGACAGTTTAATTAATCTCAAAAATAGTATAAATTATAGGATGTAATGGTGACGCAAGTTATCTCACAACTATAAAGACGAATGGGATTAATGAAAGGTGATAATAGGAACAAAGCGCAATTAAAATTGCAACATTCTGTTGAAATCGAGATTGTATTGACAGTTTAAATGAGAAAATTAATTACTTTGAATATTAACAAACAGGCCCCGGTCGTCGACAAACAATGTAACAAATAAAAAAATTACTAAAACGAATTTAGCGTTTCTTTTTTTGAAAAGCTATATATACTTCGAAGTTATTAGTAATTCTAGGTAGTCTGGTGTTTTTATGATTCCTACGTAAACAATGTTCAGTTTTATTCGTGACGAATTGATTACTACAGTTTCTGTAAGTTCTTTGTCACCATTTTAATACGTGCAGCATTCATTTATCGGAAATCGACCAATTGCAGGTGAAAACCTTCGGAGCCTGATTAGGTTTTTACGTGCTCAATTATGTGTCTCGTGATCTGCGGTGAATGAATACATCGTGAGGAAACCTACATTTGTCCAATTTCACTGAAATTCAGCCATCATTCATCAATCCGCATTTGAGCAACATTGCGGTTTAAGCTTCTTAAGAGGAAAACAGGGCCTTTGAAAAACTAGAAGATTGTAAATTACTCTAGTTATTGATGTTGTAATTATAAGGTCGCCCATTTTATCATTAGCGATCGTGTCAAGTGTTAGTTGTGAATAGATGTTCTAGTTATATTGATTCTCTGCTCTTGCTCCTCTCCTGCATTTGCGCTAAATGGCGCTGGTAACCAACTATATTGTGTTCTTACCTGTTCTGTCCCGCGTGCCTCTATTATACGATATTAATTTGCAGCTAGACCAGTTATTTAAATTTGAATTAACGACTTATACTGTAGTCAAAATATTCAATTAGCCGATCGAGATTCATCATTATCACTCGATAAGGCCTTAAGACTTAGTATCCATTCTTCCATAAATTTGCAAGTTTTTTATTTTTTATTTTTCAATAGTTTAAGTAAAATTTTGAAAGGTTATTTGATTTATGAACTGAATGTAGAATTCAATCGAGTAATAAACATTTCACAAGAGTCCGGCCACTCTCCTATCTCGCAGTGAGTCAGCGGTCGCTGCTCATATTTTTGCTCGGCGGCCGAGCGTGACGATCTGCTTGGTATAATCGCAGCGTACATGAAATGGTACAAATTAAAATATTTACCGCAGTCGCGTAAAACATGCAATTTTTGAAAGGTCCGCCTTAGGATGAGTTAATGCTCACTTCGAACGCGACGCGACGTGGTGATGGTTGTTATCGCGAAAAATTAATTTTCGATTGACGGACAAAGGATATTTATATAATATATATATTACAAAGGATATTTATATCTAAATATCATTCGCTACTAAATATAATCGATAAGTCATCATTTAGATGATAATAGGTTGTGGAATATGTAGTATTTTTTCTAATTTTATTTGCTAAATTAACATTCGCCACTATTAAATGACCTTTCAAAAGAGCATTGAACTTGAAAATTTTAGGCATATGAGATTTATATCACGAATTCTACAAAATAAAAACTGAATCAGAATATTCTTTACGTGTGTACGTCTGATAATGTATGTAAAGTTTTATGGTCAGTTGCGGAGTTAGAAAGTAAAAACAGACTTAAATAATTAAAACAACTACGACTTCGATTTCATATAATTAAGCTGTAAAAAAATCTAAGACTCAGATTATTGAGCGAATTCCAGACTTTTTTCTGTCTTCCGCTCCACTGACTGACTCTCACTAACATACAATTAATGTTGCAAAACTGTTTAAGGTAACCTTGGAAACCGAAAAATTCCAACAGTCTCTATATTTAGTGTAAAATACTTTTAATATTCTGTCAAGGCTGCTTTCCGCTTTATTGTAAAGATTTATTGAATATAATACATTTGTAACGCGAGTTTTACATTTTTTTTAAATAACTCTGAAAGCGTCTTAAGCGGTGGCGGAAACTAGTCGGCTCATCTCACCCCCGCCGGCACGCGTCTCCCGTTAATTGGGATTTCGTAATTTTCGGTTACGTAGTTAGTAAGTTCAATTTTTCGCACACGTACGCTTGGCACGCGCCCTACTATTTGTTATTGTTAAACCGTAAATTTTGATTAATATAAATAATTGTTACTGATCGTGTTGAATCCCCATTAAAACACTGAAATAAATTATTACGAGTCTCAAGTAATATAAACAAGACTCGGTAAAATCGTATCATATGAGTAGCTTAAACAACATTACGAATCAATATGCTTCTTAGCTGTTAATTGAATGAGTAATTAGTGATAACTTATTACGAAGGAATAGTTCAAGTTAGTTTAAGTTCCAAACCTCCTTCCTTCCTCCTTCCAAAGTTCCATCCTCAAAAGGGAGAGGAGGCATTAGCCCAGAAGAATTATAGACTGTTACTGTACTGTTACTGATATCTTATTTAAATCACATTTTGTGTATATCCCAAATCTTATATACTATATACGAATTAAGATTTGTTATCGTCTTATAATATGTGTTAATTAACGCATAGGTTATATATTTCTGGTCGGCAGTTGAAGATTTCTCGCAGACAGCTATCAACGTACAATAGTTTAAGTGCGAGTAATAACTTTAAATGAGGAATCGCAAATAACGTATGTTAGTAAAATAACCAATATCATTTCTTCTAATACTTTCATTCTTCTAATAAGTTTATGAGATTTGTGGTGAGAATCTGAATTGGCAATCATTTTGAATATTGCTTAAATACGTATGTAGTATTTAATATATGTTTATGTTTAAGTGTCTGCGAGTCAATGAAATCAAACAAATTATACTTTATTTAGGTAGACTCTTAGAATATATAATAGAACGACTTATTTAGAGTATTATGTGAAAATTGCGGTTTTTTTTTTCGGGAAAAATATATAGATAAACTTAAAAAGCAAAACCTAAATACAAAATTTGAGTCAAACAAATCGTGACAATCTTTTCTTTGTGCATCATTTAAAAATGCAATAAAACCTGGTTACACTTCCCTCAACCGAGTAAGACCTCGCCCTTCAAGGTTTTATGTTATATAAACAAAGGCACTGGTCGATGTTATTAAAATCAAAACAGCAAACTTTGAAATTATTTTACAAGTTAGCCGACTACGAGCCTTGACTCCGTTCCGCGACTTTTGTATTCATTGTTCTCAATAAATAAATAGCTCAGCCGGCGGCTCCGCTCGTTGTCTGAATGGAGTGTCGAGTGTCGAGTGAAAAGATGAAAAACACATTTACACATAAATATTTGTACATATAAAATAACATAAACAAAGATATTCTCACCGATCTTGTCCTATTTACTATCATTAACTGCTTCGTTGGACTACATAGGCTTATAAGCAAATATTGTCGGTTCAAATTCTCAAAAATTCTTTCTCTCTGGTAGGTCTGGTAGGGCTTTGTGCAAGCTCGTATGGGTGGGTACCACCCACTCATCAGATATTCTACCGCAAAGCAGCAGTACTTGGTAGTGTTATGTTTGAAGGGTGAGTGAGCCAGTGTAATTACAGGCACAAGGGGTAATAGCATCTTAATTCCCAAGGTTGCTGGTGCATTGGCGATTTAAGCAATAGTTAACATTTCTTACTATTCCAATGAACTTACCACCAGGTGGTCCATAGGCTATTAAGTATGTATTCTAAAGAAAAAGGAACTACGAGTTTGGAAATTGCCAGTGTATATACATTCGTACCTCAAAGAGTACTTAAAGAAATTGTTCGTGCTCCTGAACTCTTTCCGGCCTCGTCGGATTGCCGTCTTATTGGATTTTGAGGGCTCGTCTCAGTCCGGCCGATCAGAAAAATATAAACAGTAGTGACCCTTTATTAACAAAATGGGTAATAATATACGATAAGTTTGTTACATAATACTAATCCTTATCAATTTTATAAGTGAATATACATAATACCAACTTGAAATATGACATCATTAGTTTTAGATATTTAAATTAACGCATAAATAATATGTATAACGCATAGATCTTGGACGCAAATAAATAAAGATGGTCGCTTCTCTAGACCTTGATTGTATTATAAAATGTATTTATATATGTTGGATGTATATGAATGGATATTAATTATAATTATAGCATGTGAAGTCGGTAAAAGGAGTTAGAATAAAGTATACGTGACCTAGCCTCAATCACGTGTTCCGTAGGTTTATTTTTGTATTCTTTTGAGGGCTGTTTCAAGTCAATGTCGCGCTAAACAACCGTCCTTCACACGATTCTTTATAAGAACACTCGGGCATCTCGACGTCTATGCCGCCGGCTATCGTCTCCACAGATCAGTACACTTATAATAAAACATTGACCTGGATTTCACATCAACAACCAATATTTTATGAACTTTATCAACAGAGAAAGCAAACAAAAGCAAAGTAATTATAACGAAGCGTAGATAAGGTATATTGTTTCTTTGGTTACATATGAATCGTGTATGCATAATTAAACATAACTATATATATATACCGTAACATCCTGTGAATGTCCCACTGCTGGGCTATAGGCCTCCTCTCCTCCTTTTTGAGGAGAAGGTTTGGAGCTTATTCCACCACGCTGCTCCTCACGATGTTTTCCTCACGATGTTTTCCTTCACCGTAAAGCACGAGATAAATTATAATCACAAATTAAGCACATGAAAATTCAGTGGTGCTTGCCCGGGTTTGAACCCACGATCATCGGTTAAGATTCACGCGTTCTTACCGCTGGGCCATCTCGGCTCTTATATATATATATATATACTAATATTATAAATAGGAAAGTAACTGTTTCGCTTTCACGTCTAAACTGCTGAACCGATTTTGATAAAATTCGATATGCTTAAACAAGCAAAGCTTAAGCCCCAAGGAAGGATACAGGGTACCTATTTTTATATGTAATACCTGATTCGTTCTCCCGTTGTCGAAGACACGGGCAGAAACGAATTATGATGCAATCATGGTTTATCTATGTGAAATTAACAGTTTATTTAATACCGTATATTACGGTATCCATGCAAATCTATTACCACTGATCTGCTGAGCCGATCACTGCACGTGCTGACGATTGTTGTAGAAATTACAGATTTGCACCCGGTACACGTTTGATGCAAACATAGTGGACTATAATGTGTTACTAATTCTAAGGCAGTGGATGAGTGGATATTCAAAATCAATACTACAATTAATCTACCATTAGTAACATCACAACTTTATGTTTGTCATAATCAAAATGTCATTAACAGATATCTCCAAGTCAATGCGACCGTATCTCTTGTATGTATAAATTGCGTAATAAAATTTTAAAGCTATTTAAGAATATATATCTATTTTATATTGACTATCAGCGTTATTACCGGCATTGTATTAATTGTACAATACTATAAATTTATAACGGCTACGATACGTTCACGATTCTATTCCGATCCAAGTTCGACGGAACCGCAAACGGATACTTTTGTTAGTAGAAAACGGTTTAACCACAACGACTACGTTTCGATTCGATTGCCTTAAAGTGACAATTTATTTGTAGAATCGTTAACGATGTGTTGTTACAAGAAACTTACATTTGGATAATATTGTTCACTTAATGAGCACATGAAACGTAATTTAAGAAACTGCTGACGCACCCATGTTATCTGTCACGGTTGTCTATGTACTGGGTCACGGTTTGTTAGTGTACCAAAAACTGCTCCTCTATTTAGAGCTACAGTTTAAAGTTAATATATACGGTATTATAAAACTTTTCTGAATAAATAATCCTTGTAATGTTATCATTTTTATTAAGCTCTAAAATATAAAAACTATTTAGTTTTATACTATTTGTATATTTACATATTTTTTTCATCTTTTAAGATTATTAATGCGTATTACAAATTCGGTATAATATTTGAAACGCTGTAAAACTATATTTTTGATTCAAAGTCCTCTATTTACTCCTGATAGCGGCTGCTATCACTCGCTGTAAATTCACAGATGACATACAATTTACTAAAAATTTTTTTTTTATTAATTCGAATGATTTGATACAAATAACATTATTCTTTTATGTATTTTTTTTTATTCCAGAAACGTTTCACGGTCACCCTCCCCGTCACTTCGACACACAGACAGTACATTGGACATTATAGAAAATGATAAAGTAAGTTCAACGCGTTAAGAAAACTGTTTAATAAATTTATCTTACCCTTAGTAACAGTTATAGCAATTGAAGTGAAAGCCTATAAATTTCTCACTGCTAGGCTAAGGCCTCTACCAATAGAGGAGAAGGCTTGTAGTTTAACCTGCCACACTGCGCGTATGCATGTTGGCAGATACAAATGTAGCAGGTAAAAATCACGATATTTTTTTCCACCGCCGAGGTCGACATGAATTAATTAAGAGAAATCAAGCAAACACCTCGAAGAACCACGTGTGTTCTCACCACTGCGCTATCTAATACTAATGCTGAGCAAATAACTCTATTTTTAAGAAAGGTCGGGACTCGTGACATGTAACACCCAGAACATGCAGTTTTCCCCTAAAAATGGTAATTGAACAAAAGAAGATAGTTGCAGGTGAATTAGAATAAAATCTGAGTTCCTTACCGAAATCTACAGATTTTTTTTACTACCCGTTTATATTCATCTCGCCTAAATTTAGAAGTTCTATCATTTTAAAACTATTATATTACAGAGGATTGAAAAAAGCGATTCGTCCATACAAGTGCCTTCACTCGGCCCCGATGTGCCGGTCGGTATTGACATCGCTAACTTGAGTCAGAAGGATCTTAAGGTAATTAAATATACAGCACAGTAACAGCCTGTTAATGTCCCACTGCTGCTAAGGCCTCCTCTCCCTTTTGAGGAGAAGGTTTGGAGCTTATTCCACCACGCTGCTCCAACGCGGGTTGGTAGAATACACATGTGGCACAATTTCAATGAAATTAGACACATGCAGGTTTCCTTACGATGTTTTTTTTTCACCGTCAAGCACGAGATGAATTAGAAATGCAAATTAAGCACATGAACATTCAGTGGTGCTTGCCCGGGTTTGAACCCACGATCATCGGTTAAGATTCACGCGTTCTAACCACTAGGCCATCTTGGCTTTTAAATATCCTAACATTTTAATAACAGTTAGGATTGAAAAAGTGGGACTTGGTTTATTACTTAAACGTACCATTTGGGTGAGCGTCATACATCTTGCGAGGATGGATATCCCATATTAAAATTGACCTCAAGTATGTCCATATATGACATCTTAGTTTCAATCATTCATTGGTGGTGACCACTATCAATTGGTCCATGAAATACAAAATTTAATATAGCATGTAATCTATATGATTAACCATTCAATCGTGTCCTCTGAATTCGATCCACAAGATATCAGGCTCCAACTCCGGCGCTCGTATCGATGGCGCGAGCACGGTGCGCGCTAAGAAGAAGAGCTGGTACAACTCGCTGTACCCCACGTACAAGAGTAAATGCGAGGACTTCAAGAGGCTGTTCAAGGACTTGCCCGACGAGGAGCGCCTCATAGTCGGTAGGTGCGATATCATTCGGTGATCACTTACATTGTACGTATTTATGGAGTAGTTACTAATTTTATAGTTGTATAACGGTAACAGCCTGTAAATGTCCCACTGCTGGGCTAAGGCCTCTTCTCTCTTTTTGAGGAGAAGGCTTTGGAGCTTATTCCACCACGCTGCTCCAGTGCGGGTTGGTGGAATACACATGTGGCAGAATTTCAGTGAAATTAGACACATGCAGATTTCCTCACGATGTTTTCCTTCACCGAAAAGCACGAGATGTATGTTTGTTTGTAAATAAATAACTCGAAATAGACATGTCACGCTTCGGGATGTTAGATAGTTTCCCAACACTTGCCATGTCATGTCTGATGATGTAAAGAATTTCAAGACTCGCCTTCCGCCTTCAACTTGCTCGTCGTATACCTGACTCTGTTCATACGCCAATTTTACACTTGCGTTTCTCCGTCAATTGACATGCCGTGCAAATTGCCTCACCAATATAATTATACTTCAGATCAATATCTGGCGAACATTTCAATATATAATTAACGATAGTGATTAAAGATCAAATTCGTACACATCGTTATGTTTCATTAAAATCAAGTTCATATCAATATTTTTATATATATTAAAAGGTCGGAACTGACCCGTTAAAAATTCATGCCTTGTTCGCTTAAATGATTGAAAGAGTAGGTACGTAGGCCAGGGTGTCGTGTTACTATCGTCCTCGTTATATACTATTCCTGGTTTTACTTTGATGAAAAAGTCTACATTTCCTACCACCACGGAGCTGATGCGTCGGAATCACATGGCCTACGATCATATCGTATCGATGAATAACAGAAGTCAAATCGGAGTAGTTCCTAATAGTAGTGTGCGAAGCTCCCGGAGCGCGGAGTAGTGAAGTGTGGTGTCGCGCAGACTACTCGTGCGCGCTGCAGCGCGACATCCTGGCGCACGGGCGGCTGTACGCGTCGCAGAGCTACCTCTGCTTCTACGCGAGCATCTTCGGCTGGGAGACCAGCCTCACGCTGCGCTGGAAGGACGTCACGGCCATCACCAAGGAGAAAACCGCGCTGGTCAGTCCCACTATAGTACAGTTTTAAATAAATTAATTGAATATATATATTCAAGTAAGAATAGACTGAAATTTCGCCGCTAGATGGTGCTGTTGCACAGCAACATATATATACCGTTTTAGCAACCGTCGTGACAAGCGGTATATATTTGATAACCGATATTTTTTTAACATAAATCTCATCGGTTTCCAACCGAGTTAAAGAGGTGTCGCAACGGATACCGGACTTTAGCATTAGCAGGCATAATATATATAAACTGCTGGTAAGATTCGCCTGCACGTATCATCTATTAAATAAATACTTTACTGCTTAAAAGTATAGCCAGCAATCCAGTGGTCCTGCGAAGATTTGAGCCCGCAATCTCTTGCATTCTCTTAATTTTATTACCCACCATCGCTCTCGTCATTATTAGGAAATTCAAAACCAAAATATACAAGTAGTCCACTACAAACACTTTTGCATTGCCATCTTACAAGATTGCTTAAATACTAACTGCAAGCTCTTTTATCAGTTATATAATTTGGTACAGTATAATAAGCCTTATTAATTTATATTTTAACACGAATTTTATATATAGTAGTAATGTGATATGATTGGAAGAATTTAAAAAATGGATTAACTCGTAAGGTGATCCCGAATGCGATCTTGGTATGCACTGAGTCGGAGAAGAACTTCCTGACGTCGTTCTCGGGGAGGGACAAGGCGTACCTGATGCTGTTCCGCATCTGGCAGAACGCGCTGATGGACCAACCCATATCCAGTCAAGAGATCTGGCAGTGGGTATGTATGCAAGTGAATATTTTCGACAGCAATTAAATTCTCGCAAACTCTTGCAAGTCTCTTTGCCTCTTACTAAACGTGGTGCTGTTCGTTTCTATTTCTGTAATCATCGATTTAACATTCGAAAGAAGAAGACACAAAATTGTTTAACAAATAACTAAACATCATTCACTGGTGAAACCGTAAGTGGTGTTTAATGAAATGATTTTTCATCTCACCATAATTTTGTCTAAATATTATATTGCATGATAAATAATATAATATTGTTTAAATTTTGAATGTTGTATGGATAGTCAAAAATTTCTACAATGGGAATTTATTTCACACACTTTTACACATATATCTAAAATATACAACCAACAAAGTTGGATATGTCTTGAAAATCGTCAAATACTCAATGATCATTTATTCTTGCAAGTATGTGCGACACAAATCCTGCAACTGAAAATTGCTCCGGGTCCATTAAACCGGTTGCGCAAAAGTTTTGCCTAACATTTTGTTGCTGATGACGATTATTAATATATTATATCTAGCATGTTTCCAAGAAGTTTTTTTTTTAATTTTAAATTAAGAAAATTAGGTATCTCGATCAGTATGGCTTTTAGAATAATAATAATAAAGCTTTTATATATTCCAAACACTGACTTTTTAAATATCAATAATTAAAGTTTTGTTAGTTGGTTAGTATTATTGTACTTATATCCTATATTAGTAATGTTATTTACTCCTTGTCAGTGTATGGACCGCCACTTGCGGTAAAAGCCTCCTCCAACTCCTTCCATCTCTCTCTCTGCTTTGATAACCTGGGCCATAGGTTCCCCGCTATTTTGACGATGTCATCATTCCATCTTTTCCGGGGCCTACCTCTCCTTCGTTTTTTCTCTCTGAGTATCCAGTTGGTCACCACTTGAGTCCATCTGTTAGTGTCCAGTCTTTGTAAGTGTCCTGCCCATTTCCATTTGAGTTCTAATATTTGCTTTATGACATCTCTTGCTTTGGTAATTTTTCTTATTTCCTTGTTCTCTACTCTATCGCTTAGTTTTATGTTCATAAAGCTTCGTTCAATGGTGCGCTGACAGATCCTAATTTTTTCCATGTTTTTCTTTGTTAGAGGCCCTGTCTGGCAGGCGTATTTGAGACAAGGCATTAAGCATATGTTCATTGCTTTGGTTTATAGTCTCGTTGGTAGTGTTCCTTTGAATATCTCCTTCATCGCCCAGTATTTATTCCATGTGCTTTGTATTCTTCTGTCTACCTCTTTACTGGTGCACTCTTTGAATGATATCAAGTGGCCAAGATAGATGTAGTCTTCCACATACTCTATAGGAGCTGATTCAAGCGAAATTGAGATCTTGTTTCTGTTGGTCATGAGCTTTGTTTTTTCTTGGTTTATCTCAAGACCCACCGTAGAGCTGTGATATCTGAGTGATTGAAGCATGTGTTGTAATTGCATAGGATCTTCCGATAACACAACTATGTCGTCTGCAAATCTAAGGTGAGTTAGATATTTACCATCAATCTTGATTCCCATTTGCGCCCACTCGGTTTTTCGGCATACACTTTCAAGTACTGCGATGAACAGTTTGGGCGAGAGCGGATCTCCTTGTTTTACTCCTCGCTCTATTTGAAAGTATGTGCCCACTCTTTCCAGCTTTACTCGTGCTTTACTGTTGTTGTATATTACCTTAATGAGATCTATGTATTCCTTATTTATTCCTTGTTCGTTCAAAGCTTGCCATATAGAGTTGTGGTAAATGGTATCCAATGCTTTGGAATAGTCAATAAAAGCAATGTATAAAGGTTTATCATATTCAGTATATTTTTCAATTATTTGTTTCAGTGTGTGTATGTGGTCGATGGTAGAATAGTTTTTCCTGAATCCCGTCTGTTCTACTGGTTGGTTCTCATCGATTAAAGCTGAGATTCTCCGGAGCAATGTCGAACTAAATAATTTATACAGACAGGGTATGTCTGTAATTCGTAATTAATTTAGGGTCTCCTTTTTTGTATATAAGTACTATTTCTGAGCACGTCCACTGTTCCGGAATCTTTTTCTTTTCTAATATAAGATTGAACAGCGTATTAAGTGGTCTTTACCAGCGATAATCAAGTCGTTTGTCATGCCATCTGGACCTGGACTTTTATCCGTTTTTAGCCTCTTAATAGATAGCTCTATCTCGCATTCCAAAAACGGTAATACTGGGTCCTTATTGGCTGTCATGTGATCTGGGATCGTGTCGTTCTGAAGTTGTTGTTTAGCGTATAGATCTTTGAAAAATTGTGTAGCTATGTTCATAATTTCTATTAGTCTAGTATCATGTTGATAATTTCTATTAGTTATCAAAGATCCGGCTGCATTTAGTTGTGTCATGAGCTGCTTACTATTGTGGAGTTTTTTGAAAGCTCTTTTTACTCCTCCTGTTTTTTTCTAGGTATTGGTATAAAGTTCTAAGTCTGTAGTTCTTCAAGTTTTCTCCAATTTTTGTATAAATTTCTCTGTATAGTTTACTAAGTTTTAATTTTTCTTGTTTCCATTTGTTCTTTTTATATCTTAATACATATTTTTGTTGTTTAAGTTCAATGATATCTTGTGTGATAATTGGCTGCTTACTACATTTCCTATTTTTCGACTTGTCGTAACATATAATTAACTTGTGCTCTATATAATCATAATAAGTTTTTAAGGTGTTTTCTATTGGTGGTTCGTACTTAGAGATTAAATTTTTCAAAATTTTTCGAAGTCTACAGTTGTATGTGTAGGGTTGTGTCTATATTTTACTCTAGATTGTTTTTTACTTCTTGTGGTTAGAGTAATTCTCACCATTCTATGATCACTGGGGTGTAATAGTCTACAAAGAACGCTACAGTTTTCTATATTCTTAGTTAGATTAGTTGCTATGAAGTCTATTTCGTTTTTAATTTTTCCGTTTGACGATAACCATGTCCATTTTAGTTTGTCCGGTTTCTTAAAAAGCGTGTTGGATATCTTTAAGTTGTGTTGATGGCAGAAATCTATAAAAAGTTGACCTCTTTTATTCCTTTTCCCATATCCATAACTTCCCATGACAAGCTGTTCACCCGGCTTCGGTAATCCAATTTTGGCATTCATATCATCCATAAATATTATATTTTTCGTGCGTTTTCTTATAGCTCTGTTTATATCGTTGTAAAATAATACTAATTCGGATTCGTTGGCAATTTCAGTAGGCGCATAAGCTTGTACTACCGAATAGTTTGCATCTTCTATTTTTATGTGTAATAAGGCAACCCTTTCAGATATAGCTATGAAATCGTTTACTGTTATTGTTAGTTGTTTTTTGACAGGGAAGCCCACACCCTTTTCGCCTTTAGTTTCTCCGTAGTAGTATAAGATATAGTTGCCTCTGTCTTCGATTTGGTATCCTAATCTTCTTACTTCTGAGATACCAATAATGTCCCAGTTTATAAAGGAGATAGCATGTTCCATTTCAATCATTCGTATTTCACTCGCTAGCGAGCGAACATTAAATGTGGCTATGTAGTATTTCAAAGAATTTGGAGGGTGGTAGTCTACTGCCCCCGCGGTGACTGGCCGTTCTGGGGGAGTGGCTTTAGAATACCTTAGTCATTTTCCCTTCCTTGTCCCTCTATTTGTCCTCTCTTTCTTCTTAATATCGGATAATTTTACTAACAATTAAATTGTTGTGTGTGTTTAACACTCACTTTTTATCTTTCATTGTGTTTCATGAAAATTTTTCGTTGATTTCGCTTTATGACCGAGGTAAAGGGAGCAGCTGAAAACCACAGCTGTTTCGATTAGGCCATACTGTGCTGGCTCGTTTTTGACACGATATATTATGTGAAACTGGTTTCGCCGGCGCGTGTGTCGAGTCGGTGTGTATGTGTGTGTGGGCTGGGTTAGGTAACATGCGTCCCTTTCTGTACCCCCTGACAACGTTGTATACAACATTTCACAATGTTCGGTTGAGTAGTTAGGACTTGAACACGTAATTACCTCACTTTTACATTTATAAAATTGGTTATGATTCGCCATACTTGCCCACTTCATATAAATATCTCTTTTGTATAAATTTATTTCCAGTGTGTAGTGTTTCGTAAGACGCTCATCTCGGTACGTAATGAATGTACAAATTATGCGCATGTTTCCGCGGCCCGGGACGTATTCGGAGCGCCGGTGTTGTTTTCACGCTATTCCGATTAGAAATTCAAAATGGCTCAAATAGCACGCGACGCGGAGCCACGACCCCAAAACTAATGTGGCAAATTATATTCTATTGCCGTTTTGCCTTAAATGTCTTGTGGATGATGTAATGAAAGGCAATTGAGTATAGATATATGTATTGTAATATAATTTACAATATTTAATTGTAACGACGATATTACAGTGCGATGTTAGAATGGCGACTGGCGACAGAACATATAATAATGTATTAATTGACAATGTAGCATATCGAATATCGACTTGTTTCTAGGTGCCATTATGGACAGTGATTTTTGCTTACATTAATAAAAGATAATACGTAGGCACACCGTTAAAACTGTTACCGAGTGTAGCAGTTTCGTTCGTACGGGCGAACTTTTGTCGATCCGATTCTTAATGAACCCGCCTGACCTATTGTTCCGCTTCGTGACGTCACGAGGCGCTGCATATTACATTTATGATAATGTACATAAATATCGAGTGTTGCCAAAATTTAATTTAATCGTTTTGTCGGCCTAAACAAATACTGGGTTAGGATATCTGAATTCATTTGAGCTGGATGTGGCTGGATGGATGTGTTTCGGGTTGAAGGTTTTCATGATATGACCAGGGTGGACATATCGAACGTTTTCCTATAAATGAAGTAGGTGTTGTCGGAATACCTAAGTTTGTTAGATGAAATTAATTTTAGGCGAACTTACGTAGCTTAGTTTCGCTGTATTAGAAATCTGTATTAATGTTATAAAGTTGAATGTGCTAATGCGATTTTTGTTGACAGTCGATTTATTGAGAAAGGTTATATATTTACATAGCCTACTACCTCCCACTCGCGTGTGTGGAAGGTGTTAATTATTTGACAACGTGTAAACAATATTTCATAATGATCGGTAGCAAACAAGCAAACAAAACCGCATCAGTATATATTAGTGAAGATGATCATGCTGCGATCCACGAGATAGACGCAGAAACATAAGCGGGCGAAAAAATTCGGAGTTATATAATTATTAGAATTTCAAGAATTAATTAAATCATCCTTAGTTTGCAATCACTCTCATATAATAAAATTAAATAATTAGTATTAAAAAAGTATATCTTCATAGATCATTGGTCGATTGCTAAACGCACAGTGTACAGGGTGTTTGGGATCAAGGCCGGAATATAGATCAGTGTGTGATGCCGTGTCTCGCGGGACACTTGTGTCCGTGGGTCGCTCTCCCGAACACTCGCTACGTGATTATACGAACTATTTTATTAACGTACTTGCTTGGTTAAGAAGGTAAGACAGTGAATAATATAGGTATATGAAAACATTAACATCTCAAAGACATGAATATCGCGTAGTAATTATTTTTTTGTTTTATAAAAAAGTTAGTATTTTAGCTTTATTTTTGAACGCTTATTCATTTAAAGTTTTTTTTTATCATAACGGATCAAAATTGATTTATCATAACTAAGTAATTGTAGCTGTTATTCCTGCTTCCTCTTTCCTTCACAAGTCTACGCGTGGTGGCTTCGATGTCACCGGTTAACTGTGAGATCAATTCCGTCGCTCACGAAGAAATTTGGCAACACTTTTCTATGTCGCACCTGAACAATGAATCACAGGTGTTCCCCTCCTCCTATAACCTGGGTTCCTTTAAACGAGGCGGGAAGAGGCATCTTGCGTGCCGGTAAGCGGGGGGCGGCTAGTGCAGTTCTTTCTTCCTGTTTGTACTGGCTGTCGTTTTATTAGGACTCCACTACCACTTACCATCAGATGGAGTGGAGTCATTTGCCTACCCACCCTAAAATAAAACTAACGGCTTCATATCATACTTATAAGAGATCTAACAGTACTAGAGGCGGTTCAAGGTGTTACAATTTTTTCGGAATTTTAATCTGTACATATATAAATATTAGTATATATATTATTAATATTATATATATTATTTGAAAGTATTAATACATGATATAATATATTGTTAGGCATCCCGTATTTACACAATTGAACAATATATACGGTTTGTTTGTTTATGTCGATGTGCTACTGATACAAAGTGTGGTGTCGGCAGGTGCACACGTGCTACGGCGAGGAGCTGGGCTTCGACTCGGACGACGACGCGCGCGAGTACGACGCCGCCAGCGCGCTGGACGCGCCCGAGGTACTCGCGCCATTGTGTTACTTGACGGGCCGGCTGGCGTGGGCGCTAGATACTGGCCGTACACGCCGAAGGTTGTGTCCTCCCACCCAGGACAGACATTTGTGTGCATGAACATGTCTGTTTGTCCTGAGTCTGAGTGTCATCTATATAAGTATGTATTTACAGAAGAAAGTTGTATATGTAGTATATCGGTTGTCTGGTTTCCATGGTACGAGCTCTGCTTAGTTTGGGATCAGATGGCCGAGTGTGAATAATTTCCCAGGATATTATTATTATTTATACAAATACAAAAAACAAACTACCGCCGAATTGGTACGGCGACACATGTGCGATAAACGTGTCGATAGCTTACACAATGCCACGCAGGCTCCTTGCACGTGTCCTCTACTGTATTTTATATTAATTGTCATACTTGTAACTGGACAGGTAGAAAAATAGGATAATCTTACTGAGTATTTCGTAACGAAATTCCCAATCGTCGTCCCATATCAACATCATCAAACCGTGTCAGTCCACCGCTGGACGTAGTGTCCGAGGACCGTGTAAAGCCATAGATCGTATGTATTTAATCCCTAATGTGAAATCTTGGAGCGGGCATCTCAGTCACCGAAGTCGTATCATCCAAACGATAGAGTATTTCAAGGGAAATTTTGTAATATTTAATATATTTATGCCAACCAATAATTAAGTCTAATGTTTCTATATATAATAAATATAATAGTTTAAGCGCCAAGAGCGGTGATGGCCCAATGGTATGAACGCGTGAATTTTAACCGATGATCGTGGATTCAAACCCAAAAAGGCAAGCACCACTGAATTTTCATGTGCTTAATTTGTGATTATAATTCATCTCGTGCTTTACGGTGAAGGAAAACATCGTGAGGAAACCTGCGTGTGTCTAATATCACTGAAATTCTGCCACATGTGTATTTCACGAACCCGCATTGGAGCAGCGTAGTGGAATAAGCTCCAAACCTTATTCTCAAAAAAGGAGAGGAGGCCTTAACCCAGCAGTGGGACATGCACAGGCTGTTATTGCTACTGTTACTGAGCCAGTGTAACTGTCTCTTACATCTTAGTTTCCAAGGTTGATGGCGCGTTGACGATGTTCGTAATAGTCAATATTTCTATCTGTCTGCCTGAATATTTTAAATAAACGAAGCAAAAAAAAGTAATCAAGAAATAATTGCGATTAAAAACAACAATCAATAGCGTTATCTCTTCAAGTGTTACATAAGAGCGATTCACACCTGTGACTGTAAAATTTGATTCATGTTGATAGAGAGATAAACGCGGCGATATCTGAGCGGTATCTTTGATAGCGAGCGATAATTTAACGCTCACTGCGAAATGGGAAGCGAAAATTGTACACGGTCGTGTTTTGTACGTGAAATGGAACGTTATGGACCGAAAGTGGGGGGGTTTTAGTGGATTTAGTTGTAGTGGGATTGTAAATATCGTTTGTGTTGTGGTTGCTGGTATGGTTTATAAGCTTTAGCGGTACAGTTGTCGTGTGACATAAGGATGAATTATAAATATCTGAAGGTGAGCTCCGAAAGTCTGAACAAAACGCCGTTGAAGTACATCTTCTCGAAAAATGTTTTCAAGGTAAAAATTATTTACATAATTCCAATCATACTGTTGTTTGTTTGTTGTTTGTTGTTGCAAAAAATATATTATTAGTTTTTTATATCGAAACAATTTATCCGTGCGAACTCTAAGCTGGTAAAACTCTCCTCTAGTGTTGCAAATGATGAAGGGTAGTGGACACTTTCCACCGGGAAAACAACCTGCTCGTTTATCCCCTTTTAATGAAAAATTACACAGTTTAAATGATTTAGAATCCATCTTAGTCCCAGACGACGAAAGGCATCTTTACCTACAGTGCGGGGCGCGCGGTGTGCGGGGGCGTCGGCGGGCTCGCCACTGTCAATGAACCAACGATGAACTTTATGTTGTCACCCGTGTGCAATGGCCGAGCAGCAAGCTTCCCTAGTGCGTGTGGAATTCGACAGATGTGGGAAACTTGATTGTTACCCGACATCATTTAAAATTGCACCATTTGCATCCGTTCACTGCTGTAAATATAAGGTGTTTGATAAACACCGTATCAAGCCGAAACGTTCCCATGTTAACATGTCGTTATAAATGTTATGTCAATGTTAAAAAATGGAAATTGTAAAAAAAACATTGACTCCATACAAAATGACCGATCACTTGACCGAGTTATAGTATAAAGGACATTTTTTCAATTTCCGTTTTTTAACATGGACATAACATTTATAAACACATGTTAATATTTGTACCGAATCCATGGTGACCGCGCGCTCACTAGAGGGCGCCAGGGCGACGATTGCACTCGGGCGCTGTATGGGCTAGAGACGCCTCTGCTTAGTCCTCAAATTAAAAATGTTTGTGAAAAAGCTATGGAATATATGATTTTCAGTCTGAAATATATAACTACATATTACATACTAAACGACCTCGCTGTACCTGGTGTTACTGGTGGTAGAGCTTTGTGCAAGCTCGTCTGGGTAAGTACCATCCACTCATCAGACATTCTACCACAAAACAGCAGTACTTGGTATTGTTGTGTTTCGGTTTGAAGGGTGAGTGAGCCAGTGTAATTACAGGCACAAGGGACATAAAATCTTAGGTCCCAAGGTTGGTGGCGCATTGGTGATGTAAGCGATGGTTAACATTTCTTACAATGCCAATGTCTAAGGGCGTTTGGTGACCACTTACCATCAGGTGGCACATATGCTCGTCTGCCTTCCTGTACTATAAAAAAAACCTAATGTTTGAGATAATTTAACGTCGTTAATTTTAACCAAACGTTATCAAATATATCGTTTTTTTTTAATCCGATATAAATTGGCCTTAGCTGTGTCCTATACTATGGATGTTTTTTAAAAAAAAACCCTTCCGAACATCTATCTATACAAATAAGGGTGAGCGTTTGCATGATTTCCCACTACGCGTTCATGAACCATTCATCCGATTATGATGAAACTTTGGTGATTTGTTCTGCACGCGTAAATGTTCCTAGCTAATAAAACAAGGTTTCATTTGTGTGTTTGTCCTTCAATACAAACGTTCTATGTAGACCCTTATCTACCCGTGCGAAGCCGGAACAGTTACTCATTAAGACATAATGTTTATAAATGTAATTTGTCCCGTGAAATTTGAGAATATAACTGACGTTGAATATGTCTCGCTTATATAAAGGCGATATTAATGATGTAAGTCGATATTAATGGTAAGAAATCTCAAGTGATGCTCAAACAACTGCATTCCTAAAGTGTAAATAAATATTATCCTCTTAGGGACAATGCAAGCGACGTTTATACATATAAATAAAATTGAACCGTCCAACTGTTTGTTGTTTACATTTGCGAGTTACCGAAATCAAAACAATCAATTTTTATTTTACTCTACCGCTGCTATCTAAGAATTTATATATTGTATACATGTAAAAACGTCACGGGCCGGTTGGCATAGTTGGTAGATACTTTCACGCCGAAGGTTTTGGGTTCGATTCCTACCCAGGACAGACATTTGTTTGCATTAACATGTCTGTTTGTACTGAGTCTCGGTGTAATTATTTATATAAGTATTTATTTACAAAAGAAAAGTAGTATACGTGGTATATCGGTTGTCTGGTTTCCATAGTACAAGCTCTGCTTAGTTTGGGATCAGATGGCCGTGTGTGAATAATTTCTCAGGATATTATCATTGTTACATAATTCAAATAAGCATGGTGTACGTTAAAATGGTAGATTTCGAAAAATCCACTGGCGAAGCCGCGTGTTTTGCTAGTTTATAAATATACAACTCGTCAGTTCAGTTCGATTTAACATGAGCGTAATAATTACCTGCACATAACACGTGTACCTGTAGTTGTGAGTTTCAGCGACAATCTACGAACGTCATAACATGTTTGAAACACGTTACATATTTTCATAGCAGTGAAATAATTTTGGAGTTTTAAGTGAATACGTAAATCGAAACCATACGAGGATGATACGTTGTTGTAATTAAGTTCGTACGTTGGGTTTTTAAGTAATTTTGTCTGTGACTTTTTTTTTTTGTTATAGTATATGTAGGCGGACGAGTATATAGGGTGGGCCACTAACTGATGGTTAGTGGTCACCAACGCCCATAGACATTGGTATTGTAAGAAATGTTAACGATCGCTTACATCGCCAATGGGCCACCAACCTTGGCAACTAAGATGTTATGTCCCTTGTGCCTGTAATATCACTGGCTCACTCACCCTTCAAACCGGAACACAACAATACCGAGTACTGCTGTTTTGCGGTAGAATATTTGATGAGTGGGTGATACCTACCCAGATGAGCTTGCACAAAGCCCTACCGTTAGTAAAAACGTAGTTTTAACTTAATTTCTTTATAGGACAAGGCTTTGTTTTCTATAATCTAATTCCACAGATGCTTTAAAAAAAAGAAGAATAAGACATCTTTCCTAATACAAAATTATACATATATGATAGAAAAAGCTTGGAGTTAGTTTTTGTTGATATTCGTGCAGGATGTTACGTAAATATAATTGAAATAAGTCTGAAGTACAATTAATCGAAAAGTAAGCGAAAAAAAATCTTCATTCAAAAGTGCTTTGGAAAGGCCTTGAATAAAGTGTGCTGTGGTTTTTTTTATCTATATCAAAGTCTCTTAAGTGTATTTTATTAATGTAATTCTTTAATTGCCAATGCGTGGCCAACGCATGCACAGAGCACAGTTTTTCGATATCGTCGTACCCAGGTATGTGTGTGGTTAACCTTCCAACATACTGGCTGGGCCGGTATGTGGAAATCGTTAACCACCACGCTGTTAATTTCAAAAACGTCCTATGTGCGCTATGGTTAAAGCTTCCCGCTATAACATTTTTATATCACTTTTCGTTTATATACTTTTTTAAAAAAGCATTCTACGTTATTCTAAATCAAGATTCTACACTATTAAAGGAGATTTTATTAAGATGCCACACCCCTTCTAAATACGTATTTCTTAAGAAAAGCAATTGCTTAATACAAATATAAATTATTAAAATATAATAATTATATATAATAATTATAATAATAAATTATATATAAATTATATAAATAATAATAATTATAATAATAATAATTATATAAATTATACTATCATAAATTAAAATAAATTAAGAGTCGAGATATCGTGTAGAAAGTGCAAGTCTTAATCGAGATGCGGTTTTAAAACGGACTACTGATTTTTCTTGCTGTTTATTGTATATAATTTATATCGTGATGATGCATGTGTGGGATGAATATCGGTTACATGAGTATCCACTAACTTGCAAAAAAGCTCCTCCACAAAAAACTAGATATGGCTAGCTTAGTATGGTATAGTTTGTTTCCCTGGTGGTAGGGCTTGGTGCAGGCCCTTCTGGGTTGGTACTAACCTCTCATCAGATATTCTGCTGCTAAGCAGCAATTCTTAGTATTGTTGCGTTCCAGTACGAAGGGTGAGTGAGCCAGTGTAACGATAGGCACAAGAGACAATATCTCAGTTCCCAAGATTTTTGGTGGCGCATTGGTGATGTAAGGATGGATGGTGAATATTTTTTCATCGCCAATGTCTCATTTGCTCGTCCGCCTGTCTATAACATAAATAAAAAATAATAAAAACGTCCTATGGCATTCTGTGCATAATGCGGGCGATGCCTTCTAAAGGTTTATTATGAGAAAAAAATAATTATAAGTGTTCTGACCATAAAAGTAGCAGCCTGTAAATATCCCGCTGCTGGGCTCAGGCCTCCTCTTTGAGAAAAAAGTTTGCAGCTTATTTCACCATTCTCAAATGACGGTTTGTTGACGTGGCAGATACATGCAGGTTTCCTTACGATGTTTTAATTGAAGTTGATGATGAGCACGAGATGAATAGACACTAATTAACACATACAAATTCAGTGGTGCTTTGCCTGGGTTTAACCTGCAATCATCGATTAGGATGCGCACGTTTTAAGCACTGGTCCACCTCAGTTCCTAACCTTTTCCATACTTAATAAGGGCCGTCGCACGCAGAGCACGTTCGTGCGTAGGTCTCACTCGAGTGTGCGCTGTACGAAGCTCCCCATAACACGACACTACATCTTTGCTTTCCCTCGGTTGATTCGTTTCAGATTTTATATGATATGCAATGTTGCCGTTCCTATCGGAACCGGTAGTAGATCTCGACTTGAGTTCTATTTAAATTCAATGTTCGAAATATTACACTCGCTCATTGACAGTCAAGTAAAACCTGCAACCGGTTCGTACAAGGAAATGCCCCGACCTGAGCGCGGCCGACGAAAAAAACTTATATAAACAGTTTCTCATATATACACTTTGTTGCAGGAAGCGGTGGACTCTTCGATGGAGACGGGCGAGACCGGCGGCGGCAGCGGCGCGCCTGATACGCCGCCCTGTGAGTATACCCCACACACCACACACCGCTCACCACACACCGCTCACCACACACCGCTCACCACACACTACACACCGCTCACCCCCACTACACACCGCTCACCACACACCAAACATCACTCACCACACACCACCAAACCTGGCACCAGCCATTCGCTACGGTTAAACAGCCCCTACCTGCGATGGCGATGTATAATTTTAAATTCAAAACACATGGACCGTGTTTATAGTCTATGTGTCTACTTATCTTTAAATGCAAGCATCTCTATATTTAATAAAAAAACATTAGTACTACGCATACGTGTTCACAACAGTATCCCAGGAACCATTAAATTCGCATTAAACAATATTTTTTTGATTAAAACGTAACCAAAGAGTAAAGGGGAAGTCCCTGTAAAGCACATAATAAGTTATAGTCGTGCAAACAAATAGTAACAGTGTAACGTCCGATACTCGAATAAGGACTTGTCTTGTAATATTTTTTAGAAATGATAAAAGTTTACAAGATAACATAAAATAAAGCAGCTTTATAACATTTGTAATAAATTAATGTTTAAAAATAACGACCTAAGTCCAAACTCCCTACATTTTTGTTTACTTTTGCGATTAAAATTTTATTACATAAAAAAATCTGTTAAAACTGTTACCTAGATAATAATTTAGACGACATTAGTTAATCTCATTGTATTATTTATTTATTTAGTAATTATACAAGGATTAAATGGATCTTAATGAGAAAATCAATTTCGCAAATTGCTTATGGTTTTGTTTTGCGGTGTTTAAAAAAAATGCTTTTGTATGATCCATTCTTCTTATATGTTAGAATTTATTTTTGAAGACCTTGGGAATCTGCAACTATACATCTCCATCTTCTAGTAGTATCGACAGAGTTAAAGATTAAATAAAATTGATACAATTAAAAAAATTGTTATGAACGTAATATGAATGTAATAATGACAAGTATCCTGATTAAATTGTCTATGGTCAGAACATTAATATAGTCGGTACATTCCCGAATTATATTGAATGCTTGATATAATTAAGTAAGTACATAACTATAAACAATAATTAAAGGTTTGTGTCGTATTTTTTAATAATTTTGGTAATTAGGGCGGCGACCATATTAAAAATATGTATTTATATAAAATAATGTTATGCTTAATGACGTATTTACACTTTTAATTGTTTAGTTAGTTAGTTTCTTTAGTTCTCAGTTCACATATAAAGCACCGATGTATCGGTTAACATTTAGTATGTGCAAATCCTTCAAACTAGCTACTAGTTAATTTAAGTTTTAGTATTTTTATTTTTTGTGCGACAGTTAAAATATTAATATTATGTTAAGACTAAATTGATAGTTTTTTTTACTCTGTCGAGCACTTATTAACAAAAAAAATTAAAAACGTGTCAATATCGTGATATAATAATATTCCAGTGTTTTCAAACCGTTGTGATTGTGACTACAGAAAATATTCAATAATTATAGTATTTTTAGGGTTCATTTTATTTATAATTCAGATTAAAAAACGTACTAATTTACAATTCAAACGATCCTTGTGATAATACCACGCATGCGCAAATAATGTGGGACACCTATGTCCTAACATTAATAAACCGCTGTATCAAAAGTATATACATGGGGGGTGAGGTGTTCGTTACAAGAATGGAGGACGGGTTCGTGGTCCTGGACACGGAGCCCGCCGCGCTCTGGCCCGGGGAGTTCGTGGACGGTCTGGCGGAGTGCGCGGAAGAGGGTATACTCCACTCGCTTACAATATGTTACGTCAGTTTTGTTTGTGATACGATTGAACTTTTAAATTATAAATGCAACGTAGCTTTATTGAATGTATGTGCTGGAATGAAGATATGTTTGCGTTCCGTTCCCTTATTAAAAATAAATGGTAACAAACCCAGAGGTCTTCAGGATTATTCCCAACGCGCACGCGCTGTTCTTGACGCATTTTCTCCAAGGATATAGTGATATCAGAAATACACTAAACATCATAATTTTAAGGTTAATTATTTGAAATGCCTCGATTTTTGGCAAGTGCACACGACTGTTGGAGAATCTTGGCACTCGAATTAATTATTTATTATTCACAAACTGCGAATGTATGTACATAGAGACAGACTTTGTCTCATCTAGAACGTCGATCGAAATTGTTAAACGAGTTTATTATTATTTAGTTTTAAGGACTATTAACAATCGGAGACAAGATGTCATAGTTGTAAAAAGATTCGCGATCCGAATGTCAATTACAATGCCAGTCGATGTGTTGGAGTTCCACAATATGTTTATCAATGTTGCAATGTTCGGCCGCAGTAACGAACGGTGAGTCGCAGTTCCGGGACCGAGAGGAGGAGGGCGGCGACACGCTGCCCACCGACATGTCCGACAGCAGCGACAGCGAGCCCGACAAACACCACAAGTCAGTACACACGCGACTCGCGATTGCAGGACGGGAATCCGTTCTCAGATTATCTGACGCCAACAAATTGACACCGCAGTTCGTTTTGTTAATTCGGTTTTGTTTTATTACGAGCTTTTACTTAGCACCTGTCAGTATGTGTTTTAACAAATCTAACAACTGAATTTATAACCAGTTGCACTTAACCGATTACTAATATTTCGCACTCTTGAGAATACAGTGCAGTATAATACGCGCGCTCTGAGTGCTACGGAACTTTGTCACAGTATATCGAAAATGACAGTTCTCGACCGTTAGCAAAAAAAATTTTTCATAATGATTTTTTAAATATCCTGGCAACTCAGGTCAAGCCGAAAGGGTAATGAGGTTTTAGCTGATTATGTTTATGTATATATTTCTATTCATGTTTTTATGTTTTTGACGTTTAATTGCGGAAATTATTTTTTGAATCTAATAATAATATTTTTTTATTGTATTATTTAGTAGGTAGACTGACTAGTGCGGTACCTGATGGTAAGTAGTCCCCAACGCCCATAGATATTGGCATTGTAAGAAATATTTACCACCTGACATTTCCATTGCGCCACCAACTTTGGGAACTAAGGTGGTACGTCCTTTTTATCTGCAATTACACCGACAAACTCACCTTTCAAACCAGAATGGAAATGCAGGTTGTCGGAAAAGTATGTGATGAATGGGTAGTGCCTACCGAGACGGGCTGAAACTAATAGTTTAATAGCTGTATATTAAATAAAATACTATTTGATTCATTTAGCAAAGGTGAAGATGAGAAATGCCCGGCGCCCCACGATGGTAAGCTGGTGCTGCAGCAGGAATTCCCTTACAATATCGATCAGCTCTTCACAATGATCTTCACGAATTCAAAATTTAACCTGGAACTGCTGGCAGCAAGAGGAACCACAGATTACGTACAGGTGTGATAAATATTTCAATTATTTTGTTTTTTTTTTCGGCTCTCCCGCTACGGGGCACATTGATATGTTTATACATTTAAAAGTAAATACACATTACATCAGATTATGATTTTTTACTAAAATATCGCTAACGGTAGTATACGATATAGTTTTAATAAGTATGTTCTTCGTTTGCAGGCATCCTGGCAGCCACAGAACGGCCTCAAGTGTCGGCAAGTAAACTACACGCTAGGACTGACGTCTGGACCCATGGGACCCAAAGAAGTACATGTGACCGAGACGCAGGTGAGGATTCGAATGGTCGTTAATCCACGGTTACCAAAACATATGGAACTAGCTACCGGTCGCTCCGTGTGTATACACGTGTCGGTGTCGTATACACATAACTATGTAGGCTTTCCTCGTCAGTAATAACACGTGTCGATGTGCCGCGCAGGTCATGAACAAGTGCAGCCGGCCCGGCGTGCTGTACTCCATCGACTGCACGTGCGAGAACGCCGGCATCCCCTACGCCGACTACTTCTGCGTGCAGGCGCACTACTGCCTCGCGCGCACGCGGGCCGGCACCGCGCTCGAGCTGTACGGCCGGGTGCACTACAAGAAGACCATGTGGCCGCTCGTCAGAGGTACGCCCCCCACCCGCGCCGCACTCACACCTCCCCCCCCGACCCTACCGCTAACCTAACCGCTCGCCGCCCGCAGCCTTCCTGGAGAAGAACACCATGAACGGGCTCGAGGAGTTCGCGCGGCTGCTGTCGAGCCGCCTGCAGGCCGGCGCGCGCCCCCCCGCCGCGCCCGCCGCGCGCGCCGCCCGCCGGCGCCGGCGCCGCGACGCCGAGCTGGGCGCGCCCGCGCCCGCGCCGCCCGCCGCGCTGGCGCCGCGCCCGCCCCGCGCGCCGCCCGCCGCGCGCGCGCGCCCCGCCGCCTGGCTGCTGCTGGCGCTGCTGCTGCTGCTGGCCGTCAACGGCCTGCTGTACTGGCGCCTGTACCGCGCCGACCTGCGCCGCGGCCTCGACCTCGACCACCTGCACACGAGGTGAGCGGCCGCCCCGGCCCGGCCCGGCCCGCCCGGCATTTGTGTGTACACGGCGTCGCCTTGCAGGATGAGCACGCTGAGCGAGGCGCAGGCGGCGGAGTGGGCGCGCGCGTTGGAGCGACACTCGCACCGCCAGCGCGGCCAGCTGCTGGCGTGGCGGGACGCGCTCGACCGCACCGTGACGCACCTCACGCAGGTAGGCCCCGAGCGGTCCTCGTGTTTCGTCGGATATAATTAAATATTTAATCTGAAAACGGCGACCATTTGGCGGTGATGTTCGCGGGACTCGTTTCATTCATTTCATTTTAAAATATATATTTCAGACGGAGCAGGCATTGACGAAATTGTTAGAAACTATCAAACCCGCGCTGGAGAGAGCCGAGCCCGATCCGGAGACGCGGGATGATCTATGAGCGGTGGGGGGAGGGTGAGGGGAGATCGGTATCTATCGGTAATGATCTGTGCCCAGAAGGTTCTGTTGTCGCGAATGCGTTTATATTAGATGTTTTCGATTCACGGTCGTGGTAGTATTTTTCTAAGTAGATGGCTGGTTTCCATTCCAGTGTGAATTGAGTCGCGAATTTTATCATCTTCATTTGAGACGTAATAAAAAGAATAGACAAAAATAGTCTAAATGACCATAAATAATAATTAACTGAATACGTATCTATAAGTAAATAGAGTCTATTGTATAAAAAATATATTTAATGATTATAAATTTATTATCTGTTACAATCTAGTGCCCCTCTTCGCACTAATCGAAGGTACAATACTTGTAGTAATGAGAGAGTACTTATATTTGATGATAAATTATAAATTTACTGCCAAATTACAATGATTTGCACGTTAGTGCTGTGATATTAAATATAGAGCGGACGTTCGGTCCCGGGGCGCACTGACAGGCCGGAGCACGCGAGGTGTTGCCAACGTGCACGTGAGGCGTTAGCGAACACTCGCACGAGTTAGTTGTATTAGTTCAGTAAGACTGCGCTTTTAGTTGTATACGTTTTATTTGCTAACTTTAAAATTCAAGGTAGCATTTACAGGCTTGAAATATTTTTGTACTTCTCCGATCACAGCGAACAATCTGTGGAGCCGCGGGGTGGGGGGCGTGGCCTCGCACTCCTCGCTTACCTTTTTGTATGATTTTTACAAAATAAGTCACTTAGTAATAATTGAATAGTCCTTCTATTGTACAGTACGAAATTGATTTCGTAATATTAATATTTTTCCACTATCTATCTAATTGTACAGGCATTCCTATTTATTTATTTTGATATCCTTATTTATATTAGATAAAATCACTATGCATTCAATTATATATTTTATAGACGCGATCGTGCACTAATATTATCACCTAATTTAGCTCGTACTTGTGTACCGTTTCATTCGTCACTCCTCGTGTCCGAAGCGCGAGGTGTTGATCGTTGTGTTGTGTGTATGTAAACTAGACAACCTTGCGTCGTACATCCGAGCTTTAAGTAAATAAACTCATCCAAATGTAGATATACGATAAATAATTTACAAATTGTTGAATAGTTAAATTGCATTGTTTAGATGTAACGAGTTTACATGTATATTATAAGAGAATTTATAAAACTCACATATTGTTTTAATGATGCAGTAAATTGTGTCGTCCAAATACCAGAGGAACTGCTATGCCGATTGGTTTATACTTTTTTTCCGTTTTGAATGACAACCATTCAATATTTGAAATCGACATAATGCATGTAATAAAAGAAACCATGAAACTCTTATGGCGTCCGCTCCCTTACTGTATAATCCAAAAACATTTGAACTTATTCATTTCATGTTAGCTGAACAGTCTCGCCGTGACTTATCTAAGTATTGTTCGAGTTAAGTGACGTCACGACGTCTATTTATGTATCAATTATGTTTTATATCTCCACTTGCCTTGTATCTTTAATGCCTAGGCCGCACTCGTCGTAATATTTCGAGGGAGAACTTCGCGAAGTCTAGAGGATAATTGCTAATAAAATCTAAAATGTTATCATTACATTTCATAAGCCATATCGAAATTATCATTTTGATTGCGTTCGATGTCAGATTGAAATATGGCCGCGCAAGCAAAGTTCGTGGCGATAAAACCTTAGATGCGCGAGAGTTTACCGAGCGAGTGTTCCCGAAGAACTGGCTCCATACATCACGTTGAATGCTGCCTAGACATTATAGTATCGACTATAAGCCGATAGTTACACGTCGTGTCCACTATGATTGGACGTAACATTCGAATTTTACGAATTTAAACGTTTGAAGCGCTCTGGAACAAACACTTGGATGGGTAATAAATCTCCTGCTATATAAGAAAATGTTTAGCTATTTGTCTTCGTACACATACGATGCTATCCTCAGCGCTCCAATCACGTTGTTTATATTTATCTCGTAGAAGTATCCAGAGATCAGTGTTTCCCGTTAGGTAAATTATAATGTAAATTTAATAATAGGTACAATATATTTATTGATTCTAGCAAGATTCAATTAGTTATGAAGTGTTTGATCATTATTAAAGAAATGTTTATAAAATGTAATAAATGTAAAAAAAAAACAAGTTCGATTTTTCGATAATTGGTGCTTTTAATTTAATAATAATTTATGTATTCATAATTTTTTACATTTGGTTTTACATGTGAAATATTTTAATGTAAATTGTATATATTTACTTTCATTCCATGGGTAAGAATGATCTGATGTCTTAGATTATCGATACAAATATTGTATAGATTCCTACTAGTTGTATAGAAAGTGCATTTCAGCAAAGATCGCAAGATCTTGCCAAAGAGCATGTGGGTAGGGAGAGGCACAAATCCCATTACACAATGGTACCAGGATATTTGTTAGACAATTCTATTCTCAGTATTGAATAAAATATTTTAATGAAATAATATACTTTTTGTTTTCATTCACTCCCATAAATAAAACAACAAGATCCCATTTAAATTATTTATTTAAAAAAGGTACTTACCGTAGCAGCCAATGGTGTCTCTATCTAATAAATAAAGTTCCAAACAAATGTTGCATATAATTTATATATACATAGATAAAAGGTTATATACTATATTATAAAAAATAATTCTAAATGATAACAAAGCGTATTTATCTGTAAACATTTTTTTGCAAAAACATGTTTGTGGTTCATAATTTCATATTTACTCGAATGTAAAAAGTAATTTAGTCAAATTTTTATTTAAGTTAGAATTGTTAAATCGGTTAAATTAATCATGATATCAGAATAGATATTATATACGCATTTGAACGTTTTTGAATATAATATTCAACTAAAGCAGATGCAACTTAATAGTATATAAAGCTCTCACGAAACCTTAAAAATATAAAAAGCATATTTAGTTATCATTGCACGCACGGTATATTACGAACGATAATGATGCCAATTAGGCTATACTCTTTACGATTTCATACCCTATGGTTTATTGTACGATGCGTATGTAATAGTACGAAGTACGATATCAGAAATACATAGCCATAGCCTCATCTGTTGAATGAAGCTTATATGTTAGATAATATTTACATCAGCAGCTAGACAACCCTTTTGCTAGAAATCACGGGCCAACACTGTTAATTAATATTATCATTTGTTAAAAAAATTTTAACAAATGATAATATTAATTAACAATTTGTTAAATCGAACATTAGTCGAGAGGATTTTACACAAGGAGTTGGAAGAACATAGTTTGTCTACTTTCTCTTTAGCACAACTATAAATTTGCAATGTACAAACAGGTAAACAGGCATCAATGATATACCATCATCAGTTATTTAATGGTTTTTTTATGAAATGTAAAATGATTTTATTCCCTATTCAATAGTATTTGGTTGCGTTGTCAACAGTGTGTCACATCCTATGAATGTCTAGATTTTAAATTTTGAAAATGTTTAAGCTCAAGCAGGGAGAGTGACTGAGAAGCGTGAATACCTTCGTATTCAGTAAGAAGGTATTAAAATTTTATAGGTAGGACCGAGTACACATTTCTAGGTTCCCGAGCTACAAAAATAACCATTGCGGGAAATTCACTGCCAAGAAATACCTTGCTTTTGCTTTATCGAGTGCAAAAATGTATCGGAATATAAAGGATCTACGTTAAATCCTGTTTCATTGAAACTATATGTCAAATGCTTCCATGACCTATATCTCTCGTTCAAACAACCCTTAAGACACCCGCAATACACGCGACCAAAATAAAATTAATATTGTTGTCATGATGTTTATGTGCCTACTAAACAATCACCCTACGCTGCAAATAATTCGACACAAATTTCTTTTATGTCATACTCACAGAATGCGCCACTGATCCCGCAATAATAGAAAAAATAAAGTAAAGAAAAATGATAATTCGGGATAATAGTTATGGCAACCGATTAAATGATTGCAATACAATAACGAGTTTGGGAAGAATTAATTTTCTTTAATTCAGATAATTACACTGTAAATTTTAAGAAAAGAGGAAGATCGTGTACTGCTTGATGGTTTAGATTAAACCAAATTTCTGGAGACCCATTACGAATCAGAGCCTAAAAGAAGAAAGATTTAATAGATCTTCTGGAGTGGAGAGTTAAAAACAAATGTCAGTAACGCTTCGAGAACTGTCATTAACGGAATATTACACTTATTCATTAATTTAAAAAAAAAAAACAATTATGACAGAAAATTAAAACATATCGCCAGTATGTACATGCCTAAGCGATGTTATCCATTAGGATATGTAATTCAGTAAATGAACTTTACCATATTTGTCATTAAATAAACATATTATACCGATGACTGGCAAATGACTGACGATGGCAAATAGCAATTTCAACTCTCGGGAGATGACCTACATTTGTTTAAAGCGAAAGCTCATTCAGCCATAACACAACACACCACCACTTACCGTACGGGAGGTATAAACATAAAAACAACATGAGTACTCTGACACTGTGTCAAGATTTATTATAAATCCATCATACACAGCAGTCGGAGCGCGACTTAAGGCTAGGCGGTTCATTTGTCGTCGTCCTTGAAGACCATGGTGGAGTGGCACTTGCCGCAGTAGTGGCGGTCCTCCATGACGGCCATGAACACCCCCGCGCCGCACTGCTCGCCCGTGCACTCGCGCCGCAGCCGGTGGATCTTGCCGTTCTCGTCGACCTGACCGGCACAACAAACACCTTCGTGTATTAACTGACACTTACGTTGGGATTTTTTTTTAACATTGTCAACTTATTTTAACTGTTCGACCGATACGAACTACATTCTGAGGCAGTATTGAAGTATTAAAATTGGTTAATAAAAATATAGAACATTTTCGTAGGTTTCTATACTAAATGTTTTTATTTGAATGCTCCTAAGCAATAAAATATTAAAGCTTAAACTAGTGAATTAATCTTGCAATATCAAAACTAATTGTATTTATTTTAATTAGAAAAAAACCGTAAATAATTATGTTATTATACAATGTGTTATGCATATGTATACATGGCTTTAACGAAAGGGCACGTCCGAGATAAATGACTATTCATCTTCGATCTCGTTGTCAGTGCACAATGTACATTCACCCGCGGGCCGCGCTCGACACGCTGCGACATGTCGCAACAAGAACTCTGAACTCTTTCATTTCGATTTATTTTTGAGTTTGATAACGTTTTAACCGATTCAAATCATTTTATTTTATTATGTAATTCATTAATATTCTTGTCGTTAGATATTTTTATAGATCATGTTTTACTGATTTTTGTTTTATAAGTAAAACCGAGGAGTCAGTTAAGTGGAAAAATTTTGGATACAGTTCAGTGTTTAATTTGTTTTTAAAGTCACTTCATAATCGCAAGTAAGATATTCTAATAAGACTTTGACTCAGAACTGCAGCCTTAAAATCTGTCAGCTATATCAGGATTCGACGACAAGCGAGCCGCAACCGCACCGAATTATTCAAGGAAATAACAATAATTTACTATACTAATATATAAATAATTTAAATTTAATTTACAAATTCTCGCTTCTTGCCGCCGCCGCTATGTGCTTCAGCTCATTCAAAGAAAATCAATTAATGTGATCGTAAGCAAAAAAATAATCAAAAACGTGTTTTTAATAAATAACTTTTTATATTTCCCGAATTTTTAAATTTAATCATTGCACTCCTTAAATATTCTCGAATGTCGTCCCGTTATGATCGGCTTAGTCAAAAACTCTGACAAATATTTGAAAAGAAGTAATATATTTTGGTTTCGCAAGGTATGGTATCATAAGTAAAGCAGAATATGAGGTCGAAAAACTTTAACAACATTGGAGATAGCCTTCGAGGTCAACTCCGCTATTTCCTGAATTCTCCTGCGTCAAATCTGTCTTCTAAACTAGACCAACGAAGCATTTGAAAGGAAACATCAAAGAAAATATTGAGATTATTTAAGTGTTGTAACTAAATGTAATTATCTATGTATAAAGCCATATACTTGATATAAAAATAAATATTGTCATTACCTAATCGCTGTATTACCATATGATAGAACGTGCAATGATACTGCGGTAATGGTTCATGTCGGGACATGTCGCGCCCGACTGTGACTAACATTTGTTTGAAACTAAGTATTTATACGACTTGCGCTGCACGGCCGCCGGTGCAGTTCAGCCGAACAACTTGCGGTAGACAGTAGAAAACTCGCTAATATTTGTGGTCAAGCATTAGAGCCGACTGAGACAACGTAAACGGGTCCAGAGTCACGGAAGTCACGTGATACGTTATCGCATTGTTAATATTATTCTATTTGATGATTTTCCCGCCAACGTAATAATCAAGAACATGATCACAGGTGAGCTTTGATTTTTGTTTATAGAACATTATTCATTTGTACTAACCGCGGTCGTTGCTATTTGTGAAAAAAAAAAAACAAAAAATGAAAAGAAAAAGCAAGTATTACAAGTTTGCACCCAAATAATAGTGATGAAAATTAGAAAGTTTTAGAAATGTCATCCATTTAATATACATTCATAATATAAAGATAACTCTTGCAAGATTTAAATTAAAACCAAATATTTATGTTTAAAAACATATCCTTTTTTAAATTTGCATATTATAGTTTTATTAGACTTTCCTGTAAACCACGTGTTCCGACTTGTCACATTATGTGTAAATAAGTATGACCTTCAAATATATACAAATGTGATAGAAATATACATATAGCAATTAGGAGCAATCAACATAAAATTCAAATTATATTTGAACATTAAATATAGAATTGAAACCGTGCATTATGTTATTGTACCAATAACACCACATAACCAAACCAACTTCTTTTTAATCAATATCAATTTGCCCTCGGTCAATGACAAATGATACAAATTTCACCCAAGATCATGGTTGCCTGGAATTTACTCCAAATCTCGTGTTAAATGTATACTGACACAAATTTCAATTATTTGTAACATAATTTATAGTGATTTAATATTACCTTGTAAAACCTAAGTACTGCTAGTTTGACCTTCTTCTTCTTGTGCTTGATCTTCTTGGGTGTGGAGTAATTCTTCTTCTTGCGTTTCTTGGCTCCACCACGAAGTCTCAGCACCAAGTGAAGTGTGGACTCTTTCTGGATATTGTAGTCAGATAGTGTTCTACCATCTTCCAGCTGTTTACCGGCAAAGATCAATCTGTATAAAAATTAAGAATATTTATTTAATAAAACCAAACATTAAATAACCTACACAGACCATTTACACTTTAACAGCATTACAGTACAAAAGAAACTACACACTATCATATGTTAGTCTAATACTCAATTTTAATATATTTAGTAATAAATTTGAGAAAGAATATTTGTATACCTTTAAATTAAGAAAAATAGTCTTCCATTGTTATTAACATTTTTTTTTTCATATCATACATGAAATAAATAGAAAAAAATATGATTTTTTCCAAACTCACCTCTGCTGGTCTGGGGGGATTCCCTCTTTGTCTTGAATTTTAGCCTTTACATTTTCGATGGTATCAGAAGGCTCGACCTCAAGGGTGATGGTCTTGCCCGTGAGGGTCTTCACGAAAATCTGCATCTTGGTTCCTGGTTGAAGTAACAAAGAAATACATATTATACTACATGCATAAACCACACAAAAATTTAAATCGACATATTATTTAGTAAAATATATTTTTTTACTACATAGAATAAAAAAGAATTAAGTAAAATTATAATAAAATTTCAAGTTATTCCTAATAGACCATAGTTAATCTTATTGTTTTGACTACAGATACTTCTGTCTTAGCATAACAAAATTTTCCTATGTCCATAAAAAAAAAACAATTCAATTTGATTACACAGTAACTATACAAAGAACATGAGATGTGTAGCGAGTCACTCATGTATGTTTTTGGACAATGTTATGAAATTGCTATAAAGTGCTTAAAATTACATTACATAAAATATAGGTGGCTTTTAATAAAATTCAATGTTCTCATATATTCGTTTATTGTGGCAAATGTCACGTGAGTACAAATTATACCAATAGAATAGCATTGATAACACCATCATTTTCCGGATTATTGGAGACTTGCGCATACTTCCCCCATACAACTTTACCAGCTTGTGTGACCAGACCGAGCTCTGATATGTTCACTTCAATAACCGTACCCTTCGTTATTACACCTAAACTGGTGTACATCTGAGAGCTTGGATTCTTTTTCACCCCAATGATAGGTAAACAGAATGTAGCTTTTAATTCTGGATGAGTAACATGTGCCTTTTTGAATCGCAAGGCCATAGGCCTGATGAATCTTTCGAACTTGGGCGGTTTTCGTGTGAAATTCTCTCCTACAAATGTCACTTTGGTCACCATACGCTTCCAGGCTTTCCTCTTCGATTTGCCAGACTTTAGAACTTTGAAGACCTCGGCGTCCGCTTGTGCTCTTACTTTAGGTATCGGCACATCCCATTTCCCTGCTTTTTCTTTACGTTTCTGTTTTATCATGTTAGATAGTACTTTAGCCCGAGATTGAACATCTCTGTCAAGAAGATACACGGGCACCGCGCCTTCTGCAACTTTCTCAGTATTTTGTTTAACATTTTTCTCCTCGTGCGCTTTGATCTTCTTTTTCATTTGAATCTTTTCATTGCGACGTTCTTTGTTAAATATCTTAGCTTTGATGCCCCGAAGTTTACGCGCCTTCTCGGCCCTCTTGTGAGGTTCACGCGCCTCACGCTTTCGCTTCCGTTCCTCATAGTCAAGCCTTCTACCATAAAGCTTTTGATGGCGTTCAATGTATTCGTTCTGCGGCATTGTGGTTGCTTTTACGGCAACTACAACAAAATTGTCACCAAGTCAGTTGTACCGATAGCGACGTGGTAATATAACCTCTTCACAAAATTATTTACTTCAGATTATGAAATTGAAATGTTATATAAATTCCATAAACTGGAACTTAAAACGAGAAATGCCTATTTTCAATAGGTATTATGCATATACTTTGTAGTTTGTATAGAACTCCACGTGCAAATATAATGATGAGGCTTGTGAGCAAAAATATCGATTTTCCGATACAAATCTTTCTTTCTAACACTTTTTATTCACGCTATAAACAACCCCGAAAAACAATAGATAAAGTTTTAAAATATAACGCAACAAAAATAAAATTATTTCACAAATTCCGTAAACTCACCTTATGCCGACACCATGCCACAAGGAAAAGGAAGTTTGACACAGAGCATAGACAACATTAGATAAGCTCAACAGACGTTGAATCGTAGACAGAGAAACAAATTCTCTGTCTACGCGTTGAATACTTAATAAATTATTTTAAAGTATTATTATGCTAACATATAAAAAAAATAGTTATTTTTTTATTAATTTTCTATTGAGCTGTGATATTTATTTAAATTTTAATTATAATTGTAATAAAGAACTGTAAACTGTTTTTGGACTATAACAATTTGGTATATGGCAATATTAGTCATTAAAAATAAATTAGTAATTTTAAAAAAATACATACCTTATATATTTTTAAAAATAAAATATTTGGGTACACTGTGAAAATACCGTTTAAATATACGATAGGAAAAGCAATACATTTTCAACGTTTCATAAGCTTGGACAATTTCATTTTCATGCAAAATAAGTTCTTATAACAAATGGAATCAAAACAACAAATTAAAAAACCATTACAGTGAATAAATTTTTAAGTAAATACTTTCCTTATGTTCATTATTATCCATTACTTTTTTACTTGTTATTAATTTATTTCGTTTCTTCGTTTTGATTTCATCGACTTTAACATTTCCTAAATATTTTTTCATAATATTGCACTTAAATTGAAAAAAAGTAAAATGGGATATGTCAAATAAAAAAATACTGAATTTGTAATAATAAATACCGAAAATAATGTATTAGTGAATCGTTTAAATATTTTTTTATTCAAAATTACCTTGCATTTACGGTATCATCCGTCCGCGTATCAGGCAACACTTTAGGCATTAAACGAGTTTAACTAAAGTTTACTAAAATATAATACTTGCCAGTTGCCACATAAAAGAAAAAAAGTGCGTCCAATCCAAGCACCTAGCAAATTAGTTATACTTATCGTCCATTTAATAATTGAGTCTCGTTGAAATGTATTAAAAGAATATTCCCAAGAATATATACATTGCAGGCTCATTATAAATTCACAACTTGTGTACATATTATGACTACAACAGCATCATACTCTCCAGGTACGTTTTAACCTATATTTGACTACTGTTTTTTTTTAAACTTCAAGTACAATGGTTACTCTCATATAAGTTAAGAGTGAATCTAATACATGACTTAATATATATGTGTGGGGCTATTAAATATATCAAGTCAATATATTTAATTCTTTCGCCGATCTGCCTACGCGAGAGGTAAGTAAACAATACTGACTATATGTCAATATAGTTAATTATCATTTTGTTAGTTTTGTTCCTATTAGTTATAAAAATTGGTTTCTTAATCATATCATAATTCGACGAAGACTAATAAAATTGTTATTGTTATCGAAATTGAAGGATTTTTTGATAAAATCAGTTACTAAAACTTGATTAGAAATTTGACAATTCAGTAAAGCGTTAAATGTGATATGTGTGATAATTGATAAGATGAGGAAAAATTTAAAACTTTGTATGCAGTAAAACTCATAGCAAACCATTTGAGTAACATATGAACGGAATTGTTGTTAAATTATCTGAAGACTGAGACATACAATAACAATTGTTTGTTTCATCTACCCCTCGTTTGGTGCATATTGAACTATCAAAAGATCACGAGATGATTTACACATTCAATATTAATTATTTTATATCCATAATCGTTTTCTACAGATATGAAAAATAATATTTTGTATAGATATGTTCCAGTTATGGGCAACGCTTTGTCAAACTAAATGAATTGTCCAATTAATATAGGTGTTACCTAACAGGCATTATGTGTGTAATATATAATAAGTATATGAATATATGTATACTTTATTTTTCTTTGTTTTATGTATTTCTCTGTAATGTGGTGTGTTCTTTGTAATACAGTTAGTTTTTTTGTTATTGCCTGCTAAATATGCCAGCAGACCTATCTATATAAATAAATGTTTAAACTGTTGTTACATTTTATTTATATATGAATGACTGGCTCGTTGGTCTAGTGGCTAGACATAAGACCACAAATCACAAGGTCCTAAGTTCAAACCCAGGTTAGGCCAATAAAAAGTTTTAGTTATTTTTTACTCACTATTACATAAATTGAAGTAATTAAAATATTTCAGAACCTACATTGAGTCGTCGCTGTTCAACAGAGACAATCTTCAACGCTAAAGCCAGGATAATTGGTGAGTTATTTAGATTATTTAGATTCACATTGTTTTACCAAGTAAATATGCCATACATGTGTTATGATTAAGTTAGTTATATTAATTGTAACAATTTAAAACTCTGGATATAATTTTCACTATTCGTGATAACTAATTATTTGAAATTATTAGGTATTTTATTTTTTACAATTTATTTAGTTAGCTTAGAGATGCCTTGCCATGGCATGGCATTGAAATACTGTACATAAGTGATGAAAGAGATTGCATACATTATATACGATATAATCAATAAATATTAAGTCCTCCAAATTAATTAATATCCTGATATCTTTGTCCATTTTTGGTGTAGGTTTCTATTATTTTGATTGAATTTATTTAAAGTGCGCAATATTTTTTTTACTGGGCATGACAATTAAATATTTTAAAAATTAGTTTTGTATTCTCGAGTTTATAAACTAAAGAAAATATGTTCACTTTCTTACTTTAAAAAAGTTTGGGAGCTCGCCATCCTCCCATGTATGCTTCGAATATTTTTAGCTTTTGTTTATTAATTTACTTAAGGATATTCAATGTTATTTATTTAATCTTTGTAACTTGACAACCATGATTGCCCAAGTATTTGAATATTTTTAATAGATATCGAATTTCTGATATAGAAAGGTCTTTCGAAAACTTTATTTGATAAACTTCCTAGTGAATTTAACTACATAGTTATCTCCACTAGTATTATGAACGAATATCACATTATGTATTGTAAATCGAAGATTGGAACATTTCAGCAGACCCTTCATGGAGTCGTCGCTGTTCAACAGAGACTATCTTCAGCATCCAGGGAAGGGAAACTGGTATGATATTTGGTTTTGTTTTTATCTGTATTATTTCTCTTTATTCATATTGTTATGTATTTGCATGATTGTATTTATTATGTAGAAAAGAAAAGGTCCGATTTATTGTAATACTAGTAGAGTAGTATTTTAGACTTGTATGAAATTTAGTGTGTGGTTTGAGATCCCTAAATTTTCTTTTGATCAAATAGGCCAGAGAATTAATTTTTGAATTGATTAAAGTCATATTTTTATCGTCAATTAACAATATTAAATGAAACCTAAAGTTAACACCGGTTTCGGAATGTAGATTCTACTTAGAAAAACCGATGAGAAATTAAGTATAAGATTCTAATTTTTTTTTTTACTGAAACTGCCGCATAATTGACACGTTTTCCCGCCAAAGCAACGCTTGACGTGTGACTAATACCGTCATTATAATTTGTACACAAGTTCAAACGTGAATCTTCCTGCTTTGTTGATGTTTATTTAGCTTTATTCAAAGTAATGAGTCACCAACAAAGACGAGGAACATGCACTGCTTAGAACTTGTCGGAACTTGCACGGTGCAATAAACTTATACGTGCGTGCCGAGTGCAGATACTGTTATCGTGACGACTACGAAATATTCGCGAATCCGAAACCGATCAATTATTTATAGATTAATATAATAATGACACGTCATAACAAAAATATTATTTCGAATGAAATTTTTAATCATCCTAATATATAACTAGGAAAACATTTACTAATTGCCTTTTATTATTCTTATTTTCTTCAGTAACAGCCTGTAAATGTCCCACTGCTGGGCTAAGGCCTCTTCTCCCTTTTTGAGGAGAAGGCTTTGGAGCTTATTCCACCACGCTGCTCCAATGCGGATTGGTGGAATACACATGTGGCAGAATTTCAGTGAAATTAGACACATGCAGGTTTCCTCACGATGTTTTCCTTCACCGAAAAGCACGAGATGAATTATAATCACAAATTAAGCACATGAAAAACTTCAGTGGTTTGGCCCGGGTTTGAACCCACGATCATCGGTTAAGATTCACGCGTTCTTACCACTGGGCCATATCGGCTTATTTCCTTATCAGAATATATTAATGATTACCCTTTTAAATATTTGCACTTTGGACGTATAATTTCGTTCACATTTCAAAATTAAAAAAAAAAATAAGAAAAAAATGTGCTGTCATGTATCATTGTGTCAGCTCTAGAAGATTTTGAAAAAGAATAATCTCATATCATATGTGTCATCTAGTTTAAACGTGACATTGGCAGAATACTTTGCGCTCCAATAGCGTAAATACACGCCAGAAAAGGAAAAAAAAAGATATAGCATAGATAACGATTTGAAATTAAATAACGAATTCTATTTTTGACATTGCATATCTATAGAAGACGTTTTTTTGCAACGTACTTGGCAAATCCTAGACTCGGTGACTACGTTTGAGTAAATTTGACTTAAAATCTTACTGTGTACATTGTACATAGGTGTGCCCCATGCGCTCCTCGTGGGAATCAGATCATGTCGATGATCACCGGCATAGAGTTAAATGGTCTACGTTAATCATAATTTATATGATTAGACCGCTTTGCAACTCAACGCGTACTCCAGAATAACTTTAGGTAGGGAAATATTAGAGCATTCATTTGCATCCGTTCTAGTAACTTTTGTAAAAAGTAGATCTCAACACGAAATCCGCAATGCTCGTATAAAACATTCAAAGTCTATCAGTTTCCCGCCATAAACAGTATCTGTCAATGTTCTTGTTGCCAGATTAAAATATATATTATTATTGATTAATATAAAAAATGTCATACTCTCCATTAATATTGAATAGTGATTCGTATCATATCTAATATTGTATATTACAATATGACTTAGTCTAACACTTTAAAGTCAACAGTCGTATTAATAATAATCAGTGATTATTATAATTTGCCTTACTTCGGCTGTTTAGTTAAGCAGTGCTCGCGCTCTTTCTCTCATTATTGATTTGGCATTCGAAAGAAGAAGACAACTCAACAACAAATCAACCGCTAAACAACGTCTATAAGTAAGGCCGAATAGCTTTAGCTTTGGAAATAATATTATAGAATTTGATTAAAGTTAATAATACTTTATTCAGTCTTGTATTTGTTTTTAGACAATAAACAACGCCATGTGTTTTGTAACCGCGACCCCCAGGTTGAAACGGTGCGTTAGGGGAACACACGTGCCTATACTAAGCTCTATTCAGAGGGATTTCATTGTAAACAGCGTTTATACATAGCATCCGTAATCCTTAACGATCAATGACTACTTATCTACCGACAAACTATATACTTGTGTTATTTATTCGACTTTTAATATATATTTTTTCTATTATTATGTATTGTGTATGGTGTTTGTTTGTTGTAATATATTTATTTTAATAAAAGGTTATTATAAACCTAGTAACAGCTTCAAATATGTTATACTGCCTCACTTCTTGCCACTCGAGGAGAGGTTTGCTAGTCATTCCACCAGGCTGCTTCAATGCGGTTTAGTGGATACACTGAATAATATACAATTAAGCACGTTAAAACACAGTGCTCTTTGTCTTTGGTTTTGAACCCGTAACTTTTTGTTAAGATTTAGCTGTTTTAACCACTAGCCCATATGTACTCTTTTTAATTAATACTTAAATCTGATTGCATTTGTCTGTATGTCACATAGGTTTTAAAACAACTTGCATGATAAGTGACAATATGTTCCGTCCCAGAGTATTGGCTGACATGCCTGTGTCGATGGTATATTTATGGAATGGAGTGACGTTGTATTAACATGTGTGGTAATATTGTCAGATTTGTATGTTGGATGCCCTGGTCTGCAGACTGGAACCGTCAGGGTCTGGTATAAAGGATTGAACCCGAAGACCGCTGGATCATGGAACATATCATGCTTGACCTTGCTTATGGGAATGCTGTAAAAATATTCCTAACGAAAAATTTAATCTGTGATAATATAGAAATTTTAAACTATACTATATAAATATTAAATTGTGAATACGAATTATTTTTCTTGTGCTTGAAATGAAAAGCAGTTCCAAATTGCACACCTCATAGAGAAAGCGCTGCGCGTGTTTTGCTGCAAGCCTGGGGGCGGTGGTAGTCACTTTCCATCAGATGAGCCTCTTGCTCGTTTGCAGCCTCTTACATAAAGAAAATACTTGTTAAATTAAAAAAGTAACAGCCTATAATTCTCCCAATGCTGGACTCTGACCTCGCCTTTTGAGGGGATGGTTTTAGAGCTTACTCCACAATGCTGCTCCGATGCTGTATACATTAAAGTAACGTTTTTTGTATTATACGAAAAACTTTTCTATTGAGACTCATAAAACTTTTTATTTATTTGGTCAATTGTAAAAACATAACTAATTGCTCTAAACATTTGTTGTCGAAAATCACTTATCCAACATATGATAAAATTTAACATCACCAAAGAATAAATTTATGGCTCATGTTAAAAAGTATTAATAAATAATATACAAAATACCATAAAAGATTATATATATGATAAGGTGAGATATAAGAGCTTGTCATAAAGGAGACATAAATATATGATTAATTATTACATGTTAATTGACCAAAAAGATTATCTACTGAGTTTCTTTTCAGTAGTTCCCATTAGATTTTCCAATTCAAACCGGTAGTAGCGTCATTAACCTTTAAAATTAACCTTTTAAAATGACATGAAAATTTTAATAAAGCATTTTTGGTGTATCAAGTATACATATATTTTTATAATACAGATTTAGTGTCTTTATGATGTATTACTTTATTTCCCCTCATATATAGAAAGAAGTATCAAAATATACATGAAGTTGATACGGGTTGAGGATGAAATTTGTGTCTGTTATTGAATTAATTGTGAAGCTACCGCCATTTTGGGATATTAATTCAAACGAGAAGAGCCAGCAAGAAGCTGTTTCTTTATTACATTAATAATAATAAAATTATACAGATATGTTAATCGAAATATAGAGATAAAAATAACTGAGGTGTGCAATTTTGGATTTTCCAAATTTTTTAAATATACTTTTTATCATCTATGAGTGTTCTAAGAAAATAATTTAATATTTTTTAGTTAATTAGTGTAGTCATAGATTAGTTTGATATTAATTGTGTAGATAAACAAATTTGTTAATTTCGTATTATTCTATGTTGTTAAATGTAATTTTGTTTTTTTTTTTTATTTTATATTGTGCACATAGTTTGACAGTTAAAATACATAATAGTAAAAATTGTGTATAATATAATTATACATTTATCGCAATAAATCAATATTGCAGTTTAGTCTCGTTTATCCGATCAACAAAAAAAAAATGCAAAAAAAAACATCTTGGCTCATCCCCATTATCGCATCACTTTAACTTTTATACTTACCATCTAAAATCCATATTCATTGCCTCAAAGTACCTCAGTCACAGCAGAAATATCATTCCATGAACATAATGAGGTTCCTAATGCCTCCACCACACCAACTAACATTCCGACATCGTGCTCGATCGCTTATGAGGGATAAACGAGACTACTGCGTAATGTTATAGTTACTTATATTTGTATTTGTTAACATTAAGTTCAAAATATAACAAAATTATTTAAAAAAAAAAGACAGACAGTTAAAACAGTAAAAAAATGGTACAGATAAAAAAGAAATTATTCGAAAAAAAAATCACAAAAAAATATAATTACTTATAAAAAAAAAAGTTTGACACAGTGAAGGGGCACGCGGCGCACGGAAGCATTACGATACACAAGACAACAGAATGGCGAAATGTGAGAGTTGAATGTTCCCTGTTTTTGAAGATTGTGATATTTGTAGATTTTGTGCGCGACACGAGTGACACAGAGTGGGACAGCGACGAGCAGGGAGTGGAGTTCGAGCCCGTCACCGACACTGACGAGCCGCTCGCCGGAGACACCTCCGAGCTAAGCGAGGTGCGTGCGGCCGAACTGGCCGTAAATTCGAATTGCGTCTCAAAATCATTGATTCCTCTTCTCACTCATCTGAAACGAGGAAATATCATCAGTTTTAATACTTTCCTAAGTAACATAAAATTGATTTTTAGTGACAATATAACGAATATAATAAGTTTTTGATGCTACCATCAAGGGTTTTGTTCAAGCCCGTCTGCGCAGGCACCACGCTCTCATCGTATTCTCTTAGTATTGTTGTGTTCCGGTGACCGAAGCGTGAGTTAACCATATACACGCACAAGACACATAACATCTTAGTCACCAAAGTTGGTGGCGCATTGGCGATCTAAGAAATGGTTAATATCCGTCGTCTGGTTTTATTTGGAAAGAAGTTTCGCAGGTGATCTCGATGGGGCGCCACTTGCCAGTCATTTCCGTTATAAAGATACAAGTATTCACCGTCAGCTTCATTTGATGTTGTTTTGCAATGTTTCCAGAATGAGATAATAACGACGAAGGTGGTGGAAGTGGTCGTGGGCGACGACGGCGAGCTGCAGCTGGCGGACACGGAGTGCACGGACAGCAGCAGCGACAGCGAGCTCGACCTGCACGACTACTGGAGCTGTGCCCACTGTCGGGAGCCCAACAACAACCCGCTCTACCGATATTGTCAGAAGTGCTTCAATGTGCGTACTGCGCCACTCACTCAGCTCACATCTCACTACATATCGATCTTTAACTTTAATGAAAATAAAGTTTTTTTAACCCGAACATTGCTTGTCTATTAAAAACTATACTATAGTAATATTTATTCTCGAGTGATCTAGTATAGACTTTTTAGAATAATTATCTATGGTACCTACACAACAAAAGACAAAGAGAATGGCGAAATAAATATAGAACCATAATTAAATATATTGCTGACAAAAACTAAGCATTGATAAAATTGTGCTTTCTACTTTGCTAGTATGTATGTCACACTAAAATAAAAAAAAAAGGAAAAAAAATGAATGTAAATAAACGTTGACCTCCTACGATTCAGGTTCGCAAAAACTTGTTCCCGCCGAGACCGCGACCGAAGCACAAACGCAAAGCGAGCGCCGAGCCCGCCGACGCTCTGCGGCCGCTGTCGCAGGACTCCGGCGTCGACTCGCTCGCCGACAGCCAGGGCTCCGCCGGACTCAAGCGGCGCGCCGGCTCCGAAGACCGGCTCGCCAAGCGCAGCCGGCACGACTCGGACAGCGAAGCGGAGCGGCCGGACGGCGCCGGGCCGGTGGCGCCGGTGCGCCGGTCGGCCAGCGAGCCGGCGCCGGACGCGTGCGTGGTGTGCGTGTCGCAGCCCAAGACGGGCGTGTTCGCGCACGGCCGCATCGCGCACATCTGCTGCTGCTACGGCTGCGCCGTCAAGATCTGGAAGCGCGCCGGCCGCTGCCCCGTCTGCAACTGCAAAGTGAGTAACGTGCTGCGGGCCGTCGTCATGTGACCGGTGCAAGTGTACAGATGTACAGATTGTATTAAAGAGAACCGACTAGGAGTATTGAGTAGGTAACTGTAGGAATTAGTTCTCTTTTAGGCGCTTTCAAACATTGTAAATAACTTTCAATTTAAAGAGCTGCGCTGACTCACCTGACTCATATAAGACCTCAGTAAACGACACGGCGCCGAGTGCAGAGCTCGGCGTGGTCGTGTCAGTTTGAGGGTTGACTGTTCAGCGCGGGGGACACGCAGTTCGCGTGACGTCTTGTATTAATTCGGTATCTAACGATCGGGACGAAAAGCAAACGATGTTTTTAATATGCGTTCAATTTTATTTATTTCGGTTACTTTCCAATGTATATATGACACTATAAATGAATATACGGTATCATATTATGGTAGCGTACTCGCTTACATATTAATAATAAATGTTACACGAAGCGAATTAAGAAGAATATTAGATTTTCAAATCTGTATCCGTTCATTTGTGCGTATCCCATTAACGCGATCCATCTGAGCGTTTTCATATTTTTTTCTTTCTCAAATATAGAATAACTTTTTACATACACAATAGTCAATACAAAAACTAAGACCTAACTATAATATTTTGACTAATTTTTTTTTAATATATTCTAGAGATCACAGTGAAGTAATATAATCTTGTATATATTATTATACCGCGGCAACAGACCGTAAACACAGAATCTTATGTTAAAAAATAATTTCAATCTCATTATACAATAATTTAATGTAAAGAAAAACATGAATATTACATTTAAAATTCAATTCGCCAATTCATATTGTGAGAGAGAGTCATAAAAGGAATTATAATTAATATAATTATAATGAACATGCCCGGCAACAAACTTGAAAATCTAATATATAATCTGTGCTCGCTTTACGTCATGTATGTTTCAGTTACATTATCAAATGAACACCCTATTAACTCGGTCATTAAACTTTACCTAGGAAATGAGAACGAAAATTATAAAATAGCTTAGTTAGTTAAATCACTAGAATAAAATTGATTATTTTTTTTTCTTATTTGTGATAAATTCGTATAAATCTATTTGTTAGTAATTGGTCAGATAAAAGAGAGTAATATATTTTGTTTAAATATAATAAGTCTAGGTTCGTAGAACATTAACTGTGAACAAAACGTAACAGTTCATATTATTACTATAGACAAGCTTATAGACAGATATAGCCATTTGATTATATCTACAAGATAAATTTAAACAATACATATATATAAGCATAAACAATATGGACAAAGGTATGTATGTACATCAGTTAAGCTTAGTATATAAGTAGGAGCTATAATAATCACCAGAGAAATTATCAGCACTCGGTAAAGCCTGAATAAAAATGCTGAACCTTCATTGATCAGATATTTCATCATAGGCTGCCATTGATCAAAGATCATTCAGATGAAAAGAGAAAAGGGGAATTAGTTAATCTGACTATGATCAGTGTTACAGAATCTGCAGATCAAATTTTAGTGGTGACCACATAGACTACTCACGTTACCAGCGAACTGGAAACAGAATGAATGCTAGTGTTTAGTAATATATTCCATTGGCAGAGGAGTAAAGATATACAAAACTTAGGTTATATGCGATTCGCTCTGCTGTGTATTATGTACTACACACAGTTCTTGATTCTTGACTCCGTTTATTATCCACTTAAATTTTATTTCCAAAGTTCGTCGTCATTCAAATCATGTCTTTCAGGATACCATAATAAATACCAAGGATTATTTTAGATTTCGACCAATGAAGCGATATGATTTCAAGGTCAAAGTAGTTTATCTTTACACTGGAACCGGCTACATGGTCTGATATTATAGTCGTTGGCTATACTGTTTATAACGACGACGCCGCGAAACGGATGGGCGTCACATCTCGGATGTTGCGCCCAAGATTGCCTCGACAATTAAGCAAAATATAAATTTAATTTTAAGGGCTAACTATTCGACACTAATATTAAAATGAAGTCTTCGACGACGATATTTCCACCTTAAATATTATTTTCTTTGTAGATAAGAACATAATAATATTGTTGAATTTTGTTAAAAAAAAAAATTTAATTTGAATTCGGAATGCACATAGTAGAGAGAAAGAGATAGAATCATATTACCATAGAAACGTCAATGTCAAATATAAGATGACAATAATGTTTAGAATTAACGCCTTAATATAAAATGAGCGTTTGCGGCATAACAGCTTCACGGAATTGCGTTCAGTATGAAGTGCCATTATAGCGCAAAGCATGATTATTTAGTATGATTTTATTTAATACAAACAATTTTTAGTGCTTATAGTTCATTTACTATATTTGTTTATAGATAACAACAGAATATTTAATTAGTTTTTTAAATGTAAATATTACGAATGTTTTTTACTACATGCTAATTTAATTTGGGCAATATTAGTAAGGGTACATTAAATAAAATTATTCGTAACAGATTTTGTTTTAGCATTTGTATTCGACGTCTTTTGTAATGGTAACAGGCTTTATGGGGGCTATCGTAACCACCGAGGTTTCCTCTTGGCTTCGCCATTGTTCGTGTCGGTAATTGTAACTAATCCCACCATGAATAAAGTTAATTGAATTCTATTCTCATATTATATTAGGTTAACGTTTATATGGCACATATTGTAAAATTTTATATTTTACGTAATAAAAAAGAATGCAATCGAAAAAAAGTAATTCGATTAAAAAAAATAAATCATCGATAATAAAAGAATTTTCTTTCAGGAATAAAGCTTTTCATTTTCCTTACCCTTCCTTATCGGTTAATTAAAAAAATATTGTAGCCGAGACACCTTGATAGGTCACCTGCCTGCCATCTGGCAAGTTGTTACATCTGACATATTGTTAATATCAGTTTTTAAAAAGCTAATTTGTTATTATTATTTTTTATGAATTTTTAACTTAAAGGGCTTGCACCCAGACCTGATAGATTAAATTAAAAAATTAAAATCATGGCCGGACAAATAATGAATAACACCTGTTAATAAATAAAAGGCAACTGTTGCACACTATGGTTAGAATTAGAATAGGTACAGACGAAGTAGGAAAAAATAACAATATAATATTATATATTATAATATTATATTGTTATTTTTTCCTATTTACTTCATATAAATAACATATTTAAATTATATATTAATAATGTATATAGTTTGGTAAAAAATGTATTAAAAGTACTGATATAGGTCGAAGCTTATAATTTAATTGGAGTTAATAATATTGTAAGATAATATTCTGTTATATTTTATGTTTATAAAAAAATATTTATTTTAGATGTGTAGGATTTTTTGTTGTTGTTTACAAATTATTATTGTGTTTAAATAGTTTAGATTACAAATATAGAAGATATTAATTTATGTAATTATAATTTTTTTGTTTGAATAATATATTAAAAAAAAAAATAAGCGGTGAAAGTGCAATGTTTTTGTCAAACTATATAAGTATAAATAAAGACACATTAATGTTACGTATCAGTCTAATTACTATTCAATAACGGCCTTATTTATAAACCGGTGTTATTTATTTAGCGTGTGTTTAATTAAACACTGATTTCTCTTCTTGTCATCATTGACATTCGAAAGAAAAAGACATCGAACACAGTATCGTTAAACTAATCTTCTATTTAAGTTATATAATGCAATTTACAAATTCTACAATGACAAAACAGTTAATTCTAATTTCATATATAATTGTAATATTATTTTATTATTAATAATTTTCCGTCATTGTTAAGTCTTTTCTTTATTGGCATGTGTTTCATTAACTATGTATAAGATTTGGATATTTAAGTGTAGTTTATAGTTCTATAGGTCGTACTACTAGGAGTAAAGCATAAGTTATTCCATGAGTATGCTAGCAGCTTGTAAGTATATATCATCACTATGTATTAGATTCTTAAGAAAATACTCTGTTCAAAAAACTCGGTCGATTTTTGACATGTAAGTACTTATTTTTAAAAAAAATTCTTAAGGTAAAATAATTGGAGTACATTACTACAGTAGTACAGTTAATATTTGAAGCATAACAACGATAAGTATCTAATCTGGTGGGAGTCATGCCTGTATTAGGAACCGAATAATATTTTATGGTATTTTAAATGACGGTATACTAAAAACATCGCTAAGTAATAGAATTAAATATATATTTATAAAATTCTGTCTCGTGACGGGGTCCTGCTTTTTTTGCTCTTTTATTTCCACTTCGCTCTATATAGTATAGATATTCGTCTTCATCGACGGCTCACAACTCATAATGTCATCGCTATAACATATATTATATATATAACAACCATTCCAGCTTTGGCCTTAGGAAGAAGTTTTTAATACGATTCTTTCGAAAAAAACTGTGAAATATTTAAATACAATTTTTTTTAGCTCCAGTATGACTAGTCTTAGTTAATTAATTAAAAATAAATAGTCCATATATATATATAAGTATAACGTTTATAGTGTATTTAACAAAAACAGGCAATACTTGTTCAATTTAAAAAAAAAACGAGTATCAGCTATAAATGCAAAAATGAGTATTTTGTTACGCTTTCACGTCTTCACTACCGATCTTAAATTCTTAAATTCGATATTAAATTTTTCAAACACTTTGAAACGTACAGAAAAATATATTATAGAACACCCAAAGTCTAAGTCATCATTTCGTCTGTAATAGCTTTTTAAATCAGTGTATGTTAATAGAAAAATTAGTTCTGTTTTTTTGGCATTCCGTTTCTTTCCTTTATTTGCATGAATTAAGAACAAGCGAACAAACTTCATAGTTAGTATTTTTTTTTTATATTTGCTGGTCAGGCAGTGAGTTTTTTTCCCTTTTCTGGCGAGTATATAGTAATGGTAAGAAAAAAATAGTTAAAATGAAAATCGTGTTCTTTTCTAACCTAAATTATAACTAATAGCATTATTTGTAGATAATATAATAATATGAATAATGTCTGTTATAAAAGTTATCGATTTAAATATTTTTTCATCTTCGTGTCTTTTTCATCCTACGTGACAATAGCAACATAATCTGTGCCACACACAACTGAATGCAAAGAATTCAGCAAAGAATTGAATTGAAATATTTTCGTAATAAGTAATAATAACTAAAGTATTTACGAAGTTACCAACAAGAATATTTTATATGTAGGTATTCGGCTTATTATTTCCTTTTTTATAATTAATTTTCGAGATTAACAAAATGCGGTATTTGTACAAAGAGGAATCAGTTTTTTCGTTTTTAATAATACTAAGATTTAACTGGAAGTGTACGCGTGCGTAACATATCTTATACGAAATATACATAACTAATTAATTTTGAACAGATTCGGATAGCACTGCAATGTCATCAATTAAATAAATATTTTATCCGAAACAGCTCCAATATTCATGTTGCATTTTAAATTCCAATTAGTCTACGAGATAGTGCACAGTTTTCGGATAACGGAATATATAACAGATAGATGGACGATGAATATTAATATTGTTACAAATAAAAATAAAATAAGATAATTTTGTAGCTGAATTCGTCAAAATATCATTGCGTTTAATTTATATAGAATGATGGTTAAAAGACTTACAGTATAGGAATGTAATCGATTTAATTAATTTGAAATTAAGTATATTTTTATAAGGGATCGGCTACAGTTCACCTAAAGATTTGCACTAAAATATTATGTCTTTCAAATATCCTTATTAGCAAATAAATAAATGATTATTATTAGTATTATATAAACTAAATATTTGTATTTTTTTTTAATTCATATTAAATTATATACAAAAAATAGACGAATTTCGAGCACAGATAATAGATAGATAGATAATTAAGCAATATCGATGATATACATCGAAGTTATATTATTTTAATTTAGTAACATTTATTAAGAAAATGATTTCGTGTACTCGGGGTGTTTGACCTCTAAGAGTTAGTTTTGTAAAGATATAGGATTAATTCAGTATCCATCTAGTGATGTTCGTGCTGGGTAAATAATTTCACACGAACGAACACGAACAAATGCTAGTCGCGTTTAAAAATTGATTCGAAATTAGGACCCGTTATTCTTATTGCGCCGCGCTTGCAAGAAATGAGTCAGCAGATGACTGATACGTCTTTGGTACTTGTTCACCACATCGAAGACCAAAGTCTGGCCTTTCATTGAATACAATATATACTTATTAATTTTTTATATATATTCTATTAGAATGTGTTATTTCGGTATTTTACGGGTATTGTTTCTCAAATGTCGCTTACTACATACTTTTCGCATTTCATTGAAACGAACTGTTAAGAATTTATAAGTAATATTGTTTATGAATACAAAATTGTCGCCCTTATTCTCTCTTCAATTTAGCTTAGAAAAAATTGTTCCCGTTATATTATTAAGTATAATTATGTTGTGCAAAAGAGAGTCAAAACTATTACCTACGTTTTCATAAAACATGAACTTAAAATGGTTTTTACTCACATTTAAAATAATATTAATAATCAAAGAAAAATAAGTAGCAGCATCTAAGTGACCAGTGGACAAAGGCATGCTCTAGTCTTGAGAAGAAAGTTTGGAGTTGAATTACTTTGATACCAAAGTATTTAAAAAAGTTAAAGTTTTGGGGGTGATATTGGCTCTATTACTATAATAATATAATATCCTGGGACATTATTATATACAAACTAAGCAGAGCTCGTACTATGCAAACCAGACAACTGATACACTACATATACTACTTAGCTTTTGTAAATACATACTTATATAGATAATTACATCCAGATACAAGACAAACAGACATGTTCATGCACACAAATGTCTGACCTGGGTGGGAATTGAACCCATAACCTTCGGCGTGAAAGGCAAGTATCTATCGACCATGCCAACGGCCCATCAATAATAATTGTACTCTACTAAGCCCATGAGACGCAAGACATAGAAACAAATTTAACAGGTCCTTAATTTAACAAAGCATATGACAAGGTTCAAGATTTCTATTGATCTTAGATATGTACTAATCGATATCGTATGTATGTAAGAATTGACAAACAAGTCACGTATGGACAAGGGGTTCATGTGTTCTATGCCATATTTTAATGTCAGTTTTTTTTTATAATTTTTTTACTTTTAGTCGTAAATAATTGTTATAGTTTTTAACGTATAGTTTGGCATGACCTTTTTTAAATAAACATTAAAAAAATCGGTAAAATTACGAGTAAGAAATCACCTGAAAAATATTAATATGTATAAAATAAAACCAAACTTAGAAAGCTTATCGTCAGCTTAGAAAATGCCTTATACATCTACGTAAGCCAATTAAAGTTATTTATGCATATGAAACGTAATTCACCGCTTCATTTACGTACGACTGGCGAAATTGGCACAAATAATTCGTTTCTAAATACGGAATCTTTAATTTATGATATTTGAGTATTTATAGATACCAGATTCCATAAAAATTAGGAATAAACTGAAGCGAAATTGATTAATAATAATTAATGGCACGACCAGCATATTCACGAGAGATGCAATGAAATAAGGTAAAATAAATATTTACTAATTAATTAATTGTCCATTGCGAACAATCGAACGAACTGCTATGGCATGGGCAAGCGTTTATTATTTAAGATTTCTAGCAATCTGCGGTGAAGGATTATTTCATGAGGAGGTCTACAAGTGTCGGGTAATTTCTATGAAGTACGAGTTTGACAAGTACTTAGAATTAGATCAGGACGTTTGATTATAAGGACAGAACTATTTTCTGAAAAGGATAGAATGATTCAGCCGTGAGACATTCTCGACTTTACTTTTTATATTAGTAAGGCACTCATAGATACATAGAGCATCTGAAATAGAACTAAACCTATATCTTAGTACATCATTTGACAGTTGCTTTATATTTGTTTTCCCTCAAGGCTAGCTGGAAAAATGAAACGTCATCTTTATAACAAAAATAAGAAATTAAAGACACTAACGACCCAGTTTGTTTCGTTCAGAACTGAATCATACGTGTTCTTATTTGCATTACTATTGTGACGCATTATACACACGTCGTGACTGTTTTAACGAAATCCGATAAATACGGAAATGTTAATATCACCGAGCCATCAAGTTGATATTAACAGACCATTTAAGCCTTAGGTATATCTTAATATATCAGTTTTTACAATAGTATGATCGTTAAGCTTGATCAATTGTATATTTATTTATTACAATAACGTATATTTATTTTACGCTAGAAGCTATTTTGGTGGTGAATTTGGCTATAGAAAAAGTATTATCCCATAAATGCCTTACTGGACCTTATCTCCTTGTTAAATAGTAGGAGAGCTATATGTACCTACTTAACAGGATGTAGGTAATGTTTGAGACGGAACACAACAGGAAAAAATCTTGAAAACCTGTTCATAAAGTCGAAATATTCTCATATTTCGATTTATTTCAACATTTAAAAATAATTTCCGATTTTGATAAAACTGTTTCTTAACCATTCGTTTCTCTTTTTGAAAAAATTAAAAGAACTGATTAATTAATTAGAAATAAACTTTTATAATACATTTTAGTTTTTTGTTGATTAAAGGTAGGCGGACTGGCAAATGGGATACCTCATGGTAAGTGTTCACCACGGCGTATAGACATTGGTTCTTAAAGAAATATTCATCATTTCTTGCATCGCCAATGCGTCACCATCTTTGTGAACTAAGAAGCTAAGTCCCTTATACTTGCGATATTTAATTACCTTCCGATTTTTTAAATGAACAAACGTGACAGTTATATAATTGTTTACCTATTTCCCTTAATTTATCGTTAATATTGACAATGTCATAAAGAATGAATTAATTACGGTTCGCTTCGGCTTGTCAAGCTTCGATCGTGGTATTTAAGGCGAAATTGTTTATTTCCTTTGTTTACATAATAACACTAGCTCATTCAATCTCTTAACGAAGACATCAATAGTGTCGTTACCAACACAGGCCAGTCAGCACTCACAGATCTTACTTAGTGATTTGGTTATAAATCCTCTAATATTTCAATCTGTTTTAATTATTGACAGTCAAATGTCAATGAACTGAACAGTATGTGGTAATTACTAAAGCTAATTGCTATGAGAATTAAGTGGTGGAAGTTTAATTATTTTATGCAGTCATCGCATCGCAATAAATATGCTTTGTATAGTAATGTGCAAAGGTGATATTAAGTTAGGAGCCGAATTGGTCAGCGAGTGTAATGAATCATCGCGTGTAACTTAAACGAAGTTATCGGGTTCAAATCCGGCCATTATTTCGTGCTTATACACATATGCTCGGTGGTAAAAGAAAATTTTGTGAGAAAACTACCACCCGTAGTGAAGCGAATTGTAATAAACTCCATAAAGAAGGATACATATTTTATACAGACCTCTTTGTCAACCTGTGATAAATTTTATTCTGTTTGTTTTCTGTACGTAGAATTTAGTTATACAATTGTTAAAACAATTTAGACTAGAATGCGTCCGAACGACCAATTAAACCTGGCAAAAATGAATAAATCTGTAGGTATATAATAAGTATTTACCGTATTCAGTTTTATAAATTCAATTGCTTATAAATCAGCCAACATTATGCAGTTTTCTTTCGAAAGTTTTGAGTTGTATGAAAGTATTGAGTGAAAATATTCATACATTACCTCACAGCACATACCGTGCCGACAATACTAGCATTATCTTAGATATTTTCATAACTAATAATTCCATAGCGTTTTGTTTTCAATACAATTCGTATGGATTATGAATGAATCATCGAGGACGCACGATACGACACAAAGATTGGTAGGTATGTGTACAGCTGTCAACGCAGCACGCGTACCGCGGAATTATAGACCTTCGAGTGACAGCGATAAAAGCTACGTGTACCATGCGTGGTCGTCTGTAAGATACCGCGCACCGCCACCCCCGATTTATCGCCCGCATACAACTTCTGTCTGTTGAGCCTCACTGTTCACTGACGACATCACGGTACCCACCCAGTCGCATTTTGCCGGTCGAACACAGTGAACGTGTTAAGTCTACTCCACACCAAAAAATCTAGGTAAGCACTAGGCTATTAATTTTTATTTAAAAAAAAAATTAGTCTTTTTTTAAATTCGGTAACCGATTCTAAAAAATAGAGCGTACTTATTTTTTTTTTGTAAATGGAATATAGAAAGTAATAAGGATTAATATTCCTAAAATCGCAAGAGTAAATTGTAAGAGTTTGTATATACAAAATATATAATTAAATGTTTTTGTATCGATTGTTTTCCGACGTAACGGTATTCGCCGGGTGGGAGCGGTGGCATGACTTCATCTACGTATACGGTTTTATACCATCTGCCGCATTATGTACGCGAATTCTTTTTGTTCGTCGCTTCGTATGTTCGTATGCACTTAGCGAGCGTATCGATAATGGTATCAATACATTCTTTACATCGTGAGTAAGATATGGCCGTTCCCAATAACCGAAGGCGAACTTGATTCGAAGCATCCATATTTTTTTACTACCTACAATTTAACTTAGATTAATAACGTTATATCAACTGTACCTTTACCACTGTGATATGATTTGTTTAATTAATTTCACATGTTTAATTTCTTTTTTTTTTCTAATCGTCATGTTTAGTAAAAAAAAGCATAATAAATTGCGGAATAATGAAGCCATCTTTGCATACATCACTTTTGAGATCAAATAAAAACAGAGTATCTATGGTTCGTTAAACATCTAGCAAATTTATGTTAATAAAATACAATTACTTCAAATAACGGTGTCGTTCAACTTAAAAACGCTTCAAATAAACAACCGGGTCTGAGAAGCAAAATTTTACAACATTAGATGTTATTTGATTGACTTACAGTTAATCTTTAATTGACAACAAATGTACAATCTTAAATGGAGTCCTTGAAAAAGGACATGTGTAGTGTTAACGAACCCGAATCAGTTGGGTTACTATAAATAGAAATCTGACTAACGTCGTGATTCGAACACATGGTTGACACATCCAGCCGTTTAAAAATTTTTGTATAATTGATTCACGAATATAATCCAAAGATACAGATACAGCTATACTTGAATGTTTTACCATTGTCGAACAAACAAAAACCTTTATTTGTTTTAATAGTAGGTATTAAAACGGCGTTATACTTGACATAAATTACATACAAAGAACGAACAATTACAAAAGAGTTAAACCGGTTTGGATGTCATATCTACTTTCGCCGCTTTCACGCGCCAAAGCGTCTTAAACTCCAATCGTTCAGAAATTTTATAATCTGTAATTGCTTTAATTATTATAGTCGAGACTGTATTATTGAGCATGAAACTGTAGGTTACATGTTACAAAACATTTTGTACGCGAGTAACCTTAATCATTGAATCATTTGATTCGTGAATCGTATTGGATTAACTGTAATTTTTTATTCCTTTATTGTAATGTGTACATATAGAAGGTTTTTTTTTTAAACTGTAGGTAATTAATTTACATAAATAAAATTATACCTTATTTAATCTTGCTTAGGGTATTTAATCCTACCTCATATGGCCTACCTGATTCATATAAAAAAAAGTTATCATTAGCATTAGTGAAATAACTATTTAAGAAATTAAATAATAACCGTTGTAATAATGTCCAATTGTCTTTATGTACGTACCGTTTAATCCGATATAATAACAATGAATGGAACATTTTCCTGTTTATGTTTAATATAATTTCGATAACGTACTCGGAAAATGATTCACATAGTAGAATTATGCTTCGTTAAATTTCGTCTCGACTCACGAGTACATAGCTCTCGTGTTGGTAAATAGTCATTTATATACTTCGAATGCGATGGTAATGAAATTTGTCCAGACGGACTAGCGCATGTGTGAAAGAGAACGAACGAGGTATAACGTAAGTGGGAGCGAGACCGAGACCTTCCCGAATACACAAATCGATTGCGCGAGACCAAACAACCCCTAATACCTAACAAGGGCTAGGGTTGTCTTCGGGCGGTTTGAATGAACAAGTGAATGGAAAATGAAAACGCAGTAATTACTAACCCTTTTTAACTTTAATATTTAAGTATCGTATTTACGTTTGGGGAAGGAAAAATGTTTCTGATACTTTGAAAAACATTTATTAAATAATAGAACATTATCAAGACTTTTTGACACATATTTATTAAAACAGCACACAAAATATTTTATTAACTAATAAGAAAAAGAACGTGGTTTGTATATTACAAAAATAATAATTCTATACGAATTGTTCTTTCGCTTCTCGGCTTAATGTCGGTTTATAGTAATATTTGCGATCAATAAGAGCAACTTACATTTCTTCACAAAACGAGAAATATGCGATATATTAAAAATAAACCAAAGCAAGGCCTCGCTGCGAAAAGGCTGTGACTCAGTATGGGTCGTGGAAGGTTACACAAGCTGGTGATTCTGAGTTGATCTCATTTGATAATAATTTCATTTCATTTACTACATGACGCATTTTACTTTTGCTACCATATAAAATATATTTCACCGCTTAGTAGTCAAAAAAGTTTTTTGGCAATAGAAAAGATAATACATACAGATATATAGATACGATAAATTCAACTCGCCGAGTCGTCCTAGGTACCCTACGTCTGCAGGATCAGATCAATAAGCGAGGGGAGCGGACCGTCATGTTCGGGCGCCGATATAATACCTATGTAGATTCCCTCGTGATTACATTACAAACTTTTTTAATAAATGAAGACCATATGGTTTAAATTAAGCGGAAACAAACCATTCCGCCAGAAAATACTTATGTCACTCATTTAATAAAGCTTGCAATCGGAAAATAAAAAAAAAAGCAAAGCTTAATTAATAAAGAGGTTAACTATGAGAGCATTTATAAAATAATAAAAACTGTAAAATTTAATTATCTGGCTAGATTTGGCTTAGACGAAAAAAAAATGTGAGAAGCGCATCAGCACCCGTCCGTGATGCTTATGCGTGGTTAATTGCCATGTCTTGACGCTCCATAAAATTTGAGACGTAATTTTTGATCTTACATTCTAGAAAAGTTCAACGACACTGACGTACAAAACATTTAGTCATCGATTTTAACGATATTTTTATTGCTATGCAATTGACATTAATATAAATTAATAAAGATTATAGTTGTTTTACAGCTTTACATAAAAACACTGCTTTCTACGAACGAAGAAAGTTGTAAAGCCATTATATATAGCTAATATATAGAGATCATATCTCTTATGTATAGCTTATCGTTAGAATTTCTAGGGAAGCCTAAATTAAGGGACATTATAGTTGAAATTGTTACAATTAAAGTGAGCTTTCTCATTACGTATATTTGAAATTATTACACCTCTCGTCTCTGATCGGAAGAAGCCCAGAGTCCATTCAAATTATACATTAGCTGCGGTGAGATTTAATAGACGGCAAATTAAATCTTTGTTTATTTATAATTTAACTGTGACCGTTATATATTTCATCTCCAGAAAAGTTAATTTAGCTTAGATAATTACACGAATTGAATGTTAAATTACTGTTTATTGCTAATTATGGTAATTAAGTTATAATATAAGTACTATTCTTTACGAATATTGCCAGTTAGTTGCAGACGAAAGGCGTGCGGAAGCAGCTTGAAAAGTTTATCTATATAATCGGACTAGCACTAAGAACATTATAGATTGCGAGCGATTGTCTAGCTTCACTGTGGAGTGTATTTATCTAGTTACAAATCGTTCTACGAGTTGCAAATAAAATAGTGGAAACTATTCGTTATATTCTGTAGGTACATATCCAACTGTTGGACTAAGCCGTTTTCGAGACGACGATTTCGAAGTTTATTCCACCAAGCTACAATGCGGTTGGGTGTAAGTGTTCACCGATACATGTAGGTTGCCTTATAATGTTTTCCTTCACGGCGCAGCACGAGATGCATTATAAATACAAATTAAGAACATGGAAACTCAGTGATTCAGTGTTCAGTTCCGTGGTCTTGCCCGATTTTGAACCCACAATCTTATAATATTAAATCATGATATACGTATAATTAAAAATAAAATATTCCGTTACATCGCGTGTATTACATTTTCTTTTATGTTTAAAATATCATATTCGTATAATCTAGAGTAAAAACAAAATGATCAGTTGATCATTAGCCTTGATGGCATTCCGACGCACACGTTTTTTTTTCTAATTCTTTACTGTCAGTTTTACCGACAGGGCACAGATTATTTCACCAATGTCACGTCGAGAAGACACGAAGGACGCAATAGTTAAACTTGAATTTTACATGTATTATAATTACACAGATAAATAAGTCTTAACGACGTTAATCGTAACACACAAATTATTTCCTATATAAACATTTCCTAAGATATTGTACAATTTACAAATGTCAAAAGTAGCATTCTGCTGTTGGTGCTTGTATTTATAGTCCAAATGGCGCAGTGCTGGGCGAAAAATAGATCTCTCGTCATGGAATCTATTGGACTAATGTACGTACCGTCGAAGGATACCTAGAAATAGTGTTCTGATGCTAGATACTGTTTAATATTTTTTCAGTATGATGAATAATTTTAAAAATCACTGATTTGTCTATTCTCGACTTTAATATAGAAAAAATAAGTATATAATAGTTATATGAAAAGTACAAAATATGTTTGAATATATAGTTTATATCGTAGCTAATTAAAATACATTGAAATTTAAGAAAAAAAATATAGATCGGCTAGCTCAAATTTTTCCAGAAATTCGTAATCCTGACTTCAATTCTATTGTTTGTTTTTTTGTTATCTTAATCCTGTATTCCAATCGTTCATTTTACCAATTTTCAACGTGTGTTATCTCTTGCATTATTTATAATTGATTTCATATTTATAAATAATGTAAAAACAATTGATAAGTAAAAAGTATATCTGGAAACGAGATAAACGTGAATCTTAACTTTATGCACCTCGTGTTCGGCAGTGAAAAGGCAATCCGACTAGGATGAAACTGCTATCACCAACCTGCATAAGTGCAGGTTATAAGTAACATAAGCTCTTAGCTGTCTTATTAAGAGGAGATGAAAGTTTTTTCAGCTCTGGGATGTAGGACATTTATGTGCTGTCACATTTTTTTGTGTTATGTATCCATTATTGTTGTTAACTACTTACCTTTTTATAACATACAATATCATAAATTTCTCCTTACTAATCTTGCAAAGAATTTACCTTAACAATTACAATTCTAAAATTAAACCTGCAACTAGGTATGTAATTTTTGAAATCGTATAAACAAAAAATAAGTACGTACGTGTTAAAAATAAATTCGTCACGACTCATATATTTTGATAATAATATAAGAGTGTTTCGAAATAGAATCAAGATGACAATACATCACAAGCAATCTCAGCATCTCGATACTCATACAATCATGTGCATCGAATCGAAGGTCGCGCTCAGATAGCATACAAAGCGACCTACTTCTCACATGCTTCGCGCCATAAATGGTGAAAATGTTCACTTCGTTCGAGTACAGGCTTATTCTCCAGGCGTATGTCACGAATCACGATCATCCGGAATGCGTTGTATTTATAGATGCAAGGTCACTTCCACAACGTACAAGTCTTTAAGAAATTGCGGCTTAGATGGAATTGAATACGATGCGTAAATAGACCAAGAATTGTCATGTTCAAATTACTATTTTAATGAAATAACACAATAATAATTATTATGAAATATTAACTTTTTGTGTTCATAAAATTCTGAACTTAATTGGGAATTTACAATGAGTTAAAGAAAACACACCAAAGATGAGGTTTTTTGTGTTAAAAATACAATAGTTTTGCAATTCTTTCATTTGTTATATTTCTTTATTAAAATTGTTTTTGTAAATCGCACAACTGCGTTTTTTAATCTGATTTAAGTTTTCGCTTATTTAAGTGTCTATAATTGATATATTATTAAAACTTATAAAATATTTGAAAATTAAATTGTATTTTTTATTCGTTTCGGTTGCATGCGTTTCAGTGTCTTATAATTAACATATAAAATATATTAAGTATAAATAACCTCCAAAAGCGTGATAAATTTGGACGCTGAAAATAGTTACCGTTCTAGAAATAACAGTACAATATAATTTATTACTTTTCTTACTTACCTACTTGTTGGCGCGCCAGAATGCAGCTTAATTTGATTTTATGATCTCCATAAATTATTTATGTAAAAATAGTGTGGCACAATTTATGATTTTTACAAATTATAAGATGGATGTTATTAAGAATCTATAATAAAAAAAGAGTATGTTTTGTTAAAGAACTTATAAACAAAATACATATTATTTACATAGAAATAATAAGTAGGTGTTTAAAATCAAAAGAAACGGTGTACAGACTAAAGAGCCGTATAGTTACGGTGAAATTTAAATAATTTTAAACTTTCTACGTCTTGGCAAGGTTATGTAATATGCTTTGATTATATGTTATTATATTATTGTGCAGTTTTAACATATTGTTATGTTTAAAAACTTAGAAAATATAATTAATATAGTACAGTACAATTTTAAAGTTATTTCTTTTTAAGTATGTTAGTTATTCAATGATTCACAATTTTTATTTATTTGTTTAATACATTCATGACATTAGAATTTTCTGCTTTTTGAATAAAGAAGAATAATGTACAATTTATAATAATGTTATTACTAAAATGGCAACCCCGCCATTTGCCTGCGTGAGTCACGGCCCGCGGTTCAGTGATCGCTTCCCCCCTCAGACGCGCCTAATGTCGCTTACTATCGATCCCAATTTTTTGCCCTTGGAATTTAGTCATTTACATTAGGTACGAGACTAAGGTCTTATCTTCAAAACGAAATGGCTTTGGCAAGCCCTTATATATATAGCTATTTATTTCGTATTCATATTAGGTTGTGCCAACTTAATAGGGCATTTATATTTGAATAAAGCTCTAATTTTATTTATGTATCAGTAAAATATGGTATTATAAATTAGTACTTAATAAAAAAAGACCAATATGATCAGAATAGGCTTTGTCAAAAAAAAGTTGTACGCGCTGACAGCATAATAAAAAAAAACCCTTCTTTAAAATTATATGCTTCAATAGTAATATTACTATGTACTTGTCTATGATAATTTTAAAGTAGTAAGTACATATATTAAAAATCCAAAGAATATAGCACTGAAGAACTGCTTCCACATTCCACATTGTAATCAGGATACGTGTGTAATTATAAAACATTAGGAAACAACGATATCTTTTAGAGTGTAATGTCAAAACGCATTATACAAATGAGTCGAACAAGTCTCCCTTTGTTTCGTATTAAAGAACTTCACATTTCAAGCAACCATATGGCCTGCGTGTTGTGATATTTTTTATCGCAATATTTAAGCCGGTTCGCTGCCTGTCCTCCTCGTACTGTTACCGTATAAGGATGTAGAAAGAAGCCATGACATGACAGAACCGTTAACGTCGTAATCTACAATGTGAGATTTTATTTGGATTCAACATATGGTCACCCCATTGTGCTTAAATCGGTCTATGGGTTTTTAATTACGTATTGTTAGTTCCTTTGCTTAGAATGCCTTCACTGTAACTAAAATGAAGTTTTGTCTATGGTACTGTTTAAAATATAAATTTAAAAATGGAGTTCTAGTAATTTGAATATATGTCTATAGTCCACAGAACAGTGAAAAAACTGTATTACATAACGGAAACCGAAGTTTCACAATTCACAGTTGCTACAGTTATATTTAAAAAATGCCCTAAAATTATTGTACTGTAATTGTATTTACCTAAGTAAATAGTTTGATTTACTAGCAGTATTATTATTATTACCAATAATAAATAGGTATCAAAATAGTTAATAACATAATATTATTTAACATTTTCCGTATTTATAAATTGTCCTATTAACTTTATAAATTGGATGTATTAAATATTAGATTTATTCTAAGTTTTTTAAAACCAAAAAAGGATAAAGGGCGCATGACGTGCGGTAATATGTGATTATTGTATAATATTTATATAGATAATCTGTGCTTATGTTTTCAAAAAGTTTCTTTGGGTATAATGATTATAGGCCTTGCCTATAAGGTAAACGTTGTTACGACTGGTTAGTTATATACTGATTTTGCTCTATATATCATTATTGTTTTGAAATTCGAATGAGGAAGACGCAACATGTTTAACTAACCACGCGCTTTACAACAGGCTGTATATGTTTCATGTATAGCTGAAGTACAATGCAGTAAATTGTCGTGTTATAGATAAGTTAAAATTCGAGTAATAATTTGTCTGAAAAATCTTATGCGATTATAGTAATGTTAATTATGATTTAATATTAATAATTTTAATGTATGTGATTTCAGATTATTTTTTAATTTCCGAGTAACTATAATATGTGATTTTTTGTTTAGCCAGCTTACTTTATTAAAGGAGTAATGTTTTTTTTTTAATTACTTTTATACCTTTTTTAAATTCTTTACCAAGTTATAAGTAAAATTACCATTAATTACATGCGCTAATACAATGTTTAATTTAAAGTTTTAAAGTAATTCCAATATTTCAACCAGTAATTTTGTATTTTATAAAAATATCTGTACATATTAGAGCCATAATTAAATTGTTAACATTGTCTCACTTCTATTATAAATAAATACATATTTCAACCTAAGCTAAAGCTAAAAGAGTAAAGCAACTTGCAAGAGATAGTTATCAAATTTATGTATATTCCCACAAACTTAATTATTAATTTATCTGCACTGTCTAACAGACCGCAACCAGGCTTACTTGAGTGCTCAGAGATAGAGTTACTGACCGCGAAACGATATCGTCGTTCTCGAATACTTAATCGTAACGCAATTTACATTCATTTTATATTTAACGAACTTATCCATATATCTCTTAACGTTCTTTAGTTTTGATTAAACAAAAAAATATCTCTTACCATCATCATTGATTTCATATTTGACAGAAGAAGGTACAGTTCAACTATGATTAGTATGTATTGACTTATTGTTTGTATGTGACATGTGTACATTGCTAATTAGTCAAGTATGATTAATTAATTCCAGTCGTTCTGGCGTGTTGCGTGCAATATAAACATTATTGTTTCGTTATCGACGAATTATAATTTTTTTTTTAACTTCTTCCGTGTAAATATACTCCGTTTAGATTTAGAACACACTTATTTGATTATGAAATTAATAGTGACCGTAATTCTATCATTAAATAATAAAATTAAATTGTTTGTAATTCTGTATGAGGAGAACAGGGCCGGCGGATACAACATGGATAAAAACACGGTCTTCTCTATTCCCACATTTTGTTTAAATATTTACTATTCCTTATTAAATTCTTCTAAAATCTTAAGTCCACCAAATCGAATATCTCGCCTGTGTGATTCAGAATTTTATTAGCGCCATCTATTAGTAATTATTAATAAGAGTTTCATAATCATAAAATTTATAAACTAAAAAATAATTTTCCGACATTATTAACTAGAAAGCGATACAACCACTTATGGAAGTTAAGACCGACAACTTTAAAGAACAAGCTGAAACTTGTTATGCTGGATTCGTCTTATCGCACACGAGATGGCAACGTACGGGCTATGGCACTTTGTATTATATAAAATATATAATATAATGATAAGTGTCTTTTATATGCAAAAATAAGCAAAATTAAATAAAACGCCTGTGATTTAGTACTTTTTTGTGTAAGTCTATAAGTCTTTCACCGAAACGTTACATAAAGCAGTGTTGCCCGCAAATTAAATTTTATAATTGTACTCTTATATTGCCTAAAAAAGTTTCACCTTTAGATATATATATTTTTTTAATATAGTACATACATTATCTTGTTATTTTAACGTCATTCAACCATATCAGCTTCTCTTTGTAATATATCATATTAGTAGTCGACAGCGACACATTCAGAGCAATAACATCGATGTTAATTGCATTTTGTGATTTATGAGCTGACATTTACACATAACAAAATGTTATAATTTTTATTATTTCAATTGAAACAATCTAACTAAATTTTAAAGAACGTGAAAAAAGTCGTGTTCTTTTTTTGAAAGAGGAAGCTATTTACTTACTTGCATTTTCTTATCTTTACAGATCTTAGGTAGGTACATATATATAAGCGACTACTATAGACTGATTCTACTACTCATCACCAGATCTCTGAAACTATAAGTCCGATTGACTTGAAATTTAGCATATAACTATGCTAATTTTCAAGTCGCTAACTACTTTCGCTTAAGACGCTCAGTTGGAACGAATTTTACGCAAATCCTATCTACAATTATTATTTTACTCGTACGAAGTCGAAACTGGCAGCTATGACTTATAGAACAAAATAATATTCGTATGAATAGCGTTTTGTCATGTCGTATTAAAAAAGAAGCAAAAAGTTTTTATATTCTTGTCAAATTCGAACAAAGTCTTGTCATTTGGTTTAATTATTTTGATATGTTACAGAAACTCTATTCTCTTCAAAAATAGCGGGTAGATCTGAAAAGAGTCTGATTAAAACAGAAAGTTCTCGAATAGTCGTTTACATCGCTTCACATTTCGCCTAGACTACGAAATGTTGAATAGGCGATTATTTTAACCACCCTCTCCAACATCCTCCCTGGACAAAAGACTGTTTCCCTCTCAACAGGATGCATTCGTATTTAGTATACAATGTACATCGAGTCGCCGACAACAATGGCCGACGAATTTTGTATTCAAATCGTGTTTTTGCGGCAACAACGACGTTCGAGCGTTTTATTGACAATTAGAATTAGAATTTTCTACTTTATTACAAAAGTCATTCAATGATGAATGAAAGTTTTGCAAGTAAAAGTATTTAGATTTTAGAGATCGTTTGACTGCTTCAATAATCCGTAAGAATACATGATAATTATATTTTTTACAATATACGTCATGTAAAAAGTGATGTAATAAAATTATTACGGAGCCGTTTATTTGTCATTAACTAGCAGACATTGATAAAAAAAAATATTGGATTTTACTACTGTACTACTGTAACTACAATTTCTCTCATCTTCCAGCAAAATCTTGTTTGTTATGAGTCAACCTGCACTACAATATTTAAGTTTAAGGAAAGTACATCACGGATATTTTTTTATAAATATTGTAAAATATGTGCGTGCACAAAATCGCGTGCAGCCGTGCATATTACAATATTAACGTTCAAATATCATTTATTGATTCGATAAAATCAGCGAAAATTATTTAGATCATCGATTTTCGAATATGGCTGACTTAAAAACGTGTCTAACCGGTAAATATACAATTGAGCTGTTTTTTTTACAAGTCACGCAATGCGTTTGCTTTTATACGTATGGAAAGAACATTAAAACGTAGGTAGCATGAGTCAGGCATCGCCGGTTAAACTGGTACAAAGGAAAAAAAGTATTTTTAATTAATTAGTACCTACCTAAGCAGATTCATTAAAAATATTAAAGATATAATTTAACAAATGAATAAAGTTTTTCATAATCGTTACAGCTTAGGCATTATCTGACAATATCAATATCATTGATTTTTTTCATTCGTTCCTGATATAAAATGAAAAGGCATTGCACCATACATCTTAATAATTTGTCATTTTTATGTTTAAAAAATCGAACACTAAATATCGAAATCACAGTGCGAGGCACATTTTAAAACAGATAAACGTTGCTTTGTTGAGTTTATTTTAATGTGTTTACGCTCGAATTAGATAAAGTTAAGTTAACCAGGAAGTTCCTTGATGACTAAGCCATTTTGTGTAAATTCTTTATGTAAGCGTAAATGTCATTCAGGTAATTACGCTTCCAGAGATAATTGGTCACATGCTCACTTTAAATTATTATGTGTACAAGTTTTGTATGGCTAAGATTACGTTGTGTAGGTATTGTTAATGAGTTATTTATAATCATTAACCATAGAACAACAAATGAAAAACACACAACACAAAAATATGGCAATATTAATTTGATAAATTTTCTAGAATTTGTTATTAATTATTATTTTTAATTTTGTTACAGATCTCTTAACAATGGCCTGCTCAGTCAGTGATTCCCCCTCCCTCAAGGACCTCCCCAAGGTCGCCACTGATCTCAAGAGCCAGCTGGAGGCGTTCAACCCCAGCTGCCTACGGGATGTTGACACAAATGAAAAAATTGTGCTACCATCAGCTGAAGGTTTGTATATTTTCAAAATATCTTTATATTTATATAATTCAGTTACTACTTATGTACCTGATTACAGCGTAAGAAGCGAGTGTCATGCCACTTCGTCAGAATCAAATAATAATGGTTTCAACTATAAATAAGTTATTAGCGAAATTATTCATCATCTTTAAATCGTAAACAATATGGAGTCATGTTTAACGAGAAGTATGCACTTATAGTGGTAACCCGTAATTATGAATGTTTTGAAACGTCAAGTATTCAATGATATAATCTAGGTAAAAATTAAAATTTTTATAACAGACGTTGCGAATGAAAAGCGACACACAGCACTCCTCCACGACGTAGAGCAATTTCAGACTTCCTCTCTAAAGAAAACGGACACCATAGAAAAAATAGTCTTACCCAACGCTATAGGTACTTTAGTGGGTGGAAAAGTGTAGCGCGGCAATACGACGGCCTTTGCTGTTCAATGAGCCTATTCTATTTAACAAGAGTTTTTTTTTTATTAACAGCTTTGTATTTGTTCTACTAAAATTGTTTAACGAGCATGTTTTTGTAAATGAAATATCGTTCGGGATCATTTTTATTTCATGTTTTCTGTATTCCATCACCGTTTTGTAAACCATCATGTTTTACTGTTCGTTACAATATTGATACACATGTGTGGAGCTAACATGCTATCAAATGCCTTCTGGACAATCATTATGAATAAATAAATTTGTCTATGATTCGCAGATGTTGCAACTGAAAAAACTCAAAAGTCCCTATTTGACGGCATTGAAAAATTCGATGCTAGCATGCTGAAGCACACGGAAACACAAGAAAAGAACCCGCTTCCGGATAAAGATGGTACCCGTTTTTTTTTTTTAATGCACTTTAAGCATACGCACGTATTAATATTATTTACGCGTTTTAAGCTTTATAAAATCTTTTTTTCTTAATACGAATGATGTTATTCTAAAAAAGTATTTTTTTAAAATTATTTAATGGAATATATCTGCATTTTAAACACGCTTTTTCCGTATTTATTATACGATTATTTTAAACTTCCTCATGAGCATGTTCGATAGTTGTTACTTGTTTTACATAATTATTGAATGCTTATTATATTACGTCGCCGTGCACGCATTTGCTTAATAGTTGTCGCTGCGGAGAAGGCCCACCAGAACCTTCTAGATGGGGTGGAACACTTCGACAAGACACAAATGAAACATACAACAACGGAAGAGAAAAATCCATTGCCGCCTATTGAAGGTTTTTTATGCTTTTTTTCTGCTTAGCATGTATATAATTAATTATGTGTCATTATATTATTAGTATTGTTATGTATTTTTTTTTTAAATAAATAAATTGATATTTATATATGATGATATGAGTGAGTGACTGAGTAGCATATTTGAATCGTCAAGTTACACTAATAATTTAATAAAAGGCTAAAGTACATCATAGCTTTTTCAAATTAGGCATAATTAGAATCTTATAAAACATATTGAGTTCTTATCAAAAACAATTGACTTTAGAACAACAGAATTAAAATTTTGCATTAAGATTACAATCTAGAGTACATCTTAAACAAATAAAATAAGAAAAGCTAGGTAATAATTTGGAATTGTACGGAACCTATGGAACGGTATTAAAATGTAAACCAATTCAACAGCCATTGAAGCCGAAAAGGAGAAGAACAAGTTCTTGAACGGCATCGAGAACTTCGACCCGACTAAGCTGAAGCACACGGAGACCTGCGAGAAGAACCCCTTGCCCACCAAGGACATCATTGAGCAGGAGAAGACGGCCTGAACTGCCAATATTTATCGCAACTATATATCGCTAGTTATCGCCGTATTTTAGACTCGATATAAGTTTTGTAAGGCCAGGTGACATAGCCCGCGTGTAACAACTCGATGACACCGGAACGTTTTGGATTTATCCGGATCGTTCCGGTCTTGACCCGATCGGGACCCGTCAACTGGAAAATTTAGAACGTAGGAACCAAATTTTCTATGTCACTTTTAACTATATATATCTGATAAGTGTATTTTATGAGCATTTTTATTTAATTTATAACGAGATGGATTAAATTTTAAGATTGAGTACTGATTTTATTTTAAGTTGGGAACACTGCACTCCGGAATCGGTTATTTATAATCTGTAAACGCTTCGTGCTTGTGTTCTCTGTATTTTATGTAACTGATAAATATTAAGTATATTATCCCGAGATTCCCGGGTCTGTTTGCTGACTCGATCAATATTTATTATGAGTGTAGTTACCAAGACTATTTAAATCGGATTACTTTTTTTTTCAAAATTATATTTTTCCTATTTATAATATAGAAATAGTCAACGAATCGAAAATTATAGGATTAATATTAAATGCTCAACTGCGTATATTAAAGCTAAGGTTTTTCTAATTATTTTGAAAGCGATTCTGTTAATTCTTATGATGAATGAACAATAAATTTTTATACTGTCGTATTACATGATAACCATACAATAATTTTTTCAATTTTATAATACGCTAACGATGCCAGTCAAATTTTTATCGAAATTTTGTATGTTTTACAGACGGTGCTTTTTCTAAATATAGAATAAAAATTGTGTGTTTGTTTTTTTATTACCTTAACACCTTATCTTTATTTTACCTACTTGCAAAAAGTTATCTAAGATATTTAATTTTTTTGTGTTCATTTGTTATGGATAAACTCAAAAACAATTTAACTGATTTTAAAAATTCTTTCACTTTTTCATGGAAAGTTAAATTATCAGCGTGTAAAATAATTAGGGAGCCCTAAGAAAATTGCAATTTATTATGGTCTCCTCATATTTCATAGGTGCTCTTCGAGTGTGTAACTTGTAAGTTAAAGCACACTGCACAGTCATTGGAAGTATAATTAAGTTAAAATAACCGTACTATTTATTAGCAAACCCGAGATAAACGTGCATGTTACTTGATATTCGTGCATCTTTGTGAAATAACACTTTCGATACATAGTTACAATTTGTCCATAAAAAAGGTCTCCTTTCAAGAGCCATACCAGTCTGCTTTATTGCTTAAAAGAGGGTTAACTTGGAACAAATGTGCACAAAACCTACCCAGTTGATTTTGTGCACATTTTCATAATCTAAACAATGAAATACTCACATTAAAGCTTAAGGTTCTTTATATATACATAAATATTTCAAAATAGCTATTATACAAATCGTGAAAGATTGGAATAGTGGTAAGAATACTAGCAGCTATTCCCTATTGAATCGCAATTTCGATTGTATGGGCGAAAAATGTCACCAGTCGAGGCAATAAGAGGTGTTAAATTTTTAATAAACATTCACATCAATGACGTATAATATTACGACTTAAGCCGGCCATACTTAGGTACTCCATACCATAATATTGATCAGTAAAATATATTAAAAGGAATACTTTACCTATCCATTAATTGAAATATAATATTAATATACTTAATTTTGCACGATTTGTCTGTGGCATTTAATCTATAAGCAATGATGGGGAAATCCCCCGTTGGACGAAACAAAATTAAAATAAATGAATTATGATCGTAGACAGAGAAACAAATAGACCAAGGGGTCGTGAAACCGCGATTGAGACAGAGATAGTTTGTCAATGTGTGTGTATAATGTTGCCATAGTAACTGCATTTCCCTGTTTCGGGGAAAAATATTATTAGGATTGTGAATGTTGTCATTAGAAGAATTGTAATAATGACACTGACACCGACTTTGAAATTGTTGAATTAGCGCTTTCACCAACTTGCATCTGTAAGTAAAATCACATAATTGTCAAATATGTTTTATTTATTCATTAATATATCTCTAGGGGTAATTACATCAACACAACATAAAAAAAATTACAAAGTACTTATAGCTTAAAACTACTTATAGCTTAAAACTACTTATGGCTTAAAATTAGATTCATTACCTATTAAGGAGTATACCTCATGCAATGAAAAAGGAGATAAAAAGGAGATTACATTATATAGTTTAGTGCATTTACATGTTTTAACATATTACGCAAATCAAAATATAATAATAATAAAAATAAAAATTATATTTTAATAATTTCTTACAGCATTTGGTATCGCATCAGGATGCAGAAATGTTTTGTTTTTGTTTTTTAGTAGCAATTTTTCTGGGAAATGATTGCTACATATTTTAGAATATATTCCGGGAGTCCAATCTTTTCTTCCAGTTGCTTCGATCCATTTTTTACGTAGGTCTGGATCGCTTGGAAAACTAACGATAAACTTAGCTATATTATTAATAAGTACTCACAGGTATTTTAGTCATTCTATCATGTCAGATGAGTAATACTTCAATCACAAATATTATTATATAATTCTTCGATCACCAATATAAAATAAATGTAAATTAAAATAAATAGTTAAATATAAATTAAAATAATATTTATATATATAGATAAAGAAGCATTATAGGCTTTTATTAGACTCCGTCTTTATTTGTTTACATTGTCGAGTCAATTTTTTTCATCGAAAATCGGGGTATTTTTTCGCTGACACTGGTAACATTTACCTGATAAACAATTATAGGTTATGAATGATAAAAACTCGACAAAACCTATTATTTTCAGGATTTTAAGACGATATAACCTTCTATCATGCTATAGCATACATAATTATCACTGGGAAACTATATTTAGAAACAAAAACGGTCGTACTTACGTGTGAAAAGACACACCGGCAACTTTCTTCTCACTATCACTTTTACATGAAATAACACTACAACGCATTGTTGTATAATCTTCGATGTGATGTACGGATAAGTTCTCTTTGTACTCACTGGGTTAGAATCGTTTTCTAACATGAAAATAAGCAAAAATTGAACAATAAACACAATTAACGCACCAACTGTCAAGTTTGTTTCGCAACTGACTAGCGAAACAAACACCAAAACTGGTTACGCGATAAGGGACATAAGATTTGATAATTCTATCTCTGTTTAAACCATTTGTAACGTAATTTTCGTTCTCTTTCTTGTGTAAGTGAAAAGGAAAACGTCATTGCGTCTATTTGTTTCTCTGTCTACGATTATGATATATAATCATTCTAGTAAATTGATAATTTCAAATATAATAATGTACTCTATATAATAATATTATATGTTCAAATATATATTATAGAAGAAAATTAATTATGCTATTAAAAATATTGCATGAGCAATTGAACAGTTTCATCAAAATTACCAAAATAAAACGAACAGACGCTCAGACACAGCTTTAGATGAGAATTTGTTTCTAATTTTGTTTATCGTTTAGTTCTTTAATTTTAATCGTAGCTTTGATTTTCTTCGTAGGCCCCGTAGGTACGTATCTCACACTGCGTTGGTGTAATAGGCTTAAAATTAATTAAATACATAAACACTGGATATATTTTGATTTTAAACCGCCGAAAAACACCAGCTGTAATTTATTTTAAGATATTGTCATCGGCTTAAATTTATATAACTCACTTATTGGCGTAGCTCGGTTGTCCAGGTATTTTTATTTTGAAAGAACTAGTACAAAATAAGCAATATAAAGAAAAATGCAAATTATATATATATACGTAGATAAATAAATATATGATTTTAGTACAACATTTTTGTCTTAGCCTTTATCCAAAATTCATCCATAGAGTATATTAATGTTATACGTGAGATTATCTGTGGGAACGTAGTAACAATTTTGCAAATTGGCATTTTGAACGTATTTTGATGTAATTTTGATTTTCCTTCCCGCCGGCTCTTGACGGTTGTATTTGGCACGTGCATTTTTTTTCCCTTAGTATTCCTGAAATATCATAAGTTATTTCTGTTTAAAGTTTAACACTGATGCTGACTGTTGGAATTAATATATTCGGTAAGTGTTTGTAAATGTATTTCACGTATTATATTTGCTATTTTATGTGCACGTGTTGTATATCGTAGACAGCAAAACAACCATTTGCATTTACTAGTCAGTGTAGTTACGATATGGTTTTGCGAATCAATTGAGAACATCGCGAAATAAATTTTTACTATGTGACGCGAAATACTTGCAAGGAATTACTTTTAATCACACGTTATGATAGTAGCGTCATTTGTTTTTGTTTACCTACAGATTGTTAGCAGTGTTAAACAATGTCACCTTCTCCGATCCGATGCCGTGGGCCGTGGAAAATACATAAACGTTTATCCGAGCCAGATCGCTGGCTGGATGAGATGGGTTTTTTTCGAAAACATACGGCTCGAGATTCGACATGTCTCTTTAGAGCTGTATCTGAAAACATTTATAACACGCAGCGCTATTTTCACAAAGTTCGCCTCGACTGCGTTCAGTTCATGGCTTCAAAGCGACATCTTTTCGAAGGGGTAGGGCTTATTATTTAATATTGTTGATTAGGATTTAATAGAGAACTAGGTGTTAACATGTTTTATTTTGTTTTATAGTCGTTAAGTTGTCCATTCGAAAACTATCTTAAAGAGATGTCTAATCCGTCAGAATTCGGTGGGCTGATCGAAATATCGGCTATGAGCCACTGTTATAGGTAAGGAGTATAATTACATTTTTACTACCTATACTTATTATTCCAACCTTACGCGTCATTTTAGTTTCTAATAATATTAAAATACAGTTTGTTACTGAACTAATATTTAACACAAATTTCTATATTTTTCTAATAATTTAATAAAAAAACGTATATCGAAGCAATCGAAAAGCAAATTGATATCTGATATGATTTGTTAAAATTTCATGTTTATCTTCTTGGTCATTTAAAAAGGAACAGTAAAAATTTGTGTTAAGAATGGGCAACAAATTGTAATAAACCAAAACAGTCTTAGATCATAATACAATACATAAATATATATTGTACGCAATTGATGAATATGTGTTCATACCATTACATGTAAATTATTAAAATTATTACTGTATAATATTTAAGTAAGTATGGATATATCTCAGTTCCTAGAACACATGAATCTAAATTGTAGATTGGGCTTAAAGCCAAGCAAGAATCATTGCGTTTGCTTCCACGAACCCACATTGCAGCAAAGTGGGTTAAGTTTTAAATTTTCTCCTCACAATATACAAACCTACACAGTAAAATAATGAATTACAGTTTATTAGTTATATTATATAAACAAATAAATTTGTCTACATCACAATTGTTCGAGACGAATTTGGCACAAGTACCATAACATATAAATATTTTTTGTGTTCACAGTATAGGAACTTAAATATTTTCTATCTATTCAAGTTTTTATGAACATATTTGAAATAGTTAATGTTTATTTAAACATTTATTGCAATTGTTATTGAAGTGTTCATAATTTATCTATGTTGATTTATACATGACATAAATTTAACAATATTTTGATTTATAAGGCATGTAACATGACAAAACAAGGCATAGATTGAGTTGATAACTCCTTTGTAATAAATGTATATAACAATGAATACATTCTAAATACAATACTTATATGTGATACATATTATTATAACTCCAACAGTAAAATTTCACTTTCTATTGTTCTCTATATATTCATTAGTCAGTAAAAATATTTTAAAATCACAGCCTGCAATTAATTTGATCATTAAATATTACATGTGCATACACACTAACAACGTATTTACGACAATTTGAAATAACAACTACACTTCCATATTTATATGTTATTTGTGTATTAAATATTAGCAAATATTCCAATAATTTTGCAGACGTGACTTTGTGATTTTCGAAGCTAACAAGGGTCCACAAACTAAGATTTGTAACGGTTATGGAGATACTATTTACCTGTTTTACTCGCCCGATACTAAGCACTTTGATGCAGTTTATACCAAAGAATTCATAAATGCTTCATCATTTTGTCAGTGTAAGTGGTAAACGAAAGTTATTAATATACATTAAACAAGTTTGTGACAAATCGAAATCATCAATTTATTTATTTTTCATTTAAAAAGAATATTAAGAGCTCCATTGTAATAAGATCCAAAAGTAATGTTTTATATTTAGTCTTGCAAATAAATGGTTATATTCATACTCAAAGTTTAGCAATATAAATTACATTACTAACATTTTTTATCATTCCACAATCATGCCTATTTTAAACTTTCACTTATTTATTGCAACCTTGCCAGTCTATCCTTCGGTGGACAATGGTAAGCCTTAGATCATAATTATTTATTTCAAGTCAAACTTATACCAATTGTTTCAACCTTTCAATGTTTTTATAGCATTGGTATATGAAATACTTTACGACGGTGTTTACCAACTAAAGGATTTGCCTTATGCTGTCGATAAAATGTTACACGATAAGATACCAACAAACCACATTGAGTACTTTATGTCTGAAAATGTGGAACGTCGTAAGAAACAAAAGGAAAGAGCTAAGATTTTCATCGAAGCTCCCAGTGAAGATGACAAAGACAAAAATAATAATGCTGTTGCATTGAAATGCAAACATCACACTGAAGACATGGAAAGAGCCAGTCTTTTGAAGGAATCATTGAGTATTTTTGTCTTCAACCGTAGTCTCATACAACTCGAGAATGTCTGCATGAACTGTCTGAATGTAAACAGTGCTAAGGATTTACTTGAAAATAGCATAACACCATTTCCATACAAGGTTGCAAAGGCCCTGGATCCTGATATTTACCGTAATATCGAATTCGACGTCTGGAGTGAGCTTCGAAGAGGTACTAGAGTTACTAGATCTGTTAGTGCCATTAGGATTTAGTATTATACATGCAATATGTGTTTGCAGAGCTGCGTTACGGTGCAAGGTACTGCGATGGAACGACACTGCAAGTCGGTGTTAAATGTCTTTGTAAACTGCAGCCTGATCAGACCATAGCTTATCGCTGTCACATCCAAGAGATGCGCCCAGACGGTGGCCCCTGTTTGGTTTTTATTGAGGAATTGGGGGAGAAACGTTTAGTAAATTATGATCAGTTGGAACCATTGCCGGTCGATGAGATCAAGCCCTGGGCACCTCCGTATCGATACTCTCGTGCCAATTCACAAATGGTTAATATAAGCCAAATGTTGCAGCAAATAGGTGTGATTTTTGTTTTCTAATGTTGAATAAAATGTACATATTCTTTGCACTCTTAACATACATAATATTCTAAATACATTATTATTAAGTGTATAAAAAACGTAGTATTGATAGTCTATATTAGCAATTTTGCTGCAAAATGTTATAATTTTGACACAGGCAACATATCTCGCAAGCAAGGGTTAACCAAGACACGTAACAAAACTAAAGTAGACGATCAGAAGACCGAGAGCGTACCCAAGTCCCCACAGCTGGAGGACAAATGCCAACTGTACCCGCAGCAGACCTACACTTATCCACACCTGGACTATTTAAACTTTCAACCGATGCCTGTTAGTTAAATGTAGCGAGTAGGCTAGGTCTAGTAGTCACATGTTTATAAGCATACCACTTATGTAAATAAATTGCTATGAAACATATAATTAAAATCTTTTTTTTTCAATTCGTTAAATATATACCTGACTTTGTTTCCTCTACAACAAGTTTGGTTATATATAATATATAACTAAAAGTGGTGTGCATATTTGCATTAAAAGTATTTTAAATCCATATCGTAGCTATGGTAGTGATGTAGTTTGATTGTTTTGTTGTAGTTGTCTTATTCATTATGTAAATATAATAAATTTATAAATACATGGCTAAAGATATATGAAATATATGTTACTGGGTTTTTTTGATTTTTATTTGTATTGTAATTTATCGGTTGAAATGAAAGTTCATTCCTCTAATTGTGTATGTGAAAAATATCAAATCGTTTTTTTTTTTTTAAGTTTTTTAATTGTTTACATTTTATTTTTCTCATGCACATATTGTATTGGAATGGACTATATAGTATTTGTTGTTAGTATTGGTGGAAGGTGTTTTTGATCATTTCAACTTTTAAATTATCAATTCGAAGTACTTGTAGATGTATTGAGTATAAATTGACACTTCTGCACATTATTGTTAACTTCCCATTTAAAATTAACATAATCAAATAAGTCCATATTATGATCATTTAAAAAAAAATTGATAACTAGGATACGAATATGGAGGAAGGGAACACAATCAATTCATATTATAAGTCATCATTGTCCATAACATTTGGTAATGTAAAGAGGGTAAAACATTGTTTACGGTATCAACGCCCCCCCCAAACATGAGGTCCAGCGCATTGTATCTTATCTTGTTTTGATATCTGTATGATGATGATGTCTTTCTGATATATACATATATAAGAGATCGATGTCGTCTGACCTATGGGGCTTAAATGGGAAGTCAACAGAGTGAGTGAAGCATATCGCACTCGGAGATCATGAATTCATGAGTTCTGAATGTTATGTGTTGTTTTCAAGTAGTTATGTGTTTAGTGTAAGTTATCTTCGGATATGTGGTGACGTGTATGTCGTGTGCAGGTTGAAGTGAAAGCCTTGCCCCTGATGGTGGACTGTCGGCCGGCGGGCGCTCCGCCCCACGAGCTCGCGCACGCGACGGACGCGCTGCACACACAGGTACTTACACCTCACTTGTTCATTCTGTTACGTGTTTATTTATGTTGATGTGTATATGTATAATTAGTTTCAATGTTATCCCATTTATTATTACATATTAAAATTGTCGGATTATATTTTATGAGGTTATTATTAATATCAATTTTAAAATAATGTATTCTTTGAAAATTAATTTGGTTAATAAAAGAGTTCGTGGTACGACTTTAGATTAACTGACGTCGAATTAAGGGTCAGCAGAGGGTTGGGGGGAAGGGGGAGGGTTTGTACAACCCCCCCTTAAAAGGGAAAAGTTGCGGAAACCCCCCTTTTCGAGTTTTTTAATTTTTAGTTTTGAGAAAATTTTCCCGATTTAGAGGGATTTCTGTTTCTATTTTGAAACTGCAACGTCTCCGGCGCTGCGGGAAAAGCAGCCTCTAGGCCCTGGCGTAACAAATCGCAGGCATCCATCCTCGCCTCCGCACTCCCTACTCTCCCTACGCGCCTCCGGCTCTATAAAAACACTCTAGGGGTAAGACAGACTCGTACCAGATGGAGTCGGAGTCAATTAATTCAATTCTTTGATATTAAGTTGAACCTAACCTAACTTATTTGTTATTGCCCTAATAGGTACTGTCAAAATAAAACTATTACTATGTCAATACAAAATGGCGTCAGTTTTGCGTTCTATTCCACACGCCATCAAAAGATGATAAACACAACACATTTTAATTTTAATATTTCGTAATGCTAAATAATACTGTAATTTACTATACATTAACTGTTAAATATATGTGTGCATGAAAACTGTTGAAATGTGTACAAAATATAAGTATTTGCTTAAATTTACATAAAATAAAATGTTTCCGAACGTGTCAACTTAACCGAACCTAAAAGGAAACGTTATAATCTGTCAAAGTTACTACTGGATTGACATAAATGTTGCAAAAATATTAATTTTCAATATTTTTTTACTCAAAAACTACGCGTTTCCGCATGTTGAGACTTTGCGTGTGTGCTTATAATAATGTAACCTTTCTGTAAAAAAAATATCAAACCCCAACTCGACGGCAGTTAATCTAAAGCTTAGCCGGACGCCCTGTGACAAGATGGACCGACGATTTAAAAAAGGTGGCAGGTACGGGATGGATGCGGACTGCCCAAGATCGGGAAGGTTGGCGTTCTATGGGGGAGGCTTTCGTCCAGCAGTGGACGGTAAAAGGCTGAAAAATGAATATCAAAATTTACCTTGTAAAATGTAAATATTATACTTCATTTGAATAGGTTCGCTCTTATGAAAGTTTTTGAATTGACATTTAACAAGATTAATTTTAATTTTGAACCGATTTTGAAATGGAGATCCTAACTAGAAGAACCGGAAAGAAAAAGTAATTAATAATTATTTGTTATATACAATCCGATTTGTTATATACATATCGAGTTTACAATATATAAATACATTATAATATGTCGGACTTCTAATATATTGAAGTCTTAAAATAGTAAATTAATTATTATAAACTATTTGAGATCAATATTAATCAATTTGAATATTTTTAACCAACACTTTTAAAAACTTTATTACCCGTGCAAAGTCCGAACGGTTAACTAATTAATAATAAAATCAAATCAAATTAACTCTTAACAAATTATAAATATCATGATTTTGTAAGTACAAGTTTAATAAAACATAAAATAAGCCTTATGATATAAATATAAGGTTTGTATTTCAATAAAATGTTAATCGTATACGTAAGTTAAATGGTGAATCCCCGAACTGTGATTTATTTTGTTAAGTGCTGCCAGTGTAAAAAAAGGCCTGCTAGTTCAAACGGTAAAATATCAATTGAGATATATGTATATCAGTGAAGCGTATTTCAAATAATGTCATGGAAATAAAGAAAAAAAAAACAAATGCGTATGATTAGTAAATGATAAAAATGTTAATTAAGTAATTACTTCTCGATAAGTAAATACATGATAAAATGTTAACATTACGAAATCCGTCTAATATATAATGTATATACTTAGTCGTAGGTGTCGTCTGAATTAGTATTTTCATTAGTAGTCAGTAAGCTGTAAAGCCGACGAGACAATTTCAACTAAAAATTGTGTTCAAAATGGTGAGATTGTTTATATAAATTATATAATTGTATTGTAACGCGTGCCAATAGAGTTTGTATAACATTTATATTGCGGTAAGTACACATATAGTGCGGACAGCAAAAATATCTCTTATCTATTATAAAAAGTACTCCCATTCTTTTCGGGGAGAAGGTATGAACCACCATGTTTTGTGTCGGTTGGATATAATGGTAGATTTTCGTCCGCCGCAAGCAGGTTTCCTCATGATTTTTTTTTAATAGTTAAATAATATCTAAAATTTTACTTTGCATACATGTTAAATTTAGGAATGTTCATGAAAATTTTGCTTGCTTTTAAAATATATAATCAATGGCAAGTAAGCTGTGAACGACATAAAATATTATATAGAGAAGACCACGAATTGGTATTATGTTTTGCTTAGCTCCTAAACGATACATTGTCGATTTGTTTTCAACGGTAACACTGTGTCGCAGCAGGCCGCCGGCGGAGACATGGCGCCGCCCGCGTCCACGCCCGCCGCCAGCGCGGCGCCCTTCGCGCCCAACTACGTCAACAACGGTAAGTGGCGAGCCGTGCGAGGTGTGTTGTGTGAGTGGTGCGCGCTGACCGTGCTGACCGCGCTGTGCGTGCTGTCCGCAGGGCTGGCGGGCTACTGCGCGCCGTACTGCGGCGTCAAGTCGCTGGTGTGGTGCGGGCCGCACGCGCCGCCGCCGCCGCCGCCGCCCGTCAACCCGCACGTGCACAAGAGCGTGCAGCCCAGCGGCGCCGACCTGCCCATGAACGGTTCGTACGCAACTACCTTTTCCGTCCTTCACTGTCTTGTCCTGTTCATCTTCGCTCATAGACACTGTACACTTCATTTTGTACCTTCATTACAAAAGGTTACTAATCCTTTATATCAAGTACCAGTATCGTTACAAAGTATTGTATAAACTTGTAAAATTGTGTCCATTCTGGTCGTAACCTGAGCTGGTTCCCGTATATACTTTATCCTATCTAACCTTTGTGTTGGTTTTCCCGATTAATTTCTTTGATTTCACCATGATTTAAATAAATATAAATACATCACGCTTAATATTCCAGATATCGCGACTCTGCGGTTCTACTTTAACCTGGGCGTGGAATGCATGTGGGCGGCCTACGGGCCTCCGCCCCCCGCGCCTCCGCCCCGCCACTACTCGCCGCGGGATCTCGCCCAGGTTACTATTTTATATTTTACCGAGATTTTTGTATCTCGATAATTGTTCAAACACATGTGCGAGAAGCATTTCTATATTGTGTTATTTTATATTGTACTATATAAAACTGACATATTAACCCCGAGTAATAAAATATATTTTTACTTTAGTTTCGTGCTACAATCGGTTTGGATTGCGCTTTATCATAGTGTGTTGTGCAGGACATGCAGCAGGTGTCGCTGCAGGAGCGCGAGGGCCACAAGCACAAGGCGGACAAGCCGCAACTGGCGCCGCCCAAGCCGGCGCAGCGACCGCTGCTCGGGCCCCGGTACGGCCTCACCCTGTTACAGGGAAATCAAGTGTCTCGATTGTGAACAGCACAAGAATAATTTGAGAAACTAATTTTATCTAAATGTTTTTTCTAACAATTATGAAATTTATATACTATATATTTATAGTATATATAGCTAATTCCCTAACCAAACAAATTCTGGAGCTTGGAAATCTGTGTCTTTAATCCTAAAAAAACTTAACTTTAAAACTCACTCCCAAGATATATTCAGTTTCAGTTAAATTTAAATATTTCGTTAGAGAATCATTATAGTGTAATTCTGAGCTTTTTTTTCTTTATATATGATTTATGTACAGATTTAAACGCGGCGGCAACAACCAGGACGGCAACCAGAATAACGGCCACAACCAGAACAAGGGCCACAACAACAACATGAATAATAAGGGACCTAACAACCGGTGAGTAATGTTCATATAGACATGATGACCTTGTTATTCGAGTGGCAGGCAACCCAGGTTACATGGGATACTCAGGGGCAGTGTTGATTCAATTTTAGTGATAAATATTAAGTGTAGTAAATTTTGCGAAGTGTAACACTGTAAGTTTTGATCGTTACGATATTTTACAACACAAATGTTTGAAAAGAAGCTTATCAGTGGAATTGTCCTTAACATTGTCACCTCAATCCACGATCAAATATACCTTTGAGATAATAGAAACATTTGTCAATAGTTAATCACAGGTATACAATCTTTGCACAGGCTATCTATGATGATGATGATATATATTCTACCAAAAACAGCAGTACTTAATATTGTTGTGTTCTTGTTTGAAGGGTGAGTGAGCCAGTGTAATTACAGACACAAGAGACATAAAATCTTAGGTCCCAAGGTTGGTGGCTCATTGGCTATGTAAGCGATCGTAACATTTCTGACAATGCCAATGTCTAGGGGTGTTGGTGATCACTTAACAGGTGGCCCATATGCTCGTCCGCCTTCCTATTCTATAAAAAAAAATGACCTCCAGACCGTTTCTGTCGGGGCGCGCAATCTTAAGGGAGACTGCAAGCAAATTCGACACGATCAGAAAAAGTATAGGCGCAGCACCAATGTCTTTACGTGCTTTCAACTTCCAGACTCCGGACTGTTACTGAGAAATTGTCGACAAAAGAAAACCAATAAGTTGCTATCAGCCCGACCTGGGGCTTGAACTAGGACCGCTGGATCTGCGGCTTTATTTCTAGCCACTAGACCAACGAGACAGTCTGCAGGACTATACCTGTAATGTACTAACGGAGTGCCCTCGTGTTCCAGCCGCAACTCGCACCCGGAGGCGCGCTACGCGGAGGAGTGCGTGGAGGCGCCGCTCGTGCCGTTCCCCTACATCCCCTACCCGCCGCCGCTCTACCCCGTGCCCTACTACCCCGTCGACTCCGACCCCGGTGAGTTGTATTCGCTCATGTATATGTAAGACGAACAATTATTGATTAAAATTGGATCATTTATTATGAAATAAATATTCTTAAATCGTATAAGTAAGGACAGTATAAGCTATAGTAGTGAAACTATATAATATTTTGTTACGATAATTTTGTACACATAATACTTTGCGTTTGAGGTGTGCAACGACGGATTCAAAATAATAGCAACCGGTACACTTCTGACGCTCAAAGTCCACTGTTTTGAGTGAGCGAGACGCAAGCGATATGTTGCTCGGTAGCGTGGTTCTCGTTTTTTTAGTATTCTACAGCAAAGTCGGTTATTGCTTACTTCAATGTCGCAAAGTTACATGACGCTATACGGTACTTACTTTTATTTGCTAGTATAACAATTATTTTTATAATAAAAACAAACATATATATTATCTCAGTGATTTGTAATATAACATGGTCATTATAATATATACATATTGGTGTGACTCAATCTTTAATTAAATGTGTTAATTTCCAGCGATGATGGGAATGATGGGCGGCATGGGTTACGTGGGCTACGACGAGGGGGTCGAGTACGCGCCCGTGCAGCACTTCTACCCGCCACCCTACCCGCACCCCCACCCGCACCCGCACCACCACCCCGAGCACAAGTAGGCGCGCCACCGCTCATCACCACCATGCCACGGATACTGAAAATTCATTGCTACCCTCATAAAACACTAAAATTTTTCTCATTATGTATCAAGATTCGGCCATTTATCCATAAAATAAAAGAAAATAGCGTTGGTCTATTCTTAAAAAACTGTAGAACATTTTATGTGGTCAAAAGTACTAAAACATGCACGGTGGTATGGGTCAAGTTCAAACATTATATATATCTCAGTGAAAAAACTTGCATTATGGTTGTTTTTAAAAAAAAATATAAAGCAGATATAAAAAAAATGTGATTTAAAAGTTTCATTGAACTTAGATATCTGTACCTAAAGGAAAAGATAAGCCTCAAATACATATCCTATGTCTTATATTATATTTTCGCTTCAAATTGTCTTGAATCATTTTAAAAATATCTTTCTATACTAATAGTCAAAATTTTCTTTTTATTCTTTTAAGTACAGATATTTAACAATGTAAAAACATATGAGTATCCAAGTTAAATAATTAGTAAACAAACATGTTAAACTAGCATCAAATACAGCAGACTTCATTTATTAATCTCAAATGAAAATTTAAGACTGATTTTGTATGTATTAATGGGACCCATCTTTTTTATACATAAATCCCTTAATATAAAATTTACAATCTTTCATGGAATACTTAACTTGTATCGGTTAAAAAATCCACAACGACTTTTGCTCATCGAAAACGGTATACGATTTAAATATGGCACTGACTAGACGTAAAGGAATCCATTTTGTATCGGGTGAAATACTGCGTTTAATACAAAGTGAAAATAGCATTCGACTTTCACAAATTCTTTGTCAATATTCAACAATGTAAGACAGATTAATAGAAAAGTTATTTATAAATAAATGTACTATTTAAATATTCTTAATATATATATGAGTAAGGGAACAGAACAGAGGTAGACGCAGTATTTTACATACAAAATTATTTGTACAGTGACAATAGATAGACTGTTGTCTTGTGAAATGTTTGTGTCGTAATACGTACTTAATATGTTATGTGTAAGGCTGTATGTACCGACGGGCGTATTCTATGACTATACTAAAACGAACAAGGCCCTTGATGTAACTCTATATACAAGTAGAATCTAATAATCGTCTAAATAAAACATATATAATGTAATATGTACATGTAATCCTTGTTTCTGAATTTATAAACATTTTCAAAAGATTATCACTTGCTCTCCTGGTCACGATCACGATGAAAGTGACCATTTCTTTACATTATTGTTAAGTGTTCATCGGTGCTGCAAAATTGAAGAGGTTGACAGGGTTATCGAGATATTTTTGTAGTGGTTCGGAATTATACACTAGTGATTAGGCGCCATCATTCCCTATAAGGTGAGAGAAAGCTGGCGGTATTGTGTATAGGTGCGTCTATGAGTTTATTGTTTGCCTATAGTTTGCCTCCCATTTGCAACACTCGTGGTCAACATAAATATATATATATTTACATTTTTTCTTTATATGTGTTAATTTAACTAAAGCTTTCTTATTGTATATTATTTTGTTTCACATAAAATATTATGTTTTTCTCTTTTTGTTTGTTATTTGTTATATAATATTTATCGTGAGTTGATCGACGAGTGTTGTGATGTGTTTTAAGTTAGTTTAGTTTAACATAAGTCAATGGTCCTCGCTGAGGCTTCCTGGAACTGACAGATCTCGTTACTCACTATCCCTCCTTGAATCTCTTACAGTAATAAAACTATAGTGTCGTACATTGATCTCAACGTTGTAACTGTTATTTTTTGGTGCTTGGGTAGTTGTTTAGGATATACTGAATTTTCATAATAGACAGTTTGTCCAAAAGTAAATGTTACTTATTTCTTAACCGACATGGTCTGAGCTTAAATTATGTTATCTCTTACTGATCTAGTTAAAACTTTTAGCCATTGACGTTATGGAAATTCAGTAACAACTTTAAATCTAAGCGTTTATTTAAACTGTAACTTACAAAAGACTAGTGTGCTAGGTTTTATATATTGATCTAGTTTTTGCATTTATTTTTAAACTTAACTAACAAATTGCATTTAAAATTTCGATAGATCGGTGTTTCAAATTTTGTGCTTTGGATAAAATGTAAATGCAATCGTAAGGTTCATTTTACCATATTTGTTTGTTGAATTAGCCGAAACTAAGAGAACTAAATTTTTTTATATTCGCTAAAACGAAGGCACCTATACATCGGCGATAACAGGACTATTTATATATATGTAAGATGTCATTTTGTGTACGATGACGCTTTGTAAGTTGCTTTTTTGTAAAATAGTTTCCATATTTACTATTAGATTGCTCTCGTACTTTAATTATAAATTAGCACTATATTATTATTATCTCATGCAAAATTTTCAGATGATATTTTTGGGAGTGTTTTGTAACGTTTTGGCTGTGATTCGGACGTAATTCTGCAGGTTTTGGAATGAAAGTCGGAAGCCATTTTTTGAGCGAAAGATTCGACACATTGATACGACTCTACTATGTGAAAATAAAATTTAAAAACTCACCCAGAGTTATGTGATTCTAAGCGAATATTTTTGAAGGTTTTTATTACATCTTTGCTAAATTTGTAGTTGGCAATGTTCTGCGTTTATATAACGAGAAATCAATATTGAATTAAACACTATTTAATTAGAAATATATATGTTATTATACATATGTCAAATTGATTTCATAAAATCCAATTTATTTTTAATGAATAAAAACATATCTGAGTACATTAGTGTGTCGAGTCTGAAATGAACGATGAAAATTTATATGAATATTTCTAAATTTACAATAGTTTACTATTTACAGTATATTTCCTATTATAATTATCTCGTGGCACGTTTTTCTTTAAACTTATATGTTTAAAACGTGTGTATTGTCGAATACTGAATTGTAATCCGCCCATTGTTTTCGATCTGTACTTTACTTCTTTTTAGAATATATAACACATAAGTATACGTATTGATGTAACGCTATGTAACTAAACTCTTTATTGTTTGTACAGTGCATTGTTAAAAAATATATTTAAAAAAAAAATAAAAAAAAATAAGTGTAGTTTCGATTCAATAGGTATATGTGTGATGTTTCTGTGTAAAGTCATTCGGTGTTTCAGTATTAGTTTTAAAATCATTAGAGGATAGATTTTTATTTTAGTCGTTAATTAATATTTACCTTAAATAGTTTAGCGTTATTTTTTTAAGTATACCATCAGTTACTTTAAAATCTCGTCGCCGACGTCTCAGGGTAATGTGATTTATTTTTCCTCGTAATATTAGCTAGTTGTAGTTGTCGTGCCAACCCTATGTATGTCTAAATTCCCGCCAGTGTACACGATGTACTGCTCACAAATTGTTCGTCATATCAGTGTGTACTATGTATTAATTGTGTTGTGAATACAAACGGCCACATGTTAACGGTATGGTTGTACAGTACAGAGCTCAAAACTAGCGTTATGTCCGCCTTTGGATTGTAATTGTATTTTTTTTTCCAAATTCCATAGATTAAAGTAAACTGATTTTTTCATATGGTGCCTTTTTATTTCATAATCCTCAACAGTGTGAATGAACCATTATTCCAGTTATTTTTGTTACTACCTATATATAATATACATGTATAAAATTATTACCACTCAATTAACAATCTTATTTTTTGTAAGCAATTTCTCTGAAATATTTTACATTATTTAATATAGAAGTCACAATATTAATATACATCCAATTCAGAGTCCAATAATATTGCTTATGGTCAGTAGCGTATATTAAGCATAGTTCATATATGAAAAAAAACCCGCCTTTAAGAGATAAGACGCATTATAAGATAATGGTAATGAAGAGTCGGAAGGTAACTAATAAATTGAAGAAATTTCCTTTCTAAAAGTCGCCTTGGCTGCCGCCCGTAGTCTGACACTCCGAGCACGTGACCCCTTGACCATAAGGTAAATACGCCACTGCGCATGGTCACATGTAATTAGTAACCTACTTACGATTACTAATGAGCGAATAGACTTATTGCTATCCTATTATCACACAAATAAATAATATTGTTATTTGTATATACATTAGGCATTGCTGTTTAAAACGCATTAAGATAATATATAAGAAAAAATTACATATACCTTAATTACTAAGCTTATATCATTAACGACTGCCTCGTTGGTCTAGTGGCTAGAGGTAGACCGCCGTAGACCCGGTGGTCTTGGGTTCAATCCAATCCCTGCGCCTGAACTTTTTCCAGTCGTGTCGGATTGCCATCCGATCGGATTGTGAGAGTTAGGGATAGAGAGTGCACCTGTGTTTGCGCAGACACTTGTGCACTATAATATGTCCTGCGCAGTTGGCTAGCCAGCCAGCTGCCAATCTCAAGAAATCTTTCTTGAGATTGGCAGCTGGCGAAATCGGCCTGGAGTACATTATTATTGTTCCAAATGGTCGCATCCCATTTTGATCGCGCGGATTATTATTTATATAACATTTTGTCATTCAGATAAGCAAAGTTGCATGTTTATATAGTCTCTAGTTTCTTAAGTAACTACCGCCGTATCAGCCGTAAGATACAAATATACAGGGGACCCGAACCCCCGAGTAAGCAATAATTCATAAATTGTTATCCAAAATCTCACTGGAACTGTAAGATCGTACGATGAATTACCGGGGAAAAATAAATTTGAATAGGCACTTTAACTCCTTGACGCTCATCGCCGCAGTTAAAATGAAGGGCCTCCCATCTGACATGTGTCCGTGAGACTGGGCCCATCAAAGACAAGCTACACCACTGCTCTTAAGTTTATTAGCTTTGTATTGCGTAAAGGATAACATTTTAGCGTCAATAATATATGGATTTATAGGTTTAGGCTGTTAATAAGTATTGTTGTAAGGGTGGTAATTAAATAATATTGTATAGTAAATCGACAAATGTCCTAATAATTGTATGATAAAAAAAATAATGCCTGCCCACGTCACGGTAGCATGCGCAAGCGATCCTGTGGCGCTCCTCGTTAAGAGGGAAAGGGTACCGCTGGTTTTTTAGTGGGTATTCCGATCCAAGGCGCTGAGTGCGCCCCGGACATTTGCGAACCCCACATACCCACCTACTGTTCCCGTGGGGGAAACGCGTAATGCGTTTTTCTAGCGTTAAAAGAACTTAGGTTTGTATTGTATGATAAATTATACTAATATTATAATAAAGAGATCTCTAAAATGTCTTTAGAAACGTCAGCAACAGGACCTTGTTGTTAGACGACCTCAAAAAGGTGATTTTTTTGTTTTTTTTTTTTTCTTATTAGGTAGAATTGCAAGTGAGCAAACTGATGGTAAGTGGTTGGTGTTGTAAAAAATATCAATCATTCGCAAATGCGCAAGCAAATTTGCTAAGATGTTATGACACTTCTGCTTGTTGTTACACCGGCTCACTCACCCTTCAAATCGGAACACAATATATGTGTATAAAGTAATATAGAATATGCACTACGTTTTTATGCTTTAATCTTTTTTCTTGCACTTCTGCGGCTAATGTGGCCAAACCAACGGAGACGGCTTTCCTGCAACTTATCCGCTACATCGCACACGCCAAGGCTACCACAGATGTGCTCGTTACGAATACGATCTAGACGCGTAACACCACACATTCACCGCAGCATCTTCATTTCCGCGACGTGAAGTTGCTGAACATGTCTCGCGAGAGCTGGCCACGTCTCGCTGCCGTACAATAAGACTGGTCGGATGATGCACTTGTACACAAGGCCCTTTAATTTCACCGGTATCCTGCGATCACAGATTACCCCGGTGACTTCCCGCCATTTGGCCCAAGCTGCGTTTATTCGAGCTCTGACGTCGTGGTCGATCGTACCAGACTCGTGCAGTACGGACCCGAGGTATTTAAATTTTTCCGTCTTGATAACGGATTCTCCGCCTATCTTTATGGGTTCGGGGTCCGTACTGCCACAGGCCATATACTCGGTCTTCGCAACATTTAGCATCAGACCACCCCTGGCTAGCACACCCTTCCACTGGTTCACCTTTTGCTCCAATACCTGCTTGTCCTCATCTACCAGTGCAATGTCATCAGCATACATCATGAGCCAGGGAGACGGCTCATGGGCTTTCGCTGTGACAATGTCAAGCACTACACTGAACAGAAAAGGACTCAGGGCCGAGCCTTGGTGGACACCCACTGTGATCGGGAAAGGGTGCATGTCGCCAACGGCGGTCCTTACTATTGATTCCGAATTATGGTACATGTCTCGGATAATATCAATATAGATTTGTGGCACGTTCTTCATCTTCAAAGCCCACCAGATAATTTGGCGTGGGACGCAGTCAAATGCCTTCTGCAGGTCTAGAAACGCCATGTACAGCGGCTTCTTCTTTTCTCTGTGGGCCTCGGTCAGTATTCTTAGGGCGAAGATGGGGTCTATGGTTCCACAGCCTGGGCGAAACCCATATTGACATTCCGAGACGGTACATTCTTGCCGAAGCCTTGAATCGATTACGCGTTCGAAGAGTTTCATGGTGTGGCACCTTAATACCGCGGTAGCTTTCGCAGTCCTGTACACTACCTTTGCCTTTATATACTGGAGTAATGATACTCAATCTCCAAGAGTTGGGCATCTTCCGGCTAGTAAGTATTCGGTTAAAAAGGTCAGTAAGTAGGTTCACGCCATGAGAACCCATCGCTTTTCACGCTTCAATCGGCAAGTCGTCAGGGCCTACGGCTTTTCGGTTCTTCATTGTACGAAGACATTTGAGTACCTCGTCAGGTGTTACCGGTGCAACAAGTTCGAGATTAGGAGGCAGTTCTGGAGGAGACACATTAGCGTGTTGTGTGTTAAGCAACACGTTAAAGTATCTGCGCCACCTCTCCTTCACCTTAATTGCATCGCAAACCAAAGTGCCATTAGAGTCTTTGACACAAAGACATTTTGTTATGTCTTGTGTCGCTTTCTCTCGAGCCTTTGCCAAACGGAAGATAGTCTTTTGGCCCTCGTTTGTCTCGAGCGTGTCATACAGAGGTGACAGCGTCTGGTAACGGGCTTTGGCAACTGCTCGTTTGGTGCCACATTTAACTGCTTTATACGCGTCCCGGTCTTCAGGAGATTTGGTCTCTTGCCACTTCTTAAACTGTGTCTTTTTCTCTCAGGAGGCAGTCCTGAACTGAGCCGTTCCACCACCACGTCTCCTTGTCGATGACGCGGCCTCCCTTCGAAGTGCCAAGCACCTGTTTTCCAATGGTGTTCACTGTTGACTGGATCCTAGACCATTGAGTATCGACTGATTCCTCTGTGTCTGTGCTTAACTTGGAGGTAGCTACGACTTTACAGAATTCATGCTGTTTTGGTCCATTCAACAGTCACCATTTAGTTTTAGGTCTGCTTCGTTCAGGCACTTTTTTACTTGGTACTACCAGCATGTCCATGACAAGGATGCGGTGTTGTGTTGTGAGGCATTCCCCAGGAATTACTTTGCAGTTAGTCACTCTACCAATTTGGCTTCTTCTTATGAGCAAGTAGTCGATCTGGGTGGAGTGCGGCCCACTTTTATAGGTGATGAGGTGCTCGGGTTTCTTTTGGAAGAAAGTGTTAACAATGGCAAGGTCTGATAATGAGCAGGTGCTGAGAATTGACTCCCCCTCTGCATTCTCACGACCATAGCCGAAGCCGCCATGTACACGTCCATATTCACGTGACTCCTCACCTACATGGCCGTTCAAATCTCCACCAATCACGATGCTCTCAGTGTTCGGAATGCAGCGGAGCATGTCTTCCAAGTCAAGTACAAGCACTAATATTCCTACTACAAATTAATGTTTTACATGTATGTGCTATTTTTGTGCTATTTATGTCGATATAAAAAACACATTAAGATGAGGAAGTCGATGAAATAAACACATAAATGGATTAAAGACAAAAGAATAAGGATGTTTCCTTATTTTTTTTATTTTTATTTGAACTAAGATTATTATATGTACTAATTTACTAACAATTACTAACAGTTTATATTATAAAATACAATAGGGTGACCATTTTCAAGAATCAGAACTAGGACAGTATAAAATAAAAATTCCCTGCCGCCTAAACCAGAATGTACTTTTGTAATCATCACTAGAACTTGTGAATTTTCATTCCGTTTTCACCAATACATAGACAGATTCACAAGGATAGGTTAGTTTATATACTTATTTTTGTAAAATTGCTTATGTATAATGTTATTTATCGATTAAGTCGGAAAGTTTATCGTCTGAGATTTTACGGCGTTTGTGTTTATCATCACAAACATGTTTAACGCTATACGAATGGGCCTATCGCCCGTACTATCGCTGCGAAGTCGGTGGGTCGCTAGTCATTTATAAATATCGGGCGAGTTATTCGCACGACCTGCAGCTACATATCGCAGAGTGCATCTAAAAATGTCCGTCATGGACACGCCGTTCGAAGAATGAGGAAACGTGCTTAAAATTGATGATTATTCATTCGTTATAATGACTAAGGTCAAATCTTTAAGGCTATATTTTATTTTCGCAACAATCTCAGTGTACTCTGTAATATAAAAAGTATATATTCAATAAACATTAGTATTTGCAACAGTGTTGACATTACAAAATATATAAGATATCTTTTATTTTTGTGTACAATGATAAATGACGATCGATATAATAAAGTTTAAAATATATTTTATTTAGTAAACTGTGGTGACTTGTTGTTATAACGATAAACAGCCTACTGTCCCAAGTAATTACCGGTAGGTACATAACTCGAGACATTTATTTAAATTAAATACTTGTCAGATAATAGCTTTATTATTTAACTTTTCGATATTACGAGGTACGTTTCAAGTACCTATTACTTCAGGGTTGAAATACATAGCTTTACCTACATATTTATTCATTTATTTAAATACATTTGAAAAAAAAATTAAAGACGATTCTTGACCAGTCAACCTTTAAACTTATTTATAGTATTGTATAAAAAATAATATGCATTATATTTTAATGCATTCTATTGTTGAAAATAATACCAACGCGAAACGACTGTATTTAAGGTTGGTATTAAATTAAAAGCTTTCATTATATCACTGGCTGACGTTCAAAGCAGAACACAAAAATACTAACGATAAGTATTGCTAGTTAGTGATAATCTATAAGTTTTGCCAGTCCGTATATATTACCCCTTCTAGGCAATAAGCCGGGAAATTGGCAACCCTGGCGTAGGTATGCACTTAAATGAAAATAAGTGTTATTGACGATAAAGTGTGTTTTGTGCAATGTGACCGTGCGAGTTCTGTTATCTCATTGTGCAGCATTTGGTATTGCTTTGCATTATTATAGTCCTTTAAGTTCATTTCATACTTGAGCAGCCATTGAGACAAGCAAACATTGGTGCCCACACATCAGCATAGAAAAGGTAAAGTATTTCTAAGGTGCAAATATTTCTAAGTATTTTTCCAAGTTAGATGCTTGGAAAATTCTTAATAAATCGTTATTAAAAGGAAAATATTATTAATTTGAAAAAAATAGTGTTATCATTCGTTTAATTTATTTTATATATTTTTTTATTTTATTGGTAAAATTTCTTCAGATGTCATTAACAATAAAGAAAATAACTGATCCCTTGGAGCTGGGCGAGGGTCCGCATTGGGACGACCGGCAGCAAGCTTTGTTCTTCGTGAACATCTTGCAGGGTTACATTCATAAGTACGTGCCGGCCACTGGGGAACACACGAAGACTAAGCTTGGTAAGTTATTATTATAATTGACGGCAATGATTGTTCTCTTCAAATTAGGCGATAATTTTATTTTAATAAATATTTTTAATATACGAATCGATTTCCGGGTTAAGTTTGTTATTGAGAGTTAATAATGTGTATTATACTACATGCCAAGGTGTAATGCTCGTCTAAGTTATATTGGCTGACAAGTGTATCTTATTTATGTGAATAGCATGATACATAAGTTAAAACCAGAAACTTTACTAAGCTTAAGAACTATAATTAAATATTTAAGTAGGTTTTAAGCTGAGAAGAAGACGTTTTTCAATGTAAGTGGCCACTATCGCACATAGATCAGTCATTATCCTTTCATTCCTTACATAGTCCATGCGCCACCAACCTTGGGAACTAAGATGTTATGTCGTGGGCCTGTAGTTACACTGGTTCAATCACCCTTGCACAAAATAATATTATATATTGTTGTTTGGTGGTAGCCGAGATGGCCAAGTGGTTAGAACGCGTGAATCTTAACCGATAACCCTGGGTTCAAGCCCGGGCAAGCACCACTGAAATTTCATGTGCTTAATTTGTGTTTATAATTTATCTCGTGCATGTCGGTGAAGGAAAACATCGTGAGGAAACCTGCATATGTCTAATTTCATTGAAATTCTGCCACATGTGTATTCTACCAACAGCAGGAACAGCGTGGTGGAATAAGCTCCAAACCTTCTCCTCAAAAAGGAGAGGAGGCCTTAGCCCAGCAGTGGGATATTAACAGGCTATTACTGTTGGTGGTAGATTATGTCTGAGTCGATTGTACCTATACAGACGGGCAAAGCCCTATCACTGACAACGATATTAATTCGGCCTTATTTCTTATGTTTCTCGGCATTTATTTTTTATTCGATTCGTTACAACCCGAGTCCCAACTCAATTTGAAAGAGAAACAGAATGCAAAACTATTGAGTATCTGCCACTGGTGCGTTATGTGTAAATAATTTTTCGATTGCAAAATCGATTTGCACTGATTGGAAAACTGATTTTACTAAATAAATTATATGTATGTAATTTGTGTCCCATTAGAAAATTTTAAGAAAAAACTTATTATTAAGGGGCAAGCTGTATTTCCTAGAGCGCTGATTTTTTAAGTGAACTCTTGTTTTTCAAGTTTACGAAGTTTTTTCATATCGTCCGCGATTTTGGCACTTTTTCATGATTAGGAAGTAAAAAAGTTGTTTTTTTTTTATTCTGGCTTGAGTCTCATTGGGCACTCTTCAGAAACCCTCCCGTCTGATGACATAGCTTAAAAGTTAAGCCACACAGGCAGAAAATGAAGAAAATTTGGTTAGTACTTTGTGCTCGTTGAGAATTTTAATTTCTCTTCGTTCTAATATATAGTTACGATGTTACAAAGTTGGGTTTAGATGTCAGTATTATTATTATTATTTTTTTGTACCAGAAAAATAGAATAAAAACAATGATGTTAAATAATGTATAGAATAGCGAAAGACATATTAGTATTTAACAAAATAGCGATAAATTAACAACTACGGCGACTGCTCATCAAACCAGTTTTTAGCTAATTTGTTTTCTAGTTAAATATGTATATAGATAGATATCTACGGGTATTCCAATTATATCTATAATTATTTTTCTGATTATAATTATAATCGTTATTTTTCTGGCTTTAGATCAAGGAAAACTGTTAAACAATGTTGGTATACATTATTATTAAGTCGAAAAACGATAACTTTAAAGTTAGTTGCGAGCTCTTATTAGTACTTTCAGAAGTTATTGTATATGTAGCTTATAATAATTTTCCATTTATATTATACATATTATTCTATCGTATATCAGTAATATTTTATTTAGGAGATAAGTTTATAATGTTATTTCCGAGGGCGCAGGTAACGTGATCTCTGATCAGCAAAACTTATAGTGTGCAATCAATGCAGGCGTTTCACAAGGTGGCGTGTTGTGTCCCCTTTTATTTTATATATTTATACCCAATTCTTCCGTCACTTGTATGCGAATGTTATCAAAATATGTATTGTTTTATTATAAAAAATCTTTCGTTTATTCATCAATGGAGTAAATCTTATAGTCTTCGAGTTAATCCTATGCATATATAGGTTACTATCGCTAGTCACAGACGTCTTTCGCTAATTCTAACAAGTCGACTACTTGTTTTCGATGGTGTACCAATATGCGAATATGAAGATGATGTTAGGACGAAGGTCTTTGCTGCCATGGGATTGTTTGATTGTGTCGGTTAAGCAATTTTCTACATTTATAACATCTTAATTTCCAAGTCTAGTGGCGCATAGACGATGTATGGAATGGTTAATATTTTTTACATCCACAATATTTATGGGCGGCGGTAGGCACTTACCATAGTGGTGGTGGTTATCGCCTTCCTATTTCATAAATAAAACTTTAATCGAATGAGAGTCTTACTTCCCATTCCTTCTCATTCCTCATCCTTATACACGGTCCAATTTAATTCAATTAAAAACAATTTTTACCTTATAGAGATAGGGCTTGCTCGATCCCTCATTGTTTTTGGAAAACATGTAAGCAATTTTATTTAAATTCTTTCGAATGGGTCAGTTGAAACTGGAGCATATGCATAGACATAGCGTTAATTTCGACTGTATAACTTGTATTTTATATAATTATATTAAACTATTTTCTAAATATATTGGGTCCTATTCCACATATTATATAATAGGTATTATAATAGGTAAAGGTTACCTGAATGTCACCTCTACCTCAGAGATAAGGCCACCTGTTGCACTTAATTCAACTTTGCGCAGTCCGATAACTGATTAAGCACCTATGCCACTTATATAACACTTATTGTTAATTACGAGTCCAATCTATACAAATAAATAAAACTAAAGTGTTTGTCTGCTATTTCAAAATAAACGCATCTTTTAAGTAATTAGCTATTTGCGGCTTACTTACACCAAAACAATCTTTTTTTTTTCGTATACGACTGCTTCCTAACATTTTATATATTTTATATGTAGGTATATTCGAATACGCATTACGTTGGATGGAAATGGAAGATTATGAAAGATTATCGTCACAAACTGATTCACAAATAAATAAAATATAGCAAGTAAATAAATGAAATTATAAGATCCCAACCATAAAATATTTTAAACAAATAAATTAAACAAGAAGTAGTAATCGTTTGTAGATAAGAAATTAAAGAGATATTTGCATGTCTATTTAAACCGATAAAATAAAAAATAAATTACCTATCAGTTTTTTTTTAAAAAGGAACATGTTAAACACTTAATATACCAAATGTTTTCTCGTTTAATTACAGATGGGGCTGTAGGTTTCATAGTACCAGTAGATGGCACCACCGATCAGTTTCTAATTGGCTTGGATAGAAAATTCGTAATAGTGCAGTGGAACGGAAAAGAGGGTACTGCGTGTAAGATTATCCGCGAGCTGGGCGTCGTCGATCCGAACGTCGTGCCCAACACCAGGATAAATGATGGCAAAGCTGATCCACGTGGCAGGGTGTATGCTGGTGAGATATAACTTGTAAACCCGATCTTTATCTTCTTAATAAATAAAAATGTATATTTGTCTTTAATGCGTTCCTAAACTCTTGATCTGATTTGATGTAATTTTGGTGACGTCAAGAAATCAAAAGTCAAACGAAGTCCCTCAAAAGAGAAAAACAAGAAATTGTCTTTGTATGTTTGCGTAATATTTAAATACCCTTATTCTACCCGTGCGAGTAGCTAGTTAAGATATATTTTGTATGCATTGTAAGCTCTAAGTTTGGTAGTGTAGTTACTTGAATCGCCTGGTCGTTAATATAATATATTATTATTCGTCGTTATTATAATTTTTTAATCTATGACTGTAGATTATATTGTCGATAGATTAAAAAATAACAATAAGCAATATCATAAGCAACCTTATTTTTTTAATTATTTAACTTTCTTACCGCTACAATCTACAATTTCGTGTCTTTGCTGACTTTACCTTATTCTTAATATTGTAAAATAACTATTCTTGGTTGCAATTATTAATTTTGACTTTTTTTTCCTCTTTTCTGCACCAAGGCACGATGGGCTATGAAGATCGTCCAGGAAACATAGTCCCAAACCAGGGCTCACTGTACCGCGTTGACAAAACGGGGATACACAAGCTGTGCAGCGAAATCGGAATATCTAATGGTCTCGCGTGGGACCTCGCGCGGAAGGCGTTCTACTATACTGACAGCATGGAGCGGAAAATCAGGAGATACGACTATAACGTCGACACGGGAGAGATTTGTGAGTATATTCGCTTGAATTGTTAGTGCACATGTTTAATAACTTTATACACATCAAGCCCTGGATTTATGCCAAGGGGTCCCGCAAGCCGAGCCAATATTATATAATTTTAGTCGAATCGCTTCGGAATGGGAGGCCTGAAATGTCAAAGTGCCTAGTTGCATTGGATTTCTAAGCTTAGGCTTGTACACATCCACCTCCTAAGAGTATAACAATGTGTTGACAAAAAAAAAGGATTGTTCTATTTGTTATAATTATATCAAAACTATAAAAAGTACTAAAAATTGTCTATGATCTCATCCCGATATCTTACATATAAGCGTCAGATAACTTTGCGACAATTAATACGCAAATAATATATAAACCAAGTCAATTGACAAATAGTAACAATAATACACTGTTGTAATTTATTTAACTGTTGAGATTTTTCTAATTTTACGATGAAATATACTATTTCTTGCAGCTATAGCTTCTATATATTATTTCTTGCAGCTAATATGAAATATATATTCGACTTGGAAAAGAACAAAATCAATGGCTTACCGGATGGCACCACTATAGACACCGACGGTAACTTGTGGGTGGCCGTGTTCAACGGATCTTGTGTTATAAAAATCGACCCCACGACTGGAAAGTTACTTCAGCAGGTTCCCATTCCAGTACCCCAAGTGACCTCGGTGACCTTCGGCGGCCCGAACTTCGATGTATTATTTGTGACCACGGCGAGTTTGAATATAGATGGTGTTCAGGAGCCGCCCTGCGGTTCTACCTACATGATCACTGGACTGGGGGTGAAGGGTCTACCCAACATGAATTGTAAATGTTGATTTGATGGATTTAAGCATTTCATTTCTTTATGAATTCGTAAGAAGTTTTTCGTCCTATTGACATCTAAAGACATTTATAATTTTCTTTTGCGTTAAGCCACAGATAATATATAAGTATGGTAAAGTCCATGTCTATTTTTATATTTTCAATCAATAAATTCTATTTTCGAAAATGTTTTTTTATAATAAAAAATAAAACATTTGAAATGTAATTGAGTCTTTCTATTCTTAAACATATGTTTAACATTATTTAAAAAAAATATATTTATTATACAGTGTAACATTTATGTGGAATTTGATGAAATCCATGTGTGTACTAGTAGACGTGATGGTTTCGACGGCGAGAAAATAGGAGCTCATTATCGACCTCATCGTAGCAACCGAAAACAATAAACCATAAACAGGAAGTCGTAAAATAGACGACACAGGGGAATAAAGCATAAAATAATATTCAAGTTATTGTTAGTATTATATAGTATTTATTTATTGCACCCTAACACCGCAGCCGGGCAGGCCCCGGGCGCGCAGCCCGCTCACCCGGAACAGCGCCCCGCAGGGCGGCCGCTGCTCCTGGCCGCGGTTCATGCAGGCTGACGTCACGTACAGCTGGTCGAGTGTGGGCCCTCCCCACGCCACGGACGTGGTCTGTAGCGCCGGAGTGGGCACTTTCTGCAGGAGTGCGCCCTTGCGGGGGTCAATCTTTAGCACCTATCGAATTATATATAAAGTCAATATCTTTAGTCCTTATTATAAACTGACCCACGGCTTGGCTTAGGCCTCCGCTCGTTTTGAGGTAAAGGTTTGCAGCTTACTTCACTGTGCTGCTCTAATACGAGTTGGTGGATACACATGTGGCAGGTTTTCATCTGACACTAACCCATCTCGATTCAGCCATGTGATTTCTTCATTATATTGAAAATTTTAAGCAATTATAAAATTGACAAATTATATTTCACTAAGTTTTATCGCCGGTTCTCAGGACAGGACTTTTTCTTTTCCTTTTCGCTTGTATTTTTTAGTCTTTTTGGTAATCCAAAAACAAATAAATGTATCATGCATATATTACCTGTGAACCATCGAAGTTAGCGATCCAAAGGTTACCGTCCGTGTCTATGGTCATGCCGTCGACGATCCCTTCCAGACCGTGATCCTTGTATTTAAATATCAGTTTTGGATTTGCTGAAAAATATGTATTTTACACATTAGTACGTTAAATAATACAAAAAATGACTTTGTAAGCTTTTCCACCATAGTTCTTTTAAAGATATAAGGATAGATAACAGAATAATCAAGGTTCCTGAACTAATCGAGTCTTCTGGAATTAGTCGCGATGATGGCTCGTGACCTGATAGGCTAATAATATATAGGGCTAATATAATAGGGCCCGTAGCGTAGCGACGCATAGGAAAATCGCTCCCTCCTTACGTGAGGGATACCGCATCAGAAAAATATATTTATTTATTTAATTTTGGTTTGCTAGTGATTTTAAAGTAAGTACTAAAACAACATAATATAATATAAAATTACAACGTGTACAGAGTACTGAGAGTACTATGCTATGCTATGCTATGCTGTGCTATGCTACTGCGTAACTCAATCTTAAACGAAAATGTCAAAACGTTGTGAATATTTGACTCTTATTCTAAACGTTCGTAGGCTCCAACATATTATCGAAATAAATCTTCACTCACATATATTTCCAGTTTCGATGTCATAGTCGTATCTTCGTATTGCGAACTCGAAGGAGTCTGCGTAGTAGAAGGCCTTCTCTCGCGTGTCCCAACAGAGCCCGTTGGAGATGTCGAGGTCTTGCTCCAATCGGTGCACGGACCCGTCCGCGTCCACCCGGTACAGCGATCCCTTCTTGAGGTGGAACTTGCCGGGCTCATATTCGTGGCCCATTGTACCTGCAAATTAATGCTTCATTTTGAGCAGGGAATACTTACCCAGGAAAGGTTTCCTCACGTAAACAATGGAACATATTCTGCATATTTCTCTATATAAAATTGTGTCTATGTGTAGGGGGACTGAGCCATATTATATACAAGGTCGAGAGTTCTTAGACTGTGATAGTTTCTGAGAAATAACATATATTTAAAACTTTGGAGGGTGGTTACGTCTATGGCGCGGCCACTTTCCATTCGATAATTATGCCTTATATTAATTTCATTGGATTTATAAATATCGGTGATATGTTACTCTGTATGGGTACGAGTTTGAAGAGGGAGTAAGTCAGTGTAATTACAGTTCGAAGGGACATAACATCTTCGATTCTGTTATTAATGGCGCATTGACGGTGCAAGGTCTGTTAGTATTTCTTATAATGTGTAAGATCAAGGGCGATGGTGATCATTAAGCAACTGATATTAATTGATCGTGTACGTGTCTTCCTACAATAAAATAACGGAAATGTTGCTCACATTTATTATTTTAAATTTAACGAATGAATTCAAAAGTGATAATGTTATTATAGTTAGTGATATTTTTATGCAATGAAAAGACAAATTCACAAAAATAGAAAAGATAATAGGAATAAAACCTGATTTCGTGAAAAAATGAACAAGCGTATATGTATATCCAATAAGACGTAACTAACCGACGAAAAGTCGTCCCCTGGGGTCCGCCTTGGCGTCGTTGATCCTGTTTTCGGGGCAGTGTTGATCAAGCTCTGCAATCTGACGCAGCTCGTGCGCCTCACCTTTTCCGTCCCACCGCACCACCACCACGCGGCGTTTCAATCCCACCACGAACTGGTCGAGGGTACCCTCCACCGGGATTATGAAGCCGGGCATATCAGCTTTAAGAATAGAAACGAGTCAATCATATAATTGCATATTTATTTAATGCTAGGATAATCTTCCTGGTCTACCTAAGAATTTTATTAATACTTCCAAGAAGCCTAGAGTTTGGGAGTATTGCCAGTGTTTGTACTTCCGTGCTTCGCAAAGCGCATAAAGACGTCGCTCCAGCGTCTGCCCTCTCTGATTATTGATTGTCGTTCCATGGAATGAGAGCGAAGGAATAGATTTTTTTTTTAAGTAGGGCAGAGAATACTTCCCCAGAAATTCTTTCTGCGTACAATCTCTACAAATATATCGAATAACATACGTTTTGTGTTGTGTTTATATGAAGTGAGCTATAGTATATTCTATAGCATACACCAAGGTGAGGAAGTACGCGTGTTTCTAAACACACTCTTCACTCTATAAAATCGAAATTGACTAGTGTTCAATGAGAAGGGCAAGTGGAACACCATGGAAGGAATTGTATATATGTAAAGTAATTGGATTCTCTAATATGTATTATTGATTAAGGTTTCGAGTATATAAGAACTGCCTCGGTTTTAGTTGGATATAGGGCAATAGGTCCTTATCCATTTGGTTTAATCTTTATTTGCATTAGAAAGACTATCAATTGATAACATAGATTATTTATCAGCTTAAGTATTATCTTAATTTATAATGCCTTTTTTATAGTGTTCCGATAGAATTCCGAGTAAAGCCGGGTCCAGATATTATGTCATATCATTTCGATCAGATCACCGTATTCGTATCTTTGGGTATCAATACTATTAGTGTTTTCTTAGAATTCCTTAGAATTCTTATTTATAAATAAATGTAAATATAAAATTATGTGTTCCAATATAACTTTTAATTGTCTGAACAAATTTCGATGAATTAACATTAAAACAGTAGGTACCTCACTGTTAGCTGAAAAATTACACAGCACGTGTGACGCTGACTTTAATTTTTCAGTTCCTTTTTTGATCAGTCAGACGTGCTTTTTAATTTTCGATATAATTGTAATTAGTTAAAACATTATTCACACACGGCCATCTGATCCCAACCTAAGCAGAGCTCGTACTATGGAAACCAAACAACTATTATACTACATATACTACTTTTTTTTGGAAATACATACTTATATAGATAATTACACCTGATTAGCAGGTGATTGGCGGTTTTGTTTAAATGGTTTTTCTCTTGTTTAAGTTGTATCGGGTAACATAACTGGTGGCAATACTTACCCAGCTTAGCTCTGGTGTGCTCACCGGTTGCCGGATCGTACTTATGGATGGTCTTGTCGAATATGCTCACAAAGAATAACGCCTGGTGTTCCTGTGACCAGTGCGGGCCTTCGCCCAGCCACACGGGCTCCGTCACCGCGGTCACTTCGGGCTCCATCTGAGGACGTAATACATAATCTTACACCTTAATCGCAATCTACATATTTGGGTGGGGCATAACTATAAAGTTGTAATTAGCTTTATTAGTAAGTTAATAAACTACGTATTGCCTTGCGAATTAAAAAATAGCTACTGTACAAAAGTACGACTGCGTGGAATGGTGACATGAATACTAGTTACAGCATTTTGCCGTGACATCCCTAACCCAATATTTGATGTATTATTAATTCCCAAAATAATTGTATTCGTTGTACCTAACTATACATCAATTAATTAAAGAAACCCATATGCCTGCGTTATAACCACCAGGTATATAACATAACGCTTATATGGCGCATACTGGTAAAAATATTACCTATACCTAGATATATGAAAAAAATGAATCTACAAAAACATAAAAGACATATTCCGATCCGCAAGCAGTTCTGTTTATTAAAAATGAAACTTGTAATGTCTGTATGTTTGACTTGAAGTACATAAAATTTAAAATTATGCTTAAAATAATTCACAAGACAATTATGGTTTGAGATACCTATATATAAGTAGGTTGTATATATAAGCATACATCAAATGATATATGTAATTATTTCAATGATATGTTTGTTGTCTATGAAAATTATCTACATCACTCGGCACCTTTAAACAAATGCATTCAATTTTAGACGAAGCGATTTGTACATACATATGTTCTTATTTTAGTTAATCTTTGATCATTATTACATATCAAGTACTTTTATTTCTATACTTTTTAGAACGCTATAATTATCACCTTTAATCGTAGTCAGAACCGTATTGAAGATAATATAATATAAAATTGTATTTAAGAAGAGAAAAAACAGTGTTGTCATATCATTACTCTAATCAGTGTCAGCATTTTTAGTAGTCTTGATTTTAAAGTTTGATACTTGCATCATCCCTTTCCATCAGGTGTGATAATAGACAAATGCTAGCTTATACATTTAAAAAAAAAACTACAAATCAGTTAATAACCTTTTTCATTTGCCAACTTAAATTGTTCCAATATATTTTTGGGATGTATACAGTGTGACATTTGCCGAATAGGAAGGAACCGAACTGCAGTTAATTTTTTTTATAGACTTATCATAGACAAAAGAGTATTGTTTTAAATTTCTTATGACTACAATAAATTGCCAGGGGAATGATGAACAATGAAAATGAAAGACTACACTTACAGAATAAATATTAGATACCTACTTCTTAGTCGTGTATTTAAAATTCGAATGGAAACTAAACACAAAACTGGCTGAAATTTGTCCTCAAAATTATCACTCAATCTATTTACTTAAATTAAAAACACGATAAAATACAACGTTCTTGTTTTCTCATAACACTAAACTCGAATGACCGATTAAAGCAGAATTAAACCATGTGTAATTCATAATATTCCAATTCTATACATCCTTATAAGGTGACGCAAGCTGACAAGGTCAGTCTAACAGGCAATAGCGGAGGCGCGGCGACTCTGTTATTAGGAAATTCGAAACTTGCGCACAAAAAAAATAATTGCTATATAAATCATTTAACAATAATAGCTTAGCGCCGCTCTTAAAAATTTGGTACGAGAGGTACCAAATTTCTAAGGAAAAAATAATAATAAAATAAATCTGAAGTCAGTATATAGTTTGGTGAGCTTCTATTATTTGTAAAAAGTGTCATTTTCTGGACATTTAATTAAAATTAAGCAATCGTGTTATGTGAGGAATACCACAACATTTTCTATACCTGTTTCCGTTGGATTCAATCAAGTTGTGTACATCAAGCGTGATTGTATGTTACACACCCAAACAAATGTAATTACGTATTTATAATATAAGCAAGATGATGCGGGAAAATATGTTTTTCCGACTTGAGCGAGAGTGTGAGTAGATAATGAGATTGAGATGAGTGTCTCATGAGTGAGATGCGAATTGTGTTCTTATAGAATAGTATGTACTATAAAAAGTATTAAAATTGTCTATTATCTCATCTCTTATATCTTCGTAAAATTGTAAGTATTGACAGTCCGCCTCATGGCCGCGTGTGAGCAAGGTCTATGTCAGTCAACTCAGTGACAATTAATACGTTAATAGTATATAGATAGGTGTACTGGTGTATATAGAAGACGAAAGGCAAATAATAACAATAATACTCTCCTTTTAAGATTCTTCTCAAGCTTTCTAGCTTGGGACTTATTCCATGTGGGTTAGTGACAGAATTTCATCCTTTTTTCCTAGAAATATTTTAGTTTTACCGCCGAATACGAATATATTAACTTTTATTTATCAAGTAATTAAAATCATTGCAAAACAAACAGTTCTCTTGTCAGTTCAAATGCACTAAATACTGAATAAACTCAATAGGGTTGTTTATTAAATAGACATTAAAAGTGATATATAATTATCAATACTTAAAGTTGCACTCAATGGCATTTATTACCAAACACTTGGCAACAAATATATATTTTTTTTCGAATAAAAATAATGTGTATACTAAAATAAATAAATATATAAATAATTATTATTTATTGATTAATTTGAATAAATAAATAATTATATTATACTACATTAAAAACAGCTGATAAAAGAAATTGGTCCATGTCAACTTAAATATTCTATTTTTATATTAAGTTTATAAAAATATTCAGGAAAAATAAATGTGAGTTATCATTATTTTTAATTCTGGCGATAGTTCGATGCATCTTTTTTTGTTATTTATGTAACAGAAGAGGTTTTATTTTAATTACTGTAATGTACTATAATTTTTTCAATTGATTGTCTTTCTGTTTTATAGTTTTTTTATTGCTCATTTATTCATTTAATTTTTGAATTCGTCTTTCATTCTTGTTTGCAATCCCTTGACCGTCTTTTACATGCACATTGTAACAGCCTGTGAAAGTCCCACTGCTGGGCTATAGGCCTCCTCTCCTCTTTTTGAGGAGAAGGTTTGGAGCTTATTCCACCACGCTGCTCCAATGCGGGTTGGTGGAATTCACATGTGGCAGAATTTCAGTGAAATTGGACACATGCAGGTTTCCTCACGATGTTTTCCTTTACCGTAAAGCACGAGATGAATTATAATAACAAATTAAGCACATGAAAATTCAGTGGTGCTTGCCCGGGTTTGAACCCACGATCATCGGTTAAGATTCACGCGTTCTTACCACTGGGCCATCTCGGCTTCACATGCACATTAAGTACATTATATTTCTCAAAAGTCTGTAGTTCACAGACTCAACTGTTTTTGTTAGTAACACTTAATAGATTATCACACGGCGTTAAACCGGTTCCGTTACTTAGTGAACTCGGTGTTTTGATGTCTCCAAATTGAATTGGGTTTAATACCATACCAAGTTAAGGCAGATATGTCGTTCCATCGAGATTTCCTCCTTGGTGATTTTGTTATTCAACACGATGTTTGGCTATATCACTGTTATTACCAGAGGGCAGAGGGTTGAGGGGTGGTGTTGTAAATAAATGGATTATAATTATAGCAGAAAGGACGAAGAGGATATTTGTAGGAACCGCTGTTTGTATTGGATTCGTCTTTATCTTCATTTATGTCTTCAAATTCTTCTAATTGGACGTGAATTTTTGTATCATTTTTCAATCTACGACGTTCAACCACTATTTTTTAGGCGGCCTCTTTATTTTTTTACTATAAAATCTTAAACGTGTGTATATGTTACGAGATAGTATTTATTTATTTGCACCATATTGCACACAACTAGAAAACAGTACAGGAATCGCTTTAAACTTATTAATATGTAGTAAGAGGGGTGGACTTCTCCGAGGTAGTATTTCTGATATACAAAAAGAAAGAAGACGTAATTCAACAATACAAAGTTAAAAAACTGTGTGCAAATTCTATAAAGTATCGTAATAAACTGCAATTACTTATTATGAATATTGGTAGTAAGAGAAAATATATACTTTACAAGACAAATTAGGATAACGTTCATTACAGCTGCCTAAATAACAACGGGACAAATATGAATGGAATCAAATTCGTTGATTGATTGTTGCTTAAACGACCAAATAATGCTGTCTTATGCGGTTATATTTACAAATGAGTAAACAAGTACAATCAAAAATAATTCAGAGCAATACCAAGAGAAAGAAATGTTTACCTCGTCTCTTTGTACTTGTGCAACGGGATGAAACCTTCCCTCGCGGCGTTTGAAGCGCGACTAGTGTCTCGTAAGTCTCGCGTAACTACTGATTTACGCTTTTAAAAATTGTGACGTACGCATAGTTTAGTGCCGCGCCAATGAAATAATTGTATAGCACTGGACAAAACTTATTTTTTTTTAAATAACTATCATAGACATTCATATAACATATAATTTTTCAGTCTGGAGCTAAAACTCAAGCGATTAGATAGCAATAATAACCTAATTTGTTACACGAATCGGTATTTTGCCGGTAGTTAAAAAAGTCGCGTCTGGGTTATCAATTTTTATACCCTCAAAATCGTTTTTCTACTATTCCTAAGTACTGAAATTAGGTATATATATCGAATTATCATAACAAAATAATCCGTGATGAAAATTTTACTGACTGACTGACCCCCCTAACTGTTTCAATTTAACTTTTTAAGATCTATCCGAAATTTGTTAGGAACTAATATATTTATCTTGACCCTCCTTAAAAGTTATCGATCATTTTTATCTCATGGAAATACTTTTGATATATACGTATGTAAGATGTCAATGGCAATGTTAAGATTTTGTTTTGATAAAAAGATAACTGACGATTGAAACCGGCAGATAAAGAAACCGGTAGCTGAACATCTATTTAACCACACGCACTTGTGGTTCATTCATTCATTTAAAAATGGGCGTACAAATGATTTACATATAGTCAGAGAAATTCTGAATTTTATAATAACTTTTAAATTTTCTAACTATTAATTAATTAATTTAATAATTTTTAATATCAGATCTTTATCTAGCACAATGTGGTATCTTCTAGATACAATATATACTTCAAAAGGTGGGAAACTTTATAGTAAAATTAATATTGTTATAACTTATATGAAGGTTCAAATATATGTGTCTTTGATTTGATTGCCTGTGAATATCGAAAATCATCACTAGTTACATCGACTTCGGTCACTAATCTGAAAAAAAAACTGAATATAAACGGACTTACTTTGAAAGCAAAAGAGAAAATCCACAAGCTGAGAAACCCGTCCCAAAGTCGAGATAAGGAATCACTGTGTACGATGTGAGCATTGTTGTGATATTATATAGCTTCTCTATATCTAATCAGTCTAACAGCTCCGCTATCATCCGACAGATTATATTTGAGCACTAAAGATAATTTACTTGAATTAAGTTATACAATAACTTAGAGCGCCTGGTGGATCTCAACATTAGATCGCGTGTTCGAATCCAGACAAGCACCTTGTAAAATGTATGTTATTTTTTGATTTGGTTTTATAGAGGTATTTTCATAACTATTTGAAATTGACTACTGTTCCGATACACGTACGATCGGGGGATTCTTCTATTTTTTAGCTCACCCCTTTTAGCATTATCTATCTATGTATCTGATTCTGATTCTAAGTACAATTTAGAGGTCGAAAATATTTATTTTATACAGACTTCTATATATTATGTATGTATTGCACTTGCGTGTCAATTGTCAAAAATCTTCGAACAAAAAATGGCCGGTGAAAAAAATCATTGTTTTATTTAAATCTCAAATTTACATACTATAATGAAAATATATTGCTTGTATATAATTTCAGAATATCAACTTCTATGGTCCGCACGTTCTTAAGCGATTAATTTAAATATTACAAATTAATATCTTTGAATGTTTTCTAAACTTTTATTAAATATATTACGTAAATAATCACTTTATTGTTACTGACTATAACTAACTCTGTATGATCCACGACAAGGTACATATTTCCTGTCACTCGTAAAAAAATTACGATAATCATTTGATGTTTATCATTTCGACAACGACATATTTGTCATAAAATTATTTTTAGATCTATTGTTTTATTAGCATTTTTGTATTATTAACTGCCTCGTTGGTCTAGTGGTTAGATGTAAAGCCGCAGACCTAGGTTCAAATCCCAGGCCGGGCCAGTAAAAAGTTATTGGGTTTTTCTATCAAAAATTCTCAGTAGTAGCCCGAAGTCTTGGAGTTGGAAATCTGTATACTCCCGTGCCTCGGAAAGCACATTGGTCCTGCGCCTGAACTCTTTCCGGTCGTGTCGGATTGCCGTCCCATCGGATTATGAGAGTTAGGGAATAGAGAGTGCACCTGTGTTTGCGCACATACTTATGCACTACAATATCTCCTCCGCAGTTGGCTAATCTCTCTTGAGATTGGTCGCCGAGGCCGAAATCGGTCCGGAGGACACACATTATTATCTGCACGATCGCCAATTACAATTGATTATTTGTCAAATTCTGATACTTACTTCAGTGTGTACAGTTAATCGTTTATAAAACACTAACTATCCTCTCGTTTGGTTTTAAATTTGTCAGTTACTCCTTCCCCGAAGTAAACGCCCACTAAGAACGGATTTTATGCAAATCCTATACAAAATACATTTTTCTTCTCATCTACCTGTGCGAAACCGGGACGATAAGCAATTTTAATATAAGGATTACGAAATTTATTGGTTCAATTCTCTTTCAAACAGTAGAGTAACCAGTTCTACAAAAATCTGATAACAACTTCAATTTTACCTGATTTTGTATATAACTGGCAGTAGACCTTGTGCTTAGGCATGCATATACTAGTGTTTTATTTTATTTTATTTATTAAGATCCTCCAGGAGTAAATACATCAACACAATATTAGTAACAATAACAACATATAGCTTAAAACTAAATGCATTACCTATAAAGGAGAATACCTCATGCAATGATAGTGGATATAAAAGGAGCTTACACGATAAAAATATGTACATTTACAAGTTTAAAAATATTATGCTAATTGAAAAGTTACAAAAAAAATATACTTAATAAAAAACAATAAGCAAAAAAAAAAGAGTTAAAAAAATAGATAACGAAACAATAACAATCAAATGGCTAATAATTCTGACATTTTCTTACGGAACTTAGATAAAGAGTCACCAAATGGATCTAGGGAGGCACTGTGCTCGTTTAAGATTTTACAAAAACGTACCACAGGTGAGTTACTTCCTAAAACGGTTTTACGAAAAGGTCTTACTAATGGCGCTATCGGTTTTCGTGGGTATCTAGCAGGAACATTTAAATTTATTCTAGAAACAAGAAAAGAATTATCATATAAACTATTTAGAACTTTATATAAAAACGTTAAATCTAGCATGTCACGCCGTTGACTTAAGGAAATAATTTTGAAGTACTTTAGTCTTACATTGTAGGTAGGAAGTAATTTGGCTTTACCTAAAGAAAATGTAAGATGGTAAAGAAAACGTTTTTGAATTCTCTCTAGTCTTAAACAGTGAGTCGCGTAATGTGGCCTCCAAACAACACTTGCATATTCCAAAATGCTCCTGACAAAACTGTTGAACAATATAATCTTAGTTTTTGGATTTCGAAACAGTTTACCGTTTCTGATAACGAAACCTAACATTTTAGATGCCCTGCTAATTATGTTGTCCATATGTGATTTAAAAGTTAATTTTTTATCAAAGATCACCCCAAGATCCCTAATCGTATCCACGGAATTGATATGATTGCCAGCTATATTATAATGCGTACTAATCTCATTATAATTTCTAGTGAAAGATATCCATGAACATTTATCTGGGTTGAGTTTCATACCATTATTTTGACACCAGTTATACAATTGTGTTAAATCATCTTGTAAAAGGATTGTATCATTTGAATTCCCAATGATTTTAAGAAGTTTTACATCATCAGCGTACAAATATGGGGTAGAATATTTAAGAGAACTAGTTAGGTCGTTTATGAAAATATTGAATAATAACGGGCCTAAGTGTGAGCCCTGTGGAACTCCAGATATTACTTTGCGTTTACTAGATTGAAAACCGCTGGCAACAACATAAAAATGTCTGCTAGTAAGATAAGACTCAAGCAATCCTAACAGTGGCCCTGTGAGACCACAAACGGACAGTTTTAAAATAAGAGCAGAAAATGGCACAAGGTCAAAAGCCTTACTTAGGTCAGTATAAATAACATCTACTCTCTTATTTCTATCGACAGATTCAAATAAAATTTCTGAGAAATTTACTAAGTTCGTACATGTAGACCGTCCAGCAACAAAGCCATACTGATGATTACTGAACAAGCATCTAACATGGTTGTAAATATATGGGTAAATTAATGACTCAAACACTTTTCCAAATATCGAGAGAATTGAAATGGGCCTGTAGTTTTTCACATTATTTTTCTCACCACTTTTGAAAATGGGAACTACTTTTGCAGTCTTCCATTTCGAAGGAAATATCCCCAATCGTAGCGAAGTGTTGAATATAATTGTGAGGGGCAGAGCAAGATTTGATGAGCATTTTACTATGTAAATTGGGGGAATGTTATCAGGTCCAGAACCTTTATTGCTATCCAAGCACTTTAATTTTTCTAGAACGTCGGATTCTTTCAATTGAATTATCGCTAAACTGCTATTGATTCTACTGTCCAAGGTTTTAAGAATATTATCAATATTATAGGAAGGTACTTTATTTTCTTCATAAACTGATGAGAATTGTGATGCAAATAAATCACAAATACTTGGGCCATCACTCGCTATAACTTCATTTCGCCTCATAGTTGCTGGATAAGTGCTAGCTTTGTTGTTTTTCTTTCTTTTTATATACGACCAAAAATACTTAGTATCAGATTTAATTTTCTCTTCCGCGAATTTATGATACGAATTAGAGCACTCCAGTGATAGCTTGTCGCATCTTTTCTCTAAAATGGACAGTGACACCCCATCCATAGGGTTTTTATATTTCTTAAATCTTATTCTTATCTTTTCTTTTTCTTTTATTCTTTTAATAAGAGTTTTGTTGAACCATGGGGGGTACTTAAAAGTGTTATTAACAGTTATGTTAGGCGTATGAAGTTCTATGGAATTTTGTATAATAGCGTAGAAGCAGTTCACCATTTCATCTACATCATTTATCTCTGCAAACGTTTCGACCCAATTTACGTTGCTAAGGAATTCATTTATTGCATTGAAATTTGCTTTAAAATAATTATATTTCTTAGTGTTAAGATTTTTATTCAGGTTTTTCTGCGAATTATGTTCTAGATCAATATTGATGTTAAGAGGTGGATGTAGTGGATCCACACGACTTAATTCATTTGTTGAAGGGTCAACTGTGATAGTCATTAATTCATCATTAAAGAGAACTAAGTCCAAGATTTTATTCATATGGTTTTTTACACGATTAAATTGACGGAAACAGTTTGTGTGAGAGAAATCTATTAAAGATTGAGCTAAGATGGTAGTGTGGTATCCACCGAGGGGACTTTCAGCCAAGTTCCAATCGATACAACTTAAGTTAAAATCTCCTATAATAAGTGTTCTATAGTCAATTAATTCAGAGATACAATTATAATTATCCATAAAATTATCTAAGACCAATTTATTGACAGGTGGAGGAATGTAGGCTGCACAAATTGCTAATTTAATAGATTTGCTTATATCAAGAACAATCCATAAGTCTTCACATGTACTTTCCCAAAGGCCCATTCTGCGAGAGTTTAGTCTATTTGATACAGCAACCAATACCCCTCCTCCGTCTTTTTTCTTAGAGTTGAACTTATCTCTATCCCTTCTGTAAACATTATAATCAGCGCTAAACATTTCAGAGTCCAAAATACTATTACTTAACCACGATTCAGTCAATACAATGATGTCATATTTATTGCAACAAACATTTCTATACAGATTATGAGTTTTTGTCCGCAAGCCTTTTACATTTTGGTAATATATATTTAGTTGGTTGAATTTTAAAAGAATTTGAACCAATATGCGTGCTATTAAAATAGGTAAAAATAATTAATTTAACTTATCAAGGCAGTCCATATTGCTTATAAGTTTGTAGTCTGAATTGTCCGTTTTTCGCATATATATGCGCCCACTCTGTACCCAAACATGCCTGTAATTCAGTTCCTTAGATTTGCGCCTTGCAGCAGCATGAAGTAATTTATTGGCCGGGGATAAATGTTCACATACATATACAGGTACTATATTTCCTCCAATACCAAGGTGAGAACTGTTTAATTTTCCTGAGGGATTCTTTTTATTGAATTTAATAACGGCTGCTAAAAGCTGATCTCGAACTAACGGTGTGCTCAGCTGTAGAATGATAGATCTTGGTCGCTTTGAACTAGAATCAATTTTTGCGATGCGGGTACAATTCTGAATTTTGTTGTCGTCAATGTCAAAACCAACGGCGTTTGACAGCTGTTTTGCGATTTTGATTAAGTTTTCGTTTTTCGACTCAGGTACACACTGGATTTCGATGTTGGTGGCTCGTGATCTTTGTTCAATCTGATTTAATCTGTTTGTAAGATTTAAAACAGTAGATTGAAGAGATTGGTTTTCCTGTTGTAATTTTATAGTCAGCTCAGAGTATGTACCGACTTGTTTTTTCATTTCATCATACTGATTACTCATAAATGACACGGATTCCTGTAGATCTGCAATTTTAGTTTCTATGTTTTTTAAGTGAGTACTGACAGTGGATACAATTGTTTTGTTGATGTTTTCTATTAGAGTAGTCATCTCCCTTTCAATAACTTCACTCACGATAACACGTACTTGTTCCTGGGTTACGGCTGCAGTTACATTCATAGACGTTGGAGAACTAAGGGCCTGTCTTTTGTGTGGTCTTTTGGTGACATTACAGTCACTTGCCTTAGTAAGGTTATTGCTTAGTCGCACAGGCGTTTCACCATGTCTGACTCCTTTAGGTGTTGATCCACTGCATTTTGGACAAATCCAATTATTAAAATTGCCAGTACCTAATTTAACACCCAAGCAACCACAGTGATATGCTACATTGCATGTTGAGCATAGGATGTGTTCATCTTCGTCTAAACTTGAACTACAACATCCACAATTTATACGTTTGTCAGCCATGTTTCAATAATTGCTACAAAGATCCACTATTTAAATTCGATATGGCGAATACTTTAAAACAAAAAAAAAGTTGCGATTACGCCAGGGTTTGAACACTGATTCTTCGAGTCGTCGCTTAACTTTCGCACCGTAGGACCAATCGTTTGATAACTAGAACGGTGAATTTGTCCTACTATAGAGTCATTAGCGATTTTAACAAACAAATAAATAAATAAAAGGAGGGTATAGCAGCGTACTTTGTTAGATTTTACACTACATACATTATGATAATCCCTTTATAGTGAGCTTATATTTAGCAATTTTCATCACTTTTTGTTTGTATCACACTGAGTTTTGCCACTTATCACTTAACTTGCTGATTAGTACAGTCAATCAAATAGCTTTTACAATTATACTATAACTTTTACTATTATTTTTCGAATAAAATGTACAGAGCTCAAAAGAAACACGTCAATCTCCGTCAATGAAGCAAGAATAATCCGCGTTTTACCCGCGGCTTTGATAGCGTCATCATTCAGAATTACTACATACCAATTTCTACAGCTCTTTCTTCAGAGATCAAGGACTTTCATACAAACTTTCATCCATTTATACCTTAGGGATGAGAACAAGCTTTCAATTGAAAAATTCAGTGCACAAATCCATACATTAATGCCAGGATTTAAAGAATCGTTATTGTACATCAGTAACTGATAGTTTTTGAGTTACGAGCCGTGAAATTCATTCTATATACCATTCATACAAGCAACTTCGAAACCAATCATTTTTTATTGAGTTCCTTGAATGCGGGTTTGTCGAGACTAATGTGAAAGATTTTCATCACATCATGTTTAAATAAGTGTTGAAGTTAAATAAAAGTTTTTGATATACTTCCTTTGAAATGCATTTCAAGATAAAATAGAATGCATTCTAGAAGTAATAATCCCCGTTATTGTCATCATACAGTGAGATTAGATATTTGCTGTCACGATGAGCCGAGATAAATCTTCAGATAACGCAATACCATTTACTGCCGATGATAATCTACCAACCGTAATATTGACTCAATACAAATCCTGTTTATTCTGTAATTATTAACAGATTTATAGTGAGTAATAAAATTATAAATGCAACTTTGTTTATCTATAGTATCTCCACAAAGTTAATATCTTAAAGCAATGAGGAACTTAAACCTCTTAAAAAGTAACGTCGTTTGGGTTTTGGTTACCGTAGAATTTCTATCCTACAGACATTTCAGGCATCCTCGTCATTGCTTTATACCAAAAACCAAGTATCTTAAAGGTGGTTACTGATGGTAGGGCTATGTGCAAGCTCGTCTGGGTAGGTACCACCCAATCATCAGATGAAACGAATCTTTGTGAGTTTACTCATCAACTCGCAACAGTGATGGATAACGGTGGTCAGGTGGATGTTGTGTACACGGACTATTCAAAAGCCTTTGATAAGATCTCTCATTCTCTGTTGGTAAAAAAACTTGCTGCCGTTGGTATTCACGGTGACTTGCTTCGTTGGCTAGAATCTTATTTGAGGGATCGTAGCCAAGCTGTTTCTATCAAAGGTTTTTGTTTATCGTTTGTGCCCGTTACCTCTGGTGTTCCTCAGGTTTCTCATCTCGGGCCATTATTATTTAATATTTTTATTAACGACATTAGTCGATCTATTCATAATTGTAACATATTACTTTATGCGGATGACATGAAAATTTCAAAATAATTAAGTCGCCCCAAGATTGTTTAAAACTTCAAAATGATCTCAATAGCTTAGATAATTACTGTGATAAAAACCTCTTACGCTTAAATTTAAAAAAATGTAACATTCTAACATTTACTAGGAAACTGAGGCCAATATTATTTGATTATAAATTGCAGAATACCTGTCTGGTTAGAGTTTCCGAGATTAGAGATTTGGGTGTTTACTTAGACCAGAAGCTAACTTTTACCTATCATGTGAATTATATAATAGCTAAAGCGTATCAAATGCTGGGATTTATTCTTAGATTGACTAAGGAATTTAAAAATAGCTTTACCTTAATTCTACTTTTCAATGCTTATGTTAGATCTATCTTGGAATATTGCTCTACAGTTTGGAACCCTTATTATAAAACGTATGTAAACAAAATAGAAAAAATTCAGTCAAAATTTTTGAAACATTTGCGATTTAGAGGTGGCCTTTCTGATAATACTGACAATAATAATATCTCGGGTATCATTCAGTTAAATATGCGTAGAAGTATAAGAGACCAAATATTTTTATACAAAATTGTTCATAACATTGTTGATTCTAAGAGTCTCTTTAATAATATACTTTTTAAATGTCCTCGCCTTAACTCGAGAAACCAAACTTTATTTTTTGTACCCCTTTGTAACTAGGACTATTCAAAGAATATGTTTTTGTTACGTGCATGTAAAAGTTATAACAAATATTGTACAGAATTAGATATATTTAACTCAAAAATTAGCGAATTTAAATTTAGTTTACGTCATATATTTAAATTATAGCAGTTTCACTTGCATCTTGTGCTTTCTGTTTTTGTTTTTATTTTTAATATAATATGTCATTTGTTTGTATTATTAGTATTTTTAGTGGAAACTTGATTGATTTATGTTTTTCTTATATTTGTTTTTTTTACTATTAAGTGTAATTATAATTGTTTGTTTCCCAAATAAATAAATAAATATTCCACCGCAAAACAGCATTACTTGCTATTGTTGTGTTCCTGTTGTCCTGTGTCCTGCTATTGTCGGCTTGAAGGGTGAGTGAGCCAGTGTAATTACAGGCACAAGGGACAAAACATCTTAGTTTCCAAGATTGGTGGCGCATTGGCGATGTAAGCGATGGTTAAAATTTATATTTACGCCTATGTCTATGGGCAGTGGTGACCACTTACCATTCTATAAAAAAAAGAGATATTGTATCTAACACCCAGTCTTTGCCCTGAAATTAATTTTCCTCGTCAATAGATTGGCATGGTATTAAGTTTTTCTTCTGTTATCATAATATAATTAATATTCATTGTGACATTTTTTACGACGTAAATTTTTATTTACATATATTTTATTATGAAGTAGTTAGTATGAAAATAATAAAATAGACAAAATGACACTTGTAGCAGCTTTTTCACATTCCCTTTTTTTATTTCTCTTTCTTTTTTGCAGAATCCCGCATGCGGGATATAAACACATTAGCTAGCATATAAACACATTCGCCATCGAACGGGATCCTGCAGAAAACGGGATCCTGCAGAAAACGGGATCCTGCAGAAAACGGGATCCTACAAAAAACTGGACTGCCGTGTGAAAGAGCTGTAACGCTACTTACGCGAAAATTCGAGGCACGTGGTACCTAAAGCGAACTGGTATATTTCGACTTTAGTCACTGTTTGCTACACTACACACACGTAAAAACGTCTCCAAGCTGATTTATCTATATATTATCATTATCCATTTACAATTCAAACTATATATTTTACAATCGGACTTTAGATGGATACTTGCCTTTCACGACGAAGGTTGTGGGTTCGATTCCCACCCAGGATAGACATGACATGTGTGCATGAACATGTCCGTTTGTCCTGAGTCTGGGTGTAATTATCTATATAAGTATGTATTCACAAAAGAAAAGTAGTATATGTAGTATGTCAGTTGTCTGGTTTCCATGGTACAAGCTCTGCTTAGTTTGGGATCAGATGGCCGTGTGGGAATAATGTCCCAGGATATTATTACAATGTAGGGGTATGTGGGGTTACAAAATCAAAATCAAAACAAAAATTTTTTTTATTCAAATAGACTTTCACAAGTACTTTTGAACCGTCAAGCGCTACTATCGGTTCGGAATGAGGATTCTACCGAGGGGAACCGGCAAGAAACTCAGTGAAAGACCACAATCTTCACCTCCACCCACGTGACGCTCGCCGCGTCTCGTGGGTCCGTCTAACGCCAGTGAATGGTTGTACGGGAAGTTTGTTTCCCGATCATTCGTGTGTGGTTGACTCGTCATACGGTTCACTAGGTCTCGACACGGCCATCCTTCTCATACGTCCTTGTATGTTATCCTGTTTACACAAAAAAAAAATCAATAACAGCATTTGTTCGACTCGGCCTCTTCTGATCAAAGTTTATGTGACTCGTCCTTTTCAATAATGAATCCTAATTAACCAAAATTCGAACTACTAAGTATTTGAAAAACGATGTTAGTACCAAAGTGAAGGCGAACTCGGCGCTTGTCATGTCGAAGCGACCGATACATTTATTTTGTTTCATGTTACTGTGTTATAGATGTGCACAACGGCCATTTGTGCGGCTCAGCCTTGCGCAACATATTCAACATTACTAGAAATAACAATACTGTATTATATATTTCTGCAATAAATAATAATAAAATGTTACTAAATAATAATAAAAGTGTACATGAGCACTTATAGAAAATAGACTATTTTATTAATTAGTTTTGTTTATTAATCGAAAACAATAATTGTCAATTTTTCATTACATAATTTGTAGGACAAATTTAATTGGCAACATTACAAATAATGACGTATGTTGTAATATGATAACTTACGTATGTCAAAATCTGTCGACCTCTCAAAGTGTTCGTCCTCTCAATCCAACGATTATCTTCTAATTATTTGGTAGGTTTGGGTATTTTAAGAACTTCTATCCCCTTTCCGAAGACGCTGACCGTAATTGACTCGCTAAAATATAATAAACAAAAGTCAAAAAACGTGCAAAATAATCGGACGAAGTTGAAGACTGAGTGGATGCAAAATTGATGAAATTCTAAATTATACAAATTATTTTCTTCGTGATCCTCTACACGATTCATGCCGGTTTTAAAAATATGTAGACAGCTATTCACCAACATGTACCACTCTCCAAAGTTTTAAATTAATAAAGTAAACGATTTACGAATACAATATGAAATAGCAAGAATATCTATACATCTTTATAAATAACATTGATCAGATTTTACTCACGTCGAAACACCCAGAACATCCAGACCGTGTATGTCGGACACGTCGCTGTAATATTGCGAATGAAAGTCACACTGAACTCCGTCGCCAGTCACGGATAGCGTAAACAAAGTCAACCTCTGGTCAATACTCGTTGAGATCATCAAATCTTCGATTATTTTGAGACCGGTTATTTGTGAGCAATGATATTTGTCAGACGACCAAGAATTAACGACTTTCATTGAATTCAAATGATTATTTTCGACTTGGATAACATTTAAGTGTATTGCGTTATCGTCTCCCGCCGTCGCTAATAGGAATCTTGTATCGTCAATTACATTAACATCGACGCTATTTATTCCAGATTTATTTGTTCGTACTGAAAACATTGGTTCTCTCGACAAAACCTCTGGCAGTTTTCCGACTTTCCAAAATGCAACGTCACCTCTAGTCGTGCACGTCACGAGTGCAGTCTTGTCTATGAATTGAAAAACATGTGTTTTTAAAATACAAGTTTTATGGTATCTTATCTCTTGAACCGGATTTAGTTTTCTTTTTTCAGTATTCAAGTTAAATATCCGTATGGAAGCGTCCGAGCAAGCTGTGATGATTATAAAATCATCATCTATCTTAACATTTTCCAAGTCCATTATTCTAGTCTCTGGATCGAAATCTATAGAACAGTCTCTCCAGTTTTTGTCACCTTTTCTTTCTTTATCTGTGCCCTTTATAAGGTAATCGACTAATTCTTCTGAAGTGACTTTAATATCATTATTTAGATCGAATGTAAGTATTTTAGCGCAAATTTGTGCTCGTCCCCCAGCTGATAGTAAAAGTATTTTATTTTTATCTAGACGGTGAAATTTTAATGTTCTTATACTTGATAGTTGTTTGAATATAAGTTCATCTTTTAGTTTTGTTTTCTGATCCGAGCTCGATACTCTCAAAGTCGTGTCTTCCCCGCCCGATATGAATATAGACAAAGTATTGTCCTCATCAAAATTGTAAGTTTTCAAGCAATTTATCTCTTTAGAATGTATTCCGTTTATAATGTTTTTCGACATTATTTTACTTAGCTGAAACGTTTCCGAATGCAGTGTATAATTTTTGAGATACAATATTCGTATGAATTCTTCAAAATTACCATTGATTTTTTCAATGTAACGAACCGCGTCCCATGACCTGTGTCCGCCGCCACACGCCACTTCGAGAACTTTGATATTATTCTTAACATCGTATACTACAAAAACTCTCTCTTGAAAGCCACAGAGGTAAGTCTCGTTCTTGTCCAAAAACTTTTCCAACCATTGAAACTCTACATCTTTACAACACATATATTTAATTTGATTGTCGTCACTGCTCAATGAAAAGTATTTGATCTTGCCATCTCGACCCGTTGTTATTATTTCGTTATTTTTTATTGTTATCGATGTGGCACCGTATCTATCGTAAATCTTATCGAAACTTTTGACAGGGTTTCTATTACCGCGGACGTATACGTGAATGTGACCACATCTATCCCCCACCACTAGCACATCTCTATTAGAGCTGAGAGCGCTCGATGTCAACCAGCGCTCTTTGCAAGGGGGGAGGTGGAATACATCGACTGTTTCAGTATCTATTTCTTTCGAAGCCAAAACTGTTATCAGACCATTTTCGGAGCACACAACTAGGTGCCTATTTCCGGCCCAATGTAAAGAAAGAATTTTTCCTAAGTTTAATTGTGTATCAATAATTTTACGAATTACAGCGTCCCCTTTGCAATTTTCAATGAAAACATCTAATTTCCCATTCATATCCGCGACTGCTATGATTTGTTTGCATGAAGATATACTTAGTAACTTATACGTCGACGTGTGACATAATTCATGTGTTTGGCTGGTGTTAGAGCTGACGTCGTAGTAAATCAGTTCATTTGATTCATTCATGATAATTATATTCTGTCTAGCGGTAAATTTTACTTTCTTTGGTGTGTCAATTTTAATGGGTATAGTCTCTTTGTGGCCATATTCCGATACCAATGATAGGGGGTGAAGAATAACCCCACAATCACCACCACCCGTTACGAGGTGTTCGTCATCAGCATCTAATGACCAAATGCAAGAATTTTGATGAGACAGTATTTTCCTCAACAATTTCCCCTGATGATTCCAGAAACATATTCTAGAATCTTCACCAATTGATATAATTAAATCATTTGTAATAAGACTGCGCATCACTCTTGCCATGTGACCGTATAGAGTATGTGCACAAGTAATATTAGCATTGTTCCAGTAACTCCTAGTTTTGTAACTAACAGTTTCCATATTACCGATAGACCATATCCTGACCGACCTATCGTCAGACGTAGTAACGATCATTGCTTTCTCCGAATTATAAGTTATTGAAAATATTACACCCTAAAAAATATTCATTATAAAGCATAATACAGTACAAAAGTTAACCAACAAACCTATATAATCTTTGCCACTCTAAAGTTACTAATAAGTTATGTTAGCCAAGGGGTGGCGTTATAGTGTAAGTGTCTCACAAATTAATAAAATTTCATGCTAATTGTTACATATTATATTATTTATTCTAATTTGATAAAATCTGTTAACAGACTCTTAATTATTAATGAAGTCAAAATTATTTATTGACTTCTATACCCATTCTAAGTGTCTACATAGTGAAGGCAAGGCATGGATGTTAATAATGCTGAAAGGTATTTAACTTTCTTAATGAATTTATAATCTAATTATCTTACCTTATGACCTTTTAAGTGGTGCAGCGGTGCATCATCACCGCAGCAGTGTATAATGACATCAGAGAAAACAGTGCCACTCAATACTAGGATATCGTCTAGTAGGGGCAACACTAGCCCACTGTATAATATAGAATTATTTTTGCTTATACACTCCTTAACAAATGTTCCATCTTTTATATTCCAAACCTATAATCATTTATATTGTAAAAAGATTATCTCTTTATTATTAACTGAATTATTTTTATATTTAATACATAAAATTAATATTATTTTTTTGCTTTTTACCTGCACTACATTGTGGGCAGTTAAAACTGCTACTTCTTCTTTAGAAATCCAAGCTCCGGAATGCAGCCAGTCATTACATAGTATAGGACATACTATCTGCCGTTCTGAGACTACATCTTCGTCATAATTAAATATCAATTCTATAATGGAAAACTGTTTACCTCCAATTATGAGAAATTTTGATTCACATTTCAAATATTCAACGCTATGTATTTTTTGCCCATTTAATATTTTAATTTTTTGAATAAATTTACCGGACTCTTTATTAAATATCTCTAATGAACTTCCTACACCTAAAAATAATTACATTATCACAATTGGAATAACTTGTGAAAATACATAAACATAACCTAAGCAAAGAGCTTACCTGCCAAGATATAATTATTGAAAAATTTAACAGCCGTTACATCTGTACGCGTTAACACAGACATTTTAAAAGAATGTTAAATGTGTTTATTCTTTATTTATGAAATACTTTTTTGTTATAATTTCCTTAAAAAAATTTAAAACATAATAATAAATTAACAATACCATATGATTAGGGCATGACAATTGACACTGACGTTGACAATTGATATATTTTATTTTTTCTTCTTGAATAGGCAAAGATATTACTGTCAGTGCATTACTGTTAAAATATAATGATTGATAAAATTAATCAGTAAGGGCAGTATTTCTTGAATTATATTATATTTATAGTAAACACAAAGTTTATTGTAGCTATAATGGTTTGGTTTAATAAAGGTTTTGAATGCAAAAATGAATAAATTTAATAATACTTTTACTGTTTCGTTTTGTTTACTTTTTTGATTTCGAATTCTATATTTTAGTATTCATCAGCTTCATAGGCATTTTTTAAAGAATTTCTTAGAGCTTAAAATATGATTAAAAGCCTTACTTATGCCGTGGGTAAAAAAAAATCTGTTTAGGCGAAACCACTAGCATTGTGCACCATTTATAAATAAAGAAAACATCTTTCTGTTTGCTAAATAACTTCTGAACTACTCCAGTATTGTATCTCTGATTGTGCACTCGTATATATACATTGATATCAATATTTATTAGCTTAATGAGAATTATTAATAAACATCTAGTTTTCTATGATTGAATTATTTATTTAACAATAGCCGTGAAAATATCGGTTCAAATTTATTCTTTTTGAAATTGGTCCATTGGATAATGCTCCTTATACTTTTCTAAATGCGTCTCCATTTGCTGCATTTGTTTCCTGAAAACGAAAATTAACAAAAATTATTTATTACAAAAAAACCTTTTCGTTTTTGAATTTTCTATCGTAAAATTGTGGAACGATATGTTATATGATATATATGTATATATAACTCATCGCTTCTAATTTCCGGATATATCCGGGAGGTAATTTTTTATAAATTTACCCGTACCAAGTCGGAAAACGGGCAGCTAGTTTTTTATAATTTTAAATATTGATTAAAAATTTACAATAACCGTGTGAGTATTATTATTATTTAAAAACAACGCATACGTAGGTGAAGGAGTTGTTCTTCGAAGCTATTTAATTAAGCATTTAATGATGTCTATACTTCATAATAATTAAAAACTCACTGTAGGTGAGGAGGCATGTCGTAGTAGACGTCTTCAAGCATCTCCTTCCAATGCGGTTTCTTTTTCTTCTCCGCCTCTTGCATTGTTCGTACTACCAAGTTGCGAGCTTCCTTTGCATATGTCTTTTCAGCCTCGGCGTCCCAGAGACCTAATTTTCGAATAAAATATATTCATTCGACTTTAGAGTAAAACTAGAGAAACTTGTGCTTCGGGCTGGGCATTTTACGTTGGATATTGGATGTAGTTTAATTATGAATGATGATGATAACAACGGGAACCGAAATAACTAATAAAGGTATGTCTTTTGTACAACAGTAACTATTTGTCTGTTACGCTTACACGGCTGTACCAATCAAACACTTCTGTATAACACATACGGCTTTTAAATAATAGCTTCAAAACCTTATGTACCTAGGTTACCTTTTGTTTTTAAGGCAATCACTGTAGAAATTAAATCTTCTGTAATAATATTCTTAAATAATTGCTTACCTTTACTTTCAAGATACAATCTCAACTTCTGAATAGGGTTCTCGGCTTGAGTCCATTTCTGTATTTCTTCCAGCGGTCTGTAGGCGGTGCTGTCGTCGGACGTGGAATGATGGCCCACTCTGCCAAAAACTTAAATTTATTCAAATAAAATTATAAAAGCAGGAAACGTGACTTCCCACAAAATTTTTGAATTATTGAAATGATATGAAAATCGGAAATATTTATATCAAATCCTGGTTAGAATACTAAACCCAATTTAAGTTCTTGTAAGTAATCGATTTGCTTATTAAAATAATTATATTATGATCTTATTTAACTTGAAGGACATTAGACATGAATAAAAAGTTCGCCACGCTATTTTGTGAACATAGTATTGAGTTAGTAGTTTTACGTTTAGTAGTAGTAATTGATCAGTTTGATGGGAGACTGGAAAGATGATACAAGATCATAACATTAACGGTGTAATGAGGGCCTTATATTTATTGTTTCTAAAAATCTCTGGAGAAGTCCCGCTCACCTGTATGACATGGCTTCAATCAGGACGGGCTTATTGTCGAGGGCGAGCTCCCGCGCGCGCTGCACGGCCCGGTAGACGGCGAGCGCGTCGGTGCCGTCCACGCGCACGGTGTGCAGGCCCAGCGCTGGCCCGCGGCCCGCGATGCCGTCCCCGCGGTACTGCTCGTTCGTCGGAGTCGAGATCGCGTATCCGTTGTTTCTACTGAATTATATATATACCATTTTAAAATGTTAAAACTTACGATGAGACGATATATGTATACTGTTGCTTTTATACTTTGGATGTTGTAATGATTTAATTCAATGTCGCATATAATTTATCAGATAATTTTCCAATATATGTTGTACGTAGATTTTTTGAGAATATATTTAATACTCAGAATCGGAAAGTATGTTGTACATCTGTATGTTCTAATTGGATATGCAGTATAGGAGTAGTATTAGTAATACATAATATATGTGTTTAAATAATGTCCTATATAATATTAATAATATTGTATGTATATATATATATATATATATATATAATTTTAAATGTCGTATGTAAGATGTTTTTAGTGTCAGTTTTAGAACATGTATAGGTATATATCTTACCAAAACATTATAACAGGACATTCAAGAGTAGCGGCGAAGTTGAAAGCGGCGTGTGCATCTCCCTCAGAGGCAGCACCCTCGCCGAAGTAGCAAATAACACATCGGTCATTGTTCGGTATACGCTTGTATGCGTAAGCTGCGCCTACAGCTTGAGGCATCTGGGTGGCTGTAATAAGCCAGTTGGTGTAGAAAGACTACGCACTATCCACCATCGACCACTGATACTCTACAGCACAATCAATCATTACAACTATTAAAACAAAGATGTTATCTCTTTTGTCTGGAATTACACTGGCTGACTCGTCATTACTTACCGAATCACAGCAACGGAGACTATGCTTTTTAGCGGTAGAATAATTGATAAGTGGGTAGTGAGTAATCAAGCTTGTTTGTACAAAGGCCGGCCATCGATTGTTAAATAGCTTAAAAATATCAATTTGCTTACCCAATGGACTTGATATAGTAACGATATTTCTTTGCTTGCTACCGTAATGTACCGGCATATGCCTTCCTTTGCCAGGATCTTCATGATTCCCATAACACTGGTTGATTAGCTCAGTGATCGTCATTCCTCGGTACAACAGTACTCCGACCTCTCTGTACTGAGCAAAGACGAGATCTTTTGGTGACAACGCTGCCGCACTCCCAACGTGGATACCTTCCTCACCATAGTTCGTCATGTAGAAGGAGATACGACCTTGTCTGAAAAGTAACATTAATATATATATATATATATATATATATATATATATATATATATATATATATATATTTATAGAAAAGGAAGGTGGACGAGTTTATGGGCCACCTGATGGTAAGTGGTCACCAACGTTCTTAGACATTGGCATTGTAAGGAATGTTGCCAATCGCTTAAATCGCCAATGCGCCACCAACCTTGGGAACTACGATCTTATGTCCCTTGGGCCTGTAATTACACTGGCTCACTCATCCTTCAAACCGGAACACAACAATACCAAGTACTGCTGTTTTGCGGCAGAATGTCTTATGAGTGGGTGGTTTCTACCCAGACGAGCTTCCACAAAGCTCTACCACCAGTAGTTTATTGTATTTTCCATCTTAGAAAGCAACGTCGAAACGAACATGTCACTTTTCATATGGCTTCGTATTTTTATATTCGTTTTCGCCTAATGGTGGAAATTCGATCATAATCATTATTGGTATTTAAAGGAAAACATGTTTATATATTTTGATTTTTTTATTTTACTCTTATATTCGATATGTTTATATTGATAATACTAAAGCTCGTCAATGGCGAGCAATAAAAAAGAAAATCTGTTGACAGACAGATCAGAAAAAGAAACGGTTTCCGTTTGCCTTTTTATAAATAAACAGTGATGCTATAAATTGTTCATAAAGGATTGAGTTTAATTTGTGAACATTTTAAATTACCTATAAGTGAAATACTTAATTAAAAAAATCGGACTGACCTTTGGGATTCATACAAAACTTTATCCATCTGATTAAGTTGAACCATGGTTTTGTACATGTTGAGCAAGGTGTCCTTGTCGATGGCAGGCTCTTCCCTGCTATCAATAACTTGGCCATCATTATCCAGTACTCTGTATATGGGGATAGGATCATAACTATTTTCATCGAGGAACTTCATTTCCGTCACATAGGGAGCCTTAGCGCCAGGGAAGTCGGCATTGTTACCACCATTTTGAATGATTTCGGGTCTAGAGCTCGTTGATAATAGCTGGAATATAAAATATATTTATTAAAATAATCTACTAATTATTATCCAATTTTTAAATATTTATTATGTTATATAAAAAACCAATGACACACGACAATATTGAAACATTCAGAATAAAAAAAGAGAATTAAAGTGAGTTTATATATTATGCACTTTTGTTTCATCGTTAAGGGAGTCTTAAGATATACCTAACAGTGCTCACTTTGCTAGTGATATAACACTACTCACCTCAAATATTTCTAACATAGAAAACAATAATACGGAAATAGTAAAAATAGAATACTATCAACGTGGAAGGGTGTGCTAGCGAGGGGTGGTCTGATGCTAAATGTTGCGAAGACCGAGTATATGGCCTGTGGCAGTACGGACCCCGAACCCATAAAGATAGGCGGAGAATCCGTTATCAAGACGGAAAAATTTAAATACCTCGGGTCCGTACTGCACGAGTCTGGTACGATCGACCACGACGTCAGAGCTCGAATAAACGCAGCTTGGGCCAAATGGCGGGAAGTCACCGGGGTAATCTGTGATCGCAGGATACCGGTGAAATTAAAGGGCCTTGTATACAAGTGCATCATCCGACCGGTCTTATTGTACGGCAGCGAGACGTGGCCAGCTCTCGCGAGACATGTTCAGCAACTTCACGTCGCGGAAATGAAGATGCTGCGGTGGATGTGTGGTGTTACGCGACTAGATCGTATTCGTAACGAGCACATCCGTGGTAGCCTTGGCGTTTGCGATGTAGCGGATAAGTTGCAGGAAAGCCGTCTCCGTTGGTTTGGTCACATTAGCCGCAGACCGCCAGACTACGTTGGGAACCGATGCCTGGACTTTGTTGTCGAAGGCCCTAGATCCCGCGGCAGGCCCAAGAAGCGCTGGCTCGATGTTGTGAGGGACGATATGAGAGAGCACGATCTCACTAAAGACGACGCTTTCGATCGGGCAAAGTGGAGGCAAAGATGTAGGAAAGCGGACCCTGGCATTTCTAGGCCGGGAAAACGCTAGGAAGAAGAAGAAGAAGAAGAATACTATCAACGTAAGGAAATGCCATAATTTTATATATTTTTAAAAATAAAGATTCTAGAATGGGCCCTTGTGGATTTCTTATTGTACACTTTATTGCGTTGAGAACAAAATATTTTATTTTAAATCCTAGTTAAATAGTTAATTCATTGTAATTAATTAATAGTATATTGCAGTGCATATAATTGTACATTCTCTTATAAAGTCTCCTATAAGTGTTACGAATTGTGAAATTAATAATAATATTCGAGAAACCATTCGTATGTACGTCAGTCGCGTAACACGTGTTTAAAAACAATTCATAATAATTATAGGTATACTTACGTATCGTATATACAATACACTTACTTCAAAATGTAAATACAACGTCACTTTAAAAAGCAAGTGAATACGAAATAAATAACACAAATTACAACATACATGTATTTGCCAATGCTATCAGTTGATACAGGGACGATAAAAAATCTCATACATTAATGTACCGAAATTAAACTTAACTTAGATATTTTTGAACTTGAAAGATATTTAAAATTGTGTTTATAATAGAAGTAAAAGATACGTACTCTGGCCACTTGGTTCAGTCGATTTAAATGTAAGAAACGAACTCCACTTTTGAGCGCCATCGTGGAACTGAATAGTGAATAATGAACTTACAGTCATTATTGGATGTTATCGTATATTTACTCAGAAACATTAGCAAGTTAGATAAGGTACGCGGCCTTTTCGTTCACTACGTACGTTGTAGGTCACTGTTTACTAATTGATACAAACAATACATTTTAATTTCTATAGAAAGTTAAACAACAATGTAAAAATCAGATTTTATATATTAGAAGAAAAATTAAATATAACAAGTGAATGTAATAATTAATATATATTTTTAATTACGTATTTTATCATGATAAGTATTAACAAAACACACTGAATCCTTAACAATAATTAGGTTGATAAGATAACGTCTGCTACATTTTTTTGTATTAATTTTAGGCACACATGATCTGTACATAACACTGATACTCACTCATTTCAATTTTAAATAAATATTTTTTTTCATCGTATGAAGTTAGTGTTAGCTAATTGGAATCTGTATTAAGAAAGCATAATTGTGTCAGTCTTTAAATTTGAAGAACCAAGGGTTTTTACTCTGTTTTTTTTATATTTAATCCGTGCAGTGACGGAGAAAGAATACATTTCACTGCCCCTTTCCCATGGGTGTCGTAAGAGGCGACTAAGGGATATCATCTGGTGGTAGGATGATAAACATCCGCCTGGCTTGTTACCACCGTACGCATGGTGAAAATCTCGTGAAGTGGCTGCAGCCGCGTTTCGAAGTCAGCCAGCGTACAGCCAGTGCTCGAGCGAGCATTGCCACGATGGGTGTTGGTCCAGTGGAGACGGCTGCTGAACCAATGCCGGGGGAAACTGTATTGCCCTGCCGGACAGGGAGACCCGAAGAAACGGCTATTCCGCTGGCCGCCCGTGGCATAGTACAGGGGCCCGAGCGTGCCTAACCAGCACGCGAGGCTGCCCCACCAGGCCACTTACAATCTCGGGGTGGACCGTCGTGCCGGTTGGTGACCGGAAGGTGGGGTCCCGGCGGCCACTTCCAGGGGGGTTCGGGGGCCCTTCCGTCCGGTGGGTCAGTGTAGTTTTCCTTTTGGCAACCACTTGGGGAAACACGCCTCCACACTTTGCCCATCCCTATCGTGGCAATATGTCGCTCGCTTCACGTCTCTTTTCCATTCTTTTTTCCCATATGGTAGCGCATCAAAGCAGGAATAACGGTCGTACAACGGTGCACACTCCCACCATACCCACGCTGTTTGAGGTCGAGTTCACTAACATCCGTGGACTCCACGCTAACCAATCCAAAAATACTTAATAACCAAAAATACCAGCTATAGTGCTGAAGAAGTGCGCGGCGGAGCTGTCTTCCGTGTTAACGCGCCTGTTCCAACTTTCTCTTTCTTCGGGATGTGTGCCGGAGTCTTGGAGAAGAGCTAATGTGCAAGCGGTTCCCAAAAAAGGGGATCGGTCTGACCCGGAAAATTATCGGCCAATAGGTATTACCTCAGTACTTTGTAAGGTGATGGAACGGATTATAAACAACCAACTGATCCATTACCTAGAAGATCACTGTCTAATTAATGATCGTCAGTACGGATTTCGACCAAAACGGTCTACAGGTGATCTTCTAGCGTACGTAACGCACCTCTGGGGTGAAGCTATCGACAAGCATGGGGAATCGTTGGCTGTCAGCCTCGATATCTCCAAGGCTTTCGACAGGGTCTGGCACAGAAGCTTTCTCTCCAAGCTGCCGGCATATGGTCTTCCTGCTCAGCTTTGCACCTGGATTGCCAGCTTCCTACACATGCGCAGCCTTCGTGTTTTAGTTGATGGTTGCGCTTCACAATTCTATGTAGTGAATGCTGGGGTCCCCCAGGGATCTGTGCTATCTCCCACTCTCTTTCTTTTGCATATCAATGATATGCTCTCTCTCGGGAGCATTCATTGCTATGCAGACGATAGTACAGTGCATGGTGGATACGACGGACGCGCAGTGGCTGGGCGAGCGAAAATTAAGGAGAGGCGGGAGGATCTTGTCATTGAACTCAATAGGACGTTAGAGCTTATCGCTAAATGGGGCTCTGATAATCTTGTTGAGTTTAATGCCAAGAAAACACAGGTATGCGCTCTCACAGCGAAAAAGTCACCATTTTCCCCTCTTCCCTCCCTTCCATCGCGCACAAAGAAATTTGGCAACTCCTTTCTTTGTCGCACTTCCAAAAAATGGAATTCCTTACCAGCACACATGTTCCCTTCCTCTTACGACCCGGGTTCCTTCAAACGAGGCGTGAAGAGGCATCTTGCGGGCCGGCAAGGCGAGGGCGGCTAGTGCAGAGTCTTCTTCCCGTCTGTACTGGCCGTCGTCGCGTTTGGACTCTACTACCACTTAACATCAGGTGGAGTAGTCATTTGCCCTCCCGGCAAATATAAAAAAAAGCTATTTATATAACTTACAGTACTTAAATTTACAGTATTTCGTCTCTCGAGTATAGTATAACAGCCTGTAAATGTCCCAATACTGGCCCAACAGAGGAGATCTTTGTTCTGAAGGGGAAGACTTGGAGACTATTCCACTACGCTGCTACTCTTTGCAGGATTAGATCCGAAACATTAAGGTTCAGTTAAAGCCTTTATTATATTAACCACATGCAAACTGTGTGTCGCTTGCCAGGTTTGAACGTTATCTTCGCTTTTGATCACTTGCTTTATCAATAACGCCATCTCGATATCGATTTCGCGAGTATACAGTACAAATTAATATAACACTAGCTGCCCGTCCCGACTTCATAAGCATGATATAAAAATCGATCGCAATGAAACCGGGAAATGAGGCCGGGTTTAATCTAAACCATCCAGATACCTACTTAAACAGGCACAATACATTCATCAAAATCGGTCCAGCCGCTTAAGAGTTCAGTGACAAACACACCTACAGAATAATTGTACATATGTATAAGCTATGTCAATGCCATGTAATAACGATTCAAAAAAAAAAAATACTCCATAATCTAATACATTACAGGACGGACGGTTCTTAATGTTAATGTTAGCTTCCTTTTCTTATCTACTAAATAAAAGTGAGGGTATAATGTGCAAGATTTATTATAAAAACGTACTGTGTACTGCACAATGGATTGATTTTAATAGATTAAGTACACAAATGGTAGGTATTATGTGATTTCTATAAACTATTGTATGTTTTAAGCATAAATAGATCTATTCCTGCATCGTTCGTGGAGCAACGCTACCTGTCCCTAAACCGTAATGCTCGAAAGAAAGTTAGGTTTTTTACGTTATTATTATATTTTTGTTCGTGAAGGTTGCATGAGACATTACCTTTACCTTAAATGTCCCATACAGATAGGACATTTTGCATAGGTATGGAATAATATTTAACTAACCTCAATTTTTGATTATAAAATATACAGGGAAAACATATGATTACTATTATAAATTGTCTTGATATCAAAACACATTTACAATGTGTTTCGAAAATTATGAATCATTATTATTTTAGGTTTTTTTGTTATTCAGCAGCTGTCTATTCTGTAGATGGGGATAAACAAGCCGATTATTCGACCATCTTAGTCGGGTGGCAGATGCTGCGCAAGAGCAGTTTCCTAACGCGGAAGTGGTGTTTTTGGGGGATTTTAATGCTCACCACGAATCATGGTTGAAATCCCTCAAAACTGACCATGTTGGGAGGACTGCTCATGCTTTTGCTCTCACACATGACTTGACCCAACTGGTTGATCAGCCCGCCAGGATCCCAGACATTGATGGGCAAGCGCCTTCTCTACTGGACCTTCTGCTAACTTCTCACCCGGTGGAATATCAGGTTGTGGTTCAGGCTCCACTTGGTTCTTCGGATCACAGCCTCATATCTACCAAAGTGCCACAGGCCAAGCTGCCGCCACCAGCGGTATGCAAACGACGTGTCTGGCACTACAAGACGGCAGATTGGGACGGTATGCGCGATTACTATGCGTCATTCCCTTGGAAGGAACGTTGCTTCAATGGGAATGACCCGACAGCTAGTGCCGCTGCTGTTGCTGACGAGATCATGTTGGGAATGAAATACTACATTCCTAGCTCAGATCTCGACAGTAGGGGTGCGCGTAACCGTTGGTTCACTCGCGAATGTGCCGACGCTGTATCATCTAAGCAGGCGGCATATCGCGAGTGGATCAATGGCTGCATTAGCGGGGCATCTAACATTGACTCACTGAAAGCAATCTACAATAAAAACTCCAAGTCCTGTAGGAAGGCTTACACGAGAGCGGACGCACAGCGCATTGTACAGATTGGTCATGACCTTATTTCACATCCTCGGGGCTCCCGTAGCTTCTGGCGTCTGACCAAGTCTGTGCAAAACTGTGTGGATGTGTGCCGGAGGCTTGGAGAAGAGCTAATGTGCAAGCGGTTCCCAAAAAAGGGGATCGGTCTGACCCGGCAAATTATCGGCCAATAGCTATCACCCCAGTACTTTGTAAGGTGATGGAACGGATTCTTAACAACCAACTGATCCATTACCTAAAGGATCACTGTTTAATTAATGATCGTCAGTACGGATTTCGACCAAAACGGTCTACAGGTGATCTTCTAGCGTACGTAACACACCTCTGGGGTGAAGCTATCGACAAGCATGGGGAATCGTTGGCTGTCAGCCTCGATATCTCCAAGGCTTTCGACAGGGTCTGGCACAGAAGTCTTCTCTCCAAGCTGCCGGCATATGGTCTGCCTGCTCAGCTTTGCACCTGGATTGCCAGCTTCCTACACAAGCGCAGCCTTCGTGTTTTAGTTGATGGTTGCGCTTCACAATTCTATGTAGTGAATGCTGGGGTCCCCCAGGGATCTGTGCTATCTCCCACTCTGTTTCTTTTGCATATCAATGATATGCTCTCTCTCGGGAACATTCATTGCTATGCAGACGATAGTACAGTGCATGGTGGATACCACGGACGCGCAGTGGCTGGGCGAGCGGAAATTCAGGAGAGGCGGGAGGATCTTGTCATTGAACTCAATAGGACGTTAGAGCTTATCGCCAAATGGGGCTCAGATAATCTTGTTGAGTTTAATGCCAAGAAAACACAGATATGCGCTCTCACAGCAAAAAAGTCACAATTTTGCCCTCTTCCCTCCCTCTGTGGCACTCCGCTGGTGATACAAAGCAAAATCGCCATGCTGGGGATGGACGTTCGCTGCGACCTTAGTCCAAGGGATAACATCGAGGCTGTGATAAAAACAGCTTCACGGAAACTCGGAGTTCTGAACAAGGTGCGGCGGTTTTTTCACGCCACAACAACTGTACCTGCTGTACAAAACACAGGTACGGTCTTGCGTTGAATATTGCTCGCACCTTTGGGATGGCTCCGCTAAGTACCTACTTGAGGCCTTGGACCGGTTGCAGCGACGTGCGGTCCGCATTATTGGCGATGTAAAGGTCACTAACACCCTCGAGCCTTTACAATTGCGTCGAGAGATAGCTGCGCTGAGCGCTTTCTATCGACTGTATCACGGCGAGTGTTCCGAGGAATTATTTTACCTAATTCCTGCTTCCCCCTTCCTTCACAAGTCTACGCGTGCTGGCTCTCGATGTCACCGACTAGCTGTGACATCAATTCCATCGCGCACAAAGAAATTTGGCAACTCCTTTCTTTGTCGCACTTCCAAGAAATGGAATTCCTTACCAGCTCACGTATTCCCCTCCTCTTACGACCCGGGTTAAGGAACCCGAGGCGAACGAGGCGTGAAGAGGCATCTTGCGGGCCGGCAAGGCGAGGGCGGCTAGTGCAGAACCTTCTTCCCGACTGTACTGGCCGTCCTCGCGTTTGGACTCTACTACCACTTAACATCAGGTGGAGTGGAGTCATTTGCCTTCCCGGCAAATATAAAAAAAAAAAATAAGTCCTCTGTTTGTTTCTCCTAAGACTCCTATTTTAATTTTTATAGAGTAGGACTGATAAAATACATTGACATGAAAATGATATAATGGTTTTTCGATTTATAAAACTGTTCTTAAAATTTTGTTTAATAAATGGAGCAATAATGAAATACGTTACGGTAAATGGTAATTTACATTATATATTTTTTTATCTTACAGTAACAGTTTTTTTATAATGTGTTTCAAACTTCAATTATATTAATATCGATTCTTTATAAATGACTTAGTCGATGTAGACCAGTCGATAAATATTGGCATCCCAATTCCGAGGTTTTTGACAGATGTCATGTCAGTACCAAATAAATGGCGGTGGTAGTTAGTGACGGACTAGAAATATCATAATAATTGACTTCTTATAATGCCGTATTGGTATTACGACAAAAAAGATTTACAAAATACACCATCGTTCCGCGATGGCATTTCAAATGACACGGAAAATCGTTACCGAAAGGAAGGCGCGAGGTTTATCATCGACACTGGATCGAAGATGGATTTAGGTTATAACACTGTTGCCACTGGTGTTGTTTATTTTCATCGCTTTTACATGTTCCACTCTTTTCGAACTTTCCCGAGGTATATAACTGCGTGTTGCTGTTTATTTCTGGCCGGAAAAGTGGAAGAGACGCCAAAGAAATGTAAAGATATAATAAAGGTAGCAAAATCTTTATTAACTGAACAAAAGTTTAGCACATTCGGTGAGGATCCTAAAGAGGAAGTGATGACGTTGGAGAGGATACTGCTGCAAACTATTAAATTTGATCTACAAGTGGAGCACCCGTACGGGTATCTATTGAAATATGCTAAGTGCCTTAAAGGTGATAAAGCGAAACTACAAAAAATGGTACAGATGGCGTGGACTTTCGTCAACGACAGGTTTGTTATAGTGATTCATTTTATAATAGTAGTATCATAAGAAAAAGCCTTGCCTTAAAATTTAGTGACATTACAATCATATAAATAAAAATAGGGTTTGTTTATACTTAGACAATCACCCTTTGTTTCTACTTGTCCACCATCAAGGTAGGATTTTGTGCAAGTCTGTTTACGTACCACTAAACAGCAACAGTTAGTATTGTTGTGTTCCAGTTATGGGCCTGATTAAAAAACTTGTTGAAAATAAAACATTAATACATTAACAACCTTGATATTTAATACCACAAAATGAGATTGAAGCTAATAATAGTTAATAAATCTTAAATTTATAAACTTTATATCTACTGGTTCTGTTCGATTTTATAATTAATAACTCGCTCTAATTGTTGTCTTATTGTTGTTATATATTAAAGTAATACAATTGTATGTTCATTATATTATTGAATGAAATTAATCTTGCTTTTTGAAGATTAATTTATATATAAGTATATCAAATTTTAAGTAATTTTAAAGTGTATTATACGTATTTAGTTAACTCCAACTCATTCTGTATTAATAATCCACTCTGTCCCATTACTGAGCCATATCGACCATGCTGCTTCAATGCTGGTTGGTGGATACACCAGTTACAAATTTTCAACTGACAAATGCAGATTTTCTCACATTCTTTTCCTACACCTTCCTCCAGAAATTACATATGAAAATTCAGTTTGAACTCTTAATCTATGTTTAAAAACCATTGGGCCATCTCAGCTTGATTTTCTTTGTTATAATTTTAATTCCAGTGAAAAGCAATTCTGTACAATGTAAGTGAAGACAAACAGTATTATAATTGTGTAAACTATTACTACTATATTATATACTGTTATTCTGTAAATGATTACACATTCTTTTATTTTTCCTGGGCTATCGTTTCTGTAATAAATAAGTAGTAGTAGTTTCTGGAGTAAATTTAAAGCCTATAAATATTTATATTTTTTTGTTGTAGGTTGTATATATATTGTTTGTTCAATATATTATTTTTCTGCAATTGCCCCGTAATTTCAATTTTAATTTGGACTTTCTTTCAGTCTTTGCACAACTCTGTGCCTTCAATGGGAGCCAGAAGTGATAGCGGTCGCACTCATGTTCCTTGCGGGTAAGCTGAGCAAGTTTGAGGTGGTTGATTGGAATGGCAGGGTATCTAAACATACCGCCTGGTGGGATATGTTTGTGGAAGATATTACAATGGAGCTGCTTGAAGATATATGTCACCAGGTAGAGATCAATATAGTATTACAGTATTATGAGACTTAGATCCTAACAAATATTATTATATATATGCTGTAGTAATTAGCTTCTATATAAAATTTAATTATGAAAAAACAAATAATAACTATCTAAATTATGAAAATATATTTGTAACAATTTGTTTTAGGTTCTGGATCTATATTCGCCACAAACTCAAGCCTCAGGGGGGGATTCGCCAACTCAACCAACAGCCTCAAAGCCTCCAAAAAACGAGAAGAAAGCCTCCGTTACACCGCCCACTTCCGCATCACCTGTCGCCGCTACCACTAAGCCTGTTGTCACACCAGTTAAGAACGGTTCTGAAGTTAAATTGGAACCTCCAAAAATAGATATGAGATTTACCTATCCCGGGTACCCGGCGATGCCAGCCTATCCAGTGTACTCGGCACCTCCGCCCACAATCCCTGCGGCCAGGCTGCCCATACCCGCGGTTCCACCTCTGGTGTACCCGGAGCCTCCGCCGGCTCCTCCGGCACGCTTCCCTCCCGTAAACGTTCCTCCTCCAAATTACTTTTCCCCCATGCAGGCCCGAGGTCCTCTACCTCCCCGGGGCCCGATCCCTCCCGGTCCCCCACCGCCACGACCTTACTACCCGCCACCGTAACGGGGAGCTGAATATAATAGGTTATGTTATAATTTTTTTACTAAAAATATAAATAATAGACTGAAATTATTTTGTTTTATTTTGTATATCTTTGTCATGCTTAAAAGTGTTGTTGACGAATGGTGATGGTGGTGAAAGGTAAGATGTAAAGAAAACTAGTAAAAACGTAAGTAATTTTAATATTTTTTTAATTTATTGCTCTCAACCATATATTAAAAAAAAACATGTACAGTCTAATTTAATACAACTTGTATAAAAATAAACAAAAAAAAATACAAAAACAGACAAATCATTATCAAATATACTTTTTAATCGTTCAGATACAGATTTGTCGCTAGTTTGTTATACTTTGTACAATGTATACTAAAATGAATTGTAAATTACAAAATGATATAGAATAGTATAGAATTAAGAATCATATATATCTATATAAGAGATAGTGAACTAAATGACAATTAATTAACACAATTTTTATTGGTAATTAAAATTATTTAAGTTTTCCGAATGTATGCAACATTTTCTTCAATAATAATTAATTCAATTTAAAATATTTCATTTAGTAACATTTTATTATAATAATAAAGCATTTAGTTTATTATCTCTATATAAAGAAAGGAAATCTAACGCCAATTGTTTTAAAATTATAATATATTATACACAATTTCAATAGCGATTGTTAAAAATTATCATTGTTTTAAAATTTATATCATACATAATTTACATAAAACTCACATAAATGCTAAGAACGATAGTTATTTTACAGAAAGTGTTGCCACTAAGTAAAAAAAAATATTTTTTGTGCTTGTAACTTAAAGGTACGAAATTATAATATGGAGCTGCCGTTTGGACTAGATAAAAATACATCAATAAAAAGTATGAACACATCACTTACGATAACAACTAATGTAATAACTTAACTGTTTTATAAACCATTTATATAATAACAAGGGATAATTATGGCGAGTACCTTGCCCGAGGTCGGCGTGGATGATTTACTAAAAAAAAAAATAGGTACAATGACGAAGAAAACGCCACAATATTTTTTGGACTAAGGACTTATTTTCTTCAATTCAAATATGTTTGATATTTGCGGACTCTGAGGCGTCAACTTATAACATTTTAATTTATTATCTGTTGACTCCCTAGAGTTTAATACTTTCAGACGCTACACGTTCACATTTGTGTCACCGTCCGCCTGGTCCGTGCATATCAATATTTACGTAGTAAGAAAGAGTAAATCTGTGATAATTTTCAAATATTTCCTAATAAATCATATATTCATAAAAATAAACATATATTTTTTTAATAATTTGACACATTCCAATACTGGATTACAAGGCACATTATTATTATTTTTTAAAGTTAAATCATTCATTTTAATATATTATAATATGTTTCAAATTAAAAGTTATAAACTACGAAGGCACACAGTTAGTGATATGTTTCGGTTAATAATAATTAGCGTGTTATGTCCGATTCAGACCAAATATCGTAAAAACAAATCCGATTTCCGTTGATTTGTACCCGTAGTGAATCGTTTTTTTTTTTACTTGAATAGATTGTCAAAAATCAATGTTATTATCAACATTAATTTATTGAATAGCGAATTGGAAATAAAATGTGTTTCAGACATTTTAAAAATACCTAACAATATGTATACGAAAAACGAACTATAGGTACTGTTAATCAGAAATAATCTATCTACTCACAAAAATACATAAATATTTATTACAATGTGAAATAGACTGTAAATTTTAGAGAATATTTATAAATATAAGGCACACATCACGACACTTAATACTTTAATGTTACATCCTACACGAGAGTTCAAAAACAAACGATTATAATAAAATATACAACTCGATTAGTAAGTTTACATACAAAATATACAAAAAAAAAAAAAAAAACTAGATGAAGGTGGAAGGCGCGTCAGTCGTTTATAAAAACATAAGTGCAGTACATTAAATAATTTAATTACATAATAGCCCGTGCCAATTGGGAAACCATCTACAATCGGCGGCCGATCCGTGTTGTCTGTTGCACGTTATAATCGAAATAAACTGGATTTAAATTCGTCAATTTTATAAATTCTTTTATAAAAATAAAATTACACTGGATTCTTTCGCCGGTTTTTTTCAGTTAACGGTATTTTTTTCCCGAACCGGTAGTAGTTTTGACTTTGACAATAAGTGTAACGCTTCATTCAATAAATAACATTAAATTCAGTTTTTTTTTTTTTTAATACTGACATTATCGTATTAATTATCTACATTTCACATTAATCTAGTTAGAATTACACATTGAATATAGGTAATGTTATTTATTTATGCAACTTTGTAATATTGACTTCAATAAACTTAAAAGTTTTTGTTATAATCAAAACATACTTTCCGCCATTGGCAAATGTTTTCATAATTGGCACGCATTATGCAATTAACCTTTATTCTGCAAATATAAGCACGGGAGAGCTTTAATTTTGAGCAAAACCATAAGGAATATTGTTTTTTTTTTGTATTGTTATTTATTTTTTCATTAATCATAGATTTAATTTATTATTTTGAGCATAAATAATAAACTTATGGTCTACTGTTCGTTATCATTTGCCTGTAATGTAACACGTATTGAGGTATTGTTATGAGAAAGAGAAATATGAAACATAAGTACAGTACACATAAGTGCTCGTGTGAATTTGGCACCATATTTTAAATTTGCTAATAAAACAATGGCGCCGCAAGTAATCTATGCTTATAAAACCTCCTTGTTTGTCCTGACTGACTGTCAACTCAATGCTAGAGTCGCTGAATGTAGAAATATGAAATTTGGCACGAAGGTTTATTTTATAAGCATCCGAAAAAAGGCTTTAAAGGGGAGAAATGTGAGGGATAACTTTGTATGAATCTACATGTACGAAGTCTGGACGGGATATCAATATAAATATTATAATTTATGTAGAAATAATAAAAATATTTAAATGAAGATGCTGCGGTGGATGTGTGGCGTTACGCGACTAGATCGTATTCGTAACGAGCACATCCGTGGTAGCCTTGGCGTGGCCTTGGCGTTTGCGATGTAGCGGATAAGTTGCAGGAAAGCTGTCTCCGTTGGTTTGGCCACATTAGCCGCAGACCGCCAGACTATGTTGGGAACCGTTGCCTGGACTTTGTTGTCGAAGGCCCTAGATCCCGCGGCAGGCCCAAGAAGCGCTGGCTCGATGTTGTGAGGGACAATCTGAGAGAGCACGATCTCACTAAAGACGACGCTTTCGATCGGGCAAAGTGAAGGCAAAGGTAGGAAAGCGGACCCTGGCATTTCTAGGCCGGGAAAACGCTAGGAAGAAGAAGAAGAAGAAGTAGAAATATTGACCTGTAATTTTTCATATCAGATTTTATTATAAAACGTCATCTAATGTCCGGCCGCTGAGAGAATGCAGTCCTGAACGGTAAGTGGTCGAATGGACGATAAAACATGAAGTGGTGAAAACGATAGAAATAATAGTTTCGTTAGTTACCCTAACAACGAACAATATCATTAAAAGTATATAATTGTGTTAATTTACAATTAAAAACAAAGAAAACTATATATTTTAAAATACATAGAACAGGAGTAAAGATAAATAAACAACGTTGACCTTGAGCTGACATTGACATAATTGGCGATGTAAAATAATTTGTGGTATTCGTTACGGGTTCGTGAAAAGTGGCGGCGCGAAGTTGTTATAGAAACTAAGGAAGCAAAACGTATATAATTAAAGTGGAATAGTGTTGTAGTAGACATAAAGATATATTAATCGAGAAGATCAGTTTGTTTATAATTAGTCTTCCTGCTATTAAAATATAATAAAGTCATGGCCACGCATTCTCTCAGCGACCGGAGTTATTTTAATTAGGGGTGATCATATGACAAGTACGATTGTCGTAATATGATCCCCGATAATTAAACACGTTTATGCGTTCATAACATAGATCGAGACGGGGAATTTAATGAGGTCTTTATTTTCAGATTACATTAAAACTTGACATTGTTTTTATTTATTTAGACAACCGAATATATAGCGGCAGAGGTGGCAGGGGTGGCAGGGGATTTTAATTTACAAGTCAATATACTATATATACATTAAGAGTGATTTTTCTTTCTTTTTTTATCCTACAGTTTAGCTGTATATGATACTTTTTTCTCTCTTATTAGGTTTATGTGTATCTCAATGCATTGTTTGTAATAAATCCACCTATTTCTAAAATTTAGGATAGGACAAGCAATTTATGAGATGTTTACATAGATAGTAGTTATTAATTTGACAACAAATACGATATCAAATTAATGTGACATTACAAGCAAGTAATAAAAACGATATTTACATTATTTAATTGTAACAAAAGTCTAAAAACTATTTCCAGAGTAAATAATGTTCGTGTAATACTTTATAAAGGCACTCGGTATCGGTTCATTAGAAATAAGATCTATAGTATGGTGAGTTGTGACTTACTGCGTCTTCACGTTCATATGAGGCGCGACTGTTTCAAGTATTGGAGCAGTATCTGGTGGAGGAACTTGTACTGGTGGACGTTCTCTATCAGGTTCGCTCTCTGCTGGTGGAGGAGGCCGATCGTTCGAGGAATGTCCAGTTCCTATTAATTGTTATATTTTTGTTAATACATTTCAAACAAAATGTATCACACTAGTATTGTGTTTATAATTATATTTTATATATATTTATAATACGAGATAATAACGCATCATAGGATGACCTCCAGTCGAATGGTTCTTAGCTTACCGGAACTGTTATTTAAGCAAGAGCATGTTTTTGCTTTTGGTATGTTACCTTAATTACGCATTTTGTGAGAGGAACTAATCCACAGCAAAAAGCATCCTTCCTATCCTTAGCTGGGCACCGGGGGGGTCGTACCTGGTTGGTGTCGAGCACGTGCAGCAGCAGGTGCGCGGCGAGCGCGGGCCCGGCGCGCGCCCCGCACAGCGCCAGCGGCGCGGCGGCCAGCGCGCCGCCCGCCGCCGCCTCCGCCTCGCCCAGCCCGTTCACCTCCGACAGGAAGTCTGCAGCACGACGAGCTCGTTGTTACGTTATACACTCAAACTTTGATTGAAATTAAGAAATATGTCGTACGGAAATCAAATACGATTTAAACGAAATGAAACTCACCTAGGAATCCCCCCAGATCCGCGGGCGCGTGCGCGTGCGGCGGCCAGGCGCTGTAGTGCACGTGCCACAGCGTGCGCGTGCGGGTGGCGCGCCGCACGCGCACGCGCACGGAGCCGCCCCACGCCGCGCGCGACCAGCGCCCGCACGACACCTGGAACTGGCCGTAGTCGGCGGGCCGGCCGTCGGCGGGCAGGTAGCGCGGCGGGTCGGCGCCCACCAGCGCCAGCACGCGCGCGCCCACCTGCCACACGCACTCCCACACCGGCGCCGCGTGCTCCGCCGCGCTCGCCTGCACCGTCACGTAGAACCGCTGCGAGCTGCCCACCGTCATCTGCGACCGGACAACGGCTGACGTTCGTGAAAAATAAACATGGCGACGACGAACACTATAATTAACACCGAAATCTGATCCATCAATTTTTTTGTTGAAGGCGAGACACACGAACACAAACTCAGCACATGAAAACTCACAATTCTTCGATCTTCTGGGCCAATCGATACAAGTTAATGACCGATAAAGCGTTGATGCAAAAAATACCAAAACTAAATGAAACCAATTACAAAATAAATCACTCACGGTGACGTGGGACGCGTTGATGTACCCGTGCGGGTTGCTGGGCGTGGGTTGGAGCCGCACCCTGTTGTCCTCGTAGGGGATGTTGTCGACGCTGAACCCGTTGAGGGCGGCGTACTGCGGCAACAGGGCGGTGCGGTACTCCGCGTCTCCCTCGCGACCCTTCGGTATTTGCTCGAAGGCGAATGCGAGCTGCTCGTCCGACATTTTGCGTTCCAATAGTTGGCACTGAAAGTGGACGATACAGACTGAGCGAGTCTCGGTACTCAGTGACTACCGACTAATTTATATTCACTGTTGAACTATATGCAACTTAGGAACAAAATAAACCACTCGATAACCTTGTGAGGTCACTAAGTCTACGAAATATGTAATTTCTATGTATGTATAGTAGAACCCGGATTATCCGAATCAATTGAAACCGAGGCTAATTTGGATAAAATTTCAGGACCAAAAGTTCGGATTATCGAAACGTGTTAAAAATACCAAGTACTGCTGTTTTGCAGTAGAATATCTGATGAGTGGGCGGTACCTACCAAGAGGAGCTTGCACAAAACCCTACCACCAATAAAACGAAAAGAATGTTACGAGTACATGTAATTTGAGTGCGTGATCGGTATTTCATGAATCACATTGAAAGGTGCGCGATGTTTGTTGATAAACTACGCGCCAGACGCGATAGCAATTAAGTCATTGGAAAACTTACACTACACCGATTTATAATGTATTTCAGTATAACAGTGGTTCGCGTTTTATAAGTTATAACCCGGCGTGACTAAACCCGTTAGGAATCTTTTGATATAAATTGATATACACAATGTTTCGTTTAGCAAATGATGTTTATTACATTAGTAATTTTAAAACTTACCAGAGTTTCTTTGGTAATACTCGGAGGTAATGGCTGGAACTTGGGGAGGCCGGTGGACCACCTGTGCTTGTTGGCCGGCTGGCCCGCCTTCGCGCGGTCCCTCCCGAGCGTCGCACTCTTCACCTCTACCGTTTTATTTCCCCTCCCCATGAACATGCCCCACCGCCTCCTCTTCTTCTCCTTGGTGATGTTCGTCTTGCTGCCCTCCAGCTCGATGCTAGTGCTGTAGGTCGAGTTCACGATGGAACTCGATAGAGCACTGTCGGCCGACGTGTCGCCCGTCCGCATGTCGGGCACACTTATCGACGTCACGTTGTCCACGGACTTGCTGATGGTGTTGTTGTTGGACAGCTTGTGCGTCGACAGGCTCTGGTAGGGCGTCTCGTCGTAGTCCTTGTCGTCTTTTAGCGACACCCTCTCCAACTCGTGGGAAACGTTCTGCATCGAATCCGTCTCAGGTATCGACTCCCTGGGCACGCTCGATTCCCTGACGCCTTTGATGATCTGCGCATTGACATAGTGGCTGTCGTTATCTATTCGAGTTACGTAGTTCGTCACATTGATGTTCGGTATGACGTTTCCGTGTTTGTTTATGGCGGGGTGGCTGCCGTTCCGCTCGTTGAGTCGAGCTATCTCGTCGGTGGTCGTCAGACTCTGAGCGCGCTCTCTCATCGTCAACTTCCCGTGTTCGTTCTGCCAGGGTAATGGCACGTTTTCGTATATCGGCTCCTGAGCCTCGCTGTGTTTTATTTGCTGAGGCAGCACCAGGTGCCTCTGGTAGGATATTCGTCTCATCGGCATGGAGTACATTATATTTCCTCTCTCGTCGTAGACTTTTTGTATATTGTCAGATATGTGATGAGGATCGATAATGATATGAGGGTTGGGCTCCAGGACGGATGTGAGGTTGTTGTAGGTACCGTGAGTAGCCGGGAGGATATTCGGCCGGCCGTAGTTGACTACGTTGTGGCCGGCGGGATTGACGTAGCCTAGGTATTGTCTATTTAAAGCTGTTCGCGTTGAAACTAGATCAGGACTAGATCCGGAGACATGGGAGTTGATGTAGCCTCTGTGATAATTCAGGGCTTGACTGGCTACGGCTAAATCTGGAGTCGAATTAGACGCAAGGCCGTTGGACGGGTATGGCGGTGGCGGTTTATATACATTTACATAGTGCAGTGCATGGTCAGTTTGTACGTTGGGGTTGACAGCCATGGGGTAGTTTCCAACAAACTTAAGGCCATAGGCGTAGTCGTCTGTGGCTGCAACCCCTTGGTTGACGGAAACCGTGTGCCTGGTGACATCGGGGTAATGAATCCTGTGGATATCAGGGTGAGATCCATACACCAAGGGCTGGGCGTTTGTGTTAAGGAGTTGGGAATGTGCGTGATGATTCTGATATCTAAGCTGGGCTTCTGCTCTTTGTTGTTGATATTTTTGTTGGATTGCAGTTTCATAATCGGGTGCTGGGCGATAAGATGGAAGAAGTGCTCTGCAAAAAATATATATATACATCATGAAACAGGATAACACAGTCTAAAATAGACTGCGCACAAGTATGCACAGGTACCGATAAAATAATATACATTAAAGTATCCAATCAAGTATCTGTAAAATGCATTTTTATTTCATACAAACATTACCTGTTTTTGGGCTGAGGACGATGATCAGCAAGCTCCAGGCAGGACGTCGAGTGTGCCCGGTGAGCTGCTGTTAAAGGCTCCAATCGAGACGTGCTGCCTACCTCCCGAACGTCCAGCTCTTCGCGACTTTCTGATAGACCGTGCTCCTAGGACAATACAAATTGAACTATACCATACGTCTTTTTGATTGGAACTAGACGACAGCGGCTATTTTTAAGAGACTAACTAAGTACGCGTGAGTTATTATAGTAAACAATTCTATTTTCTCATTCACAGTCCGATGGGGCAGTCGACAAGGCTGGATAGACCTATTTAAGAGGCACAGGAGCGTAAGATATTTTTTCGTTATTTCTATCTATTAAGGAAACATCTCACAAAAATATATATTTTGGAATATTATTTGCATTTATCATCGTGCTAGGTGTAAGTGTGCGTGGGTGTGCTGCTTTGGCACAATCATCATACATACATCGTATAATTAAAACTTTCGCGACGTAAGTCACCCATATCATACATATCCGGGTTTTAACCGCGATCATATTATTTTGCCTCAAGTCGACGTCGTATTAAAGAATGAACGATCCTTTCGATACCTCATACAATGCATGAAAGTATAAATAATAACTAGTTATTCTTTAACAGCAAGTTAACATCCTTACTTCTAAGATTAGTTAAACAATGCTGTGTCTTCTTCTTTCGAATGTCAAAACAATAATGATAGAAAGAGAGAGAGAGAAGATAGAGAGAAATCAGTGTTTAAACAGCCGCCAAGCACCATTTATAAGTGCGGCCGTGAATGAATTATATTAAAAAAAAACGCTGATATTAAAACGTAATATTGTTTCGTTAAATAATAACATACAGACGTTCGCCCATAGACACTGGCAAAGTACAAAATATCAACATTTTAGTTCCTACAAAATCAATGCGTCGATAACCACGGGACTTTAGATGATTTGATACAAGCGTTCATACAAACCAAGACATGCATAAAACACTATCACAGGTGAAGTGACGACATAGTGTGTTCATTATAATACAAAAACAATCGCAAGAGGGAATCGATTATCGTTTATCATAAGTATTCATGGCTCTTAGATATCGCTACTGGGTTTGACGAACTGCACGTTCATGAACACGCTACACATGCTATTCACAAATAATAGCATGTTTGTACGTTAATTTAATATTTCATCGTGCCTTCCTATTAAGCGATAAAGTTGTTTTTTATATAAAACTATGCGGCGAATAGGACTGGCGATGCTATCTGATTAAGCATGCGACACACGACACACCTCCGACTGATGATTTCATTAAAACGTACAATCTATTTGTTTTATGATTTAATTTATCATTATCGGCTCTAACAAAGAAAATAGACCCGTTTCACAACTTAAATAAAGATTAAAAGAACATTTGTATGTTAATAGTTGTTATAAAATTAATGAGTTTTAGGTGATGTCATATTTCGGTTATTACTTTTAAATCTGACGTATTTTTTTTCCAAACCGATGGTAGATAACCAGCAGTCAATGAGTGTACTGCTTCTATTAGTACATGTTTTGACTTTACGTATTTATATTATTAAAAATGATTGCCTCGTTGGTATAGTAGCTTGATGTACGTTCAATTCTCATTTCGGGTCCATAAAAAGTTATTGGGTTTTTCTGTCAGAAAATTCACAGTAGCAGCCCGGAGTCTAGAAGTTGGAAGTGTGTACACTCCCGTGCCTCGAAAAGCACGTAAAGCCGTTGGTCCTGCGCCTGAACTCTTTCCGGTCGTGTCGGGTTCCCGTCCCATCGGATTATGAAAGTTAGGTAATAGAGAGTGCACCTGTGTTTGCGAACACACTTGTGCACTATAATATCTCCTGCGTAGTTGGCTAATCTCTCTTGAGATTGGCCGCCGTGGCCGAAATTGGTCTGGAGGACATTATTATTATTAAAAATGTAAATAAATATTAACGCGTCCGATATTATTTATTGAGGTAGGTTATAGGCAACATATCTTCACGCCACGAGCCTAACAAGCGGAGCGCTAACCATAAACTAAACAAATATTTCAAGCTATACCGCTATTTAATCAATCAATTCATCGTGCGTATAAAACAGGCACGAATTTATAGCGGTTGAACCCGCACGGTGCTGTAATAAGAGGAAATACATTAATTAATTAAATAATGATTATCGAACTATATGTCGCTCAAATTGCAAATCTAATTTTAAACGCAATTTATTATCCATGTGCAGTGTGGATCGTTAACCGTTACACGCCATCGTTATTCCACAAGCGGAACTTTACTTAATTCAGTGCGATTGCGCGATTTCGCTTTGTTTTATCAAATATTTGGTGTATCCTTAAATAAAGCACGTCATACACTGGCCTGAATCGCAAATAACTCAAAATATATAAAAAATATTATAGTAGTTAATACTTTTATTGTGGTCGAATAAACGCACTATTTTCGCTATTAATTTGCTTTATTTTGCAGCGCGGTGACGTCACACCAAGCGAAGTACCGCATTAACTTTATAGCAGCGGAATTTGTATTTCGTCTCAATTAGCTATTAGTCTTTACTATCTAATCCTGGATAACAACTGTGTTATCGTTTTAAGACATGTGCGTCCGTGCCGCGGGTTACGTTTGCTTCCTTAATTTGTATTACGTGTTCGCCGTTTAGGTACCGCTCTGCCTTTTTCTGACGTGTATGCAAAATTTCACACACGGCCATCAGATCACAAACTAAGCAGAGCTCGTACTATGGAAACCAGACAACTATTTTGTAAATACATACTTATATAGATAATTACACCCACTCAGGACAAACAGACATATTCATGCACACAAATGTCTGTCCTGGGTAGGAATCAGTTCAGTTTCATTTATTTATGTCAAACAAGAACATTAAATTCAAGCTTGACAGATCAATAGTTCAAGTTTAGCAGTTACGTAATAACGTATACCTAACCTACGATATGCATATCCTGGTATGTCTTATGTTATGGTTTAGTAGTTTTCTCTTGGGCATTACAAAAATCAACAAAAGACCTACCTACCTCCCCATTTACATTAGTATAGAGTTATAGACTATATATTATGCATTTAACATACAATATATTTACCATTCTTATGATATCAGGTTTAAATATTTAATTCCCAGAAATTAATTCGGTGATCTAATTTTAGGAAGCCCAGCAAGAAATAGAATGGCTTCAAATCAAAGCACCCTTGACCCGCTTCCGCGCGGCGATAGCGAATATAGTGATTGGAATTTTGATTTCAAGTCAATGATAAGTTTAACGAACAATAAAGATTTGATATTTCGTCGTGAATATTGTAATTAACTGTTTTGCAGTAATTGGGACTTTTTGGATGAACTTTAATATATAGCTATACATGTATACATGTAAAGTAAAGGCTTTTCTCCTATTAAAGAAAAGGTTCAGGCCTCATTCCACCGCGATGCTCCATTTCTGATTCGTGAATACACATGTGGAAGTTTTTATGCAGGTTTTCTCGTGATGTTTTCCAAACACAAATTAAGCAAAAGATAGTGTAGTGGTGACGTAAATATCTGAACCGGTTTATATTCACGAATTGTAACCACTCCGCCATCTTGGCTCATCATTTATTTTGATATAGTAATACATAGTCTCATCTGATATCCTATTTTCTTTGGTTTCTATTGGCTAATTATTCATTTCTAGTGCCTAGTTTATAAGGTCTAAGATTTACCGAGGTTTTAGTTTTGAACCCTGGGTACGGACTGGGTAAGGACCTTTAAAAGTTGTTGGGTTTATTAGTTGGGAATTACTCAATAGCAACTTGGATTCAGGAAGCTACATTCGGGAATGGTCTCGAAAAGCACGCAAAACCGTAATACCGATGCGAGAACACTTTCCTCTCCGTCAATTATCCCGTCGGATTATGAGAATGGAGAATTGTGTGCAGTTGTTTTCGCACATACTAGTGCACGGTAATACGTCTTACGACGTCACACACATACTGATTTTATTAACACAAGTGAAGCTAATACTAAGATTGTAAATATAAAATTAATTATTAAAAAACAATCACTGAGTTGGAACAAAGAAATATCTAATTTCAGAATTACCGGCGAAAGAAACTAGACAAGTTTTTCTCGAAATTAATCGTGGCAGTTTCTAATTTATTGTTAATTGTTGATATGAATCGGCTTGAAGCAAGTTAATTGATCATTGTATACAATATGCACGACTCGCACATTCACATCGCACATCCCAACACAACCGGTATTGAGATGATACCAAAGACTAAGCATTATGATCTGGTCGGGGTTGCTCTCGAGTTGGGTGCCTTGGTCATCGTTTATCAAATATCCGAGATTGTGACCGTTAATCTAGTGGTCACATTGTACGGCCGTAGATCCTGATATCCCTAGATCAAATCACGTAATAGCAATATAACAGCTGTGTACACGGTTGACTCTTTGTCCTGGTCCTGTCCCTTCGATTTTTTATTGTGAGTGAATAAAAACTACACCTGTATTTGCGCACATATTTGTTAAGTATCATCTCTTGCGAAGATAGCTAGCTTTCAAGATAGGGTGCCATCCGGTCAGAAGACATTACTATCTAGATTTGTATGACCTAACTTTAAATAAAAACCCAATAAAGTCAAGCTATACTTATTATGGTACATTGTAGTTTTTTTTTATATTGTACACTATTCGTAAGCTCTGTTAGTGCGACAGAGTCATATGTGACGGATAAAGTGTTGTGTTATACTTCTATACTATTCTTATTCACGGTTGTACTGAATGATAAGATGGTGCTAAAAGAGTGTACGACAATTTGACACAAATACAAGATACCAGGATCGAACTTATGACTTACACGTTGATGACGGCCTGGATACTGTTGAGCTATTGCGCTCAATTAGAAATATTACCAATATTAATTTCATGTGAAAAGTTCAATAACAATGAACCGTTTACACCGCGTGCCGTTGGCAACCGTGGCATCTCCGCGATATTATCCGATAATACATGACGGACACTATTTGCTTCATGTATGTGACGCAGGACTTGATCCTTAGATACATCCCACTTCCGTTTTAAAATAATCCTACATTTGACAAGCCGCAGGTCGTGGGTTCGATTCCCAGCCAGGACAGATATTTGTGTGTGTAAACATGTCTGTTTGTCCTGAGTCTGGGTGTAATTATCTATATAAGTATGTATTTACAAAAGAAAAGTATTATATGTAGTATATCAGTTGTCTGGATTCCATACTACGAGCTCTGCTTAGTTTGGTATCAGATGGCCGTGTGTGAATAATGTCTCAGTATATTATATTATTATTATATTATATAAATTCATCAATAAAATAATCGAATCAGCGCGAATGCTATGCTGTCTCATTTCACTATCATAATTATCATTAATATTAATTGTATCAAATCGTCCATCAAGCAACCAGCAGCCAGCACTCCGTCACCTGTCCGTAACGGCCGCTGGGAACGTCTAATTAGTATGGCGCGTTCGTACAAGTTTTCACATTCAATCATGACAATTTGATTAATACATCAAATGTTTATGACTATTATGTGTCTGTGCTATCCGTTATAACTCGGTAACATTACATTGATTTATTTATTGCTTTCAATGTTGTTTATTGGTAGACTACACTTTTGCGATAAGGTTTCGATATTGTTTAAATGAGTGCAGATTTCATGGTCGTCAGTTCAAATCCCTCTCGGATGCTTTTTCACCGGTTGACTAACCTCAAACTAATACGATCGCTTAACAGTCATTTATAGTCATTACATACATCAATGAACCGAGATGGCCCAGCGATTGGAACGCGCGAATCGTAACCCATGATAGCGGATTCAAACCCAGATGCTGAATTAGTGTCTATAATTCGGTGTTGACTCAAAACATGTAGAAACCTGCATGTTTCTCATTTCACAGATATTCTGTCACAGGTGTGTCCACCAAACCGTGTTGGAGCACAGGGTGGTTTCCAAACCTTCTCCTCAAAGAGAGAGGAGGCCGGGGACCAGCAGTATGACATTCAAATGCTGTTTTTTTTTCTTTGTTTACTTTATTTACATAAAAATGTACTAAAAGCCAAATCTTAAATCAGGTTACAATATTAAAAAAAATAATCTATACTTAATATATAAAAGATTTCTAATATTTTATAGAATCTGTTTTGATCTTCATACATTTACCTCTATATCATTCGTAGCCTTCTAAAACCGTACGTAGCAAGCCGAAGGCAGCTTCTGAATAACGCCTCGTATACAATTCTACTATCAGTAAGCAAAACGAATAGTTTGTCAAAACCTAATATTCCACATATTATTTTTTAGTCAGAAAACTGATTCCCAATTGTTTCAATAGTAAACGGTTCAAATTTATTGCCAGTTTATGGTAATGAGCGGAAATGTTCCGAGGTCCGTTATTGTTATTCAATAAAACATATTCGTATTCTTTCTATTTATTATGCATTTGTCCTCAAAACAGCGCGCTATCACTAAATTTTAATTGCTTTTATCGAATAATGTTTATTTAATGAGTTGGTGATCATAAAATTATAAAAAAATGTTTTTGTCTATGGACACTTACTTGGAACTTAGGTCGATGTTCATCGATTGAAACGCTGAGAGCTTCCTGGTGCTTCATATAGAAGGTGTGCTGATGAACACACATCCGCCACACATACTTCCCATCTTCGGGACTTGGTAACGTGAAGGTCACAGATTCTCCTTGCTTCTGACATTCGATGCTGAAGGTGCGCTTGTGATTGATCACATTTGTGATGTCCATCCACCTTGCATAACATTACATAATAGTTTTATGATACTAATTGTGAGCTTTTTAATCTATTTATATATTGTAAGACAATGCGTATATCTATATATAATAATCTGTAAGCGTTTATATATTATGCTATTTTCTCAGTTAAGTTCGAGGATATTCTGTACTTTTTATCAAAACTACCCAACATACTTACGTACCTGTAAAAGTGAGGCGTGTCACTTGTATCAGTAAGTACTCTGATACCAGTGAGCGAGATAGCAATAGTAACTTCGCTTTGGTCTCGTTTATCTCGCGCCATGAACATCTCCTGCCCGTAGCCTCGTAACTGCTGGCATGTCGTGATGAAACCTTCTTCGGCTTGAGCCTATATGAAAGAAAAGATGTTTCAAAGGATGAACAAATCTAACTCTATATATGCTTTACCTATGGCTCCACTATATCTATTTAGTTATGAATTTGTTGTATGCAAAACATCTTATATTCTTTAAAAACAAATAATTTACACTAGCTATGTAATCCGAACCACATAAAAAGGGTACGAAGTTCAACTAATGAAAACAAATTCTCATTCCATTGAACTCCATATTCAAGTATTATCTAGTGAATACAAATCAATGAATATGTGAAGTTAATTTTATTTTCAACACACCAGAAACAAATATTGACTAAGCTGATAATCACTCTGTTTATCTGTAATGTTTATTTAAGTATTTAAATGCAATTATAAATGCAATACAGAATTATATTAATACATAAATATATCAGAACATGTAATATAAGTATCATAATAACTAATGACAATATCATAAATGATCAGTCAGAGTATTCCTTAAAAGGGCAGTATGATTTAGCCAATCAGTGGGGCATCATTGATAAGCTGTTTGACATATTTTTTTAATAATATACATTTTAAATGTATTCTAATTATTAAAATCAAAATTATTCAAATAAATTATTCAAGTTAGCTCATAAAAGGATTTAAAATATTACAAAGTAATAGATGAAATTATACTTATTGTCCTTTGTGTACTTTAAACAAATATAACCTTTTTATATTATTTGTTATATAATGTTCTGGGGATAATGGGAATGAATCTACATAAGACGTGTATCACTGACCTGTGACATGTTGTGTAAAGACATGTGATGTTGAATCACAGCAGCAGTAAGCCACTCCAGCCTCCCGGTTTCCGCCAACGTACTGCCATCAATTATTTGACCTCCATCCAGCATTTGTTTTGGAAATGTCAACAGATTTTTTAAGTACTCTACAGTGTGTCGTTCCCTATCGTGATTGCCATATTCAGCTTGTCGGCTGTATGACGCGAGCACCACCGCTTGTTGACAGTCACAAATAATGCGACCCTCCACTAAGTCATTTTTTAACTGAAGAAAGTAGTGGTAGCGCGTAACTTCATCCGTGATCAAACTCGTGCCAGATATCACATAATACATAACACGCAGGTACAGCTGATGGGACGAAGCGAACTTGTCCAATTGGAGCTTCAACGGTCGATCCAACTGCACCCATCGCGGTTGTTGACTTCGGTTTATATATCGGAGACCGAAGAACTCTGGCTGGTTTATAGCCTGCCGTTGACACACGTTGTCGAGACACTCCTGCCCCGTGCTGTCCACAGACAACGTGCAGTCTGCGACTCCACCGTCCAACAGTTCGACGCTTATAACGAAAAGGCTTTTCGATGCAACATTGTACTGCCGCGTCTTCTTCAACTTCAGCTTGAAAGGCATCTTCCAACGTTACCCGGCCCCGATTCGCAATAACATAACGAAACAAACGTTACGTTATACATTTATGGCACAAGAATGTAGGAAACGATGCATCCGTTACGCGCGCCACATATTTATGCGGTCCCGATTTAAAATTTTAGTTTATCAGCTAAACTAATAAATTTCCAAAAACTGTTCTGGTAGTGCGATGCGGTGTGGATTTCAGTGGAAAGCGATAAAATATGCCAAGTAAACACATCACAAAACGACATACCAAAATCACAATATTGCGGCCATCATATATGACAGCTGACATTTGGAGACCTTACGTGTTGCTATCTCCAAACGGTAAACCAGACTTATATTTTAAAAAATGTATAATTGTTTGTTGAGAATAATTTATTAATATAAGGTAATACTACAGTGTGGCGTCTTATATGAATAATTGCTAATTAATTTAAATATAAACGTTATTTAAATTAATTAGTAATCATGATATTTTGTTGTATTAGGTTTATCAAATAATACATAATAGTATTATAAGCACTTACCATTTGTTTAATACACAATTAAATTTTATCTTTTACCAATTCATAACAAGATCCGTGCAGTGACGGAGAAAGAATACATTTCACTGCCCCTTTCCCATGGGTGTCGTAAGAGGCGACTAAGGGATATCATCTGGTGGTAGGATGATAAACATCCGCCTGGCTTGTTACCACCGTACGCATGGTGAAAATCTCGTGAAGTGGCTTGCAGCCGCGTTTCGAGGTCAGCCAGCGTACAGCCAGTGCCCGAGCGAGCATTGCCGCGATGGGTGTTGGTCCAGTGGAGACGGCTGCTGAACCAATGCCGGGGGAAACACGCCTCCACACTTTGCCCATCCCTATCGTGGCAATACGTCGCTAGCTTCACGTCTCTTTACGAGGCGTGAAGAGGCATCTTGCGGGCCGGCAGGGCGAGGGCGGCTAGTGCAGAATCTTCTTCCCGACTGTACTGGCCGTCCTCGCGTTTGGACTCTACTACCACTTAACATCAGGTGGAGTAGAGTCATTTGCCCACCCGGCAATTATAAAAAAAAAAAAAAGATTGCTTTAAAACAAACCGAGAAGAATTTCTCTGAAACAATCAATGTTCTCAATTCAATAACTTCCTTAAAATCATTTTGTTAGCTCTTTGAATAATCGGTCGAATGCTTAATTGGCGCCAATGATGTTAAAAAGCACACATATGTTGTAATCTAACGAATCAAATGAAAAAAAAATTCCGCAACAGCACACCCACGCCTAGTTTTACATGGAGTGTAATAAGTGTAAATATAGTTTCACTATATTGCAATATCGCGCAAAAAAGGTACACATTTAATTGTTACTTATCCTTTATACATAGGTCAACTAAACAGCAAATAGCATAGACTAACCAAAGCAAATAGTTAATAAAGTACAAGTATTTTAAGCTGTATTATGTATTCATTTTAGTTTATCGAATGTACATTATTGCACAGCTGTATACCACTTTATTCAACTTAAGGTCTATTCAAGAACAGAGTGCTCTGTAACACTTATTTAATGTATATATCATATTTATGTTCTATTGTAAACATATTTTTATTTATAATATTATTTGTGTATTAAATACAAATATAATATTTCTAACATTTTATGGACATTCTTTCTTTTCACATTAACTTATATCCATTAATAGATAATAATTAATTCATATTGGAATAATCTATTACCTATAAGATTTGGAAAAATGATTGGATAAACAAACATTCTTTATCATCTAACATCAAACAACAATAGTTGTTAAACATTATTAAATTGACCAAATATATATATATATATATATATATATATATATAGATGAAATTATACTTGTTGTCCTTTGTGTACTTTAAACAAATATAACCTTTTTATATTATTTCTTATATAATGTTCTGGAGATAATGTGTAAGAATCAAATTATTAGTGTAATTGTTTAAGACTGTAAAAAAAAACTACACTTTATATTCAAATTGGTATCTCAAATAAAACATATTCTTTGAAAAGGTAAATAATTTAATAGAATTTATAAAAAAATATCTGTAAATTATTTTATTCTTTCTTCAAACAGTCACCCAGAAGAGAGCTATTTTAACACTACATTACACAACAAGAGAGTTCGATGTTGCATACATAGGATATGTGCACACTATTTAGCCACTGGATCACTTTAACACTAGGGCAGAGATTCCTAGGTGGGCCAGGCCTACCTAGGTCCTCTCCCACCATTGCTAAGCCTGTGCACTTGCCAATCTAAGCGGCAGTACTTTTTGCTTTTTCGATATTGAGCCAGTCTCTCGGTTCTTTCAGGACTTTCATTAACTTTTCCTCAGCTGAATTAGGTTGGGGCTCATGCATGTACTCCCATTTCTGTAATCATATGGATTTTTTATTTATTTCTAAAATGAAAAGATAACATACACAAATTGGTTTATAAACTGGTGAAATAGATAACATTTTTATATATAATTCGGCTATATGTGTATATGTCATTTCATTTTTAAACAGCCGAACCGACTTAGATAAAAAAATTGTGTGTGTGTGTCTGGAAACCATCCCAGGTTTAGCTTGGACACGGAAGGTGACGCTATGATTGGGTTGCAGAATTTTTTTAATAATATTTATTCATATTTTTAATTCTAATTACACGTACGAAGTCGGGACATGCTACTAGTACATTATAATATTTGATTAAATACGGATTACTTTTTGTAAGAGAACTAACACAAGTCTTTAAAGCTTAAGAAAAAAGCAACTTACTGCGATAACATAAGATTTGTATTACAGAAAGTGGTGCAAAAAGTTAAATTTTCTTCTGTAAAAAAGCTTATGATTTTTATATTAGCTTCACTTTGTTTTTATCTAACTCAATGGATCTTTAAATAGCTCATTAAGAACTTTAATAATAGGAACAATCATTTTATGATATTTTAAATCATGTAATAAATTTTATTACACCATTAAAAATAAATTAGTCAATAAAATTATACATTACAAACTTTTATGGGAAAAATAAAAAATAAAATTAAAAGGTAAGAAGCCTGACAATGAAGATACTAAAATATTTATATTAAATATTATTAATTATTATCATTACGTACATGTTTATTTGTGTAAAAACTTAGTATAAGACTAGTTGCTATGTACTAAAATGTACCTTCGTTTTCGCGGTAGGTTGCCTTTTCATAACTGACTATTGGTTTTACTATATATTTGATCCTACTCCTATTACTATACAATTTATTGGCCCTTATTACGATGATGAGTTTGTTTAGTACGAAGTCATACTAACGGCATTCAGCGGTAAAGACATGAGGATGGACTCGTATCTGGCCTCCGGAGTGTGCAGGCCGAACTTGGTGCCTCTGTCGTATATGAGGTTGAACTCGACGTATCGCCCTCGGCGGAGCAGCTGCCATTGTCTCTCGTGGTAGCCGTAGGCGTCGTCCTTGTGTTTTTTAACTTTAAATAAAATTTTATCCTTAGCAAGTACTATTCAATATCGCCCAGTGCAGGTTGGATCTATAATAAATTAGCTAGGTAAACCTTCTGGTAAGTGGTCAACACTGTTCATAGATATTGGCATTGTAAGAAATCTTCACATCTTCTACATCGTCAAGACGCCACAAACCTTGGGAATTAAGGTGTTATGTTTCTTGTGCCTGTAATTACACTGGCTCACTCACCGGTCAAACCATAACAAAACAATACTTAAGTCTTGCTGATGGAGGTCGAATATGTGAGTGGATTGTATCTACGCAGACCGGCTTTACCACCAAATGTATGAAAAAAAAATCTCACAAAATGTTCGGGTCGAACTTTTGGTGCAATTTTTCTTTAAGTAATATATATTTGATTATATTATTTTAGATAATAAATAACTTAGTTATTTTGCTTTTTTTGCTTTATTAAATAACTTACAGTTATTTATTATCTATCTATTTAACGCTGTTTCAATAAAAACCACTAAAATTGAATGCCACGCTCACCGATGGGAATATAGCTCGGTATGACGGCTTCGGCGCAGGAGGTGACGAAGTTGAACGCGCTGAGCTGGTCGGGGGAGTCCACGTCGTCGAAGAAGATCCCGCCCACGCCGCGCCGCTCGCCGCGGTGCGTGATCGTGAAGTAGTCGTCGCACCACTTCTTGAACCTGGGCCGAGTGCTAACGTCACTTCGTCTTATACCAATTTTTCGTCACTTGGTAGCTTTAAGCCGAGATGGCCAGTGGTAACGAGTGTAAGTAAAACCGGGCAAGCACCACTGAATATTAATGTGCTTAATTTGTGTTTATAATTCATTTCGTACTTGACGGTGAAGGAAAACATCGTAAGGAAACCTGCATGTGTCTAATTTCACTGAAATTCTGCCACATGTGTATTCCACCAATCCGCATTGGAGCAGCGTGGTGGAATAAGCTCCAAAACCTTCTCCTCAAAAAAGGAGAAGAGGCCTTAGCCCAGCAGTGGGATATTTACAGGCTGTTACCATCAGAGTGAGAGAATTGAAAAATTGTACCTGTGGTTACCACAGTCACGCACAGCACTCCTGTACCATTAGCTGTTGTATTTTGTAATTTGTCAGAATGGCAGTCGTCGATATCCTGTCCGGCGTGGAGATATACTGAAAGAGTCACCTTTCATAGTAGGAGGGGTCGTGAGTATCGCAGGCGTGTTTGAGTGTGAGATGGAAGTGGACCGCGTCCTCTTCGTTCAGGTAATATGGAGTGAGGTCCGTGCCTCCACCGAACCACCAGTGCACTTCTAATAATCAAATTATAAGATTTGAATTATTTATTTATTCTAGGTAAGTAGGTTCCCATTCCTTTGTGATGTTGCTATCCTATTATTTTATAAAAATATATATTAAGCTGATAAACCGAATATTAAACCTTTTAATTTTAGAAAAACACAAATAAATAAATGAAAATAATTTATATCTTTTTTGCTAATTTTCTGAAAACATTTTTCTTGTGCATTATTTATAAAATAAGCTTTAAACTAATTAACTTTATTGTTTCTAAAATCAAGTTTAAAATTAAATTTGAAAGTGGACAGTCCGTACCATTTTTATCCTTAACCTCGAAGTATCGATAGTTGAAGTGTATGGTGGGCACCATGGGGTTACGCGGGTGTATGACGGCACTGACGCCGGCAGCGAAGAATGGCAACTCTTTGCTTTCAAAGTTTTTACCCCTATTGGTATAAATAGCAATTTCTCAGTTAAATTGTATAAATCCAACCAAGCATTATGTAATATATGTATGTAAAATACATAAAACTGCCAATAATCTTAATATGATTAACTTTCCTTTTTTGAAAAAGGAATTGATAAGACATTAAAACACAAAGAACATTAAAAAAAACATTAGATGTATTATTACAGCTGAATAAAAGACAAAAAAATCCATAGACAATTCTATAAAATCTACATAAAGTGTTGAATATGATCTGTTCCGTACCTGCTCTTCATCTGCTGCACAGCTGGCGGGGGCAGCTTACCCGACACCACGGATATGTTGACTCCGGCCTTCTCGAACACCCTCCCGTCTTGCAGCACGCATGTGATACCGCCCCCGCCTTCCTTGCGCGTCCAACGATCCACTTTGAACTTCGCTTCCTGTAGAATTCTTACATATTAGGAGATGAACTTGAATTGACGTCCCTAAAGTACAAACGCAAGAATGAATAGTGTATTTGATAGCGTTGAATTACAACTAGTTTCCCAGTGGCGGTGCAGGTTTATGATTTTTCACAATTTTTTTAGTAAGTAGTTATAATTACATAATTATTATAGAAAAAAATATATTTATATTCATTAAAAAATAAATATTGGACGTTAAAGTTTTAAGGGATCGTGACGTCATCGCCACTTCACAGCGAGGTTGAATTTAAAAAGTTTAAAGTCATCCTTACAAGCACTTTTGAGTTATAACTTAACAATACGATCGCGTCACATTTAAAACTAGCATAACAAGCATCAAAGATCTAAGAAGAACTCAAAATAAATTCAACAGAAATGGTACTCAAGCGCATAAAGAATAGTTTAACTAGAACCGAAAAGATAAACAAAGATTATCGAAGGTTTTTTAAATTTTAATTAGGGTTTTTAGTTCTTTGTTAATTTTATCATCATTTTAAGTACATCTATAATTACTTATTCGTAATTGTGTTAATTAAAGTAATAGAAAAGCTACATTTTTGTATGGCAACATTAATTTGAAACAATATATTTAGAAATCATAATTTACTTAATGTTATGTATTATAATGATCCTTGCATACCGGCGACGGTAAAAATATGTCGTTGTCAAAATCATAATCGTCAGCTGTCTTTTCATCTTCCCATGCCTACAAATAAAAAAAATGATATACGTTAACTCAATGCTTTCCTATATTTTATCTCAGAGGATTTATATTCTGTGTCCTTGAATTTCTCCTATAGCTAATAAGTGTGGAGATATATATACTTAGTTCAAGATGTAAACCTAATATAATTACAATTTTACACCTACCTAGTAGTAGCCATGAAGTAAGCGCTATGAAACCCAGTATTCGTAATGAGTGAATCTGTAGTAAAGCTTTTAATTGAAAGATAACATCCATTAGTCTCTGTTTTTCTCAAAAATGATGACATATAGTCAGGAGTGTAACAAACGAACAAACCTCATCTTCCTCTTTTTCTAATGCACGACAGAATTCAGCCTGTATTCTCATGATCAGTAGTTCCATCTGTGTCTTCATATCGTCCTGGTTCTTCTGCAGCTGATGCAAGGGTGTGATCGGCTCAGCCATGTAGTTCTTCAAATATATTAATTCTTTCATCTCTGCTTTGTTTTGTTTGAATTCATTGTAAGCTACATAGCCAGCACCCAATATTGCAGCACAATAATACCTACAATTTATAAAGATATGTTCAAGTAGTAAGTAAAAAGTATATTATTGATTTATAGTGTAGTGAATAACTTATCATAGACTGCCCAAAACTTGTAAAAAGTTTCATTATATTATATCATTTATGTTGTATTTCTTTTGTCTAATATATTTATTTTTTATTTTAATTACTATTTTGTTTTTAAAATTTTATATTTGAAGCAATATAATGATATAATAATGAAAATCAATTAAGTTAAAATAATAAAATTTAACCAATATACTGTTTATACATCAAAAACCATTAATATAAATCATAAAAACTGAGTTATATTAAGCTAGTATAATTATTAATAAATATAATTAAGTAATATTTTAGTTGAATATACTACTATATTTTATTAATTTGATATTTTTACCTGGTGGTAGGACTTTGTGCAGGCCCGTCTGGGTGGGTACCACCCACTCATCAGATATTCGGCTAAGCAACAATACTTAGTATTGTTGCATTTCGGTTTGAAGGGTGAGTGAACCAGTGTAACTATAGGCACAAGGGATATAACATCTTAGTTCCCAAGTTTGGTGGCGCATTGGCTTTGTGAGGAATGGTTATTATTTCTGACTTTGCCAATGTCTATGGGCAGTGGTGACCACTTACCATCAGGTGGCCAATTTGCTCGTCTGCCTGTCTTTAACATAAAAAAAATATATGCATCATTTGTCCTTTTGTAGCTGTATAATTATATTGTATGTATTAAGTTTAATATATATGAATCAAAATTTAAAAATAAATGGTCAAGAGTTTCTAACTTTTTAGTCATTATTATTTTCTTGAATATATTATATTTGTACATTTTATTGTTGTCTCATAAGTAGTATTTTTATTTGAAGATGAAGTTTCGAAATTGTGTCATCGGTTTAATTTTTCTGATAAACATCGCATGACCAGTGATAAGCTAAATGATTAAAAATTCTCTACATATTCTTAACCAATTCTACACTAATCTAACTACATCAAAATAAAAAAATAAAAATGCAATAAGACCTAATTCGAAGGTGCAAGACCGGTTAATGTTTAAATCATTTGAATATGAGTACAAGAGTTCATGAGTATAATTGCGAAAGAAATTAATAGCGCCAAAATAACTTACCTTATAGGGCGATCTCTTATTTTCTTGTAGCTCCCTAGGTAACTTAACGTTTTTAAACTTCTGATGGCCACTTTATACGACATTTCTGTTTATTTTATAGGAATATTTTAAAAGAAAGTTCAGTTGCGTGTGCTGTGTTGACAGCTCGGTGCGCTATAAAATTGCCAATTCCACTGCCATGTTGACGTTAGTTTGACACTTGAGTGTTATTGCACTTTGTTTTTACAATGCGCGCCACCTGGCGGCCGCGGACGTAAGCAGATATCAGCTGTGAAATTTTCCTCCGCAAGACGTGACTAGAAACCTGCATGCGCTATATGTGTTTATCTCTTTCCGTACCACGTGCGGGGAGATCGATCGGCCGCATCGCGCTCTTTCCGGCCAGTACGCGACGGTCCGTGTGACGGCGCGTGTCAGAATAGCTCTGAGTGCGCGTGTGTCGCCGCTCCCTGGTATCGATCTGGCGGCAGACCGCATTGCTGTACATTCCGGAGGCGGTGCCTCGCCTAGTTTTCGTCGATTGTCGGCGTGGCGGGCGCGTGTCGGCGTCGGCGGCGGCCCGGACGGCCCTGCGCAGTAGCGGTGTGAGCAGCGCGGGAGCGACCGACCTTCCTTCTGCCAAAACAGGCTCGCTGTCCGCGGCGGACGGCTGTGATGTAGCCGGGGCCGGCGTGCGAGCGGCCTTCGGACAAAGGATCCGCGCGATACGTGATTCGCAATGAAGAAGTTCACTTTCAAGGGGGTGCTGGACGGGTTCCGCAGCTCGGTGCAGGCGGCGCCGCGCGGGACGGAGCAGGAGATACAAGAGACTTTGCGTCCGGATCACTTCCAGATTAAAAAGGTAAGTTCATCGCGCGTTGCGGTCGGAGTCTCCGCAGGCATTGAGGCTGTGGGCCGAGGTGGGCAGGCTCGACGGCCACGGGGACGGTAGTGGGGACTACGTTCGGGTGGTAGCGTGTTTTTGAAACTCGATCTTCGCAATTCACGTCGCACCGATTTCCTCCGACTCGCGTGCACCGTGTTGTGTAAACTACGGTCCGTTGACATGACATACTCGCAAACCAAAACATCGTCGTGTTTACTATCGCCTCGCCAATTTTTTATCATTAACAATACTCCGTTATACTCGAGTGGGAGTATTCGTTTCATCAGTAAAGAGTGATAAAACAGTTCTATTACGCTGACGTCAGCGTGCCCTTGGCCATGTCATATGTTAGCGCAGTAAACATAATCTGCTTAGCTGGCCATCGGTACTTTTAATCGTGCTCGCTTACTTACTTAATTCTTTGATGTTTCGTGTGAAATGAGAGCTGTGTCTGTTGATACGACGTATATCCGAGGCCTTGTAGGTGGCAGGATTGCGTTGATATTGAGCCGATAAAAGATTAGATAAACGCTGCAACACAATATACGTAGTTTTTTCTGAATCGGGATATTTTCAACATGCAATATGATAAAATTTGTACGTTTAATATTAAAAACGAAATCATGGATATATTGATAAAGTAATATGCGTTTCCTAGAACTGTTATGCTACTATCAGAAACTAAAAAGCTTATAAAAATAATGAAGAATCGCTCGGCTTTGAATATGAACTAATCATAGCTGCCTTTCTCCACAGTGCAACCAGTTCTCGCGAGTACAGCTTAAGTAATTAGGTTGTCTTTAAAATCCATTAGATAAAGTAGGTCAAGGTTTAAGCTGAAAAATTGCTTCACGAAGGGTCGCCGTAGACGGTGGAAATGTTTTTATGGATTTGTATGCAACATTAGGTATATTTTCGTATAGGTAACTGTTACAATGTTAGGGGGAATCGGACCCATTTCATTCCAAAACAATTTCCTTAAACGCACGTTTTAGGTAACGGTAATCTATAGAGATAAAATTGTTTCCCTCATTTTCTTTGAAGGATTCAAAGATTTGACATACGAGATACGATTTGGATCGTTTGATCTTAACGAGGAAACCTTTCAGAACTTTCATTTCCAATATTTATCCTCTTAATTAGATATCTAAGACAAGTTAAGAAGAAAAACGAAGCGAATCTTTGCGGAAAAATCGACAAAGGCTTTTAACTTTTAATTACTTACACGATTTCAGTGTGTTAGTAACTTTTTTAATTAAAGACGGATTTTTCTTTCTTTAGGTACTCGAACCATATAATTATCATGGCGACTTTGAAAATAAAATTATTTATTTTCATATTATCACGTAACGCAATTAGTCGCAGTAATTATAGAAATATCATGAAAAACAATAAATACGCAGTGAACCTTTGTTACAACATGCATTATAACTGCATTACAAAAACAATGTGTAGAATAGGTTAAAAATTATATATAACAACTGTATAGTAATATTTGAATTAATAAAAAAATTTTAGTACATAATCAAAGTAAATTATCCTTTATAAAGTAGGTCGCTTCGGATTGCAGACCGTTTAGTTAATAGACAATTTTGTAAACCATTTAGCGTTTTTTAATATAACAATTTTGCATTCTAAAGTAAAGTATGCTTTTTCTGAATATTTATATATTTACCTATTAGATCATCAACATAATTAAACATTACAAATAAAATCATTTAACAAATCCAGCGGTGTCTCAACTATCGCCGATAATATCATGACACAGTAGATACAATTTTTACGCTGACAGATCTTGAAAGAATATTAACATCAATTACAAAACAATGTAATGACGTCACACAAAACTTATATTGGGAAACACGATAACGCAAACCATTTACGTGTACGTGTACTCATCTACGTGTTTTATTTTATGACCATTATAAATATTTAGTTTTTTTTTTTATATATATAAAATTAGTAGGCGGACGGGCCAATGGAGCACCTGGTGGTAAGTGGTCACCACCGCCTATAGATATTGACACTAAGAAATGTTCACCTTTTCAATTGCCAAAAGGCCTACTAACCATGGGAAGTAAGATGTTACGTTCTTTGTAGTTATTAAGTTAGTATGTTACGTGCCTGTAGTTACACTGGCTCACTCACTCTTCAATCCGGATCACAACAATACTAAGTATTGTTGTTTAGTGGTAGAATATTTGACGCGTGGGTGGTTCATACCCAGACAGGCTTGCACTAACCCCTAACCCCAATAAAACAGACATCTTCCATATGATTTATATACTTTGAAAAAGTTAAGACAAAAATGAATCTAAATATAAATCTAAATAGATTTATACAAATTATAATTTATATCAGAGTATTCTTATGCAAATACTTCTTATATGCATAACACACATAAAGGCTGATAGTTTATGTACCTACTCGTACATATTATATACAGAAATTTATTTTATTTAGCAACACAATAATTATTACATAAAATATCGACCTACGTATACTACAATGAAATCATTATAATAAATAAATCGGTGCAGTTATGTTTAATTATCAATAAACAAATAGTATAAATATACAATGAAAACAGATGAAATTAACTATTTCGTATTTAACATTAACATATAAAATACAATATCGAGATTAAAAATCATCATATCAATTGTGTAATTTTATGGAACGTTCAATAAATAAATTGCGAGGTCATATCCTTTGTAGGAATGGAGGAGCGAAAATATTTAACTTACAATTTGGACGAATAATATTATGATCTTTATATATCTCCCTGTGGTTGAATATAATCATTCAAGTAGAGTAATTTGGATCAACATATTCCTAATATATGAAAGAGAGGGTAGCAATATCTCGTCAATTTACTAGGTATACAAATAAAGTACAATAGAACTGGTAAGTTTACTAGATACAAACATTTAATAGCTAATTAGATTGATACTATAAATGCGAAAGTAGCTTGCGTTATTTATCACGATTAATTCACTAAAACATTGTAGCGTGGACCTGGATATCGACATAGGCGTAAAATAATAATAATGTCCTCCAGACTGATTTCGGCCACGGCGGCCAATCTCAACAGAGAGCCAACTACGCAGGAGATATTATAGTGCACAAGTGTATGCGCAAACACAGGTGCACTCTCTATTCCCTAACTCTTTACTTTTACTTTACCAACGGCTTTACGTGCTTTCCAAGGCACGTGAGTGTACACACTTCCAACTTACAGACTTCGGGCTGCCACTGAGAATTTTCTGACAGAAATACCCAATAACTTATTATTGGTCCGACCTGGGAATCGAACCCAGGACCTCCGGATCTGCGGCTTTACATCAAGCCACTAGACCAACGAGGCAGTAGGAGGGAAAATACGGGATATATATTGCTTGTACATACTAGTAGTACTAGTACAGCCTCATTCATGATCGAGTAAGATAAATTCCATGAGTTATTTGGTCCTCTTCCTTCGAAATTAAGATCAAGAATAGAGAAAAAAAATAGGTACCGGTTGATAACTCAACCCGCATTGGAGCAGCGTGGTGGAATAAGCTCCAAAGCCTTCTCCTCAAAAAGAGGAGAGGAGGCCTTTAGCCCAGCAGTGGGACATTCACAGGCTGTTACGGATGATAGCTCAAACAAATTCTGAAGCCGGGACCTGAAGTAGTTGAGTAGTCTATAACGTTTGCGCGGTGAGTTTTCGTATCATGTAGTCAAATAGAATTGACTTTCTACATACTAATTTATACTTTCAACGACCGCATACAGTCTTGAAATCGAAAGTGAATAACTAAGATTAAGTTATTGAGGATTTTTTTGCTTTTACGGAAAGAATAAATAAAGACTATTGACGGTGGACAAGCAGATAGAAAATAGGTCAGTTGATAATTATTGGTAATAGTACTGCTCAATTTTGATACATTTATACAAAATTAACCATAGAATCTGATATGATGTCACATCCTTTGTGCAAGTAGTATCATTGGCTCAATCACTCTATAAACCGGTACAAAATTTCTTTGTTTGGCGATAGAATAATTGATTATGAGGTGGTCTCGACCCAAATGGACCGTGTAAAAACCGGACTGCAAGATATAGGCCTTATAATGGCAAATATATTACTAGGTCATGGATTCCATTAGATTACTTTATAATAGCATTTGAACCTTATGGTAATATGGTACCTGTCGATGGATGTAACGACACGTTTAATTATATACTAAGTATCGTGAAATATGACGAAGACAGTTTGATGTTATGGTTCAAAGCACTAGCTCAGTATCATTACTAGCTGTCGCAAACATCTTGATATTCACTATATCGATGTATCAAGTAATAACAACCTTGGAGAATGGCCCATTCTATAGACAAACACAGCTGTTTGTCAGAAAGTAGCTGAACGTTCTATTAAATTTATTTATTAATATAATATAGTAGAAAATTATGTCACGCTTCGACGATTTTGATCCTGGATTCGGGACCAAAAGACTTAACTTATTAGTTATATTTTAGGTTAAGCCAGATTGTATTTAAATATAAAAATATATACGTTTGTATATTTTACACTAGTAATAATCCTGCAGACGATACTACCTGAGCATATACTCGCGCTACAACAATATGGTTATAATAAAAAGGTCCTTGAAAAATACACACACATATATATATATATATATATATATATATATATATGTGTATATAGACCTAGACCGTGACTATGCCTAAGATCAGTCAAGTCAACGGTCAAGCGGTATTAACGGTAAAAAAAATATATATATATTATATAGATAATCGATTTGAATGATGATTTTTAATATTCCATAGTTTGTTAATTATAATTTTTAATATTAACTACATTAAATAAATTGGGATCAATAGTAATGTGTCCCGTCGGCTATTAAGCGTAACGTCGGACCTTCGTGTCTAGATTGATGACATCATTCTACATTAAACTATCTTTATAGCGCCCATCCAACCGATATTACACTCAAACTGTGATGTACATACTTATATGTTATTTCTGGCCTTAATTTTGTTCAGATTGTGTTCTCTTCTTTTGATATTGAAAAGGAAATTATTTCTTCGTTTTTATAAACAGATAATATTTTTGTCACACAATTATTATTCGTTTGTTATGTTATATATAATATAATTGAGACCGATATATACATTTAATACTAATATATAATTTTACTTATTTATTTACAAGTATTTTGTCTTGATCTTATGTCATTGCAGAGTTGATTTTGAATACCTGCATCAAATTTTAATAATAATAGAAACCAAATCATTGGCAACTAAAATTATTGTATGTAATTATTGTTGTGTATTTGTAATTATTGCTGAATAAGAATTAAAATTTAATCAACTCATACTGAGGACATAGGCCTCTCTTATCTGATAATCACACCACTTAGCTCGATCTTCAACTCTCGATTTCCATCCGCTGCCAGTCACTGCGTATATCGTCACTCCACCTAGCTGGAGGGCGTCCTACGCTACGCTTGCCAATGCGTGGTCTATACTCCAGAACACGTCTACTCCAACGATAGTCGAGTCTGCGACACGTGTGGCCGATCCACTGCCACTTTAGCGTACTAAGCCTTAATCAACTATTGAACCATAATTTAAATTAGTAGTAGTTCTTGTATTAAATTAAGCAAATTGTCCTTTGAGCCAATAACAAACATATGGAATAAGTCCCTAACTAATAAGTTATAACAAATAAATTTCTATGATTGAACAGAAAATGGAGTTAGGAAATAAACTTCAATCCTCGATTCCACTCGCACTAGTCGCAAGAACATTAGGCCTTCAGTCAGCTGTGTTACATTTACAGAACGGTTCGGTTGTTAGCGAACTCAATAACCGGGTGAGGCTCTGGGATTGCATTATTAAACCTCCCTTTGTGAGATTTAGATTACATTAGCCCCGTGTGAAATTAGGTCCGGCGTTCTGTGAATTAGTTATTTGATTGTATGTCATATGAGATTAATTTGTGTATGTCTTGTGTTGAGTATATTTAACGTACGCGCAATATTGTTCGTGTCTTATATATGTATATTTGCGCGAATTACGTGATGTAAATGAGCGTTTTTGATATGATTCGAAAGTATTGGTCGTTTTATTTGGGTTTGTACCGGGCTTACTTGGTAGTAGCCTACCCTTGCGCTCGGCTAATATGCACATAAATAAATTAAACATTTGCATTATGTGTAATACTTATCCTTGTTGTTTATTTTATTAACATAATTGAATCAATCGATTAAACAAATTGTATAATGACAAAACATACAAAGTTTTATCACATAATCGAGTAAAACGGCACGTTCGTGACATTAAACCGGTTTAATTGACCGCCATCAATCCGATGACAGAGCTGATGATTCATCGCCATTTTGAATTTTGTTTTTGCGCTTTATATGCGTTAGTGCATATGTTATCTGTGATTTTTTTTCTTTTTAATTGAAGTTATATTGTTCACTTATTTAAATAACATTAAATGATTAATTCCTACTGACTTCTTCATTACAATTTCACAGTTAATGATAAATAATTGCTACAAGGCTATATGACTTAAATAAGTATTTTTTTTTTAAAAATTCGAGCAGTTTTTGTACCCATCATCAATATATGCTTTTTTAATTAATATTAAAAAAAATATTTTGCTATATGAATACAGATATGTTTAAATAAATTAAAATAAAAATCTACAATAATTAATATAAATATGGTGTATGCACATTTTGCGCATACGTATGATGGTGTTGCCACTACAATTTATTCGTAATAATTAAAATAATCGGTCACATATGTCAGTTCTGTTACGTATAACGCAACTGTTACGTCATTGCGTGTCCGCGTGCCGCTGAGCTTGAAACAATGTGCACTGAACCGTGATGCAGCTATTTATTATCTCGTGCTACTCCTACCCGTATTCGCATAAGTCCAGTTCATTAAAGTTGCGTTTCAATCGTTCACTCAATATTAAAAGCTATACATGTATCTATATATAAATAAAAAAAAATGAAGTTATATTCACCGTATTAACTTTGATTACATTTAAAACGATACATATGTGATACGCATAAGGCAGAATAAAAAGAACAACAGTCCAACACAGATTAAATAACATGAAAAAATACCACAAATATATACGGAATATAAAATAAATTAATGTGTTTCTCCTAATTTATTAAAATATCCAATATCTGTATTTGTAACAATATCTGTACCTGTCCGTTTGTTACCTCATTACGACTAAACCACAGGCATTATTTGACATTTAGTTCGGACCCGGATAAGACGTATAAAGTATTCACGGTAGCATGCGCAAGCGATCTCGTGGCGCTTCTGGTGAAGGGGTTTTTTACTGGGTATTCCGATGTTTGGGGCGCACTCGGTGCCTTGGACGTCGGAGGCCCCTCATACCCCCCACTGTTCCCGTAGTGGAAACGCAGAATGCGTTTAAAAAAAACGCGTATAAAGTACAATATTTACAGTAACATTGAGGTGACAGAGTCGCGGGTAACAGCTTGTTAAATGCTGTATGCATTTGGTCAAGATATATATAAATATAATAACAAATAGTTTCTGGTCATCATGTACAATATAAATATGAATATGATAACGGGAATAGATAAAGTTCCCACCAGTACCTAAACTATATTTCCAAATTCAACGACCGTTCAAAGGAAGTCACAATATTAACCTAACTTTTAATCAGAGCCGTTTATATATAATTTTTAAAATAAATTACATTTATAATAAATACGGAATTCACATTATTCTATTATGAACGTTATATATTAGAAAATATGATAACATAAGATCTACAATTTCCGTTTGTAATAACATTTTTTTTTCATAAAAATCATATCCATGTATTTCATATCCATTCCGTAAGTAGCAGCAATGCCGGTTCATTATAGTTTAATTATATGTGTAGATTATGTTAATTTTTATACTGTTATTGCTAAATGTACAGTGAGGTTAATCACACGATATTAAAAGTAAATTAACGACAAATGTTAGGTCATGCGTGGGCGAGCGTCGTTCTCGCTCATGGCATCATCGTTTTTGTTCTGGAAAATTCGTTAATTTTCTCATATTGAACACTAATTTTAACAATCCTTGTTACCATTAATAAATGCACATTATTAATTTATAACATGTTTAAACATAATTATGAATACTTAAAAACGGACAATTTTGTCATTAATTTCTACAAAATGGATGCGGTCCGCCATATTTAATATCTGCTTGTTAAGTTAAATTGTCTCTTAATCAGGAAACTTCTTATTAAACGATTCAATTATTAAAATCGGTTAAGGCGATTAGACTTAAACCTTAGATAATAGATTTAGATAAATACCTTAAATAAACGACCCGATTAGTATATAACCTACGGTAGTTCTACCGTAACGTTGATTAATGGATCTAGTTTCGGCTTTAGCAAGTGATTTCGCGGTTTTGTGTAATGGAATCGAATACCCTGTTATAGCGCCAGATCGAGCGTTTTATCGTATCGAATTTAGTTTAATGGTTTGTGGTTTTCATAGTTTTAAGTTTTTTTTTTAAATTATAATTGGCAGCAAGTGGCTTTATGCCTTACGTCTGTGTTAAAAACATAGGTATACATTTACTACGACTGTTTTTTTCGTGAATTTCCGAGTTAATAAGAAAATATTATATTTCTAATTTATGAAGGTTTTTTTAATTTATTATTACATACATACATTTCAATTTAAAAACTAAACTCTTAATATCTAAAATTAGTAATAAAACAGAAATATTCTGAGAGTATTAAATATAGTACTTACAGTAAGTAATGACAAAAGCGCATAATAAGTCGTGTATGTACGTAAATTATATTTTTAAACTAGCAACACCTGAGGCTCCTTTAAAATCTACCATTTTAACGCACATATTGATTATTTGAATTATTTATATGAAATATTATAATTATTAGGTAGTAGCGGAAGTTTATAATAACAAAGATGATTGTTTTCGTTTTGGTAACTCACAAATAGCCTGACATGGCTAAATACATAGTATATTTTAACTAGTAAATATTTTAGGTAGCACGCAAATGCATGTGATAAGTTTAATCAGTTTCATTAAATTTACTTGAAATCATTTACGCTACCTAAACGCATACCTTTAAACCTTTGCCTTTTGCCTTGAAGGTTAAAATATTAATTAAAATATTAAGCGTCAATTGTGCAACGATTTACGGGCTGTCTAGTGACGCGAGAGTGACATTAAGGATTCCGATCCGAAAAATGTATAGCATTTTAATGCGTGTACTAGCGCTATAAATCCTATGGTAAACCAGTCTTATCAGCTACAGACTAGCACGTAACCGCGTCAAGGTCGCGGTCGCCAATATTACAGATATCGAACTAAATATTGGATATCATCACATAAAATTACCATATGCAACGTTTTATATCCCTATGCTTATTACATGTGAAGAATTCGTGATTTTTTGTGATCATTTTCTTTCATAAAGATTTATTTCATAAATTTCACCGCTAGATGGCGCCTATACTTTTTACACGTCATTGTAAATTCATGTAGATTTATTTTAAAGTTATTTCGTCCAAAAGATAAATAAACTACTACTAGAAAACAGTAGCGCTTTCTACTGTAAGGGGATAAGAAAATCAACTGAATTATCACATAACTATGTACCTTTGCGTAAGCTGATCAATTGTGTGTCATTGCCTATTCTTCTATTCAATTCGAGGTCTGTATATTGTGTTATTATTGCGTATTAACAAATTCTATGTGGCGCCTACATCTCGTACATGGAGCTTCGACCCTTCGTCTTTGTCGCACAGCGTCCCCTTACTTAGGACACGGGTTCCTCATAAATTGGTATATTTTTAACTTTATTTACTTACTATTTTATAAATATCCAGTTACCGTAAAATAAATCGTTATTTTATTTAATATGATTGTTTTAAAACTTAAACATAAGACAATATAACCAGTCCAGGTTGTCAAATCACATTATATAAATAAAAAAGGCAAAGACAGTAAAAACAAATCGTATCAAGCGAATCATTATCGTTTGCAACGCTATCACGGTTATTTCCAACCTCGCTTAGGTTTTTTTCTTTCACTAAAATCTCAAATGGGATGTTTAAAATTTAATTTTGTCTTATTTGCAAATTTAATTTTGTCTTATTTGCAATCGTCTCGCCCAAAAATTCGATGACTTCCAACCCGTTGAGCAGGCTGGGTTTCGAAAAGGCTTCAGTACCGTAGACCACATACTCACACTTAGGCAAATGATACAGAAGACCGAGGAATATAATCAGCCTCTATGCCTAGCGTTTGTGGACTACGAAAAAGCCTTCGATACCATCGAGACCTGGGCTGTTCTGGAATCGATGCAGAGATGCCTAATAGACTTTCGGTATGTCCAGGTGTTAAAGTGTTTGTACGAAGCCGCAACCATGACCGTCCAAGTACAAGATCAGAGCACAAGACCAATCCAATTGCATCGCGGGGTAAGACAGGGGGATGTAATCTCCCCGAAACTTTTTACCAATTCATTGGAGGACGTCTTCAAGACGCTCGATTGGAACGGACGCGGCATTAATATAAATGGCCTACACATTACACATCTGCGATTTGCTGACGACATTGTCATCATGGCGGAAACTCTGCAAGATTTGGAAGAGATGCTAAACAGCCTAAGCGATTCTTCAAGACAGGTGGGTCTGCGGATGAACTTAGAAAAAACTAAAATTATGATCAACCAACATATATCCCCGAGACCGGTTGTCGTAAATGGCTCTCCACTCGAGGTTGTGCAGGAATACATCTACCTGGGCCAAACTATACAACTTGGCCGGCACAATTTTGAGAAGGAGGTCAAAAGAAGAATACGTTTGGGCTGGGCAGCATTCGGGAGGTTGCGTCATATTTTTGAATCGTCGATCCCACAGTCACTTAAGACCAGGGTATATAATCAGTGCGTCCTGCCTGTTATGACTTACGGCGCCGAAACGTGGACACTCACTGTAGGACTGGTCCACAAGTTCAAGGTCGCTCAGCGAGCTATGGAACGTGCGATGCTTGGGGTTTCTCTGGCAGATAGAATCCGAAATGAGGACATTCGCCAGAGAACTAAAGTCACCGACATCGCGCGTAGAATTAGCACGCTGAAGTGGAAGTGGGCTGGTCATGTCTCCAGACGCATCGATGGCCGATGGAGCCGACACATGTTGGAGTGGAGACCACGCTTAGCCAAACGTAGTGTAGGACGCCCTGCGGCAAGATGGACCGACGATTTGAAAAAGGTGGCAGGTACGGGATGGATGCGGGCTGCCCAAAATCGGGATGGTTGGCGTTCTATGGGGGAGGCTTTCGTCCAGCAGTGGACGGCGGTAAGCTGATATATTGCAAACTAATAATTATTATATTTGCCTAAAGTAAATCTTTGCTATTAGTATTATTTTTAGATTGCTAATGCTGATAGTATATATATATATATTTATTTATTTATTTATAGAATAGGTAGACAGACTAACATATGGGCCACCTGATGATAAGTGGCTACCAACGTCATTGACATTGGCATTGTAAGAGATGTTAACCATCGCTTACATCGCCAATGCGCCACCAACCTTGGGAAGTGAGATGTTATGTCCCTTGTGCCTGTAATTACACTGGCTCACTCACCCTACAAACCGGAACACATCAATACCAAGTACTGCTGTTTTGCGGTAGCATATCTGATGAGTGGGTGGTACCTACCCAGACGAGCTTGCACAAAGCTCTACCAGTAAAATACATATTAGTATATATTTCAAGTTATTTATTAGGATGTTTGTTTTCATGGTCCTCCATTAACGATTTGGTGCTCGTCTCTGGTGACATTAATAGCTTTAGATTTACATTCTAAAACAGCAATATGAGATTCTTGTCCAACATCATTTCAAAATTACATTTTATTGCCAGCTCTATATTAATTTTCTTCGTCCTTATCTCCATAACGCATACATACATGATCTGGGCACTAAATTGCTCATATGAAACATTCAGGCGCGTTGTGCTTTTATTGCCGTCGTATTTATGATCGTTATTAATTGTGTAGCCCACTTCAGCTCTGTGTGTCGCGACGTCATGTATGGAAACTGCATTTATCACGTCACTTGCTTTTGAGGTTACGAAGGGTTTTGAATTAGTGATTATGACGAATGAGTTCAATTTAAAAGTTTTTCGCAGTCGTGTTTAACAGAACCGTTTATTCTTTAGATCCTATCGATTCAGGTCTGTATTCTTTGCCAAACCATTATAAACATTACAGAACTGTCAATTATGAAGATATTACCTAAAATATATAGTTTTAAAGTAACTCATAAATTATTATTGAATATTTTATTTTTCGTCATAAATTATTATTCATGCATTATATTATGGAAACCAACACCTCTTATGAATTAATCGTATCATAGTACATCGGTTATTATAATCAAGGAATGTTTCCTTTTCATGTTTCTTTTTAAATTAAACGATATACATTGTATATGAATAAGACAACCGTTCTCTTGACACAATTCTTTCACAAAGGGCTGACTTTGAGTGACCGCTAAATGATAAAACTACCTTTGTGCATTTTTCTATCGAACAATTTATATACGAATAAACAATTAAAAAAATATTTAATGATTAGTGTAACTGACTTTGACATAACGAAACCTTTCAAGTTCTGAGCAATTTCGTCATGAATTAGGTTTGTTTAACATGTCAAGTTTAATAAGCATGATTGAATATGTAGATCTTTGAGTGATGTGACTGAGGTTAAGGTTTCATCGGGTAATGAATGGCACGAGGCATTACTTTGCTACTACAAGCAAGATATATTCGTAATGTGCATTCATATCTAGGTCGTATTTCAATTGGTTTTCAATCATTTATAGATGAGTGGTCCAGTCCGAAAAAGGACTTTATGATCTGCAGTAGACTCTACCCTTTTTTGTCATGTAAGGGAAGCCTTCAGAAACGTACGCTTAATCAAATTATGTCTAATTCTTACCCGCTAGAACCTCGATAACGGTTATTCTAGGTATAGATCGGATAGATCTGCTTATCTCGTGTGTTGCTTCGCTGGTGGCTTCACGGAGTTATCCTCATGGGACGAGTAAGTGATCTCGCGTGTTACTATATATATGTATATATATTTACAAGCTTCTATTTAGCAATGACGATTTTTACAAGAATCGCTGCAGGTGTGAATAGTAGCACAGCACTTACTCTCTTTCTATTTTCAGTAGTTTAACATTAGCAGAAGGAAGACAACACATCCTCTTACACAACGTTTATTAATATATTAATACATAAGGATATATCATATCACTTAAAATGTAATTTTACTTTCCAAGTGAATCTGTAACATTCGGTCATTTGGTTTCATAGTTAAAGCGCTTAATAGTTATGTTGAAGATTTAACGAGGTTAGTCGTTATACCTTTCTAGGTTTACTGCAAATACTTTAGCTATTACAACTTAACTTTACTACGCATGTTATGGTTATAAAGGTTCTTTTGTATACAAAGGTAAAAGTCGAAAAACTTTGCTTAAGTTTTAAGTATATTCTTTTTGAAGATAATCTCCTTTGTTCGAAATGGAAGTTGCATTTCAAGTTCGAATTTCAGTGTAAGGTTTGTACATGAAACGTTCCTAAAGTAAAATATTTTACTTCTGACATGTGTTTTTTTTAATCAATGAATTTAACCGAAAATCATATATTATAACTGTGGGATTAACACCGAGGTCATTCTCCCGGTTACCGATTCTCATTCTGAAAAGCATTGCTTTACTAAACGCCGGGAATAAACCAATGATATATATTTATATACCATTAAATGGAATAAACCATAAAGTTGGTGTTTACTTCTCAATACATTTGTGGCCAAGGAACCTTAAGAATAGTTTATTTTAGAAAGTAATACATAAATAAATTGATGGTAAGTGGTCACCATCGCCCATGAAAGTGGAACTATAATGAAATGACACTACCTGTAACAACATTGTGTAACATCCGTAGTTACACTGGCTCACTCACAATTTAACTGGCACAGTAATGTTTCGTATGTTCAGCGGTAGAATAACAAGTAACCTGCACAAACCAGACCAATAATGGAAATAATTCCATATTGTTGTGGATCTGGTAGACGTTTGGTATTTTTATAGAAATATCTTCCATTAAATAAACATTTTTAAGTTGACTTTTTAATAAAGCATCTTAAATCGCTTTAGAAAACCATTTTTGTTGGGTTCGTCTGTTATATCTTGATGCTCATTGAAAATTCTCAGTTCACGTTTATTTAAAGCGCTTCAAATGACATGCAGCGAATATGTGTGTCATTTCCACATTTCTCTCGTATTTTTCTTAATATTTAATGTCGAGTTAAAAAATGTTGCGTTATTAAAAGTCGCCCTGAATGGGTTTAGCAGACGAGAACTCTTGTTAGGTTTTTTTCTATAATTATCTCAAGAGGTATATATACCTACATACCATATTTAAAAATATGGAATAAAAATGTACATTGAATTTTGTTATGAATCTATAACTCTAGATATCGCTTAAGAAAGTAACAGTCTGTATATGTCCCACTGTTGGGCTAAGGCTCTCCTTATTGAGGAGAAGGCTCCACCAAGCTGCTCAAATTACTTTCAGGTTCTCAAATTAGACACGATCATCTTCACGATGTCTTCTGTCATATGAATTCCTCGCGATGTTTTCCTTTTAAAATTCAGTGATTCTTGCCCAGGATTGAAATCGGAATCATCCATTAAGATTCACGACTACTAACCATTGCGCCATCACTGCTCATGATAACGCTTGTGATGAATAAATCATTACTGCTGTTTCACAAACTAGTAAATATTATACGAGTAAAACAAAGACAAATCGCGTCCAAAGTATATATGTTATGTCCAATGTACATTAAATATATGTCAAAGTGCTAAAATAGTAAAAGTAATTAGTTAAACAATTACTAAAATCATTAGCGAAGACAACGAGCGTTCGTTATTAGCAGGGTACGGACAAAATAACTCGACTCCGAGGGATAGTTCAACGTAGCATAGAATTTTGCTGTCATTTAGAACGTTTTCAATGTGCTGGGTTATATAGGACAGATTATATTAGCTATGGATAAATTAATTATAAATTATTTTTCGTTCGGGTTTGCGTTTTAAAATAAGTTTTTGTTCTATTTGATTGTTCATTAAGACCTTTAAAATGAACTGTTAATATTGTCCTTGTTTGTTGTTAACGAGTTTTAAACGTTGCTTAGTATTTAATTTTTAACTTCGATCAAAAGAGGGATAAGTAATGCCTTGAGGTGTTAAATAAAAAAAAAAAACCTATAAATGAAAGGAAAATGGGTTGCGACAAAATATTGTGGATAATTACGTTTTTTGTGTATATATATCACTCGTCATTGATTATTGTCAATTATTATAATTATATTTAATTTATTGAATTAATTATAAGCTTAGGTTGGTTAATTATTACCAATATGTGACAACAGAATGTCAAACGTCACTTATTCGTCTTGATTTAAACACTGAAATTGACATTGGGTAAAACAATGTTAAGGCGAAAACATTCGATTAAAAGGGTAGATTGATAACAACCAAAGACCTAAAATGATTTAATTAGAATGTAAAGGATTACTTAGAAAAAATATTTGATATATATTTAACGAATTAAGGCGTGCTATTCTCTGAACTAGATCCTAAGGGCATGTTCATCGACCCATAGACAACACCCAGGCGGCTCAAACCGCGACCATTAGCGTCGACGGCAGGTCGTTTACCACAATAGATCGACTTGTATCTTACTAAACTAAACAGTAGGAAATCAAAGCCATAAACATAATCAATACTAATATTGATAATGCGAAAGAAACTGTCTGTTACACTTTCACGATTACAGTAAACGGATTTTGATCAAATATGGTATGAAGCAAGCTTTACCAATTACAGGCACAATGGACATAAAATCTTAGGTCCCAAGGTTGGTGGCGCATTGGCGATGTAAGCGATTGCTAACATTTCTTACAGTGCCAATGTCTAAGGGCGTTTGGTGACCACTTACCATCAGGTGGCCCATATGCTCGTCCGCTTTCCTATTCTATAAAAAAAAAAATACTGTTTATGCCTAAAATCTGCCCTAACAATAAAACTAGCTAGTCATAACTTAACAAACTGTATTATTTGTAATATTTAAATGATAAACTAAATGGAATGGTTTACATAATCACAAGCTCATATCTGCCCATGACAAGGTCAGCTGTATGATGTATGTATATGTGATGGCCTTTAAATCTCAAAGTTTGCAATTGTTAAAAGTTTGTAAAGGTTTAATTTTCATATACGAATAAAATAAATCTAAATGGGTCATGTTGCGTAATAGGTGAGATTGCCACACGTCCCCGCGGGGCGCGTGCGAAATAATAAACTTATTAAAATATCCTCAAGCGAATAGCCATTAAGTACGTAACGTTTATATAAAAATATTATTTACTTGAATATTCATAAAGTCCAGATATAGCGCCTCAGTGTCGGGGCCGATGACCTCATGCCTGAAGTGAGTTTCACTTGCTCATAGACGTCTTCGCATTTTATGAAAAAATTATGCAAAAGAGGACGATAAAGCGAAACGGGATTTTTTTTTTTTTCAGATTCTTTAATAAAGTTTATTCAAGGCTTTTTTTATATTTATCGGTTCGGTTTTAAACGTGTTCACCGTATTGTTAAAAAATTTTTGTAGGACCGGTGTTCAAACAATATTTCGGTTTATATATTACGAAGCAAAACGAATTACCGTGTTTCAGGTTTGATGATATACAATTACAAGTTTTGAATTTCATAATTAGCATTGTTATTCGAAACAATAGGGGAGTGAATGGGGTGAAACTCCCTGGATAATATAGTGCCGCTCATTAGACATCGAGTCATGCTTTATATTTTTAATGAAAATTTCAAATCAAATGAAATCAAAATATAATTCATTCAAGTGGGCTCTTAATTTTGAATCAGTTATACAAGATCATATGACATGACAAGGCAAAAAAATTAGTAGTCATTCTTTTTTTATTATTACTATACAATATACATAAATTATATTTATGTATATTGTGAAAATCAACAATAACTAAGTCCACGCATTTTTTAACATAAGATTTAATTGTATTCATTGGCAAAGTTAAAAAAATACTGACGAATATAAAATCCGTGACTGGAATAAAAGGTTTTCATTTTATTTGCGTCAAAACCAAAATAAATAAATACTTTATTTAGAGGTCACTTGACCGATTACACGCACTATTGCAGCGTCATGTGTACAAATAAAAAAATAAACGATTCTCACCGGTTCGGACTGTAGCTAGTACAGAGCAGAACCGACAACTCTTTCGTTACTATTTTTCAACTATCCTATATACGTAATATTTATACAGATTTCAATTTGTATATATACTGCATAAAAATCAACAAAAACACTCCACGCTTTTTATCGTATATATAATCTTGTACAAAACAATTTGTCTACGTTCGTGATGAAATCATCATGAAATGATTATTGTGTTTTATGGCGATATAAAAGATCTTTTGTGGTGTAATTTAATGTATCGCATTGTGTTCATACAAATATGAATATGTTGTACTGTCAGCTCCGTTTTCACCCGCGTTGAACGTTTCTGCTCCGCCCCCGTGGGGCCTAGAGTGATGTTATATATATATATATATATATATATATATATATATATATAAATATAATTTAGGTTTTGTCTTAATGAATCGACTACCTATGGTAAACAATGTTTACCAATCTTAAGGGTAACGTGTTTAAACTAACGAACTTTTGAGGTTACACCGACGACATTAGACATGGCGCGTTTGTCTCTTGTATTCGGCGAAACGTTATTAATATTCTATAGCTATAACTATTGTAATCCGATTACGGAGCGTATTATAGTAGAAGGTTGTAACGCGTCTATGAAGTATCTTCAGCCGCAATCTACAGATTCAATTAAAGCTTTCGATTTAGAAAATTTGCCTAATATATGACTAGCAATGCCCGGCAAACGTTATCCTGACTTTAAAAGTTGATATGCTACAGCGCCATCTAGCGGGGAGTTACAGCAAAGTGGATAGTATAAAAACTTCAGTGATTAATTGCAATGAAGGTTTGGAAGACCACGAATGATAGGATGACGATCAACGACACCGGCGACCGGTGAGCATTTTCCCTGGGTAAGGGTAAAACCCTGAGGCCTTTACCCAGACTTGCTAAGACCAATGAGACTCGATGAGAATCGGTCAAACGGTGCCGAAGTATATTGACCTCAAACAGTTTGAGTTTGATTGATATAAAGATATGCTCCTTACCGCTGCAGTCGGTTAACACTATATAGGAACATGTAGTATGTACGCGGCCGCGGCTTTAGTTCGCGTGGACAGACTCATTGCCCTATTTCTGATGTTATGTTAATTAAGTGATAACGTCTAGATGCCGCGGGTTTTGGATCTATCTAGATTTTAGTGTTTATGCATTTCCCTGTTCACGGAATGCGGATATTAAGTAACAAATATATAAACTGCAACTTAAATCGTTTATACATTATTTTCGGTCCAGTGGTAGATTATTTGAAACAGACAAGGCGGTAGGTATCCTAGGACATTTCACCTAATAATCAGAATAATCTAGCCATCATGTGTGAAATACCTACGAACATTAGGTATAATATAAATGTAACTAATATATCAAGTGTTCGATATTAAGCGGCTTATAGAAGAAGAACTTTATATGTAGTTACATATATTTTTTTAAATTATTGGAAGACTGTTTAATAGGCCTCTTGATGGTAAGTGGTCATCACCGTCCATAGACATTGGCATTGTAAGAAATATTAGGCATCCATTACATTGGCAATGCGTCACCAACTAAGATGTTATGTCCCTTGTGCCTGTAGTTACACTCGCTCTCCCTCCCTCACCCTTCAAGCCGGAACACGATAATACTAAGTATTGTTGTTTGACAGTACTTAGTAATCTTATAATTACCTACCTCGTGGTCTGCCGATACGTGTTGCAAAACTATAACCCAGAGCTTGTTTTGCATAGATTTTTCTGAAATCACTCGATGGGCAGATATTGTGCCTTAAATCGGGTCCCAATATTGAAATATAAATTATTAATAAATTCTATATTAATAAATCCTTGAATATCTACCTATGATTTTACCATTTTACAATTGATGTGACGAACGTCGATGTGACGAACCTTGGTTTTTTAATAACACGTATAAATAATTCAATTGGCAAATTGTGAGAAGGGTAACTATTATGTATTTATTTAATTAATATTTAATAAGTGATAGAATACGATTATTAACTCATATAAAAACGGAAATACTATTATCGTTCTGTTATTTAATAAATGGCGTACCAAGTATAGAAACCCTTTAGCTACACACTTACCGGTAACTGGTAACAGCCTGTAAATGTCCCACTGCTGGGCTAAGGCCTCTTCTCCCTTTTTGAGGAGAAGGCTTTGGAGCTTATTTCACCACGCTGCTCCAATGCGGATTGGTAGAATACACATGTGGCAGAATTTCAGTGAAATTAGACACATGCAGGTTTCATCACGATGTTTTCCTTCACCGAAAAGCACGAGATGAATTATAATCACAAATTAAGCTCATGAAAAACTTCAGTGGTGCTTGCTCGGGTTTGAACCCACGATCATCGGTTAAGATTCACGCGTTCTTACCACTGGGCCATCTCGGCTTTTTAAGCCGGCTAAGCTACACACTTAGTACGTATTTAAAAAGTATTTGTACAGATAAAACGAGTACACTAATTACTTAGTACATACTCTGTCTTCCTTTACTTTCACAAGTTATCGTATAGATTAGAGCGTGACAAAATATGTTTAAGTTGTTAAACAATTAACAACTCATTAAAATAAAGACAGTCTCACACTGTTACATGTTATGTATTTGTCTTCTCTTAAGTTTGAAACTTCGTGTGTTATTGAAACTCTGTATTGTGTTATTTGTTAAATATAAATATTGACTACGAAATATATATATATATATATATATATATATATATATATATATATATATTCGCTTTTGTATATATTGTTTAAAAAAATCCCTTTATGAATTGTCTATTACTTAGATGAATACAATCGTTTGCTCCGTTGCTGCGCGAAAGGACAAACCTACAAACACTTTCCATTAATAATGAATACACATTAATATTTATATATAAAAAAACGTTTACTTTAAATCTTCTCTATGTTTTTTTGTACATTCGCGTTTCGATTTCGGTCATACTTTTTTGATCAACTCTTCGTGGTCAGTGAGCTCTAAATAACCTTTGTAAACGGTGTTTGAGATGCAGCGGCCTTGTCGTATCTTTGCACATCATTCGCAAATAGCTCATGGGCTTTGACGCTATGGTCTTTTTAATGATCATTATTATTAAAATAGCTTCTTACAAGCTTGTACTTCTTTCAGTGTGTGTGGGTCTTTTATCAACTGAATTTTATATTAATAGAGGATTTAGATGTTGGGAGGGCTATGTGCAAGCCTGTCTGAGAAGGAAGACCACCCACTTGTCGTCGTCATATATTCTTCCAATACTTACAATACTTAGTGATGTCCTGGTGAAGGAGCCGGGGTAACTACAGGCACAAAAGACAACATCTTAGTTCCTAAGGTTGGTGGTGCATTGGTAATGGGAGGAATGGTTACTATTTCTTACAGCGCCAAAGTTTATCACATGCCTTCTACATATATTATTAAAAAAACATGTTTACAATGACCGCCTAATATAAGCGTATATATTTCAAAACTTTTTAAAACATGTTAAACATGTATGTACATAGTTCAGTATTTTTTCTTAATATTCTACTTTAAGTACCCGCATCGAAGTAAATTATTTTTATCTACGACCTATTCCACAACATAATCGAACTGTACAATAATTTGTACATGAAATATATATATATATATATATATATATATTTATAGTATTTGCAGTAATTTTGATGTAATTTAGTATAAAACAGGCTTGACAAGAAAGGACATAGGCTATTTTTATATGCGACACCTGTTCCCCCTTCCAACATGGAGACGAAGCCGCAGGCGGAAACTAATAAAATATAATGTCGCAGTACAAAAAGCGCCAAGCGTTCTTACGCCTTTTTCAAAGTATACACCTATAAACTGCTTAACTTATAGATATGTCGGTAACCGTTGCGTGAGGCAACGTTTTTCTACTATCTGACGTCACTGTCGCAACTCACAATTGTATTTTGTTTAACTTACGACTCTACTGAAGTGACATTTGCATGCGTAACGAGCTCGCAAATATAGTCTTTACGTGTATGACGTAATGAGATTATAAGAACTTAACTAATCGTTGTTAATATTAATGTTATATACTCGTAGTTTACTTTGATAAATAAATAAATAGTCATGTTTGAGTATATTGACAGGTTCTGCAAACAAATGCGTTACCAAAAACACCCGCAAAGCCTTTGCAAACATTTAAGATAACTTGTCGCAGGATAAATAGAACTATGGACGAAGACGAAAGTGTGTTCAAACGTTCCGGCTTCACTAGTCCGATTAGAATCTTATTGCGTTAGATAACCCATCAATTTGGAAAGGTTATATGACAGTATGACATCACGCTACGACCAGCAGCAGTAACATTAAACGCGACTGATGCTGCAGGAGTAGCTGTTTCACTATAAACCTGAATATTCGTATGGTTGCTCGCGCTGATATCAGGAACTAAATCTCCAATATGAATAAATATTTTTGTTTTAGGGTAAATTTTTAAGGATGGTATAGACTCAAATCTCTACACTTCGATTCTTAGAAGCTGAGCAGTCTCCAAAAACGTCACTTATATATTAAACTATATAATAGGCATGTATAATAAATGTTTAAGGCAATTGATGGTGGAACCGTAATCAATTTGTGGCTTTGAAGGGCCTTGATGGGTTCATGTTGATATTTTAATTGCTTAGAGTTTAGGAAAGCATATTTAATCAATCTCCCTTGGGATGTACTAAAGGCGAAAAGTCAACCGCGTCTCGTCTCGTCTAATCTCAGAAACTACAAATACGTGATGACTTAAGCCTTATTAAGCCGGTCGTTTCCGATGGATATTTCTTACATAATTCCCCTTGGCATTTTATCCTGCGTGTAACGTTTTGTTTATGAACTTATATCAATTTTACTAGGTGTGCAAGCCAGTCTGGGTAGGTACCACTCCCACATCAGATATTGTACCGTTAATCAGCAATACTTAGTATTTTTGCGTTCCAGTTTGAGGGGTGAGTGAGCCAGTGTATCTACAGGCACATGACATCTTAGTTCGCCAGTGTCTATGGGCAGTGACCACTTAGCATCAGATGGAATAGCTACCAGTCTGCTTAACTGTATCATAAAAAAGATGATTATATATGTGTTGTGTTCTGTGTAACTCCTAGGTAATATATCTCAATTTTTACAACAAGCAAAATTTTAAAATCAGTTTTAATTTTTCTGAGGAAAAAAAAGCGTAATGGCGTTTCGTTTCAAAAGCCAATCTTCTATTCAGTCGCTCGAAATATTAGCGATCTCTGGCTCCTTGGATTCGTTACGAGTGTGATCAAACGTAGGAGACGTCTCTTGACGACCCTCTAATCAGCTAATGTGCTACGAAAATGCACAAACGTTCCGCCTTGCGCTTTGACATAACGCTACTCATATGAAATGTCGTAAATAATAATTTTATTCCGAATTGAAACTGTAAAATATTTTGTGGTTTATTTTTATTGATGGCTTAATACTCTCTTATATAATACGTTATTTATGTATTTAATATGTTATTGTGCAGTACCTAACCTGCATACCTACATGCACACAAAGATTTATATATACATATACGATTATTACATTAGTTGAAATTATAACACACATAATAAGGGAACATTTAGTTTTATGCTCTCTTGTAAAATATACCATTATATATATGTATGATTTTTTCAGAAATCAATAAAAATGTACACACGTTAAAGTTCCGCAAATACGGACTGGCAGTTCCATGTAAATTAGCATTTAAAATCTGCGAAAGCTTCGGACAAGTATTTTATAAAGGTTGCGAGAGAAGTGTGAAATTTACGCGTAATTAAAGTCTTTATGCGAGCGTAATTCGCTGCGAAGTGAAACCTTGAAATTTTGATTTCAATTTTCAATTAACTGATGAAAAGAGGTTTCATGAAAACTAAGCTTGTCAGCCTGCTTTCACATTCTAATTTAAAAATTGGTTAAATTTGTTATTTATTAGGTATGTAAAAACATTTTCTTATAATGTATAATAGAAACCTATATACACATATGTAACTTCTTATTTATTGTTATAGACACAAAAATATAATTTAAGAATATTTTATCTGTCCGTTTGTGTCACGCGAAAATGTTACCTAATGTTGTTATATACTGAAATAGAGGTTTTACATAAGCTTTCAACATACTACTATGCCAACAAATTCTTAGACCAAACTCGACTCAACGCAGCAAATGATGGTAAGTGGTCACCACGGAAGGAATACCTTACCTCACTAATAATGAGAACTAAGATGTTAAGTCTCCTGGCTCACTCACAATGCAAATCCAAACCGATGACTGCTACACATCCAGGCGAGCGAATTGCTCGCAATATAATATTCATTTATTAAAATTTATTAAGAATAAATATTTCCTCTTTCTATTTAACATTATTGTATCTAGTTTAAAATATGTTGTATATTTCTTCTAAAAGAGTTTTTCCGCTAATGAAAATGTATTATAATATAATTTAATTTCCTTTGAACGAAGTTTATTAAGGCGGAACTTGGACGGCACTTTCAAAGCGTTTCATAACATAAAGTTTTTATTTAGTACTTTTTATCAGACGTGCTTGCTCTTTTCTTAAGTGTTTCATTTTATGACTTTTATTAATAATATCAGGCTGTCGGTACTGTATTGAAAGCTTATATATGTATCGTGTAACTAAAATTAGCAGTTTCAAAAAGAAAAGTTGGAGATTATACCACTGCGCTGTTTATATGCGGGTTCGATGAATACACATGTAGAATCTCATCTCACACATCCGGACACGACCCCTGAATATTCGGTGACATCGGCATTTCGAATCAAAATAGAAATAAGAAACGTGACCGTCATGGGACGTCAGGTAGATGTGAAAGATTGAAACTGATGGTTATTGAAATAATTCATAAGTAATGAAAATAAATCTTGGGCAGTCCACATCCATCACGTACCTGCCACCTTTTTTAAATCGTCGGTCGATCTTGTCGGCGTCGGGCGTCCTACACTACGTTTGCCTAAGCGTGGTCTCCACTCTAACACGTGTCGGCTCCATCGGCCATCAATGCGCCTGGAGACATGACCAGCCCACTTCCACATCAGCTAGCTAATTCTACGCGTGATGTCGGTGTCTTTAGTTCTCTGGCGAATGTCCTCATTTCGGATTCTATTGCCCAGAGTAACCCCAAGCATCGCGCGTTCCATCGCTCGCTGAGCGACCTTAAATTTGTGGACCAGTCCTACGGTGAGTGTCTACGTTTCGACACCATAAGTAATTATAGGTAGGACGCACTAATTAAAGAACCTGGTCTTAAGCGACTGTGGGTTCGACGATTCAAAAATAATTCAAAAGATCGGGATGGTTGGCGTTCTATGGGGGAAGTTTTCGTCCAGCAGTGGAAGGCAAAAGGCTGAAAAAAAAGAAAATAAATAAAACATAGAGTTTGGTTAATAAAATAAATATAATTTTCTTATTATAATTAACAAAGTTACATAAACATATACAACGAAATATCTAGTAGATGCGCCATGCACACACAAGGGTATGCCCACTACGGAAGTCACTTACTATTTCTATTCTATTTATATTTCTATTCTATCAAAAAACTAAGAAGTTTTTCGCACAAAGTTTTCGAGTCCCAGCTCCTACGAAGAATAAACGAGGCTACAGTACTATTACAGTAATTTTGTTTTGTGTTATTTACTATAGAACCAAATCTCTCTCGTTGACACAACTTTGCTAGAATTATTTTTTTTATTATTTGCGTGAATTGATTTTATTGCAATTACACTGTCAAAGTCCTTATAATTAATAAAGTAAACGGCTATTTTTGAATGAAAACTTTAATCTAATTTTATACGAATTAAAATATTTAGAAAACTGTTTTGTTTGTTAAGAAAGCTTAAATATAAATTAGAATCTGCAACGCTCTTACGCTATTATCAAACGCAAATATCTCCGAATTAAGGATCGTTATATTATGGCTATCACGTTTCAAGTTTGATACAGATGTGTGTTTTGTTCAGACTAGTTTATAGAACTGGAAACCTTTCGCCGTTTCCTCTCCGGTCTCGGTTTTTGTTTTGACTATCAAGAGGTTATTTGTGTTGCATAAAGAAATTTGAAACGAATTTTGCCATTGGTGTTGTTTGAAGAATAATGGACATGTTTTGTGAATACTTAAGTTCCGTAGAATTCAAGTTGGCGTAGAATGACTATGAGCTGGTAGTAACAAAAATAATTAGTCAATATTTATTTAAAAAAAAGCCGAGATGGCTCAGTGGTAAGACCGCGTGAATCTTAACCGATGATCGTGGGTTCAAACCCGGGCAAGCACCACTGAAGTTTTTCATGTGCTTAATTTGTGATTATAATTCATCTCGTGCTTTTCGGTGAAGGAAAACATCGTGAGGAAACCTGCATGTGTCTAATTTCACTGAAATTCTGCCACATGTGTATTCCAACAATCCGCATTGGAGCAGCGTGGTGGAATAAGCTCCAAAACCTTCTACTCGAAAAGGGAGAAGAGGCCTTAGCCCAGCAGTGGGATATTTACAGGCTGTTACAATATTTATCCCGTTTCGTAGATAAAAACAGAAACATAAACAAATAACAATTTAAGTTCGGTGACCTTATTCACGGACTGTAAATATCAATGTGAAGACTTGCCCCAGTTCCCTGTCCCAAAGAATGAGCCGTGAAACAAACGTTCGAGCGCTACGGCGAGCGAGTGACCGGTTTCAACGGTTTCGCCGGGCTGACCGGGTGAAGGCCGGGTCGCGACTGTTACACCCGACTCGTTTCATTTATTTGTTAACCTGTTAATTAATCAACTGATGTCGTAATGACCGATGCCGAATATTTTCAAGAAGATTTCTCTTAAGATTTGTATTTTATAAATGAAATTAGTTATTTACGAGTTTATTTAATTGATTTTGTATACGAGTGCTAGAGTTTATAGGGGTAAACCGAAAACGTATCTGGGGTCACAACTAATCGGTATAAAAAACTGAGGTATGTAAGTTATTCTAGGCATTGCGTTGTGTATGTGTGATTGTCTTCCTATAAATCAAAAAAGTTTTGACTAATTCGTAATGATGTTACAATTGCCTCTAAAGCAAGCTCTACGCCGCCAATACGCTTATTAATATATAACTTGCCGTTTTATTCAACAAGTTAAATACCTATCGCTTAAAAAAAATAAACATAACATATGTTTATTTTTTTCAAGGAATATAAAAGAAAACTCTATTTTTTTAATATTATTGATGTATTTGTATATATTTAACGAAAGGAGATATTCTCGTATTGTTTGTAAATCAGAACGTTGATCCAGATCAAAGTTCGGCAATCAGCGAGTGTAAATACGACGTCGTCGCCGCACGGTTGCCAAAACTAAAAATTTTTCAATTGGTACTACGCTATGACATGGCGTGATTCAGCTTTTGGCCTAGTTACGATATTATACTGTTTAATCATTTCAACTACCTTGAGTTCGTTTTTTTTCAGTAAATAAATCATAAAACATTCCGCGATTTCGTCCACGTGAAATTGAGTAGTAGAAATACCAATATGAAAATCTGTTAAGAAAAGTTGTTGCGTTTTAATATTTTGTTAATTTTAGTTAAAATATTTGCATGTCACGGATATAGTAACTTTTTTAATAATAATAATAATAATAATAATAATATCCTGGGACATTATTCACGCACGGCCATCTGATCCCAAACTAAGCAGAGCTCGTACTATGGAAACCAGACAACTGATAAAATACATATATTAGTTTTCTTTTGTAAATACATACTTATATAGATAATTACACCCAGACTCAAGACAAATAGACATGTTCATGCATACAAATGTCTGTCCTGGGTGGGATTCGAGACCACAACCATCGGCGTGACAGGCAGGTATCTACCAACCACACCAATCGGCCCGTCGAACTACTACACGTGAACGTGACTAAACGTATATTATGTTTAAAGCAAATTATTTGAATTTGCCATAGTGAGATAAATACCAATAATGATCTGAACTGTAAGGGATTAAAGACCGTATTTATCTTTTCATTATCCTCGAGAGCGAAGTGTTAGCTCTTGCGATTGCTGAGCTAAGATACTTAGGTGAAATAGATATGGAGAAATGGTGGACCACTCGATACGACCTCGTAACTGGAGTTATGATTAGTGGAAGGCATGAATGGAAGAGGAAATGCTCTTCACATATAAAAGGGGTTCTCGTCACATATAAAAGGGGACGAAGCTAACAAATTAAAGTTATACGGTGCTTAGTATTTATTTGTAGCCCAAGACTAATGAGAAGGTCTCTTGTCATAAGTCTAAGGTGATATTTTCTATAATATAAAATTATGTAATTTAAAATAAATGTCGTATTGTTTGAGTCTGTATTTTTTTAACGATTTTCCTTTTATTCATGGATATATGGGAACACCAAGAAAAGTCATAACTTTTCAAATTATAAAGAGATTATTTGCCGCGTATATTTTTTATATAATATTAAAAAATAATAATGATTTAACAATTTATATTATTTAAATAAATAATACAGTAACAGCCTGTTAATGTCCCACTGCTGGGCTAAGGCCTCCTCTCCCTTTTTTTGATATCATAAACTTAATTTTTTTGATAAAATAAGCTCCAAACCTTCTCCCACCACGCTGCTCCAATGCGGGTTGGTAAAATACACATGTGGCAGAATTTCTACGAAATTAGACACATGCAGGTTTCTTTCACCGTAAAGCACGAGATAAATTATAAACACAAATTAAGCACATGAAAATTCAGTGGTGCTTGCACGGGTTTGAACCCACGATCATCGGCTAAGATTCACGCGTTCTAACCACTATCTCGACTTTTTTATAATATATATTTTATGTAAATAATAATTTCAATTTAAGAATTTTATTTCATTGTTCTGATTTTTGATGTAAGCAATTAGTCTTATATAAAACACCTCAGAAAAATGATGCAGATTTTTCACCCGGATAAAATATCAAACATATTTTACTTAGGAATCTCAAACGAAAGAGATAAAAATGTATAAAACAATTTCCTTAAAGCTTAAAGAATGTCTGATTTAATACGAAAAGCCTGAGTCTTAGATGGAGAAACATTGAAACAATATGTAAAACAGCTGGTCTTAAGCCAGCATTCCATTAAGGCGAAGGCTTTTAAGGATCGCCTTCCATTAGATACGTATCGCTAAGCCAAGAGATTTATTCGACAAGCTGTTTTTTTACGATTATTTTCGTATTATCTGAGTCACCCTTTGGATCATTTATTGGATCGAAAATCTATAATATCCCATCAATATATTTCAATATGAAGGAGAATATGTTTTTATTGCTTAAACACTTTAATTGTAATCTTAAAGCATCACCCTTAATTATTGACAGACAAACTTAAAACGATTTCTGAAAAATATCAGAAGAACCAACAATATAACAATTTTAATTTTGAAAAAGTATAAATGCAATTTTCTTAATAAAACGTCATTTGTTAATTTTAGACTTATCGACTTTTGTAGATCTAAAGTACCTTTATAAGACAATTAGAAAGTACTGATTATAACGCACTGATATTAAATACTCATTTTATGTATTACAGATATATGTACGTCTTAAAGCTTGAAATTTCTTTATGTATCGACAAAGTTGGTAGCGCTGATTAGACTCTTATGGTGATGTAATCTCCTCCAAGCCTCCGCCAAGGTTTCCAATCTCAAGAACTAGTCAGCAGGAGATATATTACAGTGCACTAGTGTGTGTGCAAGCACACACGTGCTTTCCGCGGCACGGGATTGTATCACTGTACTGTCACTGACTTCTTTACTCGCTAAAAAGCACAGCCGACCCAAGGCCAGCGTATAGTTATTGAGTCGATGATTTTAAAAACTACATATGTTCTTTGATGTCTATGTTGATCGAAGAATCAAGTATAACGACGTTTCGTCAATTTATAATTAAAAAAACAGTAGAACTACAAATGTTTTTTCTTTTTCTTTTATATATATATAGACACTTTTTAATTTCTTTAACCCGTGACGAATAAAGCCAATAAGGCTTTTACCTACAGGTTGAAAAACAATGCACTTGACCAAAGAAGCATTAAGAGTACTAAGATGGATGGATGGATGACGCAGAGCAAAATGTAGGAGGTTTGGCTTTAAGTGGTGGTGTTGGAGAGGTATCCTATAGACGCGCTGCTCATTCTAATGCTTCTGTTTACCTGCCACTCGCGTTCAACGCTGACTCCATCAGGAATGTAAATTAGATGATTGGCTACACAACTCATCTCAATATTATCCGTTTTATTCAAAGCTCGTATTTGAGTTTTCTTTATTTAATTATTTGGTAAATCGAAATGAGTATTTTTTGAATTATTATGTTGTTATTTGAATTATTATATTGTTATGAGGCTAAGTTAAAAAAAGCTTTCATAAAATATCTTGTCCTGTCTTGTTTCAAAATATGATACCAATGAGAGCTAAGCCTAAAATTCTTCTATCTAAGACCGCCTTTGCGCATTTTCTGAATTATACAATTATTAAATTGTAAGCTAAATATTGTATTGTATATAGAATGAATACCAAGAACAAGCTTATACTAGTTGGGACTTTTACCCGTCTACACAGGGTTAATAATTCATTTGTAGCACAATTTATAAGCTTTTACAACAGGGACCCAGAATATCTTCAAACCGGTTCAATTGTAAAAAATTTTTTTTTGTTTTTCGTTTATGAGAAAGGATCTCGAATGACCTTTTAGACTATAACACATCTTAGCAATGGAATGATTACCTCCAGGTAATTTCAATTACTAATGTATTTTATAAATAGAAAAATACAACTGTTGAAAAAGAAAACCCGCTAAGTTCTTTCGCCGGTCTCCGGCCTAGCAAGCTTAGGCATTTACCCATTTGTAAAGAGATTATTATTACCTATTTAAACTCCAGCACAGGCGAGTGACGGCTTACTCTGGTATATTATTTGTTCGCCTACCTTTTTCTATGTCCTAAATAAATACTGGTACAAGAAAATATGCTATCACATATATTTTCTGGCTTTATAGAACTTATTTTTCTAAATCCAGTTTGCTTAGTGTAAATGAAAATGCAAGCTTCGGATTCCATTGCATTGCGGTGTATCGATCCTATGCGCCAAGCTCTCCTGCGGTCCATTCAAGCCTTCTAGATACGTTTAAATTATTATTATTAATAACATTTTCAGTTATTAATATTGATATTCACATTTCATTAAATTTGATAGTGTCTGGATAATATTTAGTATTAACATAAAAAATATACTTTTTGATTTGATCGGGTTTTCTTATCCATTATCCATCCTTATCCGTTTTAGATTAGTATTGTTTCCACTACTGGCCAATGGCATCCTCCTCTCTCTCCCCTCTCTTGGAGAAGATTGGAACTTCTTTGCTTTTTATATATTTATAGGTTGTTGGATACACTTGTGCCAGAATTTCTGACCGGATTTGAATCTTCTTTGGTTAAGACCCACGTGTTCTTACTAATAGTCCATCTGTGCACTTTCGACGTTTAATTGAATCTTATAAAATGACGATTTCGATTAGCTTGTAAGAGCCTTCATTAATAAATTATATTTTGATTTATAATTAAATGCATTTAAAACATTTAAAACACGTTGCATAATTTCCCAGATATTTTTAAAATATTTATAAATAAATGTAAATTAATATAATCATTCAGAATCATTAGTGCGCTCTAAATGTATTTCTATTTTATTTAATTAATTAAATGTAAAACGTAAAAAATATTAATAATTAAAAACTTTAAATATCAAATCGAAAGTAAAAACAAAATATTATCAAATACAGTGATATAAATTAATAGTGTTGATAACGTTACCGTAACTATTAATTGGTAATTTATTAAATCCTTATCGCGTTTCAGATTTATTGTTTATTATGATATTTTTAATGAGAGTATTTTTAATCTGTAACATTTCCTGTTGGAATCATTATTTTTAGTTAAAGTTAACATGTCGTCCATTGTTAGTGTTTTGGGACCGAGAGCGCGCGTGTCGTAAGTTAATTTTAACTTCTTTATTTATACTATGCAGTTATTTACTTGCGATTTTCTTATATATAAAGTGACATAATAATTAATGTGAATGAAAAATAGCTCAATTGAGTATTTTATCGAAATGATTTTACATGTTAGTGCTACGAAGTTTTCTGCTCTGTGTGCTAAGCCTAACTTTGTTTATGCCTCGCTTAGCAATACAAACAAATTTATTTATTAATAATATTATATAACTGCTATTGAATATATAACTTATATGATTTAATGATAATTAGGATAGCTTGTGTGTGGTTGGCTTACCTTATATTTAAAACTAAATAAAAATGTTAAACATTCTTCTTAAATTCATTTATTAAGGTCGCAATATAAAAATAAATAAATATGGGAGCCATTTATCTAAAAGGGCGGGAAATTGCGATGTCTTTATAACATTTGCATAGTTAATTAGTAAGCAAAAGTTATTCAATTTAAATTCATAGCACAAATTGTTTAAATATGTTAAATAACAAAGGCCGTGGGTAAGAAATTTTGTATAATGGTTAAAATAATAAAGTAGAATGATTACTTGGTCGAACTGTTCACTTGATTATTTTAAACTGCATTTATTTTTATAAAATATAAAAACACTGGCAAAGGCTTACAAGCCAACTTTTTATGTAATGCGCAACTTAAAAAAAAACAATAAAATTAAAGCAAACGTTTATGTTGTTTTCAAGTCTTGTCTTGTTTTGTAGCTTTAGCTTAGATTTTCAAAACTTTGTTAATTTTGTCTTATTGTATTTAAAATAAAGAAGAAAAATACTTTATTTAAACTACTTTATATACAATATAAAAATAAATTTAAAGTTCCTTGCAACTTTATGACTTAAAATAAGACACAAAAACAACTCCTTTCCTGCACTCTCATAATCCGATGGGACGGTAAATCCGATGCGGCCGGAAAGTGCGCGCTACGTGTTTTCCGATAGTTTACTGTATAAAAGCCCAATATTTTTTTAGTGACCCGACCCGGGGCTTAAACCCAGGGTTTTTTTATTCGATGTCTGCTTTATAAACTAGCCGTCTGGGGTTTTAATATTAATAGGAGATAAGAATAAATTCAGTATACGAACACAGCTTTGAGTTTATTTTTTAATTTATCCGATTATCAATAATTTTTTAGGTGTTAACACATCTAATGATGAAACGTTTGCCTTCAGGCTGTTTCAAATACAAATATATTAAATGTAAACAATAACATTAAAAACAACCTACTTATTTTCTTTCTTACTCACTCATCTTTCGCCGGTTATTCTCACGTTTGGGGTATTTTTTTGAGACGGATGTTAGATTTTTGATGATCTTTTTGATGAATTTAATACACTATAACATAATTCACTTCTTAATATTATACAAGTTTTAAAATGTTTTTGAGTTATAGAAAAAACAAACCAAATAATAGTAACAAAATGCTTAAATAATATTTTCTATCTCAAAATAATTGATAAAATTCATGAATGACGTAATTAAGCGATTTAATAAAAAAAAATAATGAGTGTTTGTTGTCAAGCTACACACTGCTCTGTCACGTGACGACATGTTTTATTTCATGCTCGCTGTCATAGTGACATTACGATTGGAACGATGCCAGTGACACGGAGATATTTTATTATCTGTGTCGATATAACGCCAATTGTTTGGATTTATAACGTCATATTTGAACTTTTAGTACTCAACAGTTAGCGTATCCTATAGTGATATTAAATTTGAGATAAAACATATTAACATATCCTTGGTGGAAGTATATTCGACCATTAAAAAGTAATACTTAGTATTGTGGTATAATAACAGTGAGCTAGTGTAACTACACACACAAGAGACATAACACCTTAGTTCCCAAGGTGGCACATTGGCGAGGTAAGGTTTGATTGGTACGGGGCACCGACTCTGGTGACCACTTACCATCAAGTTTCCTATTTGCCCGATCTAATTGTGATATAAAAAGCGTAATTAAAAGAACAGGCTGTATAATTAGCTATCCTGTGGTGTTAAACCTCCGCATTTCAAACGTTAACGCCGTAGATTCAAACTATAACTAAATAAAAGCGACACTTTGCGACGTTTGTGCACTTGAGACTATTTTCAGCGGTTGTGCTGTCTTTGCCGCTCATCATTGGTATTTCTGCGAAACATAGAGAGCACAAGTGATGGTATACGGCTACATATATTGAGGTTCAATACTGTCTGTAGGTCCTGGAATGACCAAACCAATCGGTGAGTTGACGCCAGACGTCCGAGGTACACGTGCAATAAGGAGCTCGTGCCTGATAAGCCGATAAAGCCGAGATGGCCCAGTGGTAAGACCGCGTGAATCTTAACCGATGATCGTGGGTTCAAATCCGGGCAAGCACCACTGAATTTTCATGTGCTTAATTTGTGATTATAATTCATCTCGTGCTTAACTCTCTCACTTCACTCGTGGTTTAGGAAAACATCGCGAGGAAACCTGCATGTGTCTAATTTCACTGAAATTCTGCCACATGTGTATTCCACCAACCCGCATTGGAGCAGCGTGGTGGAAGCTCCAAAGCCTTCTCCTCAAAAAAGAGGAGAGGAGGCGTTTAGCCCAGCAGTGGGACATTCACAGGCTGTCACGCCTGATACATAATTTTTAACCATCTAGTCTATTTTGTAACTATTAATTTTTCGCGTGTTGAAATAATGAATTGCTAAATTTAAAAAAAAGCAGGTAAATGAATAACGACCCGATTTCGAAAGGAGATAACAATTCCGGAGTATAGAAAGTTAAAAAATTAAATACATTGGATTGAAAGCCGAAGCTGGAAGTGCTCATCGCTTCAAACACAGGACGTAAAACGGGCTCGAATTGTTAATGTTCCGCGCATTATTTCCCGAGTAATGGCGGGGGAGTGCGAATGAGCTTTATTTGTTCTGACGCTTGCTGTCCACTCGGAGATCGTTGCAGATAATTGCAATGTTATGTTATGCAAATGTATAAAAGGCAAAGACAAAACAGCTTTTTCTACTCTGTTTGTCAAACGATTTTCTTTTTTTTTTTTCATTGATTGGTTTATGCGTGGTGTTGGTGAGCTTTATCTATTTATCAATAAAATTGAAATACTGAACGGAAAAAACATTTGTTAAAAAACTTATATTAAAGACACTCAGGATATTACATTTACACACATTTATATATAATGAAAATATTTTTTTATATTTCGTCTTATAAATAAATAAAGCTTAATGACGGAATTAACTAACTGCTTAATATTTAGTATAAATACTGGTGTCATTGTTACATGCGAAATTATAGCTTAACATATCGCTGTATCTAGTGCGAAGTTAACTTAAGTACTTAGGGCACGTGTGCTGACGTCACGTCAAGTGAAACCCATACGAAGTTGTAAGAGAGCCTGAATCAATTCACCTCCGGGTCTTTCAAAGTGAATTTTGTGTGAATAGGGAAGATTTATGGCTTGCCTTTTCAACGGGGTTGATTTTTAATGTTTATATATACTAGCAGCCCGTCCCGACTTCGTACGGGTAAAATTCCAATAAAACAATGAAGGGTAATGTCGCTACTGAATATAGAGATGAAATTTAGAAGTGACGTTATGTTTTTCTAAATGGTCACCATCGCTCATAGACATTGGCGCTGTGAGAAAAATCAACCATTCCTTGCATCGTCAATTCGACCTTGGGAACTAAGATGTCCTTTGCAGTTGTAGTAACAAAGGCTTTCTCTACTAATCGGAACACAACAATACTTAGCATTGCCAGAATATGTGATAATTGGGCGGTACCTACAGACACTCTTGACAAAGCCCTACCACCAAGTGTACATACGTACTTCTTGCATTAAGAATGTAATTTGCGAGTTTTTGCAATTTACTACTTTATCATCCACAATACATATAGTCGTATATATATATATATATAGGTTCGTTTTTGGAGGTACTTAATGGGTCGCGATAAGAACGCCCTAATACAGATTTGTTATTTTTTCTTAGCAATGTTAATAGAACACGTCAATACTGGTGCTATTTTGTAATTTAAAAAGAGATATCTTTTGCCAATTGAAGTCCAAAACATGATTAAAATGAAAATAGTCATCATCGCAAATATAACAAAACGCAATGAATCAACAGGCCCCCACAAAAGCCGTGCGGCGAGCGGCCGTCGCGTAAATTGATAAAGGTTTATTAGTATTCGATGCGGCGGGAATATGATTTATTGGAGGCTTCGTTACGGTTATTTTGTATTTTAGATATTTCCATTGTCGGTACACGCTCTTTTAGATGGATTAGTGATAGATCGGTTTAACCGAAACGATATTTCGTTGCTGTCACAAAAGGTTGGACAAGAATTTTCGGGCGTCATTTAAAGGCTTTTCAGATGTCATTAAACTAATTCAGTTATTGTCATTACGTTTTTTTAATAGTTAAGCAGGCTGGCGAATGAGTCACCACTAAGAAATATTAATCATCCATTACATCGCTAATGCGCTGTTGTATTTAACTACCATGGATTTGATATTTTATTTAAATCAAAAATCAGAAACCTTCTAAGATTTATACAAAAAACAACAAGAAGTATTAAAGCGCACTTGATACAAATTAATTCCGTCGTCGGGTACCCTCGTTACGTACAAGTACCGCAAAATGTTTTAGTGTTGACTCCACTGGTATCCAGTACGGCTAAGCGGCTTACGTCCTCAGAATATCATCATCGTGGCTTAATGAAACATAAGCAGCTTAGATTGTAAATAATGGACATGTATGGACCAATGGGGAACAGAGGACAGATGTGTGGTTTTCGTGATATTAAACGATGGAGGCTATATGTGGTAGTAACCTATATAAAATTATTTATTTAACAAGTCGTGAATATAACTTTTGAACTAACTGATTGCTTATTCATGTGTTTATAATGTATGCCTTACATTACTTAAGAAACCAGATTTAATTCGTCGACAACGTACATTATTGATGTGTCTGTGATGGATGAACTAACAACGTTAACGCATTTTATTAGTGTAGTGTTCTCGCAGCATTATAGTGGAAATAAAGATGGTAAACGACGTAAATGTGGGTGGACTTGGAAAACTCGAAATGTCGGGTCAAAATAAAAAGGATACGATGGCGGATGATTGCGGTCGCGAAATCACAAATCTAACTTATATCATAAATGTTTTTGGTAGATATTTGTTGTCAATCAATCAATCTCAATCTTTATCTTTTACTGAATAACTAAAAGCAACTACGTTTTAATTTTTACACAACGCGGGCTTACGGCCAACAGTTTATATTTTTATCGCAAAATATTACAAAACGAACTATGTTTAATAACTCTTTGTACGCTACAGTTGAAAATTCCTGAAATAAATATTGTATCGAAGTATTTAAGTTAAAAATGTCAACGTTCCAATTCAGTTTTAATATCTGCGTTGAAATATGAAAATAAAAATGGCGTCGTACGTTGTAATAAAACAATGAAAAGTATTGTTTGAAGTTAAATGAAATAAATGCACATGTGGGATGTGTGGAGTGTGGAGTGGGCACGCGACGGCGCTCAATGAGAAAGAAATGATGACATCACTGGAGCGAGCGTGCATTGTAATGGCGGCAAAGCGCACAGCGCGGGAAAATAAACGTAGTACGCTAGTAGGTACTTGAACCTTTAAAGCAGACTTCGTATTAAAACAGATTTTGACTTTCAAATAAGAGACGCATTAGAGATATTTCGACTTTCCTTTATTCGTTTTATCTCCTATTCTATTTGATATGTTTTTGGTTGCTTCCAGAGCAATAGTCAAGGTCGTATTTGTATCTAATCATCTTATATATAACATTTCAATTAAAGTTTTCTTTCATCGAATAATAAATGTACCTTTGTTTGATAATTTGAAATGTTATCTACGTATACACCGATAACGGTTACCAATATAATATTATTTTCCGAATTTCATTGTTTCAAAACGTAACAAGTTTTTGATTATTCAATGACGCAAATTTATAACTCGATATTTTTATATTAACATATCTCATATAAAAGTAATGATGTTATGGATTTAGGCTTTTATTACGTTTTTTTACGTCAGGACTCGGACGCGTCGACGCCAGATGGCGCTCCGTGTACGTTATAATAAAATTCTTAATCGTGACTTGAATAAACTCGTACGGAGACGAGGAAATATTTTCTGAGTGTTGCGTTAAATGTTGCTCCGTCTATCAAACCAGTGACTTATATTGATATGTTTATTCGCTCTTCGAAAACGTTATTATTTCACTTCGCGAACATTAAAAGATTTTTTTTTTTAAATTTTATTGTTGAAAATCGCTTGCCCATTGCGGTGTTGTGATATCTGACTGCGACGTTTTGCTAGCGATCCAGGAAATCTCTTGATTATTATATTACTTTACTAATTCTTTGAATAATAACATAATATTTTATAACGGGTAATGTAATCTTAATGTATAAGCATTTTATCATAGTTGATAACCATAATGCAAAGAGGGATTTACTTGGTGGTAAGGCTTAGTGCTTGGTATTGTCGTGTTCCGGTTTAAAGGGTTAGTAAGCCATGGTAACACAAGAACACCGGACATACCATTTCAGTTCCCAAGTTTGGTGACGCATGGGCGATGTAAGAAATGTTTAATATTTCTTACAACGCCCATGTGATGATTATTGTAATATATATGTTTGTCTGTAAATTATAATAAATAATATAGCGATAAGTGTACTGAATCATACACAAGATTGATTAATTGAATCTTCCAATTACCTGAAACATGGATAATATTTATTTTAATGGTTTCAACGTTGATAGTATTAAAGTAAATATCTTGTATTTAAATCAAATTATGAATATTTCCCGAGGGCTCTGAAGTTATTCAATTGACTAATGTCATTGTTTGCGGAGGAACTTTAAGCGTGCAGACGTCTGTTTAATTAACCTCCATTTTGTTTATATTGTTAACCGAATTATTCGGTGGTGTTTTGGTAGGGTTTAAAGGAGGGGGGGGGGGTTAATATTATGAGACAGTAGATTTGATCGTGGTTTAGTTCGCGTGGGATACAACTAGTTGTTACAGATATGTGACGTTGGTTTTGGGGATGGCGGTTGACATCAAATATTTGTCGAGTTCGTATCAAGATATCACAAGACATTGAAATATAAAAGTGTGCTTTTCTCTCTTTTCATGAACATCAAAATTCTTACTGTAAGTTTTCTATAAAAGATTTCAGCTATTGCAGATCTTTATGTAGATTTTTTTTACCTATATACGAATATATAAAGAACTTATGAGCATGTGTAAAGTTTTTATTTATCTGTTATAGTTGTTTTCACTTTAAAAGAACTCAAAATAATTTCGTATAAGCTATATATTAATATACGGCATCATGTATTATATAACGCAACTCGGAAAATATTTAATATAAAAGAATTTTAGCAGTTTTAAATTTGGAATTTAATATGTATTTACATATGACCTTTTGCACTTTTGCATTCAGTTTATATGTATTCGTTATATAAAATGTATTCACTATAACTAAAGTAATATTAAAGAACAAAGAGGTCGTTGTTGAAAAGGCACACAACAGTATCTTACGGAGATCATTACTTCCTTCTCTCTTTATATTGTACGAAACGAAACGTAATATCTCGACTCGAATAAATACGATTACGGAAAATGTATTGTCGGAGGTGTTTCTATTATGACGTTTGAATGAAATGAACGGTTATGAAACGAGAAGGGTGCGTTTATATCCAACGACATACGACATGACGTCGTTTTTCGCCGAGAGCTAGTATTCTGGATTACAATTTAAAAATGGCGAAAAGAAATGGAGATCCATCAGGGACAGGTTGGTCGAAAAACATCTAGACCAGCCTAGAAATGCACAATCGTACCTAGATGAATAACGCCCTTTCAAGAAAGACAACTGGCACACACATATAAATAAGTGACAAACAAACACCACAGAAGGTAAAAAAAAATTGTAATGAAATGAACCACAACTCAAAAATAATATAAAGACACACCAAAAGCACGGATAACACTTTTGTGAAGTTTTGACGGTAAAACAATCAATCATTTTTTAAACATATAAATTTCACATATCACTTCAATTCCTTTTAATTCCACGCAAGTTAAAAATTCGTAAGTAGACAAAGTATATATAATGTTTCCGCGCCATGTAAACAGCCCTTCAGTAATCATAACGCATGAGTACAGGCTGCGAGGTATGCCGAGATATTGAACATAAAATTGACTTTGTAACATTACCGTATTCAAAGTATAATGTGCACAAATTGAAATACGACATGCGTTGAGGTGAAACATTTTGAATGTTACGTCATAATTAATTTTGTATTCATCACAATATGCCTATGAACCGAGATGGCCTAGTGGTTAGAACGCGTGAATCTTAACCGATGATCGTAGATTCAAACCCGGGCAAGCACTGAAATTTCATGTGCTTAATTTGTGTTTATAATTCATCTCGTGGTTGATGGTGAAGGAAATCATCGTGAGGAAACCTGCTTGTGTTTAATTTCACTAAGATTCCGCTACATGTGTATTCCACCAATCCGCATTGGAGCAGCTTATTCCACATAAGCTTTTCCTCAAAGGAGAGGAGGCCTTAGCCCAGCAGTGGGACATACACAGGCTGTTTCTACTACTACAATATCGAATGATGATTGTTTATAATTTCTACCCGTCGTTATAATTCCAATATAGACATATAAACGTGAGTGTAATAACGCGTATTTCGGGATGAACAACAGGTAAACGCTACCCCAGTACAGATTACAAGCGGTAGCGGGGATAGCCTCGCTCCGATAGGATTTGCGTAAAGTTCCAATCTTAGTGAGAGTGTACGTCGCGAAAGGAGTAACTATGCTAAACGTGATGAGTCAGTCAGTCAGATTGCGGATTCAAATCCGGTCAAGCACCAATTATTTTCCATGTGCTTAATTTGTAGTTTTAAATAATTAGGGTTCGCTCGCATGTGAGGGGGTAGGTAATCCTTTTCGGTAACTCTGACAACGTGTATGCAAAATATCATGATTATCGGTTGAATAGTATCTGTATCATAATCGACACATATATGTATGTATAATTGTATATACACATCGCACTGGAATGGGTTCGTAGATTAATCTACAACTTACAACTTTGGTCCAGTGGGACATTTGCAGGTTATTATTTTCTTTACATAATAAATGGCTTTCCAATCCGTTATGTTAGCAGCACCCATAGATCTTAAGGGAGTGATCAGAATGTGTTTAATAATATTTTGAAATACGTTTTCTAATGAGCTTTTTCACCTATGTGTGCGACTTATCTTAGTTATATCCTCGTTTATCTTAAAATATTGTAAATAACGTCACCCAGCGTGTGATTTACGACGTGACAGTCAAGATGCCGTTGATGGTTATGGCCCGTAGCGATCAGCGTGCGTGAAAAATTGAAAATTTCTCACGACACGTTGCCGTGTACCAGCGAGTTATGATTATGGATATTACAGCTCGAGCGTGTCTAGCGGAGGCTGTGGGTTTTATGAAGATGGAGCCAATTTTTTTCTTATTGAAGTATTCCTTGACACTACCAAAGTAATGCTATTTAAATTCGCTCATATAATGTTGTCGTGTTTATACAATGAGGCGATCTTTCTGGTTTTGCACATTCTTCTTCATTGTGTTTATTATTAAAAAAAATCATTTTATTAAGATAAATTGCTGTAGAATTCTGTTCATTTCTTCCTTATTTTGATTTGTTTATTTATAACAATTATGGTGGTGAAGATGTCTTTCTCATTGAGACAGGAGTATGAAGTATAGTGTGCACATATCTCTTATTGCAATGGTCGGCAAACTTGTCATCCAAAGAGCCAAATATAAATAATACACAATTTAAGTATATTCAAAGAGCCATTTTTTAACTTAAGCTTTGCTTTAGTGGCCGCCGGAAAAGTTTATGTTTTTTAATAAAATACAGTAAAAATACATTTCGGCGCGAGCAATTACTCGGAAATAACATGATAATAAAACACATGTTCGCGAGCGCCTAACCGCGCTATTGTTACTTTCTATAAATGTGCCCCTTTTATACGCTTGCATTTTAAAAATTCACTCGTCTTTTACAAGGCAAGATAATATTTAATATTCTGTGCCTGCACTGAACAATTTGTGGAAGAACCACAGCCGAGGAGTCAAAGAGCGACATGCGGCTCGCGAGCCGCGGTTTGCCGACCACCGTGTTATTGCGATGTTATTTAGATATCTGGTACGCTCATCTACAAATATATCTCAGCGAGAGGAGATGACTCATCCAGAGGATCTACTACGCAGAATACTATGAGACATATAGGCATAAGATTGCGTTGACGACAATTTTCGACATTAGTTATCACATCTTACATCCAGCCCTAACTTTTTTCTGGTGGTAGAGTTTTGTGCAAGCTCGTCTGGGTAGGTACCACCCACTCATCAGATATTATACCGCAAAACAGCAGTACTTGGTATTGTTGTGTTCCGGTTTAAAGGGTGAGTAAGCTAGTGTAATTACAGGCACAAGGACATAAAATCTTAGGTCCCAAGGTTGGTGGCGCATTGGCGATGTAAGCGATGGTTAACATTTCTTACAGTACCAATGTCCAAGGGCGTTTGGTGACCACTTACTCGTCCGTCTTCCTGTTCTATAAAAAAAAACTTATTACTATACTGAGAAACATATATAACATATATTTGTAATAACTCATGGTAGCTATTAAACATATTAATTATTAATATACATAATGAATTAAAACTTCCAGTACAAATTATACATCAGTTGAATTCTGAAAAGGTTTATCGCGTGTGTACGCGAGTGAGTACTCAGCGTTTTAGTCTGATGGCTTCCGCAATCCCTTACATATCATAAAGGGATAGTAACGAAGAGCATGTAAGTGAAGGGACGGGTAAAAGAATTTACCTATTTTATACCCGAAAATGGTTTAGGATCGTCTGCACTTTGGCACATAAATATGACAATTAAGGTGATCTTTGTCGTTAAAGGACGAGCGGCTGAAAATATGTCTTTTTTTTAAAAAGTATATTTGTTTTCATACATAGGCTATTGTGTTAGTTAACTATTTGACATTCGTCCTATATATAATGCTTTTGAATAGCTTACATAACTTATGCTGACTAAACTATGAGATGACAATAAAATTTCATTTTAATGTACATAGGTCTTGATATATCGTTAGAGGCGGATTATATAGCGAGAACACAATATAAACCATTCATTGCAACGTATCGGGATCTAAGATTGTATATTCCAAGTATTATTACAATGGCTCACTCTCCATTAAAATCGGAGCAGATATATTAAGGAATGCTGTTTGCAGCTTGAATAACTGGTTCATGTAAACCTAGACGAGCTGGCACAAAGCTTGTCTTCTGATTTATTAAAACAATACAACAAACGCGTTAAGTTCTGGAGAACATTCCTTGCATGTAGTCATGCAGTAAGTCATCCACATCCAGACATTTCGACTCATGAATGGGAACATTTTGAATAAATGCCATAATTTATAGTAATTGTGACTTTATTACTTCTTTGCGCCGAATACTAATATTAACAATAAGTTCGTAGCGCCCTCAACTTATTTCGTAGTCATTCTGATCCTCTGTAGAAGTTTGGCATTTGTTAACATGTGTTGTAATAATTTATTTTGGGTTTTACGACTTCAACATTCTATTATCATTGATTTGAAGGTAATCAACAGTTATGTGGATATCTGCACAGCTTATTCACGTAAGGCGATGAGCCAGAACGAAGTTCGTGAATAAGGTACTTCCCGGACCGAAAATATGCCTCTAACCTAAACCTTTAGTTAAGTTACCCCCATTTGTTTTTACTTCGGGAGAAATTACATTTATGGGATGAAAATTGCCACATATGTATTAACCAAGCCGCATTTGAGCGTAGCATAGCGTTGTGGAATAAGCTCAAAAACCTTTTTAGCCACCAATGAAAGCAGGTCTTAGCCCAGCTGTGGGATAATAACAGGCCAATAATCGAGTATAACAGCCTAGTTTAATCTTAACTTCTAAAAGTAAATGTTCTTAGAATAAATATTAAAATAATACATTTATACCGTTACTAGCGCCATCTATTACGACTTATGTGTACTTATGTGTACCTGCGTATGTCATAAGAAATAAAAAGTTTACTCTGCAAACAACCATGTAGCGTATTATATTATATGTGTGTTGCTATTCGGAAGCAATTGAATTAATGTACTTTGTGTTTCCACATAAAACTGAACTAATATCAGTGAAATGTTCTTTGTCTGTCGGACGCTAAGCGCGTAGAGTTATACGAGAGGTTTAACCTTTATTAGTTGATAGAAGGATTTGCAAAACCTTTTACCTTATTTAGTAATCTGTTAATGATTGTAATTATGTCTATTTTAACTTACTAACTTTCGGATTGGCTACAAATAATTACAATTTGTATGGCACGAGGCACGAGGCAAGAAGCAGGTGGCATGTGTATAGGACACATGTATATACATGATTATTTTTTATTAAACAATAATACATAAATTTAATTATTGAAATCCAATTATAGGATAAAAGAATATTATGAAAATAAACTAAACTAAAGCTCGTTTGTAAAAACGCAAAATTTAAATGAAAATATTCCGTATCGTAGAGTATGTATAACAAGAAAAAATATTTACTTGTTTTATTACCTATATATATATATATATACGTATATATATATAAATAAATTAAATACAGTTCATTAAGAATATCAAAATTTGAAGTGTTTATATTTTTATAAAATCCTTGATATCAGCTTGCGAGCGAGTTTTAAATATTCTATTAAATGTATACTTTAAATATTCGTCTATAATGTTGGTTGTGCTAGGACCCCGACCAGTGTTCACAACCTAGTGCCAGGGCTCGTAAAATTATCGTACATGGAGCAAAATTATCGTACATAAGGGTAATGATTATAACATACAATAATATTGTACAAAATCACAACAATATATTTTATAATAACTTGCGATTATAGTTAAAATCAGCGAACTAAAAAAAAAACAAGAAGCCAAAAATACGCAATATACGCCAAATATGACAGATGACAGACAGTAGCAATAAAAGGATATGAGCACCTGCAATGAGAGTAAAAACATTGCAATTGTTGTTGATTAGTGTAATTATCAAAATTTGCATCATAATGGAAATTATCGTACGATAGTAGTGTACCATCGTACATCGTACGTAGTTATGAAATTATCATACTTGTACGATAATTATCGTACATGAACCATGACCCCGACTAAAAGTCGAGCGATCCTAGAACCCTCTCGCGTCGTAAAGGCGCGCTTATACATTTGTATTTAATTATGTAGTTAATTGAGATTTTACTTTTAATACGTCTAAAAATAGTTGCACGTCGCCTTAGTTTCTCATATTAATTATAATAGCTCAAGGGAAATCCGCTGTAAAGAAAACACAGCGCCGTAATGAATTGTTTTATTTTTTAATCATGGCTACCATTTCATGGTCCGTCTGCTGCATCTCCCACGTGACGTGCAATAAGTGACTGGTTTTATTTTCTTTTTAATACGTTATAGGACTCATTTATTGATTTTTTTCCGATACTAACATTATTATATTTCGTAGTATTGTATCAACTTTGATGAACTTCAAGCTTGCTTCACACCAAATTTCATACAAATTTCATCAAAATCGCTTGTGTGGTTTAGTCATTTATAATATTAGTATGTTATTATTTACTTGTTAATGTACATCAACATCACATATATAGATATAAATATAGTAATTATAAAAAAATGCGATTTACAAAAATACCGTAAAGTTTGTGTATGTTTGCGTGCTCGGTGTTACTGTCAATTGTTTTCAGACGTTTGACTCAAGATAGAGTAGTTAATTAAGATTTCTTCCTTGTAACAGTTACCGTTTAACATAAGTCACAAGTGTGAATCTCCGCCGCCATAAAAGCCGTCCATTCCGAAGTATAGTTCACTTATTAATGCACAGATGAAGTCGGACAAAAGGAGAAAGAATACGGTTATCATTTTTTTTATAGCTCCGCCGCTCGAAACAATGCCAGGGGAAGTTATGAAAACAAGAACAAAGATACTGGGAAGAATATTGCTCGGCGGTGTCCCCACTGCGCGCGGTTTTCGGGCTATTGTTCAAAATATACTCCACGCTTTATTGTTTTTATATACAAACGTTTTTTATTGTATTTTGTTTCGTTGCGTTGATTCGCGTGTTTATTTTTATAGAATACACGAGGCTTTTTAGTTATTTTCTTTGGAATCGCAATAATCATATTTGTTTACAATTGTGGTGTTCCGCAGAGGTAGCACTTTTTATTTAGCGTTGTGTTTATTTTAGTTGTGTTATTTATTAATAATAGAATATCGCGGTCGTAGGGTTTTATGCAGATCCGTCGGGGGGCGCGTACTATCCAATTATTAGTTATTTTACAAAATATAATTCTTTATGTTCAACCAATGTAATGACAGACATAAGTAACATTTCCGATTTCAGGGAGATCAACATTCCCGATCTTATCTTGGCATTTTGATTGGCAACGCATTGTCGGTGTAAGAAGTGAATTATTAATCTGGTTTTAGATCTTGCTTAGTAATAAAAATTAAATTCACTTACATGAGTACTTAATAATATTTTTAAAATAAACAGTTACGTTATATGCGAGGGTAAAAAATAATACATTTTTTAAACTTAAAATGTTAAACTAAAATCGAAAATATATTGCTACAAACATTGCAAAAGATTTTTCGAAATGACAAAGCAAATTGACAAAAATTGTTTATTTGTTGTTTTGGAAATGATTTGCTACTTTATTGTGACAAGGAAATTATTTTAAATTCATATAATATAATAAATATAATAATCATATTATTGTAATATATTTTGATTTGACACGTTTTATATGCTTTATTAATTCTTGAGTTTCTTCTGGTAAATCACTTGAATTCATTCCAGTTAAGCACAGACGTGATGTTGATTAAATTGCACTAATTTTAAGATAACTTCGTAATCATTAAGTATAACGCTACGCTCACCTACGTCACAGAACGAACAATGAAAACCTCAGATGAAATAGCAATGTTCAAATAAAAAAGGATTAAAGAATTTAACTCGCGTGTTTTTTTTGCAAAGTTTCAGAGGTTTTCTTTGATTTTTTATAGATTCTACTTTCTAGGTGATTCGCTTTTCAACGCCATTCGTTTTCTAATTAATTTGTAAATTGTCAATCTTCCAACTTTATACCCAATTAAGGGCAGGTCGGCTTTCACAACCGCCATGTTGTGACCCACAGCAGCGTTAAATCAAATTTCCGTTAGGTCTGAATTGTTTTATTTCCGTTGTGCACTGGCGCGCTGTGTCTAGACAATTGGATTTAGACGTGAGGACGAGTGCATTATATCTCGCACCCGCCGCTGGCACTCACGCCACGCCCTCATAACATTATTATTTATCGGCGAACTCATTACTATTGGCCAATATTGGCGGCGCTCCGTTCGACGTGTAATCGTTGGCCGTATTACTGAAACAATAAATGTCTAATATCCATCTAATAAAAATCACGTAACTGATACGAATGATTTAAATCTCATACTTTTTTATTTGAAAATGGAATTCGAATATAATTGAGTAATGAGAAATACGTTCGTTCATTTTTATATAAAGCAAGAATTTATAATTCCTGAAAGTGATTTTGAATAAAATACAGAGAAATAAAGAAGACTACTGTCACCTATTTTTAAATTTCCTTTTTTATTTTTTTATTGGCTGTCGTTTTAGTTAATTAAACGTACTTTAAGAAGACAGGCGAGCATAGTATCTACCCGCTACCCTTGTCTGTACACGTGAGAACTGTAATAAGTATCACCTGCGGTCAACGGGCCGTGAAATTGTCGAATCTAAGTTGTAATGTATCTTGTGCCCTTTAAACCTAAGCAGAGCAACACTTTGTAAAGCTTTTTAACGGTATAATGTAATATCTTTTGCTACCTCACATCCAGTCTTGTTATATAAGAATAATAATAATATCCTGGGACATTATTCACACACGGCCATCTGATCCCAAACTAAGCAGAGTTCGTACTATGGAAACCAGACAACTGATATACTACATATACTATTTTTCTATTGTAAATACATACTTTTATAAATAATTACACCCAGACTCAGGACAAACAGACATGTTCATTAACACAAATGTCTGTCCTGGGTGGGAATCGAACTCACTATCTTCGACGTGAACGGCAAGTATCGACAACCCCGCCAATCTTTTATAGATTGGCGGGGTTGTCGATATTTGTTATTTTTTTCTCAACGAAATAAATCTCCACAGACGTGTTGCCCGCAGCGCGCCCCTCTTACGCGCCATTACTCCGAGGAGCTCCCGGTCGTTGACCAAGGCGAGATTAGGGCGGCTCTAGAACAGCTTAAAAACAACAAAGCTCCGGGAGATGACGGAATCACAACAGAGTTGCTTAAGGCAGGCGGGACTCCGGTCCTGAAAGAGCTAGCAAGCCTCTTTAATTCCGTCATCCAACATGGCAAGACCCCGGAAACGTGGAGCGGGAGTGAGGTGGTACTGTTTTTCAAGAAAGGTGATAAAACCCTCTTGAAAAACTACAGACCAATCTCTCTCCTGAGTCACGTGTATAAGCTGTTCTCAAGAGTCGTCACGAACCGTCTCGCCAGACGACTTGACGAGTTCCAGCCCCCAGAGCAAGCCGGCTTTCGATCAGGCTACAGCACCGTGGACCACATTCATACTGTTCGGCAGATTGTGCAGAAGACCGAAGAGTACAATCAGCCGCTGTGTATGGCATTTGTGGACTACGAGAAAGCCTTCGACTCCATCGAAACCTGGGCAGTGCTCGACTCATTGCAGAGATGTCATATCGACTGGAGATACATCGAGGTACTGAGATGTCTATACAACGCCGCTACAATGACTGTCCACATCCAGGACTGTAAGACGAAGGCGATCCAACTGCGCAGAGGGGTGAGACAGGGGGATGTAATATCTCCGAAACTGTTCACCAACGCGTTGGAAGACGTGTTCAAGACGCTGGATTGGACTGGATGTGGAGTCAATATAAACGGCGAGTACATCTCACACCTTCGATTTGCCGATGATATCGTCATCATAGCGGAGTCGCTGGAACAACTAACCAGAATGCTGCGTAGCCTTAGTGAATCTTCCCGGCGTGTCGGTCTCGGTATGAACTTGGACAAGACCAAGGTCATGTTCAATAGGCATGTTGTGCCGGGACCGATATACGTCGAAGGGAAACCTCTCGAAGTTGTTAGGGAATATACCTACCTAGGACAGGTTATACAAGTCGGTAGGAACAACTTCGAGAAGGAAGCCGATCGAAGAATTCGCTTGGGATGGGCAGCATTTGGCAACCTTCGTCAAGTCCTCACGTCGTCCATACCGCAATGTTTGAAGACGAAAGTCTTCAATCAATGCGTCTTACCTGCCATGACATACGGTGCCGAAACGTGGACACTAACTGCGGGACTAATCCACAAATTCAAAGTCGCTCAGCGTGCTATGGAGCGAGCTATGCTCGGAGTATCTTTGAAGGATAAGATCAGAAATGAGATTATCCGGAAAAGAACCGGAGTCACCGACATAGCTTGCAAAATTAGTAGGCTGAAGTGGCAGTGGGCTGGTCACGTATGTCGTAGGACCGATGGCCGTTGGAGCAGACGAGTCTTAGAGTGGAGACCGCGGATCGGCAAACGCAGCGTAGGGCGCCCTCCAGCCAGGTGGACCGATGACCTTAAGAAGGTGGCGGGCACCGACTGGATGCGGAAGGCGGAGGACAGGGAGCTTTGGCGCACCTTGGGAGAGGCCTATGTTCAGCAGTGGACAAAATATTGATTGGCTGTTTTGATTGATTGATTGATTGATTGAGACGTGTTGCTTGCACCTTTGGTGTATATTATCTGTTATCTTTAGATTATTATTGATCTGACTGCATGTTTTATTTGGCAAGGCTGCTTACTAGCTTGAAATTGAAAGCCTTCTGCATTATTTGTTTACACTTGACATTTATTTCATCCCCGATTATTTTATCCAGCGGCAAACGAGCGAATCGCTTACTTTAAAATAAAACTCCTGCGCTAAAACTTAACTTCGGATTAAATATAAACGCTCACTTACGTCACAGAGGGAACAATGAAAACATCAGATGAAGTAGCAAAGTTCAAATAAAAAAGGATTAAATAATTTCGCTCGTGTGTTTTATTGGAAAGTTTTCGGCGGTCTTTTAGCAGAAATTTTACAGTTGTAAAAATTCGAATGTACATTATAAAATTGACATGACTGATATTTGACTGAGCCTATATTATATGAGATATTAATGAATATTATCACGCTAGCTGCGGGTACAATAAGCGTCTACAAAACACGTTTATATTAAGTGACAACTGTACAAAATGACATTCAATTTCATTATTAAGATAATATATTTTTTAGTTCATAAACGACTGTCGACTACGGTTACGTGCGCATAGAAGAGTTATTTTATAAACTTTCTAGAGTATAATGTATCGCGTGTAAACGAGCTTAAATAAACGCTTCAGTTTCCCGTCGCCTACATTCCATTGTCGGGTTTTCCACCTGTCAGTCCCGGTTACGGAACTGCGATTTCCCGGCGACGTTGCTAGCACCTACGTCGTTCGAAGTAGGACATCTCTAGGAAGCAGCGCCTTCCGCCATTGAATCGTGCCACCCTTTCATGTATACCCGCCATTACTGTGGAATTGTTACGTTTTAAATTGGAATTAACATTATTTATCACTAATATAGCTTATATTTTATACTTACAATTGTTAAATTAAACTTTAGCATCAAAACACAATTTTGGGTGATGGCTATAAAAGTTTTAACAGGCGTTATTATAAATTTAAGTTTGCAAGTTGTATTTATATATATTTATTTAAATATAAATTAGTTATAGTCGAGATGGCCCAGTGAGTAGAACACATGAATAAATACAGGGGATTGCAGGTTCAACCCGGCTAAGCACTGAATTCTCTTTTGCTTAATTTATATTAATAATTCTCATGCAATCTCATATTTAGAGATAACGAAATACTTATGAGGAATCCTGCGAATGTCAGTTAAAAAAACTGTCACATGTTTATCATCCAACCCGCTTTGGACTCCTTAGGTGGAAATTGGAATGAGCTCAAAATTATAGGAGACTAGGCTCGCAGTGGGACATTTATTTTACTTTTGTTTACATGTATTGTGTTGTTGATCTTATTGCTAACAAATTAAATTTATTAATTCTTATTTTATATTTTCAGGTAAGACAAGGCATATGGTACCCGTGCTGTTGAAAACAGGTACATAATTTTTCTAATACTGCTTTAGAAAATCACGACATATCCCAAACAACAGCAAAACAAAAGATGCATACATATATCTAAAGGACAAATGAATATATATGAAATCTGTTACGACGTAATCAGATCAGAATCAGAGGTCAATTTGGTATCTATTCCCAAAACATTAATACCGAATAAAATTGTTATTACATTTTATCACAAATGTCACAGATTATTATCTATTATTAATATTGTTTATGGTCGTATTTGTCACCTTCATCGCATCGATAGCGTCCATTCTAGATTTAAATTAAATTAAATATTTGTGTTTTTATTATTTAATTTTTATATGTATTTCAAACAATTGATTGATTTTAGTTGTTTCAGGGCATTCAGTAAATTGATTAATTAATTAAGGTAACCTTTCGTTAAAATTCTAATATTATATAATCAATCGGTAATCATACTAATAATGTAATAAGTTTTTATGTTTGCTTATTATTTTCGTTTCAAGTAAACACTAATAATCCCATGGGTATGAATCTTTTATTATTATACTCGGTGGTAGGTCCAAGCCCGTCTGTGTAGGTACCCCATAATCTTCGGATATTCTACCGCCAAACACCAATACTTACTATTGGCCACATAGTTAATTAAGCTTTATGTGCCGACATATTAGTAGTGATAATTGTCGGTCTAGGTGCGTCCAAAGTAAGCTAAAACTACAACAGATACGCACAAACTTTCCAATATATCTACAGAAACGTAAACATATATTTATCTTTTATAGATTAAAAAAAAGGAGAAAATATAACGACATTTTCATCGTTAACGTAAATTGAAAGTATTCGCGAGTTCCTTTATCATTTATAGAGGGAACTTTGAAATATGATAATATGAAGTGAACGTTACTGAAACACGCATTAAATATGATACGTGACAAAGGAATCGCTTCCAGCCATCGTGATGTGCTATCGACCCCATCGACATAAAGGAGAGAAGTTGGATAAATATAATTGTAGATGTTTGAATATGGTCGGGGTTAGGATATCTTCGTGATAGAAGATAATAGAAGGAATATACGATATCGTTTATATAAATCTCATGTTGATTAAACTTTAATGGAAGTGCAAATTGGTTTAAAAAAATGTATATGACACTTTCTCATAAATCTATTAAATTATTCTTAAAGAAATGGAGTCACTTGCCCGTTTTTTTCTGCGTAACATTTTATATAGTGACACATATCCAGTTTGTAATTATAAACTTATTATATAACTATATTTATATTTATAACTATATACATACTACATATTGTATAATAACTTGTACTGTTTAAAATTTCGTGAAAATCGCGATGTAGAAAATATTAACCATTCCTTACACCAATGCGCCACCAACCTTGGGAGAAAGTGTTACGTCCCTTGCGCCTGTAGTTAAACTGGCTGACTCACCCTTCGTCAACTGTGTCCGTGAATCACTTCTGGTCCACGCTATTTAATAAGTCTTTGCTAAATCATGAAACTTATCGCATAAATCTCATGCGAGCGGGCGAATACGATCATAAATTACTCTGAATCGTTTTTGGATAGAAATAGTTTAGATTTGGTTACTTTTTAAGTTTGTCAAAACATTCTTTCGCGTAGTTATGATTCATTGAACATTATGTTATTAATACGAACGATGTTTGTATGTTTATCATGTTAACAATGGCTGGTAGGTATCTAATAAACTCATTTATTTTTCAGTTTTATAGTCAGTATTTTAGTGCAACTTTTTCACGTAAATAAATAAAACATTCGTTCCTGCCGTGACTAATGAGCTGCCCGTAATTTAACAGCCTTTATTTATTTTAAGCTAAATTAAAAAGAACAACAATCTGCTCTGTATTATTTCAAGAAATAAAATGATTAAATCTAATTAAAAGCGTGCTAATTAACTGACAATACATTCACAACTAACGCCCCGCGCGCCGGGACGAGGACTCGCGGGATGTTATTTTAAAAGAAATGTGGAATACCAGATACATTGTGAGTTTCATTCTCTAAAAACATTTTAGTTTAGAATAACATGAGGGAAATGGCCATTCTTTGAGCTTTTGTTGCTGACGTCACGTGAATAAGACGGAGTTTTGTCTTGTTTTGTATGAAATGAATTTGTATATTTATTGTACATTCACCTACTTCCTACTTAACCATGCTAATATGACTACCATATAAGATATTACTATAAAAGAGAATGGTAGCTAATACTATATGTATAAATAATAATAATAAGAATTTATATTAAGTTTATAGTTTCGGTAGTTATAATTTTTTTATAGGTAAATTCATTTAATACATTTTTTTTGATTGGTTTATGTCAGTATGACATAAATGAGAAGTACGTAATTTTATTGTGAAACAAATCAAAGTTTGACCGTGGCTAATAGATTCAAATTTGGGTCTTTCTATAAGGGGAACCGTTTACTTCTTTTAACCCACGCTCCGCGTATCCGTTGAGGAGCCGAGGATGTCAAAATCCAAATGAAAAAAAAAATGCCATATATACTTTCATATATATCTTATAGTTAGAAACTCAATATATGTTTAAGCTAATTGTTTAATCCTATTTTGGTTTTAGTTACATGTCATATATTACTTAATATAATATGGTGTGTATGCTAACTGTTGGATTACCAAATAAATAAATAAATATAGTTAAAATGAGCGTAATTAAACACTATTTAAATTATTACATAAAACACAACACACTTAATTAGTTATAAATAACTAATAATCGTTGCTTAGCGGCTGTTTAATTAAACACTGATTTATCTCCTTCTGTCATTACTGATATGACATTCGAAAGAAGAAGACACGGGATGGTTTATAGAATCAGCCGGTAAACAACTTTAAGACCAATAAGACTAATGCAAGTATGGTTCCTTGACACCACACGATACACAAGTTCAATTTAACTGCACTCACAGCTCTATATTTGTAATCGTAATTTTTCTTGTTGATTTTACATTAATATTTATAAGCTATATTTTGGGTTATCCAGAGAATAAGTTGTTGTTCACGAGAAATAATTTACGCGTCCAATTAAATTAAACAATTGAAAAACGCGAGACCTCTTGTCCTCCCTTCTTCCCATTATGGAAATGTAATTAAAAAAGCTTTTACCCATTGGCAGAATTTAAAAATCGAATGTGGCCCTTTTTATATTCGGCGTTTTTGCATTTTTTTTTTTGTGTAAAATGTGCTTGAAAGAGACTTGATTCTTTAGGGCCCGTAATGGCGATCAAGTGTGCACTTGTGTTAAACTTTCACACTTTGCAGGTTTTATAAGTTCAATATTTGTTATGTGTCTTTAGACACCGAAAAGACCGTGAGAAAGCCTGAGAAGCTCGTGATCGCAAAATGTGCAACTCAACAACAGCTCTAACCCGAATAGAATATATCATATAAAAATCTCGGAAGTTTGTGCTATCTTTGAAGCTCCTAAGATATACTTAAATGAAATATTTCATATTCATTCAAGTGTTGATGGAATACATTATAATTGCAACAATCAGCGCAGCATGCGTACGTTATCTCCGATTACACTCGCGTCAATCATGTTACTATTCCAATATTACGCTCGAAAGTAATGCACAATATTCAAATAATATCTGTAACACGACCGTTGTTATGTTATATTATTTTTACGTTATTTTAAAACAATATTTATATTAATATATTATAATGTATTGCTATATTATATTTTTAAATTTTACAGGGAACGGCTGGAGGCCTTGTAAAGTGTAAAGCTTCCGGTGTTGTAGATGTCTACTACTCTCACTTTCCATCAAGTGAGCCGAAAGACCGTTTGCCTCCTCTTAAAAAAATGAATGAATATGAGGATCTTAAATATAATGATGTCAAGTAAAAGTATATTTGTCACATGCATGGACAGTAGTATTTAATGGTGACTTGTGTTGGTAGTCTTGGACTGTCGGTCGAGTAAAAAAATTGGGCTCGACAAATTCCCAGTAACAGTCCGAAGTTGCTAGTGTTTATTCTCCCTGTTTTTTCCTACTGTTGTCTCGTTTGCGCACACACTTATGCACTATAATCTTCGTTTTCAAAACTCTTTGAATTGGTTAGGACCTGATGACTTAGGACAGAGTATGTTTGAATGGTTCAAGTTTATTGTTCTAATGTCTATGGACGGCGGTGATCAACTGACATGCCGAGACATAATACCACAAGGCTTATTATTGTCGGCTAGTGTTCTAACCGATGAGTTATTTAAGACGCCGACTAATTTTCAGTATCTCGGCTGAACTTGTTAACAATTGTTATGTTATGTTAATTTGAATGCAATGAAAAGTTACATTATAAATTTCAACTCGGCTACAACTCATAACAGTTGAGTCGTCGAGTCCCGAAGTCACGACTCGCCTATATCAGCTGGTAACTCATAACTCGATTTAACTCCGGTTCGGAGGTAATCTTGTCGGCAGAGCAAACTTCGCTGAAATGGGATATCTTCGAATGGGTTTCGGTTCATACGTTGTTAGCCGATTTGGGTCATAGTGTGTGCGATTTCGATCAATCTCAGATTTCAGTTATGTTTATATGCTATATAAGCACTCGACTTTGTTAACTATATAACAGATTTGTTGGGATGCTACATATAGTGTTAATAATATACGGAACGAAAACTATCTAGTTTAGTATTTATATAGAAGATTATTCAATAATACAAGAACTAACTACATATATATATATATATATATATATATATATATATATATATATATTATATATATATATATATATATATATATATATATATATATATATATAATCATAAACATAATATAGAGTGTAGTTCAATCAAACAGTCTTACTTATATATGATATGTATGATCTGAATATTTAAGGCTATTAAAAGGTCCTAAATGAAATTATTCTTTCATTAAAATTATTGATGGACCGCCTTATGTTGGTCACCGCCAATATACATTAGCGCTATAAGAAATAATACCTATTACTTACACCGCAAACCTACTTACTTACATCGCCTGTAGTTACATTTTGTTCAGTTTTATAATGCTAAACTACCGTACAACTTAATTTTTATGAAATTATAATGATCATTATATTGTTTCAATCATTCAATCATCTGTAGATGATTGAGAAACAATCACAAGCTCATCAATCACCAACAATCAATTTAACAATGACAAGCACGCAAACACGCCATTTGAATTATTAATAAGATGATAAACCTTAAATGTAAGGACTTGTAACGGTTCTGATCGAATAACCAGCGAAACGAAATTATCTTCCACCGTAATGCTTAAAGTTTGTTTCGTGTTTAATATATATTTCTCAACTATAATATACATTACTTCGCTTTAAGCGCACATATCATTGTAATGTTAGAAGTTGCAAGTAATATAGTCGAATGACTTTAAGTTAACGCTATTTTGCTTTATTTATTATAATTACCGTTTGTTGCGTTAAATAGAGCTGCCACAGGTTATTCTACAGTCGTTTCAGTTTGAATGATGATTGAGCTAGTGTAGTTACACAAGGTACATAACATCGTAGATTAGTTATTAGTGGTGGTTTGATTGAAGAATGGGCGACGGTGACCACTTACTTACATGTTTAGAAGCATAATATATCGTTAACGATTAAAAAAAAGATCAATTTTTAGTGCAGTAGGGATGAGGTTGTTGTAGTTATGCTTTAAAAAAAAAGCTGGTTGGAATGAAACAAATTGAAAAGCGCTAGCTAGGTCAGGTAAGGGTACAATCTATTCGCCAATGTTATCAATACACAAATTTTTCCTACCATTTTGTCCATTCGTTTGACTTTAAAATATTATAATGACACATCTCTCAGTCATCTTAATTTATGTAAATGAAATTTTATATTATTTTCAACAAATTGAATATTGACTTTAACCAAATATATGCTGATGTATGCAATAGTATCGAAAACAGGTCAAACATTTGCATATGTAAAGCGTCTTGCATATATGCAGACGCATTATAATGACAATGTTTTTAAATTATTCATATTTGATGAAAAAAAATTCATATTCGTTCCACGACACGAAAACATTGTGACTGAAATTATTTATTTCATTTATGTTGTTAATTTAATGGTCGTGTTCACTTTTATTATTTGTGTTGTTTATTCGCAGATATTTAAAATAACGTTACATTTATACGCACAGGTTGAGTTACAGAAATCCCTTTAAAGAATAAAATATTTCAGGCCAGAGTATTAAATGGTTTTTTAACTATAAATTTAACGTTATCTTGAAATATTGAACTACAATCTCGAGTTTGATGGATTCGACACACTATATACTATAATATATAAAGTTGACCATATTTTCGTTTTACAGTTTGCGCTCGTAATAATCCAAGTCTTAACTCGCTCACTCTCCTTTAAAACTAACTATCCTGACGAGAGATAAAAATAGCTGAAACGTGGTCGAAAGTTCGAAAGCTTTTCGATTTTAAGAGCAACTCGGTGATTTGCGGCTGAAAGAGCCGGACACGGGTGACAAGCTTAGTCCATTCGGCTTAAGATCTTTGGAAGTGGTTTTAGACGTAAGCTAACGATTTAAGAAATAGTCTTACGTATTTAATTGGGATTTAGTCATTGCTGTGGCTTCGTTCTCGATATAAGCGAGGTATTTAATAATGGTTACTCAAGATATCTGGCCTAGTATATTTTATTCTGTATAAATATAAGAGATTCAGCATTAATATAAGAGATTCAGCAAAAATATATTGTTATAAACGATATTAGCTCCACGAACTCATTTTAAAGAATAACCTATTTTTTATTATTTAATGAATACTTTTGAATACTATTTCAATGATTTCGAAAGCACTGGTCCATTTCTTTTAACGGGATCAGCTTAACAGCTTTCAGATACTGGGCCTGAAATGATTTTAGTTTTTTAATAACTTTTTTTTATCAGACTATATTTGGTCATTGTGACTTATAAGATGATTTAATTTAGAATAGGATATTTTTTATTATATTTTATTTAAATAATTGAAATGGAAAGTTTCTATAAAATATGTAATAAGTACATTTTTTATTCAGGGTCAGAAAGATTTCATTTTATTTTATTTTATTATATTTTATTTTTAACAGCTCGTTAAAGTCCTATATCCAACTCCTGGATCCTGGCCTCTTGAGAAGGTTTTGAGGCTTATTCTATCACTCTGATCCAATGAGGGATCGCTGAATATATGTTTATATCAAACACATGCGGGTTACCTCACGATGTTTTCTTTCTAATATAAGCACATGAAATATCAGTAGCACTCGCGCGTTTGAACCTATTGTCAGAATCACGACGGGCAAAATGCCATGCAATTATTTTGTCACCATGATGATACCACGGCTTTGTCAACAGATGACTTTAAATATAAAATATAACAGATATAATTACGGTATGGTACTATTTACTACTAGGTACTATTTAGTACATACCGTACCGTAACAGCCTGTGAATTTCCCACTGCTGGGCTAAAGGCCTCCTCTCCCTTTTTGAGTAGAAGATTTTGGAGCTTATCCCACCACGCTGCTCCAATGCGGGTTGGTAGAATACACATGTGGCAGAATTTCAGTGAAATTAGACACATGCAAGTTTCCTCACGATGTTTTTCTTCACCGTAAAGCACGAGATGAATTGTAATCACAAATTAAGCACATGAAAATTCAGTGGTGCTTGCCCGGTTTTTTTTTTATTTAGTGCATATATGTATACATTTAAAGCGTTTATTTATTCATTTTAGGGGATGGAATCGGTCCATCGATTAGCCATCACATATAATTACCGACCGACACGTTCGCATTCCGATGAGAATTAAACCACTATTCAAAATGACGTACTAATCGTGTCCGTTTATCATTGCTACCTCTCGGCGAGGGGGTTGGGCCTTTCGAGGTGGGTCGAGTGGAGGGGTTTGGGGGTTGACATTCGGTCATTTGCAATGAATTATCATCGCCCGCTAGCGTTTTTCTCTGACCCGACATTAATTATATCGGATGGATCATTTGTTCGGCAAATGATCGAGATGGGACGGCGCCTGTACTATACCTGTCCGCTAAAAGTATTACGCATTAATCTATCTCTCTGTTCGTGTATTGTTTGGAAACGTATATAGATGTATGGACAGTATTGGTTTATGATATAATGTCCTCACGGATTTGGGCCCCGACGGCGATGTATTATTGTGTTATTTTCTATTACTCTCATAATCTGATGGGACGGTAATCCGATACGACCGGAAAGAGTACAGGCGCAGGAGCAACGACATTATGTGCTGCCCGAGGCACGAGAGTGTAAACATTACTAACTTCCAGACTAGGGTCTGCTACTGGAAATTTCACAAGAAAAACCCAACAATTGGTGTTCGAACCAAAGACATATGGATCCGTTGCCCTGTAAGCCAGCCACTAGACCGTCATGTATTAAGAGTATTTTAAAATGATGTAGATTTCGAATTTATTATAAACAAACAACAGCCTACACGTCTCACGGCTTGGTATAATCCCGCTAAAGGAAAAGCTTGTATAAAGCTTAATCCTTTACGTCACTCCCTCGCGTATTTTTGAAGGTAGGTAGGTAGGATCGATAATGAATTTTAATTTTGAAAATATCACGTTTTTTTCTGCACGATATTCTTGAAGCACATGAAATTGAATGAATTAAGCACACGAAAACGTTGTTTTCTAGGATCTGAACCAGAAATTTTCGCCCAAAATTCTCGTGTTCTAACCACTGTGCAATGACGGCTCTCATTTCGTGCATACATATTTGAAACAAACATATATATCTATAAGTGTTTATATAATACATACATATATGAGATTTTCGTAAAAGAAACATAAATCTAATGGTAATGGTGTCGGTGCCAAGCCGTAAATAACAGATATAATAACGTAGTATTTACAAATTGTTTCATTCAATATTAACCTGCAAGTGTCGGGCAAACCAGGTACATACATACAATTACCAGTAATTGTACACGTTTGAAATACTTCGACGGCTTGACACCGAAATTGCTATGTCTGAAAACTAGGTGGTAGGGCTCTGTGAAAGTAGTACCACCCACTTCAGATAATCTAGTGCTTAACAGCGATACTTGGTATTGTTGCGTGCCGGTTTGAATGGTGAGTGAGCCAGTGTAACTATAGGACATAACATCGTAATTTCCAAAATTGGTGGCGATGTATGGAAAGGTTAATATTTCTCACATCGCCAATATCTATTTGCCCGTCCGCCTACCTATGACATAAAAAGTTTTGCTAAATTCATACATACTTGAAATCAATTTATATATATATATATATATATATATATATATATATATATATATATATCCTAATACAACATAATATAAACTGTCTCACTCGTACATCCAGCCGCCTGTGCTCATGTGCGTAGCAGTATGTATGGTTTGCATTTCTTTTGTTAGTAACGAAGCAACTCGCGTACATTTGTGTCATACAATATTTTTAAGCTCAAGCTTTTTTATATAATGTCTAGTTTTGTTCGTGCTCTCAGAGAGATTGAGTCAAGTATAATTTTATACAATTTTTGCTTCTGAATCGTCCGGGCCTCTCGTGTAATCAACGAAAACTTGAACCCGTTGTTGTATTTTTTAGTTTGTTAAAATATTACTGTTTTGTCATAGGTTTTAGAGTTCGTGCAAATACATATACGTGCGAATGTTATATTTTAAACTTAAATACAATCAAGTCAACGACAATGACAAATAATATTATCATCGACATTAACATGTTTTAGTACGAATATTTATAAAGTATTTAATTTGTAAAAAAGAGTAACTATTAATTTTCTTGCCGGTACTTCTCATTCCAAATATAGTAAGTTAAAATCAATAATAATGGTTTTAAGTTGCTCACGTCCCGGTTCCACGTTAGGTCTCTACGAATTGTCTCTATCGTCTGAAGAAATAGTCACTGAATCTTAATATCGCAGTCATTTATATATAAAAACGTTATTATTATTTTAAAAACGCCAGAAACCTTGAATAATCTTTCCCTTGAAATACTTACAATCATATAAAACACATAAGTATGTATTATATACTATGTGTTGTACGTAAAGTATCAACTCAATGGGTTATTAGAAATGTGATTTTTTTAATTTTATAATCTTAGAGATACACTTCAATTATATTAATTTGTTTTATGCGTATGTATGTGTGTATGTTAAGAAAACTGTCGCAGAGTCGACGCATTTAAATCTCTGTACGTGGTCCTGTAAACAGAGTACAAGTAAATATTGCCGTAACTTGATTAAAATGAAGTTACAATATTTGATTACACATTAAATAACAGCTTTCTAAAATAGTTCTTCTATTTATTACACTTTTCAGGTCAGGTAAAGTTGGGAAATCATTTAACATAATATTAAATACGTCTTCCTAATCCTTCGAGGGCTGCCGGCGTGTTAACGAAACCATTAACTATTCACTAAGTAATATCAGGGCTATTTATATATGCACCTTTTGTTTAAAAGGGGCGGCTCACTGCGAGTGCCTTCTAGCTTTGTTTCGTACAATTAATTTGGGTATTAAAAGTTTATTAAACTATGCATGTGACTTAAGATAACGTAATTCACCCACGTCTTTGATCGCTGAGAAGATTTTGTAGTTAAAAAATTGTGTATTATACTTATATATTATTTTTAGATTATGCTAAGGGCTTTGCACAACTCTGTCAGGATGAGGACCTCCTCCTCATAATTCTCAGAGCAATGGATGATTCTGCATAGCTTAAAACATCCCCCGATGAATCATTAATAACAATTTTTAGTTTAGTTCATAGTTATGCAATGAATTATCAAACTAAGTAAAAAGTAATGTGTTAAAACTGAATTAACTGTACGCGAAGAAAATGCTTTGCCTTCAACAAAAAAGACAAGTCCTAGACATTTGACTTGCAAACTTTCCTTTCAAAAGTTATAAGAAAAAAGTTTGTTATTATCAACAGCATGCAAATGGGATGTCGCTTTGAAACAAATGGTTTTGATAAATTCGTACGGCAATATGATGCTTCTAGAAACTTCTGAAACTAGCGAACTTTGACAAATTGTCAGTAGTTTTCAAGGAGTCTGCGTCTCAGGAAATCCACGGAGTTGACAAATTACCGTTTCAAATACGCAAGGCGTCTACGAAACTTTTATCTATATATTATGTTTGAAGTGAAAAATTATGAATAAGTAGCCTTCTTATAAAAGTTTACGCTTTTAATATTTTGACGAATGTTTTAAATCCTGTATATTTGGTTGTTGGCTAACGTCGTTATAGCATTAATATTCCCTGTGACATTATTTGCGACATAAATTTTCACATTCCTTGATATATTTCATTATGTATTAATTAGAAGAAAAATAAAAATAGACAAAATTACACTTTTGGGGCCTCCTAAGGCGTAAGTGAGTGCTGTATTTAATAGATACCAAAACAAACATTTTTTAGTTCCATAAATTACTTTGACAAAAATATTTATTAACAGTATGAATAGTTTTGGCAACTCTTGCTAAACATAAGCCAATATTGATCAATGTTGTTTCGGGATTTTAGTTCTAGTTTAAGATGATTAATATTTAGATTATTATGGGCCGGTTGACGTGGTTAGTAGATACTTGCCTTTCACGCCGAAGGTTGTGGGTTTGATTCCCACCCAGGACAGACGTTTGTGTGCATGAACATGTCTGCTTGTCCTGAGTCTGGGTGTAATTATCTACTATATAAGTATGTATTTACAAAAGAAAAGTAGTATATGTAGTATATCAGTTGTCTCGTTTCCATAGTACAAGCTCTGCTTAGTTTCGGATCGTGTGTGAATAATGTCCCAGGATATTATTATTATCATTATTACATATGTAAGCAACGGCATATTTCGACAACCTACGTAACATAAGAATCTTTCTAAATCAATAAATATATTACTAAGTTAAACGGAAACTAATAAGTAACTTCATATTAAGGCTAATACGGGTATCACGGCAACAATATAATACACGTTTTGTACAATTATCAAATATTCTATGAGTTGCCAGGAAATTTTGTTTAATTAAACAAAATAAATGTTTCTTGATTTTCAGCAATTCGAGGTAATCTCGCTAAATTGGTACCTTCTTGTACATTGAACAGAAACATCTGCTTAGTGTCATGTTCCTCGGGGACTCGGTGCCAAGATACGGCCAAGTTTTTGAGGTTTGGATGTTTGATATTTATTATATCTGTAAATATTCTCTGTAACAAAAACACATTTATAAACGTATTAATATTACCAGATTCTATGAAGTATTAATAAAATGTAATGACCGTTTCTTCCAAGAATACTGTTTCATTGAATAAAAAAATCGTTTCCAACAAGTCTTTCTGTATATTGATTTAATACACAGCACCAGTAGTGGCGTACACAAGGTTTTAACTTTATGTACAATACAATTATTTATAAATATATTTTATTTATATTGAGTTCTCAATTTGTAAATTTGTTTATGATTCATCTCGTGATCGTCGTGTTGTGTTGTCATAGTAGGATTTTAAATGACAAGAATATTTGATTGGTAGATTCATGAAATGCATGAATTCATGAATTGGGTTATAATTGGCACGACTAATTGAATTTGAATCGTAAAAACAATTTCGTCTTCTGTACTCCATCATCTGTTCTGATGCTTGTGACTTGATCAATACTCGACTTTCAGAGACTTATCGTCGCTCGGTTTTACGAGTGTGTACTTGATTATAATTATATTTAGGGATATCTGTTTCGATACCATAATATTCTTTATTCCAGTAGGCTCTTTATAAGTACTTTTAAGTCTTTGTGTTACAAGATTATATTAGTGTACAATAGTTACCATCGGTTCTAGGTAGGTTAACACCTGTTCAAATCTAAGAACATCTCATTTGCCAGAATGACGTCGGTAATGGCGGGCAAAACTCAGCTTAGTCGTAACTCGTAGTCAGTTAATTAAAAGCGGACGGATTCGCGTTACGGTGATGTTTCGAGAAACTTTTGGGTTCCCGAATTCGTGATCTCGGTTATCTCCTGGGACGTTTCTGTAAGATAAAACGATTATATTGTTATTCAGGCAGCGGCGACGTTAATCCCGGACTGATTTAATAATAGCGGGCGAACGTCGACCTGAAAAGGTGCCGAATGCAAAAGGAATAAAAAAAAAGATGGTACTCACTTTTTTGGTACATATAATTGAAGTTGCTGTGACATTTTACTGTATGGGATGGAGGAGAATATATAGCATATATTTTTGGAGTGTGTCCAGTTTTTTTGCTCTCTGTTAGCAAGATTTGCCAGGATTCCCTGAAAGTGAAGGCGGTATATAATCTCGCAGTGTAGTGCGTGCACACACGACGATATATGTGTAATGGGAATTTTATTTCGGAAAATACTTTTTATGTTCAGCTTCGATTTCGTTACAACTTTATTATGATAATACTATAATATGTTTATATATCTACATGTATATAAATCCTGAAAAATGGACAGTTTATTATAAATGACACCTGGGTTAAATGAGGGCGGACGGCTTATGTGTAAAATAAGCTCTTTTGGATAGTGACCAAGTTCTTGTATTAAAATTTTCATCTAGATTGTCCATATTTTCGCTAGCGCCTTTCCACATAATTTATCTTTGCAGTTTTTAAGCACCACTTTCGTTAAAACAAATGGCTGAATTAAAAAACGTTTAATATCGCCCGGAGGGTTTTTATAATGGAGTACTTTGTATCTACCGACGATGGACCTGTAATTTACTTTTTGTTTTATTCTATTCCATTTGGAAAGTAAAATGTAAACAATATTTTATCTCTCTTGTTTTAAGTTTCGTTAAATCACACAAAATTTAAAGCGATGACAATGTTATTTTTAATGTTATACCTCAGTAACTGTGATCATAATCGAATGAACCAGACAAGGGAAAACTTATATATCAATTATATTAAGATAAGGTTAAGGAATATAAGGTAAGTGCATAATATTTAAAAAAGGCCATTTAATTATTATTTTATTAATCTTAAAAACGATAAAATGTTGTTAGGCAAACAATGTTTGAGCAAATCATCGAAGGAATCAGTTACAGGAACAATAGCTTTACGTGCTTTACGTATTATAGGAAATATTCCGATCTAAGCCAGGGGATGATATGTAGTGACTAGACACAAGAACAAGGCGGGAAGTATTCCAAAGCACCATTACAAAGAGAAGAAGACATTACTATGCAAATTTTCTCATATTTCAAAACTTTTAAAATATAAATGAAACTATTAGCGATTATACTCTCTTAAGCAAAACGCTCGTTTAGGGCCCTGCGAGAGCATTTCAGAGCTCAGAGAATTCAGAGCAATATGCAAGATAATTATAAACTTGGAAATGTTCTCGTTGATAAATGATTGCTTCTTAAATAATAATTTTCTAATTATATTTCATTTTGTTCAGCAGTTAAACTTGAAGTATTCGAATCGTTGATCGTTAGGAGTTTTAAATTTGACTTAAAGAATTGTAATGACTATTTAGTTTTAAAAGAAAAACCTGTCGTTTGATTAGATTGGTTAGTTGTAAAGGGCCCAATTAAATATGGATGTTACATGAACACATATTTATATAGACTTGCTTAAGTATATTATATGACTTAGCTCAAGTATATGTGAATTTTAGCCCGAAGGTTGTTCGTTCAAATCCAAGCAAGTACCTCTAAATTTCATGTGCTAAATTAGTGTTTATAATTCATCATCGACGGTATATATAAATATATATAGTATATATATAAATCGTGAGGAAACCTCTACGTGTCAGTTGAAAATCTGCCACATATTCTGAACACGCGCATTGAAGCAGCGTGGGATCAGCCGGCCCAGCAGTGGAACTAATCCTATCCATTACTTTACTTTTTTATTTTATACGAGATTTACTCTTATCTACTAAAACCCCTAACATCATCTCAACGACGTTGCGAAGATTTTCTCACAAATAAGACAATGTTTTGTTTCAACACAAAGTCTGATATTGTCTTTACCAAGAGAATTAATTCTCTCGTGACATTTCATCCGCTGAAGCGATTTCTCTAAGCCTGGCGTGGTTTCTTTGAAATACAATTTTATCTCGTCTTCTTTTATCAACTAAAATAGTAATTTAAAGTATAGCACACGGCCACGAGTCTGTCGTTAAGGATATACATTTGTTTTGAGTAAGGGCTTCTTTCGAGACCAAGGAGGCAGTCAGGTGTTAACTATTAGTGACGTATTAGAGATAATTTATAAAATCTTCTTCCCTGATACTTCATCACTATCTATACAATTGAGGTCTTTATATTTGTGAAATATAAACGTTACTATGTATGTTGTTAATTCAGTTATATTATCCTCTTAAATAACTAACAACTTTGACCCTCACATCAATAAAATATAGATCATTCAACTTTAATTATGTACTATTAATTATTTTGTATAATATGATAATATTCCCAACACAATTCTCCGGTGGACCATTGTCCGGGTCTCAGCTATGAGAACCGTGAGGACAATACCCTTAAGTTTCGGGGGTTGGTTGTAAACTGTACTGTTGTTATTTATTACTCACGGTTACCTTTTGAACTTATTCTCCATATTTAATTGGATGCTTTAAAAACAGTTAAATAACCCACAATAAAGATAGGAGTACAATTCAGAAATAACCTCATATATTTTCACATAAAAACCGACTATAAAAACTTAAAGATAATATTTTAATTATATTTTACAAAGGGTAGTATTTAAAACGACTCTTATTTCAATGTTGTCGATAACTATTCAGTTATCTTGGACTCGGAGTTCATATCCAAAAAGTACTGCTGCTTCCTTGTTTTTAAGTAATATGCCGTAAAAATGGCAACTTTACTGTTTTTAACCATCAAAAGTTACTAAAAATAGGTGTATATTTTGGTATTAAAGGATTCGTTAGCATCAATCGCAAGATTAGAGTTTCGCAAACACTAAAGCCGCCGGTTTCACCAATCAGCACCAACATTTCAAAAGGTATTTCACTCGTGTCTAATAAGTATTATTGTACCTAAGCCGTCAGATATGCAGTATCCGATCGTCCAGTGAGATTACATTCATACGCCTGCTTTGACGACTGACTTTAATAAGCCTGAGTACACTATTCGTAGCACCGTGCTACGCTATAACGTGCGTCGTCATTTCTATCTAGAACTTTATGTCTATTCCTATACTTTTTTTAAATTATTTATTTATATAAATATATATAAATAAATATAAATAAATAAATAAACAATAGTAATAAATATATTTCGTGTACATTAAGACGGGCGACGTTGACGACTGTACTAATTTTAGATTTTATAAAATAATTAATAGGAAATTGGATTGCTTTGCTTTTAATTAGTCTTGAAATTTTATTTCTCGACTTTTGTGTGATCCCTTAATTAAATTTGTAATTAGGCTTGCGTTAATTTAATTAAGAAATTTAATTAATGAAAGCCTAATTAGGTATTTATGTGGCTTTTGATGATCGTTGATATCTTTTGTTCTGAAGTTAAGTATCTGAGAGCAAGAAAAAATCCGGAACCTACTATGTATGTTATTTGATACATAAATACATTAGCGATGTACATAATATACAAACACAGATCTAAATCTTATAAATAGAATCGGTTGTGAATTCATGGAACTGCGAAATGAGAAAAAAAATAATTTCCAAAATCCATCGGCCAAGAACGAGACTAGTAGAAGACGCAGAAATACGACAATCGCCTTTTATTTCGAAGTGTATTGAATTTCTTTGGACTTATTATTATTATTTAAATTATAGCGGTAATAGGTATATGTATATATTCTGTGAAAACTTCAACAGACTAATAATTACGTTTCTAAAGATACAGCCTGTAGCAGACTGACGGACGGACGCGATTGGTTTCTTATATAGGCTTGTGATTATATTTAGATTGCGTCACGTTGCGAAGCGGTACTTGGTCGGACGCGGTGAGTCTAATATGTACATTTGAATAATTCATTCTCAATTTCAGTTTATCACCGGCGAACTTTAGATCCGGCGCTCGTAACTATCAGGGTTTTAAAATTTATCGCAACATTTTTACAACAGTCGTATACTTTGAGTTTTTTGGGGGTGTACTTTTTATATGCAAAGTTGAAATCGATTTCAGCTGTTTTTTTGATATAGTTGTAAGTCTGTTTTCGTTTTATTGTTACGGCACTCGTCGAAGATAAGACAGGGAAAGTTTTTATTGAAGAACAGAAGAAAAAATAAAAGTTCCGACTATGTTAGTGAAGTTGTTCGCGACTGAAGATTTCAGATCTCTTAGAAACTTTCCCACGATAAAATGGTAATGCTAATACTTTGTAAAATGCGGCTGAATGTGTCGTTTATTAATTCGTCGATGTTAGTTTGTTAAAAAAAAATCCGAGGTGTTTATGTGTGAAGACAGCCTCGTATAGGGTATTTTTTTCATATGCATGTGTAACTAAGAAGTACTCGAATCCATAGGGGAAATCTGTGTTTTGTGGCATTTTTACTGTCTTTTTCGGTCGGATCGATGTAACCACAGTATCGTTTCGATATAACGTACCTTTGATGTAACCGCGGCCCACCTGACATAATATACGTGGCCCCTGCTGTTTGCGTTTGCCCTTAGTGTTTTTTCAAGCGATCAATTGTGAAGATCACACCCGGGTGCTACACGAGTAACATTTGAAGGTGAAATTTTGTGTGCAACGATTCTAAATGTAACGTTACAAAATGAAACGCACACGTACATATCTATTGACACGCACGCGCTGATATATATTTCTTTACATGGCACATAACATTTTCTAAAATATGTTTTTTCATTAATACTAAATAAATAACTTGATAGAGATACACATTGTAATTAAACTCGCTGAAGTACATCAAATAAATTTAATTTTGATGAACTCGGCTGGTATTAAATATTGGTAACGATTTTAATCAATGCAGATATTCAGTTTGGACGAGTACCATCGTTTTGTGAGTTCGGCGATGCGTAATAATTAATTTGTACCGCGGTTTATTTGATAATGGTTTAAATTATATTCGATGGTCATCGGACGAGTAGAGTGGCACACATGTTAACGGGGATACAGTAAAACGTATATAATGTATTTCTGATTAATTAATTTGTATAATGTATTATATTTATCATTGCATTACCGATTCAGTCTGGTGGCTAGATTATTCATTTGCAAATGCCGAAAGTCCAAGTTCAGATCCAGGGTCAAAATAAATTTATTGGGTTTTTCCATCAAATAATTTATTGATCTTACCTTAATCTATGCTAGTGTCGATTGTCGTCCCATTGGACTATGAACGTGAGAGTATAGTGAGTGCAGCTGTGCTTGGACACACATGTCTACTATAATATCTCCCGACGGTCAATTTAAAGATCAAAATATTTACATATAAATGACATATTTTTAACAGAATTGATTTACATACATTTATATATAAGACTAGAGGCAAATTCAAGTAGCTACAAATATATCAGTAAATAAAACATGATAAAACAAAAATAACTCCATTATAATGAAATTACGTAAAAGCAGTACAATAAGAGTAAACGGCAAAAGCCTGTTAATTTCCCACTTCTGGGCTAAGGCCTCCTCTCCTTTTTGAGGAGAAGGTTTGCAGCTTATTTCACCACGCTGCTTCAATGCAGATTGGTAATTTCAATGAAATAAGAAAAATGCAGGTTTCCTCTCGATGTTTTCCTCCACCTTGACGGCACGAAACGAATTATAAACACAAATTAAGCACATGAAAATTCAGTGGTGCTTGCAAGGGTTTGAACCCACGACCATCGGTTAAGATTCACGCGTTTTAACCACTAGGCCATCTCGGCTATAAAACTTAAAAGCATTACAAATAAATTACTAAAGTAACTTGGAAGTTAAGTCAAAAGTTAAAAAGTAAACACGAAAAACAAGACAGGGAAGAAAATGTTCAAGACATTACTTAAATAAGTATTTTATCTTGAACTTTTTGTTACTTAGTCTTAAGCATATCGCTTAACTAAAAAAAAGTCGTGAAACTTATATATCTTGCAACCTTACGTGAAAATTGTTAATTTTATTAATCAATTATACTCCATACATGTAATATTATATACATATAGTATATAATATTACCGCAATATAACACTCCCGGAACTCACTCCCGCTCATTATTTGTTTGCGAGATATGTACATTTATTATTAATAGTACCTATATAATATGTATATATACATATATCCTGCATTCAAACAAATAAATACCTATACCGTAATTATAATCCTGTGCAAAAACTGTTCGTTGACAGACTTTACATACGATTCGATATACTGGTGGTAGGACTTTGTGCAAGCTCGTCTGGTTAGGTACCACCCACTCATCAGATATTCTACCGCTAAACAGCAATACTTGATATTGTTGTGTTCCGGTTTGAAGGGTGAGTGAGCCAGTGTAATTACAGGCACGAGGGACATGAAATCTTAGTTCCCAAGGTTGGTGGCGCATTGGCTATGGAAGCGATGGTTGACATTTCTTACAATGCCAATGTCTAAGGGCGTTGGTGACCACTTATCATTAGGTGGCCCATATGCTATATATATATATTGTTAAATAGGCGGTAGCGTTCGACGCTTCATAAAAGTATATTTAAATAAAAATATCTTGATTCGATTCGATTTGAAATAAATTATGTTGTAACTGTTTTTCAAATAAAAATCAAATAAGGCTTCAAATAAATAAATATAGAAGTCATCTTTATCTTGACGCGATGCCAACCAGACACCTGTTGTTAGAGCATTTACTCACTTAGCGATATTTCCTCGACTTGATTGCTGATACAACGTCACTTATTGAGTTTGTTGTCGCGAAGATCTCTCTTTGCTCGACGTTTTCTGGTTCAAATCATTTTATTCTGATAAAAGTTGAAATTTATTTACGTTTTTGTCCTTTATTTTTATGTAATGTACATTTTTTTATTTTATTATAAACCGCTTTCAAGATATTTTAATATATCCTAGTGGTCGATCATCGATCATAATATATTTGTAACATGTTATATTTATAAAAGATAATATCTGACTATAAGATATATACTTCTGTGTAGGGCGATCTACAATTTCATACGATAAACCGTTGTAGGTTTTATTCTTTCTAAAAACACCGAGACAGAGTAATATGGTGTTGTATAAATATATGAAACAAATGTATTGCCTATTATTATATAAGAAATTATTTCATTCTATTTTCGGTGGCGAAGCCGCTAGTGCTAATTGTATAGTTAATATACATTATTACATTTTATATTATAATTTATATAATGGTAAATAAAAAACTATACAACGTCCTACTAAACGTTTTATAATAAATGAATATAGTTATGGGGTGGGCTATTAACAGTAAAAGCATTTCTGCACAAAACAAAACGATTAGCTGAACTAATTACTTCACAGCGCGATGGTGAAAACGCTAGAACGGGGAGGTCGTGATGGGCTTTTTGCAATGACTAAATAGGCTTTTAATGTTATTACAATTTACAACGGGTTATTAAAAGACAGGTGGTTTAGTAGAAAGAGCAGTGGATCAGTACCAAAGACATACATTCAAATCCAGACCAGCACGAGTGATTTCACTTAATTGTTTTGAGTCTGGTATGCCTTCAAGTCCTCTTCGCAGCCGCTCTTTAAAGACTGTTATAGAATATTATTATAATTACAAAATATATTTATTTTATTAATGATATTTGTACTTATTATTTAATTGATTTTTTAAATCAAGGAAGGATATTATTTATTTTAGAAACATAATTAGCAACGAGAACAAATGTGCACTGTTCATCTCTCGATTAAATATTGAACAGTTTTTGTCAGTTACAAATGACCGGGACCGATTATCGAGTCGTATTCTTTTTTCAAGTTCATTGAAACTTTAATATTGGAAACGCGGTTTGTTCATTTTGAATGTCTATCTATTCACCCTTTTCAATGGAACTTCTCGTATACATTTTTTTAAATATAGTTTGATATATGGTATATTTTGATATCATCCTGACTGTCCTCACCACTGGAAAAAGTTCAGCTGGAAATCCAACAGCTTACGTATTTTCAAGGCACGGGATTGTGAGCATTGCCATTTTTAAAACTCCGATTTGTTATTGAAAACTTACCCGGCCTTGGATTTGAACCTTGAACCTCTGGATCTGCCTTTACGATTCGCATTAAAACTCATTACAATTACCTATCTTCCACCGATTCTCATACACAAAGACATGCGGTATTAAATATGCACTAACACGTTCTCAGAATGGAAACAACTAAGGACGTTGAATAGTTAACACGACACACTCGGCCTCAGTTCCAGCGAAGTTCAACTCGCACACAGTTTTAAGACGTGGTCCTTTGTGTACGGGAATTTAGACTTGACAATTTGATGTAGGCGGTGTCTTTTGAACGTGGAATTATGACGAAAGTCTGACTTTGCGTTATCTTCTTAACTTACAAGGATTTTACCGCTTTTTAAAGCTACAAGAATTCTCGTTCGCTCCATCTTGCGGAACAAATACGATCTGATGTGTACGTGTTCTCGAATTTTAATTAGTAATGCGTGAGTTTAGAAGTTTTAGTATATATTACGAGTATCTATGGTAATATAAACCGTTTTCTTATGAAACTTTCTTAATAAAACATCTCGAGTTGAATGACTCGCATTAATGTACACATCAACGTACGTTACACGACGTGTATTAACTTATGTCATAATAAAGTCTAGTAAGATTTCAACCGATATTTTGAATTGATTTGAAACTTTGCAAATATATGACCTCTCGTTGATTTAATATGAAGCCGAGAGTCAGCGAGACGGACAATTACTAGTGGAGTTATAAATAGGCGAATATTTATTAAAAAACTTTTTAATATATCAAACGATTTATACGTTACGATAATAGTGTTATTGCCATTAGCGGTGGTGAACACTTACCGTCACGTTGCCCATTTACTATCTGCATATCTGTTTTAAATTATTAAAAAAAAAAAAAACAATTTTAAATTGGGTCGTGCGATAGATATTTTTAAAGTTTAATTTAAAAAAAAATACAGTAGTACAGATTAGTTTTGTTCGAACTGGTGTCTATATTTCTCATAAAATGTTAATGATAAACATACACACACCCAGTGATCGATCAGTATAGTATAGTCATAAAGGTGTGATAAGCATTGGCTTAAGCATGATTTATATTTATATATATAATTATAAATAAATTCACTGTAGACTACAATTGTTGAAAATAAATACGCTAATAATAGTTATTCTTAGGTTTGAATGATTTCTCTTCGAACTTGATTATTCACTTCACTTGCTTGTTAAACTTTCACACAAATTGTTTTTTTATATAAATATTGAAGTAAAAGCGTTACCTTTATTAACCACATAGATAAGTAAGGCTAAGAAGCTGCAATAAGTAAAGACCATCCCATGCTCTGTCCATGGGAGGAAAGATGTTATATTCGTACCTGTAACCATCCGACCTACTCACCCTTAAAACTGGAACACAGCCATTAAATGTGCTGTTTGGCGGTAAAATATCAAACAGATAAATGGCCCACCTACACAGACCAGTTTCCAACTAAATAGTACCAACGGAATTGTTGCCGTATTTAGTTTATTCAATAAATAATTAGCTCGTTTTTAAATTGTCGTTGGTTTATTGGCAGTTGAAATATTTGAAAATAGCAATGGTCCAAACACATTTTAAAAATATATAAAAAAAACTCCCACCTAATTATCTCTATTGGTTGCAGGAAAGTTAGTTAGTTTTGTGTCCAGATAATCGGAGTTGCGGTTCAATGGGGAAATGGTGCTGGGATTCTTGCCCCCATTCCACGCATTCATGATTTGTACATTAGCTATTTTACTTCTAAATTATTCTTTCAAACATTCCCCGCAACTTTCTATTTGTAGTATCAAATTTATTTCTTCATTGTACATAATATTTTTAATCCATTACTAAAGCGAGAATGCTTTGTACTACTAGTGTTACAGACGATGTAATCACGGGCCCTTTATGCTAAGCGGTGCTTCTTTATATCGTGCAACCTTATTGAGTTCGCAAAGATATAGAAATATCTTTGAGACGTGATATTTTTTTTTTTTCACAGCGAAGAAATCTTGGGACTTCTATTCTAGAAACTAATTGAGCTTTTATAAAAAGCAACTCTTTCTATTAAAAATAGAAATCTTGCTTTAGAAGAGAATTGTAAAAACTAGTTTTTAATGTGAATACGAAAATATTATAAGACGGCGCATTAAATATAAAACGTAGATTCAAGGGTTCGAAGAAATAGAACCAATGGTTATAATAAATTATTTAATGAAAAAACGCTATGAAAATACCGAAATTTATGTCAGTTGAAATTCTGAAGTCGTTGTCTAACAGAGGGATATATACAAGCTGTTTTTGTTTAACTGTGAAAGTAAAGTAACCTCGTAGTCCAAACTGTTCGGCTAATGCATCTCCTCTTGAAAAGAAGGTCTGGAAAACGCTTCAATGCGGGTTGGTGGATACATACGTGGGACAGATTCATTCGACACAAGCAGGTTTCTTCTGTTTTCTTTCACCGCTTTGAAAATATAAATGTGCTGTCTCGGGTTTTAACCCGCTACCTTCGGGGAAGATTCAAGTTTTGTAACCACTGAGCTATATAGTAATTCTAAATACACCAACAATTGAGTGCAACACTTATATGAGCATCGTGAAAGTAAAGTAAAATATGATAATATCGTATATTACGTACGAACGTTACGTTAGTACGTACAAAGTGTTCTTGGAATTTATCCGCTTCATTGTAAAAGGCTGGAATATGAAATATGAAGCAGCTTCCACGACTCACCGACATGATATTCGCTTATCTCTGAACTGGAGCCGTTCTTCTTTGACAGTCGATGCGTAGGAATGATTTTCGACTTTTTATTGATACATATTGGAAGAGATTTGTGTCGGTAATATAACATTTTATATTTGTGTGAGGGTTACTTTCTTTCTTGCAGTCAACTATATCGTTGGTGTTTTAGTTTTTAAAGCTGTACATCGTGAGGTCCTGGATTCAATTCAAAGATATACTTAGAAATGAATAGAGGATGCACTTGTCTTATGTACATATATTGATACCTTGTTGGTCCCCATGAGAATGACCGCTGAGATCTGATTTGTAAAATTGGCCCCGAGGACTGCATTGAGCCTTATCTCCAGGCTACTTTATGTGTAAATTATATTCAGTCGATATGCTTACTGAGCCATATTTTTCCCAATTGTTTTATGCATTTGATTTTCCAGTCTAGAAGTTTACTAATTCGTCATTTAAAACATAATTTAGAGAAATATATAATTCACATTACATACAAAATATTGTACTTAAGTTAAAGAGAAAAATATATTCATTTAAAAAGTTATATAACATGAAGGAATGATACCTTTTGTAAATTATTTTCTCTTTTTTTAATTCTGCTTTTTATTTTTTATTTCTCAGTTTAGCTTTAAGTGAGCTGTCGATGTCATTTCTAGAATCGTTTTATAATTCGTGTGAAAACGTTGATTTTCACCTCGAATTTCGCATTGCGGTCTTTCTATCCACAATTCGGCCATTTTCCGATTCCTATCTTAGGATTAATTTTCTTCCCGACTGTTATTGCGTGGAAAATTGAGATAATTCATAGTGATTCAACTTTTTTAGACATGACTTGATTTTTTGCCCCAAAAAGGTTAATGACTGGAAAATAAGTTTGATTATTCGACCGATTTCAGTTTCGATGAGTTTTATGTTTGCACTTCGATGAGGAGATACACTTGAAGTATTTAAATGAAAATTTGAAATCAAATGCATACAATACGGGATAAAGCTTCTTACTTTAATGTACATACGAGTATATATAGGTGTTTGTGCTGGCTTGTCCGAGAGACATTAAATTTTTTGACACTGCGGTGGATGGTACTTTAATGGTGTACGGAGTGATAAAAACTCCTTCTTTTATACTAATATTGGCAAAGGTTACCACATAATAAAATAACACACAAATAAAAACACAAATCTAAAAGCAACGGTGAAAGCGAAAAAAGTTTGGTATTTTTTGAATAAACTGTTTTTTTTAAATTTAGGTATGCTTTATACATATCTACTTATATTGCAACTTTGGTTTTATAAACTTCATTCAACTTAAGCTTTGTCTTACTCCTTCAAATGTCACATTACTGATGACAGAAAGAGAGAAATATGTGATTATATGCTTCATAAAGAAAAATTAGAGGTTAAGTAAGTCCGTTAGCTTCCAAGAATGTAAGTTATTATGTTACAAGATTTCGTTTATTTAATTTTTTTTCAACGTTATAAACAAAAACGCCCGCCATTTTATTGGCTCGAGGAACATACGGGCAAGATTTATGTCTCTCTGTTGCTACCTGAGGACAGATTGTAGCGTTAATGGTGGACTCGTATTGTTACATCTGTCTTGTAGAGGGAGGAGCTTTGTCTCGGTATGTGTGAGACAAGTTTTATCAGCAATAAACCCTCTTTACAAATTAGACGTGACAAAGCCAGCAAACATATCGTAGAGTATTTATGGGTTATTAATATATATAAATGTTTATTCTTACGCAATCATTTGAATTTGACATATAATGTACTTCTCCTCTCATATAAGCCGGTTCGTTTTGCTAGTAAACTCCTCTTATCCCTATTTGCGAGTTTTTCAAATGCGTAAAGACCAAGGGAGCGCCGATAGTGTCACGGACAATAGTGTGTTTATGAGCCCGGATTTCTGAGTACCGGCTCTTTTTTATATTCGACTAAATAAAGATTATTAATTGAAAGTATAATAGTAATTAGTGTAAAGATACAAAAAATAATATCATTTTTAATATCCTGATCGATTTCGACCACTGCGACCAGTCTCAAAGTAAAAAAAAGGGTCAAAAAAATAAATATAAAATCTCATTAAAGCAAATTTACACGCATGTAGTTTATCCGAAAAGCAGTAACCTACAAATATAAACCACACATTGCTATAATTGCTTAATACAAACGAAATATGCGTAAGTACAACTTCAACCACTCAACGTCCGAACAAAATTAATTTCAAAACTAACCCACGGCTTCCGATAATATTCAAAGCCGATAATGCTTTGAAATCAGTTACATTTAAATCTAATATTATATTAACATTTGTCAAATACTTTTAACAGCGTTCGTTTAATGTTGTGATTAAGCCAAAGCTAAGAAGAAAGATTTTTTTTATAGAATAGGAAGCGGACGAGCATTTTGGGCCACTTGATGGTAAGTCACCAACGCCCTTAGACATTGGCATTGTAAGAAATGTCAACCATCGCTTACATAGCCAATGCGCCACCAACCTTGGGAACTAAGATTTTATGTTCCTTGTGCCTGTAATTACACTGTATCACTCACCCTTCAAACCGGAACACAACAATATCAAGTACTGCTGTTTTGCGGTAGAATATCTGATGAGTGGGTGGTACCTACCCAGACGAGCTTGCACAAAGCCCTACCACCAGATGCAAGTTCCAAAAATAATTACTTATAGTATACATATTTATATCAAAGACTACAAGTGAAAGAGTAACTATTTACCAGTTCGAATTTGAAATAAAATACATAATTATATTTTTGTAAATTGAAATGTCGAAAAGCAATACACCCACTGAATTCCTTTCGTCGGTTTTTCAGGCCTGCGATGAAAACGTTAGTATTTTGTTTGCCATTCATCAAGTAATTGTTACGGATCGAGTAAGTGTTATTTGTTTATTTCATGAAAATATCTTAACAGAGAAAGGAAATTTCGGTAAAGACATAAAGCAACCCCAAGTTTCGATCGAGCTAGAAACTGAGGTGCAATAATTCCGCCGTCTTAACTTTACAAATTAGCGGCATTCTGCGCAACACTCGGTTCAAATAAATTCCAAAGTACGACCATTTATTGAAACACAGGTCGTAGCGTTTCAATAAATGCTAGACTTCCTTGCCTCATTCGCTCGTTTGTCTGAACGCCCAGAGACGTAGTGCGGTGTCGCGCGATACATCTCCTGTGCATTGAACTCGCTCACTCGGACTCCACTCGGGTACAATTAATGTTTTGTTTTGATTGATATTTATTTAACTTTTAATATTTTTGAGGTCGTATTAGAGAGTTATTTTTCTAGTAACTTGGACATTGAACAGTTTGGGTGGATACCACAAAACACTGTGTTTCGGTAAGAAGCTTAAGTGACCCAGTCTTATTACAGGCATGAGGGCCATAACACCTTATTCTCCATGTTATTCAACCCTTTGATCCTTTAAGGTATGGTTAATAGTTCTTACAGTGCCAATGTTCATATATGGTTGTTGGTACAATTGAATCGTATAAATTGTGTTATAAATAAATGAAAAATATAATAAATAAAAATAGATGAAGAATTCTTATTAATACAGATCGCTCTCCAATACATCAAGTAGTCGTCCCTAACATCTCCTCAAACGTTGAAGCTCTCTCATTGAGGCGTTCGTGGTTACATTTATTACAAGGTTAACTCTTCAAAAATACTTGGGTTATTCTTATTTTCACAATATTTCGTCTAATATCATGAAATTTGTTTGTGAACATCTACATGACATTTTTTTTTATTTGCTGTTTTACAAGATTATTTACTAGCGTACATAAGTAGTAGATCAAATTCATTAAAAGTGATTTTAACTAAATACTTAGGTTAGGTTAGGATTGTTTTATTTCTGTATGTAGTGTCTCGGTGTGTATGTGTACACCACTGTCATGTAAAACCCATTTTCCAGACGACACGTTCACAGAAATAAAACCTAAGTCATGTCATTAGTTAAAAGCACTTCTGACCGCGGCGACAGAGAAAAGTAAAGTTTACTGAGAGATAATTGAGAGATAACGACTAGCGTCTTGTAGTATATTTAAAATGTATAAAGAAAAAACATATAAAATAAAAGTCCATTAAAAGAGAACCGTGTCCCGACGTCAGCTTTTGTCCCGTATTGTGATATCTCAACGAAACTGTAGCCTCGCGACGTAAGATCATTTATTGGTCTTGTATTATTTGGAATTTTCTTTTGTAACATTCGTACCTGATGCTCCGCCCCTGACGCGGCAATATTTCTTTATATAAGGACGATAGTCTCGTGTCAAACGCGATAACTCAACCGAGCGACGGATACATTTTATTATTTTGATAAATGGACATTTCGTTGTATTATTGTTATGAACACATATACATGTCTACATATATACAAATAAGACTTACGTAGAAAGTTGTGTGGTTCATTGAATTGTATAATTTGTATAACCTTGAAATATATGAGCAGGTTATGAGGGGTGATAGCCTAGTGGTTAGAACAGACGAACTTTAAGCTTAAGTTCGTTCTTAAGTTAACTTTACAACGCCTGAAATAAAACACATCTGATTTTTACGTGTTTTTGTGTTAATAAATAGTGGACTTCAAAAAGATTATCACTTGGAACTAATTTTTTCTTTGATAGCTTTACTGATCATGATCTAATTTTGATAATATTATCCATTTTTTATCACAATTAGAAAAAAAACCATTCCTATGAGTGGAATAAGGGTAGAATAAGTATATTCCGATATCGTTGACCAATATTAATGATTCATCGTTGTAAACTTAATTATATATGTACATTGTTTGTTTCTCCTATTGAAGTAATAAATCTATTGGAAGCATCGATAAAGCAACGGTCACACCCGTTCCACTAGGTGATTTTTTATGGACAAGTTTATTTTTCTCTTGTTACTTTTCTCGCCTCGAAGATTCTTCGCGTAGATGTAACCGTTTGAAATAAACCACGACGATATACCTGCCATTAGTTTTTATATTGGCGTCCGTAATCTTTATTGTTAAACATATTTTTAGCCACACTCGTTTTATCTTACGTTTAAAGAACGGCAGACGGTATTTAACATAATCATAAAAAATAACGCGTTCAGCGGAATGTTTCTTAATATTCGTTGCTTTATAAGTTATCAAAAGAACCGTTACGTTCATCTAACTTATGTTTACTTGTATCGTCGATGGTATAAGTTCTTCCTTTTTGTATATATATTAGTACATATGTATACATACATACATACCTTCCAAATGATTAAGCTATGCAATGTTTGATCATAATTATTTTTATATAAAATTGGTAGACGAGCAAATGTGCCAGCTAATCGTTAGTGGTCACTGCCTTGGGGCTGCAAGAAATATTATTGCCCTGCAAACTGCAAGAATTATTAGTCCCTTGTACCTGTAGTAGAGTACTAACCCTTTAAACCGGAACACGACACTACTCAGTATTTTTATTTAGCGGTAGTCATATCAGTCATTGCCAACAGGGCTAACGTATAACTAACGATTTGCAATCGTTTTATGCGACAAGTAAGTTAGAATGGGACCAGATTTGTAACTGCAGTAAATACGTGTAACACATCGTGACAGAAGTAAAGAATATTTTCAGTGTTTTCGTGTATTTCGTAAGAATATAAAACCAAATGTGAATGAAATGAATAAATATAATTATATATATACTTTATAAAATGTTTCTCTCGATTCAAGTAAATACAACAAAATAAAACATATTCTTGCTTTTAGCTCCTAATAGATTTAAGGAAAAAGGATTTTTATTATTAATGAAACGTGTCTCGTGTCAGTCTGTGGAAATTTAGTAAATGACTCAGGACCGGGGGCGGGAGATTAAATCACGGAGGGGTTTGAGGAAATTGTTACCGTAATGGTTTCTGATCCGATCTATTGACTGTTACCGATTTAATTTAATCGTCGTATTACTTGACTCTCTCTGTCTACGTTCAATGAAATATTGGAATCAAATCAAGAGTACACTTGTTTTGCACGTAACTCGATTGTAGTTTTGTAATGTAATTAGCTATCGTTTTATTTGGAGTAAAGATTAATGTTACGATACAAGTAGGACACCTTAACACAAAAGCCACAATAAACAAGTTTTCACTTTTGATTATGATGATGTTCTACTGACCGATTTCGGCCACGGCGGCCAATAGCCAACTGCGCAGGACATATTAAAGTACCGGGGAGAAGAAAGAGGTGCTATGCGCACCTTCTTTCCACGCCACAATAGGGGGACACACTAGGGGGTTCTCAGTAGCCTGGAATTCCCCCCTAGAGAATGAAGGCCCGCATAGGCGGGACGTTTGTCAGAGCGTCACGTTAGCATGCGCAAGCGATCCCGTGGCGCTTCTCGTTAAAACGGAAAGGGTGTTGGTTTTTAAGTGGGTATTCTGATGTTCGGGGTGCACTCGGTGCCTTGGACACCGGCGAGTCGAGTAAACGATAGAATATATATAAATTCAATAATGACAATGACCTCTCCATAACACTGTGCAAAATACAAGAACAAAAACTCAATTTAACTTCAGTATAACTAACTATAAACTTTTCTTTATTACAGGTAACTGTTAATTATCGTTAAAAGGTTTGCCGGCCAGTTGCGAACTATTGACGATGAAAACTATGGAGCCATTCAACTAAACGACAGCCAAGCCAAGGTAACTCGCGTAATTTCGGTAGCGCCGGCGCGCGGCCGCGGTGCGTGGCGGGTGACGGTCGTTCGTTTTGTTATTAAATTATTTCGTAGCCACGTTAATGCTTTTGACAGTTTTAAAATTACTTCGTAACGGGCTTTTGAATTTATTTACATTATATATTTCGTGAACTTTTAGTTACATGTAATTTGAAGTTCAATAATGTTTTTGTGTATAATTTTTATTGGAAGTAGGTAATATTTTGATGTTTTTTTAAAGCTTTAGTGCTTAGGGTAGGTACGGTAGTAACTCATGGGTGTGTTAGTTGCGAAATACGGTGTTTTGAACACTTTTTGGTTTGTATAACACATACCTAATAAATAGCTTACGTATATAATCTGTTTTTAATTAAAATGTATTGTGTAATTTTAGTTTGATTTAAATAAAAAACCGAAAGTCACTTAAACTAAAAATTAAAACAGTTTTCCACCCTTAGTGTTGAAACTTTTTAACTAATTTACCTCGGGACCATCCTGAAAATATAATCTTCTCATTAATATATATTAATTAAGTCTCGATTGAGTCACTCTTTAATCGGCTATATACAGGGACATTCAATTTCAATTCAAGAAATTCCTCTCCAATAGATACAATAAAGTGTTTAACCAATATCGATTCGCAATAACAAACATCATCAATTAAATCTGTAAATTCCGAAGGGCCGGTTGGCGTGATTGGTAAATACTTGCCTTTCACGACAACGTTTTGGGTTCGATTCCCACCCAGGAAAGACATTTGTGTGCATGAACATGACTGTTTGTCTTGAGTCTGGGTGTAATTATCTATATAAGTATGTATTTACAAAAGAAAAGTAGTATATGTAGTATATCAGTTGTTTGGTTTCCATAGTACAAGCTCTGCTTAGTTTGGGTTCAGATGGCTCAGATGGTGTGTGAATAATGTACAAGGATATTATGAATACGTTAGTCAAAACTTTATAAATATAATATATTTACTTTGAAATATATATCAGATAATAATTATCAAAGACGCTTTCAGCGACGAAAGCTTTCGGTCTTTAGACGGTAAAATTCGTGTCGTAGAAGTTTTCTCATTTCATATATTTTTTAGTTTGAAGATTAAATTTCTTTTAAAAGATTCGACGTCTTCGGAAAGTTCTGTGTGGCTTCGTATGCGTATATATATTAGATTTTAAGATTTTTTTCACGGTACACGGTAACAGCCTGTAAATATCCCACTGCTGGGCTAAGGCCTCTTCTCCCTTTTTGAGGAGAAGGTTTTAGAGCTTATTCCACCACGCTGCTCCAATGCGAATTGGTGGAATACACATGTGGCAGAATTTCAGTGAAATTAGACACATGCAGGTTTCCTCACGATGTTTTCCTTCACCGAAAAGCACGAGATGAATTATAATCACAAATTAAGCACATGAAAAACTTAAGTGGTGCTTGCCCGGGTTTGAACCCACGATCATCGGTTAAGATTCACGCGGTCTTACCACTGGGCCATCTCGGCTTTTTTTAATTGCGATTTTTTTCATTGCGTTTAGTATTTGAAATTTGTTAAATTTTAAATTTATTAAATTTTCGATGTATATAAAGCGTGATGTAGGCTATCACTTCCCATCCGTGATTATATTATATTACGGTTTGAAGGGAAATGACTAAGAGTACATAGCGGTGTTATATATATATTTCTTGATGTATCACTGTCTATGGGGAACATAATTTGCTAAAAAAGTAACCTATTTACTCGTCAGTCAGTCTAAAATGAATTTAAACAACATTTTTCGAGTATGATTAACATATGGCGATGAATGAACTACAATTTAGTTAAATGAAATATAATTATAACAAAATTTATTGATTCTAAAACTACATGTTGAAAATATTTTATTATAATTAAATTTAATGGAAAACCAGTTGATAACCTTATCCTTTGTCTCTGTAATAATATTTCTTTGAAGTGCCGCGTTTTATTCGACAAGGGCAAAAAATAAAACAAACACAAGCTTGTAAACTTCGTTAAATGTTTTTACCTCGATCAGTTTTCAAAGAGCTTCTGTACAAAGTTACGAATTCTTGATATAGATTGTTTGAAATTTTATGCTAGAACGTTCGATAGTCCATTAGCTTAAGAGAAAATGAAAATTTTTGCTGTAATATTTCGTACAATACAATTCATGAGTTATATTCACGGAGAACTTGATTTTTCTAATTAAGATTCAAGTGCTTGTAAGGTTGCCTGCTGAAATAATATTGTTTCGGTGATAACGGGACAATATTTCAAAGTTATTGTACTACTATTGCGCGTCGTGTGAAGTGAATAACTGCATTGCCTGCATCTCGTCTCCTGTCGCCCGTCAATCCTCTCTCGTTCGACGGCAACTGATCATTTTAATGTTGTCAAATCGCCTTTGATAGATGGCGCCCAACATGGGACTTATGCGCGTTATTCTGTTTTTCAATGTTCCTAACATTAGCATATTATTTAATATGTATAATAACTAATTTAATTTATATTTCTTGAAAATTTAATCAATTAATAATTATTACTGAATTTGTGCAACTCGATTACACTTTTAAGTAAACACCATTTACCAGATTGTTAAAATAGTTTAGAAGTATAGCTTTATAAATGTATATATTCTTTATATATTAACAGAAAATAAAATAAGATGAAAACAGCGAGCGATCTAAATTGCCGATCAAATCTAGTACTATCTAGCAACGACTATTAAACATTATAATTTATTTATTAAACACATTTAAAACATTATTTTAATGTATTTTTCATAAAGATATGATAATTCACCCAGAGTGTAGAAACCTACGTCGTTCACAAATGTCAGTTTAGAGAGTGTACAAAGTGGACTCTGTGCATTTCGTGAATATTCATGGACGGCACATTGAATAACGTTTTTTACGTAGCATTGAAAATGCTGCACAGGTGAAATGTTTGCTTTCTACAAATTACTCACTGCGGAGAATTTTAAATGTTGCCTAAAAACGTGAGATGACGGCGATGTTCGAATATGTTTTAAATAAATAACTATTTATAATGAATATAAATGACATTACTTTTATACGTTCTACCCTTTTATCAATGATTTGAGCCAGTCTAATTACAGACACCAACGTTATATTAAATTAGATCTTCTGGTTACCAGAACATTAAAAGCGTATGGATATATACATTGGCATTGTAAGAAATATTAACCTATCCTCACATTACCAATGAACGCAATATTTATATGTAGTGTTGTTAAGCGGTAGAATATCTGATGAGTGGGTAGTATGCGATCTCATCTGAATGGTACCTCCATTCTGATGAGAAGCTCTCCACAAAGCTCTACCACCTAGTAGTAATAGTAGTGGTTATGTGATGATAGATTCGTAGATGTATGATGATGCAAAAACAAACATTATTTATCTAATACAAGAAATTTTATATTTTGGATTTATTTTTTTAGGTTATTTAATTTATAGTAGGAGTAAAAAGTCATTAAACACTTGCGAAGCGCCCCTTGGTTTTTATAAGACATTATTTTAATAAAAAACTTATCACGTTTTGTTGTAAGTGTGAGTTCGTTAAAGACCACTCGTAATGAGAGGGCTCGTTAGGACTCGCCTGGGGGGTAAACAGGGGAGGGAAGAGGACGAGGGAGGGATAAAGGCTTAATATGGGACATCCTTTGTTTGTGATGATCACGGGTCCCATACTTCTCGACCCGGCCGCATATTTTAATTGCCACCTTTGAATTATTATGAATATCTTGTAAAATAAATATGCATCTGTATAAGTAGGAAATTATTAAAAAAGCGTAATTTTATAGTAATAGAACTTGTTGACTTGAATAAAAATATTTTGATTGATATGATAAAACTTGAAAGTGATTTAGAAATATTTACCGAGTTACGGTAAATTAATCTCGTATACTGATGACTCAAAAGTGCTCATTTACATACAATATATATTTATTGTTGATTTTTATATAATTGTATTTACTTTTTCTCGTATGTCGCTTACAAGCTCCGTGTTAACAAATCACGATAATCGGCTTAACGTACTTTTACTTCATATTTCAATAACCATCCGCTTCCATGTTTCGCATTATCCGGGCGTCTCGTGACGATCACATTTTTTTAAGCCATACCATTTTTGAATAAAAATTAAAACACGTGTCATATACATCCGTGGAATGAAATCCTACGAGCGAAAGTCCTAAATGAGGAAAATCATTTATAAGATAACGAATATTTCTGTACAAAGATAAGACATGGATTTGTAGAAATCTCATTCATCTTATTACGTCTCGTCGTTCGTCTCACGGAACGCGGTGGTCGCGGCGAGATTATTTACATTCGTGTTTAATAAAAGCTCTTTCCCGTTCAAATATATATTTCTTTGTTGATTGTGAACATGAAAAAGGGCAAACGAGGAGAACGTTCGTCTGATAGTATTTGATCTCCGTCGCCCCGGCAAATGCAACGTAAGAAAAGTGCCGATTCTTTGCAGGAAACTATACTTATTATCGAAGTTTAAAAACATCCATATTAATTTAAGCGCAATTTAATATTTATTGAGAAATTTTCCATTTAGCTAAATAAATAACGACGTATAAACGTACTTAGAATACATTAAGACTTAAATATTTAAAAAAAAAGTACCAACAAACTATGTACTGCGATTTCACTCGAGTCAAGTAATATACATATATAGATACATACATATATGTGTCATATTGTTTGTGATGTTGTTTAACAGTTGTGACGCGGTATTCTTCACATAAGGTTGTGGTGCAGTGCGAAGTTATATCGCATTTAACTTGACCAAGGAACAGACTTATGTATTGTTAAAATTCAATACATGCTAGTAGTTTCTGGGATCAGTGAATCCAACCATACAAAATAGAGCTTTATTATATAAATAAAGTCCATCATCAATATGTATAGAGACGAGATATGTAATGTATAAGAGATTGAGTCATTAAGAGAGTTGTGAGAAATCAAGAAGTAAGTTCTCTTACAATTAATTTTAATAAATGCCGGATGCAGTGTCTGTAGAGATGAAAAAAAAATCATTTTTTACAATTTACTTAAAATAGATTATCATATAATTTCATTTGATCATACTATGTGTCCAGTAACACACTATTATTACAATACTGCGTACGTGTTAGAGGCAATAGTCTGAATCGGGATGATGGATCGCGGTAGAGATTCGAAGCTTTGTTCTCAACGATTGATGGCCTCCCGCTGAAGATATCACGACGATTGAGGGGATTTAAGGGGCTTTTAATAAAATATGTTTTTCAGTTTGAGCAATCTAAGATATATCGTAAGCGATTTTCAATAATATAATAGTTGCCTAACAAAATATGGTTATTGAATTCGGCAATATCTCTCCGTACCGATATGTTTTATAGTTCTATTACCATTATTCAAAGCATATTTGATCTATAAAATTAAGTATTTACGAAAGAAAAGTAGTATATGTAGTATATCAGTTGTCTGGTTTCCAATACATTTAAAAAAAGAGTTAGTGAGCATTTGTCAATTTAGTCATTGTTTTTATTTTATTATTATATATATATATATAATAAATTTCATTCACTTCACTAGTTTGCAGTGTGTTAGCTGTTTGATTCTTCATAATAAATATTTATAATTTACTAAATTGCTTGTTTAATGCATGAATTAGTTTTAAGTGGAAACTTGATTGGTGTGTGAACGAATTAATTGTTGTATAATGTATGTGGTGTATACTGTATGTTTCCCAATTATAATAAAAATATAAATATAAAATATAGCACAAGCTCTTCTTAATTTGGGATTAGATGGCCGTGTGTGACTAATGTCCCAGGATATTATTATTACTATATTTTTATATCTCATCTGATTAGTTTAATTTTTAAATCTGTCTACTATGGGAGACAGATTTAATATTAACCTATTTTAAGCACTATTAAACCTTAATTTATAAATATCTATGAATATATAAATACATACCATTGGTGCAAGTAATACTTGTGTAGGAGATTGATTTATTGTCACATGACTGTCAACAATTTGATTTTTTTTGGCAGTCAATGGTTGAATTGAATATATAATTTCAAAATAAAATGAAAAGAGTTAGGGACACTATGTTTTTTTATATTCAAAATGAGTACAAAGTTACATATTCTTCACATAAAAATACCTGTGATGAATGAATGAAAAATATTACATGAACAAAATATTTTTTTATTTATCTCGAAACCGAATGCTCTACAGTAATATTTACTAAGTCACTTACAGCTATCCTACCACGAAACGAGCTACCACTTGTTTTTATTACTAAGTTAATATTTCAAGATTTTGTGACAGTGATTATAATCATAGTACATAGTTAATTTCGCGGTGGGAAGGAATAGTTAATATTTCTTAGTGCCCATTTTTAATACCGCTGGTTATGACTTGCCGTTTATTTTTATTTTTTTTTATTTTATTTTTTTATTATAATTGGGAAACATACAGTATACACCACATACATTATACAACAATTAATTTGTTCACACACCAATCAAGTTTCCACTTTAAACTAATTCATGCATTAAACAAGCAATTTAGTAAATTATAAATATTAATTATACACACACTGCACACACTAGCAACACACTGCAAACTAGTGAAACATATATATATAATATAAAAAAAAATTAATATAAAAAAAAAACAATGACTAAATTGACAAATGCTCACTAACTCTTTTTTTAAATGTATTGAGCGTACAAGAAAACATGTCCACGTCATTAAACTTCATATTGTAGCTCTTACAAGAGCGATATATAAATTCGTTTTGTGCATAATTGGTTCGAGTGGAGGGTAAGTGGAATAAAGCACTATTACGTGTATTCACTCTTTTACACCTAAAGTAAATCTTGCTTAAAAGATATGGACTATCATTCAAGTTATGCATTAGTTTAAATAAAAAACTTTGATCTCGCAGTGTACGACGATCCAATAAGGACATAATTTCAGGCGGATTTTGATTTAGAGTAAAACATTTGGAATTGAGATATTTAACGAATTTATGTTGAATTTTTTCTATTGTATCAATATAAATTTTATATCGTGGATTCCAGACTACAGAACCATATTCTAGCAATGAACGGACAAAGCAATTATATAACAGGATAAAGGTGGTGTCATTTTTAAAATCTTTACTAACTCTGAGTATAAAGCCAAGCATTCGAAATGCCTTGGCCACTATATAATCTATATGGAATTTGAATGTTAATTTGTAGTCAAGGTATATCCCCAAGTCCCTCACCTCAGTTACTCGGGTAATATTATCATTATTCAATTTATAATTAAAAATTATTGAATTTGGCTTGCGTGTAAAAGAAATAATGCAACATTTATTAATATTCAAATTCAGTGAGTTTTCGTTACAATAATTACACAACTTGTATAGATCATTTTGCAGAAGGCTGCAATCCGAAGGCCTAGCAATAACTTTAAATATTTTCATGTCATCGGCATACAACAGTATGGATGCATAATCAAAAATTTTATGAATGTCATTTACAAAAATATTAAATAATAACGGACCGAGGTGAGAGCCCTGAGGTACACCAGAAGAAACTGGAACAAAAGACGAACAGAAGCCCTTGATCGTCACCGCTTGACTTCTGTTACGAAGGTAACTGTCTGTACTTTCCTATTAAGTTAAATAAAATAACAAACATTCAGTGTCGTTCTGCTCACGTAAGCTACATACCTGGTAATCTTTTAAGTATATAAAGCTCGTAATCCTTCCCTCCATAGAATCCCCTCGCTACCTTATACTTCCTTGCCAAATTATTTGCATAGATTAATCACGCAATATATTCTTACAATTTACCGATGACGTTTATATTCTCCGTTATGTTATTAGTCGGCGTCGCGTGCGTGTGACGTTTAATCACTGTTTAGTTTGAAACACTAATCGACTGTATTCATGTAACGACGGTAGTAGTTACTGCAGGGAACTTGTTTGCAAGGCTTCGATATTGCTTGCAGCTGCCTTGCTTAGGTATTAAATTTAACATTTTAGTACCTGCTCTGTCAAGTTTCGTACTGCGAGGTCTCGGTTTCAAATTGCGCGTCGAGTCTATAAAAGTTACTGGGTACTTATGACAAGAAATTAGTAACAGTCAATCAGCCAATCAGACGGAAGTTAGCAGTATTTATCTCGGGAAGTATATAATGCCGTTGGTCCTGCGCCCGAAATCTTTCCGGTCATGTCAGTTTGATGTGTCATCGGCTGAGAGTGAGGGCTTAGATAGTGCTTGTATTTGCGCACACACTTGTCCCCGTAGTCTTCAAAAGTAACCGGCATAGCCGAAAATGTAGACAGGTAAAATAAATTTTATATAAACCTAAAGTGTTGTGGATTAAAATTTTGTAAATATCAAATGTAAGGTCTGGCTGGATTTGTAGCATCTTGGCGCAATTATAAATCTTTAATGGTGTGTCGAAAACCCCTCCAAATAACATTGACTCGTATATTTGTCCTTGGAGTATCTGTCATAATAAAGCCGACAAACTCGAGTCACGTTTCTCAACACATGCGCCGGATTCGCTTAATTTAACAGTGTACAAAGTGGTATTTACCACTCACAATATCTTATATCTAATCGTAAGTCATTTTTAATGGCGTCTTAGGCGTTTACTGTTCCAGAAAGATGAATAATAAAGAAGGAACTTTCGTACGTGAAACTGAAGGTGGGCCAGGATAGCGAAAGAAGTATTGTGTTGTTATAAACAATATTTATTAAACAGGCAAAGTAACCACCCTGCTCAAGTTCAAAAAAAATTATGATCGTTCATTGTAAATACATCGCTATTTATACAAAAGTCAAATCATTTAAATGTTGGTAGTTTAAAAATCATATCACGAAATTTAATAACAATGAAACAAAATTTATAATCAACTTAAATAAATATTAGGTTATTCTAAATGATATACGCGTTGGTCGTAGGGTTTAGTTTAACATACGATATACAGTATTTAACTTAAAATTTATATAGAAAGTAAATCTCGGTTTTTAATCTCAGTTTCACGTGTAGGTGTAACATAATTAATATGTAAAACACGTAAAAATCGTTCAGCTGTCGACAGTGCCGTCTGTTTTGTTACGTCGATTACAAGCGAGTAGAGTTGAGTGCCCTTCACTTTAACAACAGTCGGCGAAGCGTTGTTTTAATTTCCTTTGGACGCTTAAAATACTGAAAAAGTGCATTTCTACGACGTCATAATAGACGTGGGGATTATTTCCTAGAATCATTACGTTTTTTACAAAAGATTCATTATTATGCGATGACGTTTATTTTACGTTTTTAAAATGAAATTTTAATGACTGTGTTTGTAAATTTAGTATAGCTGTGTCTTCTTATACTTTTCGCCTTAATGTAATAAAATCAACTGGCTTGGAAAATAAAAACTATCTCACTTAATACAAGTAACGTCTAATATTGGTAACGATGAATAATACGAGATTTACAGGTTATTATAATCATTACATCAAAAAAATTAAAGATTATATTAGATTTGATTGTACACAATGCTTGAAAATATAATGTTCGACAATTTTAAAAAAAATATTTTATTTTATTTTACTTTTGACAATTTTTATTTTACTTTAATTTTTATAAAAAATACCTGTACATATTACAATAAACAAAAAAATTTAAGAAAAAAAAAATAGAATTAGCGAAAATATATGCCATATACCTCGTGATAAGACTATATAAGTAGACGATAAAAAAACGTGGAGCTAGTACCTATTTTTTTATTTTGTTGCAAGGTAAAGGATTATTTTAATGTATAATAATAGATATATAAAAATTGCTTGTTTTTGTTAAAGATTTAAAATTGTCAAACATTATATTTTCAGATTTATATCAATAACATTCAATATCAATACATTTATATTGAACATGCGTTCTTTTACACGTAAAATTTAGTAAGAAAAGATTAAAGCTGGAATAAATATTTCATCTTCAATTGTATTTATAATTAATTTTGTATATTTTATAACAAATTTAATTAATTTCAGCCTTAGACTTATAATTGAAGGCCAAACTGTTAGTCTTATACGAAAATCAACAAAAACTAGCCCAACGCCTTTTCTAACTGCTACTTGTATAGGTACACAGTTGTGCATTTCGATTTGAATACTCAACACAAATTGTGTTAGTGTCCGTACACACAGGCTCTTCTCAATTAACCAAAACAGAACACGTGCTAGTTCAAGATCAATACGGCTTTAAATGGTTATCCAGTAGGCAGTTAATACACCGTACAGAACAAAGGCACTCGCATCGAGCATCGAGAGCGTGCCAGCCGCCAACTCCCGCCAATCAATCGGCGGCCATATTGCATTCGTTCAAAAATTCGGCAACTCCCGAATGCTATGAATATTTTATTGTCTGTGGAATTTGTTGCTGATTGAGTTTGTTATCCGTTTTCATATTGAAATTCAACCGTGTTATGCCAAACCTGTATGGAGATAAATTTGTTTTTTTTTTTTTTGAAATACAGATGGGTGAATTATTATACAGTATACTCAAATTTTATAAGTTAATAAGCAATTATGGAAATGTAATAATAATATGATTTGTCTGTCTAAAAAATAATTATAATATATGTACTTTTCTTAAAGGTTTGAAGCATAAATCTATACAAAGGCGAAAGTATTAATAGACGTGGGGAATAGGTGTTGTCAAACGAGGCGTGAAGAGGCATCTTGCGGGCCGGCAAGGCGAACGCGGCTAGTGCAGAACCTTCTTCCCGACTGTACTGGCCGTCGTCGCGTTTGGACTCTACTACCACTTACCATCAGGTGGAGTAGAGTCATATTTAATTTATTTATTTTATTTACGCTTTTACGGTTAAATGACTTTATCAAATTTGATGAAATTTGTTATGAAGCAAGTTCGAACTCCAAGGTAGGACATAGACTACTTGTTTTTTACCTGATACCTGCCCCCCTCCTCCTCCTAACACGCGGGCGAATCTGCGGGCGAAAACTAGTTATTAATAAGAGAATTAGAAAGATTGAGTTATCAGTTACAATACGATATTAATTGTCTAACTTTATTGTTGATTGATATAATCGTAATAATTGTTATTAAGAAAATAAATTCAAAGATTTCCTAATTACCAATATTCTTTGTCAACCTAGATCAAACAGTTCATTATAAAAATACTTATATTAAATATTCTAGGGATACAAATTAAATATATGTCATCTCAGAAAGAGAACAAACACAATTCAAAAGACATTATGCAAAGCTGAGAGATTGAGCTGCCGACCTCTGTGATTTTGAAAAATTTTTTTATAATGTTTGGATAAGAAATTGAATTAAACTTTTACCCTTAAACGTGATTGAAGAACTTACTAAAAGTTATTGCCTTTGTAACATTCTCTAAGTGTCAAAGTGAAAAATTAATGTTAAACGTCTCAATAAAAATGAGAAGCCATTGGTTCAACACGTTATGTGTATATTTACGAATTTTATGTTTAATCGTAAACAATATATTAAATTAACAAACGACATCCGACGTAATTGTTATAAGTATCACAAGTATTTCTATTTTTATTTGTTTTAAATGTTTGCTGTTACCCGGTAGTGTTGGTACTGTGAGATTTAAAAAAAAAACACCACAGAATATGTACTGCTGATCAGATAGTGTAATTGGTCTCTCTCATTAAAAATTTACAGAAATTTATTTAGTAGTTCCGAAAAAACATTAATCCAATCCAAACCATCTATTGACGAGAATATAAATTAAAATGACATTTGGCATAATGTACTTCGATCTTGAACATAAAGTATATTATGTCCGGAAACATTTTCGATATCGCTTTCCGTAACACAATAATTAAAGATGCTGGTATTTTATGTCTTCAACGAGATTACTTCAATTGAATTCCATTGAGAAAATGTACAATTGCTTAATCCCAAGAGATCGACGATCGGAGAAACGCAACTACGAAGCAACAATGTAATTTGGATTCTCTCTACGATCGCCTTGATTAAATCGAAAACGAAGTTTGTGTAACTATCTCGTTACAGTCGTGACTTTATGGGTTACTTTTCACTAATCAGCACTGATTGATACTTTATTTTTTTATTTTATTTAAGGACCACTAGTAGCTACTACATGTTTTAATGACATATGTAAAACAATTAAGTGAAAATAGCTAACATGTGAAGCTTTTTAAAGTAGCCACAACAATTACAATATTTGTTTTAAAAATACATTAACACATAATTATAGCAACATGAGTAGAAAGACTAAAAAAAAAAAGTCCAAATTGGTACAAATTAAAGACCATAAAAAATAAACATGCATTTAATAAAATTAAAATTAAAAACACAAATAGTTTGAATTGATATAGGTACAAATTAAAATTAAATAATTCATTAAATTCATATTTTATATTGTTTTATTCATTCATTGTTATTTCATTCACTTTATATTGTTTTATTATGTTTATAAAATTTGTTTCTACAAAAGATGTGTATTCGCGTCTTTTTGGTGTTTCCTTTTTGTATGTGGTGTTAATTTTTCATGGAACGGAATTAATTATCCAGTATTTGTATTTAGATTATTATATATCTTAATGATAATTTAATTAACTAAATTGCACGATTGAGTCTTTGTAAGTTGTAGCCTTAGATTCTGCGAGTTAATGTTATTAGTAATTGTAAATAGCAAGAGCCTTCACGTAGCACTAAAATAAGACAACATTTTGTTTGGAAAATCTTTAGTGTCTTGATTTAGAAGCGTAAGGTGCAGCGATATATTTTTATTTCAATCTTTTTAGTTTTCCACCAACGAACGTAAAAAGTCGCTTAGAGAGTTTTCGACGTGAGGCTGGTTGACCTTATAACGTGTATAGTTTGTAAGTAGATGTAGGCTTTTGGTTCTGATGGATTCCATTATTATATTTTCCAAATTTTTCTAGACATCATAATATCATATACTAAAATGTGTCACTACAACTATCAAGACGAAACTAACGACCCCTTAGACATCAACATAAAATAAAAGTAAAGTACCACTTAGGAAATACCCACTGCTGGACAAAGGCCTCTTGAGGAGACTTTTGTAATTTATATTACCGCGCTGCACTTTTTTGAAATGAATGACATCGATTAATTAAAGCACAATTTAATGAAATGCACTTGGAAATCTTATAATGCTTTCCCGGGTTTGAATCCACAATTTTCGATCTATATTCACGTGTTCTAGCCACTGGGCCATCTTGGCACTAAATATAAACATACATCAATTCAATTAGGCTACAGAGCAGCCAAAGGAATAGACATAAATGCCCTCGAAAAACGTAACCCTCGTCCGAAACCGCTGAAGTTTTAATTTTCCAACAAAAGTAAAAATACGTTTAACATTTTTACTAAAAGTTATAACAAAAATTTTACGTATTTATTAAATGGATAATTTGTTTCAATTCTGCTAATAAGAAAGGAGAATGCCTTTCGAAAGCGAATCTCAATAAATAACTCCCTCTCGGGACAACCCCTGAGGGACTCACTCACCAATTTGTTCGTTTTCAGCCCAACAACTGAGCCCTTTGTAATGAGCTGAGCTGATTTTACGCAGATGTTAAACACAGACGATATTTTCTAATTCATTACGTTAATTAAAATAAGATATAATGTAATTACTGTATAAACCATGATCTATATTTTTATTATTAGCCGAGAGAGAGTTTGAACGAGATTATCTCTAGAACTACCTGTTCGATTTCAGTAATTAGTTCAGCATTAATAAAATTTTTTATTGGATTGTGCATCGGTAAATCCAGTTCAAAGGCATAATTAAACTATATAATATTTTCGAGGGTTGACTCAACATTTTCTTGATAGAAAAAAAAACACGAAATGTCCTCTAATTCTAAGGTTCTAATACTCTAATTCTAAAATTGTTAAGGCTTTGTACATGCCCATCTTAGTGTATAGCAAACCAGCAATTAATTCACCACCAAACTTTAATATTTCATATTACCGCTTTCTGTTTTAAAGTGTAATTATAATCGTAGGCGACATTAGATGTACAATATGATATTAACAGAATATTACTTTACTTTGGCGTTATATGTATATCAAATATCATATATCAAATATTAATACATTTATTGAAGATATGAAAAGTTATAAGTTTGGTAATAATTACTTTCGTAAGTGTCTTCATCTAAAATTTTAATAACCGATATTCCTCAGGGTTTTAGTACTCTCTGAAAACATTTTAGTTCTCACACCGATACCTATAAACCTATGATGTCGGTATCAAAAGGCTCTCAACGGAAAGGCCGGCGTCGTTATGTTTAATATTTCCGGAAACATAACATGAACTTGCTTTCAAAACTAGTTTAATTACAGTTGTAACATTTCACTTGTTAAATCTGTTGGAGAGAATTTCTGAATTGTTGCAATGGTATATTTTTACGTCTACAGCTTATATGATAAACAATATGTGATTATGTCGCTTAGATATAGTGATGAATGTTATACTGCACCATTTAATTAAAAACTAGTTTGAACGGTTGCAGACCCTTAAGCCCCTTATTCGATTCCCGGTTCGGGTTAATACAAGTAATTGGGTTTTTCTGCACGTGAAACCATCGGTTCTGCAACTGATTGTCTCTAGGCACACAGTTTATATATTTAATGGGTAGTTGGCTAGTTTCTTTTGAGTACGCCCGCCGTAGCTGAAATCGTGCCGGAAGGTGGATATGTACATGAATACCTTCTTCTTTTGTATTATTTTGGTTTCGACCGACAGCTAATTGGCAACGTAAAATCCAATGCTACGATTGTTTTTTTTTTTAGTTTATCCATCTCATATAATTGAAGGTCGCAAAGAGGTTGCTGGACGCAATTAGACCGCTTCTGCACTCTCTTTGTACGTTATCCTAATTAAAAGCTGAATTTGTAATATTTCTAGATAGAGATTATGTCCAATGAAGATTTTATATTATATAGTTCCATCTAAGTTAAAGTCGCGCGTGTATATAAGCTTGTTTAAAAAATAAATAAATTCGTAAAAATGTCGCATTTACAAAATATCAACCGATACAAAATGCAATTTTCCATTATATGGATTAAACACTAATTTAGAATACAACTGATAAGAGCTTGGCCGGATTTGATCTCGAGACAACCAATTAAGATCCGCGTGTTCCATCCACTAAGCCATGACAGCTCTTAAGGTAATTTGTTTTTTTGTAAAATAGGGAGAGATAAAAGATCGCTGATGTAGATTTTATTACAGCGGTAAAGAGTCGGTGGAGTGCTCCGTAAAATAAGCACTAAAAATAAACATTGTACTACAAAGTTATTCGCAAGTAATTTCATGTATCGAGATAGTTGGGATGAAAGCCATTGGCTCGTTTTCATAATATAGACGTCTTGTAGATTATACTGTGAGGAAATTATGCGTATCATTGTACTTTAGTATTATTTTTGATATTATAAAAACATAACTGAATTAAGAATTGCGTTTATATTTTTACATTGTTATTTTATACGAATTTAAAAAAATGTATTTATATAATACCGTTGGTATTTACTTAATTGATGTAATTCATATTTAGACACTATCTAAAAATAATAATAAAGGAAATACAATGGTAGCCCCGCAGGCCGAAGAAAGTGTGGATTGATTGCTTAAGAAAGGATATGTGTGAATATGTGGATATGTGTATGAAAGGGGTAAGTGCTGAGATGACGAGTGATAGAGAAAAGTGGAGGGAAAATACATGTTGTGCCGACCCGATAGAGTGGGATAAAGTCAGGAAGAAGAAGACAATGGTAGCCTCGTTGGAACTTAAAAATAGTGAATATATATTCAAAGTTAACTTTCCTGAGAATGGTAAGGTAAGTTTAGATGTGTATTAAACGCTTAGGCAATAAAAGCTCTATAAACTGGATCGTCCGCCTGATAGCAACGAGCTATTGTTAAACCGTGTCCGCTGCGGTAGATTTAGGGTTACCGCTTTATGACTATACAATTGACCTGAAAATATTCATTGTAAATAAAAAAATGTAAGTATAATTAAATTAAGAAAATGCAAGAATTTGACGATTTGCAAAACTTTCTTCGAAATATATTTAACGAATTAGAAAAAAGGCACTAGTTACGTATATTATTATTGAGCTTACATCTCTGGCACTCACTCAATCTTTGCATGGAGGAATACGCACCAAGCACAGTGCACAGTTCGACGTAAAGGAGGACAAAAAAGTGTTATGGGCTTACGTAGATAATTGATAAATTGACAGATAATTTAATATATATATAAATATCTATGTATGTATATATACCTAAATAGGTATATAATTAATATTGTTTATGTCTACGTTAATTTTATTTATTTTACTTACATTATATTTATGGTTGGCTGGAAGAGAATGCAGTAGCGTTGACCTTTTGTGCAATGGAGTACATAAAAAGATGTATTACATATGTTTTTGTGTCCATGGACGATAGTAGTCACTTTCCATCAGGTGAGCCTCCTACTAAATCCCGTGCTGTTTTTTCTAACATAAAAAAAATCCAATTTTAAATTCTGAATACAAACATAACTATATAAGACTGGCTGATGGACTGTGCTACTTTAAGTTTTAACCAAGTATTTTCTTTGACGAGGTAGTAAGTGAGGTGTAATAAAACATATTATACTTCAGTGCCCGGCGCTGGCACACTTCCAAGTATTATCACACGTCTCGTGTGCTTTACGATTGTGAGGTAGCACGTAACTGCAACGTGAAACGTGTTATCGTAACTCGAATACACATAATAGTTGATCAAACAAGATACGTAATGGGTAACGCAACGATGATATATAAAAGTACACTAACACGAAACACCTAATACGAATACTCATCGTATTTGCTCGGTCTCACAATGGCCATACGTTTAGAGTAATATCTGCGGAGTGACATTTCTTGCTTCGCTAAGTTTCGCTTGCGCAAGTATGTCCGATTCTTAATAGAAGTTACAGCTCAGTAGTTCGCTGGCTGAATGCCAGAACATTAACACGCGTGTTTCATGCGGTCTTTCTGTGGGAAATTATTCAAGTTTAAAACGTTATTAACTAACCGCTGAACTATCTTGTCGGTTATCTTGAACTCGTCGAGTTGCTGGATCTCTATGAACAGGATTTAAATTTCGATCTGATTATTATATAAGGAACGATCTAATTTTTAATAAAAATACGATATTTATGAAGTGTGAGTGTGTGTGTGAACAAGAAACACACACACACACAGGAGTAATATAAAAGTACAATGTAGACTTTATATAACTTAACGCTTGGATTATTTTTACGACGGTTTGTTGTCCCATTCATTTCTTTTTTTTTTTTTTTTTTTTTTATATTTGCCGGGAGGGCAATTGACTCTACTCCACCTGTTGTTAAGTGCTAGTAGAGTCCAAACGCGAGGACGGCCAGAACAGTCGGGAAGAAGGTTCTGCACTAGCCGTCCTCGCCTTGCCGGCCCGCAAGATGCCTCTTCACGCCTCGTTTGAAGGAACCCGGGTCGTAAGAGGAGGGGAATACGCGAGCTGGTAAGGAATTCCATTTCTTGGAAGTGCGACAAAGAATGGAGTTGCCAAATTTCTTTGTGCGCGATGGAATTGATGTCACAGTTAGTCGGTGACATCGAGAGCCAGCACGCGTAGACTTGTGAAGGAAGGGGGAAGCAGGAATTAGGGAAAATAATTCCTCGGAACACTCGCCGTGATACAGTCGATAGAAAGCGCTCAGCGCAGCTATCTCTCGACGCAATTGTAAAGGCTCGAGGGTGTTAGTGACCTTTACGTCGCCAATAATGCGGACCGCACGTCGCTGCAACCGGTCCAAGGCCTCAAGTAGGTACTTGGCGGAGCCATCCCAAAGGTGCGAGCAATATTCAACGCAGGACCGTACCTGTGTTTTGTACAGCAGGCACAGTTGTTGTGGCGTGAAAAAACGCCGCACCTTGTTCAGAACTCCGAGTTTCCGTGAAGCTGTTTTTATCACAGCCTCGATGTAATCCCTTGGACTAAGGTCGCAGCGAACGTCCATCCCCAGCATGGCGATTTTGCTTTGTATCACCAGCGGAGTGCCACAGAGGGAGGGAAGAGGGGAAAATGGTGACTTTTTTGCTGTGAGAGCGCATACCTGTGTTTTCTTGGCATTAAACTCAACAAGATTATCTGAGCCCCATTTGGCGATAAGCTCTAACGTCCTATTGAGTTCAATGACAAGATCCTCCCGCTTCTCCTGAATTGCCGCTCGCCCAGCAACTGCGCGTCCGTGGTATCCACCATGCACTGTACTATCGTCTGCATAGCAATTAATGTTCCCGAGAGAGAGCATATCATTGATATGCAAAAGAAACAGAGTGGGAGATAGCACAGATCCCTGGGGGACCCCAGCATTCACTACATAGAATTGTGAAGCGCAACCATCAACTAAAACACGAAGGCTGCGCTTGTGTAGGAAGCTAGCAATCCAGGTGCAAAGCTGAGCAGGCAGACCTAATGCCGGCAGCTTGGAGAGAAGACTTCTGTGCCAGACCCTGTCGAAAGCCTTGGAGATATCGAGGCTGACAGCCAAAGATTCCCCATGTTTGTCGATAGCTTCACCCCAGAGGTGTGTTACGTACGCTAGAAGATCACCTGTAGACCGTTTTGGTCGAAATCCGTACTGACGATCATTAATTAAACAGTGATCTTCCAGGTAATGGATCAGTTGGTTGTTAAGAATCCGTTCCATCACCTTACAAAGTACTGAGGTGATAGCTATTGGCCGATAATTTGCCGGGTCAGACCGATCCCCTTTTTTTGGAACCGCTTGCACATTAGCTCTTCTCCAAGCCTCCGGCACACATCCCGAAGAAAGAGAAAGTTGGAACAGGCGCGTTAACACGGGAGACAGCTCCGCCGCGCACTTCTTCAGCACTATGGCTGGTATTCCATCGGGACCGCTAGCTTTCCGTACATCAAGTGATTGCAGCTCCGCTCGCACATCACGCTGCCTGATTTTGATGTCAGGCATCGTGTGGCCACAAGAAGGTATTACTGGTGGCAGAGCACTACAATCATCGATGACGGAGTTGTCGGCAAAGAGTTTAGCCAGGAGATCAGCTTTCTCTTGCGGACTGTGAGCTAGCGATCCGTCCGGACTTCTGAGCGGTGGCAGCGAAGGTTGGCAGAAATTGTTTTGCACAGACTTGGTCAGACGCCAGAAGCTACGGGAGCCCCGAGGATGTGAAATAAGGTCATGACCAATCTGTACAATGCGCTGTGCGTCCGCTCTCGTGTAAGCCTTCCTACAAGACTTGGAGTTTTTATTGTAGATTGCTTTCAGTGAGTCAATGTTAGATGCCCCGCTAATGCAGCCATTGATCCACTCGCGATATGCCGCCTGCTTAGATGATACAGCGTCGGCACATTCGCGAGTGAACCAACGGTTACGCGCACCCCTACTGTCGAGATCTGAGCTAGGAATGTAGTATTTCATTCCCAACATGATTTCGTCAGCAACAGCAGCGGCACTAGCTGTCGGGTCATTCCCACTGAAGCAACGTTCCTTCCAAGGGACTGACGCATAGTAATCGCGCATACCGTCCCAATCTGCCGACTTGTAATGCCAAACGCGACGTTTGCATACCGCTGGTGGCGGCAGCATGGCCTGTGGCACTTTGGTAGATATGAGGCTGTGATCCGAAGAACCAAGTGGAGCTTGAACCACAACCTGATATTCCACCGGGTGAGAAGTCAGCAGAAGGTCCAGTAGAGAAGGCGCTTGCCCATCAATGTCTGGGATCCTGGTGGGCTGATCAACCAGTTGGGTCAAGTCATGTGTGAGAGCAAAAGCATGAGCAGTCCTCCCAGCATGGTCAGTTTTGAGGGATTTCAACCATGATTCGTGGTGAGCATTAAAATCCCCCAAAAACACCAATTCCGCGTTAGGAAACTGCTCTTGCGCAGCATCTGCCACCCGACTAAGATGGTCAAATAGTCGGCTTGTCTCCAAGTCACCATTATGGGATCTGTAGAGGCACACGTAGACCCGACTCTGACGAACCAGATCCACACGTACCACCAACATGGAGAAGGAGGGGTCCTCCAAGCAGCGCAGTCGGTGACAGCAAACATCCGTCCTGACGAACAAGCATACTCCGGCTTTCGCTTTGAAGGATTCTTCAAGCATGTAGCCGGGATAATTAAGGTAGCTGGTATCGGCAGGACGGAGTATTTGTATCTCCGTTAGAAACAACATTGCTGGCCGTGCTGTCTCGAGATGGTGGTGGACAGCGTTGAGGTTAGCGTGGAGTCCACGGATGTTAGTGAACTCGACCTCAAACAGCGTGGGTATGGTGGGGGTGTGCACCGCTGTACGACCGTCATTCCTGCTTTGATGCGCTACCATATGGGAAAAAAAGAGTGGAAAAGAGACGTGAAGCGAGCGACGTATTGCCACGATAGGGATGGGCAAAGTGTGGAGGCGTGTTTCCCCAAGTGGTTGCCAAAAGGGAAACTACACCGACCCACCGGACGGAAGGGCCCCCGAACCCCCCCGGAAGTGGCCGCCGGGACCCCACCTTCCGGTCACCAACCGGCACGACGGTCCACCCCGAGATTATGCGTGGCCTGGTGGGGCAGCCTCGCGTGCTGGTTAGGCACGCTTGGGCCCCTGTACTATGCCACGGGCGGCCAGCGGAATAGCCGTTTCTTCGGGTCTCCCTGTCCGGCAGGGCAATACAGTTTCCCCCGGCATTGGTTCAACAGCCGTCTCCACTGGACCAACACCCATCGCGGCAATGCTCGCTCGGGCACTGGCTGTACGCTGGTTGTCCTCGAAACGCGGCTGCAAGCCACTTCACGAGATTTTCACTATGCGTACGGTGGTAACAAGCCAGGCGGATGTTTATCATCCTACCACCAGATGATATCCCTTAGTCGCCTCTTACGACACCCATGGGAAAGGGGCAGTGAAATGTATTCTTTCTCCGTCACTGCACGGATAAGATTTCATGTTTATTGTAGGTAATAAATCATTACAATACAATTCGCATTCAAATGGAGAAAATGATAAATATTTTGAAATAGTCAGCATTAGAAGTGGGCGGTCTCTATGCTGCCAGCAGTTCGTATAATCGTCTGAACGGCGGATAACATTTGTCGAAAATGATAACGAGAGTCTGTCTGTTCAATTGATTGATAGCTCTCGGGATTGATAGCGCCTTGTTTGAATACATTATTTAAAAAAATGTTTCTCCAAATATAGAAAAATAAATATATTAATATCATCTGTGCATCTTCTTTTTTTACACAGTCAAATGGTATATTAATGGTGTTTTATTATGTATATTAAAGTCGTCTTCAAACCCGGGCAAAACACATGTGTCTAATTTCACTGATATAAGCCACATGTGTATTCCACCAACCCGCATTGCAACACCGTGGTAGAATAAGCTCCAAACCATCTCCAGGTATACTCTAATTAACGAAATCTTTAACTTGTATGAAAGTATACGTTCGCAAAATATAAAACTGAATTAAAACATAAAAACGTGAAAAAGCTCACGTATGTTTCTATGTATCTATATATTTATGGGTCATATTCACGCTTATTTTATATACACTAGAAACTTTCTGCAGAAAGCGGTCGTGAAATGTCAGACAGTGATACGCAACATTGACCGCAATAATTATAACATTTCAAGAATAATCGTTCACGGTTGTCAACATTTTACGGGTGAGTAATAAATTGAGTTCTTACTTATAGAATCAAGATAATGTAAACAAGAAGATAAAACAGTATTTATGCATTTATACGTTCAGAACAATTCGTTCCACACTGAATTAGTCTTACTCTATGTTTAGTATTAAATAAATTAGCCTGACCCAATGAAAAACCAGCGACCGCGACCTGGGTCTTGCTTACAGCTGCGACCACAACGGTGACTGGTTACGGGCCTAATTAGAACAGACAATTTACTCTACTGCCAGTTGTTTCATTGCCAAATAGAATGCTTTTCCTTATTGAATATGCAATGAGTTTAATAATAATAATTTGGTACCTCCCTCTTACAAAGCCAATAACAATCTAGAAATATAATTATAAACTGTAAGGAGGTCACTGAAATCGTCCTTCTACTAAAAAAAAGCTTAGCAAAAGTGCGACTGTATTTTTATACAGCATCATGCAAACCGGTTGCTTGATATGATGGTCTTGGTATTCTTAATTTTGAGTTATTTTATTTATTAACCATATCACGGGTCAGATATACTATACATTCTATATAATTAATTTGTCGCTTTAATAATACTAACCTTATTTTCATTTATAAAATTTATTGGAAACAAAACAAAAAATTAAATAAAGCCATTTAAAGTTTATTGAACTACTTATAAAGTTGCGGTCTCACCTTTATAATTTGAATGTAATTGTACATATTATTACATTAGTATAGTCGTTTCAGGGGACTGACGTCGAATATTTTAATAAAGTGCGCAGCTAAGCTACGAAGCTACGTAGCAATAGTTACGTGATCGTAGCGTTCGTAGTTAGTGCTACGACGTAGCAACTCTACGGATTAGCAAGCTGTCACTCATTGTACGCACGGCTGTCTTTCATTGACAATTTATGTTTTCAAATAATATTTTTTATAAATCTCGTTGCTACTGAAGGCAAAAATATGTTTTATTAAAAATTACCATATGTCTTTCATTACTGAATCATATTAATCATTATATTAGATGTTAGTGTAATTAGTGTAAATAGTCAACATATACATAAACAACAAAGCGAGCATAATTGTTCATTATAAAAACAATTAAATAACTAACGAATATATTCGCTAATTGTGACGAGAATAATTACACAAGCAACGTGTGCGTTATGACGCTATTACGTTTATTGTTATAATAATATTTTGAACGGGCGGTGTTTATACTAATAGCAATCGAGACAAACATGTTCCGACTATTTATTATACAGTTAAAACCAGCTTATTTACATTTTTTTGATCTTTTCCCAAATAATTGCTCGTTAAATACTTTGACTGCGCGTTTGTGTAGTGGCTATCTTATAAGGCCTTAGATCTCGGAGTTTTAGGTTCTAACCTCAGTAAAGCTCAAGTTCAAACTAATCTTTGAAGTTGTTAATGAATTACAAAAACTTCATTTATCCATGTGTGTTATATATCTTGTGGAAATACATCTAAATATTGAAATTATGCAGTTGTTATTGGAACTACGAGAAGCGCAGAGCTCGTCTGTAAACACACGGCTCCAAGTAGGTTAATATTGTGACAGATTGCTATTTGACGTTGCATCGCCATTCGCCGTGCTCTGACTAAGCTTTACAGGGTTGTCCGGTTTCATTGTATTGATTGAGGTTATTTCAACATTCTATTTATACGAGAAGTAAAGACTAACTTTTCATCCCTCCAAGTGCAAGCGAAACAAAATCTATTACCCTTACCAATTAATTTATTTTAATCTCGTGTTAAAAAAGTAGACGTATCTACAAACCGGTACTATTGGTTTTGTGCAAGCTTGCCTTGGTAGGTCAACACACTCATCAGATATTCTACCGTAAAGCAGCAGTACTTGGTATTGTTGTGTTCTGGTTTGGAGGCTAAGTAATTCAGTGTAATTACAGGCACAAGGGACATAACATCTTAGTTCCCAACGTTGGTGGCGCATTAACGATGTAAGCGATGTTTAACATTTTTTACAATGCCAATGTCTATGGGCGTTGGGGACCACTTACCATCAGATGACCCATATGCTCGTCCGCCAACCTACTTTATAAAAAAAATATATAAAAAAATCCGGAAAACGTATTAGCTAAAATGTATAATGTAAACATGGCTAGTCAATTAGTTAACTGGTGCTGTAGTTAAGGTTGTGGTCGAAGTCTTCGAAGCGAAGCTGCCAACCGACGCGTCGATCACCCCAATTTGTATTTCTGGCTACAGAGCATGCACCGACTCAGTCAGTAGTTATGTAGATAAATACAGATCGCTCCCGCCCTGACCTCTACGTTGAACGATCTGTGACAACGGGTCATTTATAACGTTCAACACAATTACACTCAGCGTTCATTTCAGCTCGAATTATTGTGTTCTGAATACTTAAACCTGTTTAGTAAATTGCAATTAACAAAAGGGTTAAGAGATGACTGTTGTTAAATTGACAGAAAACTTATATTATTGTTTGTATATTGCCCGCCTAGTTGCGCGTTTGTTTGTTACTTATCGGCCTATTTGTCTGTTTCGATGTTCTCGTAGCTTATGAGATGCGGATCCCCGGATTTGGTTATACGATGAAAAAATCTCAGTAGTTGTTTTTTCTGTATATATTTCTATGTACTAGGAAATGAAAGTGTACAAAGGCGGACTTGTACCAATAAGGGACTAGCCCGGATTTTGCACTCCAGTAACTCGGAAAGCACGTAAATCCGTTAGTCCTGTGCTTGTATTCTTTCCGATCATTTCGGCGTTCCCTCAAGTAAGTACAAGAGTGATAGAATAAAGGTTGTACTTGTATAAGAAATTCAAATCTTCATACGTAATAAACTATTTGTACGATATTTATATCAATATCTTATATAGTCGTATTATGTAAAGTTTACTCTGTAATATATGTTATGTGACAGCATATTTGAAAGTACATTAAACATATTATCCTACGGGTCTTGTCCATTCATGTGTATAGAACATATATCTGGCGTAATGCAGTGTTTTGGCAAGGCGCGGCGGACTGATAAGGGAGCTTCCGCTGGCCTTCCGGAGTGGAAAAGTTGGACCGTTTTAAAATTTAAATACGTTTTGTTAAACTGGCTTGAACTCGTTCGTATTCTGAATTAACTCTTTAACCCAATATGTTTAACAACGAGGTGTTAGAATACGAATTAGAACGTTGACATTTGCATTGTGTCCGGTTTTGTCTTGTTTTGTGTTCAGTTATGTTTGTAAAAAGGGTCCCCGGACATACATATGTATGAGTAATAATAAATACAAATCACAGCGCGCACACTCACTATACAGTACATTATTATATAAGATGAAAGTTTTAAATATTTTTTGAAGTTTTGTAGTAGAGCGTTGTTTATCTTTAGGAAAAATTGTTATTTTTCTACGTTATACTCGCACTGACTACTTTGTCTCAAATCAATGATGAAAAAATCCATGTTAAGACTAATTATACAGTTGAAAAGCAGAGATGGCTCCATTGTTAGAACACGTTGATCATTCATCACTCATCATTGCGAGTTCAAGCCCGGGAAAGGTACTGAATGTTCATTAATTAAAAACGAACGTTTTGTTATGCTTTGGATTAACCATTTTCGGTTAAGTTTTAAGTTCTAGTCAATGAGCTGTATTCTTGTAAATGAATACATTAACAGCCAAACACGGTAACTACTATATTTCGAGAACAATACTAACTTGTTCCTCTCTGGTCAAACAGAAGGCCTGTTACGTAGTGACAATAGTTGCTTCATCACACGCCCTATATAACGTGTCTATGTTTATGGGTAATTTGTAAAATTAAAACAAATTAATTATTTATATTTAAATAGCAAAAAAGTTCGTTATTATCTAAAACCTTTATGACAAATATGTATGTAGATCTCTATGTAGCGATAAGGTCGCCAAAATTGTATGCACCTTTTATTTAGGCTGTATTCATGTTTTGTATTTTTTTTTCTCTTTGTGGTGTACAATAAAGAGTAAAGTATTTCGACTATTTTCTTGCATGTAAAATGCAATTTAAAAAAACGAAACGCAAATAGGCTACCACAACGAACAATCCCTTACATCGCCAATGCACCGTCTACCTCGGGAACTAAGATGTTATGTCCCTTGTGGTTGTAATTATACTGGCTCCCTCACCCTTCAAACCGGAACACGATAATACTTAGTATTGGTGTTTGGCGGAAAAAGAGCATTTGAGTGATTGGTGCCTTACCAAGCTCAGACGGGCTTGCTAAGTCCAGCAAGTAAACATTTTTCATTGACCAACAAAAGTATAATCAGGTAATTATTCTAATTCGTATAATCAGGTAACAAAGATGACTAGTTCATAAAATAATAATAATGAGATGATGCTAAAGGGACAGTCGGCAAGGGTTCCACGTTATAATAATTTATATTATTCACTTATTGTTCTACAACATTTGTAATAGATTTACCAGAGCCTGGCTTCGTGTCAGTTGGACTCCCTGGCGATGTGCCAACGAATATTGGTCCAATTTCCAAGTTGGCACAGTTCGCCCGTAAATACGGAAATGCCGCTTTATAGCCGATGTTGAAATACCTGTATGGAGTTTTATAAAAACTTCAAATTCTAATAAAACTGCTTTTAAAAGCTTAATTTGGAAAATGTACACCAAAAATAGTTTTTGAAGTTATTTTAGTAATAATATTGTTCTCCAGACCGATTTCACAAGATGACACGATTATCTCGATGACACGACCGGAAAGAGTTCAGGCGCTGGACCATCCACGGCTTTGCCCGCGTGTGGAAGGAGGATTTTAAGTACCCAATGTCCTTTGTTGTACCTCTGACAACGTGTATGCAAAATTCGTGTTGATCAGTTAAATAGTTAAGGCGTATAAACGTAACAACTCACTTTCGCATTTCTAATGTTAGTAAGTATTATATCTATAAAGTAATATTGTGCAAAGTAATGTACAACCCTGTTTGACTATAATGCTTGTATTATAAGCACAAGAATTTGGGGCCCTACACGAAGTCAAAAGCGCTCGTGTAATTGTAACATAAATATTTCGCTGCAACTAGAAATCAAATCACAACATCTTATAACTTTATTGTTATGCAAACATTTGATTATTTTATATGTTGAAAATAGATTTAATAAAATAATTTCAGTAGTATTGATTGACTTTAGTACGGTTTAAGAAATTATGGAAATGAATGTAGACATAAATAAAACATGCTCGTGTGTGTGCATTTTTTGTCAGTAAACGTTAATTTACAGTATTTTCCTAAAATGTAGTAGCGTAGGAATAAAATACCAATGTTGCCAGCCCCAATTTAGTACACATGTCAAAAACAAAAGCTAGTAAGCTGTGCGGAACGTGACATTGACAAAATAAAAGTTCGTTCAGGATTTTTAGCGAACTTTCGTTCGAGATTTATAGCTGAATATGGCGTGGCAGTTTTTTTTAATTTGGCAACCCTGCCCAGGGAATTCAACGGTTTAACGCTGAAGAGCGGGTAGTTTTATTATTTAAACATAGAACTAGTGAAGGCCTCCTCTCAACGAACGAGCCCTTTTCAAAGCGTTGTTAATTTTAAACGTGTTTTGAGCTAAGCAAAAACACACCTGCTCCTCTTGGAGGTTTTATGTCCAGTGAACCGTGACCGCTTCGTTTTAAAATGAAAAATTGAACTACTACAAAATTCTCTTCAATTTAAAATTTATGACAAACCGGCAAGTCGGCAACCGAATAAAATTCAACTATAACTACTGTTGTCAATTCAATACTACGAACTTACTAGAACTTGTGCACTTATACATTTTTAATGATATTATTAAAATATTAGAAGACGGTAAAGGTTTTATTTAATTTACAAGAGTATAATTTTTAATATATAGTCTGGCCTCTTGAGAATGCCCGCCGTGGCTGAAATCAGTGATGATATATCATATCTGCGGAACTATCACGCCCTACAAATTAAGATAAACCTACGACCTATGACTCGATATGTCGGTTTCTTTAATGCAATATCGATAGCAAATATCAGCTTATTTCAAACAAAGCGATATCCATCTGTAACATAAGGTCATTAAAACGTATAGGTCAAGTTTTCAGACGATACTTTATGTAGAGACTTGTAGAGGTGTTCAAGGAGAGGTTGAGGACGGTAGTCTAAGAGCTCTGCTGTTCAGGTTAAAGTATTCCGAGCACGCCTCGCGTATAAACATTTGGTACAGTCGCAGCGTGTACACTTCCCGGAGCTGAACATGTGCTTGAAATTATCAAGGAGTGTCTTTGTATTTATAAAACTGAAGCGAAGATTATAGATACGATTCAAACAAGACGTTTCCCAGAACATTTTGCCAGGATTCAATTGATATCACAATAAACTTAATACACAAAGATTTCGACTATAAAATAACTAAAAAAACGTACGTACTTACGTTTATGTATGTAATTTATTTAAGTGTTATTTTAGTGATGGTATAAGTGCCTTTAGCTGATGAGCCAAAAGGTTAAATGGCAGAGAATGCCTTTTGGCATAAAACTTTTAAACCAATTCCAATAATTTATTCAATATAAGGTTTTATTAAATAATGTAAGGTTTAAATAAATAAAAACATTACATTCTACGTATACTATTAGTTCAATTTCTTTAATATACATGTAAGCTGGCTGGAAATGATGTTTTCAAATCTCAAAAGAGTTTTATTTTTTCAAAGAATACGTTTATCTTCTACCAAATTTTCTTACTAATACGTTGCCCAGTAATGATAGCCATCGGCTAATGATTGACGACTTTTATCCGTGCAATCTTGAGAGGAGTCTTAGAGGTTAGAGTAATAGTAAACATGGATTACTTATAAATATAAATTTCAATATAAATATTTGCATATCCAAATGTATTCAAAGCTCATGTTCAAAGAAGGAATTGCTTTGAAATCTTAATGTGCAAATTTAGGTATGCTGGTAGGGCTTTGGACGGTGAGCGAACTATTCCCAAAGGACTTCATGTGGTGAAAGTTAGTTGGCAAGTGGAGGGGCGACCGCCGCCAAGTAATTACATTCGGTACGGTCAAGATTAAACTAAGCGAAGATTTACAAATGCTTAGAACATACTAAACACACATTTAACATTAAACCTAAAAATTATAAAAAACTTGTCAGTACGTTAAAATATATAGTTATATTAATATTCCAGAAATATGGAAATAAAAATAATTACTTGTAAGTTTACCGTGCTACAAAAAATAACTGGTACGATATTTAATATGAAAAATCTTTCTCAAGTTTATTAAATAAGCTAGTCGCAAGTTGAATACAGATGAACCATCAACATTACTGTATTAGGTTTGCAAACTCAAGTCTAAAATATAAGTAAGCAAGAATTCATGAGACGCACAAAGCGTTAGAGACTTTATTCTTCGAGAAAATGTAATTGTGTGTGAAGACGTGGCGAGCCTTCCGCTCGGGTTGACATTCATCTTCATCCTGCCCAAGTTAAGTAACACCCAAGTTACGACGCTCTACGATGGAGTCAGGGCCTTATAACGTAGAATGGATAAGTTTGAGCTGAGTTTTAAATCACAGTTAAGCTGTGGTCCAGTTGATTGGAAACTCGTGTAAAATACATTTTGGATTGGAAAAGTTTTTGGGTTACGAATGTCGTGTTGATCGATAAAACAAATTGATCAATACGACATTCAAGCGGTTCTGCTCGTATATTATTAGAATTCATTTTGCTTTAAAGCTTAAGTTTCCTCAAAGTACGTTTAATATTTCTAAAAGTTTTAAAACATATGTTTTTAAAAATAAAGCCCGAGAGTCTATTCGTATAATCTTTATATAAGTTTAATTGACAAAATGGACTCAACGACATTTTACCGACGATGACGGCGACGATGAAAGTACTCGCCACGGTTATTATAATGCTTTTGTCAATGTGTCGTTTAAATATTAGAATATTATAAGTAAAGTTTGCGGGCTCACTTCACCGCCAACTCTCTAAGTGGGCAGGTGTTTTAACGATATAATAACGTTGTGGAGATGGTCGCGAGCTCCAGCAGCCGGTTAGCGTCTAACAGAGTTTGTTGACTAAATTAGTTTACACATTACGGTACAAGCTGAAGAACTCATTACGGATAACGTAGACATGACACTATGAGTAGAGGACAGCGCTGGCGTTTAGGGTCTTAACGTTTTAGAATAGAATTTCTAAATGCACAGCGATTTTATTTTTATTTGATTTTATTAAGTACCGTCAGCAGTGACAACACTTACACGTGTAATGACAAAAACACATTCAAACTTATATAAAATGTGCGACTCTTCAAGACGGTCACAACATGCATTTTAAGGTACAATATACATTTTATTTTGTATTACTTATAAAAGATTATAACATAAACAATATTTTTCATAATACTAAAATACTAAAAATTGCTAACCAATTTTTATCAAAAAAAATAACAATAAAAATAATTAATAACATTGAAAATATAGCTATAAATATTATAATTAACGGATGCACTCATTTCCTTTGCTGTTACTTATATATAGATAACAGTTTACTGTTATTTTACAGTATATTTTGTGGCACTGTGTTCCGGTTTGAACGGTGAGTGAGACAGTGTAATTACAGGCACAAGGAATATTAAATCTTGATTTTATTGGTGGCGTATGGACGAATTGTTTTTCAGTAGCTATGAGTGAAGATCACCAGTCATATAATAATTCTGAAGGGTGAATTATGATTCAAACACTTTTCTAATACACATAAATATTTCTGAAAATCACTTTTTATATATAATATTAATAGTAATTAATTATATAAAAATCACAAACAATAACTGCACGCGATAAATAAGACAAAACTGATTGAATATTTTCTTCGAACAGTATAATGAACTGGCCTCAATCGCGCTTGACTTTTTTTGTGGAAAAAGTGCAAAAAGCGCATTTGCGATGTTGCAGATGCCTTTTGAAATAAAGCGCAAAATGTTCAAAAATTCCAACCACTATAACTCAATTAAGCTTACAGCTGACAGCCAACGTTTTTATTTCATTTTGTTTTAGGTAGTAGGGCTTTGTGCAAGCCCGTCTGAGTAGATACCACTTATCAGATATTAATAATGTAATAATAATAATAATAAGTTTATGTATTTAAATATAAGTTGATACATGGATTACAGATTGGGATGCTTATATACTAAGGCATAACGTTATTATTATGCCTTACTATATAAGCATAGCTTTTATTTTATTAGGTGGACTGGAACTTACTAATCAGATATTTTACCGCTAAACAGCAATATTTAGTATTGATAAGTGAACCAGTGTAATTACAGGCACAAGGGACATTACATCTTCGTTCCCAAGGTTGGTGGTGCATGGGCGATGTAAGCAATGGTTAATATTTCGTCCATCGCCAATGTCGATGAGCGGTGGTGACCACATAACATTGAGTGGCCCATTTGCCCGACCACCTACAACACAAAAAAAAGTTAAATCTCTTCACAAATATTCAAAGAATTCTTTTTTATACTAAGCTAAGGTGTTTTTTTAGGATGTACCCTGAAATCAGAGCTGAATAAGACAGATTATATTTTGATAAAATATTCATACTATTATCTTCGATAATCATACAGAAATTTACAGAAATTACATCAAGAATATGAGAGCTGATCTCGTATCTCGAGAGGTAATAATATATTCATTCGTCTTTATAACAATGCCAACAGGCTTATATACTATCTTGTTACATTTATTTATTTCAAAAGTTTTTATGTTTTTATATTGTAAATACCACAATCTCAATAACTGAACTTCGTTTATTTTGCCTCTAGTGACAGTGCCATGTTAAATACAAATGCAAAGTAATTAATGACGTTACGAACGTTTACGTAACTTAACTCCACTGTGGTAGGTTACGAAACAGCCGTGAAACATCTGAAAGTGGAGGAAGCGAGCTTATAATTAATTAGCAAAGAGGCACATCCGTCCGCGGTGAGGGCCTTGTTTACATAATGAGGGATCATCTGCCCTCCGGCTCGGACGGCCCTTACACTTAGGTATTTGGACTACCCTTGCATATTTTATTTGAGTTCTTTTATTCCCTCTCGTAATCCGTTTGCTCGTTGAAATGTTTGAGAGTAATCTTTGAGAGGCGAGTGTTTTGTGTTCAATTTTAGCTTACCTACTCTAAGACATCAAGTCCGTCTCGATACCGTCTCGGTAGTAAGTACTCACTTTTTTTTTTTGGATAATGATTTTAGTGCCTTATCAAATACTAGAGAATCTAAATTCAACACTTAGACAAAAAAAAATTGTAAAACATTTAATTAATTTTATTTTGGTAAAAAATATTGATTGTTTTTTACAAACAGCAAAATTTAACCTCAATACCAGATTGCTGGTAATTTAAGGCAAAATATATAAGCTTGTTAAATTACAATCAAGTGCTTAAAACAAGTCCATATATGTAAGTGCATTTTAAAATGTACATTTTTTTAAGTTTTATGAATGATGTTATATATTTTATTATATGTTTATATGTATTACGTTGGGTGGTGACGTGCTATGTCGCCACCTATGTCGGTCCAAAGACACTGTTGGGGCAAGTGATACAAACAATCCACGTTATGTAAGACGTTACGTCCCCTGTGCCCGAGACAACACTCGCTCACTCAACCCTCAACGCAGAACACAGCAATACAAAATATTATATAGGTGTAATACAATTAGTCAGGGAGTGAGGAACCCAAACGGTCCGTTAGAAAACTCATCGCTCTTATAAAAGTGTATTTGATGTAGGAATAAAAACACAGAGCGTGTTTCAGTGCGGGTTTATTTATAGACAGATTATTCTGTTTTTGTCGCTACCAATTACAGAATCGTTTTAAAAAAACGCTAGTCGCCACCAGGTAAAGTATTAAACGACTTGTTTTATAGTTTCACTGCAGCATTTTTATTTTCCACCGGCGTTGTTCACAAAAGTTCTAATGGAATTGTCGAGAGCAGCCGTTTATGAGACGTGCGCGCTGCGGTACAAGTTTGAAGTGCAGGCGCTTTGAAATGCTACCGGATTTTTCTATTACCTGAATATTTATTGTATTTGCATTTTGTATTAGCTAATTATTTATTGATAATTTACATTATTGATCATTAATTCAATGTGGCTGCACACTATCAAAACGGATTATGAATAAAGATCTTACTAATACATTTACTATAGCGTTTGAAATATTAATGGGATTTTAAATTAAGATTGAGAACGGTGGTCCGGTATTAAACTAAAATTTAAATACATCGGAACAATTATCGCGGGATCCGGGATGAGGGATGACGAGCGGATTAATTGGAGCCCCACGGGATTGCACCGTCGTCGAACGCTGAGTTTCGAGAAAGGGAAAAGGTGTAGGTTGTTAGCTGTGATTTGTAAAGGGTTATTTGCTACATGGGGACTAACTGCCGCTGTGTATTTTGTTTATTTCAAATTTCAAAGTCCACGTAATTGGTCCTACGATGACCTTCTAGGTATTTATAATGATGTACATTATATACTCCATCACCGACATTATTTTTGTATGTATATATAAATATGTGTGTATTTTATACGTCCGTTCATTGTTGTATTTTATGATATTGTTAACACTGGTTAATTATTTCTCGATCGTAAATGAAGTCTATAAATGTCCCACTGCTGGGCCTCTGTTGATAAAGAAGAGGCATGGCGCTTTTGATAAATAAAAAAAATCACATTGTTTTTTTGTTAACCGCAAAAACGAGGTATATAAATACTAAGCTGGTGCATTGGCCAGATTACATCCCACGACCTTCGTCTAACATCGAATCGTTCTATCCACAGATCGCTTCACTCTCGGCGCTTATGTAAATGTTTTATTTACGTTATGTTATTTACGGGTTGGTTATAAAATATATTCAATGAACTTTTGCGCTTGTCATTTGTTGAGTTACGAATTTTATTTACAAAAAACATCAGAACTAAAAAAATAAAAATGTAAAACTCCTCAAAGGTAAAATTTCCTGCCCGTATTAAGATAACATCTGCATGAAATCCAGCGCGTAATACGTGGGAACGGGCGCTTTGAATGTTTCCTGTGGCGAGCAAAACTTTTGTTAAGTTTTATTTAATAAAACTCTTTATGTGGCATAAAAATGTTTTTATAAAGTGAAATAATTAATGACGTGCTGTGTTCTGCTCTGAATGGAGAGTGTACCAGTTTAATGACAGGCACGAGAGACAAAACTTTGATGACATGACATGACTTGATTGGCGGCGCATTGATGGTGTGAAAAATGGTTTATACTTCTTGCTGTTCTAGTATATACAGGCGACAGTGACCACTCATTTGGCCGAATTTCTTGTCCACTTTCTTCAAATAAAATCGAGTTTTTCATTAGATGGGTCGAGTTGTAATGTAGAATTTTTACAACTTATGTTTTCAATTAAAAATATATCTTAGAAGGACGAAAAGATACAGTTTCAACATTATTATCAAGACATCAATATTTAACAAATAAAACCCACTCGAAATTGTAACCAAAAATCAAAAGCAAATTGTTTGCATAGCAAATATCTCACAGAGCAGAACAGAACCAGTCAGAGGAGAACTGAACAAAAACACGTCTATTATTTCAAGGGAGCGCCACGTCTGAGCGGGAACCGCCAAACGTAACAGAATCGACCGATGTTCCCGAGTTTCCGGCGGAATCGAACCGGATTCCCTTTGTGCAGGGGAGGGAAATTCAGTTGCTATCTTGTTTCAAGATCTTTGTGATCATTTATCGGTTGATTTGTTCTCATTGCCGAGAAAACTCGCCTTCGATTTGTATAAGTATAAATTGTCGACGAGTTCCCAGTTAAACAATTCGTGATCTGTGTTTATTATATGTTCTTAATAATATTATTAATCTGAGTCTGTTAACTCATCACGAACCCTCTGAAAATGACGTGATGAAATTTTAAATTGTTCATTGCGGCCTGGGACTTCGATAACAATATAGACAAATAGCATACGATAATTACAAAAGAAATAATATGTACCAAAACAAGGTGGTAGGGCTTAGTGCAAGCTCGTCTGGGTAGGTTCATCCGATATTCTACCGCAAAACAACAGTACTTGGTATTGTTGTGTTCCGGTTTGAGGGGTGAGTGAGCCAGTGTTATTACTGGCACAAGGGACATAACATCTTAGGTCCCAAGGTTGGTGGCGCAATGGCAATGTAAGCGATGGTTAACATTACTTACAGTGCCTATGTCTAAGGGTGTTGGTGACCACATACCATCAGGTGGCCCATATACTCGTCCGCCTACCTTTTTTATAAAAAAAAATATATAAACAAATCCTGAAAACGTATTAGCTAACATGTATACTGTAAACATGGCTAGTCTAGTATTCTATATAAAAAAAGCTAGATAGTTACTACGTCTGTGCATAAATTCATGATGACGAATTGAGTGGTTAAGGCTTTAAAGCGTAACAAACAAACTCACTTCCACATTAATTATTATAATTAAGACACATACATTATTTAAGTGAAGATAAGAAACGAACAAGATGTTTTTTTAAACTAATTTTTATACATAATAATTTAATATTCCGAATGAAAATAAAAAAAAAACTAAGAAAGCCAATTCTTCTTATTTTACTTTGGCAATCAGAGACACGAGCTGTCACTTCTCCCAATGAACAAATTAAACTATACACACCAGTCAGAGCTTATTATTGTTTGCCGCAGACCGTGCGTGAGTATTTTTTATACATAGCTCTATATCATTGACTCCTACCACTTCAGCTACTTAATTTTAGTTAAGAAAAAATAATTTCGCTGATATTCTTACGCTGATTCCTCACAGGTCTGAGGTACTTATTTCCGAACCGGGGGTTGATTTTTGACAAGCAATAAGGAAATGTAACGCTTCCATATTGAATAAAGATTTTTGACTTTGAGAAATATTTAATTGGTACTTACAATGACGGACCTCCTCCGAACACTTAAATCATTGAATACTTGACTTTCTGAGAAGTTTTTCGTCAATTTATTGGACGATTTTAATATTTTATTTATTTATTATTTCACAATAATTCTTATTATTTATAAAATATTATGTTAGCATTTTTCTCAATATCAAAGTCTCTGATACACTTAAAGATACAGGCGAAGTTCATAAAAAATGTATAGTTTCTTATACGTCCCAATAGAGGCGGATATCGCCCATGTTTCCTTAAAAGGTTGCGTTGTTTAAATATCTACAGCGAAGTGTTCGTAAAGCGTTAGAATGTACGATCCATTGTTGTTTGGAAGGAAGGGTGTTTAAGCGTGAAGTACCTTAACTGTAAGAGGTATTCGAGTTGTATCTCAGTATTAACACAAACACTTTCTCTTTCCAGGTATGGGCAAACAATTCGAATGGTTTTAAGTTACTTCTATATGTAAGTACGATTTTAATAAAACTATTATTATAATATATTCAATCTTAAATATTGTTTATAGCACGCTACGAACTACAAGCTTACTTCAACCTTTATATCACAGATGAAAACTCATATTTACGAAATGACCCAGTGGCAAAAAAAATGCTTGCGGTTGGTGAAGCTACCCCTCAATGCCGACCCTCAAATTTCCACCCCCTTGTATTACTTACTCGGAATGTATAAAACCGCAGTGAAATCGATACTTTATATAAAATTCCATCTGAAATTCATTCGAATATCGATGTCTCGGTTCTCGTAAATCACGCGCTCGTATCGCTCAGCCCGACACGGGACTGCTTGTAAATTTCACGCTTGACATCTTAACGGTCTATGATTTTTCACATTTCCGCAACATCTTCGCGTGATCGTCATTCGAAAATATTATAAAAGGTTACATTCCAAAAATAGAGAGTGGAGTTAAACTGGAATATTTGAATTTAACAAAATTAATAATAGTAAATCGCGTGCGCTTGTCGTCTTAACGCTTATTGAGAGGCGGACGTAGCCGTGACTGTCATAAAAACGGTAATTCACTCGTTCGTTGGTCTAGTCGGCTATAATGCGGGCCGAGCTAATAATATTTATTGATATATATCTCAGTAGCAACCGAAAGTTACATGTAAAGACGTGCATACTGTCTTGTCCATCAGATAATGACAGTGAGGGAATAGTGTGCTTGCGTACACACACGTCGCACAATAATATCCTGGACCAGTATTTGATAGTAGCCACCGACCGTAATTTTGTTGAAGAATATTATTTGATGTAAATCAAAAAGTAATTTCCATATAATAGTGCAACTGATTTATAAATACTAATAATAATGTCCTCCAGACCGATTTCGGCCACGGCGGCCAATCTTAAGATAGATTAGCCAACAACGCAGGAGATATTATAGTGCACAAGTGTGTGCACAAACACAGGTGCACTCTCTGTTCCCTAACTCTCATAATCCGATGGGACGGCAATCCAACACGACCGGAAAGAGTTCAGGCGCAGGACCAACGGCTTTACGTGCTTTCTGAGGCACGGGAGCGTACACACTTCCAACTTGCAGACTCCGGGCTGCCACTGAAAATTTTGTAACAGAAAACCTCAATAACTTTTTATTGGCCGGCCTGGGAATAAAACCAAGGACCTCCGGTTCTGCGGCCTTACATCAAGCCACTAAACCTTTTATTTTTTATTTATTTATTTAAAAAGACAAGAATTCAATAATATCTTTAAATAAGAACCTCATTTATATCCTAATAAGTATAAATGACAGTATGACATTATATCTAAATTGATTCTAATTTCATAATAAACGTAATATTCTTAATAAAATTTATTCATTTAAATTTGAATTATAAACATTGATGATTAACGTGGAATAGTAGCAAGAGTCCAAAACACAAAATACTTTATTTGCTAACAATAATTTATTTACTAATAGCAAGTAATCAGCTGTAGAGTCACGTCCGAGAGCATTCGTGGCATAAATGCAGAAACAATGTAACTGCTGAATACTAATAATTCTTTTGAAGAAAATGTACTAGAGGAAGCAATGCATAAGTAAAAATATATAACATGGAATAAGAGGCGAATGCTCGCATCGTTTGCGTCCTTCAGCATTTTCTGCCGCGGGGAAGGGAAAACCCTTAACGGTGATTCCTTGACATGACGGTGTCCTTTGTGCCTTCCTTCATGAAGGCCGTATTTCGAAAGAATTAACCTGTCTACTAGATGTCTTACAATTAGCTTTCTTTGAATATATATCACAAAGGGAACGTCTTTGGTGGTTAGAACTCATTTGATTCGACTTTTGATATGAAGATTGCTATCATACACGTATTTTGTTAATCATTTCAAACCGTTTTGTTAAACTAAAGATATAATATAGAATATTTTTACGCAAAATATTTATTAAAATTTTTAATATATGTATAAATATTTTACAAATAATGTACAAATATGTTAATTTATATTTAAAAAATATTGTTGATATCAGTGTGGGTAAATATAGATACAGCTCTTGGTGTTCATTTTAATGACACACACACACACACGCACACACGCACACACACACACACAGAGAATACAATTCACAAGTGCACTATCTATTTCCTCACTTCATAATCACGTAAGACAACAATCTGACACAACCGAACAGCGTTCAGGCCCAAGACCTGGTTCCAGGTGCATGCGGAAACATAAAAACTGCTGTGAATTACTCGAAAGCAAGACCCAAAGATATTTTTAATGGCCTGTTCAATCCCAGGGACAGGCCATTAAAAATATCATTGGGTCCTAGAAGCTCGGATTCATTGGCCTTAACGGCTACGAGGTAGTCAAACAAGACGCATAACCATATTATCTCACAAAGGTATATAAAAATATAATAAGTATAACTCCGAGGTCAATCAAACTGGAAGGCTAATATTTATTGAGTCAGTCATATTACCATTACACTTAAGACCGTGTTCGATGCGGCCTACGGTGCTTGCTTTACAGCAGAGGGAGAGGTAAACACTTCACTACATACCGAACACGTGACTCGAACGTTGATCAAATAACGATCTAATGTATTATATTTCATTTACTTCTGAATATTTTCAGCGTGACTGTATATTTGGTAATTTGGTAAGGTAGTTTCAAGTAATACTTTCAAGTAAAATTTTACTTCTAGTTTTAATTTTGTACTAATTATGAAAATGAGAAATAAAGAAATAAGAAAATGGTACATCTAGTAGACTTTTCGAGTTCAATTCAGTTAAAGAAAATCGATTTTCGATATCATTATCGTGTTTATTCGTTCGCCCTTATCCCATAATTTTAGAAATGTAAACAGTAACAGCCTGTTAATGTCCCACTGCTGGGCTAAGGCCTCCTCTCCCTTTTGAGTACAAGGTTTAAAGCTTATTCCACCACGCTTGCGGTTGCGGATGGTAGAATTTCAATGAATTTAGACACATGCAGGTTTCATCACGATGTTTTCCTTCATCGTAAAGCACGAGATGAATTATAAACACAAATTAAGCACATGAAAATTTAGTGGTGCTTGCCCGGGTTTGAACCCACAAGCATCGGTTAAGATTCACGCGTTCTAACCACTAAGCCACCTCGGCTTGATCACTAAACAATATTTTGTAAATTATGTGAAATAATTTGCGAATAGAAACTTCGTTACCAATGTGAGTCCCAAGTTCGTCTTCACTCACAGTTATAATTGTTTTAATTAGTTTCATAGTTGAGATAAATTTCATTTTAGTTGTTCTCTTCGAAATGTTGCGGCTTGAATAATCTTCTACTGGAGTCATTTACAATTTATCGCACAATGGTTTGTACACGCAGACACGCAAACACACAACCGAACATTATATTGTCAATCTCAATTTTCAACTGACGATAAACAATTACCGTAACAGCCTGTGAATGTCCCACTGCTGGGCTAAAGGCCTCCTCTCCTCTTTTTGAGGAGAAGGTTTGGAGCTTATTCCACCACACTGCTCCAATGCGGGTTGGTGGAATACACATGTGGCAGAAATTCAGTGAAATTAGACACATGCAGGTTTCCTCACGATGTTTTTATTCACCGTAAAGCACGAGATGAATTAGTCACAAATTAAGCACATGAAAATTCAGTGGTGCTTGCCCGGGTTTGAACCCACGATCATCGGTTAAGATTCACGCGGTCTTACCACTGGGCCATCTCGGCTTGATAAACAATAAATATACGATAAATAAATATAAACACACGATTTATTACACATACCTCCTCTCTTTATTTTGTCTCAGCACACTTGTTTACAGTGGCCGACATAGAACTTATAACGTTTACTTTAGATTATAACAGTTTATCTCGTAATTTATTATTAAAATATTTTACAAGATCCCGTTTAATAAATCATCTAAAATAATGCTTGGCACGTCAATAGTCTAATATTAAAGCTAAAACTGCGGAGCGCAGCATCTTTTATGATAAGGATTCTGCGCCCGCGGCTTCGCCCGCGTACCTACGGTAGGTCAAATGGTACCATTTGACCTTTACACCTGACAACGTGTATATAAAGCTCATAATGGTCGGTTGAGTAGTTAGGACGTGATAGCGAAACAAACAAACTCACTTCCCCATTTATAATGTTATATATAACGTCCTACATCTGTTGCTTTTATGTATTTTAGTTTAGTAGGTCTTTCAGTTATCTATTACAAAAAGCGTCTCGTCATTTATTATTATAGATTATAAGATAACTAGTTCTACACGCTAATTCGTTGTAATTGTATGTATATAATACGATTGAAAAGTAACCGAAAACTAACTAACTCGTACGGATTCACATTCGTAATGATACTGAGAGATTACAATTAACTTAAAGTAACTGGAATCCAGTAATTAATTTTATATTAACTCAAACATTATACTACATAGTTACACACACACACACACACACACATACACACACAATAGCGACTAGTTCTAACCAACTATTGTTTTGTTTCCTGTAATTTGCGTAATTACGGAAACCGACTGCGTCTTCACAACAACTTGCTCGGATTGTTATTACTCATCATTTTGTTGCATTTGAACTAATCTCAGTGCGCCATTATCAACAAAACACCGTTATATTAATTAATTTAAATAATTAATCTCTTTAATACGTAGCAATGTTCATTTGTATTTCATTAAGCACACGGACAAAAACCAATATATATGTCCTTCTACCTTCAAAACAACTATGAATTTAAACATCATGCGTTTTATTATTACTTATATATTTATATAAATTAAAAAAAAATGTATGTTCATACTTCTAACACTTCACTCACTCGGTAATAACATTTTGTTACAGCCAACTCCGAAATTTCGAGCCGATACTAAGAATTTATTTCAAACGGACAGTTCACTAGACACAATAGCTTTGTAATAGATGATGACGTTTGCTGTCCCAGAAAGTGTTACCTGAGATTAAAGCGGGTGACAACGCGGGGCGTGCTAGTATATAATGGAATGGGTTAGTAACAACCCAGTGAGAAATCTGAGTTTTTTCACAACGAATAGTAAGACAATAAATATGAATAATTCAGCGGCTGCGGTTTTGTTCCGATCTGAATATATTGTGTGGCGGACGGATAAATTCGATATTCCTACGCGCCTTGAATAGTGGACGACTTGTTTATGAATTTTATATCGAGCCTGAATACGTTATCAATTTCTTTAAATACGTTTTCTGTTATATCTGTGTGTAAAATAAAAATACACAAGTTTCAATTGCAAGAGAGACAAATTGCTTTGTTCTGTTTCCACAGTTTCGGAGTCTCTCGTGCTGGAGTTAGTGCGAGTCGTTTGTTTGTTAACCTAACGTGTACATTATATTTGATTACGTCTACATTGATAACGCTGTATATCTAAATAATTTTAAGTTATACATTTTCATGTGTTTTCTTAATAATTCATCTAGTACCAGCGGTGAAGGAAAATATCGTAAGGGAACCTGCATGTGACCAATTTAACTGAACACATGGTCTTTCCACTAACAATTGGGGCAGCGTGGTGGAATAGCTCCAAAACCTTCTCCGCAAGAGGCGAGGAGACATTTGCACTTTGATATTTAGAAGCCGAGATGGCCCAGTGGTAAGAACGCGTGAATCTTAACCGATGATCGTGGGTTCTAACCCGGATAATAATTAATCTCGTGCTTTACGGTGAAGGAAAACATTGTGAGGAAACCTGCATGTGTCTAATTTCACTGAAATTCTGCCACATGTGTATTCCACAAACCCGCACTAGAGCAGCGTGGTGGAATAAGCTTCAAACCTTCTCCTCAAAAAGGGAGAGGAGGCCTTTAGCCCAGCAGTGGGACATTCACAGGCTGTTACGATTTAGAAGATTAGAGGCTCGCTGTTTGCGATTAATAGACATAAAATCAATTCAAAATTGCTTGTTAACGCATACTTGAGCAAATAACATTTCGATTTCGACACTCGGCTGTTACATTTATAAATATGTATACGAAACAAATTGCCAAACATTTGTAATCAAGATAGAACGATGATTATTAAAGTACACGATCAGTGTACAGCGAGCACGTTGTCAATCCATCGAAATAAATAATTATATTTGCACGCGTAAGACACGAGAGCCCAATCCACCCTTAAAACAAATAACACTAAACTCAATTCCCGAACATATCCTTCAAAACAACTGCGAAGCTTCGAGAAACCCAATCACCATTATAGATTGTGTGGCCTCGTTAACTATTTATTTATTTATTTTATTTTTACTTGTAATCAACAGCGTTACAGAAATGGTTGTATAGTTATTACTCATTACTGAAGTAAGGCCATAGGATTACAAATTTATAATACGAAGCTTGAGAAAAAAGTGAAGATATTATAGATATTAATATTTACAGTAAAAATAAATGATAAAATATAACCAATAAAATAAATCGTCGACTAAAACTAATTATATTATATGTACAATACCTGTAATGTGTAATGTGACAATGTAAATGATTTATATTTTAATTAATGCAAATTGCATTGTGATGTTTATTTAATAAAACAAAGTGAAAATTTCATATTAACAAAAAAAAACAATTAATTACTTATATATTTGTATTTTTCCGTCGGAAGAGTCGAGGTATCCAAGGATCGCGGCTTCTAATTCGATACATACATTATGTGAGCAAGGCGGGTATTTTATTGCCTGCGTGGTTATCAACGAGAACTTACGTTCATTATTGTACGATTAATATCTTGCAGGGAATAACGCGCAGACGTGAAAAATAAATTCAATTCCTTCTACTTAACTTGAGATAAGGCCATTTAAAAATTAATTATAAAAGTTGCTTATACAAAATTGTAACGAACATTAGCTATCTGAAGCTATGTCGCTTGTGGTTTATTGTGTCCGAGGAATATATGTTATAAAGGTAATTCCGTATTTGCAAATAATATGTCTTGTGTAATAAAAGTCTTGTCTTTTTAGAAAATAAAATCTAGATTAAGCTATATCTTATTTACTAAAATGCTGATGCTGAGTCTCCGCGTCTAGTTAATATGCAAATTCTTCTCCGTTGCGGTTCGACATCTTGAAACTGTGGGACTTCTTACATAAGGATATGTTATAGTTTCTTAGATGTAAGAGACAAAGGTAAGTTTCAGACTTATCCCGAAGTCATAATACATTTACAAGATAGAATATAAACTACATATGTTGTTAGCTCTAACTAGAAGCGTTTGATGTATTTGTATTATATTTTGTATAGGAATGAAAAGAAGAGGAAGCAGAAGAAATAAAAGAAGGAGTTACAAGGTGAGCCCGGCGTGTGATCTTATTGGTAGTGTGGTTGTTAATCTATCATAAGACACACGCGGCTCTCCCTGTCTCACTCGCGATCAACAGAAGAGAAAAACATATAGAAGAATAACTACATATAGACTAATAAAACAAGCATAATACCATATAGAATATAGAAGAATTTTGTAAGAAATTAAATTGTATCTATGTAAAAATAAAATAAAATTTAACATATTAGATTGTTTTTACAAAAATTCATCGATTGTGTGGAACTGGTTTAAAATTAATATGATTTTATTCACAGACTAACAGGTGTTGTTAAATGAAAACCTGTAATAAAATAGTTTGCCCTCGTTGTTCGTTGCTAGTTAAAAAATAAATTTTATTTTATTATTATACAACAAATATTTTAATTAAATCTTTGGAGCGAAATTGTTTGAAATAATAATAATAATACTAATATTGTCAACCATTTAATAATGTTACGTTATTTGTATGTCGGTCTTGGGTCTTAAAGGGCTTAACTACAAGCATGGACGTAATATCCTAATTCCCAAGGTTGGTGGCACATTGGCGATATAAGTATGGTTAATATTTCTTAGATCACCAATATCTATGGGCGGTGGTGACCACTTACCATCAGGTGGCCTATCGGCCCACCCGCCCTATTATAAAAAAATATGTATAATAAAACGGATCACGAGACAAATTATGAACACAATTTAAACACATGAAAGCTCTTGCTTACGCTTGCCCGAATTTGAAGCCGCGCTCGTCCTTCACAGGCACTTCGATTCAACAAACAAACTAAATTTATTACTTTAAGTATGTAAAGCTACGAACAGCACTCGTCATTTGTGCTGACAACGTTTTTTCCCTTATTTTATTTCTACTCCGTTACCTTTTATTTCATCATCACGTCCGAGATACAAATACAACAGCATTTGTATGCGGGGGTTATCCGCTCCCGGGGAGGGTCCTGAGGGCGCAGGAAATGACAGGCCACAGTATCCGCTGGCTGGGTTAATATGAATTTTTCGACTACACATTACATTTTATGTTTATATCGTCATTTATTTTATTTATATAATTAAGTTTTTGAATTTTGATTTCAGATAGTTTTTAATATTAAGATAATAGTTATCGTGGACTGTTCCAATTACGATACCGAACGCATGATGATCTTTGATTATATTCTATATACATTTCTTTGATTTTAATTTATCAACGATTGTGACGCGAACCACGATAATCTCTTCTAGAAATATAGCATCCAGAATTTTTTAATAATAATACTATTATGAAAATTCACTGCTTATATAGTACTAAAGTTTGTCCGCATGTTAGGAGGAAAGAGGCGGAAATTAGGTAAAAAAAATAGTTTATGTCGATCAAAGTTCAATCTTGCTTCACACCAAATTTCATCAAAATCGGTTCAATGGTTTAGCCTTCAAATCGATTAACAGACTCCAGAGCTACTTTCGCGTATATAATATTACCATAGTATTAAATATAACTTTGTTCTACAGCTTGTATAACAAAAAATCATTTACATTAAATGTAATAATAATCGTAAAGTGAAGTCGACTACCCGCAGCGTAAATGACATAGCAGGCACGCGCTACACACTCACGTCGACGAACAAGAATCACATTCATTGGCCGGGGGAGGCGTGGTGAGTGATGGCTCGTATATTTTAATACAAATCGAGGCAGAGTAGGCAGACGCGTGCGTGTTCTCGTGCACCCGTGATGGTTTGAAGGCTTCAAACATTATTTTAACGAATCTATACAAGTCGATTTTTTGGAATTTCGAATTCGGCTACGTGCTCCGAATTTGTTCGCGTACGAGAAAAAATCCAAGCGAGGCTGGTAGCGTAATAACATCTCGTTCTACTTTATATATATTATATTTTTTCATTATTTAAACCCAATATCAATTTACGGATATATCGCCCTAAATGTAATTATTACTGCAAGGGTTTTCTTTCGCGAAAGTATTTCCAAAATGAAATCGTGCGATATGCGTTTGGAAAACGTCGTAGCGAATGCGGCATTGCCGTCGCTAAAGTGCAATAATACGCGATAGAATTAAGAAAACAGCGATACAAGGCGTTTTCGCTAAGATATATTACGTAAATATAATAATGGCGAAATGTAATCCTGAGCCAAACATTTTAAAAGGTATTTCTAAGACCTAATAAAAGTAAATAAGTTTTTATACAGCGAAAATACTTTCTCGTTAAATAAGTAAGCTGCATTCGGTCAGCAAAATTGAATGGTTTCCGGAAACCTAATAACGGAGCAGCTCTATTTCCGGTTCAGAGTTGAAATTTTAGTTCAGTGCGGAATCAGGGACACAGCGCGCAAACGATTCCAATACAAATATCGGAGTTATCAACTTATTGAATTCACAAAACGGAATAGAATGCTGTTTGTTTTTAACTTCTACGTTCGATGTAGAATAAAAAGTACATTGCGTATTTTGCAAGAGAAATAAAGAAGATCATTATACACATAATTCACCATGGGTCGATATTTTTGCTCGAGTTTAATATTTATAGAGTCTCCTAAGTGCGCGTCAGCCCACGCCAATATTATGATTCTATACCTGGGCCGGTTATTTGAAGAAAAAACGGATGCGGACGGAAATTTTGTTATTTTGATAATTATAATACTATATGTCTGTACTAAACTAGAATAGAAGTAAATGTTGAAATGCAAACATTCAGTGCTTTCTAATAATAAATTGTTTTGTTTATTTTTACTTATTTTGTTTAAAATAACGAACCTTAACGAACATATTTTTAACGCAGTCATTTTACACAACTGTTCTGCGTGCCGATCAAATATACTGTGCTGTTAAATAGCGTGTTAATGTCTGCTGGGCGAACGCCTATCATTTCGAGGAAAATGCTTAGAGCTTTTGCTGCTCCAATGTGAATGTACATATAGCAAATTTTCATTCGGCACATGTGAGTTTCCTAAGGAAAATAGCTTATTTTTTCCTTCGCTGCCGATGATACGAGATGAATTATAAACACAAATGAAGCACATGATAATGCGCGTGGGTTTGAACCCGCTGTTTAACGTTTTAAAACCACTGCGCCATATGTAAATACTAAAATTCTCGGAATTTTCTGTTTGTAAATTTCGAATATTTAATTATACAAGCGTCCGTAAGAGGCTTAGTAAACAATGGAGAAGGTACTGCTGATTGAACAACTGCGATTCGATGAAAGAGCTTAAGTTCAAAGGGTACTTTGTACTGGCAATATTAATTAAACGCTCTATCATTAACTGATATTATTAATTGAAATTATAATGAAATTACAGACTCAAATAAATAAATGAATTTAAATAATCTTGTTACGTTTATTTTTTAATTTAAATAAAGAATGAGCAACGACCTCCGCGTATTAAGCTTTCCCCGTCCAAATTTATTGACCCCCTGTGAAATATTTACTTTTCCTTATATCCTTATTACGTGTCATCTTTTTCGCACGCTACTCCCATCTTAGTTGGACTATTTATGGTTAGAAAAAAGTTTGGAATCATAAATAAGTTCCTAGTATCGCAATATTTCAAATGATTTATTGTTAAAAATCGTATTGTGAATAACCATTGACCATACATTACTAAAAATGTAAAAAAAATACAACACAACCACCGCACAAGCTCATTATAATGTCATTAAATTGTTTTTATATATTTTTAGCATAACATCCTTTAGTAATCACAAGAAATTATTCTTTATAAATAATTTATAGTAAAGTTTTTTTTCTGACTGTACTAACATAAGTATTATACGCCATTTATAAATGTATTATACAATACTCTTATAAACGGTTACGGCGAGTTATAAATTAATTATTAGTAATATATAAAACATTTCAGTTACGCGTGCCAGGTAATATTTCACTTAGTACCAAATAACGCATTCCGAATATGGAGAACGACGTGGTCGTTCCGAGAGCTGCGGTTTGTTCGTTCACATACAACGCATACAGCGCTATATGTACGTAGACATACATATAGCGTCTATATACGTGTTAGCAATTATGAGGTAACGCCATTAATTCGCATTTAGATCGAAATTTTCGGATAACACGTTCAAAATCTTACCTACATTAAGTTTGTTAACTAACGTTACGGTACACTTACATCAAATATTTTTCGTAAAAAATGAGACAAATATTTCATTGCAATTTCTATTTTCATCTAATATTTTTTATACATTTTTGTAAATAAATTGATATCGATTATATAGAAATATAATTAGTTCAAGAAGATTGGAATCTAAAGATATTATTTGAAGCATTAATAGCCCAGAGGTAAGCCTTTATGTAATTAGTAATGTGAATGACGTTTGGATTGCTGGCATCCCCACTCCTAGTACACACTATACGCATAATATTTGGGGTGAAAATAAAAATATTACTAATCTGGACCCGTGGGTGTCACCAGTAACTATGGGCTATGTTTGTATAAAGCGCAATATATTGTGAACCGGATAAACGTGTCTAAGCCATCTTTAAATCGTAATTGCTAAGCGATCGCTAATCGTAAATCACACACACACACACATACAATCTCACATCGGTATACACACACACATCAGCACGCTGATATCCAATTTATAGTCTTTTGTCTGTATTCGAAACTAAGTACAAGTACAAGTACCGCTCGCATTTTATTACAAGCAATATTAAAAGTGTATTCCCTCAAAGCGGAATTGCAACACGTTCCCTCGTACAAAATACCAGCTAACCAAATATCGCTTCCCGTTGTCTCGGTAGACGCGATCGAGCTAAAAATCTAGACCGGAATACGTGAGTCGCGTAATAATACATGACGTCGCTATTTTAGCTTCCAGCGTCAAGATTTCGATGCGATGTTTCCGAGGAGTAATGAAAATATTTAAACGATTGCAGCGCAATCCAGAAGGTATTAAGTCTTACTCCTTAAAATGAACTGGTATTTGCGTCAAATGATCGCGAAATATATTTATACAGCGCGTGTATTTTTTCATTCGTTTCGATCGTTTTTATGATAACTAATCTCAAAGCGGTTCGGCTCGCTCGCTTTGTTATCACGGCTATTATAATACGACCCTAATGAAAGTCTTTCAGTATTAATAAGCCGTCTTTCTGAGAGCACCGAAAAAATGCTAGATATAAAAAATGATTCAAAGGAAATGCCTCGTAAATATAAATATCAACTAGAAATTACTCTAATTGAAAAACAGAAAATACTTTTTAAATAACAAAGTAGCATTTCCTCTTCAAAGTATTATTAAAAATATTCTTTAATTTTTTATATTCGTAATCAAAAACTTTGCGACCGTTTTTAGTTTATGCCGGTGGTTAGTTTTAATACAAGCTGCTCTGGAGGTACCACTCACTACAGTGATTTTACCGTTATACATCCCCTTTGTAGTTTCCAGTGTAATTACTGATTTTATCATTTACATTCGCAGGTGAATGGCGACCACTCACTTTTCATTTGCTCTTTCAGTAACGGACTTGAATAAAAAAAATGTTTTGTTGTCCTAGTAATTAACACATAATACACGCACACGGTATATACGTATACGAGATACACGGTTTATCTTAATAATTAATTAGTAAAGTAAAAGCCCGTTAATGAGTCACTTTGGCGTAATGAGCCAATTGCTATGCTAAGCGATAACTTCCTTTCCACCCGCATTCCATCCCCTGCACCAATACGGTTTGGTTGATAAATGAATGAATGTGGCAGAGTTTCATCCGACGGTTGCAGATAACCGTGCAGAACAAACACAAGTTATTAGCCAAATAAAAAGTTAAGAGGTTTATGGACACATACATATGTAGCAGCATTTAATTAGACAATGAACAAATTAAGCACATTTAAGCGGTGCCTGCCCGGGATCGAACCCATGATTTTCGTTTAAGATTTATGTAAACTGAACTACTAAACTACTGGACCATCTCGACTCTCGCTTATAAGTATATGCATCAAGTTGATTGTGCTACATTCGACGTAAATATTTATTTGTGTCGACGTTATCAAAATTAATCTCATGTTATAATATTTGCAAACCCTTCAAGATTCCTCCGACGTCGCGCTTTGATGTTATAATTCGTATTTACTGTGCGCTAACAGCTTATTAATGGTATAGTTTCGAGAAGATTACGGTGTGAGTGCGAGGGGTACGAATATGCAGTTTGCATACTACTAACGGGGAATGCGTCTTAATTATTCGCTGGAGCGTTCCAAATTTACATTATACTTCTATGTATGGATACAAGCATACTTAGGTTATGTATTGTTGTATGTTTTATGACTATTGTTATATAAAAATAATTTGATTAAGCTCACTCTTTAATTAAAATTTTTGTTGTTTGATTTTTATATTAACTAAGCGAACTGGAGCGAACGTCTTACTATTTTGCTGTTTAGTTTTCCTATTTTAACAATATTTCATTTTCAATAGCAATACTTAAATAAATAATATCATCATAATACTATGTGCACAATGTATATATATCTTCAGTGATCATTTTATATTTGTTCATATTTTACATATATATTTGCAAAAAATATAATCTATTAGGAGGCTGAAATCTTAAAAAGAATGATACAAATCGATGGAGCCCCATTAGCGTAAAGAGAGCTGACTCGGCTGCCGACGTAACAATCGCAATGGTAATTCAGCTGGAGTTGCTTTTAGTTTTCATGTCATTGAATTCTCGAAATATTTAGACTAAATGCTAAAGTATACAGATAATGCTATACGTATTATTATCATATGTATATTATCAATTAAAGACCCAGCGGTAGACCGCGAGGGTACTGTGTTCAAATGTCGGGGTAATCCATATTTTATATGGGGTTTGCCGTCAATCATTCAGTATCAACTCAAAATTAGGAAGTTGACAGTAACCTGTACTCAGGAAGCCATTGGGTCCGCGACTTGTCGTGTCGGATTGGCTTTACATAGCAGAGTAGGAGAATACATACGTAAAAGATTATTATGCATATAATAATGATAGATGTCATATAAGAGTAGATTTCTCGCTGTGGCCACAATCCGATCACAAGGTCATTATTTTCACCAATTAACAAGTTAGGCATACTGTTTCATACGTCTTTACCGTCGACAGCGCACAGCTTGTTTATTTTAGATACGTTTTATCTAATTTTAAAATCATCCGTGTCAAATTTCTCAACGATCAATGGAGGCGTAGGCGAGAAAGTAGGCCAGACAAAGTTACCTTTACATTTATAGTATAACAAAACGAAGCGACGATATTAATTCGAATAAATGTGCCATATTCGTAGAGAAGAAGATACGAAAGAGGCAATCACTTGAAATCTAGTAAATTTTAACTAATACATATTTATCAGTTCTCAGGAATTCACGTTAGTGCGATAATTACGTCGTGCAGTCATACGGGTTCTCTACAAATCGTACCAAAAGAATAAATTGCTATGGCCATAAGATATTATCGGCAAGCTTAGTAATTAAAACGTGAGTAAATAGAGATTGTGACAATATCGCGGTCTAAATGAGTACATCTAGAATTCAATATGAATTAAAAGATAATAATTTTCAAATACAAAAGGGAGAAAGTTTACGAAGCAGTAGTGAGGGGCTAATTCCACCGCACCGCTCCAATTAGTTATTTTTTTAATATTAATAGCACTTACCCATTCTCCAGCCAAACTTCTTTCAGCAAAACTGAGCTCTAAAAATAACCTTATTTTTTATGTGATCTGTTCTTTACATGATGTGCAATAAAGTATAAAAAATATGTATATCATAACACGAAATATTAGTTATTCAACTACACAATGTCTCTCTGCGAAGCTGTTATCTGTTGAATTTGCACTAAGTTGGACGACACTCGACGGTAGCCGACGTTTCCTTTAATTGAAGTTTCACCGAAAACCGCTCTTGCATTTACTGCTCGCTTTGAAACATCGTCCACTTTGTGAATTGTAAATAATATTAATATTCAGTATACAGTTACGATCTATTGATCGTATAGAAATATTTGTACAATTTCACACGTGTGTACCATTCCCCAGGTGTTCAGAGACGAGCTACGCACGTAGCTTCGCTTTGTATTCAAACACAAGAGCCATCGTCTACAACTGTCAAGGCAAATGCCACGCACGAACCTCATTGCGGTGTACATCGAAACGCGATATAGCGCACGAGCACCCCTTGTATATTTATAAGCTTAAAACAGATGCACAGATAGTGAACAGACGTTTTTATGAACAAGGTTCAATCATTCTTTATTTAAATAACAGTCTCAGGTCTCAGCGCTGCAGAACTAACAGCTGCACTAAAACGGTTTATAAATGGTCCATCCAGATAACTTTGACTCCGTCGCATTTATCTTTGTAAGGATTTACGTCTGACCCTGGTCTTTTTAGTTGCTATCATTGCACCAGGTCGTATTTTATAGGAAACATAATTATCTTTCGAACAATTTGTTAAGGCGATTTCGTATGACATATAATGCTTGAACACTGAATATGTTTGTTTTAAAATATTGGATGATATTATTGACCATTCCAAGAGCAAGAGTCAATGTTTTTTATAATTTTATAAGAAGTATACATATATATTAATAGTGAAATAATATTCAATACCTTACTTATGCCAATTAACTTTTAGTCGGGCTTAATGTAACTGTGACCTTGAAATTCTTACAGTTCGTAAAATATAATCGACAAATCACGTCTTTGCGTGTTTTTTTTGTACATGCGACGTCAAATACTTGTAGCCACTCTATTAAATGTAAATCAAATAGCACTTTATCTCCATTTAGCGAAGAAAATATAATAAAAGTATATTTCAGTAATCTTTTAAAGTAACGAATAAACCAATATAGTATGACGATAAAGTCCTTCATACCGATTTCGGCCACTATGGCCAATCTCCAGAGAGATCTGCGCAAAACATATTTATTATAATTCTGTGCACAAACACATATACAGTCGCATAATCCGATGTATGAGTTTAGATGTAGGACCTTCGACTTAACGTGCTTTCCTAGGCACGGAAGTGTATACACTTCCATCTTCCGGCCTCCGGGCTACTACTGTGAATATTCGACAGAAAAACCCATAAGTTTTTAACGGCCCGATCTCGGGATCTGCAGTCTCATCGTGGTAATGTGTAACCACTGAGTTTCCGGAGCTGGTTATACTCGGTAGAATCTACATTCCGGATCGGTGCTAGACTTATATTTCATTTTATACTGTAACATGACCAAACGTGCTTGTAAGTACAGACTTGAACAAGTAATCATTACATTAACAAGTATTTTTTTAATATATTTATCATAACTGAATTTTTGTTCGTATTTATAAAAGCGGCCGATACGTTTTAATTAAATACAATTTGTCTCATTCCTTGCTACGGGTGAGTGATATCGTGACACTAATTAATTTTAACCACCCTGCGTCCCCCTCAACAACCGGAAAATGGAAATATGTAACGAAAGTATTCTTACTTGGAATTTATTGAAATACAAAAATAAACTTTTGTAACTTATGAAGTAACTTTTGTAATTAAGAGTTTGTGATTCAATTGTTTTAGTTGACATCAGCTCTTACAAACTAAGTAGCCAGCAGGGACGAGTAGATGTATAAAAGGAAAGTTGTCATCCTGTAAGATTTTTTAAATAATTCATATTTTGTGAATTGTGAACAAAATCTTACATTTTAAATCATCTTTTGAAAATGATAAATTAATACCTTTTGTGCAAAATATTGAAAGAATAATTTTTTAGAGTGTCCAATACCAATGACCACCACCAGTTGGGACCACCTTGGAGTAACACTTATAGATACTGAACACAACGCAAAAAGAATCATAAAAATTAGAATTACAATCAAAAAACTATTACATAGATATAAATATTATCGCTATGTAGCGATAACGCCGCCAAAGATTTATGCTAATTAGATTGTATTCATATTGTAGTATACACACATCTACTATAATGTATTAATTAGTATTTTATAATATGAATATATGTTATCTGTGTATCTATTTATCTGTCATCTCGGATAACACACATCGCGGAGCGCGGGAAAATAGAATGGTGCGAAGTGTAGACGGTGTGTGTGCATAGCGAGCTGATATATACAATATAATATGTATTATTTAATTGGTAACACCGATATTACGACTTGAGTTAAAGGTTAAACATTATACTTGTGTTCCGTAATTTTTAATCTTTTTTGGTGTACAATAAAGTATATTCTATCTATCTATCTATATATGCTTCTTTTAAATAGCTTTTAAATCTTATCCATTTTTAAATGTGAAAATAAAAATATTACTAATCTGGACCCGTGGGTGTCACCAGTAACTATGGGCTATGTTTGTATAAAGCGCAATATATTGTGAACCGGATAAACGTGTCTAAGCCATCTTTAAATCGTAATTGCTAAGCGATCGCTAATCGTAAATCACACACACACACACATACAATCTCACATCGGTATACACACACACATCAGCACGCTGATATCCAATTTATAGTCTTTTGTCTGTATTCGAAACTAAGTACAAGTACAAGTACCGCTCGCATTTTATTACAAGCAATATTAAAAGTGTATTCCCTCAAAGCGGAATTGCAACACGTTCCCTCGTACAAAATACCAGCTAACCAAATATCGCTTCCCGTTGTCTCGGTAGACGCGATCGAGCTAAAAATCTAGACCGGAATACGTGAGTCGCGTAATAATACATGACGTCGCTATTTTAGCTTCCAGCGTCAAGATTTCGATGCGATGTTTCCGAGGAGTAATGAAAATATTTAAACGATTGCAGCGCAATCCAGAAGGTATTAAGTCTTACTCCTTAAAATGAACTGGTATTTGCGTCAAATGATCGCGAAATATATTTATACAGCGCGTGTATTTTTTCATTCGTTTCGATCGTTTTTATGATAACTAATCTCAAAGCGGTTCGGCTCGCTCGCTTTGTTATCACGGCTATTATAATACGACCCTAATGAAAGTCTTTCAGTATTAATAAGCCGTCTTTCTGAGAGCACCGAAAAAATGCTAGATATAAAAAATGATTCAAAGGAAATGCCTCGTAAATATAAATATCAACTAGAAATTACTCTAATTGAAAAACAGAAAATACTTTTTAAATAACAAAGTAGCATTTCCTCTTCAAAGTATTATTAAAAATATTCTTTAATTTTTTATATTCGTAATCAAAAACTTTGCGACCGTTTTTAGTTTATGCCGGTGGTTAGTTTTAATACAAGCTGCTCTGGAGGTACCACTCACTACAGTGATTTTACCGTTATACATCCCCTTTGTAGTTTCCAGTGTAATTACTGATTTTATCATTTACATTCGCAGGTGAATGGCGACCACTCACTTTTCATTTGCTCTTTCAGTAACGGACTTGAATAAAAAAAATGTTTTGTTGTCCTAGTAATTAACACATAATACACGCACACGGTATATACGTATACGAGATACACGGTTTATCTTAATAATTAATTAGTAAAGTAAAAGCCCGTTAATGAGTCACTTTGGCGTAATGAGCCAATTGCTATGCTAAGCGATAACTTCCTTTCCACCCGCATTCCATCCCCTGCACCAATACGGTTTGGTTGATAAATGAATGAATGTGGCAGAGTTTCATCCGACGGTTGCAGATAACCGTGCAGAACAAACACAAGTTATTAGCCAAATAAAAAGTTAAGAGGTTTATGGACACATACATATGTAGCAGCATTTAATTAGACAATGAACAAATTAAGCACATTTAAGCGGTGCCTGCCCGGGATCGAACCCATGATTTTCGTTTAAGATTTATGTAAACTGAACTACTAAACTACTGGACCATCTCGACTCTCGCTTATAAGTATATGCATCAAGTTGATTGTGCTACATTCGACGTAAATATTTATTTGTGTCGACGTTATCAAAATTAATCTCATGTTATAATATTTGCAAACCCTTCAAGATTCCTCCGACGTCGCGCTTTGATGTTATAATTCGTATTTACTGTGCGCTAACAGCTTATTAATGGTATAGTTTCGAGAAGATTACGGTGTGAGTGCGAGGGGTACGAATATGCAGTTTGCATACTACTAACGGGGAATGCGTCTTAATTATTCGCTGGAGCGTTCCAAATTTACATTATACTTCTATGTATGGATACAAGCATACTTAGGTTATGTATTGTTGTATGTTTTATGACTATTGTTATATAAAAATAATTTGATTAAGCTCACTCTTTAATTAAAATTTTTGTTGTTTGATTTTTATATTAACTAAGCGAACTGGAGCGAACGTCTTACTATTTTGCTGTTTAGTTTTCCTATTTTAACAATATTTCATTTTCAATAGCAATACTTAAATAAATAATATCATCATAATACTATGTGCACAATGTATATATATCTTCAGTGATCATTTTATATTTGTTCATATTTTACATATATATTTGCAAAAAATATAATCTATTAGGAGGCTGAAATCTTAAAAAGAATGATACAAATCGATGGAGCCCCATTAGCGTAAAGAGAGCTGACTCGGCTGCCGACGTAACAATCGCAATGGTAATTCAGCTGGAGTTGCTTTTAGTTTTCATGTCATTGAATTCTCGAAATATTTAGACTAAATGCTAAAGTATACAGATAATGCTATACGTATTATTATCATATGTATATTATCAATTAAAGACCCAGCGGTAGACCGCGAGGGTACTGTGTTCAAATGTCGGGGTAATCCATATTTTATATGGGGTTTGCCGTCAATCATTCAGTATCAACTCAAAATTAGGAAGTTGACAGTAACCTGTACTCAGGAAGCCATTGGGTCCGCGACTTGTCGTGTCGGATTGGCTTTACATAGCAGAGTAGGAGAATACATACGTAAAAGATTATTATGCATATAATAATGATAGATGTCATATAAGAGTAGATTTCTCGCTGTGGCCACAATCCGATCACAAGGTCATTATTTTCACCAATTAACAAGTTAGGCATACTGTTTCATACGTCTTTACCGTCGACAGCGCACAGCTTGTTTATTTTAGATACGTTTTATCTAATTTTAAAATCATCCGTGTCAAATTTCTCAACGATCAATGGAGGCGTAGGCGAGAAAGTAGGCCAGACAAAGTTACCTTTACATTTATAGTATAACAAAACGAAGCGACGATATTAATTCGAATAAATGTGCCATATTCGTAGAGAAGAAGATACGAAAGAGGCAATCACTTGAAATCTAGTAAATTTTAACTAATACATATTTATCAGTTCTCAGGAATTCACGTTAGTGCGATAATTACGTCGTGCAGTCATACGGGTTCTCTACAAATCGTACCAAAAGAATAAATTGCTATGGCCATAAGATATTATCGGCAAGCTTAGTAATTAAAACGTGAGTAAATAGAGATTGTGACAATATCGCGGTCTAAATGAGTACATCTAGAATTCAATATGAATTAAAAGATAATAATTTTCAAATACAAAAGGGAGAAAGTTTACGAAGCAGTAGTGAGGGGCTAATTCCACCGCACCGCTCCAATTAGTTATTTTTTTAATATTAATAGCACTTACCCATTCTCCAGCCAAACTTCTTTCAGCAAAACTGAGCTCTAAAAATAACCTTATTTTTTATGTGATCTGTTCTTTACATGATGTGCAATAAAGTATAAAAAATATGTATATCATAACACGAAATATTAGTTATTCAACTACACAATGTCTCTCTGCGAAGCTGTTATCTGTTGAATTTGCACTAAGTTGGACGACACTCGACGGTAGCCGACGTTTCCTTTAATTGAAGTTTCACCGAAAACCGCTCTTGCATTTACTGCTCGCTTTGAAACATCGTCCACTTTGTGAATTGTAAATAATATTAATATTCAGTATACAGTTACGATCTATTGATCGTATAGAAATATTTGTACAATTTCACACGTGTGTACCATTCCCCAGGTGTTCAGAGACGAGCTACGCACGTAGCTTCGCTTTGTATTCAAACACAAGAGCCATCGTCTACAACTGTCAAGGCAAATGCCACGCACGAACCTCATTGCGGTGTACATCGAAACGCGATATAGCGCACGAGCACCCCTTGTATATTTATAAGCTTAAAACAGATGCACAGATAGTGAACAGACGTTTTTATGAACAAGGTTCAATCATTCTTTATTTAAATAACAGTCTCAGGTCTCAGCGCTGCAGAACTAACAGCTGCACTAAAACGGTTTATAAATGGTCCATCCAGATAACTTTGACTCCGTCGCATTTATCTTTGTAAGGATTTACGTCTGACCCTGGTCTTTTTAGTTGCTATCATTGCACCAGGTCGTATTTTATAGGAAACATAATTATCTTTCGAACAATTTGTTAAGGCGATTTCGTATGACATATAATGCTTGAACACTGAATATGTTTGTTTTAAAATATTGGATGATATTATTGACCATTCCAAGAGCAAGAGTCAATGTTTTTTATAATTTTATAAGAAGTATACATATATATTAATAGTGAAATAATATTCAATACCTTACTTATGCCAATTAACTTTTAGTCGGGCTTAATGTAACTGTGACCTTGAAATTCTTACAGTTCGTAAAATATAATCGACAAATCACGTCTTTGCGTGTTTTTTTTGTACATGCGACGTCAAATACTTGTAGCCACTCTATTAAATGTAAATCAAATAGCACTTTATCTCCATTTAGCGAAGAAAATATAATAAAAGTATATTTCAGTAATCTTTTAAAGTAACGAATAAACCAATATAGTATGACGATAAAGTCCTTCATACCGATTTCGGCCACTATGGCCAATCTCCAGAGAGATCTGCGCAAAACATATTTATTATAATTCTGTGCACAAACACATATACAGTCGCATAATCCGATGTATGAGTTTAGATGTAGGACCTTCGACTTAACGTGCTTTCCTAGGCACGGAAGTGTATACACTTCCATCTTCCGGCCTCCGGGCTACTACTGTGAATATTCGACAGAAAAACCCATAAGTTTTTAACGGCCCGATCTCGGGATCTGCAGTCTCATCGTGGTAATGTGTAACCACTGAGTTTCCGGAGCTGGTTATACTCGGTAGAATCTACATTCCGGATCGGTGCTAGACTTATATTTCATTTTATACTGTAACATGACCAAACGTGCTTGTAAGTACAGACTTGAACAAGTAATCATTACATTAACAAGTATTTTTTTAATATATTTATCATAACTGAATTTTTGTTCGTATTTATAAAAGCGGCCGATACGTTTTAATTAAATACAATTTGTCTCATTCCTTGCTACGGGTGAGTGATATCGTGACACTAATTAATTTTAACCACCCTGCGTCCCCCTCAACAACCGGAAAATGGAAATATGTAACGAAAGTATTCTTACTTGGAATTTATTGAAATACAAAAATAAACTTTTGTAACTTATGAAGTAACTTTTGTAATTAAGAGTTTGTGATTCAATTGTTTTAGTTGACATCAGCTCTTACAAACTAAGTAGCCAGCAGGGACGAGTAGATGTATAAAAGGAAAGTTGTCATCCTGTAAGATTTTTTAAATAATTCATATTTTGTGAATTGTGAACAAAATCTTACATTTTAAATCATCTTTTGAAAATGATAAATTAATACCTTTTGTGCAAAATATTGAAAGAATAATTTTTTAGAGTGTCCAATACCAATGACCACCACCAGTTGGGACCACCTTGGAGTAACACTTATAGATACTGAACACAACGCAAAAAGAATCATAAAAATTAGAATTACAATCAAAAAACTATTACATAGATATAAATATTATCGCTATGTAGCGATAACGCCGCCAAAGATTTATGCTAATTAGATTGTATTCATATTGTAGTATACACACATCTACTATAATGTATTAATTAGTATTTTATAATATGAATATATGTTATCTGTGTATCTATTTATCTGTCATCTCGGATAACACACATCGCGGAGCGCGGGAAAATAGAATGGTGCGAAGTGTAGACGGTGTGTGTGCATAGCGAGCTGATATATACAATATAATATGTATTATTTAATTGGTAACACCGATATTACGACTTGAGTTAAAGGTTAAACATTATACTTGTGTTCCGTAATTTTTAATCTTTTTTGGTGTACAATAAAGTATATTCTATCTATCTATCTATATATGCTTCTTTTAAATAGCTTTTAAATCTTATCCATTTTTAAATGTTCCGTTAAAAATTAAACAAATATTTATACATTTGTAACAATGTCCTTTACAATCGAATATTTTTATCTATTATTATTATTATCTATTTTGATTTATTATGGAATTATCCTTTGATAATATAAATTATTTAAAGAAATAAGCTATACAACTTACACAGATAAAAAAAACCTTGTGTTGAACATTGCAACTTTAAAATTGAATATCTACCCTGTAAGTTTCTCGAAGCACGCGACACGTGGGTACCAACTACAAGCATTACGTAACTCGAACTCGAAACTACAATACAATCTAAACACGTATTTTATTGAAATATTCTGCTGAACGTCGATACTTTAAAATGATATTGAATTCTGCTGCAATTTCCCGCCAACTCGAAGAGACGTCACATTTGGTTGACACGAATCCTAATTCATAACGACGCCATTTTGAACATCGTAACAGCTGTCATTGTCGGAATTGAATGATTATTATTATTATATAACGAATTGCCCGTATATGTCTTGTTATTTTAAATGATTACTTGTAAAATAATATATTCTAGATATAAGCGACAAAAACATTTGACACATTAACGGCCTTACTTATAAACGCGATTTTTAGCGGAATATTAGTTAAACAATCCTGTGTTTTCTTCTATCGAATGTCAAATTAATAATGACAGAAAGAGCGAAATCAGTGTTTTACTAAACAACGCCAAGCAACGTTTATATATATATATATAATGTATATATTTAAGTAAGTCAAGTAAATATTGACTAACCCCGTTAGCAGCCTTTTCATTTTGGTAGTGAGCAATGCTAACACACCCGTACCTCGGAAAGCACGTAAAGCCGTTGATCCTCCGCTTGAGTTCTCTTCAGTCGGGCCGGATTGCCATTCGGATTATGAGATTTTAAGGATAGTGAGTGCACATATGTTTGCACACACGATTGTGAACTATAATATGTCCTTCGCTATTGGCTAGTTGGCTAGTTGAGGTTGGCCGCATTGACCAAAATCGGACAATCGGACATCGTCTTCACCTATATAAAAATATTTAGATTTTTATCAAATCACTGCGGACTGGGATCGCTTCGCGTGATACTTCAGGGTTACCTTAATTGTGCCTGTGCGAAGTTCAAACGGATTCGTATATAAAATATAAATACATACATTGTTGGAATAAACAAAATTTTATTTAGAAAATAAATTTAATAAGCAGTGAATAGTTTCCAAGTCGAAAACACATCTATCCATCCAGTATTTGTTATGTTAAATCATATTAAGTTAACTACAATACGGGCTTTAAATTGAATTGTAAATATAACACAATATAAACCGACTCAGAGACAGAACTCCTTTGTTTGCAGGCTACTGTATTCCACAAGCTGTGCATTAAGAGGTATTTTGGTTGTCAACACTGTTTTGAGGTTGGCCTGTAACTGTCCAAATACCTTTTGTTACTATTGCATTGCGCGAATCCTTTGTCTTTACGTTTTAAGAATTTATTTCTCAAAAAACGAATATAATTCACTTTATATATGAGAAAACAAGATAAACATACTTAAAATCTATAAATACAACACACGGGCGGTACACAAAAATAAAGAACAACAAATTAAACTCTTCACTTAAAATAATGTAAGTATGATAAAGGAGCAATATTACGTTTCGTTTGTATTATATCAATTAAATAGCAATTGATATTATTGTCTTTAGCTAATTTACAAATTAAAAATTGTCGCTGATAGTATTAAATGAAATTCTTAAAAACAATATCATAAAAAAAACAAATATTTTAGGGCCTTGAAAAGTCGTTTAAGATGTGGTGTTTTGATGTTTTTTTTTTTGTATAAAGTTAAAGACTGAATATCCTTAATCCTATAAGGTAATTCATTGTATAACCGTGCTCCTTCATTGAATATACTTTTTTACCGTAGTTGGTTCTTGCCCGTACGAGACATATATTTATTATTCATCCGTTTAGTTATCCGTTTCTGTGTTTGTCCTATTTTTGTAAACGATAGTTTCGTGTTAACGTTTTTGTTCAAAATCTTACAATGTTATATTATATAAAACGAGCGCTTTATTCCGTTTGTATGAGGAATTACTTTGAATTGAGAAACAAGCACGTTTCTACTTCCTGCGGTATAATTTTCACAAAGAAAATAATACTTCAGTTGTGTATTACGTAAATCCATCAAGATTTGAGCTGAAGCTTTTTGTATGCAGGCTTAAACGTTAGTCACATGTTCAGCTCCATTTTTAACTAGCTGCCTTTTCTGACATCGCGCGGGTAATTAAGGATTATATTTCGTGCAATTTTTAACTAATGAGATATACATATTCATCCGAACTAGTCATCCATATGTGCAAATGCATCATATAACGCGCCCTGCGAAATCTTCACGCGCTTATTGGAATATTGTATAATTCTAGTAGCTTTTGAGTTTATTGCTAACAAACAGACAGACAGACAGACACGGCGGGTGGATGTTGTTTTATAATATGTAGTAATTCGTTTCGACAAGAACTAATAAGGTCTTACGATAAATCGTTACATTTTCCCCATAGTAAACAAAATAAATGTTACTGTGAGTCATCTGAAAACAATAAGTACGTAGTCGCTGACTTTCCCGACGACATGTCGGAGTCCTACAAATCTCTCTTTTAAAGTTTTTGTGTATCTGATAAAGTTTTGCGCGTGTTTGCTACGAAGGTGCCCGGATCGACAATTTTCTCTCTGTCTACATCAGCATATTAAGCTATATCTCAAAAAAAATACGACATATTAACATACTATATATAACACCTATATTCGTCCCAAACATAAAATACTACGAAGGTTCCATATCAATAGCATTAGTAGTGATATTAATATGATATGATAACCCGAAGCGAATTTGATACATCTATGTCAAGCACATACTTGGTAAATTACAGGTTGAGTGTTGTACAAATTAATTCGCTAACGATTTTCTCATTATTTCACCTCGTATCTGGTAGAATTATATCAGTACAGTGTTGTATAGAGCTACGCAAAATCCAAACGGAACGAATCCGCCAGGTCGCCGCTGAAGATTAACGACCAATCGTTTCGAAACAATCTCATATTATTTGATTACTAACGATATTATTAGCGCTCGAGTTAATATTATGAAATTCAAATGATTAATAGCGGGAGTTGATTCATTAATATTTCGTTTTGAGTTTCCGAATTGATAATTTAATGTCGGTATTATTTCAGCAATATGCAACGGCTTTGTTAAATTAGTTTGAGATAGATTTATGTTTACGTTCAGTTATTACATTTACATATTAATAAAAACTATCGGAAGGCAAGTATCTACCAACCATGCCAACCGGCTCCAGATACAACCCTTCTTAAACATAAAGCATAAAACTTTCACAAGCATCGATCCGATCGCTTAAGACTGTACACACACACTCAGGAGTGTGTGTATAAATGTGTGTGTACATGGATTGTATTCGCGGTAAATCATTTATAAGCGATCTGTAATAACTGGACAAGTTTAATTATAACCTCTAAATGCAAACCGTAACCATTGTTCACTGTTTTGAAGTTGGCATTGTCCAATGGCTACATTAATCCGGTCCACTGCGCTGATGCAATTGCTTTCAGAACACAATATACCACGGAAACTGTCCGCTGCTTACTAATTGCATACAGCGGTCTACATAAATGTGACGTCATCTATCATCATTCGTATATAAGGTGACATTCTATTCGTTTTATATCAACATAGAAACGGTATGTTATTGACGATTTTGTATAACTTGAAAATTAGCTGAATTTTAAATAAGGTTACTTTTTGTAGAGAGCCGAGATAATCCAGGAGTAGAACACGAGAATTTTAACTGAAGATTTCCCATTCAAACCTCAGGCGTTGTAGATGTAATAAGATTTTGTCATATGTATCCACCAATCAATATTGGAGCAGCATGGAGAAATAAGTGTCGAACCGTGTCCTCGAGAGGAGAAACTTTTGGTCAGCCGTAGGAGGTTTACAGGCTGTTACTTTTTACTTTAATTTCTGTACGGGATAATAGGCCTCCTTGTTGCTATAAGCTTTAGTTACACTGAAAAATATCGTCCATATATTGTAATTAAGGGACTTACAATGCGATGCAAAGGTAACTCTGAGGCAAACAGCGCTAGTAAATATTGAAGCATCGCAAGCAAGCTCCGTCTACACCTCGTCACATTCCCTTTGCTTGTACGTTCACCACTCATACGAGACATTTGGAGGTTATATTTCTTAATACCGCCAGGGACAGTGAAAACTCTAAAGGGAAGTTGTTCATGCTATAACTAAGTTTTGTCCCCGTGGATTCAAGCACATCTTTTAGTTTTTATCTTGCTTTTCTTTAACAAAATGAATAAGTTGTAAAACTCGTATTTTTAACTCTTACCCGTTTCTATGAAATTTTATATTAGTTAGTATTTTTTATATAAGTAGATACAAAGAATCTCCTTATATTTTGTTATCTGAACAATATTTACATTGTACAGTATAAACATTGTTTAAATTAAACGCCGGCTATCGATATTAATCATTTAAGTTTGTTTTCTTTGTGATATACATACAAATGATATTATATAGGATTTATTAATAAATAGCCCAACTTCAGCAATAGCGGTAAAATTAAACTAATAAGGCCTATTTTGGTCTTATCGAGCGCATTGGCGATACATAATATAAGAAATATTAACAGTGCCAATATCAGAAGGCGGTGGTGACCACTTACCATTAGGCGGCCAATTTGCCGGTATGGCCGTCTAAAATAAGCAGTTATTTCATAAAAAAATAATGCTACAAGCACCTTGGCCTGTTAATATTACTTTTTAACGAAACTACTTTTACTAAAGTCCTTCTCTATTAATAACCTTAAGGTATTTTATAGGAGATATCCACACCAACATCAACTCTGTGATAGAACTAATAACGGCTCTGCTACTGATATGCAACCAAATTAAGAATATTCTTTTTTGAATCCGGATCATAAAAGCATTCGAATGGACACGTAATGGTATTAAATTAAATGTAAAGCTACCGCTGGCCTGGAATATCAATTCTACCGAGAAGAGCCAATAAGAGTCTTATTACTTAAATTAATGGTATGGAAGGTATTTTAATTAAATACAATTAAATAAAATTAATCAATCCTACATGAAAATCAACGAATATTTACTCCACGCTTTTTTATAATCTTTTATCAAATAACTTATTCATCAAAGTTTTTCGACGTGAGATTTATTGCAATATAAATATGTCAGTATAATATAAAAGAAAACCATCAGCCTCAGGATGGTCGGTCTTTGCTCAGTTGAAACCTTGAAGATGAATAAGGTATTATAACTAATAAAAAACAAAATAGTTAAAAAAGCGTTAGTGAGCACCGTTATACAGGTTCAAGCGCTACATGCTACACGCAGCGCTTGATATAAAGCTGTTAGCGCTTTTCGCATACTGCCTTGCTATGACTACCGCTAATATGTCTAACGACGGCTCTACTTCGATCTTTACAGTTTTAATACCACTGTTGGTGATTTAAATGTTAACTCTTCTTTGTCATTTTAATTAGCATCAAGGAGTTGTAATTCGTATTTTGCAAAGTACCTCAGCACTCGTAAAGTGTCACAAAGCTATAAAGCTGAAATTAACGACATATACTTACTCGGGTAATCTGAATCTCGTATTACGTCTCCTTAATTAATATTGATCGAAATATTTAGAACTTTGATTGTACAGTATCTTCTAAATGATCTGATGGAAGGAAATCTTTGCCATAAATGAAAAGAACCAAGAAGTGTTTGACGGAAAGAACCAAGGTGATTTTATTACGTTAATAAATAAGTCTTTCGTAACTTTAGAACTTAATGATAAATTTCAACTCTAGTATCCGTTATATGCCGGATAATTGGCGGAACATAACGGATGTTAAGGTTCGTGTAGTTTCCCTTCAAGTTTCGCCGTGCTCGTGTCCCTTCATAAACTACAGCGCTTCTCCCGAGAGCTTTAAACATAAAAGGCTTTAGAGAACTCTTCAACGATATCATCGAAACTTAAGTTCTAGGTTTTTATTAGATAGCCTTTGCTGTAAAAATATTGCAGTTTTATTTTTTATTATAAACTAGCGGTGACAAAACTACGTGTTTTATCCGCGTAAATTTTTTATTCTACATTAATAATAAAAATCAAATGAAATTATACTTTATTCAAGAACAAGGCTTTAACAAGTAATTATATTTCGTCATTTTACTAAATTAGTTCGTCCGTTTAGAATGGAGTTTCTACCAAGAATAACCAGCAAGAAAGTCAGTAGTTACATACACAATACAAACACACAGACAGGCAGACTCATTTTTATACGAACAAATAAAGCATTTAACAAATATTGTAAATGTATTTGATGAGAATCTTAAAACGTAAGTTTCAACAATCCGACCGCTCGGCCATTTCTCAGGTAATAATGGCTTATTTACAGGCTCCGACGTCCACGGGCTTATTGATTTATCTCGTACCGGCGAGCCACTCTCTGCACTGAAGCAAATCTGTTACACTTATTACTTTATCGAGAACCACTTACTATAAGCTAGTCGACTCTTTCATTAGGAGATGCCCTGTAACCTGGAACTACTTTAATAGATTTTCTAAATAAAGAATCAAACTTATATTTAAATACCGCTAGGCTTTCACCTTAAATTTTGACTAGCTCGCTTTTTACAAAATCACCAGGACTGGAAAGATCTTTTTTCATTTTCCCGGCGGTAAGACTTCGTGCTGTCTCCCGCCCACTCATTGATTATTCTACCGTTTTTCTGTATCCCGATTTAAAGGGGTAGTAAGCCAGTGTAATTACACATACCATTACCATTTCAAATCCAATGGATGACAGCGCATCGGTTTAGTTTATATTTCTTGTCGGTGTCTATATAGATGACCACCCACTACTCCATCAGGTGGCTCATTTTAGGAAGGCACACTTTCCTAAAATTAATTAGAAAAATCATTTCGTTGTTCTGTGTGCACATATTGTACCTAAAGTGATAATAACGATATCTTTTTTTATAATTGAAAATTAGAAGTGATAAGAATATTCGCTTCTATGTCAATTAGTTATTTGTTATTTTATTTCGCTAATTCAATTATTTGCTACACGTACTTCAATTATTCGTGTAACACCCAAACACCCACCTCATCCAATATACAAAACCCCCCGACGTTGTATCCTTCGCAATACATAATGTTATAATGAATGGATATATTCAAATCGCTACATTGTAAACAATTTGTCTGTACATAGTTCACGCACCAGTTGAGACGGTAATTGGCTCGTCGTTATGGAGACGTGGACCGCCGCAGCAGACCGGCGACGGAAACAAATGGGATGATACGAAATATTTGAGAAACTTCTCGACAGTTTCATTTTAAATTTCTGACGAATAAAATAAAGATTTTCAAGTATAAATAATAATTCTTTTACTTTTATGAATATTGCCGAATACGAAATAATTTTTATTATCTCAATATAAGTTAACCTTTCATAAATATTAATTGCTACAAAAAATACTACAATTATTACTGTAGGTAATAATTTGATGTTTTTTTTATGAAATAGGGAGTTGGGCCGCCTGATAGTCAGTGGTCACTACCGCCCATAAAGATTGTCACTGTAAGAAGTATTGACTATTCCTGACATTGCAATGCACCACCAGCCTTGGGAACTAAGATTTATGTCTCTTGTGCCTGTAATTATACTGCCTCACTCACTCTTTAAACAGGAACACAACAATTCTAATAATCTGGCGTGTGAGTGGTTCCCAGACGGTCTTCTAGAAAGCAATACTGCTACTACCAAGTATAGTTACACTAATATTAAATAGAGTTAATAATTAGTTTTGTTAGTTAGTGGTTATTAATTAAGCATTTCATTAATAAAAACATATTATAATTTTGGTTATATAACGTAAAGAAAACGTTGATCTTTCTAAGGTAATGTCTTAAATTAATTCAGTTTACTCTTAGATTAATTGCGACTAATTAGCCGGGGAGGGCGTGGAGCTGAGACAAAGTTGCCAATTAGTGACGTCAAAAACTTGAGTCTTCTATAAAACTTTATAGTTAATTGTGAAGTTGTTCGGTTCATGTCAATTGTGTCTTCGTAGTTTTAAAGTGACGCTACAATTGAACATTTTTAAAATTATATTCAAAAAGTCGATTTATTTCCTTTAAAAAAACTTATTTGTTGACCGACAGTGTAATTATGTAATTCTTGCATAGATAAACAATATTTGAACAAATTTGTATCTTCAACCACAAAATAATAATTGTACAAACAAAGCCGATACAGTTTTGTTACATTAATGTTACGAACAAAGCGTTGGTTGCTCGTTTATATATGAAACTTTAAAGAAGTTATGAAATATTGTATAAATAAATCACACTAACACTTCGCTGCGTTCACCATTTCCACGTTGTTTCAGCGAAGTCTCCGGGGTTTCGGAGTAATACACTCGCAGTCAGCGTGCAACAACTAACTTATTCTCTCGTGCGATACAATGTTACAAATAATTAACAAATAACGCGAAATACTTGACGATTTTGCGAATGAAACACTTCGGATGGTCTTTTGGGAAATGACTGCGAATAAACTGGTGATTTCAACTGTTAATTATTGTTATATAATTATTTTAGATATATATTATGAAAGTATATGTTCATTTTTTCATAGTGAAGCATTTTATACTTTGTTTTGGCGCTGCAGCGCGTCGACTTATATACTATTCAAACACGGAGCACGGAGAATATCTTAACACAAGTCTTATCGGATAATAGCAAACAAACAAACGTAATAAGCATTGGAACACATGCCTTTATTTAGCTAAAATGTTATTAGATTTTTCAGCCAAACTCTTCTCATGCATCGAACAAAAATCTTAACAGTCTTTCACAGTCTTTGTCTTTAACAGTCGGAAGTGTTTACAAATTCATCTCTCGGAAAGCACATTAAGCCGTTTATCCTGCGCGTGAACTGTCTCGAGTCGTATCGAATTTCCGTCCCGTCGGATTACGAGAGTGAAGGTATAGAGAGTGCACCTGTGTTGGACATTTGCTCACTATAATATACGGCGTTATCGGTCAGGATAATGTCATTATTTGAAACTTGACTCGTTGTGGCAGGGCTTTACGCATTGTACAATTATTTTATTGATATGTACTGGTAACTTGGTGATGAACACCAAATCGACCACCTAATGGTAAGTGGTACCATAGACATTAGTGCTGAAAGAAATATTAACACATCCGAAACATCTTAATTCCCATCAGGTGATCATATATTTGCCGTATATAGCCTCCTACCTATTTTATAAAAAATCTATACATTAATTAATATTTTTTGCTCAGTACAGTAAGGAGGATTTATGGTATATATAAGATATTAGATTGACGCGTCGACAACGTAACTAATATTATTTAATTGTATTGAACACCACACCGCTACTTACTTTACTTGTATATTGTATGTAAACAACTGCAGGATATAATTATACATTTACTTATATATATATTTGAATCACTCTTCAATCTTTTGTATTACGCCTCTTAGAAATGTCTACCATCTGTAAGCAGAACGATTATTTTTTTAACAATACTGGGTAAATCTCTTATAGTGTAATTTGTACGTTGATAATAGTCAGTCAGGGCAGTTGTTTTCGTTATGAAGAAACAGTGTCAATAGCTAGTTTGCCAGCATCTCTTACTCGCTGCTGTTATATAAGTAAAACTTATTTTAAAAATAATCCAAATCTTCATTGCAGACAGTTTAAGAGCTGAAACGTAAAATATAATTTAAAATATACCAATATTTCTAAAACTTTCGAAACAAGATCTGTCAAGCGCTAAGTAAAAAGTTTCGAGAGTAACGCGAGTCCTCGCGGGGGGACTCAGAAATGTTTTCAAGATATACCCACTTAGAGTGGGCAATAATTGTAATAAAGCTTTAAACTTTCTTCGTAACAAAAAGACGTCGCGGAGAATTCGAATATTTAAGTTGTTCGACCGACAAACAGATGTATTTGGGTAATATTTTTCATTAAAAAATAATTTATATTAAATTCAATGTCGATTTTGAGCGTTGAACCTTTTTATATATTTTATTAACATATTCACATATATTATAACTATCATATTTATAATGGATATCATCATAGCCATATTTATTGAAACTCATGATTCGGCTTTTGCACGATTTATATATTTATGTACATATATATTAATAACATTGATTAGTGTCGTATATTGAAGAAATTTGCTGATGTCTGTTACACCTAAGTCAGATTATTTTTGTGTACAGCTATAACACTTTTTTTAGCGTTTTGTAACAAATACAAAACATAGACAGACCTTATAAATAGCCTTACAGGTCTTAATATATCTATATTTCATATCATATTCGTGTTCCTCACACGACCTGAACTGTTTAATTAATATTAATATATAAATCGTTACATTATTACTATTTATAGTCACCTTTTTACCAAAGAACTGCGAGGCATCGAAAGGATCTGCATCCGTACGTGGTTGACGTTGACGTATTTAAGACACGTACGAAACGATTTGCTTCCTCGTTTCTGATACGCACCGCCAAGGTCTGGAATACCCACCCGACCTCCGTTTTCCCCACCACCTACAATATGGGTACCTTCAAGTCCCGAGTGAATAGGCACCTTCTAGGCAAGCGCGCTCCATCTTAGACTGTATCTCACTTTCCATCAGGTGTGATAACAGTCAAGCGCTAGCCTATACATTAAAAAAAAAAAAAGTTCATTCTCAAGAAAGTAATATACAATTACGTCGCGAAAAGCGCTTGTTGTATAATTAATATAGAAATTTATGCAAATTGAACGAAGCTCATCCATAACGCTCAGTAATTAGCGCTTCTATTAAATCTCCTACTTGGAACGATTACTAGCGCCGTTTTATAGAACGAATTAAAGTTGTAGGTAATTGCTCCTTGATGTCATCAAGTAATACAAACTGAGGACGTCGACTTCGTTTATTTTATAGTACAGTTTATATTTAAAGTTTCAAGGTCACACCGTTATTAATCCAGTTGCCGTCGAAAATGAGCTAATTTTTCAAGTTATTGTACCTAATACAAAATAGCAATGTATTAATTCATATGTAAACTCTAGTTTCGGTAAATATATATAACACTTAAGAGTATAGCATAATATTGTTGGGCTTTACAGTACAGGTCACGCCAACATAGTCATAAATTCCAATTTTTCTGGTGACTGGGTAAATTTCAGTCCGGTCGATATTTGAGACAGCCATACATAACTGGTTATCTATAAGATTCCGTCCGATTCCCTCGAGAACTTTCCTCACCCTCATTTTGAAAGTAACCCTGACGCGGTTACAAGGATTTGTGGCCTCATTTCGTCCGATATCTTTTGTTACTTACTTCTCATTGTTCACGCCTCCTTACAAATTATATTTCACGCAAAAATGCACAAAGCATTACGTTATAATTTCGGTTATTTATTCGGCTCCCTTTTAAAATCTAAATATGAGATATTTTTAAACGCCGAGGGGTTTGTACAATCTCTTCGTGACTGTAGAATATTAATCTTCTAAATTATACCATTCTTATTTTTGCCAGGTTTTTATTAACGAGTAAAATAGAGCAGTGTTGTAGAAAACGTGGAATACATATTAAGTTCGCTGATTAAATTCTTTCAAGAATTATATTGTAGAAATGAGATACGAACACGTTGAACCACGAATCTTAAGTCATCGTCGCTTGGGCATTTATCTGTTTTCCTAATAAGCTAATAACGTAATTATTATGAATTAAATTTTAAAACATATATTGGACTGATAAAAATGTTAATTTTAATCGGTTAATAATCGGTATGTCGAAGAAAGATAGTAAATATGAAACGGCGATATTTGCAAGTTTAATGCATTTTTTATATTATATTTGATGATATATTAATGTTGAACATTAATATATCAATCGTTTTTTTTATTATTATCCTTAAACTTTACTGGTGGTAGGGCTTTGTGCAAGCTTGTCTGGGTAGGTACCACCCACTCATCAGATATTCTACCGCAAAACAGCAGTACTTGGTATTGTTGTGTTCCGGTTTGAAGGGTGAGTGAGCCATTGTAATTACAGGCACAAGGGACATAAAATCTTAGGTCCCAAGGTTGGTGGCACATTGGCGATATAAGCGATGTTTAACATTTCTTACAATGTTAATGTCTATGGGCGTTGCTGACCACTTACCATCAGGTGGCCCATATGCTCATCCGCCTTCCTATTCTATAAAAAAATGAACACAAATCAGAAAACAACAATAATGGACTGTCACTTGCTTTCGTACCGCATTTATAATATCATAGTAATAATAGTTCTTACGATAAATTATATAAGTGTAATGTCTGTCAATAAATATTGTACATCGACATTTGAAAAGAGACAATCGACGAATATCGGCAAGGTAGAGCGTTATCTCTGTCGCACAAAACATTACCAGTCCGGTATCTATACGGAGTTGTTAAAACAATTATGAGTTTTTGTGTAATTGGTACTATATACCTACGTTTATATGTAAAGTGTTTGTGTACTTACTTGTTATAAATATTAAATTGAGGTAAAGCTGATTTTCATCGTATGGTATAATTTAAATTTTGTTTACTTGTACGATGTACGTGTTTACCACTTATTTATTTGCCGAAATTTTATTTACCCACAGAGGAAATGTGGATGCGTGGGTGTGCTGGAAAATAATATTTCGAGGGTTGAACATGCCTTTTATACATATTGGTTCTCTTTTGGCAATTTGGCAAGTGTTAAGTAATATCAAAACGAAATAATAACAAGTTAAATCCCATTAAGTTCTGGAAACCAGAAGATCATAAAGTTATTCAATTAACGACTTAATAAATTTCAAAACAGTTCACTCCGAAAGTACTTTGATCATTATAATACACTTAAGAGCCTATAAACACTCCCTACTTACAAAGGAATCGATGTCTTTGACGGCTTTTCTGTCAAACGAACCGCACACAATTCAAGACGATACGGATCATGGAAATTTTTGCTCGTCCTTCAATTTGTGCTGTAGGACTTTGTGCAAGCCCATCTCGGTGCGTACCATCTACTCGCCAAAACGTTAAACTTTGTTTAAAGGCTGTTTTTTCTTTTTTTAAAGTAAAAACTTCTTTAGGCGCGTTGCGCTGGTTAGATTGGTAGGGGATAGAGTCGTGGCTTTGCGTCACCGAGTATGATGATCAGTGATCACTCAAGGGAGTAGGGGAAATTTTTAATTATGTAGGTTTTGATTGGCTCTAACATAATCTTCCATAACAACATAGATTCCGTGGTTGACGGCATTGATGGTGAAATAAGTGATCTGTGCCTGCACTTACCATCAGGTGACATATTTGCTCATCTCACTTTCTGAGATTAGAAAAAAAAGTGGGTAACAGTATGCGTATTAAGGCCGCTGTCGTTGCCATAGTAGAAAATGTTAAAATTAAGGATTGCATTATTGTTATTATTGGACCCGTTAGTAACAGGGACACAGACTATAACAAATGAGAATTGTGGTTTTTATTTCTATTCGAAGGTAGACAATGGTTTATGACCGTCTCGATTAAAAAAAGTTTTAGTCAATCTTAACTCAAAATACTTGCTATAAAGTATCTTACAATTAATCGTTTGCCTCATCTGTTTCAGGTAACGAGATGAACACCCGACACATCAGTAAGTTCATACCCCAGCGTTGATATCGTCAATTTATTATCTGTAACAACAAGTTTATGGAGACGAGAAACCAGTTTAGAAATTGCTAAAATGTCAAGATTGGGCATTGATTAAGTTGATAACTAACCTAACCTAACCTATTCGAGTTTAAATAGATATCTCGTCAATTAAAAACTTGTTGGATCAGTCATCGCAGCTTCTCTGTGTAATACAAAATAATTTATGTCTATTTTTATTTGTCATGGTGTTCTAAAATAAAAACTCTAAAATATTACGTTAACATAAATATTTTTATATATAAACTGACTTCCGTGTGAGTTAGAGACTTATCCTTTAATAATGTCTAAGAACATTTAAATATTTTCCGAATATTATAAAATATTCGGTAAATAAATAATATTAAAAAAGAAAAAATATAAAACAAATGTATAAATATTATTGCCAATCCCCAGATTTATCTCGGCACCTTATTACTTGATATCGTAATCTTCGTTAAAATGTATTCTACCATTGCTATGTATTCGGAACGAGAAAATGACGGGACCAGAGGTTAATGGCGCGTAAATGATGGGCCGAGATTAATGTGGAAAAGAACTTTATTATGTATTTTAATATTAAGACAACGTTTATTTATATATATAAGATACACAAAACACATAATCAAATGAAGTAAATTACGAATCACCACTTTCGGCTGATAAAAAGATGCGACGTAAGAAGTTACTTATGGCTAATTATGGTTAAAAGCCACAAGTAACAATTCATTGGATTCTTCGATGTATCCTCATGGACGGATGTACTTAATGACATAATGCCCATATATATAATAACCTTAAGAGGTTTTATCTCACTGATCATATTTCACTGTCTTCGTAGTTGTGACAAGTTGTAAATACAACGCAGACCTACATTAGACACTGCCACCAGACCACGCGGTCACTTTAATGTCATTAAATGTAATAAATAATAGCAGAAGTAAAACGTACGAAAATAACGATGTTATTCAAAAATATTATGTTTAAACTTTAGCACATTTTTTTTTTACTTTGAGTATGTTCATTCAATATTTTTGTTTTCCATTTCAATTGAAATTTATAACAAACAACTTGCTCCGTAGCTACCGCTAGTCAGCGTAAGTCACGCAAACAGGCAGTCACGTGACAAAACCGTTTATGCGGCCCGCTTCGTTAATAACTCTAAAAGTATATTAATGTAACAACACGAATTAACCTTATAACTAACACAACAAGTTCTTTAATATTTCATTCATGATAAAGTTTTCGCAAAAGGTAAATGTCATTTTCAAATCTAATTCGTTCTAAAGTTTAGACATTCGAATATGTGCGCGCAAATGTGTGGACGTTTCGTAAGGGGCTTTTATTTAATACATAACATATGTAAGCGAGACGGATAAATGTCTGTCGACAAACCTTTTGTTCTCGGACTGTTGGCCGCATGAAAAATCATCCGGGACAAAACGAGGGCCAGGAATAAGTTGAAATAAAGCCGGCGGGGAATATATTGTAGCGACTTTAGTATTTACTAAAGAAAATAATATTTTGTAGAATTATATTTATAATATTAGGGTGACGTGTGGTAGTAACCCGGGATCACATAGTCTGTACCCGTATACGTTACTTTTATGAGAAAATTTATGAGACCTTATCGGACGGCCAGCTAGCTGTACAATATCCTTAGACGCTATATGTAAGTAGATTAAATTGTACAGATTTGAAACGAACAGGTTCAAGGTCATAAAACATGACTTCATATTTGATTGCGCCGCTCTATTTGTTTTATACGCAACATTAATTCTAAGAACAGGGATTGTAAGATCATAACTGTTATTTCACCTTAAATCGCTTCCTCCTGGCATTACAACTGTTCCAAGGATTCCTCCGCTCGCGATTCCCAGGTATTTTTTTCCTTTTTTTCTCGTTTTCTTTTATTCGAATCCTCGAAGAACTTTTAAATAGAATTTTACCTTAAGTGGTTTAAAGAAGAACTCGTTTCTACAACGAAGAAAAAATCTAAACATTTGATTAAGACATTTATTCCGTTTTAAATCGTTATTTTTAGTCGAACATTTTTCGATTTTTGTAGTCTTTATCAATCGCATAGTAAATTGAAATCATAATATAAATTAAACCAAAAGAAAGTTTGCATAAGAAACTCATGCTATAGAATTATATGATTTACAAAACCATTCGGACTTTCTTATTATTAATTTTTAAATAAAACGTTACGTTAATGTCAATTTGATGTATTTTAGATTTTTCCAACCTTTTAAAACTGTTGTAACGTAAAGCTTATAAGAGAATAGTGTCTCCGTCTCGCTTAACACGGGTGTCAACGCAGTGTTTTTAATTTCTTAAACAGCATAGACAAGGGATTCGAAGATTTTTACGGCCTGCTCCCTGTGTGACAACAACACTCCATGTATTAGTTTATGGGTCGTAGATGCTAAATACTGATGATAAATATGTTATTAATGGATGGGCATACCAAAAAAATCCCATACTCGGCTCTTACGGCACCCACGGGTTTAGATGTGGATGAATAATTTCATAAAAAATAATCGTTCTTACAATCCCTTTGAAATGTAACGATAAAGCTACCTCCGCTTTAAATTATCGGAACTTCTTCATTGTTAAAAAATCATTTGAATTTATATTTCATTGCGTATTGACGTATTTAAGAATTAAATTTACAATTGAACAGATTCTTTGTTACTTAAATAAAAATACAATTTCTGTAGAACGTTCACGTATTGTCTTATTTCATTTCCACGGACTACTCTTGAGAAAAACCACTAAAAAGGATTGTAATTAAATAAGGGATTTAAATTGCTCGTATAGTCCGCTGAAAGACATTTTTTGTGATATATTTTGAGTTTGAATTGTTGTATTACCATCTTTTTATATCTTTATTATAATTTTCAATCATTCGAGGGAATATGAATTTTATTTATATTTTACTTTTCAAATTTTGCAACGATGTATAATTTATGCTTTGCTTAACAAGTTGAAAAAACTCCTGCAAATCTCGGTTCTTCTATTTAATTTTCTTATAAATAGTCCTTCATATTTTATGCTTTATACCAGTTATCAGCCGCAGCTTCGCCCGCGTTCGTAAATGTTTGGTTTATCGAAGCCCACGGCGGTCCGGTTTGTCGAACCAAATACTATATATATTAAATTATAACATTATTACCGCTGGGCACGCTCGTAAATCAGACGCAGGTGTGTTAGTAATCTAAGCATCAAATCCACGGTCCCAGACAGCTGGCGTTCATCTCGAAATCTCCCGATTAATGTTTGCCGACCTGCAGTATTGATAAAGGTTAATTTCTCTCTTTAAGTTTCAAATAAGACAATATTACAAAAAATTTAAATAAATATAAAAATAGTATACATACGTTACCTCACAACAGTACCAGCCTGTTTTGCTCCATCGCTTGGTATTGGCCTTGTTGGAAGAAGGTTAAGAAATTATTCCACCACGCAACTCCAGGACTGGTTGGTAGATACATGTGACAGACTTTATCAAATATTTGCAGAATGTTGCACAATGTTTTCCTTAAGCAAAGCAAAGCATTAATTATTAAAACAAGTTGAACAAATGGTAACTCAAAGGCGCTTGGAACGTCTTAAACCCGCGATATTTATAATTATATTATCGCCCGGCGTACCATAACCCTTTTAACATTTTTGTAAACAATTAGAACGACTCGCACGCCATAAAGTTTTATCTCAAATGAATGAATGGTGTATGGGACAAACAAATAAACCATCATCTTTATATCATACTAGCATAACCCGGCACACGTTGTCTTGTATGTTTGTATATATAATTAAATACCAATGAGATCACTGTCGAAGTCTTTTAATCTCAAACAAATCTACTACTATCTTTGTTATATTAATACGCAATTTATATAAAAGCGAGATAGAAGTCGAGTCTCACTGCTACGAAAAACAACAAACATTTGCTTTTACTAGCGACTGTTGCTACATCGTGCTGAGTTTTGTGAAATTTTTAGCTTCCTGTCCTGTTTTTTAACAAAATTCAACAAATATAATTACACGTAAGCCAAGTGTAGCGTTAAACGTTCGCAGCGCTAAATACGAAGTGCAAATGTTTTAGGAAGCGATTTTCTGTTGTGCGCTCCGCGAACGTTCCGCTCGAAAATTGTTTGCTTTTATCGTGAAATTACAATTTAATGTTCGACGGTCTGGAGCTGCTCGTTCGAAATTTCACTATTAAACAATAATTACAACAGAACTTCGCCGGACCTTAAACCTTTCTAGTAGTACAGTAATATGTAGTACAAACACTTTTGTATAATTTAATCAGATTAAATAAATCCTGAGCTATATATATTAGTAACTATAGTCAAATGTCTGAGTTTGTTTTCAGATGGTAACTTCACACGTAATGTATTTGAATAAAAAACGATTCAAAAACGATTGCCTACTCGAAGTTTAATTTGATTTGACAGCATATTAGCCAAAATGAAATATACGAATTATTTGTTTCGTATCTATTTTTCTACAAAAAAAATCCACAATTTTTACTATGTATGGTTAGATTTAAAAATAATCTACCACCACCATACATTATAAAAGCGAGCAAGCAGTAATGTTAAAAATTTAAAAACAAAAATGTTTCGTAAAGTAATTTTTTGATGCGATACCGTCGTGTTTCACCGACATTATGATATTGTTCAAACATGTTAACATAATCGTTGTTGTTAGGGAATTGTCTAAACTTTGCAGATCTTATCGTAAACTTTGTACACATTTGACTTGGTCGCTTTCAGCGCTTTCTTTTAAAAGCCTAATATTATCATTTCTGTTGTAAAAAAGTCTGCGCTACGTGATAAACATTTAAGTGGCCTTGTCTTTTACTGACGTTTACTACTTTCAAGAAACGATTCGTTTTGCTCGCGATGGTGGAACTGTCTACGAGACGTCATTAGTGGCATTTTACTGGTGGTAGGGCTTTGTGCAAGCTCCTCTGGATAGGTATTACCCACTCATCAGATATTCTACCGCAAAACAGCAGTACTTGGTATTGTTGTGTTTCGGGTTGAAGGGTGAGTGAGCCACTGTAATTACAGGCACAAGGGACATAACATCTTAGTTCCCAAGGTTGGTAGCGCGTTGACGATGTAAGCGATGGTTAACATTTCTTACAATGCAAATTCTATGGGCGTTGGAGGCCACTTACCATTAGGTGGCCCATATGCAAGTCCGCCTACTTATACTATAAAAAAAATGTATTCAACATCATCATCATGTGTCGGTTAAAAATATGGGATAACTTTAATGGTTTGGCTTACAATAAAGATAGTTATCGATGTTTGTAATTTATTACGCGAGGATCCGAAGATTTAAAAAAAAAAAAAAAACAATCCTTCTGTAAGAAATTCATTTTTCGTAAGCGATTTTTTTCAGGTTGATTGAATAGTTAATTATTATTTGTCACGTGAGCCCATTACACACTAGTACAGACTCGAATATATCAATGTTTTAATATTCTAATATACTTTTTCAACATCACTTAAAAACGTAATTAAATTATTATTCAAAAATAACTTTGTTAAATTAACTTTCTGTATTGTTTCTTCTAAATGTTCTTCATCATAACCTGCTTTTGAAGTAAAGTTTCGAAATACTCGCCACTAATACTTTTATAAATTTACTTTGACAAAGTATTTAGGTAGGTATTACAAGTTCTCTAAACGAAGTCTTTGTGAAATCTAGCGCCTTGAAATAATTAATTCGTTCTCATCTTTTGTGTGATACATGATTATATTGCTTTCTCTCTCCCTCATCTATACTACGATTTTTTTTTATGAATTTAAAACATATCTAGCCTTTTATTAAAACATATATCTAAATATAAGTTATAACCGGTTCCGAATGTAACAAAGAAAATGACAGACATATAAATTCAACAGTAAGTTTTTTTTTTTAATTATACTTGGTCATCTGTTCCTAAGGTAGGAAACTTAATGCCTGGTATAAATATTTTCAAATATAATTTTAAATAATTTATAAATACAGATCTCAGTCTTAGGGCGGTCAATCGAACCAGCAACCCCGGAGCAGAAGGCAGAATCACTGCCAACTGCGCCAACGGGCTAGTCAAATGCTACTCTCATTCACCAATTTAATTAGACTAACATAACTACATATAGTTATGTTAGTAAAGTACATTCAAATTATTATTATCCTGCACGAAAATAAATGAATAGTATCGCCATGCTAAATGTATGTACAATGTATGTCTCGTGCCGTATACTCATAATAACACTGGCTTGCAGACGTAAAGACTCAAAGAAAGAAATTAACAACTTGAATGTTTATTTTTAGTAAATCTAGTAAATTATGGAAAATTTTATCGAAGCGTTATTGTCTATGTGTGTGTGTTAGTAATATACTCTTGCGAGGTTATAAGTGTCTTAATAACCCTGTTTATATAAATTGACTACCTCGTTGGTCTAGTGCCTTGATGTTAGGCCGCATACCTCGCAGTCCTGGGTTCAATGGGCCAATAAAAATTTATTGGGTTTTTCTGCCAGAAAATTCTCAGTAGCAGCCTGGAGTCTGGAAGTAGGAAGTGTGTAATGTACAGTCTCGTGCCTTAGCCAAGCACGTAAAGCCGTTGGTCATGCGCCTGAACTCTTTCCGGTCGTGTCGGATTGGATTATGAGAGTTAGGGGAGTGCACCTGTGTTTGCGCACACACTTGTGCACTATAATATCTCCTGCGTAGTTGGCTAATGTCTCTTGAGATTAGCCACCGCGGCCGAAATCGGTCTGGAGGACATTATTGTTATTATATACATACAAACATTTATCCTCAAAGTTATCGTTTCATTATACTATTAAGGGACCTATTAAGGACCTTGTACTGACGTATTTATTTTAAAAAGTCGAAATGTCTTTGATCTCTATTTGAAGACGTATAAAGTTTCAAAGCGACGATTATCGAACCGTTTTCAACTCTTTTGTACTGGCGCAAACAATTAGGAGCTTTGTCGATTAATTTCTTTTCAGATTTTATATTTCAAAGAAAAGTATTAAAAAGAAAGATTAGTTCGTGTTTTGTTTCAAATTTCCACTTAACAAATTATATTTTATATTTAAATGGTAAGATGATTAAATAAAAAGGAAATATGGGATAAAATAAATAAAAGCACAGGGTTTCGTCAATAAAATAAAAACATTGTTCCGATGATTACTCAAGAAGGGACTTTTAATCGTCTTGTTACAGTATTGAATTAAATGTATCGACGTCGAGGAGGGGGCATTACGGCGTGTGAGAAAATCACGCCGTTTACTATCACGGTACACGAGGTAGTCCAACCGCCCAGGGGCGTCAGTTAGGGCTTACAAAAAAAAACATGTTTTTAATCAATCTTTTGCAAACGCAGTGTTGTAGTGAAACAATGGCCGCCTAAATGAGAGGAGTCGATGGAGCGATCGAATGACTACGTCCTCGCCCCGGTCCGAATGCCGGGGATTGAATTGAGAAAGACCGAGAGCCGATTGTTTTTTCAATCACTTTACTCGATATCAATAAAAAGTTGTTTTTTATCTTGGAATGTTCTTCTTTTATCTTGGAAATATTGTATTGTAGACTTTACACAATATTAATGTTGTTCGTAGTAAAAGCTTTTGTTGTCTACCATTTTAATATATTAATGTTGTTAATGTATAATATATAACTCACTAAAAATAATTACTTAAAATAATAATAATAAATACTCCTAGAAGTAAACGTTTGAGTTTTTAAAATAGTTAACTAGCAACATACATCTTGCAAGCTTATTAAAATTAATGTGTTTAATGTAATGTGTAGGGTCAATTAATCTTGCTGTAGATGGTTACAACCTTTTGCCAACTCACTTGCCCTGCAATTTATAAAAATATCAGCAATTAATGCGTTCATATTACAGTGTATCCGGTACCTATATTGCTAAATATTTTTCACTGTAATCTTAATAAATGAAAGGAAACAAATAGAAACAAGCAATTCCCAACGATCACCCTGCCTATATCGATGTACGTTCCGGCCCGATGCACGCGGACTGCACATTACCGAACGGTGGTTATGTGAATCGTTCAACAACACGCTATTACTGTTCGAAATAAAACTTAAACGAGATTTCAACGTCCTATTTAAAACTGAAAAATCAATTTCATGCAAATATATTCAATCCAATAAAAACGAAAACTAAGCAATATGCATATGTTTATGTAAACAACAGTTAATAATTTTAAAATAGATATCTGTTTTTTTATCTGCATTATGTATTTTATCTCTTGTATAAGTATTCATGTCTCTCCCCCCCTCTCTCTCTCTTATGAACTTAAGAACTTGTATCTCACTCGTGAAATGGTAGAAATACAATTACAGTGGTAGACTTTGTGGACTCGTGTATCATTTATATATTATAATTATTATAATCGTTGTCTCATATCGCATTCTGATATATTTTGGTAGTTTCCTTCGGCAACATCTCACTTAGTTATTTCGGCTCTAATATAGTAAAGCTTTACTGTGTGTGACGGTCGACACTTGCATTTTTTAACCAACCCCACTCAACCGATTAAGTCGTATTTTTGCAAACACTTTTAAATTCCGATGACAAACATTTCAGTGTACTATTCTGTTTTTTTATTTAAAACATGGATTAAATAATAGGTTGTTTCAACTTGATATTATATTTGAGTACATTTTTTGGATTAGCTGAAGGAATCACTTCAAGGGATATCATGCCGTTAATGCTTAGCTCTGTTTTGACATAAATATTCATCTATATACAGGGTGACTGGTGAATTAGGATCAATATTTTAGGAGCATAATCGGTACATGATTCTCATTCGAATTATGTAAAAAAAATAGGTACTTAATTTTTGACCAAATTTACAAAAAAATTACTTTAAATAAATAAAGTGTGGACATATTTCCGCGGCGCGTGCGGCGTAATGTTTGCCCCCCGCAACCCCTGCCCCGCGGCTTATTAGTATTAGTAGGTTAGTAGGTTAGTCGGGCGAGCGCCGCCGTAAGGTTCGTCCATCTTCCCGCGCGCGCGCCCCTAGCGATCGATCTTACGCGTATACCTAATGTTTCGTGTGTGAGTGTGACCCGTAATTAGTAATTAGGTATGGCTTATCAATACACAAATGCAGAATAATGTGAGTACTGTGAGTAGTAAAGTGACCCATTCGTGTTAAAGCGTGTGAAAGACAATATGCGTAAACGTGCCGAGCTGTGTATCACACGAGCAGGAGCTCACTTTGAACATTTGTTAAGGTTAGTGTAGTTATGTAGGTAAATAGGTAGTTAAATGATTGACAATCGTTGTAAATAAGTATGATTCAATTTTTAAATACGCCGGAAATACCAAGATAGGTAAACAGTTAATTTTTGTCCCAAGTTCATATCATTTACCTAGTCAACAAATTTGTTGCTTAAACGAGTGAAATATTTTGGTATTTTTGCCTGTTCTAAGCCAGGTTTAAAGTATGAAGGGGGATTGGATCATGCTTGTTTATCAAAGGTAGCCTGCTACCCTGTTAACACGCGGCGGCGTTTGGACGTAGGGAAAGTACCGCGCGATAACTAAATGTACCTAACGGTGTTGTGTCGTCAGCGCAGCTAGGGCGTCCACATGACGCGTAATTAATTACATAACTTTTGGTTAACTTTACTTAGAAGTTTATTAATATTTATGTTATATGTATTTTTTTTTGGTCATATATGGTCGTCAAATATCACGTCCTTAAATATTGATACTAATTCACCAGTCACCCTGTATATTATCTATCGTAGTTCACGAAAGTATTTTTGTTAATAACATCGTTTTACAATTTTAGCATGTATTTTCAGTAAGGTAAAGTCCCTGTTACTTGGCGGCAGGTGAACATCCGATTTTTTCTCTCTAGATGAAGTGTAAATATAAATTCAGCGTTTATGTATTTGAGGTCGTCACCTGTGATTTCCGTAATCGTAATCTAATCTAAATATATGTCGGTGGTTACAATACATTAAGTGATGAATGAACGTTTAAGCTGACGAGTTTAAAGTGACTACATCTAGTAGCAATAAGATAAGATCGCCTGTTGTGAAACTCGCGAGCGGAGTGATCGATGCTCGGGGTGTAACTCACTTTAACCGAATACATTTTATGAACATGTCTACGTCATAATATCCTCATACAAACTTATAAACTGAATTACGTAGTAGAACTTCTCTGACGATCATTTCCTCAAATTTTAGCAAGCATCACTCCATCTAGCGTGTCCACGAGCTCAATTTATTTTTTTCATCTCGTGCTCTGTGCCGTCGTTGGTCGAGCAGATACCATATAAGGGTACAGATACTGACGTCCCAAATTCAAATCCCGGTTGGTGCTATCAACTACTATTTTGTTTCTTTAAAAAGTTAATATCACGAAACTCTCAGTAGCGGCCCGGCTGTGCTCGATTACTCGGTGATCAAATTCTACCACATTTATATCAAATTCCAACTTGCAGCATGTTGACGAGATCTTTGCCTGGAAGTGAGGCATTTGTGAGATATTACTGTATAATATTTAATAGGCAGGCGGGTTCGGTTCAGGTATGTTGAGCTTTCATGTCATGTGTATATTATTGCGTTCCGACATAAAGGGCAAGTTCGTGTAATTACAGTAAGAGGCTTAATATAGATACTGTCGTCAGCGTAAGGGCAACGGTAAGCCTGTTCTAATAGCAATCTCTTACAACAGGAGTATTTAATTAAGAACAAATGGCTGATGATTTCAATTCCTACTCTGATGAATAGAAGTTTAGTAAAAGGCAAACTACTGGAATCACGTGGTTACCAGATTTCGTCGTTAATCAAGTAGCTATTAAATAAGGGTACAGACAACGAGGTCCCCCGTTCAAATCTCGGATAGGGCCGGTAAAAAATACATTTGTTTTGTTAATCTGTCAAGAAAACCTCAACAGCGGACCGGGTGAAAATAATCAGTATAAAAAATATTAGTATGATGTAAGTTTCAATAGAACAATATAATACGAGTATCTCATAACACAGCACGGTAACATAAGTGAGTGTCAGGTGTTAACAAGTTATTAACTCCGAACTTCTCGCCGGCGCCTGTTGCGTCTGCGATAAGCGGCTGAGACTGATCGATGGCGCTCGCTGCAGCTTCACGTCACGAACTTTTTCAATAGAAAGGCACGTCGTTAACTTTATATAGCATTTTAGGAATATTATAAAGATATTTTTGTTAGTTTACGTATTCCTAACCCGCTACTTATAGATGTTTAATATTTTTTTTATTTTATTTCAAAAAGGTATACAGACTGACAAATGGCCTATAATGGTCTATGGCCTATGGCCCTAAGTGTTGCTGTTTAGCGGTACAAGTCCCACCACCAAGTACGATTACTTCTGTGGTTTAAACGTTATTTCTGAATTTTAAACCACTTGCAGAACAACTCCATCACGAATACAACACAATACCGTGTCAATGAAAAATTAAATAATTTGTCTCTTATCAATTAATATATTTTTAATTGGCACATTGTACAGTACCCTTAAATGGTATTTTATATTTTAAGTATTGAATTTTTTTTAGTATATTATATAGTATATATATGTATATATATATATATATATATATATATATATATATATATATATATATATATATATATCGTAATTTTATTATTAATTAAATAATCATCATAAATAATTTTTAAAAAAGTTTATATTTAAACTATCCGTATATTTAGTATGCGTTATTTAGCTTGTGTTGTCACGTCGAAGCTGAAAGGCTTTGCATTGAATTCTGGCCTGTGCTCGGATAGAAACTCGGTCCACCGTGATTGATGCCCTGTCGTCATGGAACTCAAACTCGATCTGCTGTCACGACTTCACTTCACTTCTTTACTTGATTAAAAGTGAATGTTGAACATGTTTCATATTAGTTTCATTTTTAATATAAATGTTTACTTAATACATTTGCACATATTATATGCAAATTTCTCTCTGTAACCGTGTTATGTGATCCTTGCCCACTAAACCACTGAGATGCTCGTATTCGTCTCGGATCGGAGAGGCTACGTGATCGTATCGTGGAACTCTCCTTATAAGATTGTACGAAATTTATGCTAACGATTATGTACGTAGCCAATTGAAATCAATGTTTATGACAGTAAAATAAAATGATTCACAACAATCTATTTTCGTTTTATTACAATATATACCCATATTATTTTCGCATACGACACTCACACAAAAGATCCTCAATATTGGCAACTAATAATGACGTCTATGTACCTACGTCATAATCTTCATAAACGTAACCCTCGGCTTGATATTCAAGGGATTCATTTATGTCTCCAACGTCAAATAACAATAGGAAACGTGAAACGTTCACGAAAATACACAACAATACCACCTTTACGTTGTGAATCCAGCGATTTGTGATAAAAGCTATTCATCCCCTCTCTGTAACCTGAAGCGAGACAAAGAGTTCTCTTAGGACTACATCCAGACAGCGGCGTGATGGATATCGCCCAAAATAACAAAGGACTATGCTTAAATTGTCCTCGTATCCGAATATTTAGTTTTTTATATAAATAAACTTACTTCACTTATACGAAATGTAATGATTACACATTACAATTGTACGGTGGTGGCGTTATTCAAACATTTTTAAATTTGGAATCTATTGGCGCTCCGCGGCTGTAAGGCCGACTCGTGTGCTGTGACAGCAAACGGCATCAAGCTCTCTTATGTAGTCATGTCCTTTCTCCGCCACCGACTTATACTCGCTTGTGTGTGCGTGACGCTTATTCTATATATATACATAATTCGTTGCTATATGCTATTATAGGAATAAATAAGATTTTCTATTAATGATACTCTTGTCTATATTTGTTTTACTCCATATTTATTATTGTTACTTTTCTTTTAATAACCATTCATTTCAATATTTCATAAGGGACATAAAATGTAAATGTGTATAATTGATAAAACGTTTCATTACAAAGCCAAACGAATGTTTAATCGCTTGAAATGAACACACAAAGCATTACGCTACCAATGTAATGTATAACTGGTGAAAAAGTCAGATCAAAGTGTTTTTACGATCATGAAATCATTTTAATACAAAAACCTTTTAACAATACCTTTTGGTTGATACAAGATACTAATACACTATGGGCAGTTTGTAACTATTGTAATAATCTGAAAGGATAAATATACAAGATTATAGCCTAATTTACTTGTATGAACTGCGGTTATAGTGATTATTAAATTCGCTACTATTAAGTAGCTTCAAAAAATATATTTTTAGATTAAAATAAATATGACACAATTGTAAATGCGATTGCGCAGTAGTTAAAACACGTTGATATTAACCGAACATTGCAGGTTCAATCCCGTACCAAAACAGTGAATAATTTTTATTTATTTAATTCATTTGCATCCAGTTGGCATTGGAGTAGCGTGGAGGAATAAGCTACAGCTGAACAACAAACTACATTTTCAAATTCTCCTTATATTTTTTAGGTATCGTTCACATGTTGTGCTGATTCTGAAACAATCCTCTGTTTGAATTCCAAAGAGAATAGTTGAATCACTACTGCGATACAGACATCAGCGCGAGGTAGCACAACGTAATTAAAATTTCCAATAGACATCGATATTCCAAACATTTCCAACTCCAACAAGTAATATCGAACATTTACTGCAATTATTAAAAACTTTTGAATGAAAATAAACATTTTTTTTTTTAATTAAGCAAAAGTTACTTCAAATTATTGTATATAGTAAATTATAGTTAAAAATAATAATCAAAGAAGATACATATATTTAAAAACTTTAAAATAATAGATTTTTTTTTTTTATTATTTCCTTGCACCCTTTTTTGTTTGAATGTTAACAAACCGAACAAGTTGAACTTATTTAAAAGGGATTATATAAGGAGTGTGTTTCAAGGTTGAGAGATCAAAGCACTCGCCATATCAAAAAATTCACAAAGTATCTGTTGCCTTATCTCCGGGACAACGACTATACATATTTTATTTGTTGCATTTATCATTTGTATAAAATATAAAAGTATGTTTTTAGGGGATTGTTAACGAAAAACAAAAATTGGATTCGATGCTATTCATTTTAATATATTACATATTAAGGTATTATATAACGGTCGCTTACAGTCTCATCATTTTATCCGCACTCATCATCATGACGTCTTTGTATGACCATCTGACAAACATGTCAGAGTCCAAGTAGGTGAGGTCATCACGTTTCATCACCATTTCCGACATGTCGATATCCTTGACGGTGTTGGAGATACCCATGTCCTTTCTGTAGACGAGAATGTCGATGTATTTGATGTTGGTATTGTAGAAGTTGGTAACTTCGATTTCCCTGTCGAATGGGAAGCCGAGGGGCATGGTGTCGAAGCAAACGGAGAAGCGGCAAGCGTGACGCTCCTTCATGATTGTCATGTCGATGGTGGGTAAAACAAGGCCGGTACGAACGGGAGTGACGATGACGAAGAGTTGGAGAGGAAGTCCACCACGACGACCCAGAGGGAGGAGCAGTCTGTGAGAGAAGCCAAGACGTTGCTTGTACCAGTAGCTGTCGACGACGCGGTCAACGGTTCCTGTGGTGTCGGTGGTGTAGTCCATGAAGCGACGGGCCCATGGCCTGTCACCAATCACGTTGTGCATCTCGAGGGAGTTGCGTACAATGGTGTTCTTGCCAGTCTCCAGTTTGTACAAGAAGCTGTCGATTTCTACCATATCGAGACGTTTGTCGTTGAAGTTTAACAAACGGCCCATACAGTCGTACTTAGGTCCAATGAACATTCGGACCACGGCATCGACCGCCTTCTCAGAGACGACATCAATGGTGACCTTGAACGGATGGTTGTTAAGACGACGCATGCGAGCAACGTAGGTCATGTCAGACTTCTTCTTGTGCATCTCAGTCTCATCGAGATATAAGGCGTTGGTGATGTCCATGTCATATTCGTCCATGAAGGTAACCAGCTTGTCGGTGACAATTTGTTCAACTCTCACTCCGTCAAAGCTAAGCTCTTCCTTTGTGTATTTAGGTAAGTACTTCTTGAAAAGGACAGCGTTTTCTGTGATGCGCTTCATGATCATCCAGAACACAGGGTCACGTAGACAAGTCGAGTACATGTCCAAAGCGGTCGGGATGTAAGTGTACCTGTGAAAGGTTAAGACGTTAATTTATATGTAAATATAATTACAAATTTTAAAATAAACTCACTAAATAAATTGTTAGCTTGAAGTATCAGAAAAATAATAAAAATAAATGTAATTTTTCCGATTACCACCGGAAGAATGGCTTGTCTTATTTATTATTATTATTAATCCCATGGTAACTCTTTAATGAGTGCTTTATACTTCTTACAATACCAGGATTATTGGACCGAGGAAAAATATTTGCAAACTGTAAAAAATCTTAATAAACTCACTTTTCTAAGTTGTAGTTGCCATACGACAAAATCTTCCTGAACAAATGCACGACGTGCACGACCTTAGCGTCGTCATTCACAATACCCAATCCACCGAGTAGCATCCTGGCGAGGTATTCAAAGTCTTCAGATTTCTTTAAGTTGATAACTGTTCCATCACGCTGAAAATCATAAATTGTTTTAATACTTCTCTACTTTAATGTATTCAGCCCAAAACAAATTAACGCTGTATAGCGGTTCTTTTGGATGTCAGCTGTCAGCAACAAGATACATCGATATGTTGCTTGTTGCCCACTAGTCGACACCTATTAGTAAAGCCGATAATATATTCAGAGAGATATATAAAGATACTTACGCGCTCAATACGACCCTTGAAGATACCTTCACGGATGATATTCTCGATGTCATCAACGTAAAGTTTCTCTTTCAAGTTGTATTTGTTAATGGGAAGTATGTTATTGCGACGGACGGGCATCTCATCTCCAGTGTGAAGGCGGATCTTGGGCCAGTAGCCGGTCGTCAAGGGCTCGTTCCAGTTGATCATCTTAATGTCGCACATGTCGTGAGCCAGACGTTCCAGTCTGTACCTTGCAAGAAGTTGCTGGTTGCTGTACATAGTGACTTCACCGCGGCGCTCCTTGTTCAAACCGTAAACGTCGTCGGTCATCCAGTAGGGGTAGTACATGTGCAAGTAGTAGTAGTAGCTGTTAAGGTCAATGTCCTCGGTGAAGTAGGACATGCGGTCGCTTTCGCTCAATACGTGACGAACTCCCTTGCGCCAGTCGATAACGACAAGATTCTTGTCGGTGACCTTGATACCATAGTAATCGAACAGTACGGGGTCGGTGGCTGCTTTAGTCATTTTCATCATGAAAGCCTTGTTGATAATGTGGCCGTCAACAAAGAAGTAAGGATAGATTTCGTAGGTAGCTGGAAGAACTACACCACGGCAGTCTTCCCTGTGGAAGACGGCACAGGTAAAGGCGTACACAAACATGCCACCGTTGATGCGCTCACGGAGGAAGCAAGCGGTCCTGATGAAGGTGTCGAAGTCCTTTGCGAAGTACAGAATACGGAAGACCATAATGGCCTGATCCATCTGCCTATCATTGCTGTGCACGAACACTTCGCCACGAGGCAAGAAGTCCATTTTGTAGTGTTCGATGAACTTCTTCACAACATCGACTTTCTGAAAATCATGATTATGTTTAGTTTTTATTTCATTACCAATTGTTATGCTTACAAATTTTAAAAATACCAATCTCTTAATCTAGATTGGGTATGTTACCAGGTATTTGTCGAAGTTCTCTTCCAAGACCCATTCTCTGGCCACTTCCCTGATGTCATCGTATACGGTAGGCTGCAGGATGTAGTTCAAAAGTTTCATGCACAGGATTTCCTTAGTCTTAATGTCCACATTCGCTACAAAAATAAAAATGAAAAAAATAAGAACCGCTTTTGAAGCTTTTTATCATTTTATTGCATAATTTGTTAAAGTTTGATTGTAGCTAAGGCTATATTTTATATTGATATCAGTTACATTCGCAATGTACTACACGTTTACAAAATATATTTTTTGTGTATGTCAACTGTTTTTCTTCCATGATTAAATAAATAAATATGAAATATGCAATGCGTTCGTAATAGCTACGTTAAAAGCTTATCATAGTTTTCAGACATTGTAACAATAAAGTATGTAATGTTTTCACCAAAACACACTTTCGCTTTTCATCGCCAAAAAAAAATTGCGAATTGATTGAACACTATAAACTATGACAAAGATCAATTATACCGTTATTGGTTTTAAGCAAACATTTAAAAAGTTGTATTCGTAAAAGTGAAATCAACTTACTCAAGATGTCCTTTCCAATGAAGACGGTGTGGTCATCCTTGATGACGGATGCCGATGTCACGGCGAGGATCGCCGCTAATACCACTATCTTCATGATGACCAGCTCTCTACCGAAACTGCTGATGAATGTGTCGAACAAACTCCGAAACGTCTTTATATACTCGATGGACGCTATTTTTTTATCATTCTGTTGATTGCCAGCTATCTTGTATTTTTACAGTTCCTCCGATAACCTTTTCTCCAGGTGAACTTCAGATATTGATTTTTTCCAACTCATACGTCGGACCTTAACAACTGAATATTATTTGATTAATCACTAATTAAATTTAAGTTTTCGCTTACATTAGGCATTTGACCAAAACAAAATATAATTTATTTAAGTAAATTTTTATGTACTTTAATAAATCGTCATTTTATAAGATTGATTTCTTGGTAGGTAACACCCACTCATCAGACATTCTACCGCTAAACAGTAGTACTTGATATTGTTGTGTTCCGGTTTGAAGGGTGAGTGTTAATCTTAGTTCCCAAGGTTGGTGGCGCATTGACTATGTAAGCGATGGTTGACATTTCTTACAATGCCAATGTCTAAGGGCGTAGGTAACCGCTTACCATCAAATGGCCCAAATGCTCGTCCGCATTCCTATTCTAAAAATATATATTGCATTGAATACATAATATAGTACGTATTCAATGCGAGAACATATCTATAACTACATACATTGTTTCTAACCCGGAACACAACAATATAAGTGTTGTTTAGAGATAGATATGTAGTTACCATTCAAGACCAAGACAAGAAAAACCTATATTAAAATCCATCGTAGATGAAAAAAACTATCATTATCGTTGCTATGTTAATTTAAAATAATAAAAAAACGTAAGTAACCGCCTGTAAATGTCCCACTGGTGGGCTAAGGCCTCCTCTCCTTTTTGGGGATAAGGTTAAGATATTATCCCACCACCACATGTGGCAGATATGTATACATCCTACTCATGCAGGTTTCATCACGATGTTTTCCTACACCGCCGTACGAGATTATAAACACAAATCAAGCACTCAAAAACCCTGAATCTTCGGTTAAGATTCACGTGCCTAGCCACCGGGCCATCTAGGCTCGTTTATGATAATCTACATTTTTTGTCACATTTTAATGTTATATTTTTTAAATTTAAAATAATATTATTTATTTTTGTTCATAACTGTTTCCTTAACACTTTTCTTCTACACTAAAATATATTCTATTCTATGTTTTATATCAAAAGCCGAGAGGGCCTAGTGACTAAAACGCGTGAATCTTAACTACAAATTGCAGGTTCAAACCTGGGCAAGCACCACTTAGTTTTCTTTGTGTTTATAGTTCATATCAAATTCAGCGGAGGCGTTGGCCAGGTGTGGGATATTTGCTTAAATTATATAACTAATATTATAAGCCGTTGATAATTGTTTATTTGAAAAAAAAAATGAATCTTAATTCATTTAAACTCCCTCTAACTCAGGTAGATTTCTGAGTTACAAGGAGTTTAAATTTTAATTATAATATATTCTAAATATAATAATGTATAAATGAACGAAATTAAATAACGTAGACACTTGACAACAATTGGTACTCCATTAAAAACACTGTCTACGCTAATTGTTACGTTTATTACACGTGTAAGCATTAGTAATGTTTATAAAACTAAAAATAAATTGTTTCTTGTTACAGACATTCCGCCATGGGTTCCCGTTTTCGCCAACGGCACTGGCGTGGGACCCCGTGCAGAAACTACTGGCCATCGGTGATAAGGGCGGCAACCTCAGACTGTATCCTTTGTAAAACTTTGCAGAATTAATGGTATGTGTTGTACATAAGCTGCATCACCAGTGTTTATAAGAATAATTCCTACTATGTATATATATTTACTCATAGAGCGAGGAAAGAAATAACTAAATTTAATACACATTTTTGTATTTATTTTTCACTGTAATTATGAGTTTTATAAGGAAAATAAAAAAAGAAAATGCTCTGAGTCCTATTTCTGGATTAAATCGATTCCTGAAATAAATTTTACTTAAATGTGTTAAGTTCGGTTACTTTAGCTTACTTGTAAACATTATTCAGTGAGTGTTTAGTTTAACATTGATTTATCTCTTTCTAATGTCATTGACTTGATATTCGAGAGAAGACAAAAGGAATCTTTGCCTTATCTTAAAGAACATTTAAATGTAAAGCCGTAATCATTTTATTAATTTAGCAACTTTACTCATCTTAGTTGCTATGCCTAGTCGGCGTGTTTAAGTAATGTATAACACAATCGATAGTCCAATTTAAATTCTTATCTATAATGCATAAGGTCTTAAATTACTAAATAATAATGTCTGAATCCAATGTCATTACGATAAAATAATTTAAAGTAAGGTAGGCTTCGTAACCAAGTTTTATAATAACTGTTTCACCCGACTTTATTTGCTTCGAAATAACTTCATAAAAAATAAATAAAAGCATTCTATATTTTAAAATTCAGAATATTTCGAATCAAATTTGTGTGTCCACCATCCCGCATTGGAGCTGCTTGGTGGAATAAGCTTTTAACGTTTCTTCCATAGTTAAATCCTTAAACAAAATATGGGATTCGCTCTGCACCCAAAATACAAAAGAGACTAAGTCAACGTACATACGAACATATTCATAAATAAATAAATAATGAACGCTATCATCGCAACATTGTCTACTTTGTAATTCGGTGTCAGTTATCGCTCGACATCCGACCTTTCATAATCCGGCGATAACTACTCGTATATCGCATGTTTACTCACAACCTGTATCGAACACGTTATTTTATCTTATTTATAAAAAAAATATATATTATTTATTTCTCTCTGATAACGATATATAATCCACAAGATTGGGCCTCTTTGTTGGCGTCGAAGTTGAAATAAAATTCAGTTTGCAGAAAAGAAAAACTGACATATTTTATCAAAGCCTTTTCCACTTTCCATAAAGCCTTAACCACTTGTCAACCTTCCATCCATAATTCATCGTTTTGTACTCGAATATACTACAACTATATCGTCAAAATGACCTTTTAAATAATAGCCATTTTTCTGTGTTAAAATTCTTAGTAGCACACGGAATGGTTTACGTGATTTCACTAGTTTTACGTTGTGTCACGTTGATCCATCTCCGTTCGTGTCAGCCAACCGAATGTCCCATGAAAGTGAGGGAATAGGGAGAACACTTGTGTGTACCGCACACACTTGTTAACTATAACATATTGTACTCAGATTGTCTTGGAAATTAGTCGCCGTTACCCGAATCCCATCCATAACATTTGACTTAACATCCAAAATATTGTCATATAAAACAATAAAATATTTAACCTAGGCAACACATAACGAATCGGTTTAACAGTAATTAATCATTGCTTGATTGTTATAACTCCACTACTCTTCGATTAATCCTGCGATCAGCAGAGCTAAGTGTCGCGTGCGACCGCGCGGTGTTCAGATTAATATCACATACGTAAGTTACATTTAACTTCGTTTGTTCGTATCTAATGTAACTTGATTAAATGTTATAAAATCTATATTAATATTAAGAATGCCAAAGTAATCGAATTTAAACGGCTACACAACTAAACCGATATTGATGAAATTTGTTATGAAGTAAGTTTGAACCTTGAAAAGTTAGTTTTACATGAAGAGCTGAATCGTTGGACAGAATAAAAATATGTAAAAACATCCGATTAAAATCGCCGAGGTGGCCCAGTGGCTAGAACGCAAATCTTAACCGAAGAGCGTTGTGTAAATCCGATCAACATTACTGAATTGTGTTTAAAAGTCACGAAGGTGAACAAAAACATTACCAGGAAAGGGTGTGGATGATATTTTGCCACATAACTGCGGCGCGGAATATGCTCGGAGCGTTTATTCTGAGAGTAGCTAATGTGATACTTATGTAGACGATTGATTTGCTTTTACTTTATACAAATAAAAAGCCTCAATAAACTTGATATATTTGGATCGAATATAATCTATTTATAAATAAACTAGCAAAATCTGCGAATTCGCGAGCGAATTTTATATATATTTATTAGAAACTAGTTTATAACGAAAATCCTTAAAACCTGCCATTTTGACGTATACATATATTACACATAAAAATTTTAAATTATTAAGTAGCAGCGGTAGATTAACAAGAATATACATTTTCACTTGCCTCTTTTTAATCGGGCTATTAATTTAGGCACTAAAAAATGACAGCTATTTTGAAATCATAAACAGATACTTCAGTTGTATTTCTTTGTACCGATGGTTTTTGATATCCTGATATTATATACTTTTCATATAAATATAAAATATGAAAATAAAAATATACAATATTCATGTAGTAAATTTGTATAATGTACAATAATATAAATCTGACGTAAAGCTATTTATTTAACGTTTGGACTGTACACTCCAATAACAATAACAGCAGACAATAAACTAAATAGTTACATACATTCGTCATAAACTCCAAACACTCGATATATCAATAGACTTTTAAATACCCGTTCTTTCTAAAAACTGACTAAATTGTAGCAAAAATCCCAACATTTCTAGTCGAACCAACTAACTCCTAAACTTATTACTTGTTCGACTCCACCGCAAACAGTCAGTAACTCTTGTTTTTCAGATTCCCAGAAAGCGTACGTGAAATTATATAACATGCAAAAGTTTTATACAATTAGTGTGTTCATAGCATCCATAGAATTATTTTCTTCTATTTCTGTTTTGATACAGTCGTGCTGTTGTCTGAAGGAACATTAATTACCCGCAAAATGGCTGATTAAGACGGTTAATTAACTCTTGACTTGTTGAGAAAATACGTATTCGTATATAGAAGTTCCGCTCCGGGCGCCATTGCTAGCAACGAATACAACGTAATGTGTGATAATTAATATCATATCTCATCTCAGTGGTTGTTACAAATTATCTTATTAAACTTAATGTGAACTGAGGGCTTATTACTTTAGGCAATCTATTATATTATATATTAAGTGTAAATTTAATTTGATAAATGTTAACTCTCAAATATACTCCTGCTGACTTCATCTTATCGCTTTATATAAAGACGATAAGATGTCAAAATCAATGGGCCGTCAACCACGGGATTTGAGATGTTACGTCGCAATAATTATACAAATCAAATTAAATGTATTCTATTCAAGTACCCTTTAAAATAAACCGTTTTTGAATTACACAAGAACAAACCCTTCAACCCAAAACGTAAAGTATTACTGTTGTGTGGTAGAACAATTCATGAGTGGTGCCCACACATGTGGGTCTGCACTAACCGATATTAATCTCAAAAGTTACTCGTATATACCGGCTATAAATATACATGGGTACTGACAATATTTACTTCATCAAGTAATACGATTCGAAGATTATTGCTCCCTAAAGTTATTGTTTTTTTTTTAACATAAATGTACGGTTGGACGCCTTATTTAATTGCTAATATGCACAAGCAAAATTTCAAACACTAAAAAACCTTTGTGTATTTATGTTTTTTTTTTCATATATTCGTCAGTCACGGCTTGGCTCGAGGCCAGTGTGATAGCAATATAAAATCCTAGACCACCGACCTACTCATATCCGTGCTCGGATTGTTGCGGAAATTACGTAATTTTTCAGTTCTAACGAAGTGCAGCGACTATGTGTGCAGTAACCAGTGTGTGTCGGCAAGTGGACCGTTGTTGCTTTACTGATGCTATCAGTACACTAAACTTCATTTTTTATATAATAGAACTACGATAACGTGATGAAAGGTATTGTATTGCATCATTTTAGGATTTACTTTTTTACAAAAAATTTACAAGCACTTTTAGACCGTATATAAGATAAATTAATATACACATACAATATAAATTAATATAAAGGTATAGTTGTCCTGTTTGAAATGTTTAATCTACTGAGAAGAACTGACAAGTATTTCAGTAGTTACTTTTTTATAAGTTATATTACGGGTACAATATATATGCAATTGGCAAAATCCACCTTTTAGAACTAAATAGAACGCTTGGAGCTGATTAAATTAAGTGCTGTTCTTTCGGATTCGAACCCGCGATCTTAAATCAATTCCGTTTTTAAGGAAATTACTGGACTTCCTATTTACCAGCGTACAGCTTGTATTAGGAGTGGCGACGACAATAGTCCAAGTGGTCAGCATCGAACTTGCTACTTTTACATCGAGAGGCGGCCCGTAAACCATTTCCCTATTGACACCCTGTATCTAGTTAGGATAGGTTAATTATAGTTTTAACCGCGATTTCATTCTCTTGCAACTTTCCGGAATTAAAATATTATTATGTCAAAGTCCGTGCGTTGCTTCGTTCCTGCGTGAAAGAAGGACAAACTAACAAATACGCTTTCGCGTTTCAATAAAAGTGTAAAAAAAGTAGAAGGCTGTTCTTTCAATGCCTACTTCAATTTATTATTGATCGTGCCTTATGTCAACCTAATAATAACTCAAGTCAAATAGAAGAATTAAATAATACTTCCCAAATGTTAAAATCATAGTAAATTACGCAGTAAGTCAACTCCGTCTAATGGCACGAAAACTTTTCACGATGAAAATTTGGGCGCTACGAATCTGAGGAAATTACCTTGGGAGCAATTTCTAAAAGTCGCCATCTTTTTAATAAATTCGTTGGTAATTAATACGCTTCGTTGGACGTGGGATCCGGTTCATTTTTTTTGGGTCGAATTTAATATAAAATTTTTGGAAAAGTTTTTCCCGTTTTATAAATAGACTTAACGTCTTCGCGTTTCTTTTATCTCGTTTGAACACAGAATGTTCTGAGTAATTTATTCTGCCACGTTCATTTTATGATGGCAGGATGTTGACGACACAATAGCAAGAATTTTGATTTTACTAGTTTGGAAAAGTTTTAATCCGCACATTCTCAAAATCTATGTTCAATATAACGGTTCACAAATAAATACCTCAGATCTTGGAAGAACCACCGAAAGAAACTCACAACACGAAACAACAGTCATAGCGAAATAAAATACTTCAAGATTTAAAGTTTCATTTCTTCGGACACAATCAGCTCAGTCAGTGAATTATGAAGTACGCATTACTTATCGATGCGTGCCGACTGCCGTAGACAAATATATGAAAGATTTCAGCTAATTCAGGAAAGCTTCCATTTGTGCTTTGTGATTTAACGTATTTAAAGTAAACGTTTACGATCGTTATCCGCTTCGGCTCTGAATTGAGCGTCTTTTAAGAATCAGTCTTGTGATTATTACGCTACGCTGGTCTTACGCGAGTCGTTCAGTCAAAATATCAGCTAATTTTTCCTTTCCTTTGCCACAGACAGTGGTATATAACTAATGTTTTATATAAACACAAATTTATATAAAACTAAATTAATCATATCAATCTCTTGACAATATATATTACTCCCACACACTCATAGACATATGTGATTTTTATTATTTATTATAAATATATCTAGCGGATGAATTGTAAATTTTGATATTGCCTCCTTCTATCGTCAGTAATTTGACATGAGAAAGAAAAAAGACAAACTATTGTGCAATTAGACAGTATTACCAATTAGTCACTATACAATGTATGTGTATTGGTAAAGGGATTACCGTTTCACACAATCATTAGCTATTTACTGATCCTCCTGATTACAAGCGATTTGATAATAATTTAATTTGTTATCAATACTAGTACAATTTTCTTTCTGTATTCACACATTTGCATCGATACTGTCGGACATATTAATTATTTGTAACGATATATATAGAGACAGGCGACATATATCTCGTCTGCTTAAAGAGTATGGAGTAATACCATCTAAGTTCCCATGGTTGGCTACTAGAAAACCTCTCGAGTTTTGACTCGCTCGGTTAGTTTTGAGCGGTGCTATATGGAGTGTTTAGTTACGAGTATAATTGCAAAAATGTGTATTTTGTTTGTTCTTTCGCGCAGGGACGGATCACGGATTGTTTGATAATGATTCGAAGTGTGTACAAAAAGATGAACAAAAATAATAAAACAAAACCAAACATATTAATATATAGTCGTTCATTCGAATATATCAAAAGCAAGTTTTATATATTCCTTCTATATTGAAAGACTGTACAAAAGAAGTTTGAAAAAAAACTAGTGAAGGAACGAGTATCAAACATTTGGCTAACAATCTCAGTATTGTGGCCGTCCCTTCGCTACCCAATTTGCCCCGTGATGGGGCAACTTCAGGTTTTTGTATTTTCTTTTTTATTATATTGCCCTTAACTTGGCTTTTGCGAACGACGACCGTTCAGCTGGAAACATTTTACGAATTTACATCAATTATCGCAACAATTGGAGTTTTATACTTTTATGAATATCTTATTATCTCAAACGAAATGGAAATATTTCGGCCTGATTCCATTATCGTGGATATTTTTTTCGTTTCGGAATTGAAAATAATTTATCGTTTATTTTGTAGAAAAACTTCTCGTATAATCATTATATTTAATTGTTAAAGATCATTTGCGACGGGAAATTTTTTCTTAATTTTATTATTCATATTTTTATTCGTATTTATAGAATTTTCAGCGGACTTAAGAGAGAAAGGCTATGAATTCAACCTTTTATGTGTATGTTTCTTGGTGGCTTGATCGATTTTGATATTTTGTCGAAATATGGTAAGATTTTTGGTATTATTGTATTCCGGTTTGAAGCCAGTGTAACTACAGACACAAGGGACATGACATCTTAGTTCCCTAGGTTCGTGACACATTGGCGATGTAAGCGATGGTTAACATTTCTTACAATGCCAATGTCTATGAGCGTTGGTGACCACTTACCATCAGGTGGCCCATATGCTCGTCCACCTACCTATAATATAAAAAAATATCTTTCTTACTAACGATATATCGTATCTCACAGGTGACGCTTAAATAAAACTATAATATAATAATAATAATATCAGCTTACCGCCGTCCACTGCTGGACGAAAGCCTCCCCCATAGAACGCCAACCATCCCGATTTTGGGCAGCCCGCATCCATCCCGTACCTGCCACCCTTTTCAAATCGTCGGTCCATCTTGCCGCAGGGCGTCCTACACTACGTTTGCCTAAGCGTGGTCTCCACTCCAACATGTGTCGGCTCCATCGGCCATCGATGCGTCTGGAGACATGACCAGCCCACTTCCACTTCAGCGTGCTAATTCTACGCGCGATGTCGGTGACTTTAGTTCTCTGGCGAATGTCCTCATTTCGGATAAAACTATCTTTTAGGATATTATCATGAATTCATTTTGGTTTTCGATTCCCCGTGTTTCGAATGTCAGATATTGATTTCTTTGTTCTAAATTATCGTTAAGTGATTTTGTTTTATAAATGTCTAAAACACGAAATTTATATTCCAATAGTTAAATATTAGACCAATATTTATCAAGCCTTTAAAGTTAACTTACAGTGGACTCTGTTCTAATTGTTTGAAACTTTTAAATACATGTTTAATTTATTGTTAAAATATTTAATTTATTGAGACAATATAAACCAAATATATTATATGACCAAATAAAATCTGTTCGAATTTATATCATTATTGTGAATCAAATAATTATTATTTTATGCAATAAGTAAAACTAATTCCATTTAAATTCTGTTAGCAGCACCACCTGTGAACACGGTTAGATTAATTGTTATATTGCGGTTCTGTGCAATTGTGAAATAAACGTAGTAAGGTGATGTTTTTATATAACTTATAAATCGCTATTTTATATAATAATAATGTAATAAAGCTCGATAAATACTGGTTTTATCACTTATTCAGTGTATAGTACTCGATATCTTATTCGATTGTAAACCGATTTTAATTATTCATACGTTATTGATTAAATATGTTGATTAGGTCTATTTAATAAGATAAAAAGTTCACTACTAAAGGTTGAAAACCAATTTTCTCTTAATGGCGGTCTCATTTGGGCAGCGCGCCCCTTAATGGAAAAGCACACCCTTGCCCGCTAGTGGATAATTTAGTGGCGAATTCGGATTCATTGAATCATTAAAAGTAATTTTATTCGATTTCGTTTCAGTTCTTAAAAGTATGTTTAAAGTGAAACGAAACAAACTCCAGCTACAAATGCTACACTGCAGTTGGTACTCCCCAACTACCACCTTACCGGATGCTAATGAACTTCAACTTGTTACAGCGACTCGTCTAACCGAGGTGACTCAACCGTGCAATGTTATCAGAAGTCGCCTTTAAATTATTTCGGATAAAGCTAATTCAGAACACGAGGGCTGATTGCCAAAAGCGCTCGTTTCCAAAACAGCTATTTGTTCGTTGATTCAAAAACTTCGTCTAATGAGGCATTTGGAGACTGTCCAAACTCTTCTCGCATGATTTATAAAATACATATAAACAAGTAAGACATATAACTCAAGAACCGTCTATCAGTACCTAACCAGGTACCACTAACTCGTCATATGTTCTACCAGCAAACAGCAATATTTAAAATTGGTGTGTTTCATTTAGAAGGGTGAGTAAGCCAGTATAACTTCAGGTACAAGGGACCAACGACCATCAGGTTTTCCAATTGACAATCTGTCTACCTATTTTAAATTTTAAAGAAATTTTCGTAACGAATTAAATTCATTATTATTTTCGATACAAAAAATAGTAAAATAGTAGAATCTTAAATCTTATAATAACCGACTAGTTAACTGCACACTGTGCGTTTTAGTGCTGCCGTGTCGTTCGCGCACTCACTGTTTATTGTTCGATAAACATTAATCCGACGCGACCGGAGAGTGATCCGACGCCAGACCAAAACTTGACTTGCTTTCTGACGCTAGTAAACACAGATAACTTACTTCGGGCCGCTACTAACAGTTTCGTTACATAAAGAGTCAATCAATTTTGTAAGTCAAATCCCTACACCACGTGAACAAACCCCTATTTGCTATGAATTTAAAGTTTATAAATAACTTGGCGGTATGTAAAGATCATATCTCATGTCTGACGTTGTTAACTGAACACGAAAATATTCATTCTCATTTTAATGAGGCAACTTTACGCTATGCATTTTAAACATAGCAAAGTTTTGTACAACTTCTCTCGTAACTCGGAACCCCGGCCCGGTTTGATGTACGGCCTTTCTTGTTTTGATTATAAATTAATTTGCAACTCACACCACCGGAGCATGTTTAGGAATTGTAATTAATAATACATCTTGAGGATTACAGGGTAGCCTGTATCCAGAATGAACTTGACTAAAACTAAAAAGACATATCTGATGCCAGGAATAGTTACCAATATCTTACTAATCGCGACATATAAAGATGGCTTCCCACGGTACGTGACGAACAGCCGAGAACCACGGAGAGGCCTAGATACGGCGCGTATCGGTCTTGAGATTCGAAGCTACACACGTCCTTTTGCGTTTTTAGCATAGTAGGTTACTTCACATACAGAAACTAACCTGGCAACCAAATGGTACACGTGTATGAAACAGACCTGTATAGTCCAAATTTAATGCAAGTAATGTCGCAGGGACCGCGAGTCTAGTCAACATAGTCTAATCATTAAAAGATATTAAGTTTATCAATCCACATGAAGAATTACATCCAAGTTACCGCTAAGACATAAAACTTTAATTATTAAGCAGACCATTAAAGTTATAATATTACTTACAGATCACTAAGTTAGAACAGTAATAGACGTATTTCACGATTATTATACACTAATAATAGTGACTGTTGCGAATGGGCCATTAAATATACTGTAAAACTCGTGTCTATATTCTGATTCTGATATATATTAAGCAAATAATGTTGCATATATAGCACAAGTAAATGGTTAGTTTACACCACCATATGACCCATTCCATTTATCGCCTATGTCATCGTCTTTAGGATAATCCCATGTTTTTTATTTTATCTTATGAATGTTAGCTAATTGTTTATATTAATTATATTTTTATCTTCTAACGATCTGTATATTAAATTTTTCCATATTTAAAATGTCTATTTGATCTTATAGACACACATGACTGGTGAGTGACTGCATCTATATTTGCTTATTTGTATTTTTTGAAAGAACATCAATAATTAAACACTCAATGCAGTGTTTTTTTTTAATAAATCAAAACAGTCATAACAAAGCTAACAGAGCAATTAATGATTCGTAATTCCGACACGTTTCGCCGCAAAACGACACAACCCGAAATTGTAGCTCGCTTTGCATTTCAAACGCAAACCCCCCCCCCCCCTCAAACAACAGGCAGGGGAGGGATGCGAACGTTCGAGCGACGAACAAACAGCCACCGCGTCCTCTGTACTCGTCACGGCAAATATTTACATTCTAAAGCACATGCTATATCTAATAGCAAATATAATCACGAATGGACTGAATATAGAGGACGTTCGCCAGTTTTTTTTTTATTTCCGACTTCAATTTATTTTAGCGAAACAGAACAGACGAGAACTGGGACGATCTTACTTAAGATTCTAAATAGGAAGAGAAATTCGTATTATTACGATTGCAATTTCGAGGGAAGCTTTTGAAAGCGTTTACTTTCAGAGAGAATATGAAATAGTTTTAATTTAGTCTAAATGCCAAGCACTTGGCTACTGCAAACAGTTCGCAAGTGGAGCGCGCGCCGAGCGAGTGTAACAAATCTTGACAAGACGTGAGGCTCCGCGTCCCGCTCCTGCTGGCTTCACATTAAAGTAATGGATGTCTTACAAACGCTTTGGAACCCTCCGCCCTGGAATGAAACACAACCCCGACGTATGTTTCAAATATTAATGTTTGGTATTTCAATTATTTCGTCTTGCATTTCAACACAACAAACGTGGTACGAGACTTACGGGTCTCGAAGGGTTTTAGTGGAATCTTAAGCATTTATATACACAATTATTTATAAATTCCGAAGTCTTTAATATACTATATTACAATTATCTCCTCGAGTATTTTCCTGAACCAGCTCTCAGACTAGGCGGTCCGGGTGTGGACGCGCACGTGCGCCACGAAGCTGGCGAGGCGGTGCTGCATGTGAAGTTCCTGATCAACGAAGGAGCTCTCGTCACAGCCACCGCTGACGACCAACTGCACCTCTGGACCTTCAGGCAGAAGATAGCCCAGAGAGTTCAATCACTTAAGTTCCAGAGAGAACGGTGAGTGCGGTCAGGATTCATTAATATTTATAACTACCTGCTATATATGTGTGATCTCGCTGATGTCAGACTAATCGCCTAAATTAACTGTATACAAGATTCTAATGTTACTTTACTCGTCATACTTTTCCTTTGTTTTTATCTTCGATATATAATTACTTACTTTTTAATTACAGCATGACCTTTAATTTATATACTTACATTTTTTTAATATTTATTCCAAAATGTTTTATTTTTATATGTTCGACGAAGAAATCTATCAAAGGCTTATTTTTTATTTATTAAATGTCGCTTTTATATGATATAACTTGAAACAGTAACATTCAGTACAAGATTAAACAGTAAAAATAACACAAACATTCATCTAAATAAATAATCATTTACATACAAAAGAGCAAAACACAACGGGCTCGAATCACCGCGGCCATTAACGGCGGCCAGAAACCAAGACACTGTGGAAGACTTGTTTAGATCAACGTTCATTGATGACGTCTGTCAAATGATTTTATTTGATGTTGGGTTTTTTATATAAATTAAAACATTTTATTTCTTAAAACTGATACCTTTATATAAATTAAATTAAATCTTTTTAAATAAAATAATGGAAGCGCAGCAGATATTCACAGGGTCGGATTTCCAAATAAATTAAAAAATTCTTTCGTCAGCTGCTTAATAATTTATTGGAACAAACTAAGTTATCTTAATATATTAAATATATGGTGATACAGTATAAAATAAGAATTATTCGTCAAAAATCGTGTGAAACAATCGACTCGGCTAAAACCTGTAGCAAACAATGCTGTAAACGATGGGCTTAAATATAATTTCCATTTTTTGAGAGGAAATAGAAGAAATTCACGTTAATTGATTTAAAATTCTCTGAATAACTATATCGCAAACAATTTAATAAATTATTATATATGAGAATAGTATATAATGTAACACGTGAAATATAATGATGATAAATAAATGAACGATAAATTTTCATTTTAAAACTACATTAGATAAATATTCGCCCAATTTTGCAGGCTGTTTCCTATCAAATGTCTTAATGCCTCTGTCACAGTCTGTTGGCTCTCAGATTGGCACTCTAATAAAGCAGTCATTATCAACATTGGAAGCCTATCCATTAATAGCGAGCTCGGTAAACAGGAATGCACTCAGTTAATCGACATACCAGCTGAGGTTGTGGAATCTAATACCTAATTAACTGAAATATTAATTAAAATTGAATTAAGTTATTTTAATGAAACTAATATCAATATCGGATTCAATATTAAGCATGTGAAATCCTGTAAAAGTTTTTAATTTTAATTAGAGAGACTAAAGTTACACAAAATAATGAGCAATCTCTCGAATACTCGTAATATATTTCGACGATATGTTTTAGCATAAAATGTACATAATAATCATTTAGAGACATAGAATAGTATAAACATTTAGTTGGATGAATGTTGACGTGTCGACAGTCTACTAACGTTTCACTCTCAATGCAATGCATTTGAGGAATGAAAATTGTTTCGATGATGTTCATTTTGTTCGTCAACAAACACACTCTTATTAATTGTTAACACTGAAATTTTCGTGCACTTTATATAAACAAGATATTTATATACCGTGGCAATAATGAGATCAGATTCATATGTGACTTATATATTTAAACCGAGTGTTCAAAATTGTTAGTTTTTCAAGTGTATCCATCAATTGTACATATATACGCCATTGTGTATATTATTGCCAGGATATATGGAAGTGTATCGTGTTGTAAATAAAGCACATTACTGGGCGTGGTTTGCACATTGTTACAGATATTATATCAAACTATCACGACAGACTAAAGAACTGAAGGGGTGAGTGTGTGTTAGTTTGATGTTGTTCGTCTGTTCGTTTGTCTTGTTGCACGACTAGACCGCCCCCCCCCCCACTACACCCCCCACACTGGCATGGCTAGCTACAAGCTGAGCTTTATGTATCACAGTAAGCAAGTCGACAAAACCCCTTTTTATTATATTTTTGTTGTTTCCTAATTATTTCCTATTTTTCCTATCTTTATTGAATGTAATTATTTTATTTAAACAGTACTTAGAAAATATAATAGTAACATCTACTTCAAGCAATAAAATATTAACGTTTCAAAACGTATTGAACTTAAACCAAAAATATATATAAAATAACGGTCTCACTAATAAATTTCGTATAGCGATTTGTCTTCTTCTTTCATCAGTGATTTGACATTCGAAAGAAGAAGATAAAGCTTTATGTAACTTTCCTATAACCACTTTAAAACATCTACTATTAAATTATCTATATATTTTTTTAATCGGTTAAAATTAGGTTTATAAGCGGTTTCAAAAGGTTTGATATAAACTGTTGATAAGATTTCAATCGTAATTAGGAGAAAAGATACTTATTTACTTTTTATATACTAAATATTATATAAGAAAATACACATCAACATTTATGACACTATTTACTCGTATTTTCAAATCACATTTCCAATATCCAATACAATGACAATACGAATGCATTAAATCTATTTTAAGGGTCTACGACAATTGGTATCCTTCCACGGTTGCTTCAGTCAAAGGAATTCTGACATCTACTCCTTTAGGATTAAAGGTTAATTTGGGATATCCGGAATACGATTGAATTCGGTCACGTCCCAAACTGCTTTTACGCTTATATTGCACGTGCTTAGTTTTAATTAAGCTGGAATGGCAGAACTAATCACAGGAACTGCTTTGTTTCATCAACGTGTAGTGTATGACGATACTTTAGATATAAAATTCACCTGTGCTGAGGCTTGTTCAGCCTGTTTGGGACGGTACCACGCGTTTATAATAATCAAATCAAACCAAAACAAAATCCCTTATTCAACATAGAAACATTAAACTTTCATATCGATTGTCAAATTAGAAACTGCTACCGGTTCGGAAAATTAATAACCTGACTTAAGAAGAACCAGCGAAAGATACTAGAATTAAAAATAACCGCTGAGAATATATATAAAGGTGCCATATTTCAGTATTAAAAAAAAAAGGAAGCGATCGCTTCACTCCCAAAGTGTGCTGTCATCCATAAACTCACTAATTGTAAAACCTTTTGTTATAATCAATAAACATTATTCATCGTCAATAGTCAATATTTTTATGTTTCGGTTGAGTGAGCCTGTGTAGTTAGTGGTACAATGTTCTGTCGACTGTGTAAAAAGTGATTGGCTGATTGCAGTGCGTTGGCTATGAGGGAAGTTGATCACTTACAATCTGGCAGCCTACTCATCTACTTTCCTAAAACAATAATATTATAATATAAGATCAACAAAACATCTGAGTTTACTGCTCTCTTTAAAAATATGTTAACTCGAATATTATATGCAAAGTGCTTTATAGTAAAATTCTTAAACGCTGTGACAAGAAAATGTTCTGACGTAACTTAAATATATTTGAAGGCATTAATATTCCAAGACACCGACAGTTATTAAAATGCATCGGCCGAGACCATGAATACTAATAAAAACAAAACAAATTACAAATGGCTATTGCGTTGAAGACATTTCGCTAGAATTTGCACAACGTAAATTGTAATTTAGCCGACACACAGCGCCGTTCGTAGGGCTCATTTCCCTAAGCAGAGTACTCGAGCGCTTCCATTACCAACTAATGTGACGTAAACTTATCGCCGTTTTTACGTTACGCTTAAAAATGACTTTTTGCGTTTCTACAGATAGCGCTCGTATGTAGCTCGACGATCATAAAACAGGGGTTATGCCTGTAATGGGGTGTAAGCTTGCCGAAATTACACCTACGCCGAAACAAAGCTGAGAGTCAGCATATTGCTCTCAAAACATACGTTTAGTTTGCAAAATAAATATCGTAAAAGTTAATGCGCCCGTACGGCGCTTGCGGGTCTATTAAATCTGTTTTCGAATGCACGTTCCGATGGCCTTTATGGACTTAATAACTGTTTACATTTTTGTGTATTCCCGAACACATCGTTATTTTTGGTGAATAAAATAATGAGGAACAAAATTGGTTTTATTGCAATAAATCTAATGAATACAATACCAAGTTATTAATTTAATGTTAAACATGGTACTAATTAGCATTTTACTTCATTTATGGTGGACACACTGCTGAGGCGTACGGTGTGAGGGGTGCAATTTGATTGGTTCCAATTTTGACGTCCGGCGCTATTTCTGTATACACGCTCATGGTACACAAGAGGGCTCTGATTGCTTTTTCATGGATGAAATTGGTTTAACAAAGTTCGCTTTTCAAAGCGCAATTACTGCGGAATCATTTAAAAAGATTTGCCCGGCTGAATGTGTTCGCACCTGCCGCTGGCCGCTGCTATCCTTTCAAAAGGCGGTATTTTTAATTTCGTTCAGCAAAGTGGCTTTGAAACTTCGCTTTGTACATCTGTTAATTGTATACTATTCAGCTTCCTCTATGTTATATATTTCCAATTTATTTCAATATACTTTATCAATGGTTGCGGCACCGCGTCTCTTCAAGCGTAAATTTAATTTCGAAGCGCAAATGTAAAATACTTGTATAAAAACATATCACAGACTGGACTCGGGTAAACATTCGAAAATCCTAGCGTAGAGTAAAGATAATAATAGGATGAAAACTATAATAATCATTGCGTTACTTTTAAACAATCACGACAGTTTGGCTCTCAATGTAACGTGAAACCAGCAGGTGACATCGTTTCTATGAAACGCCCAATACGAGTATATAGACTTAGATCTCCCACTAACTCAGTTTAACTTGAATTATTATTTTTTAGTATTAAAATAAGAACTCTGTAAAGTAACGTAAAATAAATAATCTGTGCCTCCTTAAGGAGAAAGTCTAGAACTTATTCCAGCACGTGGCCCCAAAGCCAACTTTTGAAAGACCAATACAAATTTCCGTACTAGTAAAAACAATATATAGTATAGATATATATATATATATATATATATATATACATATAGATATGAATTTGATGACGTAACATAAAGTAACACGTTAACTATTTCTTATGATCATTATAAATATTGTTATTAAATTTTTGTTTAATTTTAATCCGACGTCGTGGTTTTCTTCTACGTACATATATCTTTCATGAGCCGTCAAACTTTATGGAGCTCATAAAATAAGCTATCTTCGAAAGCGCGTTAAATCGCTTCAGCGAAAGAGCTGGTCCGTGCAGCAATATCCTTGTAAACTTTACCGCCATTGTATTTCTTTAAGCTTATTGTATACAAACCTATTCCGAATTGATATCGTTACACGCTTTATGTTTTATATCCGACTAGTTCCCTGTCACGGGGTGTCAGGGGGAGTTTAACCTCCCACAGTTTCAACAAATCTACAATAAAATTCAATTTGTATCTCTATTTTATGGTGAAAACTGGTATTTTGTTGATCTTTTGTATATGTTTTCTGTATACCGTATATATTTATGTTCGCACAATTCCCCAAATTGGTTATAGTTATATGTAAAACCGATGTTGGTGTATCTGTTAGAGATTAATAGACTAGAGTATATGTATGAATATTTTATACAGAAATTAATTATACTATCCACTTTGTCGTAACTCGCCGCTAGATGGCGCTGCAGCAAATAACTTGTATTCCGTTCAAACGATCTCCTTGGTATATACACGCAGACAGGAGAACGTCTCCCTGATTGGCTAATTTATTATAAAATGCTGTCCCGTCTCTAGCAACTTCTGTGAAATTACAATTTTAATAGTTAATCAAATCATAATATTGGGTTTCATAACTTGAGCAATATCCAAAGTGTATTTGTTTTACGGCTTCGAGTTTTATTGGAATTTGAATTTCCAAAGTGAAGGACCTTAAAGGTCAACATTCATATTTCAACCTTGTCTATTCGGTTATCAGATACAGCGGCAGCTTCACTCAATCCGTCTGAACGGTCGTTTATGTTGGATTGGTTTGGTTGGATGTAAGGAATGTTAACCGAGCTCTTTGTGATAGTAGTAACATTTCGTGTCTGGCTGTACTTGATTGAAATCACACACTCACAAACACACACGCACGCACACAAATTAAATAATAATAACCAATTTAACGCCAACTCAACATAAAACAAAAGAAAAATCATACGTTATAATTTTGTATAATTGTTTTGTTTTTATATATATAATCTACGCTCGAGTTATTAACGATATAGGTTATTTTATAAAAAAATTGTATAAAGCGGAAAGTGTGTATAAATAAAATAATTATTCTTTAGCCATGGAGATTCTTTGTCTATCCATTATTATTTTATAAACTGAAGGCACGCAGAGACGCACGTGAAAGTCGCGAGTTCAATCCCGACCGCTTGCGTTACAGTCCCAACACTGCTCTTAACACGAGTTTTCCCCTTATTTGAAACAATATTAGTGATTCTTTATATGAAACAAACTATATATTTCGATATCGAAACAAAGGCAACTCTTCGTCGTAAAGTCACGTTACAGTATTTATAAATATAAATCTTTGATCTCAAAACATAGAAGACGTTTACTTTGACACAAAACCTTCCCTTATTTGAGTTGAGAGGTCGAATAGAATACCTTTAATGTTTCTCCTATCGCAGTTGTTTCGCCGCGACGCCCCGTCCCGCGGCGGTGACACAATATTGTTACTCTAATGGGGCTATTGTGTTTCAACAAGGGAATAAGAACTGTTTTTTTTCTTTAGTATTGCACAATGCTGCACTCGACTATAGAGATCTTTTAGTAATTACTTTAAAAATGGGTTAAGAGTACATTGTGCAGTAATGCAGCAACGTGCAGGAAGATGACGCTTCAAGCCCTGATTTGCCCTCGGAGACAATTAAAACAAATATATATGTAGTTATGTGCAAAATTTTCAGTATACGACGTGTCAATTCCAAGTAAAATCTTGACGGTTCTTTGTATTCCCGTAGCCTTCCTCATATTGCCTGGTATTTACAAAAGTATTCGTTTGCGTCACTTCCCCTCCCTGCCCTATCTGTACTGTATAACTTTGTAACGACATAAAGTCTGCCTCAAATGATTTATTTCTGATTTGTCACCAGGATAACCTGCCTCCATTTACCACTTCAATCGAAATGGATCCACGTCGGCACGGAGCGCGGGAACGTCCACGTGGTGAACATCGAGACGTTCGCGCTCAGCGGCTACGTCATCAACTGGAACAAAGCCATGGAAGTGTGAGTATTTTTATTTTATTAATAGGCAAACCGATAAACAAATGGGTCATTGTTCCTATTTGTATGGATGGGAGAAGCGTTGGCCATACGTCGCTTTACAGCGCTAAGGCTGTACGAGAGAAGCGAAAACGCAGCGGCGGCGCCAAACACAACAAATAGTACGAAAGCTGTTTTTGGGATAGCCTATGTAAAGCAGCCCAGCGTTCGTTGCTATTATTTAACTATGACGCCATCAAACAAGATCATAAAATGGGAAGTGTTCATTCTTATCAGCAACGAACAGCCACAAGGGCTGCGAGTCACTATTTGGGTCCTCATACAGCATAGGCCGTGTCAGGTATTCCGGTGAAGCGGTATAATAAGTATTCAGTAAGTGCAACAGAAGCACAGGTTGTATTAAATCCGTCTCCAGTACAGTTTTATATTTTAAAACACGATCGGTAAGTGTATGTTAATTATTCAAGCGCTGCGTGGTAACTCGACGATAAACTATTATCGTAATGAAATATAAACACCGCTTTAATTACAGTTGTCTTTTTATTTGTCTGTAATTATCTTTAATAAATATACTGACGTAATTCTTCGTTTGATACTAATTGTAAAAACAATCACAATAAGTAATGTTTATGGAATATCTTGCGAATATTATTTAATCAAGTTTGAACAGAATTACAAAAACGCGCAAACAGCATTAATTACGAAAAGGCGGTGCGGTACAAACGGGACTTGAATAAAACGGGAAAATAAACATTGTAGATTGATTTGATACCTGGTGCCTTCGTAAATAATGAAATTTACATATAAAGGGACGTTCAGACGTCTGTTTTACCGCGACACGAGATCACCCGTGTAGGCTGTTCGTCTCCGGGGACTGTAAGTGATCTAATTAGGTTGAAGTTGCGTTGACTCTTATCAGCAAACAAACCCTCATACGTTCTTTCGGAATAGAATAAGGGTGTAATGAATACATTACGAGCCGACATGGCCCGGTGGAGGGAAATCGTAGATCTTTACCGAAAGTCCCGGGTGGAAGATCTGCTACATGTGTATCCCACCAAAATACCCCAGAGTAGCGTGTTAGTGGTTGACTCTTTATCTTTAATGGACAGACTGCTTTTGCCCAGCAGTGGGACATTTTCGGGGTGCTACTGCTTCTAATAAAAATAACACTAAACTACGACAGTATATATTAAAACTTCCAAATCGATTGCGTCGTATTTTTCGTCGTTCGACGATTTTTTAATAATCGTCAAACATATAAATAAAATACACACTCCAAACATACAACTCGTCCTATAGGGTTTCTGACAGCGTGCAGCAATAAAAATTAGCAATTAAAAAGATAAAGTAAACGTTGTGACGTAACGCCGCGCCACGTTTTAATTGCAATGAAAATTTAATCTCCACACCCTTGTTTATTCACTTCACCGGATAACCGAGAAATCTGAGCCGTGAACCGGTTACTTCAACACAAAAGCCGGCTAACCGGCGACAGAATCAATTACCCGTCGCATTCGAGCCATCTTACCCGACGAGATCCGGACAGAACCGGTGATACCCAACCCTCGTTGATAATAGATTTCATTTGGGATTTACTAACGAATTTCAGGATGTTTTCACGTGAGATAAATTTAACCTGAGACGACATCTCGGAGGTAGAACAAAGGGACGATTTAGACGCGGAAATTGTGAAGGCAGGCAGGACAACAGACAGGCGGATGGGTCTTATGTTTCGTGCTTTAATCATACTAATATTGTATAATAGATTTCGTAATTTAAATTGACACCGAAGTTGTAGAAATTTTAATTATTTCAGCTCATGCGCTACGACCCTGTAGGAAGTTGATGATAAAAAGGGTAGAGTTAGTATTCTCTGATTTCCATGCAGGATATAAAAAAACATTACTTTTGATTATATAACATGATTAATTATTAAGATTCTATTCGTTCATTTCGGTAGTATCTACACACATAAGTTAGAATGTACTTGAATGAAGTATATGTTGATTGCGTGACACATACTCGTTATCTCTTTCAACTTATGTTATGCGTAGACCGAGGTGACTAAATTTCCAAAAATGTTCAGTAAAAAAAATATGATGACTAAAGCTTCTTAATGAAGCATATTTTATATAAAAAAATATGTGCCATTTCATAATGTGCTTGCCCAGAAAGGCTTTCATTAAGTAGGGCTCGGCGGACGGAGAGCCGGTAGCAAATACTTTACCTTCACGATTTGGTTTTTAACTTTTAAAGGCGAAGTTACGATGGTTCTTGCGCTGCCCTTTTATTATTACACGGTTTTTTTAAAGGTTGGAAAACGGCTTCCTGCTTTTTAGGCAAATCGGTTGAATTGCTTTTGCCTAGATTTATGGAAAGTAATTAACTTATTTCAGCCGAAAGACGTCCACTGCTGGACAAAGGCCTCCCCCAAGGATTTCCATTTTGGCCGGTCTTGCGCTGCCCGCATCCAACGGCTTTCCGCGACTCTTTCAATATCTTAACTTATATATCAAAATAATAACTTACAAAATTATAGAAACTTTTGTAAAACTTTATGGTTTTTTTAGGACAACGTTTCTAAATATTGCACTTCGAAACATTTCTAACGTAAATAGTATTTTCGCTTCAAGCATCTACTGAATAGCACTCATTCTTCCGTTTTCGTTATATAATAAAAATATATAAGTCAACATATCCATTTACAAATATTCATATTCTCGTTTATTACCTCGGTTGAATCGTTAACAATATAATTCAAACAAATATTATCCCCACCCTGTATATATAGATAAAGTGTGTCAGATCGCTAGTAAACTAAAACTACAATCTGATAAACGCGATAGACGGCTCTGGAGACATCCATTCCATATATTCGCCAAGTTTTTCTACTTTATCAGATACGGGAGTAGCTGCGGCAATAGGGCCGCGTTAACTGCCCTATAGCTCATTGTCACCTCGGCTTCTGACTTATAAAACCGACCGCATGTTGCCGATTTATGGGTGTGCCGCCTCTAGGACCAATGTTTGCTTGATAAAACTACATAAAAGAAAAACTTCTTACCGTATCGGTTGAACAGTGTCGAGGCATGAAAGCTAATGAATAACGAGTATATCTACACTAAAGTCGCTTTTTACATTCGATAATACTAAAACTACTTAAAGTATAACTCAAATTAAAAAAAAAACTAGGTCTGTTAATGAACTCATACTAACGAACATATTATCCATGAAAGTCCTCAATGTGCGATTTCTTTACCGTCCTATGTAACGATTGGACACGAAATGTGTACGTGTACTTAATACGGTCGGTGTGATAAACGTTTTTGTGTTATATTTTATAGCGGAAACCGACATAAACATCGGGATAGCGAGCGGCGCCCGGGGCGAAGGCCGACGCTTTGTAGTGAAACGAAATCATTCGTGAAAATCGATGCAAAATATTTAACGCAAACTCGACACAAATAAGGACAGAAAAGTCTACTTGCGTATTTAATAAATATATTATGAACATAAATATTAATTTGAAATTAAAAAAATTAATGACTACGTAAAGCGTTAACTATACTATAACATTATTTTTGACGCACTAAGGTTAACAACGTGTAGATCTTCTTTTGTTGTTGGCTTTGCTTCATATTAACACATGCGGATATTATTTTGAAAACTGTATTTAGTTTTTGTTGTTGAAATATAGAGTTTCAGTATCCGCCCGCGGCTTCGCCCACCTTGGCAGGGGGGGAGGTGCAGGTGTAAGGTACCTCATGTCCTATTCTGTCACCTAATATTGTGTTCGCGAATTTTCGTAATAATGCGTTCAGGAGTTAAAATGTTAAAGTGTAACAAACCTACAAATAAACCCACTTACACATTTATAATATTATAGTTAGGATGGAGTTCAATTTGAAGCGTTTTTTTTTTATCAATTATTATTGTTTTCTAAATACAGTAGGAAACCACCTTGAGTTTGGACTTTAATTTGTTATTCTCACAATTCCTTAATTGCTTGGCCTGAGGCTTGAACCCGGAACCTCAAGCTCTGTGACCCTGTGAGCTAGTAACTAACCCAACCAGGCAGCAGTTTTATCTGCAGAGATCAATGAATCCTAACTACATACTGTTTCAACTTACATATTACGTACTAACACATAACTACGGGATTTTATAGAAACGAATACCATAATTTTATAATACGAATAACGAATATAAAGAAGGGGTGTAGGATTTCGCGGAGTCGGAAACTTGGCGTATAATTTCATATATTTACAACACAACCCTAGTTTTTATTTTAGTTTATCGTCAGGTTTTTATGTTACTTTTAACTATAAAATACGATATTCTAGCTAAAATATAAAAAAGTTAGTTTTGTTTTCTTATGACTTTCCAACTGTGAAGTTTTTTAACCCACTTCGACTTGCGCAAAGTTTTCAACTCCGTTGAACGCGGACGTGATTGTATTAACATAGTTACATAATTAATTACATTCACTATTTCATGTCTATAACATGTCGATGAGAAAAATGGTTCTAATATAAATTAAAAACTCCAGCAACTTTCTTGTTATTTAGTAGTCTTTAGATTTAGCGCCTCCCACGCCCTCAACAGATTCCTTTCAGAGCGCTTGTAAACACTCCCCTGCAAGGTTCTTTTTGCCATTTTAAACAACTTTCGTAATGTTATTTTTACTCTATCGTGGCGATTTTATCGCAACCATTAATCCCAACGTTATGTATTTTGTTGACCTTAATTTTGTCTTCCGTAAAGTCAAAAAATAATTTGTTAAATAAAGGTTTCATGTAATGTAATATAATAAGCTTCATATTTAAATTTTAAAAATGTCTGCATGTACAAACTTAACCTGTTTTTTAACTTTTGTTTTTGTAGCAAGTAATAGTATACTAGTGTTTGCTTTTAAATGATTTTACATAATCTGTGGATGTATTAGTTGTATGTATGTAAGAATGACCAGTGTAAAAATCGCTAACAAACCAAATAAATAAATCTTTGTTAGGGTCTTGGTGGCAGGGCTTTGTGCAAGCCCGTCTGACTATGGTGAGATACCACCCATTTATGACATTAACGTCAAACATTCATACTTAGAATTGTTGTGTTCCGGTCTGTAGGGTGAATCAGTCTAACTACTTGGCACAAAAAACATAATATCCTGGTTGGTGGCAAATTGACGATGTGAGAGGTTGTTAATATTTCATACCATCAGGTGAACCATTTACCAGTCTACCTATTTTAAATTTAAAAGGTGCCATCCAAATGTTTCAGTTCCTTGTGGTAAAATTTCTTATCGTGCAAAATTAGCATTTTAGAAAACTTCAAAAGACGAACAAAAATGCTGCTTTAAAAATTATCTGAGCACCGAGTAGGCGAACAGTGAGTACGCACATCGTTTTGAATTGTAAATTCTAGAACAGCCGTAATTTATGCAAAATACTAAACACAACATCTGTATACTTCTAGACATAGACTATAGCTTATAACAGGGAAATAAAATTCGCTACTCCACGCGACACACCAGACCCTGACGGTGCTTATTTTTTTTTCTCGTGGAGGAGAGAGAAAACTACTTAATATTCTTCGGAAGCGAAGTCTTCTCGGAAAAGTCTACTAGTTTACACCGACGTCGTCACAGTCCTCGCCGGTGCGGGATCGACGTGCGATGTCGTCTTTCTCGATCGTATAAACACATCGCTGATGCAGCATATTTAAAAATTGAATAAATATAAATTAAAACGTTTCAAAAAGTCTTTTATATTTTTTTTATTTCTGGTACACATCACAATATTTAAAACACATAAATATAATGTATTCAATATCGCAAACACTTTAATCTTGTAAAATACGAATGAATTGTACTTGAATAAAGTATATTTCGATTAAAAATTAAAATATTCCGTGTCCATACAAACGCAGTTGCAATCAGCAGTTTGTTTATTAATATGTCAAAATATCAGCCAGGCGTGCGTCGGCTCGACGAGCTGTACGCTGTACCACCGGTCACCGATATCCGATGTTGGATTATTTTTCAATCTATCACACGGGGATCAAACAGTTTGAAATATTTATTACAATGGAACTACATGTCGACGTCGAGCCGCGTCGTAACGTAATTGATTAATGTATTTAATTATACTTGATGAATAAAAAACGGTATATGAATACAAGAAAGCAATTTTGTATAAAGGATAATTATGGTACACATAGATATTCATGTACTTTTTGTTTCTTTGTGCTGTTGTCTTTGTTTTGATACCGATGTGATAGACGATCAAGGGCGCACGTCAGGACCTAGCTTTAACATATTCCGGTTTGCTGGATCAATTTCAACTTTACATCGGCTTGCAAGCTTAACGGAACACACTTGACATATTAAGACTTCACTTAACATTCTGTCATTTATTGACGACGGTTGACTTAAAGATAAATAAAACCACAGCTACACCTATAACTATTATTTACGTGGGGATTAGTTAAACGATGTCTTCATCATTCGCATTTCAAATGATAACCGAAAGAGAGAAATTAACTAAACACTCGCGTTTATAATCAAGAAAACTAGATAGTTAGTGCGTAATGTTAATAATTTAATGTCGTTAATATTAAATGATGTATTAATTACATTAAAATACTCTCCCACTAGGAGAGTGGTGAAACTTTATGAATGAATAACTAATAGCGAATGAAAGTAATGTTCACAAACAAACGACTAAGTTACTATGAATAATTATTAACAATAGGTCGGTCGATTCCTGCCACTTCTACCCAAATGCCGCAGAGAATTAGGCGTGAAATTAAAGTACCAGTAATTATAATACAATTAAAATCTAGGACATTGTCATAATTTCAGAAACCATAACGCTGGTTCAAATGAACACAATTTTTATATAATGTTTTTTAAATTTTCCATTGTGGTCCTGTTTCTGATCTTACGATATTTACTAAGACTGAAATAAATTGGATCTTGTTATCAGTAATTCTAATTCAGGAAACGCTTAAACTGACAGGACTAAAGATAACATAATTATAATTACAAATTATGGAAGAATAAATACAAAAATTGATTATAACGATAGCTTACGGGAAATGACATAGGGTACGTGACTCCTGCACTCCCAGCCCCTTTAAGGGGCGGAAGCCGGAAGGCGGAAATTAGTATACGAAACATAAGTTTTAATTAAAGGTCATAAGAGAGATGACTGTAGATGTTGCTTCCATCCGAAATACATTATAGTATGGAAACATTTTAGCTTTTAAATTGTAATATATTTCTCATACATATAACATTGTACAACTTTTCTTACGTTCAAGACTTCTATTGGTAAAAGTTTAAGTAATTTTTTTTTCATGTAATATGGAATCACTATATTTATACTTGCCAATAATCCACCACCAGTTTATGAAGAAACACCTCAGACCTGAGAAAATCCAGTAAAAATGTCTCAACAGGGTTTATATTTCTTACAAATTATAATTATGATTTACAACGAGATTAAAAGCGTGATATTTTTATTTGATTTGACCCCCAAGCGATCGTATTCCCAAGGTTATCGCCGCCTTCATGACTCCAACACTCCTTGATTTGTGTTGGTTCTACAACCACATATCCATGTAGTGAGAGTGGTGAGTGGTTTGGTTAAGGGCCTAACGGTCTGGCCTCAAGACATTCGCTGCAGTAAAAATTAATTTAAATCAAATGTATGGAAATAGCGTGAACAAGAACAACACGGGCCGTGGCAAACGGTGGCGCGAACAGCGTATATTTATTATACTTCTTAAAACATGATTTATAATAAACAATAACTCATGATAAACAAATAGAATTCTATATTTAAAAGGGACTGGTTTCTTCTTTTTTTCTGGAATAGCAGAGCAGTACTTAGATAGATTGATAACCTTTTTCGTTTTTTGTTAATACCTAAGTATCAATTGACGAAATTCCTTCGGGGCTTTATCGGCGATATTCGATCCAATCCAACAAAAATCACTTTCAATATATAAATGGAATGAGTCGGATAAGCAAAACCTAAGGAAGGGTCTGTTTGAAGGTTGAGGGTCAGGGCTGTGAATAATTAATCAGTTTGTAAGACAAGTTCTCTAATAATAATAATAGATTCATAGTCATATTTGATGATGCTAACAATTAATTCTCAAAATCATTTTCAATTTTGAAGATACACTTTATAAATTAGCGTTAAATATTGATCTTGTATTTACAAGTTCGTTCATTACAGCTTTATTGTATAATATGTATTTATTTTTTATAATTTCACAATCTAATTATTTACATAAGATAAATACAAATAGTTGCTTCTATTCATTAGTTTTTCTTCTGACATATTTGCTACTACAATTTAATAGATCTTATTTATATTATATATTTATAGAATGAGTATCGACAATATACAATTGGGAATAACAGAGAACTGGTCTTTACTATACTTTTCAAATAAAACTTTTTTATGTAAATATTGTTAACCGTTTTCCAATACTGGCAACCCTACTAAGCCACCACATACCCTGGTACCCTAGTCGTCAAACCGTATAAATCTTGCGCGTGGCCGCGTGCTGCAACCAGATAAGCGCTCACGCCCACAGTAATAGCTACCCAATAAGCTACATTACTGTTAATGTACGATAATGTACTTGACCTTTTTATCATACCTTCGTTAACGTGATGAATCGAATGCAGATTTAATTTCCCTCACTTCAAGAAATTAAATAAAACTGATTATATAATGTAGAAAAACGTCTCACGAATGGCAACGGAACCCACTCTCACATGTAGATTTTTTTTAAATATGAGAATGGCGGGAATACACGCCATTACAGAATATATACATTCATAATACTTTAACAAAATAAATAATAACTATTATTTACCGTGCTTTTACGCCACCAACATGGTTTATTATTTTCGAATATTTTACAATATAAATCAGTGAAAATTATTGAAATTTCAAATAAGTTTAGAAGTTGCAGATCAGAAGAATTGGAAGTTCTCGAGTATATCAATCAATCAGTATCCAAAAGGGAGCAAATTATGCTGAATCGCAATTTTATTCAACGCTCATTTATCGTTCTGCGTCTGCAATTTGAGACTTCTAGTTCTTTAATAATTATTTTTATTTATGAAATCGTTACTCCACGACTGGAGACCAAAATGATTGACTAATTGTATTATTCAACATATCTAAAAGAAGAGTTTTCCTTATTTACTGCTGTAATAGTATTTTAAACGTAACTTATATTTTTTTTACGTTTCTTATACTGGCTAAGGAAGTCTTCTCGTTGGAATAACTTTTGAATGTGCGTAGTTCCTTTGCTGGGTAGTTAGACCTTGTGCAAGGCCGTCTGCGTAGCAACTCGCTCTTCTACCTCTAAACACCAATACTTCGTATCGTTGCGTTCCGATTCGAAGGGCGTGTGAGCCAATGTAACTATAGGCACAAGGGACATAAAATCTTAGTTCACAAGGTTGGTGGCGCATTGGTGATGTCATGAATGGTTGATATAATAGCCAATGTCGTTGTGTGGCGATGGTGACCACTTGTATTAGATGGCCCTTTCGTATGTCCTTTCAAATACTACAACAGTATTATCGGCTCATGAAATACTTATCTCCAAACATATCCTTTCCACCTCTACTATACTATTATTGTACAAAGTCAAACACATTTCCAACCGCGTGTTTCGAAGCACATAATATATTCTCTTAATCTTCGGTGTATGTGGCGCCATCTACATACGCGTTCACTTCAATTTCAACATTAACTTTAAGTCGACGTCGTTCGACAAATAACGTAACTGCTTACTTAATTCTTATCTTACTTTATTGGCGGGTTACTAGCCAAGAATTTAAATTCGAATGCTAGTTGTATGAGTATTGATTAACATAAAATAATGTTCCATCTGAGAGAAATGGCTAATTAACCGTAAGACCGTGTACTATATAATGTGGTACACCATTTAAGTTTATAAAATAGGTAAAATAATAGCCTGTGCATATCCCACTGCTGGAATAAAGCTACCACCTCCCTTGACGGGAACAATAGGAGCTTATTCCACCACGTTTTTCTAATGCGGATTAGTGGATAAACACGTTTGTGGCATTTCTTACACATACACATGCAAGTTTTCCTTCACAGCTGAATAATAAAGATTAAATTTTGGGGTTGTCCTCTGTGTTCTAACCACTTATATAACAATAAAGTATATAATGATAATAAATAAATAACAGACAAGCACACTTCTACGCTTACGTGAAAGTGTGTGCTGCGTCCACGTGGCGTAGTTCGTGCTGCGGTCAGACAAGCGCGCCGCAATACCCACACTACTGCTACTACGTGCCCGCGTTACCTAACGTAACTCAGGCTACTAGCTATTCAACACTATTTAACTTCAAATTCACTGACATTGCTAACCCTTAAAATTGCTTACATATATAACGTAAACTAACCAAATTAGGGTATGAATTAGATCTCTATAAAGTACTTTCTTGTAAAAAATCTACGGTTTCTATATATATCATTATTTATCGACCCGTAGTGAGGCTTTGTGCAGACTTTTTGTGTGGGTTGGCACCACTCATTAAAAAAAAAATCTAATCAAAAAATCTTCTTAGTAATTTTTGAAGAGTTATCTTCTATTTTTATACACATAAGCAAGATTAGTGTTGGCAGAACCGACAAAGACTGTTATTTGCAAACATGTTATTTTTCTTCGTTAATAATAATCTATCCTAATAAATGAGGTTTTGTTTGTAAAGTTTAACCGAAAAAACTAATAATAGATATGCCTCGCAGTTTCAATCGTTTTAATTTAGGACTGTTTACGTGACACCTCATTAAGACAAATCTTACCGATGGTCGTAATGAATATCGGAACAGTTGTGATCCATGCCGGCGTCCGGCGTCCGGCAAGTGATCAGCAGAGCTTAGTCATAATTGCCGGATATATTGCTCTATATTTTATGTCTTCATACGACATGTTGGACACTAATTGTTATAATGCCCATGGGCTTAATGTGATATAATAATCACTTGAGTTTAACTATAAGTCCTCACATACTCGTACTGTAGTACTGAACACTTCTTGCATTGCTAGTGACTAGGTCGGAGGAACGATAACCTTCGGTTGGACCATCTCTAAGTATACCCTCTAAATAGAAATAGTATCCTCTACTAACAATGTCAATGAACCCACGTATATATGTATGTATAATGTATATTCCTCGTCTTATTGTCATAGTACTCTAATACGGAAATACAATACGGTCTGGCCGGTAAGATACTGGCACTCACCCAAACGAGCCCACAAAGCCTCAAAGCACCAGAGTGCCTCGTTGGTATATTGGTCTCTAGATACCGAAATCTTGGGTTCAAACTCCGGGTTAGTAATTTTTTTTGGATTTTCTGTTCGAAAAATTCTCGGTAGTAGACCAGCAGCTAGAAGCCTCAGCCTCGGTATGGATCTGCGCCTGAACTTTTCCCGTTCCATACTGACACGAAAATACTTGTGCACTCGACGGACCTTGACACACTTGAGTTTGGTATCAGATGGCCGTGTGTGAATAATGGCCTATTAGGATATTTATTTATTTACTTACTGTAATATGTGTTTCGCAGTTAGTTAGTCTCCCTTGTAAATGTTTACAATCGTAAAATTAATATATCTTGAAATATACCAATGTTTACACGTCTTACAGGACATCCTGCAAAATAATAATATAAAATAACGCAAAGTAAAGTCCTCTCGTATGATAAATAACTCTCATTTAGTACAATGTATCTTAGGCGGCAGTTATAAATGTCCTTTTAAAGTTCAGTTCGTTCTATATCGATACTGTAAAGGGGTGGTATTTTAAACTGTCACGTGTCCCCGGCATCCCCTTTATTTATCTCGCCTTTGTGGCTCACTATCGCTAGAACAGGACGCTGAGACGCCGACGAGCGCATTGTGTCAAGAGGTTTGAAAAATTGTTTTAGATGAGATTTTAGTTTCGAACATTTCTTAAACAAGCGCGCTTTACTTTCCATTATTTTTACTTGAATTTATATTTAGTGAAGAACTCTAGCTATTTATCTTGTTTTTTTTTTAAACTTAAACGGATATCCTGTTCCGTGGTCTAGTTATTGACAGTTTTTCAGGTTACAGTTTTACTCAGTGGAAAGGTTTTGTGCAAGCTCGTCTGAGTTAGACCAGTTACCACCCATCAGATATTGAGCCACTCATCAGCGCAAATGTCTATGGGCGGTGGTGACCATTTACACGTCCGCCTTTTTTATAGAATAGGTTCTATAAAAATAAAATTTAGACGTACAAAATATTTTTCTTTAATCTACAATATAACTATGACAATTAAATGTATAATATTAAATGTCTTTATAGGTATTTATTTTATTCTAAAATATTTATTAAAAGGAATATTGCTTAAATATTCATAAAATCGAAGATATTTTTAAATGTTTTTTAAAATAAATAATATAATATATAAGATAATGTATTTTAAAAAAAAAATCAGTCTTTATCAAGGTGAAAATAAACAAAAATTGAACTATATTATTTTTCGTATATATATATATATATATATATATATATATATATATATATATATATATATATATATATATATGTATATATATATATATGTGTAAATAATTCAATTTATTAAAATTTTTTAGAAAATGAAACAGACAAATAACAGAAATTGCACTTAAAAGTCATAAATAAATCTAGTAATTGGTTTTTCATTCAATGATTTGCTATATATACTACAAAAGCTGTAACGGCCTTAGACCACACTAAACTGGACATATCGATAGGCTCGATACTGATGTCCTTATTTTAAGGACAGTCGTGTCATAAACAATACATATTGAATCATATTTAAAACATATTATTATAATATTTTCAGAGTAACACGGAGACGTGTCACGTGACACAGTTTGCACAGACAGCGAGAGACGATTAACAATATATTTAATGAATTCCAAACAAAGTCGTACCTACTCGTACGTCATTTCAATAATTCAACGCTGATTTAAAGCAGAGCCGCATTTACTGCGCTAATATGCAAATTTTAATGCGATAAGTTGAATATAGATTGACAAATTAGCTCAAATTTATAACGCATAATGTTTCACTGGTCCAATGGAAAATATTTGAGACACACAATTTAAAAACGGTTTTGTTGCTCCGACACCGCCTGGTGCGTGTGCGTGCGTCTGTAGTTTGTTGCGTGCGTGTATTGTTATTTGGTAAACAAACAATTATATAAATACAATTAAAAGGAACATTAGAATTAAGACATATAACCAATTAATTCCTACTTTTAAATGGTTTATACATTGTGCAAAAAAACATACACATGGGACTTGAGACTAATTGGAGTCGAAACGATACAAAATACTGGCATTTGTATATAATGTTTTAATGAGCGCGAACATTAATTAACTTCTTGTCTAAGATGTCACTCTATAAATAATGTACTTAATCATATATATACAATAGATTGAAACTCGTACGTAACTACAATCAAATTAATTGTTGTTTGAAGAAAATATCAATTTCATTTCAAATCGCTTACGTATCGTTGTATAGATTTATATTGCAAAATACAATGAAAAGCATGATTGAATGATGACAAGTTTTTTACGTTTGAAAAGCAAATTAAAAAAAAGCAGAGTGCGTAAAACATGTCTGCGTCAGAAATGCCGCGGTGGAACGTTACACGTACAACCATAACGTCCCTCATCGCGCCCGAAGCGAACGTTCCAAAATTTAAATATTAAGGTATTAAACAAGACTGCATAAATAGATTTATGTATTTTCTAATAACTGATTTTATTTATCAACCCCCGCCCCGCTGCCGCCCCGCTGCCGCCCGCCTGGCCGTCGCCCGCTGACGCTCGTGAAGGTGACAGCTCTGTAATTTTCACCAAAATGACATTCAATTTTCAGATTAATTTGCGTTTAAATGAGCGCCGAGTAAAATTTAACGGGCGTCGTTTCCACCTTCGTATATTTTCGCTTTCGGTTACGTAAACGTAAAACTTTAACGTATTCAATAAATAATAATACAAGTTTATTAACTCAACTCAACTCGATCTATTTTAATTTAATGTCTTACTTTTCAGTCCTCTTTACTATATGATAAATGTAAAATATAGAATATACAATGTTCGTGTGAGACGGTTAATTAAAAAAACCTTACTTTGGGCAGTTACGCGCTTTATCGATAAGGTCTTATAAAAAATAAAGACATTATTCTCGATACAAATAAATAGAACGGCAATCCGTGTTCCTCTCAGGAATATCAACATTCCGAAAGGCGAATACGGAATGGCGATTAGAAAGTTTTGAAAAAAAAGTGTGCCTATTCCGAATCGGAATTAGTTTTGTTTTGATTATCAATAAGTTAATGACATATTTAATAACGATTTTTTATATTGGATTTAGTTTCAAATCAAGAAAATAGTTTCTTAGGAACAAATTCGCGGGCGCTGTTCGTGGAACATGATATCCCTGTCAGCAGCTCGATGTTCAATAATAATTAACGAACAAAAGCGCTGCCAATTAGCGAATATTATCCGTGTTTCGAAAGGATTACTTTTACATACTGTAAATATGAACAATTTCATGAAAGCACAACATCCGAGCACTACGGACACACAATGCATTCATTAGTAGTTTCGCGTGGATCAATTTACATGTAATTTGTAAAATTAACTCGAAATGTTTTTAATTGCTCGAATTACTGACAACTCATTTATAACATGACTCGGGCCTGAACTGTTTCCAATTTGGTTCTTTCATCTGATGAGAGTTTACATCTAATAAGTTTCGATTTAGTGTAGACGCGAAAAAAGTACGCTACTGCATAGATTTAATAGTCACTTGCATTCATATATAAGAAAGAGTTTTGTATATCAATGGTCACTTGAACTTTGAAGATTTTTGTATATTTATATAACTTGAAAGATTTTTGTATATTTTGCCAAATGAAGATGAAAAACAATCACACTTTTTCCTTCAAACGAGGCGTGAAGAGGCATCTTGCGGGCCGGCAAGGCGAGGGCGGCTAGTGCAGAACCTTCTTCCCGACTGTACTGGCCGTCCTCGCGTTTGGACTCTACTACCACTTAACATCAGGTGGAGTAGAGTCATTTGCCCTCCCGGCAAATATAAAAAAAAAAAAAAACACTTGAGAATAGACGTATGTCGTCGTCTGCAGTTTTTGAAATATGCTCAAAATATTAAAGATATTATTAGAACATTAACAAATCGAGACTCGATGTTTTACAAAAATTTATCAAAAAGTCCTTGAAATGAACATAAACATGTCAAATGAAGATATTTTAACTTTCTTTCGCTCAAAAAAAAACACTTTCTTGACTCTCAAAAAACTCTTCTACCCGGGCGGGACCAACGTCATCTTTAATTTTGGGAATAAATGAAAATCACTAAGAGCTAATTCCGGTGAATATAGTGGTGGATTTATGTTGAAGAAACCAATTACCTAGTAGATAGAATAGATTGCGTAATAACAGTTTTTACAGATTTTCTTCTCAGTCGGTTAACGCAACATTGGAATTAAATTTTCAAAATAAATTTCCAGGCCTTGTCTCTTAGTTGAAGACAGAATTTTGAAAATTTTTGCAAAATAAAAAATAAACTTGTGACTTTCAAGAGGTTTTATTGCTAATTACACGAGGAAAAAAATAGTATTAAATGAATGCACGATTTTTCATTACACATAATTTTTTCATGTATGGCAAAAGACATTATTGAAATACTTAAGTGTCTTCGAAATAAACAAAGAACCTTTAAAAAGAGCGCATGGGATCAAGCTCAATAGGTACTTTATACGTGTAACGTGATGCTGACCAAGACCCTCCTGCTCCCTGTCCGCTGGGCGCCGCTGCACACGTACCCTCACTAGACACACGTAGCATTCCCGTAAAATACACAATGTATTTTCATTACAGATGTCCAGTTCGCTTCGTATGAATATAAAGCGATTTTCATTCGGTTCTCCGTTGCGATTGACGTAACAAATGCTCAGTGAAACATTTATATACCGAGCTGATAGTGGTTTGTTCAATTGACAATCAAAAATGTTACGTTTACGTTTTATTATAAAAAAAAAAATCTAAAACCCGACTACGGAAAACACCGTGCTCTGAAAAATAAGAAACAGGAAAATATTGGTGTCAAGACAACTTATATATTTCAAATAACAACATAGATATTATAATCCGCCATTTGCTTCGCCGTAGTTGCTGAAATACTACTCATGAATTTCAAATTCTACTTTTAGAATAAATGTTTATTTCGAAATAAATGAAACTAAACTTAAGTTATAAACGTTGTTTAGTGGTTTTCAGTTCAATACGGATTTCTCGCTTTCCTTCATCATTGATTTGACATGCTAACGAAAGAGACAGAGTATTATTCAACTAAAAACTCCCTAAATAACATGTACAGGTGAAACAGTTAGGTACATAACTACATTTCATAGTTACTAACTTATTTGTGTCTAACTAAACCTTTAATGGCTAGTACTTGAAGTTTCAATTGCCTTTTTGTACCCTTACGTATTAATACACTCGCCGCAGGTAAGCATTAGTCAGCGAGGGGTGCCATTTACTCTATAAACAAGACTCTTAATTGCTGCCGTGTGCCGGCGCCGTTATTATAAACGTCATATTCAAATACTGTTACATACAAAAACCCCTGCCGGGCTGTGCCGGGGCTCGGGGTTCGGTGCGTTATAACGAACTTCCTGAGTCCTTTTGTGACGAAAAACGTCGCTCGTGAATGGAGCGTCGAACGACAGATTACGTCTAATTTTAATAGATAGGTATGTATTTATTTATGGTGCGTTTCCACTTAAATGGTTAGCATTTTCTCTATTTACATATATTTATAAAGTCAGCTACAGTTACACCATAATATATAATTTTATTACCTATATATATATTTTATGATATACATGCGATACGCTGCACATATACCGCATAACATCTGTGACTGTGTCTCTGTGTGTTAATAACATTTTGGTAAAGATTTTTTGTCTCCATTAAATACCGGTTAGTTTATACATTAGCTTCATAAACACATAGGCGAGTATTCCCGACTGCCTTTAATTACATATAGAAATGGCGACACGACGGCGTACGGCATGGCCGCCCGGCGCCCGCACCGGACACGCTCTGTACGCTCGCAAAGAAAACAATGTATTTTCTTTATTTATTGTTGATTAAAAAATCGATAGAAACTTTACGTTCTTATATAAATATGTACGAGTACATACGTCGTCGTTACCGTATACTGCAATACCTATTAGTATTAGCCATACTCTCGAGTCAGTCCTCAGAGGAGAGCGCGGAGAGTAGAGAGAGCTCAGTCGCCGGAAGCGAGGGCCGGAAGGAGCTCGATGAAATAATTTAATATCCACTCTCCGTTGTTCCGGTTTAAAGCAATTTACTGGCATCCGCCTCGATTAAAGTGAACACTTGGACTAGTTTTAGATCCATCTATATACTTGTACATCTATGTAGTGGAGTCTTGATTTAAAACAACTGTTGCCATTAAAGTACTGAACAATTACTAATAACAACTGTAACTATCGGCCTTTGTGAACGTTGTTTATTCTTTGTTTGTTATTATATCTTTCTATTATTACTGATTTGGCAATCGAAAGAAATAGACACAGCATCGTTTAAATAATCACACGTTGAAAAACGTTTATAATAATTATATAATATAATAAAATATTATAAGTAGTAAACACATAAAATAGCACGGATCAAATTTATCCTCCTCGAAATGTTAGTCCACGGTAGTTGTATTGATTTTATGATTTATAATACCTAGTCTTTTAGATGACAGTTCTGAAATACGTACAGTCTTTACCAGAAATATACCATAACAATAAATATATACATTGGAATTATGGAACAAAATGAAATTATACACAAATATCGACAAAACGATATTTCATAAAGTGACATCACTCACTCGGTCAGAACTCGTAAACGTCGCACAAATCATAATAAAACTTCAAATGAATGTTACATACCCGCACAAAATATCAATCTGTTATGATAAGATCGTGATTATTATAATCACAAAGATTGATTCCATAAATCCTAAAGATAGTATAGGGACGGTCCCAACTTTATGGCATAATATGGAAAAGTTGGGATGGCACTTTGAATATCCTTTTATCAAAATAGTTTGTTCATAGTATCGGCTTATTACTACATCACGCTGAAACAACCCTTCTCGGGTTGCGATTTTTAGCAGTATGTATTACCTAAGCTACTTATCATATTTAGATAAATGACGGGTCGTTAGCTTCCTCTTTTAGTCCCGCGTGTATAGGCTCTGTGATTTCACATAACATCAAACATGGCAGATATGACTTGCAAAATATTTCACGAAACTGAAATATAAAATGGCATATGTACCGAGTTTGATATCAAAACGAACTGGTTACTGAATATGGCTTAAGCCTTAAAGCAACATTTCAAATTTCACCCGCGCGTCACTTTTACGCTCCTCCCAGTGCGCGATCTCGTTTTATATTTTTCCTATCTAGAAGGACCGGCAAATCTATTTATTTATTTTATTCATGTTGCTCATAGCTTACAAATGATTCTGAAGAAAATGATGAACTATTTTGTCTGCATTTGTCAGTTTGGAGAAAGTATTTGTACTTTTAGGCAACTGCCGAGGAAATATGACAGCACAGCAGTGTGTGCGCAAACACAGGTGTAACCTCTGCTCCGGGAGAATATAGGTATTAATCCGTCCCAATATAATAATATTTACTATATCTTTACAAGATAAATGAACCATTCGAACATTGTGAACTTTCCCATCAAATGCGGTACTAGGGGTCGAGGGAAGGCCGTCACTCCGCGGTAACCTCGCAACAAGTGTCGCCGTGACGTCGTGAAGTCGTGGCGCCACTACTAGCGAAGGGCGCTCTCCATTACATCACTTGTTGCAAGACTTTTTCACAGAATAATTTAACTGCTAATAAAATTGACTAACATTTTTATCACTTGGTGAGCTTTGTGCAAGCCAGTCTGGGTAGGGCGAGTATCCGAATGACTGTACAAAGTGACATATCAGCTTTAAAATATTACCAGCAATTAATACATTTCTATTTCAGAAACCTTCTAAGTTTAATCAAAATAATTGAACACGGTGACCACGTCTGTGGAGTCGTCATTATTATATATATTAATCAAATTGGTTAATAACAAATCGGTTGAATAATTTGAACAATTATTATTTATAGCCGTAGGATACGTCTTGCAATATGGTCGCCTTTCTGATGTTCGTTGTTGCGGTGTGACGTCGTTTCGTGTTGTCTCGTAATTGTCTCGTACAAAACAATGCGAGTGTGATCGGAGACCGAACAGACCAATAAGTAAATTTCCAACTAGACGATTTGTAATTTAAGCCGAGATGGCCCAGTGGTACGAACGCGTGAATCTTAACCGATGATCGTGGGTTCAAACCCGGGCAAGCACCACTGAATTTTCATGTGCTTAATTTGTGATTATAATTCATCTCGTGCTTTACGGTGAAGGAAAACATCGTGAGGAAACCTGCATGTGTCTAATTTCACTGAAATTCTGCCACATGTGAATTCCACCAACCCGCATTGGAGCAGCGTGGTGGAATAAGCTCCAAACCTTCTCCTCAAAAAGAGGAGAGGAGGCCTATAGCCCAGCAGTGGGACTTTCACAGGCTGTTACAAAATTTAAATACATTCGCCAAAAATATACCTTTATATGAATATTATATTTGTCTACGCGTATAACACAGAAACGGCAATGACTGCAAGTACACTTTAATAATTGATGATGATTTACCGACAAGGTTTTAAAAAAGCATTATCTAAAAATTTATTCATAAAAAAAAATCACGCTCGCACAAGCAGATCGTAAAACGAGCTCGTCATAGTCAGCCTAGAATTATTTACTTCCATCATAACAGCAACTTGCCGTCTTTAAAATAATGAATATCAGCTGCAACTACATTTTATGTGTATCTTTTGTTGCAGAACGAGGCCGAACCACCCGGGCGCCGTCGTCGACGTCAGCGAAAATCCACTAGACGCGAGCAAAGTAATACTTTTATTCGTCACTCAGAATGATGAATAGATCTTGTAATTACAAAAATATATATTTAAAATAAAAAAGCGGAAAGAAATTAGTTAAATTGCTTTAATATATTTGAAAAAATATAGCCTGCGTAATGCTTAACCGTACGTAAAGAAGGCGACTAAAGAGTATTATAGAAATCAATAAATATCGAGTAAGGGACTCGACTACACAAATAATAATAAAATAATTAATTACATACATTCATTAACATACACACAAAATTATTTATTTGGAAATCTCTATTAACTGTTACGTTAGTGATGCAAAGAATGAAACTAAGAATTTGTATGCCTCCATAAAATTTTCAGTTAGTAATTGCGTATGAATCTGGACTGGTGGTGGTATGGGACCTGCGAGCCCGAGCCGCGGAATGGAGAGGGTCGCTAGGCACGAGTGGGCCCGGCGAGGCCGTACGCGCCGCGGCGTGGCAGCACGACGCCAAGCTCATGACCGCGCACGCGGACGGCGCGCTGGCCACGTGGAGCATGCGCTCTCCGAGACCTACCTCGTTGTCGTACCCGCATGGTTAGTGAGCGAACTATACACTGTTTCTTATACAATACAAAAGATCAGTTTCGTGTTATTTCTGGTTTTTGAGGATTCTAGCGAGGAGGACTGAAATAGAGTACATATGCTCGTATATTGCTCATCATAATAAGCGTCATCATACTAAAAATGTAAATTATGATTTCAGCGAAAGCAAATAAGGACGGGAAACCAGAACCCTGCAAACCTATACTCAGACTGGAATGGAAAACTTCAAGAACGGGGTGAGCATGACATTTTTTTAGTTCTGTAATATGTATCGTTATATAAATCCTTATTGTGCACAATTGTTACATAACAAGCGGTATACTCAACTATATTAGCAAGACGTCGTCTCCTTCTCCGATTACAAACATTCGTGTATTAGGGTAGTTTATTAGATTTATTTTAGAAAGGTAGACGAGAACATGGGCCATCTGACGGTCAATGTTCAACTTTGCCGACCGACATTAGTGATGCAAGAAATAAACGTTGCACTATCGATTAAACGACTAATTGATAGTGTAACAGTTATTTCTTCAATTAAATTGAAGGGGCGATGCCCAAATGGCCCTGCACAATGCCGTACCCGTTACCCGTGGTTTAATTTCGTAAGTAAAGACTACTTTTAATTTAAATTTCAGAGAAAGTCTAGTGATCTTCTCCGGCGGTCTGCCAACTGACAAAGCTGGTCGGACGCATAGCATTACGGTGCTCAACGGAAAGAGCACAACCGTGCTGGAAATGGAGCACAGCGTGGTCGACTTTGTCACTCTCTGCGAGAGCCCTCACGCTGCGGGTCTGTTGATCGTTTTCTATTACATCACATTACGTTATATATTGTTGGCCATTACACCATTACATATCTAAATCATTCATTCTTTTACAAAAGTTCTAAGATAGTTCATTCCTGCTTCGGTTGCCGTAGTAAGAACCATATCGTTATTATATCTTTATAAACTTAATGGAAATAATAATATTGCATATAAGACCAAATAATAATTATATACTATGTGTATTTAATAAGAACGAATCCCCTTACACTGATTTAATAATGCATTAATATAAACATAACATAAAGACAGCTGCAGAGAGCTTCTGCAGATCAAGTTCTTCGCAGAGCTACAAGCTCTGACTACCAATTTGTTCCATTCGGCTGCAAACATGTCATGTGCAGTGAAGACTATACTGTAATTAAACGACAGATTTGTAGTTATTAGATTATAATAAAAATATATCACTCCACGTTTCAGATTATCAAGAACCATACGCGATAGTGGTGCTATTGCAGAACGACCTGGTCGTAATAGACCTGCTGACACCCGGCTACCCCTGTTTCGAGAACCCTTACCCCATGGATATACACGAATCACCTGTTACATGCTGTTGCTACTTTGCTGATTGCCCTTCGGACTTGGTACAAATTTTAAGATTTCTAAATACAAGTTTTGATCATTTAAAAAAAGTAAATATAAAACTAGAACAATAAAAATATTCCGAATGTTCCATTTTAATGATAACGACTGCAAGAAAATGTTTATCATTTGATCACATTTCGTAACAATTTAATTTCCAATTAGATTCCAGCATTCTACTCAGTGGGCCGGCAAGGCAACAAGAAGGTGGCCGGTTTCAGCGAGAAGCTATGGCCCATCAACGGCGGCGAGTGGGCGCCCGCCTCGTGCTCATACAGTGAAATTATACTAACGGGGTAAATTTAACCTTTCCAATATTTCTTAGTAATAATATGTTTTTGATTAAGCTACATTTAAATGATGGTAATTTCAGGCACGCAGATGGCAGTGTGAAGTTTTGGGACGCGAGTGCGGGGACTTTGCAGATACTGTACAAATTAAAATGTTCGAAAGGTGAGCGAATACACGTCGAAACAGAACACATAAACGGTCACTTCTGGTATACCATTCCGTACACTGCGATACCGGTGTAGTGCCGCCCGCCACAGTAGTGAGTCGTGCCCGCAGTGTTCGAGCGGCGCGGCGGCTACGAGGAGGAGTCCCCGCTGGCCGTGCAGCAGGCCGCGCTGTGCGCCGAGTCGCGCCGCCTGTGCGTGGCGCTGCCGCACGGACACGTCGTGCTGTTCAAGTTCCGCAAGGCCGAGGTGCACGCCGAGACTCACGTGAGTGCACGACCGTGCCGAGCTGGACTCGTTTCTCACTCGTATGCGATACATATCCGTTGGGAATGAGACGAGAGTCGTGGCGTTCCAGGTCGTCGAGGTGCCGGTGATATCCGACGCCGTGGAGGAGGAGACGTCCCCGGAGGCGGAGGGCAGTCGGTCCGCCTCCCTCGGAAGAGGCCCAGAGAGCGTCGAGGGTGAAGGCCGAAGGGTGAGCGCGCCGCTTCCAGCATTCGAAACGATATATCGTGTCGCGTTTCGGTGGGAGTAACGTATCGTAACGGGCTCGCTCGTGTCGCAGTCGGGCTCGTGGGCGGGCAGCGCGCTGCGCGTGCGCGGCTGCGCGGGCACGGGCGGCGCCCGGCGGGCGGCCGGCTTCCAGGCCACGCTCGTGGCGCTGCAGCACGGCCCGCCGCACCCCGTCACGGCGCTCACGCTGAACTCGTCGTACGGCCTGTGAGTATCTGGCGCCGCCGGCCCGGCCCGGCCGGCGCGCGCTGACGGCCGTCTGTCGCAGCATGGCGTGGGGCGGCGAGCGCGGCGTGGTGGTGCTGGACGTGTGGCGGCGCTGCGTGGTGGCGGCGCTGCCGGCGCACGCGCTGTACCTGCCGCACCCCGAGCCGCCGCTGGCGCGCCACGAGCGCCGCTCGCCCGACCTGGACCAGGTGAGCCCGGCGCCGCGGGGCGTACTGGCGCATCGTTTGATTAGATCCTTTCTCGTAGTTAAATATTATCACAGATTCTAATTTTATGAAAAATTTATTAATTTCGCCGGTTGTCAGCTATTCACAATGTGTGTACTGAAAATACTTTTGTTTCTATTGTCACATATGTACGTAAATAATAATAAATAGGCTTGCACTAGTGACGAGGGCTCGACTTAGCCGAAAATGATTATAAAAACTAAATACTTACTTAAGTAGCAGTATTATGTACATTAGTTACAGACGTAGTAAATCGCCTCCTCATTCCGTCGCGGCGGTGATTAATGAAATAGTAACGACTTCAGAGGCAATCTTTCACATTACATTTTATTTGCTATTTTGTTTCGTTACACTTTCGGTTGCTAAGATCAAGGAGAATTTGGCTGCGCTAAACCTCCCTGATTTGATCCTGATAACGTTTATTCTTTATGATTTTCTTTGAATTTACCAGTATTTAGCGCTAAAGGTGACCTCGGCTTATCCCGTAGTTACATATGGCATGGCATTTAGACATTTTTTATACTCAGCCTGTCTTCACTATCCTACAACGCCTATCTACATAGCTGTCGACACGTGCCACTAATAGATTTGCGTTTTAAAAAATTCAATCATCTTCTTACATAATGGCTGTTGTAAGCCATAAGCCATAATTGTTGCCATAATTAAACCTCAGACCTGAAATACTAATTGCAACTGCCCTTCCAAAATAAAATATCAGTGTTGTTAAATTAAAAACATTTTTGTCAAAGTAATTTATTTGGTAGTAGGGCTTCGCACAAGCCCTTCTGGGTAGATATCACCCACTTTCATATATTATACCGTCAAGCAGCAATACTTAGTAATGTCGTGTTCCGGTGATTAGGGTGAGTGAATCACTAGAGGCATAGGGAACTTAACATCTTAGTTCCCAAGATTGGTTAATCTTTCTAACAGCAAAAATATAGTCTATACGTGCTCGTAACCACTTACCATCAGGTGGCCTACTTGCCAGTTTGTCTGCCTGTCTGTCTGCCTGTCGGTCATACAATCAAAAAAAGTAATATATATTAGTAATTTTGGAAGGACCGTTTCGATAGAACTGAGGTCACCGCACCGCGTCAAGGCCGGTATATATCAGCCCTCGATACGCGGTCGGGAACAAACCTCAACAAAATGATCTATTCCCCTGTTCCTGAAGTTGGAGGAGTCACCAGCCAGCCCCGAGCCTGCCGAGGAAGCTCTGCCAGACCCAAAGCTTGATACGAGACGCAAGTCCACACCATGGAAGACCTTCAATCTGAAACGTCAAATTTCTAAAGTTGACCTTAAACTCAAAGCTGCCTTTGGACCTCCAGAAAATGAGGAATTAAATGAAAAAGGGAATTCACAATTCTATTGTGAGACGGCTGGTACATCTGAGCCGGCGCCTGAATCTAACACCGATTCACCCGAAGGTGAAGATGCGGGAGATAAGAGAGTAGATGAGGATAAAAGCCAACTTTCGTCACCTTTGCGGGTTTGTTCGGATGTGTTTGAACGAATGCATCGAGAACTACAAGAGAAACGAGCTGCAGACGTTTACGACAGAATGCATAAAGAACTTCAGGAACGATGGCAGGACAAAGAGCGAGATGAAATAACACCTGATATTTCACCCTCTCGAATCGGAGATGACGAAAAAGCTACTCGTCCTGACAATCTTCCACTTTTCGATGAAGATGGCAAGCCGCTGCGACCGCCTCGTTCAAAAGGAAAGAGAAAAGAGGACGTCACAAAGGATCAGAGAGATCAGAGATTGCTATCGGTGCCCAATATTAAGTACAACAAGCAGGAGTCGGTAAAGGACCTGCGAAAGAAGCAAGTGACTCAACAGTCGCAGTCTTTCGCCGGCAACCTAATGCGGCGGTTCAGTAAGTATCCTAAGGAGCTATCCACCTCACTCTCACACATGCCGCCTCGCGCGGGTCGAACTCTCTCGTAGTCTAGTCATCATGTAACATAGCGTAGATACCGTTGCTCTGGGATTGGAATGGTAATGGTTTGGCCAGTTTTGTATCGTTTACTAATATTGTAGATAAAGTTTTATCAGATAGAAGTTTTTGCTCGTAGATAAAAAGTAGTTACAACTTTAACATTTACAAATATTATGATCTGATGACGAATGTAAGTGTTATAATGATTCTATTCTAGAGTTTATTTTGACGTTAACGGATAATCATAAAAAATGTATACATCATGCTTTACGCTTCTTGTGATATTTGGCTTTTTATTTATTTTAAAATTATGTACTTTTACAATAGAGCGTCATAAATGATGCATATATATAATGTATACATATATATGTATATATCACGTGTATAAACTTACACTTTATATGCTGGTATATTATCTATTGCCATGACACAACATATTAGGTAATGGCTGTATTTTTCTTTCCCAAGGACAAGGACTCATCCGACGAGGATTCAAACTGCCTAAAATATCTATTCGGTGATTTTTTCGGTAATTTTATACCTTAAATAGTTAATACTGCATCGAAAGTAGGCGTTAAGATCTCTGTGTTGTCGATGTCCATTTGGGATGATATTAAAGTAAAGAGCTACAGTAGTGGGAATCTAGCTGTGCACCTCCCCGCTTGATAGCTTCACATCAGACCATACCGAGCTAACGACGCGCCCGGGATACTTACGATGATTAGCCGCAAAACTATTCCAATAGGCGCTACTCTTTTCTGACTGATCTGCTTTCCCCAGGAGAGTTTGTAGCGAGACTTTGCACGAGAATCGAACGAAATGTCGAAGAGGAAATAACCGAGCAAGTAATAGAAGTGCCCAACGTGATAGGTATGGATCCTCAGCTAGACGGCTCACAGCACATGACTAACAAAAGGAGCAACATTACTGAACCACGCCTGACTAATACTGACGTGTCCGGCGCAGAGGTCGCCTCGTCGTGTCTGTGTCCGCGTCCGTCCCTCGTATGACGTATCTGTTTCATGTACTCGTACATCAGGTGGCGGTCTACTCTTTATGTACTATTCATTTATTTCTGTTACACCTCTTATGTTACTTTATATGCATATTTATATTATTTTATGTACTATCCTATTCGCTATATCTTTATGCCCAAAGTAGGTAGGTGCATTTTCCATATCAAATTCCGCTATGTTCTTTTAATTAATATACGTTGTGCGTGGTGTTTCCGTCCTAGGGTCTAACGTGTCGGCAATTACATCGACGTGTCAATGGGTAATCGTAACGACGTCCACGTTTCACTATTTCTACTTCACCATATAACAATCGTCGAAATTGATTAACAATGTACACAATTAAGTATCATATGTGCCCGTGCGGCAGTCCACAGCGAACGGTAGGAGGGCGCGGGGTGCGGGCGGCGATGCAGTGGCGCAGGTCGGACGTGTGTGTGTGTTGTAGATGAACGGGCCCGGCGGCGGGGGCGGCGGGGGCCCGGCGGGTGGTGGGGGCCCGGCGGGCGGCGCGGCACCGGGGGGCTGCGCCGGAGGGGGCGCGGGCGCGGGGGGCCCCGCGGGGCCTCGCGCAGTGCGGCGCTCGCGCTCGCAAGGTACCCGCAAACTGCACAAGTGCCTCTCCACCGCGTCCGACGTGTACGCCGCGCCCCCCGCCCCGCAGCATTCTCTGCTCACGACGCGACAGTATTGCAGTTTTGGTAGTACAGTCACCTTTATTCGACCTCTAGGTCTGCCTTCCGATCTAAACAGTCGCAATTTCTCCTTTCGTTTTCATTTTGTTTCTTTCGTTCTTTTTTTTTTTAATTTTTTTGTGTTCGATGGCGAGTCGCTGGAGATGTGTTCGAATCTAAGCAGTTTTGGTTATGTGCCTCGTGCGTCTTGTCGAGCTTTGGCTGGAGAACGTAAGGAAAGAGCTGACGGTATTGATTGCTTGAGTATTAATTATAATTACGCTTTAATGTTGCATCGCAGTAAATACCAGTTTGTCGAATGTAAAATATCTCGAAAATAATATGAAATTATACTCATGTATATCGAGCGATCTCGCCCAACTATTATTTCTTTATTACGACTTATTTATTTTGTTTTCTTATTCTTTCTTTACACTACCTACAGCTACATCATGACCTACCATGATACTCTTCCAATATTATCTGAAATTGAAGATTAAATCAATCACATTAATAAATATTACAGAATGAATCTTCAATTTCACGATCATGTTCAATATTAGAAGTCATCATTAACCATTAAATTATTATTACTTTACTTTTAATATTCTAAATTGGCAATAACGACTTATTGGACATCTCAAATCAGTCAAAAATCTGTACCATTATTCATTGCAAAGAGCATTCATCGAACTCAAAATAATGTATAATCATTTGATAAATTTCCAATTTCAGATCGGAATCATTTAATAGGTAATCATTACAGTCTGCCACCTCACCGTTTGTTATTTTAATTTCTAGTTGTTCATATCGAGTAGTTTTGTTTTCCTGTGTTGTACCATTGCCGTCATTAGAGTGATCAGTAACTGTGTCCCCGTCATAAAGACCAATTAGTTGTTTTGCCAGAAACTGTACAACTAATGGTTCGCCATCTACAGTGCTATCGTCACAAACCTTACAAGTGCCAACATCGCGCCACTCATCTTAGTTGATCGATCAATGGATTTTCTACATACTCGTTTCTACATTTCTTATATTCCATTCAAATTCCAGTAGATCAAATCAATCAATACACGACGTATAATGCCACAACAATGAAATAGCGACTGTAGACGGCGAATCTAATTTTTCAGTAATGATGGAGGTAATGCTTGTAACACATTGTGGTTTATTTGTCGATACAGAGCCAACTATTCCGCAGACTCTCGCATCTATGGAGTACTTACAAATAATGCAACCCAATGGTATCCTAACGACATTAGCATTGATTTATTTTTTACATTTACATTTATTTAGTTTTTCTTTTTCGTTTCGTGGCTTGTCACGGGCTGCGGTCCTGTATTTGTCACACGGTAGCTGGTTTGTTACTTATTTAGAGTCGAAATTGTGGCTGTGACTATCCTCCGATGTTCTCCTACACTGCACCTCAACTGCACTTTACGAACAACTTCCGGCATGACTCTTAGACATAATAAAAGGTGACTTACTACTAAAAACTATCTCTTTTCTATTCTATCACTTGCTCAGTGTACGAACGGTATCTCTTATGTATGTTATATGTGCATTATATGAGCGAGGCTTTACATATTGTATACGATACACGAACTATACTTATATTATCATTTACAATTATTTCTGCGTTGTCGATAGTATTCAAAGTTCTTAATATTACTCATCACGAGCGGTCACATTATTTGTTTCTTTGCCTTTGTCCGCAACATATTTTTTACTGCAGACCTACTTTCACTTCGAGTGCCTGGCCTGGCTCGAGCAGTCGTCTCGGCAACTATCACTCGATTGCTATTGACATTATATTTACTATTTTTATTAACTGCTGTTGAGTACATGACATTATCTTTTTTTTCTAGCTCGACCACAAAGCAAAAAGTTTATATGGCTCGTTTTTGGCTGCCTCTATATACGGCTGTCCTTATGTCTATGTATGCTTACAGTAATATCTTTATTAAATGCACTAGTCGCATGCGCCGCTAGGAACTATTCACTGCACTATGGTTGAATATATATGTTTCATTTTACAACTTCATCGAACTTGTTTGTCCGTCCACGAAAATGCTTCATAATAGTTAATAGTCCTAACTTTTTAGGACAATTTAATCAGATAATAATCTAAATAGTAGTAAACATAGGGATATATAAGAATGACGTGTTTGTGCTTTAGAAAGTTAGTGTAATTTAGAAAAGCCGCTTCACCGTGGCCAGGGCCGTCCCTAGCTTACGCCTACTCACCTTCTTACCTTCTCATTTCACCGTAACATAACATCTTGCATCTTAGACGTATCATTAGCATTAACTCTGTACACAAGTCTTGCTTCATTCATTGCTCTTCATTTGCATTTCTAGAACTGTGTCATTGTCTCATGAAAGTGTAAATTGTGAATCATGTGTCGGCGAATGAATGTAATGTATAATATCATCAACTTCATTTTCATTAAATATCATTACGTCAAAACTTTGTGTTAACCAAATTCCCAAGGTGATTAAAAGAATAAGTAACGACATACTTTGTTGTGTAAATAAGCTGAGATTGGACGGGCATGCAACAGAACGATTACCAAGCATGACTCCTATTTAATATTTTAATCTATTTTATATTTGGCACAGAAGAATGCTGCAGCTGAATGAGTGGTTTCAGCTAATTTCACAACCGCACACATAATCAGTTAGTTCTAGAGTGCAACTTCGTAGACTTGTAATGGAGACAGTGATAGTGGCTGCAATAAATCCGAATAAAATTCGTATAATATCGTAAATTCGTATAATATCGTTACTAACTAAATACAGTTAACTAAAGCAGCCTTTATCGCGGTCAGGACTAAGGGTCCACTAGCACAAGGTGGTATTGGACTTTTAGTTAGGTGCTAGTCAAAACGGAGGGATAATCTGTCTGTTTGCACCAACCGGCCGCGTAGACAAGCTGGACAGCTCGTTCTCGCGGTCGCGCTCCAGCTCCATGTCCAGTCTCGAGAACATATCGCAGGAGGGCATTCAGTGCCTCGCCTTTGCCGATAGCTATACGAAGAGATCTGGTAAGTCACCTATTTTTCAATACTTCGTGTTCGAAGTTACTTACTTACTTACACTAGCGGTTAAATTTCCTGCTTAGATCCCACGACGTTGCTGCCAACTCTGTGGATAGGAACGACGTTGGGCTCGGTGCTCACAATGATGATCAGCCTACCAGAAGCTGACCTGCGCCACACACAGCCAGTTGTTATTTCCACGAGCGGTAAACTAAAATAGTTGTCTGTTCATTTCTTGATAGTGTTTTCATAGACATGTAAAAAAATATATGTTTATTTTTATTTCACAGGCGGTCCAATATTTAGGTTAAAGGGATCAATATTGGCCATGTCATTTTTAGACTGCAATGGTGCTTTAATTCCTTACTCGTACGAGAGCTGGAAGGACGATAGTAAAGATGTGAGTTAACAATGTAGCGCTGATCTGTTTTCTGTCATACATTTGTACAAATTTAAAGAATATATTAATGAAAATACTAATACCACAAAAGTAAAGAATATCTCCGATGTAAAATCAAATCAGACGAGCACTAAATACAGGGTCGGGAGCGGCGCGAGCGAACACCCACTAAGCAGAGCTCTTCGGGCAGCAGCCACATGAGCCCCCCACCGGCCGGCGCGGAGGCAGCCGCCGACCGCCAGTTCGTAGTCATCGCCTCCGAAAAACAGGCGCGCGTCGTAGCGCTGCCCAGCCAGAATTGCGTCTACCGCCAGCAGATTGTCGACACGGATTTTGTTGTAAAATCAGAGATTGTAAGCTTGAAAGGTTAGTCTGCCACTATCGTAATTTCGAAATCACCAGTTACTCCATTCATTCATTATTGAGCGCGTAAAAGTTTACCGCTGTTTATTGTACATATAAAATTTTATGAAATTGATTGAATTTACAAGTTTAAACTGTAATCTTGTCTGAATCTTGCCTTGCATCGTGTAATCTTAACTTCAGATAGCGTCTGTCTGGTGAACTACTTATCAACGGGCCACCTGGCAGCATACAGCCTCCCTTCCTTACGGCCACTCGTGCATACGGATTTTCTACCGCTCTCTGAACTCAGGTAACTTGGTATTCTACATGTTTACAATCTTTTATTCTCCACTAACTTTTTTCTGTGAAAAGCTGAAACCGAACTTGGACAAAATTATTAAAAATACCAAAATATATAGAATTAAGTATATTTGTGCGTTTCGCGCTTTGCATTATGTCACTAAGTTCAGTTTCCATGTTTCACATTGTAATAAAAATATAACTTTTACCTACTTATCGAGCAAGCAATGAAAGTGAATGACTTGTCGAGGCTCACGCCCTCCCATGAAGACACGACCACTCTTAGACGATTACACGCACCCGATCGAGGCACTAAATGATAAACGGCTTGTTTTATATTTATATCCCTTAGATACAACTAGCTTCGCAATACGGGCATGAGAATGCTGTATTTATATACCTACGCTAAAAAAACTACAAATATCTCATTTTGCAATTTTTGCATTCATCGCCAGTCACTTAATCAGATCATATTATACTTTTGCTATTTTATCATTTGGGAGCCGACGAAGAGAATTCCTTTGAGTTATGATCGATGTTAGAAAACTGCACCTGTTTGATGCACGACAACCTCTTAAAATATTTAAATCACTCGTCTTCGGTTTACGAGAGTAAACTTTAACGAAAATTAAATTAAACGGTCGTGCAGCAAACAAGGGAACATGCCATCTACAACGAACACGGCCAGCACCGAGACGCTAGTGGCTGTCTAGTCTTGTCGCCGCGCTCTTTTGGATCACGAAGTAGACAAAATTTTGCAACTCTGATGAGCACCTCCTGTGCTTTCGATATTTGGCACTCTTCATCTATTTTTCAGTTGGATAACCGATATCGATCGGACATAACGAACACGACTCAAACACATCTTCGGACTGAACGAGCGAACACAGACTCACTTTACAATCATAAACCGCCACTTGGTGCTGATTTGTGTAACGACACTAACCCCACTGACACGCTCGACGACCATTATATGTGCCCGACATCCGATCGCATACTAGTGCTAACGATGTACTTCATAGTGTGTAACCCTCATAGAGCTCGACGTAATCTAACCGTGCATCACTAGTGCAATGTTGTCGCTCGCGCGCCCCGCGGCCGCTCCCAATGTCGCGGCTGCGGGACGCTCGAGCCTTGTAACTGACCGGTGCCTGTGTTCCTGGTAGCTTCCAGACACAGTCCAAACAGAGGGGTATCGTAGACCCTATGCTCTCCATATGGGGCCAGCAACTGATAGTTAACGAGGACACCGACCAGTAAGTCTTCGCTAATAGCGGAATTGCGTTAGTCATGTACCATCACCCCCGTGGTGTCCCCACGCGATCCGTTAGACGTGCTAGTGTTTCATGTTATCCCGCAGCTTCCAAACCTCGCCCTGCGATCATTCCGGACATGGACGAATCTTTTTGTCATCATTTTCAATTGGATTTATTTTTTGAACAAAATTATCTTCATCTATTTAACTTATCCCTTTATACTATTGGCACTCGTTTGATATAACTGAAGATACGCATAAAACTGTTTTAAGACATCTCACATAATCAAATATATAGTATTTGACAATAAGCAGTCAAGCATAGCAATGAACTGGATGTCTCGAAACGCTTATTCGCTATCTTCGAGTCGAAATGATCTTTTGTAACGTTCACAATTCGCTCCAGTCCGTCCGCTGCCTGCGACACTGCTTCAGTTTCCCGATCCCGACATCCCCCGTCACACGAACACTACACCTCGTCACCACACGCACACGTTTTGTAACACCTACATGTCTCCTTCCTAACATTATACTTCACAGAGTATCGTTTCCTCTTTTCTTCTTTTATTATCTCTTTTTTGCTCAACGGTTTATCTTTATATCTCTTATTTCCTTCTTTCTTGTAAAGCATGCCAGCTTTGAATGTTCTAGAACTATTCTACGTCTTTTGCATTTTCATTTTTGTACACTGATAAGTTAACGCTTTTTGAAATAATTAGATATTTAAAAAATTTAAAGAATTTTCGACACAGTAATCGGAGGATAAAATTAGGAGGTAAGATAAAGTTTGTAACCTTTTTACAATGAAATAAATGAATCATTATTAAACTCAGTTCACTTATTGTCATCGTATTCTATTTAATAATATAAAACTAAGTATTAAGAGAACTATCCAAAATGATGTTTAGTTAACTTTGGATTATGAAAAGACAGTCATGGTAATCAAACGAAAGAGCGAGAGATTTGAAACAAATTGTAATACAGATAAATTGAGAATTTAGGTTAAGATATCAAGATCTCAAAGATGACTCGTTGTCTGCGGTGTGTTGCAGAATAGCGAAGACGTTCTGCTTCAGTAACCGCGGACACGGCCTCTACCTCGCGTCGCCCACTGAAATACAAAAGTTCACAATCGACGCTGAATTCTGGTGAGTATCGAAATAAAATAAAAACTTTCGACTCACGCTTAATATTAAATGTGCAAAAACAATATTAGTCAATGTGTCATCGAATTCATGTGCTAAGAGAGTACACTATTACCTAATATTTATTACGTCTATTATTTCTCTGACTAATTACAGAACTAATTGCAATTTAAACATACCATACTTTTATGTTCCCGAAAAAGTGCGTACAGACGAAGTACTTTACTTAAAGAAACTAGACAGGCAGGGAGACGAGATATACTATGAATATATTTATACAAGCTCGAAAACGTACTCTTTCAGTCAGCAACTAAACGAAATGATCGGAGAGCTATTCCTGCCGCGGGACATGCCCGAGCCGCCCAAGGAGAGCTTCTTTCGAGGGTTATTCGGCGGAGGGTCCCGGCCGCTGGACAGGGAGGAACTATGTGCGTAGCTATACCATTGCGTAATACATCACGAAGTCCCCCTATCGCCCCCCATGTAACCTCTGTCTGCGCAGTCGGCGAGAGCAGCGGCAAGCCGATCCGCAGCGTGGCCAAGCACATCCCGGGAGTGGAGGCCACGGGGCAGCGCGCCACGGCGGCGGCCGGCGAGGTGTCGCGCGCGCACCAGATGGTGGTGGAGCGCGGCGACAGGCTGACGCAGCTGGAGGACCGCGCCGAGCGCATGCACTCGCAGGCCTCCGAGTTCTCCACCTCGGCGCACCAGCTCATGCTCAAGTACAAGGACAAGAAGTGGTACCAGCTGTGAGAGGCCGCTTCGTGCGATGTGATAATGTAAATACTAAACGATACTATACTATACTTAATCTTTTTATACAGTGTACCTTATGTATTACCGTAGTGGTTTCTCTATATAGCACTCTTCCCGTCTCGCGTTTCTCTTGTTTTAAACACTGTACTTTATGATTCGAGATGTGTGCTGTGGGATGTGTTCGGAGGGAGCGTGCGTGTCGGCTGTCGGCTGTCGGCAGTCGGCCGAGTCAGTAGTTCTGTAGCTAAACGTTGAGAGTTATATACATACCTGTGCCGCATTGATTTACCGTCGTACCGGTGTAGTGTTATGTTATTATAGTGTTGCGTCAATATGAGATTATTTACAGTTGCTACCTTAAATATAACTTAAGTAGATGTAATTTTTTATAGATACGAGCGAACGTAACGAATGAAATTATTATAGTAATTGTGAATCGTGTTGATCTGTGTAAAGTAAATATTTATAAATAAATGAATAATATAAAAGTAAATGATTGAAAAGTTAAGCATTGGATGACAATAATTTTGTTACATTATCTGAAGTTTTGATTTCGCGCTGCAAGCGTGTTCTTGTTTATTTGATCTGCACAATGTCTTCTATTGAATACCTCTTTAATAAAATTGATCTATATTATATGAGCTGTTATCTACTGCATATCCTGTTTTTATTCTAACACTTCAAATTTTTTATATATTTTGAATGATTAATTCATATATATGTTATATATTAAGAATGAAAAGTGGGTAAAATGATTTTATTAAGATTTAATGAATTAGTCGAGGTGCGCCTCTTTACAATGATAGCAATACAACGGACGGGCCGCCGGCCCGAGTAGACCTGACCAATAGGTGTCGTGTCGGTGTTGTTAGCTAATAAACTATTAACAAATCAAACTGAATAAAGCGATAACTAATATTATATGTAAAATATCGATTTAAGTAACGCACTACGTATCGCAAATATTAGATAAGTTGTGCGGAGAAATCGTTGCAGTTTATATGTATAGGAACATTTATTATTTCTGCGACCTGCTAACGACCGGGCACATTTCCGAACAAATAAAATGCAGCGAGTATTGTCCGCTCATTGGTAGGTAGTGTAGGTATAGGTATCGGTGTATCGCATGGCAATAATCGTTTCGACCGAAGCGTCACTCGACGTCGGTCCACTTCCTTCCCCGCCCGCGCTCGCTCAGTCAAACAGCAAGTCCGACCGATCTTGGCTTATTTGTAACCCGTGGCGTTGATACTTTCGTTTAGGTACGTAGCGAATTTTGTACCTAATTTCTTGTGTAGATTTCGGATGCCAAAGATGACTATTTTGAAAATCCGTTTTGTATATAATGTCTAGTAGATAACGCGTTACGCGGTATGTTACATTTCATTTTAGAATATGTTATATAGTTTATTTAGGTAATTGCGAATATGACAACCTAGCGTTACTATTGAAGGAATATATTGAACTATTATAAACAAATATGAAACTAATACTGTTCCGATATTATATCACTAACGTTAATATTTTAACCAAAGTATTTTGGTACGTAGACGTGTATACAACCGACGACAGAATTGATTCGTAAAATTTAATATTTTCTTATCTATATTAAGTGGTTTTAGTAAATGCAGATGTTAGCGTTTTACAAGCTATACTTATTTTACTACAAGGTCGTTGTAGATATCGGCTGCGAAGCTCTCGGGTCGCTCGAGATGCCGAAATGATTGTAAATTAGAAACCAGCACGTCGCAGATAAAAAACTCGGACTTTCTTTCACATTGTTATAAGACTTGCACGTATAACTCTAATAATTTTGTAATAATTTCCGCATACTAACGATGTTGTTATGAATTATTTATTTATACAACTAGTACTTACACTGCACACGAGAATAATTTATTATTCTCAAAGAATGTCGTACAATATAATTTATGTATTTATACTTTTGTGATATTTATTGCAAAAAAAATTACTTCCTAATTTTACAGTTTGGTGTATTTTGAAGCTTTTTCATTATTATTGTCAAAGGATCTGCATTTGAAGATGACCTAAATGTATATATCTTAGTAGGTATGTATGTCGTCTATAATGTACGCTTAAGTTACCTCTTCTCAGTTCGAGATTGCCTCGAGCAGAGAGCAATGCTCACAATCGGCCCGCGTCGCGCGCCCCGAGGCGTTACCTGAACCGAACTCGTGCCTCGTGACATGCAATACCTTATTATATGTACCATCGGGTATGTTAAGTTTAAACAATTCTATTTATTGTTACTCGTCGACCGCACAGTCCGGCCCCGGTCCGGACCGATATGTTGTTTGCGCTTTCTATATACTTCTAACTAAACGTTCCCATTGAAAGCTATTCGTTCGGAAATTATGGGACTAAATTAATATAAGGATTGTAAATAAATAATTTAAAAAACTTGTGGCAAATTATTACTTGTTAACCTTTAATATTCGTAGTTCATTTAAATATTATTTTATATGGATTAGTCGACTGTCTCTTTTTTAACGTTCGGAAACGAGGGAGATATAAAGTATAACTATACATATTGTATATAAAGGATGCTGTTGAATTATATTATTTAGTTTGGTAGATGATTATAGTCATTATATATAAATAAAACATACAAATAAAATTATATCGAAATTAATGTGTCTTTTATTACTATCCTCCTTGGGTTGAAGAAAATCATCAATTCGGAGTTTCACACGGGCAGTTCGGGGCTTAACAGCAGAGTTTATTTTTCAAATTGGAAATTAAGATTATTTACAATCCGGGTGAACTGAGACGAGCAGACCGCGCGGAGGCCGCTGACAGAGGCAAACTCGCGTAGGTACACGTACACGTAAACACGTACGAGCGAGATTTCGACATTTTTTTTATTAATGTAAATTTTTCATGTAATTTTAAACTTACATTGTTTATGTGAGATTTTTGATTCTACGATTATTTCATGGTTTCAATGTGTCTGTGATTTCAAAACAACTTCCTCTTTTAAAGTAAAGGCTATTTGAGTATAACCAAAATTAAAAATATATATATATATATATTTTTGTGTTGTCTGGGATTCTTTAAAAACGGCTAAATATTACAAATTGATATAACTAAATGATTAAAAGAAGTATTGCAAGACATCCTTTAGTCTTTATTTCATCAAAATTTCATCTTCAAAAATTTGAGCATCAAAAAATACAAAAAAAAAGAGTTGTCGTTGTTTCGTCATCGTTTTGTCTTTTTTCCATTAATATAATTATTGTATTGTTAATATTAAACACTTTGTGGCTTTAGGTTCCAATTATTACAAGGGTCGCAGGCGGCCAATCTCAAGAGAGATTAGCCAACTGCGCAGGAGATATTTTAGTGCACAGGTGTGTGCACAAACACAGGTACACTCTCTATTCCCTAACTCTCATAATCCGATGGGACGGCACGACACGACCGGGAAAAGTTCAGGCGCAGAGCTAACGGCTTTACGTACTTTCCGAGGCACGGGAGTGATATACTTCCAACTTAACTTAATAATATCCTGGGACATTATTCACACACGGCTATCTGATCCTAAACTAAGCAAAGCTTGTACGATGGAAACCAGACAACTGATATGCTACATATACTATTTTTATTTGTAAATACATACTTCTATAAGAAATTAGACCCAGACTCATGACAGACATGTTCATTGACACAAATGTCTGTCCTGGGTGGGAATCGAACCCACAACCTTCGGCGTGATAGGCAAGTATTTACAACCACGCCAACCGGCTGGTTAGAGTGACACGCTCGTACACTTGCCAGCAGTAATTCAAAGGCACTCAAAGATGCCGCCTGCAGGCTGGCAGGCATGTTGGGGAATTAAAATGTGCCTTTTAAATTACAATAACATTTTTATACTAATGAATATTTGATTTTTAATATTTTTTTAGTAATACTATGACATACCATATGCCCCTATCGGGTTGGACATGGTTTATTACACATAGTATATAATTTGTAACCAAATAAGTACACAATTTATATATTTAAATTTAACACATAAATAGATATTACATATAGTTAGTTATAGCCTCCAGGGGACTTCTTCAGGGTGTCTTTAACTGTGACGTCTGTGAAGAGGGGAACGCAAGCGGACGAAGACGGCGAGCAAGGTTTTGCCGCAACCGCCAGTGCTTCCGAAGAGGACAGCTCCAGTGCAGCTGAGGATGGCGCACGATCAGGAGGCCTTATAATCCAAACCTTCTGTGGTTAGCCGATCCCCACCACTGTATATAAAAGCAAGCGCTCAGCCGAATGTCGATTACTCTGCTCATACACCTCCTTCAGAGGTAATCTCCCACACAGACTGAGGCGTCCAATGCACGTCCTGGACGACAAAGACGACAGAATAACTGTCGCAAACGCTCCCTTCGAAGGGAAGACACTATACCCGACAAACGTACACCGTTCCCGCCGGCGGAAACGAGGTCCCCGACTTGTGACATCACGAAATCGGTCGTGATCTAGTACGGTGCTTCTTGGAGAAGCACTCCCCACCCCACCGACTATATCATGAGCCGAGGTGCAATCTCGTAGGAGACACCCTCAGGATGGACGTCATGTAGAGCCCGAGACGGCTCCAATTTCAAGGCGGAATCTAGTACTCGCCCCAACATGACGCTGACGTGACGGTGACGCTGTTAAATACCAATAGGGCCAAAAAAAAAAACCGAATGCCGATTCATTCGCTGCTCAGTCGTCGGTAGGTAAAGTGGTTAGTTTCGAAGCTGCGCACTGTTCTTTCGATATATATTTGCTGTCGTTATTTTATTGAATTGTGTTAATTCCTGTGTGGAAATTAAAGGTTGTTTGTCCTTTGAAAGTCATGTCGATTTGATGAAATATTGTTAGACTTGAGTTGATTTTGAAGTAAATTATATTTTGTGATTAAATCTGTGTTTTCTTTAATGTTTAACGCTTCTGGTTCCTAAATATATACTATTTGAATTAAATTACACCAATATTTTAATTTTTTTTTTTAATTGCTAAATTGCGTTGTCTTTGTTTTGTTGTCGTTTCGTGTGATTTTTTAAGTTTTTTCATTAATTTAATTAGTGTTGATAATATTAAATACTTTGTGGCTTTATGTTACAATTATTAACTCGGGTTGTTTTGGTTTTTTATTATTTTGTTCTATTTTAGTTTATAAAATATTACTTTTTACTTTTAAGGTAACATATTCCTGAGTTGTAAGGCTTAATGAAGGGTCATAAAATTGTTTAGTTTTATTGTTATTTATAGTTTAATTATAATTTTTTTCTTTATTGAATTAAACCGGAGGTTTTGTCACAAAGTGACCACGTCACCTCCATCGTTCCTACCAAATCAACTACGTCGCTTTAAATAACATAAAACTACTTTATAAATTTTCCTGGCCTCTTCAGAAGTTGGTAAGGCCAGTATACTGTTGAATACTCCCACATTATTCAAATTATATCCCGGGTGTTACATAAAAAAGAGGACTCTTTCAGCTTCAATCCGCACACATTCCACTAATACATGATAGGTATCCTCTACTCGGTTGCATTCTGTGCACACTGGCGACTCAAGTTTCTTCATCAGGAAACCGATTCTGTTCAATGGAATGTGTCCGGATCGGAGCCTATATGCTGTGACAATATCTTGTCTACTCAAACCGCTGTTGGCAAACCAGGGACCCCGTGATAAGGTAGGCTGAATAGTTTTGTACCAAATTCCTTTACTTAAGGCTCTTTCGTCGAAATACTGTTTCCATTCTTCAACTTTTTCATTCACTGGAATGTCGGCATGTAAAGGTATCCACTGCAGTATGACTTTTCTATTTTGTGCAATCATTTCATACATAGATTGTATGACGGAATAGGCTATCGGAAATCCTCGAACTGTCGAGGCAAACCGAGCCACATGTTGTATTGCGCTTTTTGAGTCCGACCAAATAACTATATCTTAGCACGGAATGTCAGCAACATACGATAAAGCTTCTGCTATAGCAATTAGTTCCGCACGCATTATTGATATATTTGGTGAAATTTTGAAAGATATTTGACTATGGTTCTGGATGTCATAAAAAGCAGCACCTACACCTGATTGATCCTTAGAATCTTCCGTAAAGATTTTATAAAATTTGTCATAGTGATCTAGTATGAAATGATTACACATATTGCTTAATAAAGTATTGCTATAATTACATTTTGCTTTATCCATAAAATCAATGTTTGGTTGAATAGCCGTATCAAGATCCAATATTACTCACGCAAGTCCGAAGATAAAACATTTTTAATTTGTTAGTATAAACATTTTTATTTTTTTAAATTTGATGTAATTGTAGGAGAAGAGGCTTCTTTTTGTGCAGCCAATAGCTGTTATCGATTCGATTTTTTAAATTATCTAATAAATTACATATATCTTTTATTTTATTACTTAACGATTTACATTCTAATAAATACTTTCCTGCTAAATATTTTCTTCGGATACTTAAAGGCGGTAAGCTTAATTCGCATTCCATAACGTAAATAGCTGTAGTTCTAATAAAACCGCCTATAATTCGCATACATTGGTTTTATCACATCAAGCTTCTTCAAAAGAGCCTTACTACATGAATCGTAAAGAAAACTACCATAATTTATCCTACCTCTAATAATAGATAAGTACAAACTACGCAAATGACACGCGTGTATTCCCCACCCCGATCCTACTAAAAAATTTAAAATATTTAAGAATTTTGTGACACCTTCTATAATTTCTTTGGTGTTTCGACCATTTCAACGACCTATCTAACCACATCCCTAAATATCTAACATTATCCACTAATTGTAAGCTTTGATTTCCTAAAGTTAGGTGTATCGATTTCCGTCTATACCCTCTTTTAAAAATCCACACTTTAATTTTAAAAGGAGATATTTCTAAGCCCAGATTTGAAAGTAATTGTGATAAGGTATTTAACGCTATTTGTAGATTATGTCTACAAGCCCTTGTATTTATATCGGTCGCATATAGAACAAAATCGTCTGCATATTGGGATAAAAACACGTTATTAATATATTTGACACATGTGATGTAGCTAAATTAAAAAGGAGTGGAGAAATCGGATCACCTTGCACTAAGCCGCGTTTGGGGATTGCTACAATACTAATATCCCTCCACTGGTTGGGGATAAAACCAGCTGTAAAAAAATTATTAAATAGTTTCAATAATATTTGTTTTCCATTTTTCGGTAAGTTTCTTAACATACAATACGGAATAGCATCATAGCCAGGCGAGGTATTTTTAGCTTGTTTTAGGCACTGCGACAACTCTGACCTAGTAATGGGTTCATTTAAAATTTATTGTTTAAGAATAAGGGTGACTTCGGAGAGACATGGTCGGGTGTAAGACTTAATAATAATTCACTAATCAACCGTTTAGGTATTTGGCGCCCTGTCCCTCTATATCCTTTGATCATTTTCATTTTGCCCCACATGCTCCCTGATGAAACTGTGTGGTCTACTGAACACCAAAATTTTTGTCTATCTTCAAAGCTAGCCTTTCGTATACGGTTTTGCGCCACACTAATTTTTGTCTTTAATATCTCTAAGTTTGCTGGAATACGGTTTCTTCGCATATTGGCTAATGCAAGTCGACGTTCTGCTACTACTTTTAATAAATCTAACGTCCAGTAAGATTTAGGAACAAAATTACTACACGGATTTTGACTTATTTTAATATATGGAATGTGAATATCGGCAGGTAAGTTTAAATTTTCAACAAATAAATCGTAAACCGACTGTAAGTTATTCTGCTCGGGAAAATTACTATAAAATAAATTTTCTAACAAGTTAGTATAAGAGTACCAATCAGCGTTTTTAAAGTTTCGTTTTAATATAGAAGGTTTAAATTTTTCTAAAAAAGTACACAAAACAATTATTCTATGGTCGCTGCCTAATGTTTCGTTTGTGACATTTCAGTTTAACTTGAGTGCAATATCTGTCGATACAAAGGTGATGTCAGGTGACGACTGTTGCAATACCCCATTAACTAATTTTATACGGCTTGGTGTACTGTTATTTAAAGATACAAAAAACTATCTTGAAGAGCATCAAAAATTTGAGAACCTCTGTTATCAATCTTTCTGGACCAATTAGTGTGGTGACCGTTAAAATCGCCACTTATGATGGTTTTTTTAGAAAACAATGAAAACAGGTTTTGCCAATTTTGTAAACAAGTATGAGCCGAAAGAGGACAATAGACAGATATAATATTTTCAATCACATCGTCATTTAATATTTTTGTATGTAATAACTCAATACCACTATCTTCGTTTAAACCGATGTTTATTACATATTGGTAGCCAATATGAGCTTGGATGGTTTTATGCAGTATGATAGCAACCCTACGATCTATTATAACTATCACTACGATCTCGCCTATAAATATTATAATCAGAATTTTTTTTAAACTTTCTTTTTCTAACCAGGTTTCGCTCAAGGTAGCAATGTGGATCTTATTTTAAAGCAGAAAATTTTCAAAAGCTACTAACTTAGGTCTTAAGCTTTGCGCGTTCCATTGTGCAATTTTAATATTAATCAATGTATTAAATTTTACTAAAATATTCAAATAAGGTCTTCAATAACGACCATTCACTTAAATTTTCAAAAACAACTAAAGCTAACTATTCTAAACATATTTTAATTACTTGTGCAACTTTTTCTTTGACACTTATACCCCTATTAAAAATTACCACTTTTAATCTTCCTACTAGCTCGCTAAAAGTTACCTCACGTTCTGGAATCACTTTTAATTTTAGGTCTACTTTTTTTATTCTCCTGGTTAGCAAAATTATTTAAGCTGTGCTCAGAACCTGAATTGGAAGACCACCAACAAACCTCCATAATATTTTGACTCGATACATTCTTCCTCGATTTCTTCTCTTTCTGGTCTTTCTTTTCCTTCTTCTCTCTATGTCTGATAACATTATCCTTTATAACTTCTTTTTTAGCCTCTTGTATTACTTCTGTTTTAAAGGACCATGGGGTAGAAGATGTACCTTTTGGTATGTTGAATTACATTTTCAGGCTTGACATACATTGTCAGTGCTGTTCTGTAGGAACATCTAAACGCTGACATAATTTCACGCACTTTCTTTTCTTTTAAAAAAATCGGACACTTCATTTTTTCGAGAGACATGTGGTTTTGTGAGCAATTAACGCATTTAAATTCCTTAGTGGTGCAATTTTCGTGTGGTCCACAGCATTTTGGACAAATAATATCTTTGGAAGAACAATATCGAGATGTATGACCCAACTTCCAACACCGAGAGCATTGGGAGACTGGAAAAATATAAGGTTCTACAGCGATTCTAAGTTGATACACAAAGACGTGTGCTGGAACAACTGTTCCTTTAAACGCTAATTTTGCAACACCACAGGGAATCCATTTCCCGTTGACATCTCGTTTTTGAAGACGTTTAGCACCTATCATAACACTTAATTCTAAGCACTTTATACTTTTCAAAATATCTTCATCGCCAAGATCCAAATCAACTCCTTTTATGACTCCATACGACACATTAACATCCATAGCTCTTTGAATGCGCCAATCCATATCATTAAATCTTTTACAGGATAATATTTTGCTTGCTACCATTTCATCTTTAGCTGCAACTCTTATCTTATAAGAACTTAAATATTTAATCTTATTTATCCCAATTATTACTTCTTCTTTAAATAATCTGGCTAAAGCAAATTGCTTATGAATTATCTTTACAAAAAATATAAATAACTACTTCTTCTTGTACTTTGAAACGTTTCTTTTCTTTTAGACTACATACAGTTTCAAAACCTTGTGTTTCATTCTTCAGTTCTTCTTCGCGCTCTCTCTTACTTGTCTGTCTTTTATTTTGAAAATTACCCTCTCTTCTAAATTTAATACTTGTATTTTGCAAGTTTAAATCTTCTAACTCATCACTCATATTAATCTGTTTATCAACCATTATTTCTTTTGTAAGACTCGTACAATAAAAACTTGCTTCAGGACTTTTTTGATTTAATTCAGAATCACTCATTTTTACTGGTTCAGTTTCGCATACCGCCATCAACTCTGCAACTGAAAAGTACCGGTCGGGTCGCACAATAGGCGTCCGCCGGGCCGGTGTTTGTTTTTCTTTCTTTACTTTTATTTCACGCAGGTAATTAGTTAATGACACGACCGTCTCACTCAATTACCTCCAACTGACTCAGTTTAATTAAATTAGAAGGGTTAATTTTTTTTTCTATTTCTTGCTGCTGCTTCACCCATCGCCAACTACATGTAGCGTGTTTAGTCATGCCAACGATATCGCTGTCCAAGCAAATGGAAATACTGCACCTAATATAGTATACAAGCTAATCGTCCCGACTTCGCGCGGGTAGATTATAACAAAAATGTATTTTGGATATGATTTGGGTATAATCCGTTCTTATTCGAGCGTCTAAGTCGGAGAAGGAGTTACTGTGGCAAATTTGAAGTCATTCGGGCGGATAGTTTAGACGATCACGTGATCAGTAGTATTTCGCTTATATATAGATAACGAGCCCTTAGAACCATTTAAACCATTTAAACCATTTATTTTGCTACACACATACATTACATAGATTATACAGAAGAAAAAAATAATTAAATTTAAAGAATACAGTGTAGGTAGCAAGGGGTTCATCTCAGTATAAGCTGTGCTAATGCACAGCACTGATTTTCAGATGGCCCCTGACTATTGGGTAAACATAAACAAATGCGCGCACACGAAAATAAATAAATGAAATTATAAGAACAAAAAACTAAAACTAAAAGCCCTTATCCTTGAGAAAAAAAAAACATATTACACAAAAAGAAAAACATCACAAGGAACTTAGACATAAGATAGACAGACAGACAGACTTAGACATAAGACATTAAAAATGAATATGATAAATACTAAGTCTATGAGGTAGTATGACTGACACTATATTTGGAGGTTGTTACTCTGACTTTTGTTTATTTAAAAATAATACCGTCAAATGTTTTTTCCAAGTCACCTGGGACGTACTATTACGCAGAGGAGGGGGTAAGTCGTTCCATATCTTGGTGGCAGAGTATTTAAACCGATCTGTGAGCTGGTACCGCTAATTTATTTGCTTCTCTCCTACGGGTACATCTCTGCTGCACGTCTCTAACCCAGTCCAGCTTATCGTACAGGTATGTCGGCCTTTTCTTAAAAATAACTTTATGTACTAGACACGCGAGATGTATTTTTCTTCGAGCTTCCATTTTTAATGTGTCTGTATCGTTAAGAAACGGCGTGACGTAAGCGCGCTTGGGGACAGGGTAACAGAAACGAACGCACGCATTTTGAACTCTCTGTATGGCCTTTTTGGTTTTTCGTACAGTCGTGGCCCGTATACTGTGTCACAATAGTTAAACTGAGACAGTACAATGGATTCGACAAGTATTTTCCTAATGGGTTGTGAAAGATATTTTCTAATATTATATAATGTTTTTAGACGATAAAAGGCATTCCTTATTTTACAATTTATATGTTCAACGAACCTGAGTTCATTATCCATAACTAACCCTAAATTAACAGCACTGTCCAAAAAGGATAAATAAAATGGGACTTAAAATTGATCCTTGGGGGGTTCCTTTAGTAACATTTTTGCGATCTGAGTGTAATGATTCTCCCTGTTCGGTCGTGATTTCTACATATTGACTTCGGTTAGTCAGGTAAGAACGGAACCAACAACAAGCCTCATCCGAAATACCATAATATGAGAGTTTTGCTATGAGTAGGTCGATATTTAAACAGTCAAAAGCTCTTGAGAAGTCCAGTAAAACAAGTGCACTACACATACCAGAATCTGTTGCAGTCACGATATCGTCACTGACATGTGCAAGAGCTGTCGCAGTGCTAAAACCACTTCGGAACCCTGACTGCATTTCAGGCAGGATACCTGTAGCTTCTAAGTATTTAGTGAGCTGATTGCAAACCACTCTTTCCACAATTTTCGATAAAACAGGCAAAATACTAATCGGCCTCAGATCCTTAAAATCTTCAACTTTTGAACTTTTAGGAATAGGTTTTATTTTAGCTATTTTCCAACTATCTGGGAATTTATTTGATTTGAGACAATTATTTACTATTTCTGCTATAGCTGGTAAGGTAAAAGGTAGCGTTAGCTGTATCATATCAATCGAGATAGAATCATGTCCGGTGGCTGTTGTTTTAATATTGAAAATTGTTTTTTCAACTTCTTCCTGTGAAATGCAATCAATATGAAAACTATTTTCAGAAAACTTGTTTTGTTTAAAGTATTGCAGCGTTTGAACATCAACAGAATCATTATCCGGTACATGCAAAAAGAAATCATTAATTTTATTTGGATCGCAGAGATGTTGTGGAACGGTAGCTTGAGTGACTGTATTTTTGCCAAGCGGACAAGTACGTTTTAATTGATCCCACATCTGCTTGGGTTTATTTTTATTATTATTTATGTAAAAGGTAAAATAACCTTTCTTTTCTCTCTCAATAGCCCCTGTTACGTAGTTTTTAAGTGTCCTATAGTAATCTAAAATAACATCATTTTTCGACGAGAGTGCCCTATTATGTGCTTTGTCCCGTAATGACATCATTAATTTTACGTTTTCCGTTATCCAGGTTTTGTGCATACTTTAGATCGCGTAATTGGTGGAAGAATTCAGTAAATCAATTTTTCTTTAATTACTAGAAAAATAATAACATTCATATCATAAATACGAAAGGTTGTGTGTATTGTGACTAATTATTACTTCTCACGCTTTATCACAGCTAAAATACGACATAATTAAAATATTTTGCCCTTTAGACCCCGTTTAACTGGATTTTCAATTATGAAGCGGGTGAAGCCGCAGCTGAATCGCTAGTAAAGAAAAGTGAAAATATAATTATAAAACCAACATAATAATATTGGTCTTAATCATAATAATGTTAGTCTTAATCGTAGAAATATCATTTTCAATACACTAACAAGATCTCATTCCATTTTGATAGCGGATTATATCCCCTGTGTTGCCTCGTTTATAAATGCACGCTCGCGATTCGCCTCGCCACTCGACGCATTATTCGACGAGACATTCAAGGACTTTACATTGACACGAGTGACCATTTATATATTTGCACTGGTTCGTCTCGCCACTCAGTTCCCTTTGACTCGTGTTCAAAAGACCACTCACAATGGGAACGAATCGAATCGACTTTAGATATAAACGGGAAACAATGAAACGACAACCATATTGAGCAACTTTTTTTAATAAAACTTTTAACTATGATATAATAAATACAATAGAATACATTACGAGCATTTATTATGTCTCGGGCGTTCGGGCTGCGGGCGGGGCGGGGAGGGGGGAGGCCGAGGCCCCGGCGCCCGGAAGGCACATTTCTCGTTAGCAGACGGACGCGCGTCCCTCTCCTTGTACACACGTTACACGCGCTAACTGAACGTAATATTCATACCGGGACTTAATTCAATTTCAAATTGTCACACGAGTAGCACTCTATACTGCGTGCACATATCATTTAGGTTTGTCGTGATTTTAACAAATTCCCAGTCGATGACGTCAAACCTATCGAATTATATGTCTACACATGTAACGAGCAATATTGACACAAAGTGCTATTTAGCTGCAGATCTCAACATTACACTAATAATTAAGTATGCAACATGATAAAAGGTAAACGATTTACACATTAACTTAAAAATATCTGAACGTTTTGTTTAAAGCAGCGGTACTCAAACTGCGGCCCGCCAGGCATTGTGGTCGCCCACTTGTTGTTACTTCATTTTAAACTATTATAAAATTCAAAAGTTTTTATTAACACCTTTCGATGAATCCGTTCATAGTTGTTTCATATAAGTTGTATCTTTATCCTAAACCTAAGAAATCATTACATAAATAAATACTTTGTTTGGGCCCGCGACACCATGACTAACACGTGTTGTGGCCCTATAAAGAAAAGATTGAGTGTCGCTGCTTTAAAGTATCGAGTAGGAAGACGGACGACTTAAATAACTGGTCCTTAAAGATTTCATTCAAATTTAATATATTATAAAACTTTACAATAAACTCGGGCGCCCAAAATCATACTCGAAGTACCGCGTGTGTACAAGGCCCTTTCAAATTGATAGTACGATACAATTTTACAGAAAGACGTAATAAACAGTAGCGGAATGGTAATGTTCGAAGTTGGTCTGAAGTGGAGGCGGACGGCGCGGACGGCGCGGTCGGAGAGGGCGAGCTGTAAGCCTACGGTACAGTATATCACAAAAACGCGTACATCGTAAAAAATCGCTGCGAGATTCTCGGAACGAACTTACCGGACCGAATACAAACGATCACATAGTACTATCACACTCGATCGATACAAAACTTGCGTATAATTTACTATGAAAATGGCTATATTCAAAAATTCTTTGCAAAACGAACTCCGCCCGGTCGCATTCCTGTCGCCGGACGGAGCCAGGAGGTCGATAGATCACGTCGGCACCATGGAGCGGTGCCGCAGTATTTACAACGAGCGAGAGACACGAGTTGCGCCAAATCAACAATTGTCTAAACCTACTCTTACTCAATAAGGTATATATATAAAACATGACAACAAAATCGAAGGCAACTAATTGCACTAAACACGATCGCTCACGTCACGTGGTCGGACCACGGCACGACACCGACCCTGCTAATCTAACAGTTCGCCGCACGATTGTGTACAATCGGTCGACCGTTATCTAAACTTTTCGATGCAAAATATCTACTTTATTGCCAATTAATAGATACGGCGCGCGTAACGTCACGTCACGTCACGTCACGTCACGTCACGCCGAGCACCTCTGAGGCGCACGACCGGGAACGGAACTCGTGGCCCGAAACTCAAATAAACAACAACACTGTACGAAGCTGTGCTAGGGCGACGTCGGTAGCACAACATTCTGTGACTGCGAGACAAGACTGACGATAAGAACATTTTAACGAAGAACGCACCTCGTCGTACAACTTTAACGAGATGTAAAAAACAAAGAATAATAATAGCAATACGTGTGCCCGTAGATAGGTTACAAACGATAACTTCAGTTTTCATATCTAACTAACCTAGTGATTATAGGAGCGATGACATGATTGGCGGGACGATATGCAAGAAAATTGTAACATATCGCTACCGTTGATCCAAAACGTTGTATGTAGTGTGTAATCGTTTTATGAATTACTTACAAATGATATTAAATACGGAGCGAGTATGAATATTGTAATGACACGCTACAAAATGTAATACACAACTTTTACATACGAACGTTTTTACGTTAAGCGATGGCCATGCGATACAAGTCACGATCACGCTAACGTGTGTCGTCACTGACATTAATCTTATTGAATAACTCGTAGAAACAATTATTAAATTTAATAATATAAAATTCGTTTGTACACGATTTCATTACGTTTACACTTATCGGCCGAGATACGGTACAATATATCATAGTATTTATATAACGCGCATTTCATTGGGACGATCGGCACACGGGACACGGGACGCTCACACATAACGCATAACGCATAACGCTTCGGTTAAATTAATTAATATAAATCCATTCGACGAGTCTAATACGAAGTGAGAGCTGCTCCAATATTTAACAAGTAAGACTCGCGACAACGCTGACGACACGGCGATATGTTAATGATATCACATTCGAAGTGGATGGCGACTCATCCACTGGACGAACTCCTGTTCCTCGGCGAGAGATAATACTTGTTGATATTGCAAATAGCGACATACAATATAATAATACATTTGCATTTCATTAGGTACGCAATAAGGCTCCGCGTTGTATGTAACGCGAACGAACAAACGAACGAACGAACGAACGACGCTGATGAGTGAACATCTCGCCAGTAACATCGAATAAAATTTATTACTTAACAACTACAGCACGAGCCGCGCAGCAGACGGCGCGGGACGACGGCGGGACGACGACGGGACGACGGCGGGACGACGAGACGATCGAATACGTTTACTTTCTGTACTGTCGGCCTGTCTCACTTCATTCATATTATAAAAGAAAGACGGACGATCAAAACGGTCACCTGGTGGCGAGTGGTCTCCGCCGTCGAAACGCCGACGGAAACTAACATGTCCGGCACCGGCACACACCATTCAAACTAGAATAACTCATGAGGGCGCGACAAAGCCTCAACGTTAGAATCGGTTCTTCTAAAGCCTAAGAGCGATTATATATTTATCGAGTTATCGATTTGAACAGTGAATCCTGGAGTCCCACCCACAATTCGTGTCTATCGTCTACTGCGAGTCCCGCGCGGCGCCATATGTACAGCGAAGCTATTTACACACACTGCGTCTACTCGCTGAGCTCCACACTCTCTCTATTACTAAAGAACTCGTCCTCCACTCTCGGTCGAGGGTGTCGAGGGTGTCGACGGTATAAAATAACATGCTAATTTAAAAACGACACTCGGAGACGATGTTTTTACATTTCTAATTTAAAAATAAACATTTCTAGGGAAACCCCCTCACATATTGGTGCCATTTCGTTTTTAACATTAGCAGTTTAACTATAAAAACATACAACAAAAACAGCACAGTTCTGAACATTGTTATCAACGTCCCTCGCGTGCGTCACGGTGTTTTCGGGTGAAGGTGAAGGTGAACGATCTCTTACATCGAACACAGGACAGGTCTCAACGAACGAGCGACGATAACACATTATTCAAGTTAACCCGCGTCGTTCATGATCGTCAAAGTATTAATAAAACATTCTCAGCGTTGATCTAAGGCAAAGTAACATTTTTGCTACAAAACAATATTTAGTGACACAATGTGGAACATTACGTCGAAGCTCCTGTTTCTTCGTCGCCTCGTGCGAGTCACGTGACAAGCGTGTCGTTTTGCTAACGATCACCTCCGACACGTTACGTGACGGAATAAGAAAAATACGTTAAAACTATTTGTAATATTTTACAAAGTACATTTGACACTATGCCTTGTTTCGTTACAGATTAAAATAAACATCGCTTAAAGTCGACGTAGCCCTCCCCCCACGACGGTCGGCCTCGCACGGCGCCCAGCGAGGGGGGGGGCGCGCGGGTGAACGATCACAACTCCACCTTCACGGCCGCGCCCGGCGAGGCGGGCGGCGCGTCCGCGGCCTCCGACACGTCGTGCGATTTTTGCGTTTCGTGAGCGACGGGGGCGTCATGCTCGGGGAGCTCCCCGGGCGCCGTGTGCGCCTCGTGTGCGGGATGCGCTTCATGCGTGTTCTGCGCTTCATGCGTGTTCTGCGCTTCATGCGTGTTCTGCGCTTCATGCGCGTTCTGCGCTTCATGCGCGTTCTGCACTTCGTGACCGTTCTGCGCTTCGGTCGCGTTCTGTGCTTCGTGCGCGTTCTGCGTTTCGTGTGCCTTCTGTGCCTCGTGCGCAGTGCACACTTGGTGCACATTCCGCGCGATATGATCTTCGTTCGCGGTCCGCGCGATCTGCTCTTCGTGCGAAGTGTGCGTTTCGTGCTCGAGGTTCTCGTCGTGTGCAGTGTGCGCTTCGGGCTTTATGTGGTTTTCGAGTGCAGTGTGCGCTTCGTGCACGTCCTGCTCATCCCGCGCGGAGTGTTCCGCGTGTTCCGGCACGTCGGGCTGGCCCTGCAGCAGCGCCCCGTCGGGCGTCATGTTGCGGAAGGCGGTGAGCATCTTCTGCGCCAGCAGGATGGTGAGAGTGTCCTTGTCGTCGTGTATATCCGACTCGCCCTGTCGCTCGTCGCGCCGCTCGGACTCCACCTCTGAAACGATAGTTCAACACATTCAAACGACCGAAGCCGAGATGGCCCAGTGGTAAGACCGCGTGAATCTTAACCGATGACCGTGGGTTCAAACCCGGGCAAGCACCACTGAATTTTCATGTGCTTAATTTGTGTTTATAATTCATCTCGTGCTTTACGGTGAAGGAAAACATCGTGAGGAAACCTGCATGTGTCTAATTTCACTGAAATTCTGCCACATGTGTATTCCACCAACCCGCATTGGAGCAGCGTGGTGGAATAAGCTCCAAACCTTCTCCTCAAAAAGAGGAGAGGAGGCCTTTAGCCCAGCAGTGGGACATTCACCGGCTGTTACGTTTTTTTATTCAAACGACAATCAATTCTCTGCGTCGAGACGAATCGGCTGTCGAGAGACAACAGAGTGGCCTCTCTAATATGAATATAATTTAAAAGCGGATCGGATCACATTTCCACTTTCTTCTGCAAATGACACGCTCGTCTACAATTGAGCCGCGCCCACGCCTGGCGTCGTACCTGCGGAGGGCCAGAAGGGGTCTCCCTGCGCGAAGCCGTCGAACGACGCCCAGCCCTCCGCCAAGTCGCCACCCGCGCCGCCCTCCGCGCCGCCCCACGCTGCACACACAAGATTCTCTATGTATCGTTTTGAAAAGAGTTTGCTTTTACGTCTTCGGGACGGGGGAAAATGCATTATTTTTATAAGACGTATGCAGGCAGTCGGATCAAATAGTCAAAGTTTTCTGTCGACAACAGCCCGCAACCGTCCGGACGGTCCCGGTCCGGTTCGGCCCGTGTCGGCGTGCGGACTCACGTGACGCGCCGCAGGGCTGCGCCTCGCCGTCGTCGTCGGGCTCGTCGTCCCACATGCTGCGGACACACACACGGGTGATTGGTGCGAGACTTTAGAGAAATCTTTATAACATGAGAGTGAGGTACGAGGAGCTTTTAACTTTACGATATGTCTTTAGTCACACTCACTTTTTGTCATCGAAGTCCATTCCTAGGAAGTTCTTCCCACTCTCCAGCTACGGAAGTAAGAGACATCATTTAGAAGACGGCATTGTGCATTTTGTAGTATTAATATAACGTGATCATGTACATAACCGCAGGTCTAGCTCATCGTGTTTTATTTTTGCAGACGAAATGATTAACACACAAAGACGGGTAGATACATTTAGGGAAAAAAATCCAGTTTTCAATGTGAAGTTTTCACTTTTCATTTCTACCTCGACACAGTTACGGCACAGACCCAGGCACCGCGCTTGTGGCGCCCCTCGGGCCTGCACTTCCCACTGGCTTGTACAGAGTATATAAATGGCCGTCGCCGCCAACCCCCGCACCCGTGGCCGACACTCACCGACCGGTCCGCGCTCGCCTCCGCCTCCTCCTCCGTGTCCGCTTCCGCGTTCGCCCCCTTGATGAGCTGAAGAAATATTTACACATAAAAAATATTATCAGTAATACAATATATACAAATAAAACAATTTATCTATTATTAGTCCAGTAGAATTATATTTTTAATTATTGATTGTTAAAAAATCGTTAGTTTTATAATATCTCTTAACACACAGACAGTTGCCTGCACAGCGGACTGACCTGCCGCGCGCCCCCCGCCGCGCCCCCCGCGACGCCCGCCCGCCCCGCGTCGTCCCACGCTGCGCGGCCGCCACATGCAACATTTCAGGAATTCTCTTTATCGACAAACAGACTACGAAGCGCAAGATTTTATCATTTTAAAATATCAAAATAACTCAAAGTAGACGGTCACTTAAGTCCGTGATTCGAAACACTCGTTCGACTCCGAAACAAATAATGTTCCGTTATACGTGTCCCACGTCACCGGTACCCGCTACTTCTGATTTTATATAAATCCATTAATTTCAAAGGGTGTCTGTAGAGAGTCAGAGGATAGTATCAAACGCCGACACCGGCGCCCCCGTGCCGGGCGGCGGCTGCAGTGGCGTGCGGACTCACGTGACGCGCCGCAGGGCTGCGCCTCGCCGTCGTCGTCGGGCTCGTCGTCCCACATGCTGCGGACACACACACGGGTCAGACGTTGAGTATAGCCTATTCCAACCACAAGAGGAGTAAGGAGAGAAAAGACTACAAACGACATTGACATTCAATTGAATTATCGTGATATAATTTGTCGAGACTTTGACAGTCTACGACTATGATATTCACTATGGATTAAAATGCCGTTTTAACTGTCGTCGATCTTATTATTCGAAATCGTCACGCTGCGCAAGATTACATGACACTCACTTTTTGTCGTCGATCTCCAAGTCTAAGAAGCCCTCACCCTGCAGCTGTGGGAGTAAGAAATATCATTTGGAGGCTATTAGACTGCGACCATATTTAGATTCTGAACGCAAATGTGGCCACTCACCGCGCGACCCGCGTCGTCGTCGCCGTCCGCCCGCACCATGGCCTTGGCCTGCTTCGCCGCCGTCACGAGCTGCAGGTATATCTGCACATAGAGGAACATTAACACATATTCATTTCTTACTACTCAGCCGTATATCTCGAATACTCCTCTTTGAAAGTTACTAACAAGCTTTGTGAAACGGAAAATGGTACAACATGGTGTTATCGCGGCGCGGTGACACCACTCGATTCACTCGGAGTCGACACACTTAACGACGTCGATGCGAGAACTAATATCATACTCAATAGGCGACACCACAACTTTAATACCAATCGTCGACGATAAAGTCACCGGCGGGCACGAACATCGGCGGACGGGTCGTCCCCGCCGGCAACTCGTCGAGTTAGATCCCGGAGCGACTCACCTGGTAGCCCTCCGTCATCGTCTCGCGCGGCTGGTCCGACCCGACCTGCACACGGTTCGAGATTACTAACATACCACTCTCCCTCGAAACGTACAGCGTGCGCGGAACGGGCCCTCACCTCGTAGGCGCTCTCCGCCGGGTCCACGCCGCCCTGCGAACAGACAGCGGGTGAGCGAGGCGCGGCCGGCGGCGGGGGTGAGGGGGGGCGAGGGGGCGGTACTCACGAGCGGCGTGTCGAGGCGCAGCAGCAGCGGGCCCAGCGCGCGCTCGCAGAAGGCGGCCCAGCGCGCGCCGTGCGCCGCGCCCGGCGCCGCCCGCGCGCGCAGCGCCCGCAGCGCGCCCAGCACGTGGCCCATGTAGCCCGCGCGCACCGCCCTGCACAGCGCCCGCGTCAGTCGCAGCCCAGCGTGCCCACCGCACCCATCGCGCCCACTCACCTCCGGTCCTCGTTCTGCTCGAACGCGTCCATCAGCCGCGTCAGCAGGTCGCACTCCTCGATCAACTGGAATTGGAAGGTCCGATTCAGTCTCCCGGATCGCGGCCTCCGCATCGGGCGGACCGGTCCCGGCGGCACTCACGTGTTTCGTGTAGCGGTCGCCGAAGCGCCTGTTCTCCATCGCGTTCCGTATGAGCGCGCAGACCTGGGCGTGCAGGAAGTTGTTATGCGGATACGCGAACAGCATGTCTATGAGCACGCCCGCCGTGCCTGCGGGGAGCGACTCGTGAGACTTTGCAAAATGTAACCAGTTTCGTCGTATCCCGGAGGATACGCTAACAACGTAAACGAATTTTCTACGAAAAAACATAAAGTTCTATATACAAACAGAACTTTCAGAAATACTCTAAAGTCGGTTACGACTTAATGGAGGCGGCGCACCCAGGGTGATGAGCGCCGTGGGCACGTCGTCCACCTCGGACTGCGCCAGGCGCGCCAGCAGCGCCGCGGCGTGCACGCGCTCGGCGCCCACGCCGCCCGCGCCGCCCGCGCCGCCGTCGGGCGCGCGCAGCAGCGCGTTGTGCAGCAGCGGCAGGTGCGGCGCGATGGCGCGCTCCAGCGCCTCCAGGTCGGCGTCGGCGCCGTCGGCGGGCTGCAGCAGCGCCAGCAGCAGGCGGCAGCAGTGCACGAGCGCGGCGCGGCGCGCGGCGGGCGGCGCCGTGAAGGCGGCCTGCAGCAGGCGGCGGCCCGCGTCGTCGGCGCGCAGGCGGGCGCACAGCGCGCGCGCGCCGGGCGCGCCGTCCGCGTCCAGCGCCGCGTCCACCAGCAGCGCGGCCGCGTTGGCGGCGCCGCCGGCCCGCGTGCGCGCCCGCGCCCGCGCCCCCTCGCCCTTCTCGGCGTTGTGGTTGGAGTCGAGCGTCTCGCGCCCGTCGGCGGGCGGGCCGTCGTCGTACGTGCCGCAGATTATGTGGATGAGACTGTCGAGGAACTGATACTCGTCCAGCCACTGAAACGGGAGCCACCCGCATTTTTTAAAAAGTAGCTTCGCTTTCTCGCTGAGCCTTCTGAGCTCGCTGAGCCTGAATCCGACTCTCTGACCTCTGTGTTAAACTTTAATGACAAATTATTTATCATTACGATGACGAGTACAGTATTAACGTGAGCGATGCGCTTTCGTGTGTCGAGTTCCATCAAATGTTCCATCGTCGTAAATAAAGTAACGCTATATCGGCTATAATAAAACAAGATGTCAATGGATTATTTAAAAAAATATCACAACAATTTAAACCGCGGCCGCGAAAAGTAGAACTGACAAATTAGATTTAACATGACAAAATATATTCTTTGCAAATAAGTATAGTTTTACGATTTCCGTAAAATAACTATCCTTTTGTAAAGTAAATGTATATAAAGTATTTTTTTTTCTTTTCACCACACAAAGGAATATTAATTCAAATAGGGCTGTATTAATAAATATATTTTCGAATTCATTTTTCGCCCAGAGGAAATGCGGAATTGCGATTTAAAGGAGAAATATTGCTAGCATTCTTGCCACCATTCCACGCGGTCACGATTTGTACGGTAACTATTTTTAATTTTTATTTGTATTTATTTAAGGCTTTAATGATATATATATGTATGTAAAGATAATTTCCGAATATCCACATTTCGACAGATAACAACGTGTCAACGTTACGAAATGAAATCATAAATTTTTAATGCCTAAACAAATAATAAAGAGAATGAGATTCTAAAAGTTTTTAAGGTAAAATTATGGTAACGAGTCCTGAATCGATATTAGCACGTTATATTTCAAATAAATTAAAAAGAAACTCGCAGATGTGACTACTAACTTATATTAATAATATGGTTATAATACTTATTACTTGTTATAATTAAATGTAACGAACCTCTATGATAATCTCATTAAAAGGGTCCGTGAGGCTCAAGAAGCACTTGAAAGTGTCGCAGATAGCGGAGGTAGATATGTGTCGCAGCAGGTTGGGCAGGAAGTCGCGTCTCGACTTAAAGAAATCCAAGACCCGCAGACAAACAATGTTATGCATATACCAATCCTGAAAGTGGAACAACATATCGTATTAGTTATACCAGTCTAGTTATGTGGATCAGTGTAGATTCTGAAACCAGGCTCACGTGAATAATTTTATGTACAATAACACCTGGATCCATAAAGCGTGAACCTGATAAAAGTTATGGATACAGTTATTACACACATATATATATTTTAAACTAGATACAAAATGAAGTAAGTATTTGCACCTGTTTTGGACTTCTCTGAAGCAAGATTTCAATAGTTTTGCTGAAGTAAGAAGCCAGCAAAGGGTTTAAGGGTGGATCTCTATTAACAAAGTCGCAGAGTCTGTTCATCTGCACGACGTCCATGGACAGGCGGTCGCGCAACGTAAACAGGTTACTCGCCAACACCTCGCTGGCGATGTTCGCATGTCGATACTGAGATGTGAGCTCCACATTCTTGGGTGGCTCTTCGGTGACCAGAGTGATGAGCTCCGCGAGAATCTCTGGTTTCGTGAGACTGCAGACAGATTGTTACAAAGTAATTCTACTTATAATATTATTAAATACTCAAACAACAATATGATAGTGCTGCACGTTAGCTCCATGATTATAGGGGAACTATGTTGACTACGGTATAATTAGCGTAAATAAGAGTAAGCTCGATAATTATGGGATATTTATGTTTTGGACATTTACTATCCTGTAACATGACACTATTATGGAATTTCTTATGGAAATGTAATAAATGCTGCTAATAAATTAGTATTGCTTTTAAAATCATCAATCAAAATTTAAATTTTTACAAGAAATGGATTTTCTAATAAAATAATGTTCTACAACAATCAAGCCATGTCTGCGAAAATAAAAAAAAATCCAAGATTGTTTAACCCATTTTCATCAATTAATAAACACAGTAAAAATATCAAATTATGTTAAAAGTATCTCAATATTTTATAATTTGAATAACTACAACCTTTTCATAAGTTTATTTTATTAAAATCAGACTACTTCCGATATACTTCCGAACATACGGAGTTAAACAGGAAGCCTTTCTCAAAGTTAGTTAAAACCTTTCAGATCCAATAAAAATAAAATAAGCAATTTTAAAATGAGCCATTGTAAGTTAAGTGTCTAATAATATATGTATAGGATGTGAATACTTTTTATTATACTGTGTCCAATTATAAACAATTAGTTGAAAATGTAGGTTATATAATAATCAACATTTTAATATGTAGAATTTATGTATTATGGATATCTGTAATAACTGGAATACTAATTTCATTTAATTGTTTGCCTTTTAATGTTATCCAAAGCATGACTATGGTAGTTTTAGGCTGATTTTTATACATTAACTTGTATTCACACTAATTTTGGAAAAAATAGGGCCAAGGTATGAATTTTAATCTTTTTTTTTTTTTTTTAACATGAAATCTTTGACAGTTTCCTGCTCTGCACATACAATGACTAATAGTGAGATTTATTACTTTATAAGTTGGTTAACTTTTTAACTACCGTATATGGAAACAAAATTGTAACTTACAATTGTATTAGAGCCTTGTTGTCTGCTTTGCATTCTTGCAAGATATCATACGCCTCTAGAACTTGCGTTAATGTGACGTTCTGTAACAAGCAATAATCTTACATATCACTAATAAAACATTTAATAGCACTAATAAATGTTCTGTTTTTAAATACAAAAAAACAACAGGAAATATTTCTATATAGTCAATTCTCTAACTACTCATAACCATCAATTTCAACAACAAAATACGCACCCCCTCCTTCAGGAGAACGTTTAACTCCCTTGCTCCTATATAATTACCGCTCCAGAACATAATTAAAATTAATAAGTACAATCTATTTAATTATTATAAATTCATAAAAAATCATTAACTTTTAAATAATTTAGTTTATCACTATGTAGAAGTGCAACGATCCGATTTCTATCTGACAAATTGACAATTACCGACATTCGACAAGACAAGGCAAGCAGAAAAGACAGTTAAGTACTGTATTGCCAGGCTAAGTTGAAGCATTTTAAACTTAATTTAATGAATTTATACTTAATATTTGTTATACCTTTAAAACAACTCTAGAAGTATTTGGTTTTATAATTTACATTGAGTTTTAAGTGTGCATAATGGAATATTTCTTTCACTTATTTTTGTCATTAATATATGACCAAAGAGAATATAATTTGTAGGTTTTACAGCTGCTATTTGTATATTGGACTATTATATAGGTATGTAACCATATATAGGATAAGTATGGTGAATTTAAGCTTTTAATATTATAACTTTTCGTCAGAATTATTTTTAATACATAAATCAATGTTAGAATAGTATTGAAAAAACATTGATTTTACTTTATTCTTTATTTACTTAAATAACAAGAATTATATTACAAAAACGATTCAATTGTTAGGATTATTTGGACTGCAACAATCGCATTGCTAGCGCCTCAGCCTCTTGCACTGACAGTGATGCTGACACATCTTCAATCTTCTTCACTTTCCGAGGAATTATACTTTCTTGTGGAATGCCCTTACTCTCCAGCAGCTTTCTCTTAGTTGGTCTGAAAAATTACAAAAATCTATTAAGCCATACTCTTTTAATTAAAAAATAATTCATGTACTAACTTTTGAAATTCTAACCTGTGATATATTTCATTCCTCTCAGATATCTCACTTTCAGAAGAACTGTAAATTTCTGAAGTATTATTTAAAGAGTTTGTTTCGTCATTATGACTACTCTCACCATCCTTAACTCCATAAACTTTGTCAGGATCTGGAAGCCATGACAAATCAGGTCCGTCTGACTCAGATTGTGATCCAAAGTCATCTTTCTCTCCTTCATCATCTTTTTTATTTTTCAGTTTCCGTTTCTGTTCCTTATGTTTTGCTTTCACTTTTTCTCTGAATCTCATTTTATCGAATTTATCTTCTTCTCGCAAAACTTCTTTAGCTTTCTCAATATCTATACCACCCACATTTTCATTTACAAATTGTTTAGCCAAATCAGACTTTACATCTTTTTTATCATCTTCTATTGCTTCACCATCATCTGTAAACTTCACCAAAGTGTTGACTTTTATTTTCTTTTTGAGTATTTTCTTAGCAACTGCAGCTTTAGTCAAAGGCTTGGTGTTCTTTTTTGACTCCCTGTTATCATCAATTGGAACTGTAGGTAAGTCTACTTGCACATTTTTCTTTTTTACTTGAAGGAAACTGTCTTCATCGCTTTCTTCATTGTTATTGTGAAAATCAAATTTAGGAATTTCTTTCTTTGTTTTAGATTTTTTGGTTACTTCCGTTACCAGTTCATTAGTATTTTCAGACTCACTCTGATCAGATCCTTCATCATTTGAAGCTTTTGCTTTTAATTTTTCAATAGCATCATCAGTATTATTGGCATCCGGTACATGTGTTGCTATTGCATTTTTATTATATTTCTGCAGAAATCTTATTCTCGGTGGAACTATGAGACCTAATGATCTAGCATAGGCATCTGTGTCTATTGAGTGAATATTAAAGATGTCTTTATTCTTCATCAAATAAACAGATTTTAAATAACTGACAAATGCTCTTTGTGCTGTTTGTTTAAGATCAGTGTTATCTGAAAGCAGACTTTCTATTTTTCTTTGAGGTGACATTACTTTTGACGGGTCAACAGATATTTTATTTATAGGAATTTTATTTTTATTCAGGTCTTCAATGATTGCTTCCTCATGTGGCAATAACATCAACAATCCTTCACCTTTGCCAAGCACCCCCCGAGCTGTACGACCAGCTCTATGTATATAAGTATCCACATTTTCTGGACAATCATACTGTATAACCCAGTTCACCCTAGGAAAATCTAAGCCTCTGGAGGCTAAATCTGTAGCAAATAGTATTACATTTGATTTTCTGCAGAATTCTTGATAGATTCTTTCTCTTTTCTCTTGATGGAGTGTACCATACAAAGCAAGAAGACTAACTCCAGGTCTTAATTTACAAAATAAGTCATAAGTATACTTCACTTGTTTACAAGTAGCCATAAATACTAATACTTTTTGTTTAAGATGGTTTCTGATGAAAGACCACAGGATTCCTACCTTCTCATCAATTTCACAAACAATGTAGCTCTGTTGCAGAGACTCTGGAGTAACAGTAGCAGCCTGTTCATGAGGTGCTACATATGTAGGAAAAGACAAACTCAGTCGAGCCAAATCTTTGACAGATTTTGTTTGTGTAGCTGAAAATAGTAGTGTTTGCCTCTTTGGTGGCAAATTTTCTATTATAGCATTCATTGTTGCCTCGAAGCCCATGTCAAGGCATCGGTCAGCTTCATCTAGCACTAGAATCTGGAGATGACTGCAATCAAATAGAGGATTCTCATCCATATGTTGCAAAAGACGTCCAGGTGTACATATAAGAATATTCATCTGATCCATTCTCTTCCTCTCAAATTTAAGATTTTGACCACCTATTATTAAGCCAGCAGAAAAATCGTGCAGGTGTCCTACTTTCCTAAGAGTTTCATATATCTGATAAGCTAACTCCCTAGTTGGTGATATAACCAGCGCTCCAACACCATCCATTCTAGTCCATTTTTTACAGAATAATATTTCTAATATTGGTATCAAAAAAGCTAGTGTCTTTCCTGAGCCCGTCTTAGCAGCCCCTAATATATCCTTACCCTGCAAAGCATAACCTATAGCTTGCCTCTGTATGTCTGTTGGAGTAAAAAAGTTGTTTTCTTTAAGACCTTTTAAAGTCTTTTGTGACAAAGGGAAATCCTTAAATAACTTTATTTCCACCGGAACAATCTGAAATTGAAATTTTAATATCACAAAATATCGAATCAAATAAAATCTTAAAATTTTGAGACGTACATATAAAAACCATACCTTGTCATACTGTGCCTGTAAATATTGAATAGCTGCATCTTCTTCCACACTCTTTTTCTTTTTAGGTTTAAAAAGCCGATGCTTTTTTTTATTCATCTTGTTTTTTACTACTTCTTTGGTCATATTTTCAAGACAATAACAAACTCGCTTTCCCACATGTACAATTGACAATTGACATGGCAATTGACAATCTATTTTAATGTTGCTGTCATATAATTGCTATAAATATTTTTACAATGGTGTTGTTGCTATATTATGCTAAATGTAAATACAATTAATAAAAACCCTTCTTTTGCAACGATATAATGAAAGTTATATTCGTGTTTATATTTGTCAAACATTTTGAACGAAGCAAAGGCTCGTTTCGTTTCTTCGTAAAAATGTTTAAGCATGCAAATATTTATGGTGCTGATGTAATATATAAATTTATTAGACTTACATAGGATTTTTTTCTGTAGGTATAATTTTAACATTATAGCATAAATAGAGAAACTGACTTTGTTTCTCTGTCTACGCATTATAGCCTCAATAACATTTATCAAAAAAAGATGTGATTATGATCAATTTATTTATATATATATATATATATATATATATATATATATATATATTTATTTATTTATTTAGATCACATTAAATCTTTTTACAACTTGTTTAAATTTAATACAATAAAAACTAACAAATATAACTATAACTAGATATTTGTTAATTTTTATTGTATTAAATTTAAAGTATATTTGATTTGTATAAATTATTAAATAATAATCGAAAAACTTTATTAATCTGTCGTTTAAATATTTAACTGATCTGTGGCGAATATTTTCATTCTTTATTTCGCTCCTTTGACGTATGAATGAAAGATCGAAATTGAATGTTATTTGATATAAAAATCAAGTAAGCGAGGAAGTAAGCTGTTTATAAAAGTATAAATTAATTTAGCTGGCGTAGTCAAGCAGAACTCACGTCTGACTTGCATATTTCAAATCACAATTATTTAAAGTCTTTACACTTAAGTTTTTAAGCGTGTTTTGCTGCTGTTATCTGTTCTTATTTCTTTTGCATTAATTACGGCAACTGATCATATTACTCACATATAAAAATTAAGGTAAGACAAATCAATGAATTATATTTTTATAATATTTATAAATCACATAACACCTACTTTCTTTGTATTGAATGCAGTTGTTATGTATGCGTAGTGTATAGTTTTCATAATTATTTTTGCAATGATTGAATAATTTAGAAATTTATATCAGCTAACAAGGATACAGTAATGTTATAATATATTAAGTTTTCAAATTACCTACTAAGTTTTAATATGAAACAAAGTACCATTGCGTCTTCCGCCATAGTTTACTTATTTTTATGTATTGTAGTAACTTTACTATTTAGCTCAAATAGATGTAGCATTTTAAAACTTATTAGTTAACAAATACTTTTCCCATTTTTTGAGCCTCACTTTTTTGTGACAATTATGTAATTTTGAATGTAGATAAAGACAATGAAAAGCCTGGCCGTGTTGTTGGTGGTGGCGGTGGCGGCGTGCGGTGCCGTCAGCTTCTTCGACCTCGTCCGCGAGGAATGGAACGCCTTCAAAGTAAGCAAAATAACGTATCAAGAATATTACATCAGAATTGAGTTTCAATGTACGCTGTGGTCACCATCTCTCGACTTAATGTGGAATAGGATTCTATAATTGTAATTATTCGTTTTTTGAGAAATTTATACAACGACGTAGTTTAGTTTTGAATGTAAGGAAGTGACAATGAAACCATCGTTTGCATCACTAGCTCGAACACAAGAAATCTTATGAAAGCGAGACCGAAGAACGGTTCCGTATGAAGATCTACGCCGAGAACAAGCATAAGGTGGCGAAGCACAACCAGCGCTTCGAGCGCGGCCAGGTGACGTACCGCCTCGGCACCAACAAGTACGCGGACATGCTGCACCATGAGTTCGTGCACACCATGAACGGGTTCAACCGCACCGCCAAGTGAGTACACGCCACACGGCTACCCGCGTACCCGCCCCCACCGCGGTGTAGAGATGCACACTTAACTTACAAGTGTGACGTCACGCTCGATCAAAACAATAAAAACGGAGTTTATATCGATACTTAAACATACTCATGTTATTATGAAGTTTAATGGTCATAATTCTTATCTCAGAGAAGTAATGAAACGTTTTTATCTGCGACATATAATGTAAATCGGCCCACGAAGTTCCAGTGACCTTAATACACGCTTTGTTGTTTGGATTCCGCTTCTGCGTCGTAACTCGCAGCTCGGACGACACGCCACGATGTCACGTGACCGCCGCACGGCCGGCCGATCGGCCCCTCGCGCTTTTGTTTACATTCGCTTTACACGACGTTCGCGTCGCGTTTGTTATTGTTTGCGTCTTATCGAAAATAAACAAACAGATTCGGGGGTAATACTTGGAAGTTGGACGCGATAACCCGTCCCGAGGAACTCCTTTGTGTTCCATAACATTAATGTGTTTAAATTTTTCCTCGTCGTGACCTTATTTTGTTATTGAGAGATAATGTTTTAGTTAGGTCGTGAGTAAGCGAATTTATTCCGGTGTGTATATTCATACAGTTTGATGATTTCCTGTTAGTTTGTATTATTATCACAAGTTTATTATAATTAACGTTATAAGGATATTCGCGTAGAGCCTACCTATGAATACTTATACCTAATAAAGACTGAGATAATCCCATAGAAAATTACACAATTATTAATTAATTAATATTCGTAATAAACTTAGGGCTTCCTATTTACGCTATATTATGTAAACTTTAGTTGTTCCTAAGCGTTGATGTCGGGTGTTTATTTAAATCCGGTTTAAATACATGCGCATGCACATTGTAATATATTTTGTAACAAACGAGTTTGCAAAAAACGTTACTCCACAGCAAGTACGCAGTGACGGGCCTAAGGTCAATGGCAGCTCGACAAGAACTGGTTCGAGATCTTTTCGTCCGCGAGTTCGGAGAAATGCACATTCTCCCGTCATTAGTACATTTCTCTTGGCGTTTGATTTAGTCGACGAAAATAAAAATGTACAACGGCTTGACGTCATATCGTCTGTTTTCTATTAAAGCAGAAAACTCCATACAAGTGTTATCGTGTGATGTAACTACATGATTTGCAAGTTTATGTTACCTACACACTTATAGCTACTGAGTTTTTCCTTTGAAAATTGTTTATATTTTTCCTTATGTTTATAAACTTATGTATGTGATTACAATAATTAATTGTACAATCATGTTGTACGGTGTTGGATTATTCATTTTACATAACAATTTTCGGACGAGTCAATGTTATCGGGAATTTAAAACAATGGACCGTAAACTTTAAAACAATCGCTTCATCTCGAACGTTATAAGTATCTACGTACTTATAATTGGCGGTAATTCTGTTTGCATACTTCTAGGACACGTTGCGAATTATGTAAATATAATTTCCCTCCTATTGCAATGAATCCCTATATTCGCAATCATATAAAGATGAAAAAGAAACGAATTCTTTTGGAGAAATGTACATTAGTTTGAGTTGAGTGTAAGCGAAACGAGTCCGGGCTGCCGACAGACACAACAAGGCGCTGTTCAGCAAGGGGCGCGAGTGGCGCGGCGCCACGTTCCTGTCGCCCGCCAACGTGGCGCCGCCCGCGCAGGTGGACTGGCGCTCGGCCGGCGCCGTCACCGACGTCAAGGACCAGGGCAAGTGCGGCTCCTGCTGGTCCTTCAGCACCGTGAGTGTCCATTTCCGTAATCCAGTTGTCATCTTTGACGAGCCGGCACGCGTGGTTGGTAGATACTTGCCTTTCACGCCGAAGGTTGTGGGTTCGATTCCCACCAAGGACAAAAATGTCTGTCCTGTCTGGTCTGAGCATGAACAAGTCTGTTTGTTCTGAGTCTGGGTGTAATTATCTATATAATGTATTTACAAAAGCTAAGTAGTATATGTAGTATATCAGTTGTCTGGTTTCCATCGTACGAGCTCTGCTTAGTTTGGGATCAGATGGCCGTGTGTGAATAATGTACCAGGATATTATTACTATCATCTGTTATAATATTATTTGCATTAGTCATGAGGGGCGGGCGAGCGAGCCTGTTCGCATGCGGTCTTGTATTATTCACCGCGCGAGGTGACTCATCGCCCACTTACACAACTTAATATTTGTGTTTCAAACGCCATCCGCGATTATAACATCATCGAAATATTTTAAGGGAATTGGATCCGACTCTAGTAGGGTTTCCTAACTGTAGCACAAATACTTGTGGACTTACATCGACATATTGTTGAAGATTATTTAATGTAGGTTTTCTAATGAGATTATTAGTATCTCGTGGTTATGAGACGAAGCCATACATACATACATACTCACACAACCGTCCCTCATGCAAACCAAATTTGGCGAATGGTTTTTTTAATTGAATACTCAAAAACTAAATTGTTATGTTCACTTCATAACTATATTATTGAAAAAAAAAAACATATTTTTTATTAAAAATATTTATTATTCGTCTTAATCGTGAAAGGAAATTGATGTACATGATTGACATTAGATAATGCACCGACGTTGGGTGAGGAGGGAACGTATGATACGCTCAATGCTCGTTTTTTGATATGTGGATATCCTGACGATTTATTTTTCTAAAAAAATAAACACGATAAAGTAATAATGGCACGAACTCTCCCCCTGTGTGCCCGGGCCCGTCGTCCGTCGGCCTCGAGCCAGTGCTAGTGTAACTTAACCGCCGCCGCAGACGGGCGCGCTGGAGGCGCAGCACTTCCGCAAGAGCGGCTTCCTCGTGTCGCTGTCGGAGCAGAACCTGATCGACTGCTCGGCCGCGTACGGGAACAACGGCTGCAACGGCGGCCTCATGGACAACGCCTTCAAGTACATCCGCGACAACGGAGGCATCGACACTGAGAAGAGCTACCCCTACGAGGCCGTCGACGACAAGTGCAGGTACGCGCGAGCGGGGGGCCCTCGGGGCGCCGTCCCCCACCAGAGCAGCCACTAACGGCGCCTGTCGCAGGTACAACCCCAAGAACGTGGGCGCGGACGACGTGGGCTTCGTGGACGTGCCGGAGGGGGACGAGGAGAAACTGAAGCAGGCCGTGGCCACCGTGGGGCCCGTCTCCGTCGCCATCGACGCCAGCCAGGAGTCCTTCCAGCTCTACGCCACCGGAGTCTACTACGACGAGAACTGCTCCTCCAGCAACCTCGATCACGGGGTGAGTCCGAGACCCTCGGTCATTAGTTTTTTTTTTTATATCGACTAAAACGATTGTTCTTAAAATATTTTTAAAACAGATATTGTAATTGTTGTGGCTACTTTAAAAAGCTTCACATGTTAGCTATTTTCACTTAATTGTTTTAAATTTGTCATTAAAACATGTAGTAGCTATTAGTGGTCCTTAAATAAAATAAATAAAAATAAAAAATAAAAATATATACGAACGTAACGATTTCGTTATAATGACGCTTATGACACTGTAGTTAGCGTGCGGGTGAACTGGCTTCACCGTCGTGTCACGACGTGTACTTGGGTTTATAAATTATTTCTATGAAAATAAAACAAGTTATTACTCGTGGGTCCCTCGAACACGCTGCTAGTTCATTACTGTGAATCATAGCGGCGTATCAGCGCCCGCAGCCAAACGCATCGAATAATAATAATAGTTCATGATGAGTGACGCTGATGTCGCAGCCGCCTGGCGCGCGACACGTGTCGACCGTTGTTAACACGCACCATATCTTGTTACTGCATTCATAGTTTTATAGATTATCGACGTTCAACTGAAATTATTTATTATCACAATCATTATTGGGTCGGGGGTTACTTCCAAATTGACCGTTTTGTATTTATTTAATTGGATGCCACACATTGCCCTTTCGTTACCTAAATATTTTATAGAATTATCGACGTGTACGTTTATAATGTGTTATCAATGTAACGTCGCTCCGTCGTGTCCGTCCGCCGCAGGTGCTGGTGGTGGGCTACGGCACGGACGAGGAGGGCGGCGACTACTGGCTCGTGAAGAACTCGTGGGGACGCTCGTGGGGCGAGCTCGGCTACATCAAGATGGCGCGCAACCGCAACAACCACTGCGGCATCGCGTCGGCCGCCTCCTACCCGCTCGTGTGAGCCGCCCGCCGCCCGCCGCTCCGCTCTCACGCTGTTATACGTTCTCTAATATCCATGACGTGAGCGTCTGTAGCCATCTCACATTCCTAGCGTTAAGTAATGAATAATTTTAAGTAAAAAATATTCAATAAAGTTTTTATTTTGTCATTAATTCATGTGATATAGAATAAAAAATAGATAATAAATATTTTATAAAAACTACGTGTTTCACTTCTCTTCATTTTTCTGACGTCAGCTCTAGTGAGTACGAAAGTTTCAAACATTCCTCGCTGCGCTGTGCTGCTGGTGTTACTTGGAACCGACGAGTTGCGTCATAAAGCACCAGGAGTAGGTCCTTATAAAATATATTTATTTATAATACAATTGAGTCGATATTAGAAATTCATATTTTATGAATTCAAAGTGAATATCATCGTCAATTCAATCACGACAAAGTTGTTTATTTGTCTCACTTCTCCTTTGATTGGCAAAGGCTATAGGTGCTTATGTTTAATAAAGTTGACGCTAATCGAAATTCAGAAAAAACTTGTTCGATCGACGAAAAAATTGAGTGATTTAGTGTAATGAGGAACGGCCTCTATCGGACTCGTCAACTGCAGAGAGGACATAACAGTGCAAGCGTGTGTGCGATAACACAACGCCAATCCCTCGCTGTCATCAGCTTATCGTTAGAGTACAATCGAAGGCCGATTAGATAGAGACCGGCGCGGAACCGGTGGCTTTACACTCGTAGAGCTCCGAGTCAAGTAGTAGCATTGCTTTCAATTACGATATTGCTACTGACAATGTCCAAAATTTTAGTTGGTCTGCAGCCTGCAGCCACATTCGCTAGCAACGAGGCGTTAAATAGTTGAACACTTTGGTAAAGGATTTCAAGGTGAACAAAATAGATATAAAATTAAAACCAACAATTCCGCTAATTGGCAAGAAAATCAGTATTGTAGTATTACACCCATTCCGATCAAATTATCTACCGCACGCGAATAAAATAAAGCTAACGTCTTTTTTAACTTGCATAGAAACAAAATTCTTATGTATTTGTTAAATTGAAGATACTCAGCAGTTTTATTCAATGTTCGTTTTTAATTTGTTTTCAAAATAGTAGTAGGCACACTCGCAAATGAGTCACGTGATAATAAGTGCCAGTAATACTAACCATACTTTACGTCGCCAATGCCCCGGCAACCCTGGGAATTAACACGTGACATCCTTTGTGCATGTAGTTACACTGACTCACTCACCCTTCGAACCGGAACACAACAATACTAACGATAGCAGCTACTAAAGAAAGTAGCTACTAAAGAAAAGCTACTAATGAAAGTAATGAATGTTACAAGCGATCGATATAATCGACCGGTTAATCAGCCGTAAACCACGCTTCACAGTAGTCGTCTCTACAAATTAAAAAATAAATTAACTATGCAGGTACAGTTAAAAATAAGTAAATGTGTAGATAAAATATTATTATCATTGTAGGAAATTAATTGACTGGACCTAATCGTAATCGATCTGAACTTTAATCCAACTGTTACGCAAATCATGTTTAATGTTGATAACGTACGGAGCCGACATTTAGGTATGCAAGTAGGTCGCCTGCCCACTGTTGACTGCCTCGTTGGTCTAGTGGCTAGATGTAAGGCCGCAGACCCGGGGGTCCTATGTTCAAATCCCAGGTCGGACCAACAAAAAGTTGGGTTTTTCTAACGAAAATTCTCAATAGCAGCCCGAAGTCTCAAAGTTGGAACTAAGTACACTACCGTGCCTCGGAAAGCACGTAAAGCCGTTGGTCCTGCGTTTGAACTCTTTCTTAAACGTGTGCGAGTGCCAGCGTGATTATGATAAAATAATGTTAATCCTTGAAATTCAAGTGATATAGATTATGTTGAAATACAAGTTTTATGTTAAAAGTGCTTACGTTTGCTTCGATATTGGTTTTAAGCAGAGGTACCTACTTAATACCTGCCTACTGTATTTACCGCCGGCTACACATTAATGATATTTCACAAATATGGAATTGTGATTGCAATATGGAGTTTTGGGCAAAACTCACCGAACAAAATAGTTTAAATAAATACATTATATGAAGTGTTGTCTGTTGCAAGCTGTTGTGGGGTTACTGACCTTCGTCACCTACTTTTATGTTTACTTTGTTAGCAGTTTGAACTGCGACACAATAAAATTGATTGTTCAACACATTCGATGAGTAATTATATATTGTTCATTATGTTCGTGTTCAAACATCCGTTATTTATTTATGTCATCAAAATATACTTTAAATTAAGTAAATAAAGTACGTAAATAGGTATAAATACATACGTGTGATGTCACGTCTTTGTGAAGGACTCGTGTCCCTAAGAAATTGATTTAGTATGTACTTCATGTAGCTATGAAGAAAGAAGCGGGACAGTCGACAAGTCGACCGAGTCAGTGATAACAGTTGGCGTGGCCCGTGACCCGTGGGTCTGACCTAGATCCAACAGATTGTAGTGCGTGGATACGGCTAACTAATATTTATCGTACTAACGTTTAGAGATTTAACTTTCACATGATAGATTAGTTTCAGCAATCAGGGCGGACGTAGGCCATGTATAGAGTATGTTTATGTTGTATATTTTTATAAATACGGGAAAACGTGTACGGTTTGCATACAAAGGTCCGCGACAACATATCATATAGATAAACCAGAGTAATGATATTTGTGTTTATATAAAGGTTAAGCATGAGCGATAACTCGCATTGCATTTATTGTCACAAAGTATTGTTTGTTATGTCTTAATAAAATTCACTAACATTTCATTAAGAGATAATATTACCAGTGACGTGCCCGAGTGTCAAAAATGCATGACCACGGACACGGGAAGAATACCTCAAATCTATCACACCATTTATAGTGAATGTTTAAATATATCATTTTTGTAATAATATAATCATATCACAAGGATTTGAGTTTTTTTTATGTTATAGGCGGACGGGCAAATGGGCCACCTGATGGTAAGTGGTCACCACCGCCTATTGACATTGGGGATGTAAGAAGTATTAAATATTCCTTACATCGCCAATGCGCAACCAACCTTGGGAACGAATATGTTACGTCTCTTGTGCGTGTAGTTACACTGGCTCACTCATCCTTCAAACCCACTACATCCTTGGGGCTGCGTAGAAAATATATTAACAGAATCCTAATCACTTTTACTGGCCCGATCGGCGTCCGCACCCGGAACCTCGAGTCGACAACGTCAGCCGACTTATAAATACACTAGAAATATAATAAATAAGTCATTGACACGATAATTGTATATTGTAAAAACAAATGATATTCACAGCGACAGTGTGAGGTTATTGACAGGGGACCTGTGACCGACCCACCGACAATAACAGATGTACGTCTATCACAATAATTACAGAAATACAATTCATATAGACTTATATATACAATACAATGTTATAAAAACAAGGACCGACTGCCACAACACTTGTGTGTGTCTCCTAAACATTGACACGAGCTTAGGGAGGATTTTTCAATCACCAGTTCAGTTTTATTTGGAAATTGTAGAACAACAACCGGCTATTCACGAAGTTATCTAACGACTGAAAAATCAGGCCTTTAAATGATTAGAGATTTATATTCGATCATATTTGGCTATTGAGCGTGTTTGTGTCACTATAGATATTATCCGGTCTCTTAAAATACACTCAGCAGCAACGACTCGGCACATTGTACAACATTAATTTCTTAAGTACAGTTTCCTTCCTATAGTTAACAGTAAACGACTACGCCTAAGTTAATATTTACAGTTCCATTTGGCACAATCTAAGTTAAACGCCTCCAACACGACGACGGGGTTTGTTCTTACGCTACACGAAACACCGACTAATAAATATATAATACTAATATTTACAACCATCAACATCTATGTACTAACATTAAGCTTAAAATATAATCACTCAACGTAACAACATTCATTATATAATTATATTCAAATATTAAGAAGTGCCGGTTAGGGGTCATCGTGTACATTTGTACGTAGAAAATTAGAAAAATAAATAATTAAATCATATCTAAAGCTCAGATCACTAGGAGTGAGCTTATGAAACGATAAAGGACCTGATTCTCAATAACCAGGTAACCAATAACACGTGGTGGGATGAACGCGGAGAGAGCGCCAGCTAGTGGGGGCTGGACTATTTCTTCTTGGGCTTCTTGGGGTTCCGGGAGCGACTCTTGGCCTTGCAGAGCGGGCAGATGGGCGCGTTGCGGTGGATCTGCTGGTGGCACGACAGGCACGACTTCATCGGCGGCGGCTGCTGTCTGCAAGTGGCATGGCTATGGGACAGACTCAAAGCGTGACAGAGCAAGAGGACGGTGACTCTGATTCATCTCATTTCATGCGTGTTGTATATTCAGGATAAGTAATATAGAGTATTAACTAGAATGAATTTAACAGAAAAACGATCGAAATATGTTTTAATTTGCATTTGAATACTTCATAAAATAAAAGAGGTGGTTCACCCACGTTCCTTGTGGTTTCCTCTCCTCTCAGAGAGGTCTCTGAATGAAGTCTCTGAATTAGAAAGGTAACGAGATAGAGACCGACACCGTGAGATTGTTACAATTGTTCCTACCGATAAATTATTTCATAAAATGGTCTAAACTGCCATAACGATTATTAATAAATTTTATAAGTGCGTATCATAAAATAAGCTATATTAGATTCGCGAACATTAGTTCGTGGGGGTGACAATAAAGGCATTAGTCATCAGAAAAAAACGAAAGCTCAATTAATATTGCCATCCTACTCGTTTATCCTCCTTGTGGTTCCTAAGTGATCGTTCTCAAATTAAATTAATTCCAGATCATAAATTATCTCGAGAAGACATGAAATCGATTTTATATCATGACTTCTCTCACATCACAAATGAAACAAACAACGGTAATCAATGCGGCGGCATCGCTAACGTACGTAAAAAGCAAAAAAAATGTAGCGAGCGGGGCGAGGGGTGGGGATCCGGAGGGGCGGGGCGGGGGTCGGGCGCAACATAAGAAACACGATCGAACCTCAGCGAGACGGTAAGGAAATCTCGGTCGAGAGCAGACCTGAACGCGGGCGGCGGCGGCGGCGGCTTGCGCGGCGCCGGCGCCAGGAAGGCGGCCGCCGCGAGCGACCCCGCGCCCGCGCCCGCGCCGCCCGCGCGCGCCGGCGCCGGGAAGCGGCTGCAAGGGCCGGCCATTAGCACCGAGACATGTGGTACATACGGAGAGGCCTCCGTCGAAGAGAATGCATTGAATGATCGGAGTCCTTCTCTTTGAGAACTCACTCGGGCGTTATGGGGCTGCCCTCCTCCTCGTGCAGGTCGGGGAGCCGGTCCAGGCCGAGGCATTGTCGCCGGAGCAGGTCCACCTCGGTCTTCAGCGGCCGATAGTCCTCGTGCAGTCGAGATGCATTTGACAGCTTGCGAGACATGCTCTCCTCGGTCTGCTTTATGACTGTCTCCATCTGAAAATTGTTATTGTTGTAAATGAGTCATAATCAAAACGCTTAAACATATAATAAGTTAAACATTGTATTTCTTCGCGATGCTTCTTGAATCATCTGTCAAAGATGCAGAGGCCTATATGATGTTATTTCTTTCACCTCAAGAGTACACTTCTAGTGTCCTTCCTTTAGAGTTTAACTTTGCTTCATATCAAAATCGGTTCAGTGGTTTAGCAGTGAAAGTGTTACAAACAAACAGACAGCCAGAGTTACTTTTGCGTTTATAAAATTAAGGATAGATTTTGTGAATGAGCTGATGTATTTATATCAATAGATATAGATAAATTTATAATATTTTAATATTTTTTGTTAATGATAAGACATATAAGACTTCTTCCAGTCATAAAAATATACATTTCATATAACTATAGCAATATAAACAATATATATATATAGTAAATGACATGATATTTTAATTTATATGTAAAAAACAAAACATATATTTATTAAATAAGTGTTAAATGCTAATCCTGTGTTAAAACATAAGAAAAGTATTAAAAAAAGTAATTATAAATAATAAAGCAGTTTGCACTCAGTGAGAGCTCCACAGATAATATAAACAATGCGAGTAGTTACAATTGTTCTTGGAGCTAACAAAACAAACATCACTACACCACAGCTGGTGTTTACAGTACCATGCTATTTTTGTACTACGTCCTATTGTAACTGGTACGTTAACTTTACAGTTATAATGTTGCTGTAATTCAGTGCTTATCATTTATGTGCATTATCAGTATCATAATAGCTAATACAAGAATGGCAAACTTGAGCATGCAAGAGAGTACCAGTAGAGTTATACATGAGCTGTATTTGAATAGTAACATAGTCAAAATGAAATTAAAAACTACTTACAGCATTTATGTCGGCATGAATTTGTCGCAGTTCTTCAACATGGCTCATCTTCTCTTGTTGCAGCAACTCCATTTCTCTTTTGTATTGAGCCAGGCAGCGCCCTTCCTGGTCACCACTACGCACTTCATTTAAAATGCTGCGCTTCAAACGCTCTAAGGTAATTGTCTTGTTTCTGTAATGATAAAAATTTTATTACTCAACTTGAGAATTGCAATTTGTAATATATAAAATGAACATCTATAGAAGTACTAAAATAGGTCTACAATTTTTTAATATTTCCAATAAATCTCAAACAAACTGCGTTATAAAATGAATTGCTTACGAACACTGCAGTAATCATCCAATTACATTTTATGCGATATTATAACCTTTAATGAAATACATTCAAAATCTTTCTCACTTATAAAATAAAATAAAAATAATGGGGTGTCAAGTGTTTATTGATCGAGTCTACAGGTGCAAAAGCCATTCTATCAAAATCACGTAGTAGTAGGTTTGTACTCACCTGATCTCTTTCATGGCTTCTAATTTGTGATATATTTCCCTTTCGTTCTCTGCGGTCATTTTCTGGGTGCATAAAAGAATAAAATTTTCTTCACTGAGAAAATTAAATGAAAAACACAAAACGTTATACACTAAAAACACACACTTGAAATAAGATTACAGTACACGTACAGAATACAGATTATTAAGAAAATCAGAAAACTGAGAACAGTGTTTTCAGATTCAAAAATATTGACTGCTTGATGGTGAGATTATAAAATTATGAAGTTTTAGGCACAAATTATGGAACATATAATGCAAAGTACCATCTAAATTATCGTAAAGAATATATAAGAACATACATTATTTCATCATGTTTTATTTCAAAATTTTACAAATCACCACCTAAAAATATCATTATTGTATATTAGGAACTGGAATGTTGTTCGGCCAACACGGTGGTGTACTATGGGGCGCTCCTTTCTTCTAATTCTTTGATTAGTGCGCGAGTGATGAGCATCCTTATAAGAAATATTGTTATATAATACTTGCGTATTGAACCTGAAATTTTACCGACTAATTTTGTATGTCTAAATTTTACAAATATTAATCTAAAATGAGAAGTGCGCTTTGCATGAAAATTTTAATTTATTACTTTATATATATAAATATGTCATAAATAAGAAATATGAAAAAATTGGTTTCAATCGTAATTTTATTGTGAAACATAAATCAGAATTTGGCCTCGGTGTAAACCTCCAGCAATATGTTTGTTGGTTGAGATTACGTTATAAAAGTAATCAGAGAAACTAATAGACGCAGTGACGATTTCCTTCTCACTTACACAAGAAAGAGAACGAAAATTACGTAACAAATAGCTTAGACAGAGATAGAATTATCAAATGTTTCATCCCTTCGCGAAACCAGTTTTGGTGTTTGTTTCGCTACGTAAGTAGCGAAGAGACAGTTGGTGCGTTCATTGTGTTTTTGTTCAATTTTCGCTTATCTTTATGTTAGAAAACGATTCTAATCCAGTGAAAAGGCCGAGAAACAATCCTTATATCATATCAAAGGTTATCAATGGTGCATTGTCGTATTATTTCACGTTAAAGTGATAGCAAGATAAAAATTTGCCGGCGTGTGTTTTCACGCGTAAGTACGACTATTTTGTCTCTAAATATAGTTTCTCAGTGATGTTTATTTATGCCATAGCATGACGGAACCTTATATTGCATTAAAATCCTGAAGATAATAGGATTTTCCAGTTTTTATCATTCATAACCTATAATTATTTATCATGTAAGTGCTGCCAGCGTCAGCTAAAAAATTGTCCCGATTTTCGATAAAAAATATCGACTCGTCGACGTAAACAACTAAATACGGAGTCCAATAATAACCTAAAGTGCTTCGTTATATGTTATTTTAATTTAATCGTTCTACTCGTTCTTTATAATTTCTTACGACAACATTATTTAACATTATTCACGAATTTATAATATTATTAGATTCCGAGTCAAGAGGTTAACATAGAAATATGTTTGGAAACATTCTTTGTTAATAATTTAATTGAGTGTTTTAGATTTCAACATCTGAGGAGAATGCTAATCCAGTACCATATAAAGATAATGAAGAACTATTTATCAATACGTTATCACGTAGTCAAAAACAAACAACGCAACGGTTTTGGGTGTAGTTGGAAAACAAAAAAATATTTTAATTAAAAAAATGTATAATAAATATTAAAAAGTAAAATTTAATAACCTTACTTTATTTTAATTAAATCCTGAAAATTATTTATCTCCCAAAACAATGAATGCAGTTACTATGACAATATTATACGCACACATTGACAAACTATCTCTGCTTCACACTTCTGCTTCGCGGCTTCACGGCCCTTTGGTCTATTTGTTTCTCTGTCTACGGTTATAAATGTTTATATTTATTTATTTAACAAAACAATTGATTGTACATTCAGCTAAGGTGAAGAGTACAAGATATACAGCTTATGGTAATAGCAGCTTAAGTAATTATTAATCCACCTGTAACATTTAAAACCTGCGTTAAAAATAAATTATCATTAAAGAGTCTTGTTACTATTAGGTTTCGAAATTTTTTTCTCATTGTAATTTTTATGTAGCAGAGGATTGAAAATATCAACAAAATATTTTTTTTATAACATGCTTGCTTATTTATTACCTGTTAGCAAATATTAGAAATAATTAAGTATCTGTCTAAATGAAAATGGCCGATAGACTATCGAGAGCGGCTTGCTGTCAAAATAATAAAAATACTTTTTATTAGAGCGTATGCCATATTTGTATGTATTTGCATAGTTTTCATACAACAATTATAATATTAAACTGAATGAGTCGCAAACATTTTTCCTCAGATGTTGTAAAAGTTAATACGCAGAGGTCATTTACACCTTTGCGGATTGCTTCGTGTCGTGCCTATTGAGGCACCAGTCGTACGCGCTGTTTACGTCTTAGGATGAGTGAAGAAGGAAGCGATGACTCTCCGCCGCGGCCAAAGCGTAAAATCAAGAAAGTGGTAGTCTTGTCATCATCAGACTCTGAAAGCGATGGCAGCTTCAGCGTGGCGGGGACACGTAGAAAGAGATTGAGAGTAAATATTAAAAGCAGTTATTTTTTTTAGATACAAAACACATCAGTCATAAGTGTTACAACAAAGTGATGACAATTTTCAGGTGCTTAGTGATGAAGAGGCAAGTGACAGCAGTGGCAGTTCAGTGGTGCGGGCTGGAACTAGACGTAGACGAACACTGCCGAAGCTTCGTGACTCTGAAGCAGAAAGCGATAGTTCCGGTTGGTCGACGGACCACGTAGAATCTTCCAAACCTGTGACTTCAGCTTCAAAATCAATTTCAGGGTTTGCATCTGATAGTTCTGAAGGCAATTCTGATAAATGCTCAATATGTCTCTTGCGTTTTAAAGAACAAGAAGTAGGAACACCTGAAAGCTGCGAGCACATATTCTGTTTAGACTGTATCACAGAATGGTCAAAGAATGTTAATACATGTCCAGTGGATAGAATGACATTCAATTCAATTATTGTAAAGGCTTGTGTTGGTGGGCGCGTGTTAAGGAAAGAACCTGTAAAGGTTATTGAGCGAAGGCCTTCTGTTGAGGCTTTAGTGGTTGAAGATCCAACTGTGTGTGAGGTTAGTGACCAAGTTATTTTAATAATAAAAAATTATAACTATGTTATTAACAAATTTAAAAAAAATTTAACCCAAAATGAATATAAATAAAATCACTAGTGGTTGTGATATTTTAATTTCATTTTTAGATATGTGGCAGTACTGAAGATGAAGAAACTATGCTGTTGTGTGATGGCTGTGACCTTGGTTACCACATGCAGTGCCTCTCACCTCCACTAGCTGAGGTATTTGCTTTGTACATTACAAACATTTTATACATAATATCATTTTGTAAAGGTTAAAGAGATTTTATTAATTTTTAATTGGTTTTTATTAACTCTACTTATAATTATAGGTTCCCGCTGATCAGTGGCTTTGCCCAAATTGTTATGTTTCTCTTAATGGAGAAAGTAATCTGCTAGAGGACATAAACCTTTCTGAAGTGGAAGATTTATTGGAGGGAGTTGTTGATATAGATCTACCTCTTGGACCAAGATCTGTATTATTAAGGCAACAAAGAAATGTAAGAAGATCATCTAGGAATGTAGGCCGACTTGATCAACCATCTACTTCAAGTGCTGGTCGTGCCAATAGTAACAATTTAAACGAATTGTCCCTAACATCTAGAGGCTCAACAAGTTTACAAAGAAGTTCAGGTTCCACTATCAGACGTCAAGGAATAACAAAACGTAGAAAATATAAAAGAAGAAGAACTAAAACTGTTATTATCGAATATGAGGTTCAGGAAAATGGAAAATTTCCAATTACAAAGAGGGTTAAAAAGAAAGTAAAAAGGAGAAGGGTAAATTGTTTAACTTATTAGGTAAAACTTTTCTTATTGAGCCTTAAAAATATTTATACATGTTTTATATTTAAGGTTAAAAAAAGACAACCTAGAACCGCTGCTAGACGATCTTATGTTCGTGCAAGTGTTCGTGCTAAACTGGCCACTCTGAGGACTGATCAGAGAGCAGATATGGTTCAAGCATCAAATGCTACCAGGAATAACCTATCCGTTAGACGTCAAAGGGCTGGTATTCCTTCACTGAGTCTGTATGGGAATCCTCATGAATTAGATTACTTCTCTGATGAAGACAATGCAATCTCTGAAGAAGCATCTACTGCAGTAGCCACCAGATCAACATCTAATATACTGAGTGCTTACAGACAGGTAAGTTTTCGACAATTTTAAAAATCATTATAACTTTTGAACACTAATTTCCGTTGTATTCTTAATTTATAGGCCAGAAGAAAAATGATTATGGTCCCATCTCCTCCACATGCATCATCTGCTCCAGACATTCTTTCTAACATTTTAGAAAGTCAAACTTTGCTGCATTCAAAAAAGTCTATAATCTCCATATCCGTAGATGGGAATGTCGATTACAAGCTTGAATCGCGTAAGGAAAATCATGATAAAAATAATGTCGTAGAATCTAAGAATGAAGGAAAACTTGATTTGTCTAAAGCAAATGAGACTGTTCGAAATGTACCCTCATATCCGGGGCAGAACAGGGGCGGCGGATGGGGAGGCGGATACAGAGGAAACTATCATCGTGAGCAAAATTCTAATAATTTTAACAGGGGAGGTAATTACGAAAACAATTACGGAGGGAACTATCAGAATAGACAGGGAAATGCATACAACTATCAAAACAACAATATGCGTCGTGATGACGCCGACTACTATGATAACTTTTCAAGAAGGCCGCAGCAGTATTCACACACCGATGATACCTATTTTGATAGATCTAGAAGACCAGGCCCAATGGACAATAATAGAGGTAGCAATTATTCAAACCATCAAAGACCTAATGACCAGAGCCAGGGTCGATTTAGTTTGGGGCCATCCTGGCAACCTTACAGTAGTGGGGGCCCTTCGGCGCCCACTCCCAGACAAGACGTGCCTCCAACTCAGTCTCGACATTCGTTTGGAGGATTCGAAAATCCCGTTGATATGAGAATGGGTCAAGTACCGCCGACTAATACAAATACGAATTCTGAAATGTTTTCTGGAATTGACGCATCTCGTCAAGAGAAAACTCAACCACACGCACACCAACCCCTGTCCAACCCGCAAGCGTATCAGCCGTTGACGGAGCCACCAGTTTTCAATTTTCAGAAAAATTCAGAAGTGGAAAAATCCGAAGACGAAAAAAGCGATTCGGGCCTCGTTATCGATACGGAGAAATACGACCCTACAGAACCAACACACGACGACGACAGCGGTGAAGATGAACCGATCGCATCGTCAGACTCCGAGTTACCGCCGCCGCCAGCTGTGCAGAGTATCCTGGCCGGCATTGACACCAGCGCCATGAACGTACCTCCCAATATATTAGACACAGCCGTCAGACAAGTTCTGAAAGAGCATAGAAATCTAATAGTGCCTCCGAATGCGGAGACACATAACAGGAGCGATGACGATTCGGATGGCGATTGTCCCAATTTTTCGATTTATTCCGCCACTAGTGTTCATATAGCAAATAATAGTAGCAGTTTGACTGATGAGGTGCCGAAGGAGCAGCCTCAAGATAGTTTAGAAGATTTAGTTCAAGAAGATGATGAGACACCTCCGTCGACATCTCCCATCACAATATCTGACCCAATAAATAACGAAAAGAAAACCGATGTTAGTCGAACTTCTACTAAGCCCCTTGTTAGCAGTTATGATATGGATGAAAAAAAGAAATCTGAAGAAGAATATAAGGAAAAGGTGTCGAAGAGATGTCCAATAACGACGAATACACGTAACCCGATAAAAATTAAACTTAATACATCATCGTTAATTAAAAGGCAAGTCAGTCTGTATGATGAAGAAGATACAAGTCAGGATGTCGAAGCGAACGAGAAAACAGAGGTTACTCGAGAAATGTCTGACGAAAAATTAAATGTCAATTGTAATACCATGAGCCTGAAAAAGCATGATGAAAGTCCAAAGAAGAAGTCTCCTTCACCTGAGAAGTGCGTTGTACCACTCGAATCCAATGAGATCACTAAATCTGAACGAACTTCAAGTCCACTTATAAACAATGTCATTAATAAGGATATTTCTGAAAAACAAGAACTCATTATAAAAGAATCAGTTGATGATATTGTGAACGAAAACAAAGACGATGATAATAAATGTGAAAATATACGATCAAATACAAATACGTCATTAGAAAAACGTGAAGACTCTCCAAAAAATAAAGATGAGTCTGATGAGGAAAGTCACTCTGACGGAGATGACGTACCAATCATTTTCACCGAACAATCACCAAAGTTAGATGCAGAAGTTGCCAGAGTCGATGATAATGTTGAGAAAATGACTGAATCGATAAGTGAAACAGAAGATGAACGGAGCTACACGCCGTGTCTCGATGAAAACAAGTCTAACAAGGACGCGTCGTTTGAAACTGAAAAGGATAAAGGACTGGAGGGCCTGGACACGGAAATGATATCCGAGGAGGAAGGAAACGAAATGTTTTCAGAGAACGAACGAGCTGCGTCTGAGATTTCGCGTGCCTCCCCCCCGAGGGTGCCTCCCGAGAACGAGGAGGGCGAGATAGCCGATAAAAAGAAGGAGGGGAAAAAAGTATCACTGCGCGACGAGGGCGCGAAGAAGAAAAAAAAGAAGGAGTCCAAGAAAGAGACAAAAGAAAAGAGCAAGAGCAGAAAAAAGAGCGAAATTTCGTTCAAAAAGCTTAGTAAAAGTGGAAAGGAGAGAAACTACAGGGAGAGAGATAAAAACGAGAAAAGGAGCGAAAGAGAACGCCGTGACTCCGGCGACGCCAACGAGAGCCGGCAGCGGAGGCGCAAAGAGAAGAGAAAGGATCTCGAACGTTACGACGTGCGCACCGTCGTCACCGAGAAGAGAAGAAAGCAGAAGGACCCGTTCGGCAGGGACGTGTCGCCCCGCGGCCGCTCGCCCTCGCTGTCGCCGCCGCCGCGCTCGCCCTCCCCCGCGCCCTCCCGCCGCCGCCGCCGCTCGCTCTCCAGGGGCCGCCGCTCCCTCTCTCGAATTCGGAGATCACCCTCGCCGTCGCGGCGGTCCCTGTCCCGGAGGAGGTCCCCGCCCGGCCGCCGCTCAGCCGGGCGGCGCTCCAGCCCCGCGCGCGGGCGCTCCCCGGCGCGCTCCAGGGCGTCGCTCGCGCGCGCGCGGCGCTCCGCGTCCTCGCCGCGGCGCCGCTCGGGCACCCCGCGCGCCTCCCCGCGGCGCAGGAGCCCCCCGCGCCGCAAGCGGCGGCGCTCCGGCTCGCGGCCCGCCCGCCGGCGCTCCCTCAGCGCCAGCCCCCCGCGCCGCGCCGCCAAGAAGAAGAAGCGCACGCGCTCCGCCCGCCGCGCCCCCGCCGCCGGGTCGCCGGAGCGCAAGCGCAGGCGCAGCGCGAGCCGCCAGGCCGAGCCGGAGCCCGAGGCGCCCTCGCCGATGTCGCGCCCGCCCTCGCCGCGCACGCCGCCGCCCGAGCCGGAGCCCGAGCCGCGCCCGCCGCTGCGGTCGGACGACGAGCTCGAGCGGCGCGAGCGGAGGCGCCGCGACCCGGACCGCCTGAGGCGACGCGTGCGCGACGCCGCCGGGCCCTCGAAGGAGGTGTTCACCTCCGGGGACAACATCCTCGTCAGCGTGAGCTTCAAGGAGCAGGAGCGCGGGGAGGAGGGCGATCGGCGACGTCGACGGGAGACCCGCCGCGACCGTAGACGTCGCCGACGAGCCGCCGTCCCGCCAGAAGTCGAGGTCGCCAAGCCTGTCGCAATAATCGACCTCGAACGCTCGCCTTTCCGCGAGCTCACGCCCTCCCCGAAGAACGTTATAGTTCTCAGCGACAGCGACCACGGCGAAAGGGAGGGCGCCGAGCCGGGAGTACAGCCGGCGCCCGCGCCGGAGCCGGCACCCGAGCCCGCGCCGCCGGCGCTCGGGCCCAAGACGCCCCCGGAGCCGACGGTGCCGGAACCCGCCGCGCCGGAGCCGGCCGAGCGGCCCGACGAGCAGGCCGCCGCGCCGGGCTCCGAGCGCCAGTCGCCGGACGCGTACGACCCGTTCGAGCCGACGCGCTCGGCGTCCGCGTCGCCCGCGTCGGCGTCGCCGGCGCCCGAGCCCGCGCCGCCCTCCCCCCCGCGCGCGCTCATCACGCTGGAGGCGGCGCAGCGCAGCAACATGTCGGCCGACGAGGTGCTGGACCGGCGCCCGCTGACGCCCGTGGAGAAGGTGATGGCGCTGCTGCAGTCCACGCGCGACGCGTCGCCCGAGCCGGCGGCGGCGGAGGCCCCGCCGGCGCCGGCGCCGCGCATCGTGCTGCCGTCGCCCACGCGCGTGCCGCCCAAGCTGTTCCCGGGCAAGCCGTCGCCGATCAAGTCCAACCCGGTGAAGCCCATGCAGGCGGCGCGGCTGCGCGCTCCGTCGGAGGGCGGCGCGTCGCCCTACTCGCCGGGCTCCAGCGACTTCGGCGAGCTGTTCGAGCCGCCGCCGCGCCGCGCGCGCCTGGAGCGCAAGCGAGGTACCGCCCGTAGCAGCCCGACGTGTAGCCCGCCGGGCCCGGTCCGACTGCCGCTAACCGACCTCTCTCCCGCAGGCAAAACGCAGGTGGGCGTTAAAATAGACGAGGAGAACCTGAAAATCCTGGACGACTTGCCGAGCTCCGCCGTCGAGATGCAAGTCAAGAGTAAAGTGAGTGACGTCATCCGTTTTGTCGTTATCTGTTATATTATAAATACACGAGTACTACGTTTATATCGTGTGCCGTTCGATGTCGCACCCGTCGATTAGCATTAATAGTTTTATAAATATTACAGAGTAGATTATTTGTCTTTATTCGTCGTGTGGTTGCAGTAGGCTGTACTATCTATTGGACAAGAGACAACATTCACCTATTTGATTCTTCAGTCCATAATGTCATTACACCTAGCCTATCGTTTGAAGGCGGTGCCTCTCAAAAGTTATAGTATGAGGATGTGTACTTAATATGTTTCATATATAGCATTTGTTAGGAATATGTCAGTTAACTCTGGCGATTCGTACGTTAATAGTATATAGGTGTATATACAAAGAATAAAGAGCACTTATAACAATAATAAGACACATTGGTGTAAAAATGGTAGTGACAAAATTATAGTTTCTAATTGTCTCGCTGTGATGTATTATTTGAATGTACACGTAATCGATTGAGAATATGAAACGAAGGGTGCGAATGGTAAATGCAGTATCTAGAGAGTTGATTAATGTAGATGTCCGTGCGTGCTCAGTTCCTGAAGAAGCTGAACCGGCAGGAGCGCGTCGTGGAGGAGGTGAAGCTCGTGCTGAAGCCGCACTACATCAAGAAGCGCGTCACCAAGGAGGAGTACAAGGACATCCTGCGGCGCGCCGTGCCCAAGGTACGTACGCACGCGCACACACGCGCTCCGACGAGCCAGCCTCGCTAAATGTGTTCTCTTCGACAGATCTGCCACAACAAGTCGGGCGAGATCAACCCGACGAAGATCCAAGCCCTCGTCGAAGCTTACGTGAAGAAGTTCAGGAAAAAACACAAACTCGGAATGGCGTAGTCGCGTAGCGTAGCGGATGTTCTATCAGATTATTGTAATTATAATTTATGTACGGACAATGTATTTTACTTAAACGTTTTATTTATATTAATAAAATAATATAGATTTAAATCACGATGGACGACTTATTTAGTTTTATCTCGGAGCGGGGCGGGGCGGGGCGGGGCGGGAAATGAAACGTACGATCGATTTTGCAAAGTATGTATTGGAAATAAAGTGTAAAATGACGTCGGGTAACACTGAGTTATTTATAGTTAGTGCCGACTCAGAGAGCTGGAGTCTTTAAAGTTACATGTAGAATAATATTGTATGACTTAGAAGAATTAAAGTTCAAACCTAAATACAAATTATACACTTTTTTTTAATAAACATCTAAGTCTAATTTCGAACTACAATTAACAATCGTAATGCACTGAAAAGCTCAACCGAAGTAAGTATATAATATCGATCCTAAATAACAAAAAACAATTAAAAATTACAATATGTCTAATTATTATGCAACACTGTGTCAAACCGGAGAATATTCAAACGATCCTGGGCGGCGAGTGCCGCCAGCTCGCCGACCCGAGGCGGGCGAGTCGGCGGCGTACAGTATGGTACAGCATCGTACAGCATCTACACCGCCGGCGCGAAACCGATTTGCTTGTTCTGCGCGTCGAACTCGGTGTAGTACTTGCCGATGAACACGTCCCCGAGGATCCACAGCGGCCCGTTGGGCGGCGGGATGTCCAGCCCCATGAAGCCTGACAGGCAGATCGTCTTACCGAACTGCGACACCTGTAACAGAGAGCATTCCAGTGAACGGCTTCACCCCTGACCCTACAAGAAATATTCGGCGCCTATTACAAGATCCGAATACTCCATTCGCTATTTCATGCTTATTTTTGTGTGTGAGGCGAAGTGTCGGGTCGAAAACAATGCTTATTGAAATTTGCTACGTGATGACACTGATATGATACGACAAAAACACAAAACGATAACAAATCCGGCAGTACCCTCAGCACGTAGTCGGCGCCGTCCAGCTCGAAGCTGCGGCCGGCGATGGAGAAGGCGACGGGCGGCAGGCGCGGCACGAGCGAGCAGTCCACGGCGAACTGCCCGAAGGCCACGGGCGTGGCGCCCAGCGCGCGGTTCAGCGCGGACATCTCCGCCACCGGCCCGCCGATCAGCGACGTGCCCGTGTCCGCGATCGCCTCGCAGCCCTGCGGACGCAGCGGTCAGTCGGCGCGGGAGGGGTTGGGGGGCGGGGGGGGGGTCAGGGGGCGGCACTCACGTCGGCGCAGAACGCGGTCCCGTTGAGCAGCACGCGGTCCATGCGGAACTGCCAGTACGTGTCGCGCGAGAGCGGCACGCGCGTGAAGTCGCCGCGGTAGTGCGCGGGGTCGGAGCCCCCGAGGATGATCTCGCCGCCCTGCGCCGCGCTCGGGTCCCTGCGCACAGGCGGGCGTCACTAGGGCCACTCGCTGCCGGCCACTCACGGGCACCGGGGCACACTCGCCTGTTCAGGTAGAAGGAGAAGACCGGCTGCACGAGGCCCTGCGCCACCATGTTGTCGAACACGGGCGTCACGCCGTCGACTGCGATGCTGTGGACGCAGACGAGCGTTAGGACCGACACGGTTGTAAGAACTAAAAGTGCACTCGACTCGTGTCGGCTACCTGGCGAAGGCCATGCCGAGGATGCCGTCGAACTTGGCGGCCACGAAGGCGAGGCCGGGCTCCGACATCGCCTCCGCGAAGGTCTGCGCGCGTACCGTCAGCCCGCCCACCTGCACGGACACAGAACAGACAAGTGTTTCAGTTGATAGTCGCATACTCGCTCTTACGAAGGCGCGCTTCTGAAGGGAGGACCAATGCCTATGACTGCCAAACCACGCCAAACCAAGAGCGTGAACTATATAGTGCGCCTACCTATTGTAGATCATGTATAATAATCTTTTTTTTTAGGTTAAATAATTAAATATAAGCAAACTCAATCGAGAGAGTTAATTTTGTTTAAAATACTTACCTAACGTTCTTAAAAATACAAAAACAAAAATAGAAAGGTAATACAAAACCATATAAGGGCCAATAGTGAGCGAGCGTAACGAGCCGCACACAAGTCACAGGTCACAATTCCTAGCATAAGCTTTATTTTTAATTGGAGGGGTGAATTAATAAAATTCCTAATATTAGTAAATTCCTTAAAATTTTAAATGCTATAATCGAGGGAAGCCGCGGGTGGATAGCTGGTGGCAGCAACTCGAATGCACACAAACTCGATCACTGAACACACTCAAGTCACACAGTGAAAAACACTGAAAGTTCACAAAAATAAAATAAATATTTTATTGGATTTTGAGATATTTGACAGCCTTCCCCAATTATTGAATTGCTTATCATAATTAACAAAATTTTAAGAAAAAAGTAAAACAATAAATTAAATAATAGAAAAACTATCAAGATTGCTTAGTCATAGCGACAGCTCAAAGCTCGTAAACTCAAGAACACGATCGAGTCGTCGTCGCGCGAAAATACCTAATTGTGAAGAATGAAATTTTGTGATAGGTCTCATAAGCAAACTAAGGCATCAGCTTTAATATCTTTGAAAAGATCCGTGCTTAAGTCGAAGTTACTTACGGTGACGTCATCGGTGGAGAGGAAGCCCGAAAGGCTGCCGGAGCCGTAGTGGATGGCGAACTCTGTGCCGTTCTTACGGTACGATTTGGACTTGCTACTGTCATACTTGTTGTGCAGTACTGGACCAGAGAATTACATTATTATTAAGATAATCACCCGGCTAATAGCAGTCATCGGGCAAGCCTCGCGTCGATTAATATTAACACTTGATGTGTTAACATTAAGTTATAACATAGAGATGAATTGTGCAGCATCGCGGTAGTAATTACAAATTGCGGAATTGTAGTCAGACTGTAAATTCAGAATTAATAATGTTTTTACATAAAAGGAATACAGACTATAGGGCACTACTCACAAAAGTCAAAGTCTTCAAAATCACACTAAAATCTTAATTTTACAAACCCCCATATGCTATATTTCTTGTAAAATATAAATAATCAATTTTTCACAGCACATATTATTATAAATCGTAATATTTTACAAATATATCTAATCATTGTATATTATAAATAAAGAAATTTAAACAAAGTATTTGAAAATATAACCTGTATGTCTATTTGTGCATGTATGCATTTAACCCAGTGCTAGGGCTTTGGGGAGGTTCAATACTATAGTTACAGGCACAAGCTGGTTTAGAGGCACATTGACGTAATAAGGAGTACTTTATATTCTTTGCAATGCCAGTCTATGGCCTATTTAACCGGCTTTCTATCTTTAATTAATTTAAAAAAAATGCATCAAGAAAATAAAGCCCACTTGATTGTCAGATTACATTAGTATAAATAGTAAACATACAGGGTACTTTCCAATACTTTACAATAAATGTGCATTTTTATATATTAAATCTAATTGGAATAATCAAAATATAATATTAATATTTGCCAATAAAATATAAGCAATAATAGTTAACATGAACAAATTGAATCGATTCAGTTCCGCTTTCATGCTAAATGTATTACACTAAGTATATCCATTTGTTTCAGGGTGAAAATAATAATAATAGTTATAATAAATAAGTTCAATACTAACAGCAGGCAATGTTGGTGTAGTGGCATTTCTTGGAAGGCACCCACAGGTTGGAGGAGCCCGTATCAAATACTACCTTGAATGTCTGAGGCGGATTGCCGATCGAGATTGGTCCATAATATTGAGCCTACATGGAATAATATGACAAATTAATTCAAAAAATATGCAATAGAAGTTACTGTAAATAATAATACAAATCAGGTGCGGGGAGGCAATCAAAATATTCTTCATTGTAGTATGCTCTATAAGCCCTTTTGCTTTTCATAATTGTATGTTACAGGATTAAATTGATTGTCATTTATTTTTGTCAGCTATTTCTGTGCATAGCTTTGTGCTACTCATTCTAGTATGTACTTATTACATACTTTTATTTTAGTTGTCTAGTGAAATGTCACTAGGCGAATAATACTAAAATACTGGCTTCCCAAAGACCAAAAATTAACATCAAACATAGTCAACTTTAAGTGATTCACTTTGTTGATATTAGCCATCAACAAAAAGGCATTATCAATATGTTGACAGGAAATTTATACAAAGGCAATAACTGTGATAAGAATATATTTTAAAATTGTGTTTTATCAAACTATGGTGTTCATTAAAAATATTTTTATTTATGAGTATTGTTCAGTTTACATGTAAATATTTACTAGCTGCAAATTGTCACAACATTCCTTTAAATATTTTTGAAGATAATCTTGTTGTAAAAACATTCTTCGATAGGCAAGTCAGTGCTGTGTGCAGTCAGCGACACATGTAGATAAACTGATAATGAGGTTATCATTTGTGTGTAAACACATTCTTGGCAAACAAACAACAAATTATACATATACACACTTTATAAATAGACGATTTATCTCAAAAGTGGGAGACTAAGTTCCAGTTAAAATTATCATACTCAGACAACAAAAGAAACTAAGAGTTTCTTTCTCAGTTTTTCTTCATAATAAATTTAGGGAAATACAGTATAGAATTACATGAGATTGATCTTACTTAACTTTTTTCACAAATTATAGAAATAGTGACTTTGAGACTACTTAATCTGCTGATGAATATAGTACTTGGTACAATTGCAGAGTTAATGTATATCATCAGTTTTTTTTTGGTAATATAAAATAATTGATTGTAAAATTATATATTTTCTTTATAAATAAATATATTAGCTTTCTAACTAATAAACTATAAAATAACAGTAAAAATACGTACATCTAAGTAATTTGAAAGTGGTTCAGGGGCAGGTCCTGTAGCTGCATATTTAATACGAGCCATGTGCAGCTCAGTGCCCACTTCATGAAAATGCTTGCGGACAGTTTGCATGCGATACAAAGGAACCCTATAAAAATTACCTCAGATACATGTTTTGTTCCTCAATTATTATAAACTTTAATTAAAAAACTACTACCTTAAAAACTGTGCCGAGCATGTAGCGGCTAGCGCCAGGAATAAAAATAAAAATTTACTCATTGTTACTGCAAGTCACCGCCAGACTCTGAAATATAAATTGTACTAAGTTTATTACTTTCTTAGTTATATTTGCATGAACCAAATGATACTTTACGTACTGCCGATAAAGCTTCAATTATTTTCCTGTGCGACCACTAGCTATGTACGAATAATACGTGCCGTAGCTATTCCTTGTAAAAAACAATTAATCAAATTACCGGTAAAACACTACTTTTATATACTTAGATGTCAATAAATAGAATCATTGTCATTTTTAAAATTGCTTTGTTAATATGTCAGTGACGTCAGTGTCAGCTTTTTTTGTTATTTAGGATTGTCTTGACGTACAAGGCAGAAATATTTCATTTTACAGCCTTATCGTCTATTATTTAAGAATGTTAATAGTTAGTCAGTTTATACATAATATCACTATCAACTGGTTTTGCGCTCGAGTTACCAATTTTATTTAGAGAACAACAAAAGCTTCGATATGTGTTATTAGAAACGATTTTAAAATTCATTTTACAAGATTAAACAAAACCATAAATCGAAGATATTTAACCTCATTTTACACCATCTACCCATCCCAACTTAGTACGGGTAAAATAAGGATTAATTTGTGCTATTTTTTAGCCAATGAGATATTAACATTCACCGATTTAATTATCCTCTGCTAATATGTCGTATAAGACGTCCCGCGTACTTTTCACGCGTTTATTTAAATTTGCCGTAATATTTCTAATAGTCCCAGTTAGAATTGTGAACAAAGTGTAAGAGGCATTACATTTGAAATGCGGTAATCCGGCCCCTGTCTGATCCCTTCTTGTCCGACATGCTTATATTACTGCTGTCCGACATACAAAGCTTGAATTGCTTTCGATGCTTTCATTGCTTCGATGAAATCTTAGTGAATGTATTAATCATTTAATCATGTTGTCACTTGCTTGTGGCACAATATTTTGATAGTTGGCAAATTGTATTTCTTTCAGTCAAGAAACATAATACTAATATTTCGAATAATTGCGTAGAATGAAACGGCGGCTGCAAATAATAGGCCGGGCAGGTTCACAACCGTATGATAATTATCGTACAAGTATCGTATCGTATAATTATTGTACAAGTACGATAATTTCATAACTATGTACGATGTACGATATACGATAGTACACTACTATCGAACGTGGATTGTACGATAATTTCCATTATGATGTAAAATTTGATAATTATATTAACCAATAACATTTTCAATTGTTTTTACTGTTAGCGCCAACTATTGGCTCATTTCTTTCTTAGGAACAATGGCAGCCGCTTAATTTCTTAGTTTGTCCTTACAATATTTCGCGGGATCAAAACGAAAAAAAATGTACGACGACCTTTTTTTTTAGTGTACTGCTGATTTAAACTGTAATTACAAGTTATTTCAAATATATTGTTGTGATTTTGTAAAATATTATTGTATTTTATAATCGTTATCCTGTTGTACGATAATTTTAAGAGCCCTGGTACGATAACTATCTGGCTTTAGGTTGTGAACTCTGGGCCGGGTCTCACGCTCGTTGGGCCCTGGGCACTTGCCCAGAGTGCCCAACGGAGGAGACGGATCTGGTTAACTGTAATCATATACTGATTAATTAATTTTTTGATGACAATTAATACCTACATTTCAGAGTTGTGCTATCCGTACTAATAATAATAATGTCCTCCAGACCGATTTCGGCCACGGCAGCCAATCTCAAGAGAGATTAGCCAACTAAGCAGGAGATATTATAGTGCACAAGTGTGTGCGCAAACACAGGTGCACTCTCTATTCCCTAACTCTCATAATCCGATGGGACGGCAATCCGACACGACCGGAAAGAGTTCAGGCGCAGGACCAACGGCTTTACGTGCTTTCCGAGGCACGGGAGTGAACACACTTCCAACTTCCAGGCTCCGGGCTGCTACTGAGAATTTTCTAACAGAAAAACCCAATAATATTTTATTGGCCCGACCTGGGAATTGAACCCAGGACCTCCGGGTCTGCGGCCTTACATCAAGCCACTAGACCAAGGAGGCATCCGTACTAATACTATAAATGCGAAAGTGAGTTTGTTGTTACGTTTTCACGTCTCAACTACTCAACGGGTTATCATGAAATTTTGTAAACAAAAAAAAGGACAGGACGTCTAACACCTCCCCCTCCTCTCCTCGTACGTGGTTGTACACTTACTTATATTTTTTACTTTATATTTGATTTATAAGCTTTTCAATGTAAAAGTCCTATTATATTTTATTCTCGTAAGATTAATCAAGTTGTTGGCTGCTTGATTTCTATTTTAGGCCCCCTACAGAACAAAACGGCCAACACAACATGGCGGCCTGTATGCCGGTAACGTGCGATCGCGCGTGTTACCCGGCGGCAAAACGTTGACGACATAGGCCGACGGTCGGCTTTGTATTGTGTAGAGCGCCTAACACTGTTTATTTTTTACAAACAAAAGTTAAGCCCCTGCCATGCAGAGGCACAACTGGGACATATAACACAAGCGGCAATAACTAGCTCTGATGATTACGTTTGGGTAATTAAAACAACACATTTATATTGTAGTTAATTTTATAAACAAAATAACAATATTATTTATATTTTGGCAACTTCCACGAGTCTGTCCGTTGCTTTATTTACATTCACAATAATTATTTACAACATAGTTAGTGTGCACACAATCCAGCTCATAGCCGTCCCATTACAACTTAATTATTTATATTACAAGTTACAGCACTCAGTGCACTCCGTGTCCGAAATATCGAAGGCACAATTTTAATGTACGTTATATTCAGATCTCGCGAATCAACAGTTTCACAACACTGTTCACGGGTTAGTTATTATTTTGTATAAATAATGAATTACATAATACATTTTGAAAATAATCTTCGTTTGCCAGACCTATAAATTTAGTACTTATATTATATTTATAGTTATTGTTAAAAGTCACCAAATCCGCAAATATAAGTAATTTTTTATACTCTAAAAATATATTTTCCTTATACTAATAATTGTCAAAAGGGACGGTATTATTTGTAAAACATTTCAATTACGCTATAGTAAATACTCTAGAGGTTAGGTAAAGGAGATTAAAGATCTTTCATTTAATAAATTGAAAAGCTATGTTCAATTTTATTAATATAAAAATATAACAGAGTGCACTGACGGGAGTTGTCAACCCGTTGAGGTCTAGAATAGTACCCTGCCTCCGACGATACACACGCTTCAATAATACTTACAACTTATTTCTACATTATCATAGTGATTGAGCGTATAATTAATGTTTTTGGTATTCTGTTGCTAACTGCGAGTCCGAACAGATTCAATACTGCGAGCTGTATTTATTAGTTCTAGTTAAATGATATAATGATAAAATATATTTGATAACATACACTTATATTCAGTTACACATTGCCACACTGTACATTCACGGTGTGTATTTGTGATTGTATATTTTAAATATTAGACAGATTCTACAGAGCAGTGATTGAATAAATTCAAATGTACAACTACATTAGCAACAGTTACAATCCATACGAGTACTGTATGTACATTACGCACACAGCTGCATTTATATAAATATTAAATATGAAATGTCACATGATAGATAACAATACACTGAATTATATTAAAATTATTATATAAAATTAAATTTCAAGACAAAAAAGATATCTGAACACAAAAAAGACGTGTAGACATTAAATTAGTATTTGCAAAAATGTAAGAGAAATTCAAAAGAATTGTACTTATCAGTTTAAAATATAGAACACACACAATTATTACAACACCTCAATAAGCATAAAGTTTTAGGTTACGAGATGGAACATACTACATCTTACATGTAAACTACTAATGCTTTAATTACTATGTACAACACTTACCGTATGTATTGAATCAGAATATATATTTTAGTGCAATATTATTTAGGGATATTACTATATTACTATTACAAAAATGTAACTTTTAAAGTTTGGTCAGTAACACGAACACTTTTTTATATAATATTGACACTGGTTTAACTATTTACACTCTCTTTATATATATTTAAATCTTTTAAAGCAACACCCACCGCGCTCACAGCCAGCTTAGCTTCTTCAGTTCATTGATATGTTAATTCGCAAAGCGCGCCATTTCTAATTACAGCAATTCCATAAAACACAGCATATGTTTGTCTTAAAAACCAGCACCTTGTAAGAGTACCTTCGTAACACCACATATCAAGTATCATGGTCATGTACGCAATATTTACAAAATAAACACATTCCGGAGTCTCCTGTTGCTTTTATCGTAGGAACTGCTCGTCGGCCGCGGCCACGGTGCGGTAGAGGCGCTCGTCCGTCGACACGAGCCGAACCGAAAAGGTGTTCAACGATAAGGGCGGACCTTGAACTATTTGCACATTGCCAGCGTTCGCCTGAAATTATTCCATCAAGTATATTTAGGATAGTAACGCAGCGCTGAGATAAAGTAAAAATAGTAGAGCAGGAGAAGCTCACTAGAAACAGTGTGGCGAGGAACAGCTTGGACACGTCGGCCGCGTCCTCGGCCGTCCGCGCGAGCAGCGCCGCGAAGGGGCTGCAGGGCGGCAGCGCCTGCGCCGCCGTTAGCAGCGCGCCGGCCGAGCGCTGCACGTCCACGCCGCGCGCCTCCGTCGCCGCCGCGCGCGCCACCACGCGCTCCCGCCACGACGACCACTCCGCCGAGCCGGGCAGCGCCTGCGGCACGACTTCGTTGAGCACCGATACCGCCTACCGCGATAGAATACGTAATAACGACGGCGAGATACCGCGAGCGCCGTGGCCCCGGGCGCGGCGCAGTCCTCGTTGCGCGACGTGTCGGAGTCGCCGAGCGAGCTCTGCTCGAAGAACCCGTCGTCGTCGCTGTCCTCCGGGCGCCGCGCCGCCACCGCCGCCTCCGCCGCCAGCGCCGCCTGCACCGCCTCCGACGTGCTCCACCCGACGAAGCCTGCCGGAGAATGCGTGCCCCCAAATGTAATATTTACTTTGAATTCGGTTCAATCATCGGCTCCGTTATTAAAATTGAAGTACTCCATAGTCGAATAGACAATAGTACTTCATAGTCATAGTAACTCACCTCCGACGTCGACGGAGTCAGAGATATCGAATCCGCGAAAATCTGGAAATGAATATTTTTCATATTACACATTACATCTTAAATGTAATGAAAGGTTTCATTTAACTTAAGTTTAATTAAAATGTATACCTAGCGCGCTCCTGAGCGGCTCACCGGCGAGCGCGCGGCGGGCGGCCAGCACGGCGGCCTTGCGCGCGCGCACCACGCGGGCGACCCACTCCTCCGGGATACTGAACTCCTCCACGCGTTGAAATCTGCGCCGCAGCCCTGTAAATATATTATATATTTTTTTATTTATATAAATATTTTTTTTTTATATTTTACGAGTTGTTCAAATATTACTAGAAAATTAATTAGAATAACCACCCAGTGTCTTTACAGCATCTGTTGGTTTTTATGAGTTATTGAGTCGCTAGCAGTTACCCAGTCAGTTCAACCAGCCAATTATCACATTTTCTACCACACAAGAGCAATATTTAGTACTGTTGTGTTCCAGTTTGAAAGATGAGTGAGCCAGAGTAGCTACAGGCACAATTCATGATGCCTGGTGTTGCATTGTGGAATACAAACAATATTAGGTCAATTACAATTTATTATAATTTATAAATCTTAATTTTTAATTCTTCATTAAATGGAAAAAACTGATACTTAATAATAGATACACATTACGATAAAAAAAAATTGAAATACAATAATTTCAATTGATTTAAATGAAATTACTTTCATTAAATTCAATATTTATAAATATTATACACTTATAAAAATAAATTCTAAATTTCGTTACAGTATATTAGGCTAGAATTTAATTTTAAGGAGGTCATTGACATTTTAAAGACATCTAATAATTTTTTAAACAATGTTTTTTTTTAAATTCGGCATTGTTAATGACTTTATGTCGTTCGGTAAGTAGTTGTATATTTTTAATAACATGCAATAAACGTTATTGCTAATAGAGACAAATGTTGGAACTGTATTTCAATTTTTGTATTTTGATGCCGGTTCTAGTTTTTTTTTACAAATTTCGAAAATATATAAAGTCGGTAACGGCAATATGTTTCTCTTTTTAAATAGTGACTTGCAACTTGTATGAAATTTATGTATGTAGGGATGGTTAATATTTCTTACAGTTAACTTACCATTTACCAGTGTGCTAACCCATATAAAAAAAAAAACATAATTCAGAGCAATGGTGAAGTGTTAACAATAAAAACTCACTTTTGTTCATGAGTAGTTTGACAGCGCCCTCCATATGCTCGACGTCGCCGTCGTTCCTTCTCTTTCTCTCCCTCTTCTCCGGCGGAGGCGTGGCGGGCGCCGGCAGCGGCGTGCAGGCGGGCGGTAGCGGCGTGGAGCTGAGGGGCAGCGGCAGCGGCGAGCTCGGCGGCGTGAAGCACGGGGGCGGCGAGGGCGGAGCCGCCGCCTCTATCGCCGCCTGCAGCTCCGTGAGCGGCAGGGCTCGCAGCGACGAGTCACTGACGCCTCCGGCCGCCAACTCTTCCACCAGGAGTCCATCCTGATGATGAATAATATTGTAATGTAATACAAAATACCAATAGTCCCTAAAAAAGAGTTAATTTATTTAGATAGGTGCACATTTTTGAGTGGCCATATGTACAGTGACACCACTTCCACTCGGTACAATTTTGCATCCGATCAGATTGGCGACTAAATTGGGTGACGGTCACATTCTCCATACACACGAGTACTACTTGTCCTCTATATATGGGAAAAGGGTCTCCTTTAATTATCATTTACAGCTTAGTGTTTCTGTAGATGGTTTTATAAGTGCTATATCCATATTTTCCACGCCTTGTTCATTAGACCCGGAGTGGTTCAGACTTAAATGCTTGGAATAGTGGATGGAGGAAGTTCACGTCACGTCATTTTTTGATGAACTGACAATTAATATTAAGGTCTCGTTATACTACGGATTCGGTTTACGGTTCGCTAAACGAATGGAGAAAGAATAAATTTATACAGATAAAAAATACTTTATTTTATTTTGGCACAAATTTTAAATTTTTTTAAATATATATTTGTTTATTTATTGGTATACTACTACTATACTACTGTAAGTTGTTAATTTTAAATACATATACATTTTTCAAAAATTTGAATGCTAAAGAATATCATATATAATAATAATAAAAATATTTCAATCTTGTTTATTTAAACTTTATAGTCATTTTGGATAAAATATAAAATAAGAGTTGTCTTTGAAAGATATTCAAAATATATTTCTTTAATCAAAGTCTTAGTATTATAACATACGTCACATAAGATTTCTTAAAAATTATACTTTCTGATTAAAATATAAATTAACGTTTTTTTTTTCTTTATATTGGGAATATAATCTATATTGAAAAGAAAATAAAATCTATTCAAATAAATAAAATTGAGTGTTTTTGTGATTAAAAATAACTGCCTCTTCTTAAACTAATAAGTGCAATGTAATAAAAGAGGTCGAAACAAATTTAAAAATTAGATGGAATCCTTGATACGACGTTTAACCCTACAAAATTCATCATAAATGTTGAGAGCTTAGAAACTGAATCTAATTTTTTGTTTAATAAATGTTTTAATTTTTATTTTACCTGCAATCCATTGAACATATTATATCTATTTCATTTTTTATAAAATTACGCTTAAAAGGAATAAAATATAACGTTTTATATTTTATTGTTCATTCATTATCCCACTCACTATTCGAACTCAAATGTCATGTCAATTCAAGGTCAAAGTTGTTTATTTACCTTCTTGTAGGAAAGAATAGAGATAAGATATTCCATTGGAATAGAGTATACATACAATACTTGGGTGGATCATTTATTTTGTTCGTGTCTGTGTCAGAATAGTAGTAGTAGGTAACTCGCTTCTGGACTTCTTTGTTTTGTCATAATAGAATACACTTGTTTCTCAACAATCACTGGACTAATTTAATTGAATGTAATAAATAACACTATATTCAAATTTGATATACTTTGGAGAAGATCATTTCATTCCTAATGTGTGTTATCATCTAAAATTCAATGTAATGTAGTGCGCTCAAACACATCACTTGTTTCCAGTAATGCATAAATGACATAGTTTCAACACTGCTTATGTAATATTACGCTATGTAATAGAAGTGAACGTAAAACTTGCAATTCGTAGGGTATATGGAATACATATAGTACAGCATAATGGCATAACAATGAAAGGCGCGAACCTGCAACCGCCAGGTGACGTGGAAGTCGGCGAGCAGGCCGATGGGTTCCCCGCCGTAGTCGCGCAGCGGCACGTCGCAGGCGGCCAGCACGCGCGGCTCCAGCTCCACGTACATGCGCGGCAGCGTGGGCGGCGGGCGCGGGGCGGCCGCCTCGCGCCGCGCCGCCGCGCTGGCGTCCAGCTCCAGCGCCGCGAACTGCGCGCGCTCCGCCCGCGACGACACTCTGCGCCGCCGCCGCCCGCCCTGCGGCGTCTGGGGCTCGTCCGCGCCGGTGCTCGCAGTGGCCTCTCTGTGGGATGTTAATAATAGTGTACCTACGTCGGGAGCCGAGGCTTCTTCTCGTCACTGATGGTGAATGAACTAGTTATTTAAAAGCATATATTAAATGTGTTACAACATATCTGGAACTTGTGTGTGATGAAACAATGGCATGAGCAAAATGCATTCTACTACTTGGTACTCAGAGAACTCAGAGACAGTCGTAAAGATTGGAAATGCGGAATCCTAGCTAGGCCATATTTGCTACATAATGTAGAAGATACTAAAGAAAGAATTAATAATGTAGAGACAAAATATTTGGTTAATATTCTTTGGTACCTATATTTTATAAATATATAAGTAATTTCATGTCTCTTTGTTAACTTCCTTGTTTGAGATATAGCCTTACAGATAAAATGAAATTTGACCTTGTAATTCAAGTCTGGAGGTAAAGCAAATATTTATTTTAAACTAATCGTACTGATAATATTAACTTGTATGAGAGATGTTGAAGGTTGTTACAACAAAGAACTCTTTGTTAAAATTTCTTTTTATTTTTTGTTAATTAAGATTATGATAAAAACTCCAAAAAGTTAAATAAATGTTAGATTTACAAGGAAAGCAATTATACATATGAATAAAATTGTGTAAATCATACTTACTGAGTACTATTATGTAACGATTCGCTGACACTAAGTACATGTTGGTAAAGGAAGTCGACCTTCCTACTGTAGATGCAGGCAGACTGCTGCAGCAACAATGCTAGCTCTGCAAAGTTCGGGATAGTGGCATTCTCTACCTCTCCCTCCTCTGCATCCAGTGCATGGAGGCCCGCCTCCGTCAGGTACTCCTCCAACAACTACAATATTACATAGTATGCTTTGAGCTTTTGAGAGGCTACAAGATTGTAGTAGTACATTGTTTTCTAATAAGATTAATATGATTGTTACTTAAGTTTTTATTTCAAAATGGTATAATGACAAGATTTACATACTTATATAACACAAAACAAAAGTTTTTTTGTATATTCTACTAAAGGTAGTAATTGCGATTCGTCTGACATTTTGTTCGCACCGAAGCGTGTTTGCTTTTGTTTAACGACATACAGTTAGTATGCCTTCACACAGAAACATACACTAAGACATTTCAACGAAATTTTGTCGTTCAAAGTAGTTTATAAAACAACATGTTTTGTATTATGATATTGAAAAGTATTCTGTCAAAAGAGCAAAAGTGGCGGGACGGCCTTAAGCCGGGAGCGGGACTCACCGCGCTGAGGTCCGTGTCGAAACTTCGGCGGACGTCGCTGATGGGTCTCATCAGCTCCGCCACAATTTCTTCCAGTCTTTGTGAATTCATGCTCCACCGATTCCTCCGTTGAGATATATTCCTGAAAACAATGTGTTTCCATTGATAACATAACTGAGAGGCGTCGCGAGCACAACATAAGCACCAACTTATAGCAGTGGCGCGAAACTTTCTGTCATTGGCGCTATTTTGATTTGCGAAAATATATTGCGAAATTTAGCATTTCTAGGATATTTTTGAGAAGTTGTTTACATGATAATATGTACCTTCGTCTTTCCCGGTAGTCGGCGTCCATCTTACAAACATAAAGTTGTGTGATTAGGAAAAACGTAATAAAAACGGTGGCCATTTATTTATGTTTTCGGAGGAAACGATCCATATTCACATATTCGCTGTCATAAGTTTGTTCGCGTTCGCGTTGTGTTCTCCTTAATTATCTGTATTCACATAAATTTGCTTCGCATGTTTAGTCTATGAAAGATGTTTGCAAATGTTTTTTAAAACATTAGTTAACTTTTTTTTAATATTGACTTATCAATGTTCTGTAAGCGATTATGAAATATATTAATATACTTTTACACAATAAATACAAAATTAAAATTAATTTTGTAAAAACTAAGCACAGACGATACATTTTGCGACAAATTTGTTAATCTGTGATTTTTGTATGGGAATGGGAGGAGTGTTTACAAAATATAAATAATAAAAGCAATTGGTCACTAAAAACCAGTGTAATTTTATGAAGAAACCATATATTTCAAGAAATATTATCGCTAACCTTAATATAAACATTCATGTGAATCTATATCTTACGTTTGCATAAGATTAGGTAAACATGGGTATGTCTCGTTGCTACTCATTGATGAAGTGTTTATTGATAATATTCAACATTTTATTTCTTGTAAGTACTTTATTTAAAATTACAATTATATCATTAAATTCTTCTTTTTCTTATTGTTCTACAATGCATTAGTGGAATAGTAATAACAATATATCATTTACAACACCTTACCGTCAGGTGGCCCACTTGCCTGTTTGCCTATCAAATAGAATAAAAAAAACCAAATATTTATATCTAGAATATTATCAACATAATATATGTTTAATAAACATGCTCTCTTCTATAATTGCATTCTCAGAGTTGACAAAACTAAATGCATAAACACAAATAAAATAACTTTCATTGATCCCAATTGTTACTAAATAATAAACCATCAACAATAATGTTGTGGATTATTGACCCCATCTGTATACGTGAGTATTTTTTTAAAAGAACTAAAACTTAATATTAAAGTATAGGAGGAAGTCAACAGACGGTTCCAGAAGCAAGCTTTAGTTAGTAACATAAAACAGATGCTAAAAGCAGACTCTTTATATAAACAAACTACCAACTCGTGAGCTTACTTGAAAATGAGAGCCATCTCACCCTTACATATCAGTATATTCAAAGCTCAAACATCTTATCAGTGTTGGTTGATTGACTGCTTTTTGATAAAATTGTACATACAACAATAATATACTATTAATTTAATTTATTTACTTTTATAAAAATATACATACATAAAATATATATGGGGACAAGGAGTACATTTAGGAGACGGTGGTGTATGTCTGTCTATTGTATGTTTGTTAAATGTGAATATGTATTAAAGATAAATAATGTGTGTTCAAGCTTAAAGTCAAAACTTTAATAACATGTAATCAATATTCTCGTTAGAAATTATTTCTAATATAGGCAGCTAGGCGGGTCAGTAACAAGTGGTCAGAATAAGAAATCTTAATCTTAAATCTTAATGGTGGTTATATTATGTTATTCACCATGTAAATGTTATAATTTTCCACGCACTCAAGAAACAAAGATAGATCTCTTTTGTTTCTTCTCCTACGTCACATTGGCGAATTATAAGCAAAAAATTTATGAAAACTGTTAAATATTAAAATAAGTCGACTTCGCCATGTTTTCAAGGAATCGTATATTCATTACATGTCAGATCGTGGGCGTGGGAGTGTGCGCGTTCGCGGGCTGGGCGCTGTGGGACGGGCGCGCCTCCGAGACCAGCGCCGGCCGCGCCGGGCTCTGCGCGCTCGCCGTGTGGGCCGCCGTCCTGACGTTCGGGGCCGTGGCCGCTCTGGCGGGTAACATTAGGACATACATTGCGTTTACATAATTAAATATTAACTAACGAGGTCGGACAAGCGCTCATCACGGGACACGTGTCGCAGGCGCCGTCCGCGGGTCGGCGTCGCTGCTGGCGGGGGCGTTCGCGCTGCTGGCGCTGAGCGCCGTGGCCGAGGGCGCGGCGGCGTGGTGGGGCGCCGCGCACGCGCCGCAACTCAAGCAGGTCGGGGGTGCATATGTACACGGTTATGTATAAAAAGGACAACACGTATCCTCTTCCGTCTCTTCTCGACGGGGATCTCTCGGCATCGAGGCCACTATACCACTAATTTAGTCCTCGCTCTAGTAAACTCTAAATTCGTATAGATCGTCCTCGATTTTTCCTTCATCGCGAATACTCTTGCGTGCGCAGGCGCTGCGGGACCGACTGCGCTACACGCTGCTGCACGACTACGGCGTGCTGCCGGCGCGCACGCAGATGCTCGACGCGATCCAACACGGGGTGAGTGGGCCAGGCGGGCGGCCCGGCCGGCGCGCCGCGCAGCTCTGTATCGTAGCGTCGCCCACAGCTGCAGTGCTGCGGCGCCGAGAGCGCGCTGGACTGGCAGCAGGCGGGCTGGGCGCGGGCGCAGGGCGCGCTGGACCTGAGCGTGCGCGCGCCGCCCGCCACGTACCGCGTGCCGGCGTCGTGCTGCGCGCGCGCGGGCGCGGCGTGCGAGGCCGCGCGCGTGGTGCTCGCCACGGCGCGCGGCGGCGCCGGCCTGCACCGCGCGGCGTGCGCGGCGCGCGTGCTGGCGGCGCTGGAGCGCGCGGCGCGCGGCCCGCTGCTGGCGGCCGCGGCGCTGCTGGGCGCGCACGGCGCCGCGCTGCTGCTGGCGCTGGCGCTGTGCCTGCGCGCGCGCCCGCCGCCGCGCTACAAGGCCTAGGTACGGCCCGGTCCGGTCCGGTCCGGCACGGCGGGACCCCGTCTCTTTCACTATCTCGTTTTCTCGCTTTCAGGCCGCTCGTCGACCGCCCTCGCTCGTCGCGGTCGCCGTCGCCGCTCGCCGCCGACGGTCGGGCGGTGCGACCTCTGCGCGCCCGTCGGTGTGCGGGCCGACCGTCGCACTCTACTATTGGATACTTCTATACGAGGGAGCGGAATCTGTCCGCGGAACTACTTTGCGGCGACTGCGCGACGCCGGAGCGGATCTCGTGCCGAGCGACGCGACGCGTTGGTTTTTTGGATCATCTATTCAATCCGCCTCGCGGGACCGAAAGGAAATTATGAACTTTTATATAAATTATTGAATGATAACTTAAGAGGAGCCTCGCCAAGTTTTATGATGAGTGAACATGACCATTTGAATGCAAAACGAAATGTCTGGGAAAGGATCCACACGTTGCGTCGTGTGGGAGCGAATAGAATGTACAAAAGTAGATTGTAGACAAATCGCCGAGTGCCGCGGGCCAGTCGACTGCCAGAATAGTATTTTATCACATTATTTACCCTAGTCATATTATTTACGGTCGCATTCCTTACCGGACACCGACCACCGACCACCGACCACCGACCGACCACCGACCACCACGACCGTCGTTCAAGGTAATCTAGAAGGTTGTCGTTTTGTTTATTGCATTTACTTTACTCGTTCCTATTTTTATATTTATTTACAAACAAGACTGAAGCATATTGATAAAGACAAATATCTCATTTTTTATATTTCATGTTTTCACGCATCTCGAAACGTAAGATAAACACAGAGTGTGTACACAGACACTGCGCACTGAGACTGTGCACTGAGACTGCACTGCGTCCCGGCCGTAGTGCGGACGACGGTACTTCTATTTACTTATCGCGGCTAGTATATATAACATTCATTTCATATCAGCGAGCTGAGATTCTTATTTTCTTAAATTTCTTGCTTATATTTTATTATAACCACATTTTATTACAACCTCGAGGAGTACAGATTAAACAACTCGTCATTAGTAGAAATATTGAAGATATATTACTCAAGAGCTGTGTGTAGTGCATAATGTACACGCGCGGGTCCAGCCCTCACAAAATCTCATATATCGTCAATGTCATCTTAAAATATAATCGTCACCGAAGGTCACAGTCCGGTTCGGCCGTTTTAAAGTTTATAATATCCTAGCACATCACTCACGCACGGCCAACTGATCCCAAACTGAGCAGAGCTTGTACTGTGGAAACCAGACCACTGGTATATATGTTTATATCGGCTTTAAAAAGTGGTTTCTTCTGTAATGATATTGAGTTCATAAAATATTCATATATCTATTGCCCATTAAACAGATACTGATGTAACGTAGGTGTGCGCTTTCATGGAAAGCCGGAGTCGCCCCAGTCTTTACATTAATATTATATATGGGAGGAATGTAACTGTCTGTGAGTTATATGTTACTTTATTGTGTAAGCTCTCTTGGAGTGAGCGGTCCAACCTGCAATATAATACAAAGTGATAAACAAGATCGGTCGATATATAATGCTGTCACCGACTTTAGCCATAAACCATTGATCAATGCAATAGAATCCGTTTAATATAAGAATACTACTTATGGTAGTACGATGATGTGAGATGATGTGTTTCCCTTATCCAATCTGGATGAAATGTCATCAATCAATGATGTATCATTGATTGTAGTTGTGCTCGACGTGTCCCCGAACAAGTCGAGCATTTCCCATACCATGCTGACGCATTACGGTTAGATATAATCACGTGTCCTCTTGTTTACACTTCGTATAATAATGTATTGGACGAAGTAAACGCATGTATTTAATAAATGTTTCGTTTGGTATTAATTAATTATTAACTTTAAGTCGTAACCAAAACGTGTGTTAGTGTTAAGAGTGCGTTGACCTCTCTAGGCTAAGTACTTGTAATTGTGTGTCGTCTTCACGTGTAGCTGTAGTTCACTCCCTACTGTTCGCGTCAGGTAACTTTGCCGCTGCGAGACAAACCTGCGCAGTTATCGACTATGACCTGTAAACCGAGTTAGTGTACGAGAAATATTTGATTACTTTTTCTTCACTAATTATTATTTCCTATTCATACATATATAATGAGTTACTCTATTGTTACTTTTTATAAAAGCAGTCTCCTTTTAATTTGATATAAATTCTACATCCACATTATTTAACGTAATAGAACTACCAGCGTCGGCCCTAATGTCAAAGATCGTAAGCGCGTATTGAGTACATCGCCGTCGTCTACCGAGACGCAAACAGACCGCTGTTTTACCTGAATTTGTCATATTGATCTTTATCAGATTTCGGAAGTCAAGCTTTCTGTAATAAATCAACAAAAAAAATAGATAAAAATATTAAAACCCCGTAACAACGCATTACACTTCTGAAATCGACTACCTCGCAGTCGAGTGCTGCCTATTTCACAGCGGCAAAGTTACATGTGGCGAATATTGTCGTAATATTTGGATGTTGTGTCCCGTGTGTGTCGTGACGACGACTCCGGTCCACTCGAGGCTGGTGCGAGGGGAGACCTCGTGGCGCTGAAGTAAAAGACTGCACGTATGTAATACTCACTGCCGCCTTGTACCACCCGCTATAGACATTAAGTTCTGACTGATTTATTTATAATTATATTTTCTAGCGGCCTTCGACGACTTCGATTGGTCCAGCTGGTGAGCGCGTGTGCGGGTTTTAATCATTAATATACCAGCAGAGTTAGTCCAGTCGTCGGTGGCCGCCTCTGAGTACAAATTTTTACTTCTTGTTTTAATGCCTAATATAATATACTATTTATAACGTTATGTTTTTAAGATTTATACCAATATACTTGTACGGAGGCTACGAAGCGCGCCGGCCGACACGAGCCTCGTTCCTCGTATATTAATATATAGTTGTAGTACGTACCGTTCGAAATGATCGCTAGTCGTATAAGGTAAAGAACGGTTTGTATCTTTACATATCATATTATTATTAAGTACATACATGTAATATGAAACTGAAATCTACAAATGGACGGAATACAAAGTCAAACGACCAAGAGTGCGGCGGCCGGCGAGAAGTGGAAGTTGGGTTTTCTATTCGGATATTATTTAGTTTAAGTTTAAGTTTTTTTTGTACAACAATATTGCACTGCGATGTTTGCGATGAGTAGGTACTACGTGTAGAGAATTACATGGTATCGCTTGATTAATATTGTAGTTTCGGTTTTAGTCTTCGCGAGTTGAAAGCGAAAGCGACGTATCGTCGTAATCGCCAGCTGGCTCGCGTTATGTTGTCGTATTGACGGATGGCCCTCTGCGGCACAACGGCGGCGAGTAGGCGACTAACGACACACTTACGCCACGGTCTCCTTTTAAAAGCTAAGCTAAGTGACGTCCGACTTCCCCGCACGCGTTTCAATCACAGCGGCAGCGGCCGGTAAACAGTCTAAGCGGGGACCGCATAAAAATGTGGTGGGGTGGTCATAAAATATATGTACAAAAGTACACGTCATTACCTTTTGGATATTAGATAAATAATAAACCATTGGTCTGGCCTTCAAGTTGGCATTGTTGGCATTTGTTTAATATTCACCATTACAACGGACCTTGAGTATGATTTCAGGGTCCTGTCTAATTTTGGCGGCATGTTAATAATTAGGAAAACAATGTTAAATTCAGTAACATCGCAGCGACTTATAAAATATATTATAGTATTTAATATTTCAATACAATAACTCGTCTTTTTCTTTGATAATTTTTGGCTTTTTGTGGCGCTTGTTTGAATTGTACTGGCGCTGTAACTGTTCGAAATAACTAGAGACGCGACTGTGAACGTTATAAGCGGCCGATGGCGCTGGCGGATGTTTATAGGAGATCGCAGGCTTACATACTAAAGAAAATAATCACTAAATGAAAAAAAAAACAAACGATCTGTAATTTTGTAAAGAGGTCTTCTTTATTAGAAATATAGAATGATGCGTGCCTTTACATTCCAATGTTGATGACAATTCACGATATATAGTTCAATGGCCACAGGGAAACAGAGGGACCAGCTGTAAGCATTTACCTACTGTGGTCCTTTTGATAAAGGAATTGCATTATAAATGTTCGTCTCGTGCCGTTAATGCGACAATATAAAGGGGTGCTTGCACTTGTTAGACATATCGCCATCGCCGATGTATAGAGTATATTGAGCGTAGTATTTAGCTGTCGCAACTCGCAACTCGCAACTCGCAACTCGCAACTCGCGATTCGCAAGCGTCGCGGTGCGTTCGCGGTGCCATGTAGTGTAACGTGACTCAACTCTGTCACAGAATAAGTATTTTGAACACTAATAAATGTATTAACAAATTATAAAGTCTTTTATTTAGATTTAGATAATAAATAATTAATGAGTACAATAGATCATCATATTAAGAAAATGAAAAAGCTTATGTAATTACTAGCTTCGTCCGCGTATAACTTAAAAAACACTAAGAGCAGACTTACAATATTTCAGTATAATAAACTTTTTTATTTTTGTGGGAGATTAGTATTTACTCGGTTTTTGTCGCACCCCGATCTAGACAGGGCAACATACAATTGGAATCATACGTTCGAAAAATATCATTCCGTTAAATCTATTCCGACGTACTTGTATGTCTTTCCCTGCGTTTTATTTATTGTGACTGCAAACGATACCTTCACAGGTAATTGTGTCCTTTTAAAACCAAAACGTAATTCTGTTTTTATTAATAAGTACTCATTATCCGACTAAGCGGTTCATTTTTCACCCAGAGAATCGGAATTGCGATTCAAACGGGAAATGTTGCTCGCATTCTTGCCGCCATTCCACGCGGTCGCGATTTGTACTATTTTTAATTTTTATTTGTATATATTTAAGGCTTTAATTCACTTGACAAACTAACCGACTGAGTATAAATTTAACAAAACCATGAAAAAATATATATGTGGTAACAAAACGAAATACCTACCTAACCTATAAACTTTAACTTACAAAGTTATTTACAAACCGAAGATAAATACGTAAGTATGAGTATTTTCAAACACACACAAACAACTTTCTTTTTTTTTTGTCGAGGAGGAAAGGCGTTTACGCCTTTGTTATGTGGGACTCACGGGGCAGAAGGCCACCGTCCTACCCACTAAAACCTCCCCGTACCCTTTCCGTCTTAACGAGGAGCGCCACGGGATCGCTTTCGCATGCTACCGTGGCGCTCTGAACACACAAACAACTTACTCAACTACCCGTTCTAATAAATAATGTTTCAAAACTATAAAAAAATACATATAACTGTCTGTGTCTGTTTTTGGTCTTATTTCGATATTTTTCATAAGAATTATAATTTTATAAAAACGTCTAATTACCATACAAGCATGGGCGAGTTAACCGACTTATACCAAATGTCCAGCATAAGCTGAACCCTATTTAATATGGTTGATCATATAGATCTGAGTTCAACTTACATTGGTTGTACAAATCTCTGGAACTGTCCATTTTTTAACTTTGTTTCGTTCCTATAAACTTTAGGTAGCTAAAGTTTCAGCCCATTCAACTAAACAGTTATGATATAGCAATTTTATTGAATAAATGTTCGACGTGATTATTTAGTAGCCGAGATGGCCCAGTGGTAAGACCGCGTGAATCTTAACCGATGATCGTGGGTTCAAACCCGGGCAAGCACCACTGAATTTTCATGTGCTTAATTTGTGATTATAATTCATCTCGTGCTTTACGGTGAAGGAAAACATCGTGAGAAAACCTGCATGTGTCTAATTTCACTGAAATTCTGCCACATGTGTATTCCACCAAACCGCATTGGAGCAGCGTGGTGGAATAAGCTCCAAACCTTCTCCTCAAAAAGAGGAGAGGAGGCCTTTAGCCCAGCAGTGGGACATTCACAGGCTGTTACGGATAATTTGTGTTTATAATTCATCTCGTGCTTGACGGTGAAGGAAAACATCGTGAGGAAACCTGCATGTGTCTAATTTCATTGAAATTCTGCCACATGTGTGTTCTGCCAATCCACATCGGAGCAGCGTGGTGGAATAATCTCGAAACCTTCTCCTCAAAAGGGAGAGGAGGCCTTAGCCCAGCAGTGGGGCATTAACAGGCTGTTACTGTTACTGTGATTATTTAAATTGACAACTTTATTATTAATGAACGTATTGAAATAAAACAAACACTAAATATTAAGTGAAGTTAGCCACAATTTATTAGTAAAAAACCGCCCTCAAATCCGTTGAGCCGTTTCTAAGATCAGCGTGCACAAACGCACAGATAAACAGACAAAAATTCTAACAATCGTTATTAGGTAATAGTTTTACTCATATACCTTCCATGTACAGACAGCGATCAGTTACGGATTTATTATATGTACAGATTATTAATAATATGAAATGAAAACTCGAGGAACAGATTCTATATAGTACGCCGCGGTCGCTACTTCTTCGCAGAATTTACATCATAATGCACGAACCATATTGTATTGCGTCAAAAAACGCAGTGACACTAGAGTGTTGAGGAATCAAATACACATTTGCCGCGCGCTGACGCAACGCAACATTATAAAAAGCTTACGCGAACGACATGCGGCTTAATTCCATCTCGTCATAAATCTTGATCTCTTATATCGACTTTGTACGGCTAAGTTAGAACGGTATCCTATAACGTTTGTAAATTAATCTGTATATATAAAATATATCATCAGCTGCGAGGTAAGCGATCTATCTGACCGTACTTTGTTAATTCGTCTTAAAGCAGGCCGTTCATCAACATAATGTTATGTCTGTTCAATTACAAGTTACAAAGCACATAAATTAATTAGTTATTTATTCTGATAAGGAGCGACCGCTTTTGACAAATTAAAATTGATGCTGTGAACAATAGATAGATATATTATATGAATATGTATCCTGTGGCAGACTTATCGGTAGATAATTTGGCGATGTATGTGTTTCCTTCAAGGATAAATATTTACGAGTAGGTACAGGTATTGTTTTTATCAAATATTATATGGTGGTTCACTCGGTGGAAGGGCTTTGTGTAAGTCCGTCTGGATCGACACTGGATAACGTTCAAACATCAGATGGTCTACCGCCAACCAGTAATACATATATAGTATTGATGCGTTCCGGTTGGAAGGCTGAGAAATCCAGTGAAACTACAGGCAGCAGGGACGTAGTATCTTCCTAAAGTTCGTGGTGTACGGAATGGTTAATATTTCTTACAGCTCCAATGTATATGTGCAGTGGTGATCACTTACCATAAGATGACCCATTTGCCTACCGCCCCACCCCCAACCTATTTCACATAAATGAAAATTCATAATCATTGTAGGTTCTAGCTCTAGGGCTCTGGGTACTGAAGTAAAGTTAAAGCTAGTGTAGGAATCAGTCTCATAATATAATTGTACAGTTATCGGGTTGCAATAAAGATTAAGTACTAGCATCAATATAAATAGATAACTATACAGATGTCTTATGGCTGAAACTTAACAGTGATAAAGTAGATAGGTACGTGTAATGTGCATACATACCTACATTATCTTTTAGCTGTTCTAATTATTAGCGAGCCTGACAAACGGTTATCTTTCTCGTTATCTCCACATTTACAACATGAGTCGTCTCCTTGTTTCAAAGCGATTACTCACATTACAGCTTGTTACTGTCTTATAACAATTATCGTTACCCGAAGCAATATTGTTTATGAGCATATTTTATGTATAAAAGCTTTCAAGAATTTATCACAAACGTTTCCATAATTGATGTTGCACGTTAACGGTGAATGCGCTATTCTATTACATCATAAAAGAGATAAGTAAATTTACATTATGAAAATGTAATATGTCTGCACTGCACATAGTTATGTAATAAGAATAACATTAATTATTTTCGCTAGCAATATCTCTCGGTTAAGACAAGAAGATGTCGCATCGGTTATGTAAAAGGACGCGGGCGTTCACTCGCCTCATAATTGCGTCTCTAGAGCGAGCAATTGAAAGTTATTGAAGGCGATGCCGCGTCTCTGCCCTCTGACCGATTAACGAATGCCGCCAAATGTCTCATTAGTTACAATCGATAGAGCGCGAGTTTGGCAATCGACGAGATGCTGTCAACTGAGTAATTGTCTGTTATTCGTGTCACATTCAGCTGAAAATTGTTTGGACATGTAACGCCTACGTAACCGATACATGTGTACAATGTGGCAACAAGTTTTGGCCAAAAATACTCGTGATAACTTAGTACTTAATTTAAAATAGCACACGTAATACACTACAAGTAGGTACCTGTCTTGTGTTGTTCCTGGGTACATAAGTGATATTAAAGGGAATTATATGATATGGGTTGAGTTTTTGTATGTTCCATGATTTTTTACGGTTTTAAAAATAGTTTATTTTCCGAAGAATACTCGAATTATTTTTTTAAAGCTTTTAATTTCGCACAGGCGTGTGACGACTGAGGCAAGATTAAAACTTTTTATTTACTGTATAATAATACCATATTTCTAGGTAATATAAATTATTAATATATGTTTTCTAACTAGTTATCTAAGCATTCTTCGCTGTGCAAGCTTCTTTATCCAAATAATAATAGCTACAATTCACTTTCACTCTCCCATGTTACAGTGAGGTGAGGCCTCAAGGAGCTGTGAAGAACAAATGAAGCTTAAAGACAACCAAGTTAAATTCGGTTGGGTTGACTAAAAATAGAACAGACAAAGCCGAAGTTAGAATCTATTTCGGGGTTTGCTGAAAAGCGTAGGTCAAACCGAGGATAGACAAGTCCCAGGACTACCCTCTAAGTGTAACATAGACATATACCGACTATAACAAGGGCTAGTGCGCGAAGTCTCCTAGTGGTGTAGAAATCGCGCATAACGCGCATTTAATTAATTTAGTAAGTTGTTAAGAAGCTTACTTAGAACTAAGTTCTAGAAATAATTTATTACAGACGCTGCTGAGCTGACTTAATGTTTCCTTAGGGGTTGGACGCCTCAGTGATGGATCCTTCTTCAGAGATATCGGAATTGTTACCAAGTTACTATTTATGTTATTGAGTTAACATTTATAGATTTTTTCATTTATTTGGCATCCATACACTACATCATGCATCTACTCATTTACATGCATCTACGTGTGCTTATAATAATATAACGTCTAAAATAATATTGGAATATTGAGATTTTCTACCTATACCTACCAAAATTGCGTTAGCTCAAGCCATCCGCTAAATCAAGCCAGCGTAATCAAGGATGGGCAGGAGCCCATCAAGGATGGTCATCCTGACCATCCTTGATGGACACCTGCTATCTTGACCTAAGAGAGGAGCAATTAAAAAAACTCGAGCGTATTCAAAATCTCTGTATTCGGTTTATATTCGGACCCCGAAAATTTGACCACATTTCTGAATTTCGCAAAAAACTCGAGTGGCTCCCAATCCGTCTTCGCAGGAATACTCATATTCTTTCTCTTCTCTACTGTATACTTTTTCATCCGAATTCGCCTCACTATCTTAAACACCGTTTTGAATTCCTTAAGGACTCGCACGGTCGCACTCTACGATCTGACGATAATCTAATTCTTAAAATTCCTTCTCACTCTTCTTCTTTTTATACCAATTCCTTCTCTGTCCAAGCAGTTCGCTTGGAATTTTTACCACCCATTTTTTTTTATGGAATTCCTTACCACTCCACTGAAGACGATCTCAAACTATTAACACATTTAAAATCCGACTCAAGGCGTATTATTTATCTTTATAATCAAATATATCAGATATATCAGGTGTGAGTGTTGTTTTATTATCTGCCGCACTTTATTGCTATTTATTATTATAATTATCATAATTACATATTTTTTATGGATTATATATGTATGTTTATGTATATATTATTTATTTATATGTATATGTATATTTATTTAAACAATAAAAAAATAAAATTGAGATGTTCAGTACACATCCTTACCGCTTTATTTATTTATTTCATGTCCTTCATCCAAAGGTTGTCTGGAAGAGATCGCTCTTAAGACCGCCTTTTGTACAAAATAGTTATCGTTTTTTATGTTTATGTTTGAAATGGTTCTGTAACTCTTTTGTTGTACAATAAAGCATATTCTATTCTATTCTATTTTTTTAATTAAGTTAGAAAACTTAAAAAAAAATATATTAATCATAATTTCGAATTACAGTTCTTTTGTTACAATAAGATTTCCGCATGAGTAGTAGGTATTTGTTTTAACTGAATATAATGCTTTCCGTTAAATAGTTAATCATTTTGCCATTACTAAATAGATATTCAGTCGCGTAAAACTGTTAATATAATAGTAAATTGATACGAATATGAAAGCTGTTGTAGGTGGATATTATATTTGTAAATTATGTATAATATAATAAATTATGCTTACCAATGTTGCAAATATGCCTTAAGACATAGCCAAGACTAGAGACAGTATAATAATTATACACTATAGCTTCATCAAAATGGTTACAGTAGTTTTTGCGTGATACTCTCACAACCAGATATAATTACAGTTATAAAATATAACATAATGATTGAGAGATACAGGTTTCGATTCTCAAACCAGTTCATTCAGGTTATGATGTCGGCGAGAGCTTTGGGAATTTCAATGACCTTCGTCTTTCCTATTATATTTATTTCGTGAATATAGAAGTCGAATTCTATTCTAATCCTAGGTTTTATAAATTGCACGGCACTCAATAAGCGAACGGTGTTAAGGTCTTCAAATAAAGAATGTTTATCCGTCAAAATATTTGAATTACTGGCTACCGGTCCCGGCATCGGACTGGTAGCATAGGGGTCTATTTGAAGCGTTTAAACCGTGATACAATCACTTCTATTGGTATACGTGGCGCACTCCAGTAAAACTCTTAGTCGGCTTATTTTTTTCCGACATCTTCAACAATCATCGTTACATTTCAGCCTAAACACCTAAAACTTTGTCATGAATAACTTTGCTGTTGGTATAAACCATAGTTTTTGAGTTTATCGCGTTCAAACAGATTGACTGACATACAAAGGCGGCGTTATGAGTTTATTTTATAATATAATTATCTACACTTGATATTTATTTGCCAAGAATCTACCACCTTTAAAGATTTATACTTCAGACCTGAGATGAAAAGGCGTATGAAACTTAGCGTAATCATATCCTTAGGTAACGACCAACGTCTACAATATTGCATTTTTTTACCGTCCCTACGCAGAAAGATAAAGCGGCAAAATCGTCCCGACCTCATCAATAAGGTGTAATGTTCAGCGTCACGATAATTTCTCAGAGTTTCTATGTCTACATGTGTATCTACTATATTGCATCTCGAATATGATTAAGTAACTATTTAAAGATTGTTTAAAATATAACGAAATATACTCAACGCTATGGACAGAAATAATAAAACAGTTAAAATGGTATAGAAAATCAAGTAAGGTTATGCTTGACCACAACCACACAATGCCGGTGCAGGCTTGTTAGCCCTCGGAACCCTCTGTTCATGAAGATGTTTTATCTTTAAAACATTAAAACATTTTAAAGATTCCAGTAAAGCAAAGATTTAATGAGCCTCTACAGAAAGCATTAATAACGACTAACGAGGCGCTACGAACCTTTCATAAACATGCCCGCTGGCCGGAAACAAAGTGATACGAGGAAATGTGAAGCGTTTTATTACATGAATATAAAACCCAAACGTCCAAAAGTTACTTCGACTTCTTCGAGTATACTGTACAGCTCCGAATATGATCCGAAAACCGAATTTACCATAACATGCCTTACATAGAAAGTGTGTTTGTATAGGTATAACATTTCAATAGAACTATTATATTTAGATAAGTAAAGGTATTTTTTAAATAATGCGAGACATTTTTATCCCGATATTTAATTATGCGCTCAGTTCAGAAAAACAATTAAAAGTTAGGTTTTTCGTTTTGACGCGCAACTTTCGAAACTTCATGACAAATCCCGACTCGGGGCGAGACGACGAGCGAGTGTGTTCATTGATATTATGTCGTTGAGAGTAGAGAGTCGGAGACTAGAGACAGGGTTAACAGGGCGCTCGCTGGGCGAGTGTAGCGGCAGCGTGTGCGGTGTGGGTTGCGGGGCGCGCTCCCGTCCGGCCACGCGCTCCGCTCATCACATCGCACCCGCGTCCGTCGCCGCCCGCCGCGCCCCAGTGCCTTACGAGGCGCGCTTCGAGACTTACGTGTCGTGTGTAGTCGATCGTCGTCGCTCGTCGTCGCTCCCGATGTTGTGCTGTGCCCCTGTGACTGTGACTCGGTGACGGTGACCAGCACCAGCCAGCCTCGCTATAAACATACACCATGGGGTGCGGCCGCGGACTCTGCACTGCCGACAAAATCTTCATCTTCATTAATATCGCTTTTGCGGTAAGCTTTTTAAATTTTTATCTAAACATGAATTAAAACTTGCAAAATTATAACAGATTGTTTGTGGTCCGTGTAAAATCTTCCTATAGGACTTTATTCTCATAATGTGTTAGGGCTTTTTTCCATTGTCTTCAAATATTTAACTATTTATATTTGAAATTGACGTACAAAGCTTTACGTACAAAGTTTTTTATGTTTTATTCAAAGGCAAATAATTATTTTGTAATTATAATATGGAAGAATGTGTATTTGTTGTAACATCCATTTAGTAGCGTGTGTGCAAACAATGCACAAGTTTTAAAGTTCCCTTCGCCAGCGCTTCGGCTCGCGACGACGCTTCGCTACCTGCTTGTGGCACTCGCGCCGCGGTACATAACGTCGAGCACAATACACGCACCCGGCCGACCCTGTCGAGCTTCTCTGTAGGCGCATAATTCATGACCCAAATAGTTAACAATTTTGAATGTTTGATCTTTCATAATATGTTGTAGAATTTAAGATTATAAGCCGATATAATACTTTTAACCTCGAAGATGACTAATATTTATAGACTTGTATCGAGTGGTTTTTGACTACAAAGCGCTAACAACTGAATATGATTCATAATTATCTATAGCCGTTAGTGATTGCTATGGATCCGGTGCGATAGATTTATACGTTTTTACAAAAGGATCCAGAAAACGTTTCAGTGGAATTCAAAAAACACACAGTGTGTTTTCAAGTCTGGAAAACGGTCCGGAGTGTACATACGTTTTCAATATTATGTTTTATTATAAAGGCCATACAAATATGTTTTATATAATGTCTTTTTAATAAAACATAATACTGAAAATTTAAAATAAGTTAGTTTTTGCTGTATTTTTGTTGACACCAGTTCTGAAGTTTCTTTTTCGGAATCGACGATATTTTTTGACAATTTCGCCAACTGAGGGTAACACTTTCAAAATTCATAAGTAATTGTCTTTTTGTTGTTGTAGTAAAACAATGATTAATACGAATATATACGTATCTTATTTATATTAATTAGATTTGATAGTAGTTAATGATGATGAGCACGTTTTACATAAAGAATTAATACAATTAGATACTTTATCGTCAAAATCTCTAAATTCTCCCAAGTCCGCAGATAACGATAAAAATTGAATGTCAGTGAGCAACCAATCGGCTAGAAATGAGCCGCTGACTTAACGCCGCGCTTCTAGGTCAGTTGACCTCAGAGGTTGACACTGATAGGCGATAGCTCAGCGCTTATATTCAATATACGCGAGTTTCAAATCAAAACCGGTATTGTATCGTGTTTTTCTTATGTCATAAGTTCGATTTCATGTTTTTAAAACAACTTGCTTATAACGAATTATAAAAAGAAACTACCGATGTGATATTTTATTATTATAAAACTTTTCCCAATAAATAATATATCTATTACATGTGTCCTTGGTAGCGACCCCGGCGGTTATGCTTTTATCGAGGACATTGGCATAACTAACGAAATACCAAGAAAGCCATTCATTGTGATGCGCATCTTGAACTGACGTCGCCCGTTTGTATAATTTTGGTATTCATTTACCGTCTTGCTTTCTACGAAGAACGGTTTTCAGAAAGACGCTATTGCGTACTGATTTTTGCTCTTCCATTGTCTTAACTTTTTAAATAATTTACCGAAATTATTGTTTCAAGGACGAACGATAAACGAATGTGTTAGTAAATTTTTAAGGTTGAGGAGATAAAATTTTCAAAAACGTACACATTAAATGCCTTCCGTTAATTTTTCCATAGCAATCGACTTTGCTATTTAAAAAAAAACACGTTTTGAAAGCGATCACTACCCACTCTTCATACAAAGAGCTAATGTTCCGAATGACTGATTTTATCAACGCGCAGCTTGAACGTAAGACTTGAAATTTCAAAGAAATTTTGTAAGGTATTATTGGACGCACACTCAGAAAGGTTTTTATGTAATTATGATTTTAAAGGGGACGTTACACTATCTGATTCTGGCAAGCACACTGGGAACAATAAATTATGTCAATATACGTTTTTGCGATCAGTCAAGCGAGTCGCGCTACCACTTAAGACATTTCTCAGTTTCGGCTGACGAAGTCGAGGTTATTAATGCTAGTACATTATAATACAATATTTTGTTATTATAATTGCGTTACATGATAGGTGTGTGTTCTTATGTTGCACTTAACATCCATATTACGAAGATAACAAAGTGTAACACGACCACAAGCGACAGGCGAGCATAACACCGATACCTCTTTTACGGTCCATCAGAGTTGCTCGTTACTCCTTGGAAAACTTAGAACTACCTCAAGGTTCGTTTGCGATTGGTTTTCGTTGTAAATGCCAACTAACAAGCGCGAACACGTCCGCCGCTGTTCGGTTATGCAGATCGGCACATCAGAAAGGCACAGCACAATATTAGTCAGGATGGATACATTCAATCATAAAACCGATATCGTCGTGTTCATAACTCTACGGGGGCTAAAAAAACAGTTTTGCGACTGAAAGAGGTTGAGAGGGCTTTAATGTTGAGCAAAGCCTCTTAAGATAAAAACCGCTTTTATCTTTCCAGTACCACAGTTTCGCCGTCCTATTGTTTTCGATTTGTTTTATTAATACGAAACTGAGTTAAGAACAAAGAGCCAGTGAAGAACCTAATTATTAAATCTGTCTCGAATACCAATATTCTTATCCCATTCTTCTGCGAGTAATGCAATTTGTAACGTTTGATCTGATTCAACGATTGCTTTATACGATGTAAATCAACTAAGAATGATCTCCGTCGAAGCATTTCTGTTTGTGCAGATATTCGAGTACGTTAAGTATATCGCGTTTCTTAATATCACGAATCACGAACGGGTAACTCATCGTGAACAATACTTATTGTACACACGTAGGTAATATATCCTTGTTATGCTTAGTAAACTAAACCAAGCGAACTGATTCGGGGTAATTACACGTGTGTTTAATCTAATTCATTTGTACATATAGTCTTATTGTAATTTGGAAGTAATTTATATTATTCACTGCGTCATTCAGTCGCAGCTACGTTATTGATATTGTTATTTGTTATTGAATAATATTGTCTCCGCGTATTACTAATATTTATAGCATGTGAGTATGAGGTGAGGTCGTTCGTTGATTTATTATGATATTTAAAACAATCAAGTGAAAACAAAATGTTATGGAATGTGTACTTACCTCGTAAGTGTTTGAACAGTTTTAAACGTGTCGATCAGGAATGTTAACAGCGGCGAGTCAGCGGTCTAACAACGCTCATTAGCTCCGATTAACTTCCGCCGACTTCCGCCGAATGCAACCCGACGCGTTCTTTTATTTTAAAACGACACGAGAAATATTAACAGAAAACAGATAATCATTAATTCGTATTCAAATACAACTCGTTAGCAGAACAATTAAAAGAAAAATGTACCACGTAAATACATTAAGTAATTCATATTTCAATGCCGTAACATCGCGTGTCAACGTCTGACCCACTTTATGTGGGTAAACTGGACTGCGTACTCCCGTGGTTACAGCGACTAATACTGGGGACCCAACTAATGGGGGAGAGTGGTTCCTCACCTGTGTACTGACCACCTGCGTCCCTTGTGTCTGTGTGTCTTCACGAAAGTTTGTCAAAGTGTGCGTAACAATCTGTGCACACGTGCAATTAAAATGTAACGGAGACTGGAGCCAAGCCTGAGATATGATTCCAATACATTATTTATGATAGCTGATACAATTTGCTGTAATAACATTAGTAAAGTGAATTAAGGTAATAATAAAGCATTATTTCAATGTCTTAACATACGATAGCAGGTTGTAGGTATACGTTTGTCAAAAGGAAATTAAAAGAGAACCATTGCATGAGTGGAGTGTGCTCGCGTATTTTAGCTGGATTCATATTCGTACGAGCCCTCTCGACGCTTTATAATTAAACGTTGCGGTAAATTCACTAATTAGTTTTTATTTCGTTATGAAAATATTAAAAACTAATAGTTACACTTACGGATATTTTATTTTTATAATGATGCTATGATGCTATTGTAAATATATAAATCGTCTATTCAATCAAAATGAACGTAGGTGAAACCGCGGGGAAAGCCAGTACTTACATGTATGGATGCCCTGCAGACCTGTTCCACCGAAGAAGAACGGAGAGAAAAAAGGAGGCACTATGCGCATCTCTCCCCTCGCCGCAATAGGCGTCGCCGGGACTAGGGGGTTCTTAGTAGCCTGGAAATCCCCCCTTAGAGAAGGAAGGCCTGTATAGGCGGGCCGTCCGTCAGAGCGTCACGGTAGCATACGCAAGCGATCCCGTGGCGCTCCTCGTGAAGACGGAAAGGGTACCGCTGGTTTTTCAGTGGATATGCCGATGTTCGGGGCGCACTCGGCGCACTGTTCCCGTGGGGGAAACGCTTAATGCTTTTTACCAGCGTGAAAAAGAAGTACGTACATGTATAGCTCGATAAACTTACGGGTAAAGTTATTTTATTTAGTGAAATTCATTTTGAGCACGTGAGTTTATTTTGTATAATAATCGTAAAGTAATACAAGTTCCAATAAATACGTTTCCAAAGATAACATAATACAGATATTCTATGAGTAATAAGTAATAACGCGATCGATGTGCTCCTCCGCTCTTTGTTATGGAATGCACATAACCGGTTTTACATTCACGACATTCGAATAATAATAACACTTTTTGTTCATAAAATTGCCAATATAAAGCTAAATGAATAATTTGTAGTTTAAATTAATGAATAGCCTTCAATCAGTATATATATTTCATATATAATTCTATTAAGTTACTTACAAGATAAATATACGATGCCTGATATTTAGGGAGTTGATAGTTGACGTATCGCGCGTTAATTTTTAGGCCAAAAGGACCTACTAGTGCCTCGGGCGACATATTATATTTGCTAACAGACAAATATCATATCATATCGATATAATTGATGTATTAAATAGTGTTTATTATTCAAGAAAAACTACAATATATTAATTTATATCAAAAACTAAACAAGTTTGAAAAACAAAGGGGAAATACCATGATATAAATATTCCGCAATTCATGTTATTGGCCGAAGGTTTTTCTATTAACATTGCGAGTGTGGCGTCATTCGCTATAAAATAATGTTAATCATAATATTTTTGTGGCAGTTCTTGTAAGAGAGGAAAACACCATGACTTTTTCATAATTAAACTTTATTGTATAAGAAATGACAAATTATGAGTTCCAGCGGCAAAGTGAACGAGGTAAATCGATCCTAACAGAAAATAGCAAATATCTGCATTCTACGTTATTTGTATGTATACAATTCCACCACAAACACGATAGAACAGCGTGGTGGAATAAACTTCAATCAGCCTTGGTCCAGTAGTGGGATACTATGTGAGTTGATCCGTATACACATGTGTAGATGTGGACGTTTTCCCCGAAGCCCCAGTGATGTCAAAAGCCGTTAAACGACCAAATTGATCGGCGGTCGCGACACATCTCGAGACATTCTCTCCTTTCCTCGTTCCTCCCTCCGCTCCTTCGCCCTTCAGACCTACACACGGACGTAAGTCCGGTTTAACTTGTTGTATATTCATGTTACTGCTACAACAAATACTTATAATCATTTACTTATATAACAAATTTGGTCTTAACAAAATGTATAATGTTTCTGTAACTAATGTAATACTCGTTGCGCTGCGAGACGTTAAACAATATCATTCTTAGTGTAACCGTCGAGTGGAGTTTTGTGGTCAGCCCTGCAGGTCGACTCAGCCCCGCATCGACGCGGTTAGTAAAGTGATACAGCTAATGACATTGATACTGCTCGATTTAGAAGCTCGGAGTTAGCATTCGTTAGCTTTCATGCCGGGTAAATAATGATTTAATTGTACTTAATTAACGTATACCTGAGAGAGAGAGAGAGAGAGCTGAAGATCGAGCTCAGTGGCGTGCCACTGGTGAGGACTATGTCCAGCAGTGGACGACGAAGGGATGACGATAATGAACATTTACTTATGTAATTTAATAGTCGGAAATGAATAGGTTATAAGATTGTTGCTGGTTACTCGTGGTAAATTAAAAAGTAATAATGTAAAATTACTATTTAATGAACCTACTTGAATATACTATGTTTTAGGTTTTCTGATTGTTGGATTTCTTAAATAATACCTTTGACATAATATAACTAGACGGATAACGGAGTTATGTAACTAATAGTTTGGGACAATATTGTTTGCACACGAGTATAATGTGTACATGTAGTGTAGACAAGTGTGCGCGAGACGTAGTGTAGGTAGGTACGTACGTACTCTAGTCTAGCGATGTGTTGATGATAATGAAAGTGTTATGTGTGTGAACATGATACTTAATGTAAATAATGACGTGGCGATATACTTAGCTTTGTACTTTGGGTGTTTATTACGATTCGTAATATTTGTAATTACGTCGGGTTATTTTATAGTTTAAAGTAGCAGCAATAGCTGGGAGTGGATGGTCCACTGATGGAATGTTGCCACCACAATCGCCCTTAGACCACTATTCTTTATTTCGTCAATGCGCTATCCACCACGATACTAAAATGTGATGTGAATATGTACGACTAACTAAAACGTACTAAAACTAAAATGTACAAGGTACGTACATGCCGTCGGTACGTACGCGGCCGTTCATGCTGCACAGCGCTTCAGCAGTCTGCAACAAGTGGGAAAAGGTTATTGATTTGAAAAACAGTCTACTTTAGCGAAACTCACGCTCCGTTTCATTACGAAATTACTAACACGAAACTGTACTTTGTTGATTTACTCGTATAAAACACAAGCTGATGCCCGGTGTGCGTTGCAATGTCGCCTTAATTTTTTCTAAATCAGATGTGTCGCTAGAAAGCGCAGAAACCGAATTATTTGACACGGTACTACCGTCACATTTCCGTCATATCACCCTTCGCCGCTGGAGTCAACTCATCCACATCACGTGAGTTGGTAGGCTTGGTATCCTACTAATGTGCGTGTGTTAAGATTATTCTTTCCACGCACGTGCAGCTTGTGGAAAGATCTTCTTTCTGAGATATTCCCGGAGCGCTATAATATGGGAGACTTCAAACACCTAGTAAACCTGTGTACTTCCTTCAAGGCCGGCAACGCATCAGCAGCTACCCGTGTTGCAGGTGTCCATGGGCCACGGTGACCACTTTCACTCGGACCTTCTGCTCGTCGTGTCCCCTTACCTATAAATAACTATGTTTAAATAGTAAATATAATCTGCCTGCCTCGTTGGTCTAGTGGCTTGATGTAAAGCCGCAGACCCGGAGGTCCTGGGTTCAATTCCCAGGTCGGGCCAATGAAATTATATTGGGTTTTTCTGTCAGAAAATTCTCAGTAGCAGCCCAGAGTCTGGAAGTTGGAAGTGTGTTCACTCCCGTGCCTCGGAAAGCACGTAAAGCCGTTGGTCCTGCGCCTAAACTCTTTCCGGTCGTGTCGGATTGCCGTCCCATCGGATTATAAGAGTTAGGGAATAGAAAGTGCACCTGTGTTTGCGCACACACTTGTGCACTATAATATCTCCTGCGTAGTTGGCTAATCTCTCTTGAGATTGGCCGCCGTGGCCGAAATCGGTCTCGAGGACATTATTATTATAAGGTTTATTTGAAATACATAATTATTAATTGTACAATCGAATCTTGGCGAAATTATTAGCGGCAACGATATCACGTAGTATTCAATTTATCTGATGTTTACATTTATCGCCCGTGCACGTGTACTCTGCCTTCTGCTTAGCCCGAGTGTGCATGGAAGTATGTATGTGTGTATATACCAGTATATATAGTGTATGTATTTATTAGAATTACAAATATTAGCCCAACTGATCAATGAAAGGAAGTTGGTAATTGAAAACATGAAACGAATTTTATTACTTTTTCGTTTCTTTGTAGTTTGTTGTCGACTGAGCAACACGTACCTACACATTACAAAGTTATTTTAATGATTCTAACAATTACAGTAGTGTACAAATATGTGATAGTATTTATTATAAGATATATTTGTATCAGTAAAAAATATATTCGTATATTACTTTACGAATCATTCATGTTTTATGTCAAACATGGTTCATAGAAATTGCGGAGAATGAAAGTTATTGTAATGCGTCGCTAGCACGAGGCGGGTGCGGGCAGCGAGCGCCGCGCCAGCTGCGGCTGGAATGTCATCACAATTTGTTAGACTCGTACACACGACTCGTGGATCGTCAACTCGTCATCTTAGGTGTCGTGACGTGTCGTGTGTACCGTATGTGTACTCGTACTGAACATTTTGAATTCTAGGTGAAGTAAGGATTTTATTTAAACAAGTGTGTAGTAGGAGATCCGATAACTGTTATATTTTTATACGTCCATCTGTTTTTGAATGAAAATATATTATTATAGAAAATAAATAATTAATTAATGGAGAAAAACATTCCGCCGGTTTGAATATCAAAGTATAGTCGTAATTATTTAAAAAAAATATAATTAATTAATTTTAAATACAAATAATTATAGACGTATGTTATTTAACCAACATAATATATTTTTTTACGTTAATACTTGCGGTCATTTTAGATAGCCCAGCGAAATTCTATTTCTCTATTAATATAATTGAGAGAATCTTTTCATTTTTATATAATTTACTTTTAACTTCACAAGGAATATAAATATTATATTATATTGGGCTTATAACAAAGCATTATTATATTGGGCTTATAATAATAATAAGAATGCCGAAATCGTGAGATAATTTCTTTCGCTGAAGCCTTTCCCGGAGGTCTCTGTTAGTGGGCTGCACAGTCTTCGCTTATCCTTGGCCGTGCAGTATCAACAATGAGCGAAGTAGGGCAATGGCGACCGCGCCGACATCTCCGCAGGCATCTGTGCTGATCTCTCTTGCACCCTGCTGCCGCGCCGTAGAGCTCATTATACTCTGACGAGTCTGTCGCCTCGCATTCGGGCCGCGCTGTACGAGAGACGAGCCATCTCCAATTCGATCGATGAAATATTTGCCTTAGAGATCAAGTCTAAGTAAAAAAATCATCAAAACAAAAATTCGACAAATCGAAACGTAATGTAACGAAATACTTAATTAATCGCTCTATTTCTACACAAACAATAATACAATGTAATCTTTTGGGGATTCTTCACTTGGGCGGCTTCAACAATCAGCTAATAGGAAAACGTTTACAACTAAATCACGATATCATTTACAACTAATTTTATTACGCGCCCGTCACCCGTCACCCGTCACCCGTCACCCGTCACCCGTCACCCGTCACCCGTCACCCGTCACCCGTCGCCGCCGCCCGACACTTATCGTATTCCGAATATATTGTCTCGCGAGTCGCGAACAAAATACTGTTTGCATAACAGGAAATTAATTCGATTAATACTATATGTATGTATATATCTTCATACATATTATTACTCACGGTTACATTGCAAAATCAATGCATCCTTCTCGAGGCAAGGATTTGGATTCCTAAAAGTTTTTTTTTTTTTATTAAACTTTAAAGATGACGCTTTAAAAGAACGTCAATAAAACATCACATTTTTTAATTTTATTGTCATTTAATAAAATGCTTTGATAAAGTACCGTCGGTTTGTTTGCTATAATACGCGTGACCCGTGTTAAGGCGGGTTCATATAATGTACGTATGGAAAGTAAACACTCATTTTATTGAACTCGTAGTAAAAACGTAGTGCGTGTGGGTCGCGGCTGCGGGTCAATGACCGGCGTTCCTTACAGCTGCAGCATCTGTACTTAAAGTGTTGCGTCGTGACGTCCTGTGGCCGCGTCGTCCCCGCGGGCCGGCGCTCGGCTGCGCTGACCACTCGACCACTTTAACTAATTCATAACGATTGATCCTAGTCTCCTACAATTATCTTATACGAGTTACGAAACACTATTTATTTGTAAAACTCAATATTTTTCCAACAAACTTTGCCCCTTATTAATTTTTTCGCAGTGGGTTATTAAAATTCTACCAACTTAGCTCTAAAACCTTATACCTGTACGAGGGATGGTTGCTTACTTAACTGCGTAATTAAAAATGCAATATTAAAACATTTTAGCTGTAAAAACATCTCTTGCACATCGATAACGGATAATTACACATAGTTATACTTAAAGTATTTTAGTCTGTAAAGAGCGATTAGTAAAACTTTTTTAAGCTGCTTTCGCTAATGATATACGAAACGAGATCCAGAAACCGGTCGTCGCGTTTCAAGCGCAAGAACTAACGTCAACAGCCTGTTGTAAACGGAACAGATTATCGGTAGACTGGCAGGTATTTAAATTATTATTACATGAGTAAAATTCATCATCAGAGTTTCAATATATGTACATAAATTCTTAATAACTAATTATGTCAACTTAGTCGGAGAAGTCAGGACCTTACAATGGCAGAGGTTGGTAGGTACTACTACTAACTACCTTTCGTTTCCTTACAAACAAAATTATTGAGCTTGAAAAAAACTGAAGATAAACTACTGACAGAAACAAAAACAATACGACCACTTAGGGAGTACCTGCAACGGAGGACAGACTTCATTAACATAAGTTTGGTTTTAGTTTCTATTATTATTAAATCGTGAACACACTATTATGTGGTTACAGCCTTGGACGCATTAACAAATATTAAAGGAAAACACTCAACAATTTATTTCAAAAAAAATGTTTGCCCGCCAATGAATCATGCTCCCGCGCCGGGTGTTGTAACTGCATTCTTATCATTGTTGAATGAGTATTTATTATTACAATTTTATTATTTTCTTTGTTTAATGACTAAATAAATAATGTTTTAAGAGTATCTTCTGCGTTCACTTTTATGTTTACTTGTATGTGATAATAATTAAGGATTCCAATTAAATACAAAAACTTAGATGGAAATTTTTATAATGTTCAAATCCTGATCGCGACTCGCCAGAAATTGTGAGCTAGAATGCTAGCAGGATCCCTGATGAATCGTAACTCGGATTTTCTCGGCGGACACTGAACCGGCCTCTCAGTCAGCTGTAGAGACAATTGACGCGGGTTTACATCGTTCAGATTTTTTAAAGTTTCAAATGTTTCTGTTGCAATCCGTGCAACAATAACATTTCGAATAAGCATTTGTCGCTGCAGCTCCAGCTCCAGCATGTAACGCTGTGTCCCTGACATGAGTCGGGCTCCACGTGTCGACGCCTGTGGGTCCCACAGGCTCCTCTCGCGTTTGCAGGAAATGCTAATCGATCAAACTAAGTTGGTGAAAATGAGCACGAGGCTTTATTTTAGAATACAATATATAAAGAAACTTCGCCATCATAAGTCAAAGTATGTGAGGACAGAAATACCATTAAGTTGGGTTATGTACGTAAAATATTGAAAAAATAACGGCAATCATCGTAACTTCAGTGACAACGAGCGCAAGTGGTCTTATATATTCAGTGTACATTAATGAAGGCACGGTTTTATGTTGAGGAGTTCACGCAGCTGGCAGTTGCGATGTGAAACAACTAATAATGGACCTGAACCTGAAGTGGACAAAAAATGTAAACAATGACGCACTGACACAAAGCGGTCAGTTGATGAACATTAGTTCATTACAATAGAATCGTGTCATGTAATTATTTATTGTTATTAATGGTGCACATGCACATGCAGATGCAGATGATGCAAGCGAGCGGCTCCTAGTACCGCGCTCCAGTAAACATGCGACCAGTGCATTTGACTATTGACATCTGACTCGGTCGTTTCCTATGTGCTAATATATGTCAACGGGAAAGAGGTCATCGTTGCACAACCATCGAACGAACGAAGCTACAGAAATGGTTATCGGCTAATATTTCATCATACATCTTGTAAGAAATCTTTGTTTGCAAAAATGATGATAGCAGATATTGACGACACGGTCAGTACAATTCAGTTGAAAAGAACAACAGACGTCTCGTAGGTGGAATAATGACGCGGCGGTGTTCACGGCCGCTAACCTCAGGTTCGGGAATGACGTGTTCTCTCGATGACTTGCATTTAGGCATTAGTCGGCTGCCGGCCCGCGCTGCGGTGAAGGCAGACCGAGGTCGCGGGCCGCTCGCTATTTATCGCGAGTGGCTTTGTACAAACAGTCTGTCGCTAGTATTGACATCGGATCCAGTTCGGTAAACACTTCGAAGTGTTTGTCGTTATGATTTTGCAAATAATGATCATGTTTTTAAAAGAAAAAGAAAGGACAAAGCAATTGTTGGTATTTCCTATGCTTGGTAACATTCTGATTTGTTTTCGTGAATAACATTTATAATGAATAAGTGTAATTTTGGTTTTTATGAAAATTATTCAGCACGCAATTGTCGTATATTATAATATAATGTTATTAAAATATAGTGTTGCTCATCATTGTTTTTGTTGCAATAAAAATAATTTTATAATTATAGCTTTAAGTGGTTTTCCTTATTTTTCATTTAAAATACATGATTTATTTGTTGCTATTATATGTATGTAGTGCCACGTCTCTCGTATTGCAGATGTACAGCGGCGCGCTGCTGGCGACGGCTGCGCGGCTGGCGTGGGACCCCAGCACCTACACGTGGTTCCGATTCCTGTGCGCGACGCAGTACCGCGTGTCGGCTGCCTACGTGCTGGCGGCCGGCCTGTGGCTCGCCGCGCTCGTCTACATCGCCGCCGCGGCCGCCCACCGCTCCGCGCGCACATGTCTACACATCGTAAGTGAGCCTGCATAGCCTTCACTACCCCAGCGGCATAAAAACAGCCTCACACCTCCCAGCATAGCATAGGGCTTGAATCTTTAAGCATTCAATTTCTTAAAAGAATATTGATATGGTAATATAAATTAATCGTTAAGTTTTGCCATAATGTAAGCTTGATGTGTATTCTATGTCGGAGATAATAATAAAATAATTTATTTTAAGTGATTTGGTTATCGGGTCAGTGACCGGATCATGTCGAACGCTAAGTGTGCACCAAATTTCAACTGGTTTTAGTCCATCAGACTTAGATTTATTGTTATTAGGTCACTGTTTGTAATTAATAACGAGTTAATAACGTAAACTGTAATGTTGCTTGCAGTACGCGGCGGGCGTGGCGTGCCTGGCCGTGAGCGAGGTGGCGTACGGCGCGTGGATGGTCACGTCGATGGTGGCGTGGTGGCGCAGTGCGCCGGAGGCCGAGCTGGCGCGCCACGGCATAGACCTGCTGCACGACATCAAGCCCGCGCTGCTCGCCGTGGAGCGCTACCGCGACGTGGCCCGCCCGCTCTATGACATGATTGAGGTCTGCCACACCTTATCGTATTAAAGGCTTAAATAAAACTTGCTTCTTATTAATATCTTATTGAAACGAGATAAAGTGTCCAATAAAGTTGAGAGCGTCATTTTGAATCATTTACTGCAATCCTGAAATAATTTTACCCTTGCGTGGACTGCGTTACTTGTCCGTGTATACGTACATATAGGAATGTGTGTACATACATACACAGATTACTGTTAAATAATAATTACTCGTCGATGTCGTTGTAGGCGGCTCTTTATTACTTCTTATTGAACGATTCGATCTCGTGACATCTCCTGAATGCCACAATTGGCTAAATTGGTCGTACAAAGCAAGAAGAGGGTTCTTTATCGACTTCTGTTGAATCGTGCGCTTTTGTAAGGTCATATGTCGCGAGTAAGTAGGTACCTATGTATTGCCAAAACCGTTAGGTCTCAATCTCATGATGTAGCTATTTCCTTACTAAAGCTACTGGAACAAACGATAGCAGTGTGAACTGCTACTAAAATGTAATAACATACATACAAGTTTGGAAGACAATTGTTTTTGTTCTTGCAGGAAGTGGAGCGGGAGGCGCCGAACAACGCCTTCGTGATCATCGTGTTCGCTGTCGTCGGTATCATACTGCAGGTACGGAGTAGGAGGACACTCACTCACTACCGCTTAAAATTTCAAGTGTTTCTAGCAACGATCTCTCTGTAAAATAAATGATAGGTCAATGCCCTCCAAACCCAGGTGCAGAATTTGATTGTACCTACCTTATATGTATGCGCAGAATAGCGTAAACGTAAACGACTTCCCAGATCGCGGCGTTCGTGATGGCGCGGCGGCTGGCGCGGCGGTCCGACGCGGAGCCCCGTGCGGCCCCGGAGCCCTGCGCCTGCGACTGCGACTGCGACAAGCGCGCCTGCGACGACGACAGCGACAGCGACGCGCGCGACGCGCCGCCCGGCTGGCGCAAGAAGGCCAACCTCCGCATGTACACCATCCTCGATAAGATTTTCTAGCAGGTACTCCTCTCCCCCACACCTCACCGTTCGCCTCGAGAGCGCATAGAGTAACCTCCTCTACCTCTCGCAGGACGAAACGTCGGCGCCGGCGGCGGAGGGCAGGCCGTCCGCGCCGCGCCGCCGCGCCCGGCACCGCGCGCGCCCGCCGCGCCCCCCGCGCGCCCCGCGCGCCCCGCGCCCCGCCCGGCCCGCGCGCGACGCGCGCTGGGACGCCGTGCACGCGCAGTTCGCGGCGTCGCGTCGCGCCGCCTGCGCGCCGGCCGCGCCCTCCGCGCCCTCCGCCCTCCTCATCCTGCGGGCTGAGCTCTAGCCGAAAACGAAACGAATTTAAGAAGCTATTCAGAAATTGAATGAAGTTGTATTATTAAATTGTCGAACCGACCGAAGTGATGGATGGTGTCCGAGTATCGGGACTCTAAAATTTACAATTAGTTGATATTTGTAGTATCGCTCGTCGTCAGTCAATCAATATTTTATTGTTCTAAAAGGACCGTGATGTCTGCAATAATTCCACTTAAAACCCTTACGGTGTGCCGTGTGAGGTGAAAGTGACTATTGATAATAATACATTTTATACTATAGCGATTTATAAAATATTTCGTCAAATTCTGTTGTTAACTCGAAGTGCACTTTAATTAAACTTAAAAAAATGTTTTTGGGTAACATTTGCGAGTTTCCGCGTCTCGGAATAAAATTGTAATTATACTTTAATACCTAAGACAATGTTAAACATCGAATGTACACGAGCGGCACGCGAGCGAGAGAGCGGAGTCGCGACTCGCCAGATTGTACTATTAGCCACTAACAGACTGCCATATTGTTTAATATTTAGATAATTGTTATTCTAGATAAGATATATATATATATGTAGGTTATATCGTTTAGAGTAAGTCATATACCATATCATGCGAGGGAGACGCTCGCCGTTCTCAGTGTTCAACGACGTCGGAGATACGATCTCGTATCGTACTATACATATACTTTAATTTATTTTTATACTTCGATTAGGTTTCATTCCTTGTATTGATGTTTTCGAGAGAGTCGAGAGACGAGTGGTGCTATATACACTGTACGTAAGTGACAGGCCGAGTCGCGGGCGCGCACTGCGGGCCCTCGCCGGGGGACCGCGCGGCTCGGCTTCAGCACAATTCCATTGTTTCTGTGATTCGCCGATGTAGATACATAATGTAAGAGAAACGAGTAATGCAGCGTAGGAGTAGCCACTCTCTTCGCGACGTCCACGTCCGTCGTGACGTGCGTCGAGATATCTGGTGCCAAATAGGTTCATCGTCACCCGCCGGGTTAGGCGCCGCGGTGATGTGTTCGGTAGACAATACGTAGTCGGGCTCTCGGAGCTCTCGCTGCGACTAGACAATAAGGGGGCAGTGCGTCCGCCCGCGCTGACGTCACCGTCTCGTTAAGCCTTAAGACTATCAAGCAATAAAGTGATATTTTTATACAATCTGCTGTTATTATTTTGCTACCAAAATCACTGTACTGTCTTCAAGTAGGTTCCTTCTATTTACTTGATGGTAGGGCTCGTTGCGAGCCCGTCTGGGTACCAACCACTCGTCTCATATTCAATAGCCAAATAGCAACACTTAGTGTAACTAAAGGCACAAGGGACCTTACATGTCAGTTCCCAAGGTTGGTGACGCATTGACGATGTTAATATTTCACCCTCCCCCTTCAAACCGGAACACAACAATACCAAGTACTGCTGTTTTGCAGTAGAATATCTGATGAGTAGGTGGTACCTACCCAGACGAACTTGCACAAAGCCCTCTCACCTTACCACCAAGTACATGTAAAAGTGTTAATGTACGACCGAATACCCTGCCAAGCTAACCAGCTGGTTGGTGCGACTTGATGTTACACGATAATCTCTACTGCTCGTGTTTGTACATGTTCCTCACGTTTCCTATGTTGTATCATGTATGCCCACAAGAAAAATTTGTTGACCTCCATGCAAGTGTTGATTTTATACATTGCCGGCTTAGTAAAATAGAAGACTGCTCCCAATCATAAACAATATATACGACACATATCATAAACAAATAATTCGTTACCTAAATATGTTTTATAAAGTATATAAATAGGAAGGGAATATAAGTTAGTTCAATGTTACATTAATCGTTTAAATAATTACTCGGTTAAAGTCAAAAGTCAAAAATCTTTATTCAATAAAGATAACGTTTCTCGATCACTTTCTTGTTGATTGTCACAAATCTACCACCGGCTCGGAAATAAACACCTCACACCTGTGAAGAACCGGCGAAAGAAACTAAGTGGGATTTTTTTATATCTCAACCTTTAGAATTACACGTTATATACAACAATAGAATAATAAGTTCTTTAGTGACTCTTTAAAATTAAAAATTCACAATTGAATATTTTTGAGCGTTTTCTGGGATCCGTTGTAAAAGCAAACGTTGTCCCTTAAACGACTTACTAGCCCTGTGTCGGGTAACAGTAGGGATAAGTTTATACTGGTTGCTAACACTTTGTTAACAACAAGTATAAACTTGTTAACAGTAGTAACTGTAACAGAATTTCTGGGAAAATGTTATATTTTTTGTTTTTGCGTAAATACATAACACTATCAAATATACAGGGTGACTGGTGAATTAGTATCAATACTTAAGGACGTGATATTTGACGACCATATATGACCAAAAAAAATACATATAACATAAATATTAATAAACTTCTAAGTAAAGTTGACCAAAAGTTATGTAATTAATTACGCGTCATGTGGACACCCTAGCTGCGCTGACGACACAACACAGTTAGGTACATTTAGTTATCGCGCGGTACTTTACCTACGTCCAAACGCCGCCGCGTGTTAACAGGGTAGCAGGCTACCTTTGATAAACAAGCATGATCCAATCCCCCTTCATACTTTAAACCTGGCTTAGAACAGGCAAAAATACCAAAATATTTCACTAGTTTAAGCAACAAATTTGTTGACTAGGTAAATGATATGAACTTGGGACAAAAATTAACTGTTTACCTATCTTGGTATTTCCGGCGTATTTAAAAATAGAATCATACTTATTTACAACGATTGTCAATCATTTAACTACCTATTTACCTACATAACTACACTAACCTTAACAAATGTTCAAAGTGAGCTCCTGCTCGTGTGATACACAGTTCGGCACGTTTACGTATATTGTCTTTCACACGCTTTAACACGAATGGGTCACTTTACTACTCACAGTACTCACAGTATTCTGCATTTGTGTATTGATAAGCCATACCTAATTACTAATGACGGGTCACACTCACACACGAAAGATTAGGTATACGCGTAAGATCGATTGCTAGGGGCGCGCGCGCGGGAAGATGGACGAACCTTACGGCGGCGCTCGCCCGACTAATCAGCCGCGGGGCAGGGGTTGCGGGTGGCAAACACCACGCCGCACGCGCCGCGGAAATATGTCCACACTTTATTTATTTAAAGTAAAATTTTTGTAAATTTGGTCAAAAATTAAGTACCTATTTTTTTTACATAATTCGAATGAGAATCATGTACCGATTATGCTCCTAAAATATTGATACTAATTCACCAGTCACCCTGTATATTGAGAAGCGACAGTTATTATTTTAATTACTTTAAGTTACATTTTAGCGAATCTTTTGGGCCCAGGTTATAAAAAGCACGAATAGTGCTCTTCTGCAGAACAACAATCGTATTAATATCGGCTGTATTACCCCAGAGTAGAATGTCATAAGACATTATATTGTGAAAATAACTAAAATACACTAAGCTAGCCGTATTTACATCAGTCAACAGCCCAGTTCAGTTTTTTTACCGCGAAAGCTGAATCTATTCACCAATTTATTAATGTCGTCCATTTGCGACGAAAATGTGATATTTCAAAAAAATCTATTTTTGGTTTTATAGAAATTCGGAATCGCCATATAACGATCTATTATCTGTATAAACGTGATATTTTGTACTCTTAAAAACGACGGAGCTATGAGAGAAAGAGTCAAATATATAGGTAGGCACTATCTCATTCAGCGTTCTGGTTGACTTTAAGAAAGTGACAGTTCAATTGTCCCCTGTCAGTGCTAGTATGAAGTGCTTGCGGTTTTCGCGAACAACTTGATAATCGAAGTTACCACGTTTTTGGTGAAAATGTAATTATAATTTTGATTCTATTTTTTCTTTTCGACAATGTAATGTATCACTTTATCACAGTGTTTTTGTAAAATATAAGAAAAAAATTATGTGGTTGGTCCTGAATATCACATTTTTCTTGTAAAAATACTAAATTACATTGTGATAACTTGAATAGTAACATTGAAGATGATAGAGCGTTTGCTCTCAAGCGAAATGTGATTTGGGTTATTTTTTGATGTGCTGTTATTTCGGAATACTTTTCAATTAGGTTATGAATTTATTTACACTTATAACTTTATATGTGCTAAACAGTAACTTTTTATTAGGATTTTATTTGCAGATGGGGTCGAGATCAAAACTAATGGCACAGTTAGCAAAAAGAAAAAATGAAGACCATATTCCAAATTCCGACCGTTTTGCCCAGCAGAAAATGGATTCTATAAAATGTGCTAATGGTTCACATTTTCTGTAAATAAAAATATTTGTTTAGTAAATTGATATTATTTCATCAATACGTCCGAGTTAGCTGCACGTGTTGATAATTATGTAGTAAGAGTACACATTTTAAGAAAATGTAGGTACCTGTTTATTATATTCTACTCTTGTTTATTCTCCATTTTCAGAGAATCAAGAGACAGTTCAAACTTAAAACCTCCGTAGTGAATCTACAAGTTCATCATCAAGAAGCTTGTCTATCAGCTCTTCAGGTAGTTCTTCGTCATCATCGTTCTATGAAAGTTGGTAGAACCTTTAATATAACTTTACTCGAATATAGAACAAATTACCTGTCCAATTTAGGCATTTTTGTACACAGCGATGACTCAGTGAAAGACCCAGATTACCAAGTTGTACAAAAAGAGCCAAACTTAACATTTACTTTAGACAAACTAATCGACATCTCAACGACAAGGGGCAGCCAAAGCTAAAGGAAATTTGCAAGCAACCAATCAAAATCAAGAAAGGTCAGCATGTGAATCAAATATAACAGATTTACTTGAAAATATACTAAATAATACAATAAATAAATCATACAGTACCACAGAAAATTATACTACGCCATAATAGAAAACGTCCCCAATTTTAATCGATCCTGGCGTAATTGAAACGGATGCTTAAATACCTAAGAAAAAGGAAAGAAAGACCAAAACAGGAAAGTAATTACCAAAAGAAAAAGAAACAAAAACTGGTAAGTCCTACCGATCATCTAATACCAAGAAAAATATGCCTAAATGAAAAATTAAGCCAAACAAAGAAATGCCGAGCCAATATAATTCAGTCAATCAATTTGGGAAATATTGAAAGGCAATGGTAATTTATAATTCAGTCAATGGAAATATGATATGAATACTGAATCTGAATCATATGAATGGTAAAACCAGCTTACCGTTATGTCAGATTTGCTGAGAGCGGAACACCGGCTTCAAAAAGAGAAAACAATAATATATTCTTTTGTCAACACTTTAACTATAAACAATCGGCCCATAGAACTGCAATAAAAAAGAAAAATAAAGAAACAAAAGGTCTATTTACTTAAATATAGTCTTGGATGGCAATCTAATCATGCACATGTAGATGATGCACGCATGCATGCATGTATAATTGTATCTCAATACATACGGTCTAATTCAAAGAAACATCGATGGAAGTAAAACTCAGATATTCACAGAGATTATGTGGAACATTGCAAGACTAATACCGTTGTTATAGTTAATAGTATTATGATTTGTCGCATATTTGCACAGGCCTTTAATATATCTTTCTTCATTCTGAAAAAAGACTTGCGAATTTTGCGAATCTTACAAAAATAGTTTCGTAGGAGAAAAAGAATTAAACCAAATTTATTTACAACATCTCGAAGAAAAACGTTTGTCTCGAATAGAGAAGGAGAAGAATAAGAAGGATGTCATAGTAGTTGCCGTCTATGATTAACAGGAGAAAGGAGTTTTTTTTTTTGCTTTTTATTATAAATCGAAATTGAATGTACTGAATTTAAAAATTCACAATTTTAAAATGACCCATGTTGAAAGTTATGCATGGGGAATCACAAGCTTATTGAGGTGTAAATAAGATTGCCACATTACAGTAAAAATAACATCCTGTGAATGTCCCACTGCTGGGCTAAGGGCTCCTCTCCTTTTTTTTTTTTATATTTGCCGGGAGGGCAAATGACTCTACTCCACCTGATGTTAAGTGGTAGTAGAGTCCAAACGCGAGGACGGCCAGTACAGTCGGGAAGAAGGTTCTGCACTAGCCGCCCTCGCCTTGCCAGCCCGCAAGATGCCTCTTCACGCCTCGTTTGAAGGGACCCGGGTCGTAAAAGGAGGGGAATACGTGAGCTGGTACGGAATTCCATTTTTTGGAAGTGCGACAAAGAAAGGAGTTGCCAAATTTCTTTGTGTGCGATGGAATTGATGTCACAGTTAGTCGGTGACATCGAGAGCCAGCACGCGTAGACACGTGAAGGAAGGGGGAAGCAGGAATTAGGGAGAATAATTCCTCGGAACACTCGCCGTGATACAGTCGATAGAAAGCGCTCAGCGCTGCTATCTCTCGACGCAATTGTAAAGGTTCGAGAGTGTTAGTGACCTTTACGTCGCCAATAATGCGGACCGCACGTCGCTGCAACCGATCCAAGGCCTCAAGTAGGTACTTAGCGGAGCCATCCCAAAGGTGCGAGCAATATTCAACGCAAGACCGTACCTGTGTTTTGTACAGCAGGCACAGTTGTTGTGGCGTGAAAAAGCGCCGCACCTTGTTCAGAACTCCGAGTTTCCGTGAAGCTGTTTTTATCACAGCCTCGATATAATCCCTTGGACTAAGGTCGCAGCGTATGTCCATCCCCAGCATGGCGATTTTGCTTTGTATCACCAGCGGAGTGCCACAGAGGGAGGGAAGAGGGGAAAATGGTGACTTTTTTGCTGTGAGAGCGCATACCTGTGTTTTCTTGGCATTATACTCAACAAGATTATCTGAGCCCCATTTGGCGATAAGCTCTAACGTCCTATTGAGTTCAATAAAAAGATCCTCCTGTCTCTCCTTAATTTCCGCTCGCCCAGCCACTGCGCGTCCGTGGTATCAACCATGCACTGTACTATCGTCTGCATAGCAATGAATGTTCCCGAGAGAGAGCATATCATTGATATGCAAAAGAAACAGAGTGGGAGATAGCACAGATCGCTGGGGGACTCCAGCATTCACTACATAGAATTGTGAAGCGCAACCATCAACTAAAACACGAAGGCTGCGCTTGTGTAGGAAGCTGGCAATCCAGGTGCAAAGCTGAGCAGGCAGACCATATGCCGGCAGCTTGGAGAGAAAACTTCTGTGCCAGACCCTGTCGAAAGCCATGGAGATATCGAGGCTGACAGCCAACGATTCCCCATGCTTGTCGATAGCTTCACCCCAGAGGTGTGTTACGTACGCTAGAAGATCACCTGTAGACCGTTTTGGTCGAAATCCATACTGACGATCATTAATTAAACAATGATCTTCTAGGTAATGGATCAGTTGGTTGTTAAGAATCCGTTCCATCACCTTACAAAGTACTGAGGTAATAGTTGTTGGCCGATAATTTGCTGGATCAAACCGATCCTCTTTTTTGGGAACCGGTTGCACATTAGCTCTTCTCCAAGCCTCCGGCACACATCCAGAAGAAAGAGAAAGTTGGAACAGGCGCGTTAACACGGGAGACAGCTCCGCCGCGCACTTCTTCAGCACTATGGCTGGTATTCCATCGGGACCGCTAGCTCCGTACATCAAGTGATTGCAGCTCCGCACGCACATCACGCTGCCTGATTTTGATGTCAGGCATCGTGTGGCCACAAGAAGGTATTACTGGTGGCAGAGCACTACAATCATCAATGACGGAGTTGTCGTCAAAGAGTTTAGCCAGGAGATCAGCTTTCTCTTGCGGACTGTGAGCTAGCGATCCGACCGGACTTCTGAGCGGTGGCAGCGAAGGTTGGCAGAAATTGTTTTGCACAGACTTGGTCAGACGCCAGAAGCTACGGGAGCCCCTAGGATGTGAAATAAGGTAATGACCAATCTGTACAATGCGCTGTGCATCCGCTCTCGTGTAAGCTTTCTTACAGGACTTGGAGTTTTTATTGTAGATTGCTTTCAGTGAGTCAATGTTAGATGCCCCGCTAATGCAGCCATTGATCCACTCGCGATATGCCGCCTGCTTAGATGATACAGCGTCGGCACATTCGCGAGTGAACCAACGGTTACGCGCACCCCTACTGTCGAGATCTGAGCTAGGAATGTAGTATTCCATTCCCAACATGATCTCGCCAGCAACAGCAGCGGCACCAGCTGTCGGGTCATTCCCACTGAAGCAACGTTCCTTCCAAGGGACTGACGCATAGTAATCGCGCATACCGTCCCAATCTGCCGACTTGTAGTGCTAAACGCGACGTTTACATACCGCTGGTGGCGGCAGCTTGGCCTGTGGCACTTTGGTAGATATGAGGCTGTGATCCGAAGAACCAAGTGGAGCTTGAACCACAACCTGATATTCCACCGGGTGAGAAGTCAGCAGAAGGTCCAGTAGAGAAGGCGCTTGCCCATCAATGTCTGGGATCCTGGCGGGCTGATCAACCAGTTGGGTCAAGTCATGTGTGAGAGCAAAAGCATGAGCAGTCCTCCCAGCATGGTCAGTTTTGAGGGATTTCAACCATGATTCATGGTGAGCATTAAAATCCCCCAAAAACATCAATTCCGCGTTAGGAAACTGCTCTTGCGCAGCATCTGCCACCCAACTATGATGGTCAAATAATCGGCTTGTCTCCATTGTGGGATCTGTAGAGGCACACGTAGACCCGACTCTGACGAACTAGATCCACACGTACCACCAACATGGAGAAGGAGGGGTCCTCCAAGCAGCGCAGTCGGTGACAGCAAACATCCGTCCTGACGAACAAGCATACTCCGGCTTTCGCTTTGAAGGATTCTTCAAGCATGTAGCCGGGATAATTAAGGTAGCTGGTATCGGCAGGACGGAGTATTTGTGTCTCCGTTAGAAACAACATTGCTGGCCGTGCTGTCTCGAGATGGTGGTGGACAGCGTTGAGGTTAGCGTGGAGTCCACGGATGTTAGTGAACTCGACCTCAAACAGCGTGGGTTTGGTGGGGGTGTGCACCGCTGTACGACCGTTATTCCTGCTTTGATGCGCTACCATATGGGAAAAAAGAATGGAAAAGCGACGTGAAGCGAGCGACGTATTGCCACGATAGGGATGGGCAAAGTGTGGAGGCGTGTTTCCCCAAGTGGTTGACAAAAGGGAAACTACACTGACCCGCCGGACGGAAGGGCCCCCGAACCCCCCCGGAAGTAGCCGTCGGGACCCCACCTTCCGGTCACCAACCGGCACGACGGTCCACCCCGAGATTATGCGTGGCCTGGTGGTGCAGCCTCGCGTGCTGGTTAGGCACGCTCGGGCCCCTGTACTATGCCACGGGCGACCAGCGGAATAGCCGTTTCTTCGGGTCTCCCTGTCCGGCAGGGTAATACAGTTTCCCCTTTCATTGGTTCAGCAGCCGTCTCCACTGGACCAACACCGCGGCAATGCTCGCTTGGGCACTGGCTGTACGCTGGCTGACCTCGAAACGCCGCTGCAAGCCACTTCACGAGATTTTCACCATGCGTACGGTGGTAACACGCCAGGCGGATGTTTATCATCCTACCACCAGATGAGCAGATGGTCGCTCAGATATCCCTTAGTCGCCTCTTACGACACCCATGGGAAAGGGGCAGTGAAATGTATTCTTTCTCCGTCACTGCAAAAAAGAAAAGGTTTGGAGCTAACACATGTAGCACATGTAGCAGAATTTCAATTGTGAATTTAGACACATGCAGGTTTCCTTACGATGTTTTCCTTCACCGTCAAGCGCAAGATAAAACACAAAGGAAGCTCATGAAAATTCAATGATACTTGCCTGGGTTTGTACCCACGATCATCGGTTAAGATTCACGTGTTCTGATCACGGGGACATCTCGGCTTATTGCCATATGCCTTTTTTAATAAATATCTACCGAAGATTTAGGAAGGTGACAAGCCTCTTTACTTTGTTTGTATTCAAAGCTTTATTGGTGTTATTTTTCTTATAAAACTTACATTGAAAAAAAAAAAGAGCTGGTAAATATAGTTCTTTTACGTGACCAATTGTTTATATTTTTTTAATCTACATATGTTGTTAATCTCATCATAAATATATTATTGTCAAGTAAAACTTTCTACTAGTTCTATAAGACACCACTATTTTTACTGTTCCGATTTATTAATAAAGCAACATTTTCAACAACAACGCTTTATTACTAAATGACTAAGCATCAAGTAAATCATTTCATCATCTTCACCGCGTTATTTAATTATAGTAAATTTTGCATATTTCAGGAACAATGTGATAAGTTTTCTGTTTATTTTGTAAACGTGGCAGTTTCGTTATTTTATTAGAAAACTTACGATACTTTTACATGAATAGTTTCAATAATAGTTGATCTAAAACACGCTCTTACAGTATTACATGATCTATGCCATTCTTAAAAAGATCGAAGAAGGGTCGTTTGAAAGTTTAAAAATAGTTTTTTGTAAAATCGAGGTGTTTGAAATATCACACTAGCGTCGCAAGTGGGCGATGTGAGCTCCATTAAAGCATAGAATCTATAGTGATACCAAGGAATTCTGTTGCTTCTACAGGTTCGAAAGCTTCCTCATTTAAAAGTCTCATCCCAATTTGCGTTTTTACAGTTGGTTTTACATTAGTAAGTCGTACCTAAGTGTAATAATAGAGCATCGATAGAATATCAGTTATTTGTTGTGTGCTTTTATTTGCTCAGCTCAGCGTACGCTGCAGTTATGGAAGTCAGACAAATAACTATCCTGTCCTCTTAAAGATAAAAATTATATTGCTGTTTCAATCTAAAATAATTCCTAAAAATACAGTGATATCATTTTTATTGATATATCTTCGTTTGGCTATTTTTTATTGGTTTCTTTTAAACCACTTTTATATCAGGTAATACATTCATTACATCGTCATAATTAGTTTTAAATTATGTTATATCGGAAGTAGGTACCATTAATATAGAATAGGAGATGATTAATGAAACCTATTGTTACCACCTAAAATTATTGATGATTGAATTATGACCTCGTATGGTCCTTGAAATTCTATTAGGAAATATTGAAAATATGCGTAACGTTTACAGCACAATCGAATGAAAACACCAATAGCATTTTGTGATTTCACCCTTACATCTTGTACATGCCATGAAGAAACGTTAAACGTTCATAGAAATAAACAAGTTTAATTCGCTAAAATTAAATATAAATTTATTTAACATATTACAAGAAATACAATATAAGTTCACACTGCTTGCAGTCAAATTCAGTCTTTAAAAATCGAGTCTGTCGCTAGCAGAGCGAGCAGAGAAGCAACGGTCGACGCGAACTCTACGACACGACACGACACGACACGACACGACACGACGCTGCACTGTAACTGTAACAGACTCGTCGAACGCGCGAGCTGACGTGTCACACCATCACCAGGCGACCGTTCCTGTACACTGCTCTCAGCCGAGTCTTCTCGATGTCGCCTCGCCTACAACTATAACAGTTTTGTAGTTTTACTGGAAATTAAGATAGAACGCCTTATTTGGCCTTATTTTGGCCTCAGTTATTCGCGATAGACGGTGACAATACTTGCGTTGTGATACATTATTTAAAAAGGAATAATAGAGGAACAGATAATGAGAGTAAATAATTTATCTTATAATTTAAATATGTGTCTATTACAAAACAATATTTAATATTTCGCTGTTTAGAGAACGAGATTCATTTCTACGTAATGCTTAAATCGTGTCGTATTAACTTATGTGTTATGTTATAAATTAGGAATATGTAGTTATTACATCGTATGCGGACCTAAGCGGGGTGGTAGAAGTGACAGTGCTGTGAGCGTCGGGCGCGCGCGCGCCGGGCCGCCGCCCACTGCGGGTAGCCAGCAGCGCCAGCATGGCGGACAAGGCCTGCAGCCCGACCATGATGCCGCTGGCGCACGCCAACACGTACACGTTGCTCGGGAGATCAGCCTCCGCTTCCTGCAAATGTTAATTCGTTATTATTTTCCTTGACAAGAACCTTCGACAGTTGCCTTTAGCTACTTTGTTCAATTAAGTACATTGTTTCTGTTCGATACGATAATTCTTAGATAGATTACCTTCATGAGTTGGTTGACCTTTTCGGGCAGTGGATGATAGTGCGCTAGGTGCTGCAACAGTGGGTGCAGGTGGTCACTCAGCTCTAGCGCGTGGCGCAGCTCGGCCGCCTGCTTCCCACGCATCCAGCGCATCACGCGAAATGTTACCCAGCATCCCCAAACCACCTCGCACCAGACCACCAAGAACGTTGTGGTCGCGTACTAAACGTATTACAAATATGAGGCTCATGATTAAATAAATAAATTAATATATATATTCATATACTAGCCGTGCGCGCGGTTTCATCCACGTATCATTTAAAACACTAAGAGAAGACTTACAATATTTTAGGGCAATACATCATTGTGCCTTATTTATTGTGACTGCAAACGAGACCTGCACAGGTAATTGTGTCCTTTTAAAATCAAACTGTTTTTTTAATAAGTACTCATTATCCGACTAAGCGGTTCATTTTTCGCCCAGAGAATCGGAATTGCGATTTAAAAGGGAAATGTTGCTCGCATTCTTGCCGCCATTCCACGCGGTCACGATTTGTACTATTTTTAATTTTTATTTGTATATATTTAAGGCTTTAATTCACTTGACAAACTAACCGACTGAGTATAAATTTAACAAAACCATGAAAAAATATATATGTGGTAACAAAACGAAATACCTACCTAACCTATAAACTTTAACTTACAAAGTTATTTACAAACCGAAAATAAATAAGTACCTATGTATGTATTTCAAACAACTTACTCAACTATCCGTTGTAATAATATGTCAAAACAATGAAGAGTAATAAAAACTGTCTAATCTCGATATCTTCCATAAGAATTACTTAATATTTTATAGAAACGACTGCAATTAATGCATTATTTTAGAACAAATTCGATTACCACCTAAAAACTTATAGTCAGCCTTAAAAAATTGATTTATATATCTACGCATTGGCGAGATAATCGAGATTTACCAGCACAAGATGAACCTTGTTCAATATAATTAATCATATAGATCTGAGTCCAACTTACATTGGATTACCAGTTATTATATAGCTAATTTATCGAATAAATGTTCGACGCGATTCTTTAAATTGACATAACTTTATTATTTATGAACCGATTGAAATAAAACAAACACCAAATTTTAAGTGAAGTTAGCTACAATACATTAGTGAAAACCGCAATCAAATCTATCTAATCTAAGGCGATTCTGAGATTAGCGAGCACAAACGCACGCACAGACAACCAGATAAACAGAACCATTGTTTTGGGTTCTATTGCGTTCTAAAGGCAATATCATACCGGCAATAGTTTTATTCGTACATCTTCCGTGTACAAACAGCGATTCAGCGAACAGATTATCAGTTACAGATTTATTATATTCATATATAATAAGCACTTTATAGAGACCAATATAAGAAGTACGTGTCGCAGGCTTAGTCGGCGGCAACGCAACGCGGTGAGCGCGAGATGCGCCAACAGCATAATGCTAAACCCTGTGGCAGGCAGCATGACCGCAGCCGTGCGGTACTCCAGCGAGAACAGTTCCCGCGCCGCGATGTAAGCGCTCGGATCCCACTTAAGGCGCGCCGCCGCCGATAGAATCGCGCCCGCGAACAACTGTGGAGTAGCAGTGCGGGTGTGTGTACATGACTGATATATAAACGTATGTTTTTAGTTATATACAATTGTCTTTGTTTCAAATAGGAGCAAATATTTCATAACATTATGTTTCACTCGAGAGATATGCTTACTAATAGCAAAATAGTAACAAACAATATTGTGAAACGTCACTTGTTACGGACGTTACTCGGTATTAGACCACGTGACTCACCTGTCATACCGGGACGTCGTGCAGAATCACATACAACGTATAAACAAACATACAGATAAATGTAACCTAAACTGTGTTAGGTCAAACATAAGCGAAGCGTAATTACTTATCTCTCAAGAAGAATACGTTTGAAATAATATATTGTGACTCGAACAAAACTTGGACAGTTAATTTTAATGAAAACTTATGACTTCTAGTGGGCTCAGGAAGGCTTAGGTTTCTGTGATTAAACAATTAGGGAGTTAGGTAGGTTTATATATGTATATGCAAACTTAAAGATACACACGCACATACATTAATGTGAAACGCACCATCAGTAACAGATTGATGTGTAAAAACGCGGTGGGCACGGCGCGCGCGACACACCCCATGTTGCCATACGACAGTACAACACCACACCACGCCACGAGCTGGAGCGCTACAGGCACATGATCGAGAGCTCCTCAACACACAACACGACACCCGCCGATATATTGTTTAATGAAATATCTTAGCGAATCGTCGGTCCACGTTTAATATAGAAATCAATCCGCGTCACTCGCTCGAAACTCTGCTTCGGTTAAAGTATTTGTGGTAAATACGAAAAAGTGAGGTCGTTATCGCAGTTATCAGTGAACGTAAAAATAAAATCAGCTGCGCGTATCGGTATTTATCGCCGAGATAGGAGCTTCGGTCCTCTATCACATTTAGTCGCAATGACTAATTCGCGTTTCGTGGAAATCATTTTAAAAATTAATAAATATATTAAACCTTTATTACATTTGTGTCTTTGTAAACATTGCTTACTTCTAGTTGCTGTCGTAATGCCTTCCACGCCTCTACAGGACAGTCAGGTGATTCAATTTAGAGGGCTCGCCCGGGGTATTTTAATATATTTCACATTTTAATGCATTCTACTCGGACACAGGGCAGGGATGTGTGATATTTGTATTTGATCCGATTTCAAAGATCGAAATGGTTCGTATTGTGCCGACTTGATCTGTGGACGGGTCGGATCGCATTTCACGGATCTGATTTTCAGAAGACCGATCCAAAATATCGTACGGAAGAACAATTAAATAAGAAACTTTTAATATTAACAGACCTTCGATGACTTAACGTTTTAAAAACAATAATTTTGAAGGACGATTTTGGTCCTCAAAGGTTACACGTCTCATTAACTGACGATAAGTGTGATGCTGACGGTACCACTACCGATAGGAAAACTTAAAGATATTTTATTAAACGATCTTCTATAATATTAATTGAAACTTTTTTCATTATGAGACGCACTAATACATACATATCTATATCTATAATGAATCTACTGTGTGCTTGTGTTTGTGACTAGCCAGCAGATTAAAGCGGAGACGATTCGTGTTTACATAACTTTGCTTTGCTAGTAACTAAACAGAGCTCAAGTTCTGAGCTCGTCATGATAACGATCTTGCGTAAACATAATAATTATGTTGTTTACAGTTCATAGTTCAATCTCCGCAATCCGATCATTTTATAGATCGAAACGGTTCGGCGCAAGTCCAGTCCCAAGTAGGGCAAAAGCTAAAGTAATTAAATAAACGTTTATCAGGCACTAAGGTTTAATCGTGAGGTGGACACTCCTTGATTGTCATGTTCACTTTTCACTCGCTAAACGTCATAATAGTGGAGTGTTTTTATTTTAATTTTACAGCTGCAGCGACACCATAATTAGCTTACTTCTAACCAGAGCTTTTATTATTCTAAATGGAATGTGAAGACTTAATTCGAAACTCAGTTTCGGAAAAAATACTTCAGCCTTGAGATTTACCTCATTTATTTCATTTATTCGAAAACCAACATAACATACACTAAATAAAGTTATATGTACAAAAAAAAATAGGTTTTATATTGGGTACTTAATAACGACGACGCGACACGATAGATAAGGAGGTACTCGTATAAGCCGCTCGACATATTGATAACTCCTATCATTCTAACGTTGTAAGGATTCTCTGTTTGTTTTTATGTAATCACAAAAAACCATTTACCAAACCCTTTATTAATTCAACGTTGCCAGTTTGTGCGTTTTTAATGAATATAGGTAAACGGAAACGCGGGGTCTCCTGCAGATTATTCTGTTTCGGCTTAGAATGCACCTTGATACTCGTAAGAAGTCAGTCTGGAAATTATATTTTATGTACATTGATTTTTAGTTTAAGCCCGTAACTGCAGTAGATACTTGTAATAGTATTTAAATTTTATAATATTAAATAAAACCAGTGAGTTATGGCGTATTTCTATTTATTTGTGCTTTAAATTATGACGACGATGAGAGGGAATAAGAACATTCTCTGCATCTGCACACTTCAAGCCTCTGACGATTTTGTAACGTGTTCTTGTGGAAATCCCCTCTGTTTGTATTATTATGTAAAATATTTAATTTATTTTAATTAAATTATTTTTAAACTGTATTTAATAGAGTAATAATAATTACACAACACATGCAACAAAACGAAAAAAAAATATTTTACAATAGTGGGAGATTTGCAGGCTGTTTTACCGGCCTAAGAATTTAAAAAATCATGATTTTTTTTCAGCCTTTTGCCGTCCACTGCTGGACGAAAGCCTCCCCCATAGAACGCCAACCACCCGATCTTGGGCACTCCGCATCCATCCCGTACCTACCTTTTTTAAATGGTCGGTCCACCTTGCCACAGGGCGTCCTACTGTGTGCTCATCATGAATATATAAACTAAAATAATTCATAGATCAATCGTACCAATTAGTAGTTTTCGCACAGATCCACAGATGTCCGAGGATGAGAGCCGACGTGTCGATAACCAGACGTCCCCTAGACGTCGGCTGTTCGTATTTAACGACGTCGTGCTCTGGTGTTTGTTACTCCGCTTTATTACGAAATAACTTATAGCAGAATAGTTTATCCACGCGTGTCAAGATATAAGGTATTCTACAAATTCGTATTGTTTATTTCTTAGTCTACGACACTTGGAGCATAGTAACATTACTACGTTTCTTTATCATCAATAAATAAAATACAGAATGAATATTTCAACATTTATTATGATATATTTGAAATTGAAGGTCGTCGCAGGGCGCGCAACGCAGTGCCGCCTCCCGCGGCAGCGCGGGCGAGCGGCGACCGCGCCGCGCAGCCTCGCGCAGTGCAAAAATATATAACTGTGCCGCGCTCACATCGCTAATCGAGTAATTTTACAACAAATGTATACATATAGTCATATGTCTATCGTTTTAATTGTCTACATTACCAACAAAAATATAGAGGAAACGGCGCGGCGCTGCCGCTACTACCGTATGCATACATCTAACTCATCACACCATGATATGAACTCGTGATTCAAAAACTTGTACATTTACACATCAACACAAATCAGCTCCCTCTTCTTATATTGCGACGGGCGATGTATTGCTTGCAACACTGAAGAGAGGATCAGGCTACAATATAGCTATTAATGATGGAATCCCTTTTTTGTTAACAGCAGGTATAATAATTGATATTATAACATATTATAGAGTATTCTTTATAATAATCTTAAATATATTAGCTAGTTTACGATACAACGCACAACGATAGCACGCACGATACGTTACAACAGCGAGTTTGAGCTATTAGGTAGAAGAGCACGTCGAGCCACGCATGAGTCGCGGGCGTGACGCGTCGAAGGACTTCGCAGTTTGCATGAACATTGTATAACGAATGTCGTACTAAGCATGTGGTAAATTAAGATAAGCTAATTATCGTTATTAACCACTTTGTAAATAAAGTTTAATTTCTAATACGGTAAGAGAATACAGACATCACATCGAGATATAGATTGTTATTGTTATTATCTAACACGAAATCTTACATCTACTACATGGAGCAAGACTTGACGCGACGTTTGGCGGCTGCACGCAATGTAGGAGCCTTGTCGCTCCTGGGGGAAGCCGATGTTGTCTTACAGCGTGGCTGATGAGGTCTTCGTCTGGAATCTCGGAATTTACATCGTAGGACACGTTTACTACATATTTCGTTGTAAACTGAAGCCACGCCAAGTCCTTAAAATGTTCGGAGTAAGTGTTGTAAGAAACTAGTGCCAAAAGTTAGGTCAAGTTCAAATAAAACATGTCTTTGAATTTCTTGACTGGATTTGTTTGTCTTATTTACCTAGGCAACATATTGTACATAGCATTCGTCTGTAATTTAGTTTTGCCGACGTTTTCTACATTCCATTATTTTGGTATTACAAGGCGGTTGAGAAACGCGCGTCAACAATAAAATAAAATAATTTTATTTTAAAAACATAATTATCTAAATGTGCATACTTATATACTTTTAATATCTAGTTTCGGTTCTACGTAAAGAACAAGCGAATTTATATTCTTGCTTTAATAGAAGTTCCGAATTGTAAATTGCAGAAGTCACTTCCTTTTATAGTTAAAAGGTCTTACAAACGCGATGTATGGAGGTACGTTAGGATTGTATAACGTACGGGTCGCATCGGGTGCATTTTTTATTTAATTTCTGCCTTTTATTGTAAGTCTTCAAGACAACGGTCACTTCCCACCGAGCCATACAAATGTATCGGACTGAGTACGCTCTAGTGTAGTCGTCTGTGATCGCTGAGATAACATCTGTAGCGAAAAGTAATACTGTAGCATAGACTCCGAAGGTGTCGATAGGAGGGCGTCGGAGCCAGGTGTCTATCTGTAGGCGGGCTCCGATAGGAAAGGGTTTGCGGGGCGCGCGGGAGCTGTGCCTGGCACGCTCAGGCTGTCTGCGCCACTGTAGCTCTGCAACACAATCGATGTGCCGTGAGTACAAAGACATCATCACACAACTTAGAACATTGTATACATATCGATCCCGGTCTTCAAGGTCATCTCGTTTGTGTCAGTTACAGAAAGATTAACGTTTTTAATGATGACAGTCGCACCTGTGTTGCGCCGTAGTTGTCGTGGTGCGCGAGGTCGGCGAGGCGCGTGGAGGACAGCGCGCGCGGCAGCGGGTTGGAGGGCACGCCGTGGGGCGCCAGCACTCCCGCCTCGGCCACCGCCCGCGCCTCCTCGTCGATAGCGGCGCCCGCCACCGGCGCCTCGGCATCGCCGCCTCGGAAGTTCACAAAGGCGAAAGCGGCGAGGGCGACGCCACATAGAATGCCGTAACCCGCGAACGTGCGGGTCGTGCCCCACTTCGCCACCGCGATTCCGCCCAGGACCGCTCCGCAGCCGCGGCCGAGTCCGTGGTGAAGTCCTGTGCGAGCAGAAGGTTACTCAGTATGTTCGTTTATGCTTAACACGCTTTTATCAGCTTCAGTTTCGAAGTCCCTAAGAAGAAGAAGACTGATTTTAACCCTTTACTACGTACCCTGTTATTTTTTAACTATATACTTCTGATTTTCCCGTTGATTTTAACTTTGCGTTAAGTAGAATAAAGTTAATTTCAATCTTTGTATTCGTAAGAGTGACTTTAGATCCATAATTACAGTTGCGGGACAATATCTTCACAACAATATCACGTATATTAATGTATACGTCGCAGGTAAAGCGTCAAAGCCTTGATATTACAATGTCACTAAAACCAGGCCGTTAAATTGTTAGAAACGAAGTCGCTTGGCAATCTACCGTTTAATTGTAATTTCACGGCTATGACAATATACCTGCAACATATACACCGTGAGCTTTAATTTTATCCTTTAACGTGTAACAAGAGCCTACTCGAATAAGGTATGATGGAATTTTAGTTTAAATATTTAACAGATAACAGAAATATTGTAATAATAATACACATATTACATCTGTGGTAGAGTTATACATGATCGAACCAGAGGTAGAGAAAGACAACTCGACTTATTTGGCTTAAAATATAATATTTTTAATTAATATTCTCGAATAAAGTAAAATGTAAAACTACAAGTAAATAGTTTAAAATAACCGCATTCGTAGACAGATATTAAGGTCGGTTTGTGCGGTAATTGACTTCATATTTCAAATTTTTAAATTGAATCAGGTTTTTAACCAGTTTTTGTATTCGTGTTTATATGTCTTTGTTAACGATAACTACACAACCTTGCAATACGCCTTGGGCAGAGGAGCGCAGGTTCGGCGGGGCACCATGAGCGATATAGGAGCAGCAAGCGGCCCAGACGGCGGCGTGCGTCACCCCCTGCACAAACTCGAAGGGCAGAACCCACCAGGGCAGCGTGAGCCACGAGATGTAAAGAAACCGGACCACGTTGCCGGCCAGACCCAAACATAGTACCTAAACGTTCATTTGAAAAATTGGACAAATTAGAAATTGTTTCGAAGTCAATCATAATTACGATTAAAACAATAAAATTTATTATAAATTATCAATATAATATAATTACTTTAACATGTCCCATTTGAGTAATGAGTTTGAAGCTAAAGAAATAAGCAAAGATTTCTGAGATGTGGTTGATGACCGAGGCGACGCCGAAGAGCGTGGGAGAGCCGCCAATGTCCTGCAGAAAATACATGCGTTAATATGCGAGTAAGCTGTAATTTGACTGAGAACTACATTTTATTTTTAAAACTCTTTTGTATATTAATAAACACACATGTTAATCTATAGAATGTAAAAACCCGCAATACATTTCAGAGGCTAAATTATATATTATTAGTATTCATAATACCTGTAAATGCCAGAAAAGAAATGTAAAGATGAGGCCAATTCCGAAACCCATGAACCAGGCGACGAGAAGGAAGGAAGCCGCCTTCACATTCTGGAACTGCTTCAGAACCGTCACCCACTCTGGCATCTCGCGCGTGGTCTGTGCGAACACCTGTCGATACCAAAAAGCGATACACATATAATAACATTCATTTTACATAAATAATAATAACATTATTACTTACGTAAAAGCTCAGTTATATAACACCGAGGCTATATTTTTATATAAATAGTCTGATACAAATTGAATTTGTTTTGACACCAACTTGTAATCACCTTTACCTTTATCTAGTCTTGCGGAATCACTTTTGTTTATTATCTTTCTCAGTCCTAGTTGGCCGCAGCCTCTTTTATAAAATATTCTTGAGAACCTCGACTTAAACATAATTTATTTATGTATTTATATTTTTAAATATTTAAACTAACTGAAAGTGTTAACGATAGAAACCTTTATATTAAATAATCTTTAAATTGTAGGAAGCTTATCAAAGCAATCACTTATCAGATTCCCAATCTTATTTAAAGCATGAACATTAACATTAAATTTTTTCAAAGGAGAAACTTATTTACGTTGTAACGCTAATTGGTTCAAGAGTTACTTTTAAAACAGATAACACTTAACAGTATACAAATTTTATTATCATACGCTTAATCAGATTTGCTAAAATGTGTTTCGACAGAATATTGAATTGACTGAGGAATGTGTTACCTTAGCATGTTCCAGAGCCGGTTGACGAAGTGGTGGAGCGCTTGTGTCGAGACCAGGAAGTTGGAGCTGCTCCGCGAGCTGCTCTTGCAAGCGTTCTTCGTGTGTTGGCTCTGAAGGTGCGGGAGCCGGTGGGGTCTCTACGCTTATCGACTCGTACTTAAACTTGATCTAGCGCAGTAATTATATTATAATTCAGAAGATGTCTTAATCGTCATCAGTGAGTTTCATATATTTAATTGGAAACCTTTTTGAAAATTTTCATTCAGACCGGAGTTTAATTGAAATCAAAATTTTTCGTCTTTTTTTTTAGATTATTAAAAAATAGTTAAGATTTTACAAGCAAATTTTAGTAAGTTTGTGGTAATTGTTGGTTAAAAGTATATATTAGTTAGGAAACCTGGGTAGCAGTTATGAGCGCAGCACCCATCAGCACCGAGAACGTAGCGAAGCAGATAGTGTAATTTTTCTCATATCGCTGCGGACCTCCACATGGATGTGTGCTGAAAGCTGTACTGTGGTCCAACGCGATGCCAACAAAGAACATCGCCAAGCCCCATCCCAATGAACCAAACATCCGCTGGTGCCCATACCTGTCCAGAAGGCGATATTGTCGTGACATTCCCATCGTAATATATTTGTTTCAATAAAGTGATTCATGTTTTAATAAACATTAATTGTTAGGCTTTATTACAGTTAAAATACCATTCACGTTTACAAAGTTTGCGATTGCGATTGCACGCATATATAGATATATTCAAAATAGGTTTAAATATTTGATCTTACCTATCGGCGTCTTCTCCGAGTAAAGTTATAACGGCAGAGTCAGCTAAAGTGATCGCTGGGGCGCTGAAGAATTCTCCGATGACGACGAGCAGTAATAGGAGGAAAAATGTTTTCTGTATGTCCGGGGTGCTGTATACAATATAAGAGTGCAAGGGCGTCACCCAGTTGGAGTTAGTGTCGGGGTTATAGTTTTCCGCATCAGAAACCGACAGTGGTGAACCCTCGCGCCCAGCCGACGGCAAGCGGAAGTGCCGTGTTGACGTGGGCCAATCTTCGTCGTATCGCGGTGACACCAGCCGATAGACGCTGTCGTTGACTGGCTGCACGCATGACACTGCTGTCGGTTGTACCCAACTTAGCGGTAGAGTGAAGACTATCCACGCACTCAGGGAGGCCAGCAGCAGCGTCCTTCCCTTCTGCCACCTATCAGCCAGCCCCCCCCAAAAAGGCGCCGACAGGAACTCCACAAAAGGTCTTGTGCCGATCAGCAAGCCGCATTGACCTGCATTCATTCCCATCTGTTTGAAGTATACACCCATCAGCGGGAATAGAGAGCCAAAGGCTGAGTAGAAAAAGAAATAGAACGTCTTGACTGTCAACAACTCAGGGTCGACTGTCCCCGCGCCGCAGATCAGCTCGAGCACGTCGCTGCGGCCGCGAACCTTGTGAGTCGCCTCTTTCGGCGCCGGGTACCTGAAACGGGAAATGATCATGACGCCTTGAATGTATTATTTGTTCGCATCGATATAAATGATGATTCGGCTTCTAATACTAAGTAAATTTGATTCATTTTCTTTAAATATTTTGTTTTTAAAACATAAGGTACGTTTTGATAATGTGTGATATTTAAATATAAATTTGAACACGAAGGGTAAAAATATTTTTGTTAAAAAAATTGTATTACATTTACGGTTTAATATTATAGATGACGCAAAGTATTTATTGTTGGTACAGTCACTTATCTGATCTCTGCATCCCTAGATACGATACGATACGATAAGTAAAACAAATAAACAGTAAGTACATCTCATGTACTGTTTTAATTACTTCATTAATAGCTCTAAAATATTTTTAAAACTATTTATCGACCTTGACATATATATGAATATATACGACATAATATATTTTCCTTTTAGCACTGTGTGGCCATTCAATGATTGGTAGATTTTCGTAAACTGTAATTTCTTATCAAGGCCACGCCTGTAGCAATATTCCACAAACGAACACGTTAGCGCTGAGATCAATACGATACTAACAGGTAACGGTAGCTACGGATTTCTTGTTTTGGTGATTCTATTTCACAACTATGAATTTAAGATAAATTGGAATAACTAGGTATTTCTTCTTATGAACGCCATTATAAAACAACATGTACATAAGATAAGTACATAGCAAATAGGTATGGCTTGTGTCTAAATGATATATAGGTACCTACCTATACGGAACTTAAGCAAATTTATATTTTGTGACGCACGATAAAAACAGTAAAACCTATTAGATGAATGTGACTAAATACAGAGAGAGGGAGGGAGTAGTTCTATGGTAGAGATTTTCTTGAGAAAATATTGTTTTGGGATGCAATAGAAATGGTACATGTTTCGTGAAAATGATATAATAGTGTGGAGGGAAGGCATATATATATTTTCGGGGACATAAAACTGATTGAGCGAAAGAAGATGAGCGCACCTGGAGGTGTCGACTTCACCATACTCATCGGGGTTGACGAGGGGACGCGCGACGGGCGGCGCGGTCTGTTGATGCGCCTCCATTCTGAGCGAGCGGCGGCGGGCGCCCGACTGCCGTGCCTGCTCGCTCGCCACCACCCGCTGCCGGCGCGAGTCGATACATCCGCGCCTGCGCGCCCTCACCGCCGCGCGCAGCCTCCTTGACGCCCGCTCATGACGTCACTCGATGAGTCCTCAGCTACACTCGAAACGTTCTTTGCGATCGACATTTTCATAACAGTTACTTGAAAATAACTACTGCCGCCTTTAAGCCTTGCACGGTCTCGAAGGCGGCAGGGCCTGCTAAATTTGTTCATTCGTATTAAATATTCAAATTATCCTAAAACGCTCAACACAATCGGTGAAAATATAATAAATTAAATTATATTTATTCCATATTTAAATGGATATACTGAATTATTGTAATGTCTCCTTATATATGTCGACGTAAAATCATAAAACTCTTTCCTAAATCTTAGTTATGTTGATTATTACTAAATTAATTTACAAGTTTATTTTACTAAGTAATGTTATGATTAAAATGTATGATTTGACTAGGTAATATTAAAAAGAAGATTTAATGGTTGAGTACTCTTTTAAGAGACGAACAATTACTCCTTATTTGTTAAAAAGTTAATCATTATTAAATTCAATAGTAAAACTATTATCTGGATTTATAAAAAACAACACATCATTGTTTAGTTAATTTGATTACACTTAAGTAAATAAGTTGCATTATTTTAGATATCATAAAACGGCAAGTTCCTTTACACCGTTGTTTTTAAAGATGTTTTGCTTATTAATTTTACGTCTAAATTAACAAAATGATTGCTAAAATTAAACTTACAATTTATAAGTAACAATGGTTGTTTTTGTTTATGATTTCTGTAACATCAAAAGTAATAGTTTTCATTTTTAAACTTTTTTTGCAGTTTTAAAATGTTTTTATTATTAGTTTTATATTTTAAAATTCTAAGCAGTGTTTTTTTTACCAATTATTAAACATGTTTAATAATTATTTAATCTGTTTATTTGCCCCAAAAATTATGTATTTATTACGCAGCAGCCTTTTGGAAATTTCCTTCTATTACAGCCGCTATTGATGCCTTGCTTAAAGACGCCGTAGCCAAAATTCTAAATTTACAATTCGATACACGTTCTTGGACACAAGCAACTCTTCCAGTCAAATATGGTGGCTTAGGTAAACGGTCTACGTCATCTTTGGCGCTCCCAGCTTTCTTGGCCTCTGCTAATGGCTCTATCACTCTCGTCAGTCGGATATTAAGCTTTCCAAGTTCGCTGTTGTAATGAAGGATCTTGCTGAGGCTAAGACAGATTGGAGTGTTTCTTGTCCTGATGAAGTATCTCCCTCAAATATAGCTTATCAGAAGCACTGAGATTCACCCCGTATTAAACTTTCACACAATTTACTCCTGTCCCAGTGTACTTCAGATACAGACCGTGCAAGACTGCTAGCTGTATCTGAAAGAGAGTCAGGCCACTGGCTTCAGGCTCTCCCATCTAAAAATCTAGGGACAGTACTTGATCGGGCAACGATACGCATCGCCGTATGCCTTTGCTTAGGTTTGAAGGTGTGCGAGCCTCACACATGTCCCTGTGGTACCCAGGTGGATTATTTCGGACGCCACGGGCTTAGCTGCCGCAAAAGCGCTGGCTATGCATATCGCCATGGGTCTCTTAATGACATATTTCGTCGACCTTTTGCCACAGCATCGATTCCTGCTACTTAAGAACCGAATGGTTTATGCAGAGATGATGGCAAGAGACCCCATGGAGCGACATTAGTGCCATGGTCGATGGGACGTGTTCTTGTGTGAGATGCAACTTGCGTAGATACGCTGGCAGTATTTCATATCAAGAATACGTCTCGTAAAGCCAGTGCAGCCGCTGAAGCTGCTCAAAGCGCCAAATAACGCCACTCAAGCGCCGCAAATATTCACTTCTATCCAACGAATATGAATTTGCGGGACTGGGTTTTGAAACATTGGGTCCATGGTCGTCCGATACAAAAAGAATTTTGGCGGGTAGCTATTTTGAGATACTGAGGCATATAATATTCAGAGACGGATCCAGGTATGAGGCTAGCCAATACTCAAAGACTGAAGGAATTATATATTTTTATTTACGAAACGTCACAATTGTTTGAGTACCCTGTGCTGACTGATTGATTAATGTATAATAATAATCTAATAATAAATTGTTATGATTTCGTCATGCCAAATATGGAGTACAACTAAAAAGGCGATGTGCTGGCGGCACATAGCATCCCCCTTTGAGAAAAAAAATTAACATTTTTCTTAAAATAAATAAAAACTAGTAACAAACATTCAATGGCTCAAACCTACATGAAAAATTTATATATAACACTATGAACTAGAAACAAAAGCAACCAAGATACTCAAAAAATCTTAAAAACAATTAAAATCTTTAAACAAACAAATTATAAAAAAAGCAAAAAAAAATTATATAATATGATCCTTTTTTATGTGCGTATAACATCAAAATATTTTTATAAATTACAATTAATTATATTTAAAAAAATTACTAAATATTTCGATCTATCTGTATGCAAATCTCACAACAGGTCTAACTATACGACCAGATCTCGTTATCATATCATAGGCTTATTGTTTTATTAGCTTCTACCTTATTTGGAATTCGATCAATGCTATCTTCGCTGGTAATTAGAAACGCCGGCTTAAGGCGATCGATGCTTACTATTTTTTTGATACCATTAATCACTATCTTGAAATGATTCGCTTAAAACTTTAAACGGTCCAGAATAGGGCTAAGTAAGTGGCTTCGAAACTCTATCACATCGGACAAAAACGTGTGTACACTCACTTAATTCTGGATATACAAATATACCGTTTTGTCTTAAATCTCTTTTCGGTAGCGATGCAATTTGTCTGATCCTATAACGCAAGTTTTGCAAAAACGTTTCATTTTCAGTGATTTCCAGCTTTGTCGGCGAAAAGAAATTTCCGATAGGTGATATTGTATGACGTTGCACTTTCGATCTCTGACAATCTAAACATGATTTGGCCCATAAGGCAACATCTTTATTCATCGCTGACCAAATATAGCGATTCATCGATGTATGAAAATAAAAAATCCATGTCTCTAAATACGTCGTTATTGATAAAACGTTGAAACGTTTGCGCTGCGTTTTTTAAACCAAACGTCATTCGAGTGAATTCATATAGTCCAAAAGGAGTCGTTATGGCCGTCTTTTCGATGTCTTGTTCTGCAACTGCTATATTATGATAAGCTCGTTGGAGGTCGAGACGGGAGAATACGCATTTTCCTGCTAGCACGTAAGTGCAGTCTTGTATGCGGGGTATGGGATATCTATCAGACTTTGTTATATTGTTTAGACGGCGATAGTCGCCACATGGTCGTAACTCACCGTTTTTCTTTAAAACTACATGCAACGGACTAGCCCAGCAGCTCTTAGAGGGCCTGCAAATTCCCATATCCATCATACGCTGAAATTCGTCCTTACTTTGACATATTTATCCGATGGTAAAGGTCCGCGACCTTTGCGACGTTCAAAGACAGGGGATCCTGTCGTCTCAATAAAATGGACAACGGAATAGCATGGAGTCTCTTTGAAACACATTGGTTTCGTTATATTCTTACGATTCAGTACTTAGAAGCAGCCGGAATCTTTAAAAAATCACGTTGTTCTCTGGATGAAGTCGGCCTTCGGGCTTAAAGTGTAACTTCGTCCTTTCTTGCGTCGAGCCTCAGATCAAGTCGGGGTCACCACTTTGGTGTGTAGACTATCTTGAGATACTGAGGCATATAATATTCAGAAACGGATCCAGGTATGAGGCTAGCCAATACTCAAAGACCGAAGGAATAATATATTTTTATTTACGACACGTCACAATTGTTTGAGTACCCTGTACTGACTGATTGATTAATGTATTATAATAATCTAATAATAAATAGTTATAATTTCGTCATGCCAAATATGGAGTACAACTAAAAAGGCGATGTGCTCACGGCACAGAATCATAAAAGATATTTCTAAGAAACTGGTCCACACTTCTGGTGACCCAACAGCTGGCGCTTATTTAGCCCAAAGGCTGAGTCTAGCGGTGCAGAGAGGCAATAGTGCCAGCGTCTTGGGTATAATGCCACAGGACAATCTTTTAGACGGCGTATTTTTGCTTTAAATTTGTATGTGTATTTTGTTCTTTTAATTTTGTATTTTATAAAAATTAGTTAAATAAAAAAAGCAGTGTTTAAATAATTCATAAAATTTGTTTTATAATTTAATAAGTTAAAATGATGTTGCGATAAAACTGTTAACTTAATTTATTACTAGCTGGTGCCCGCGACTTCGTCTACGCAGGATTGGTATTTGGAGTAGCTTATATTAGCGTGGCGTAGAAAAGAACTAACATTATGACATAAATATTTTTTGAGTCGCATTTGAAAAATATAACTGCTTGACAATATTTTAACATAAGAAAATTGGCAATATAATAAATATACGGTAATTAGGCACTGCAGAGCCCTGATCATAGGCCTATAGTTATCTAGCTACTGCAGTATGCTCTTATAAACTATATTTAACGATTTTTTTTCCTTCAGCATAAACATGCAGATTTTTTGCTTTGGAAACACGTGAGCAAGCCACATAGAGCTGACCGTGAGAAAAACATGGCGTGCCTAAATGTATGCCTGCTACCTTTAAGGTTTGACCCTGCGATTTGTTGATCGTCATTGAAAATGCGACTTTTAACGGGAACTGCAGGCGTTTAAAATTGAATGGCAAGTTATTGGGTATGATTGGGATGCGCGGTTTAAGAACATTGTCTCCCTTGGCTTCTCCAGTTAAAATTGTGGCCTTCACAATGTGCCTTCCTAGTTCGGTAACTCGCAACCGAGTACCGTTGCATAATCTTGGCGCGTCCAGGTTACGCATCAACAAAACAGGTACATCTACCTTTAATTCCAATTTGTGTGATGGTACTCCGGACAACTCTAAAGAGTTAAGGAATTCTACGGGATAACTTGTTGTGTCATCAGGTGACATAACTGTGTCAATAGAATTGTACACTGAAGTTTCGGTGTTTATTTCGGCCAAGATTTATTTATTTATTTTCGTAACAGTCTCATTTTCGGTGCTAGTATGGTTCTTTCACACAACCAATTTTCGTCAACAATGTTTTGTTGCATATTCGGAAAAACTTGACTCCACAGCATGACAAAATAGGTTTTTTCCTAGTTACTTGACATTTAATGTCATATTTTGGACAGCTCACACAATATCTTTATAAATTGTAGCCTATGTGTTATTCTGATGTATAAGCTATATTATTGGAAAGTTTAATTGAAATCCATTCAGTAGTTTTTGCGTGAAAGAGTAACAAACATCCATCCACACATACAAACTTTCACGTTTATAATATTAGTAGGATTTAAAAGTGAGTGTATTAACTGAGTGACGGCCGTCTTGAGAGGACAGCCGTCGCTGAGAGCCGGCGATGGTTGCTAGAGGGGTGAACGGGAATTTGAGGACTTTACTTTTCTGGCAAGGTTTACAGCGTGAGACAACTCAGATTATATTAAGAATAAGAAAAGTGTTTTGTACATTAAAAATCGTTATACATTGTCCGTGGTTTTCATTAATTGTTTTATTAAATTCACATTTTATTAAATTCACTATGGATAAAGAGAGTGAGGTTAGCTATGCTGACAACACCGTGTCTAAAGATTCGGTTGGGATCCTAATCCGTTATATACTATGTAGTATTTCCATTTGCTAGGACAACGATATCTTTAGCTTGACTTACTCGTGAACAAGTCACATACGAGCTACTTTACCTAGGGTAAAGCAGCTCTTACTTAAATAAAAGCTCACTTTCTTCAATGTTTGACCTTGTGATTTATAAATAGTCATTGCAAAACCAACATTAATAGGAAATTGAAATCTTCTAAACTGGAATGAATACTATATATAAACGATATCCTAATAACTAATGATTAAAATAAAAGATACTTAAAAACCTAGAAAATTTTACAACCATTCTAATCTAATGAAACTATAAATAAGGATAAAACTTAACAATATAATGCAAACCTTATTTAGCCCTACAACTACGGAATAGGTAGCCTTTAATATAAAAAGTAATATTCTATAAAATTCAAAACAAAAATATTAGGTCCTTACATATGAAATTGGCGTTTTGTACGGGAGGAATATAAAGTCATTGTATTTATGTAAAATATATTTAATTAATCAAAGTATGCACCATTGTTATCTATGCACTTTTGCCATCTCAAAGGTAGTTCATTGATCCCTTTACTAAAAAAACCATGGGGGCGAGAATCAATAAACTCTTTGAAGGAGGTTTGGACTGCCGCATCGGAGTTGTTTTTTTTTCCTTGTAAGAAGTTGTCCAAATTCCGGAAAAAATGGTAATCTGTTGGAGCAAGGTTCGGGGAGTACGGTGGATGTTGCAGACATTCCAATTGTAGCTCATCTAACATAGTGGTTGTTTGTTGTGCAGTGTGTGGTCTTGCGTTGTCGTGAAGCAGCAGTGCCCTAGAATGATTGACCAATCTCGGTTGTTTAGCAGCTAGTTCTTCCTTCATGGTTTGCAGTTGCTGACAATAGATATCTGCCGTAATCGTTTGGCCAGATTTTAGACAACTTTCTAAACAAACTTTTCAAACACTCACAAGTAACTTTTTCTGATTCAATTTTCGTTTAGGGCGGGATTTGGCTGGGTCTCCAGGGTTCAGCCATTGCGACGACCGCTTCCGATTATCGTACAGTATCCACTTTTCATCACAAGTAATGATTCGATTCAAAATCCCTTCACTATTGTGTCGGTTGAGCAAAGTAACACAGTAATCGACGTGTGTTTGCAAGTTCGATTCACTCAATTCATGAGGTACCCATCGTTCAAGTTTTTTTGCTTTCTCGATTTGCTTCAAGTGGATTAATACAGTTTTATCACTTACCCCGAAACCTGCAGCTATCTCTGAAGTGCTTTGTGATGGATCCGCTTCCACAATAGCCTTTAATTCTTCATTTTCCACTTTGGTCTCCAGCCGTCCACGGGGTTGGTTCTGAAGGTCGAAATTTCCAAAAAGAAAACGTTGAAACCAAAAACGTACCGTGCTTTCTTTTGCGACACCAGTGCCGTACACATCATTAATCCTTCGCGCTGTTTCTGCAGCACTGGTGCCACGGTAGAACTCGTACTTGTAAATATACCGATATTTCATGTTTTCCATTGTGCGGTAATAAGCGACGCCAAAGAAAAAAATAATGAGGAAAAAACAAATGAATGACTGTTTTCAAAACTCAAATCTACCACCTAAATGAATTTATAATTGAATTTGAATTTGGAATTTTTAACCAAAGAGGAGATATTTCAGATCAAAGTGGTCAGTTTGACAAAACGCTAATTTCATATGTAAGGACCTTCGATCACTAATAAGAACTAGATACAAACTCCCAAAAAAATAATTTTAAAACTGTCCCTTAATGTGTTTATGTAGTTGTAGTTGAAACAAAACCACATTAATGCAAATTCAATCTTAACATCATCGCCTAAAGTTGTATTGACAACTCATACTCATATTTACACACACACATATTTCGACCGATCGTTCAGAGGGTGGATCTACCAGGTATCTGTCCGATAGTTGGTTGGAATCACTACGGGCACGCGACCCCGGACTGCTCTAGCTACTAGTGTCACATTCCAGTATCCTCCGTGATCACAGTATCCTTACCCCTCTCCTGGATTCTCTGTCTCCAAAAATTATCGCTGCGTCACGGCCTTGTTCCCATGTCATTCCCTTCCTTTGTTTCCTTGCCTTCCGGCATATTGGACGTAGTAGAGTAACAGCGTCGCTCTCTGCTAGCCGACTTACTATTTTGAAAGTAACAGATTGTCGTTAAAATCGTTGTTCTCTACAAACTCTCATCAGTAGCTATAAGAAGCTGTAATAACATCGCAGCGGCTACGTTCTTCTTCCTCACGTCGGCTCGTGAAATAAAACCTGATGAGGGGAGGGCTGTGACCCCACACCGACACAGACGTCAACACCTTGTCAAAAAAGAAGGAAAACTAACATTAAACCCGGAGTGGCGCCACCGTTTAGGCGTAAGCCAGGTGCCTGCGGCCAAACCAGCACCACACGTATTGACCCGTCATTCCTGTGGATCCTGCTGGGGAGGAGGAGAGGGTGGCATGGGTACTGGGTAAGCTCGTGCTGCCATAAAGTCGCCTGACCCAGGCGTAGCAGCATCCGCGAAGAGGACACTTCGCTCACCTGTCTTGCAGGTGGAAAACAACACGGAGAGAGGCAGTCACCGGTTATAAGTCGGCACGAATAGGCGTAAGTGCGGGCGCCAGGGGCTACTCCTGACAGTAGGAGGATCCATCGTAGATCCATTGATCAGCTACCGCCTGCTCTAAGTCGGGCAGCCCCCGATCAATAAGGTACTGATCCGCCTCAGCGTTAACTCGTTCCGCCTGGGTGAACGGAACACAAGCCTTACAGCTGGACGTTGACGCTGTGACATTAACCACCCACTCAAAGGAAAAATCCCAAAGCCCATAACAACGCTGCTTACATGCGCTTTGCGACATGGAATGTCCGAACTATGAGGACAGGCTTCCTGAACACCTACGGAAGCCCTGATTGCGCCCAAGAACTGCGCAAAACTTACAGTATCGACGTGGAGCTCAAAAGGCTCAATATTGATATTGTAGCCTTACAAGAGACCAGAACCGAAGACGAAGGGTCTTTGCGTGAAGCGTTATGTTCTTGCGTCCAAACACAAAAAGCGGCTTTGTCACTCTAATTTCCGCTTACGCACCAACGCTTAATTCAAAACCAGAGACCAAGGACCAATTCTATGACCAGCTCGAAGAGACAGTACGTAGGGTAAATCCAACTGACAGACTGCACATTTTGGGTGATTTTAATGCTCGCGTCGGTCAGGACACATCAGCCTGGCCTGAATGCCTCGGTGCACACGGCATAGGTAAGCTAAACGACAACGGGCAACGATTGTTGGAGTTTTGCTCAAAGCACCAGCTGTGTGTTACCAACACCTTTTTTAAAGGCAAAATGATACGGAAAGTCTCGTGGATGCATCCTCGATCTAAACACTGGCACCAATTGGACCTTGCTCTGGCAAGAAGGAGGGACCTGCGGGAAACGCTCCACACGCGGGCGTTTCACAGTGCCGATTGCGACACCGATCACAGTCTCGTTGCTACTAAAGTTCGACTTGTCCCCAGGAGAGTCCATTCTTCCAAGCCACTCGGTCGAAAAAAGATAAATCGTTTTAAGACTCGTGACATGGAGGTAATGGAATCTTTTGGGGAACTTGTCCGTGAAGAAGTTGCAACTTGGGACAGTACGGCATCAGCGCAAGTCGAATGGGAAAAAGTGAAGTCTCTTCTGACTGACACTGCAGGAAAAGTGTTTGGGTATCAAAAGATAAAATCTTACGACTGGTTTCTAGAAAACGAAGAGCACTTACTTCCCTTGATTGACTCAAAACGCCAAGCCGCTTTAAATTTTCGCCTCAACCCTTGCGATGCGACGCGTGAAGATCTCACGAAGGCAAAAGCCTCACTCCAGCGCAGCACGCGCTTTTTTGCAAATGCGTATTGGACGGAGCTTTGCCAAAGCATCCAAGCGTGCGCAAGCGCGGGGGATATTGGCGGGGTTTACGCAGGCATCAAAAGAGCTCTTGGACCTACTCCAAAAAAGACGGCACCTCTCAAAGAAATCGACGGTTCTGTTATAACAGACAGCACTCGTCAGATGGCAAGATGGGTAGAACACTACAAGGGGCTCTACTCGTGCCCAGTGGATATTAAGCCAGATGCAGTGGAGCTTGTCCCGAAACTGGCAACTTGGCACGAGCTAGACGCCGCACCCACCGTAGAGGAACTTTATCTGGCCGTCAAGCAGCTCAAATGCGGAAAGAGTCCTGGTAAAGACGATGTTGTCACCGAAGTCGTCAAGCTTGAGTGCCTCTTGCCCATCCTCCACAACCACCTGGCTAAGTGTTGGGAAGAAAACTACGTCCCTCAGGATATGCGAGATGCTAACATTGTCACTCTTTATAAAGGCAAAGGCGACCGCGGCGACTGCAACTGTTACCGCGGAATATCTCTTCTTAGCATCGTCGGTAAGGCCTTTGCTAGGGCCATTTTAGGCAAACTACAAAGGCTCGCCGATCGCGTATACCCTGAGGCACAATGTGGTTTTAGGTACCAACGGTCAACTGTCGACATGATATTTTCACTCAGACAGCTACAAGAGAAGTGTAGGGAGCAACATACTCCCCTAGTCGTTGCATTTGTAGACCTAAATAAGGCTTTTGACTCCGTGAGCAGAGAGGGGTTATACTCGGTTCTTGTCAGAATCGGATGCCCCCCGAAACTCCTAAGGATAGTGCAATCGTTCCACGAAGGTATGGAAGTCACATTCCTGCACAATGGCAACACATCTACGCCATTTGACGTACGCCGTGGTGTTCGTCAAGGTTGTGTACTGGCCCCTACCTTGTTCGGAATATTCTTCTCGGTGCTTCTGAAGGTTGCTTTTGGGGATGAACAGCAGGGCGTCCACTTACACACGCGAACTGATGGTAAGCTGTACAACATCTCAATGCTCAAGTCCAAACGCTACAGGGAGGACCTATTTGTAGATAGTCTTCTCTTCGCTGACGACGCTGCCTTTGTTGCTCATGACCAGGCTCAACTCCAGAACCTAATAGACAAATTTGCCAGAGCTTGCCACCTTTTTTCAATGTCCATAAATTGCAAGAAGACCGTTATTTTAGCGCAAGGATGTTTAGAACAACCAGCCATCTTGCTTAACGGCGAACCTTTGCAGGTGGTTAACAAATTTTGCTACCTTGGGTCGCAATTGTCGAGCAATCTCTCGCTTGATGCAGAGATCGACTCCCGCATCGGCAAAGCAGCCTCCACGTTCAGGCGCATTTTCATTGGTCGATAAGTCGGTAGTTAGCCCGATTGCGGGGAGTACCCGCATGCGAGCTAACAACCAATGAAATCCACTGGTCGATAACTCGGTCGATTAAACGTGTGCGGGTGATATAATGAAATATAAAAATAATAAATCATTAAATATTTAGAAGTCACCCGCACCCCGTATGCGGGCTCTGACGACCAGTGAAAACGATAAACTCTTTCCGGGCCTTATGGCATGCGTTACAGAAATCTCCCGCACCCCGAATGCGGGCCTCATCGACCAATGAAAATGCGCCCTTCGGGAGGCTCCGTTCAAGGGCTTGGGACAACAGACACCTTACGGTAAAAACGAAAGTGCTTGTTTACCAATCATGTGTCCTAAGCACACTCTTGTATGGAGCAGAAACGTGGACAATGTACGCAAAACAAGAACGCCGACTGAACACATTTCACTTGCGCTGTCTTCGAAACATTCTGGGCATCACGTGGAAGGATCGAGTGACAAACGAGTGTGTTCTAGGCGAGGCACAACTGCCTAGCATCACGGCCATTCTAAAAAAAAACGGTTACGGTGGCTGGGACACGTGCATCGAATGGAGCACACTCGTCTGCCAAGGCAAATACTGCTGGGACAGGTTGCGGATGCGAAAAGGTCTGTTGGGCGGCCTATGCTCCGTTACAAAGATTGCGCTAAGCGTGATATGGTTGCGTTTAACATCCCTAGCAGCCGATGGGAGGAACTGGCCGAGGACCGTGCCAAGTGGCGACGCCTTATTCACGAAGGTCAATCAAAGCATGACGATGCCTGGTTTAAACTACTTAAGGAAAAACGCGTTAGGCGTCATGAGCGGGCTTCAAACCCCCGCCCACTTGGGGGCGCATACACTTGTCGGGAGTGCGGCCGAAGGATCCTCTCTCGCATTGGACTCTTTAGTCATGAACGCAAGTGCCTTCGTGCTGCTTAAATCATCTGTCATAGATGCAGAGGCCTATATATATATTTCGACCGACAATAGCAGGTCTACATACATTACAAATTCAACCTTACGTTGTTAACTTAAAGTAGAATTTAATAAACGATAAAAAAAGCAATAAAATTTTACGAGGTAGGCTCGCCGCTAGCACAAGGACTGAATGGAGCCGAACTGTTCACTATATTTATTTTCATACCTAAATTTGAAATGCAATTTTTTTTTGTAATTAAGTCAAATGTGTGTTTTGTGTTATAAACATAATTTATTATTAATAGGGAACGACATTAATAATCAATGAAACTAAGATAAATATAGATTTAATTATTTATTTACATAATCAATCATCAAAATCAAAATATATGTAGTTACATATTTATCACTTTCTAAAAATGCTTCGAACATACAACGCTTCGTTGGGTCGGCTAAGAGAATTCTTCGGATCTTTGACGTGCTATAATAACATCCATTCGCCACGGCACAGGATCTAGAGGAAAGCTAAAAACCATTATAAAATCTCTCATCATCAAAACTGACTAAGTAAAAATGTTGCAATAACTCTTTAATTCTCGCTTTGGAGTCGATGCCAAGCCTTTAGTTAGTCTAGTAAAAACAAGAACTTGGCTATAGTCGGTTTAGTTCATATAAGTCTAATTTAAGAGCCTATTATAATCTTTCAAAAATAAATTTGAATGATTCAAAACTCTCCATTAATCACGGAATAATCGGTATACATACTTAAAATAAAAATCCATTCAAATTGAGAACCTTCTTCTACTTAGCCAGTTAAAATTTTAATCAATAATATTTTACTACTATATTTATAGAAACAGTAAAGAAGTGAATTAAACAATAGAAATGCATAATCATATTTGTCATAAAAACAAAAAAAAAATAACAACTACGTCTCCACCAAACATGTTCCATTGTTGTTGAAACAATCCATGTAACCCGAACAATTCAAGAAGGTACGCGATAGTATAAAGAACACGTTTATCAAAAGTCTTTACAATTGTCATGCCTTATATCGCGTGGTGTTTATTACGATTTAGTTTTTAAAAACGTTTTCCTAAAGAAATACCAGTATTTACAATACAGTAATAACAATTATATAATGGTACAATTCATACTTACTGAAAATATGAAACTCCATCCTTTTTCAGCGTGTGATTTCTGCATTTTTGAAAGAGCACTGAGGCGTGTTTACTGTCGGCGCTTCCGAATGGCACTACGTTAAAAGAGCACCCAAATGTTCAAATGGGTGCTCATTTGGTGAGAACGTTTTTTGAAGCTGATTGTGTATCTAGTTTTTATTAGTGATCGAAGGTAAGGATCTAATATTAACTTAAGACTAATAGAACAAACAAGTGTTAAACTCAACTACGACGATACGACCAACGGATATATAACTTAGAATAACTTAGAATAACCTAATATTTATTAAAGTTGATTATAAATTTTGTTACATTTTTAAATTATAGACATATATTTTCTTTGAATATAAAAAATAGTTCGAAGAGCAGATCAGCGCGGCGTGGGCGTGGTAGCGTGCCTGGCGAGGCGCAGGCTGGCGGCGTGCATGGACGAGCGGCGCGCGCTGGCGCGGCCCGAGCGCGGCGTGGCCGAGCGCAGGCGGCGCGCGTCGCCGTCCGCCGCGAGCTCGGAGCGCGCGGACGGCGTGGAGGCCGAGGGCGAGGCGAGCGAGCTGGCCGCGGGAGTGAGCGGGCCGCGCACGGGCTTCACCGACTGCTCGAAGCGGAACACGAAGCGCAGCTCGGACCAAAAGCTGCCGAAGAACGAGCGCTCGGGGTCGCGTGGGTGTCGCCACGCGCAGCACGCGAGGTCGCAGCAAGACACCAGCACGCCCAGAGCGCAACCCACCACCAACACGAGGAAAAGTCCCATGAAGTTGTCCAGAGAGAGTTCCTCGCTTTCGTAATCATTTGACGGCTGCGTGAAAACCATAATTATTATGAAATTCACAAAAAGATTATCGTATGAATGATACGATTTTTAAAAACTGAATTAAAAATAGGTTCATATGAACGAATATATATGATACACTCGTGCGTGGGTATTTATTCATACTTACATAATCAATAAACATAATCACTTTAAAAATAAATGTGTGTTCTTCGAACAAACATTTTTCTTGGTCCAATTATTTTTGGTGGCTAGTTAGTAGGTCTTATGAATTTATATAACTAGTTATCATTTGAATCCTCGCGTCTAAATGGGTCGATACCTGACAGGCGCCACCTCCGTGCATCTCCTTCCACCAGCGGTACTTCATCTCGCGCAGCACGCCTGCTTCTTGCAGGTTTAGCAGCGCCAAGTTCAGAGACTGTCGGTATTCTGAGTCTGTAATAGTATTCATATAATAAGGCCGAGAGAGGGATTGGTGGTTGAGGGATGGATACTAAGCTGATACCAAACGCAGAGATGAGGTCCGTCGCCAGTTATTACAAATTTACTTTAAATTGTAAACGGGCTGTTAGCGACAGTTGAACTAAGGCTAATAATAAGACATCAAAAAACACTTACTTTTTTTCATTGCTATCCCGTATCCTTTACTGTCTAGAAGATCCCCCACCTAGGCATTGTGAGAGGAACACTTATATATGTAGGTAGGCACGTATTATTGTTATCAATTACATTTGGTTCGAAACGTGTGTTACTCACGCTAGTCACTTCACAGTTACGTTCTACTGTATACTCTATTGTGGTAGACTCAGCGAAAAAGGCATATTTTTCGGTCATTACTCTGAAACATTTGAAAAGAGAATTATTTAAAAAATGATAAACAAAACGCTAAACGAATGATTCTATGAAATATAATATACTTCTGAATACCGGCCTCATTACTGGTGGGCATTTCCTGTTCTTTCATTTTCTGAAACATTTTTTGGTAGAGCTCGTTTTCGGACAGCTGAAACAGTGATCAAGTTTTGTATAGGATTTAATTGCGTAAATTGATATCGTTCTCTATATACACGTATGTATATGTATTATATGTATAATCAAATACCTCGAAAAACGTATAAGTCGACCCGCCGGCCTTGGCGCCGTAGGTGATGCCCTGATCGTTGTCGGCGAGATCGCGCACGTTTTTGATCAGCTCCGCGGAAGACTTGGTTGCCAGCAGCGTGGCCAGGTTGGCCGTGTAAGAGCTGGTGATCACGAGTGCGAATATCCACCAGCAACTGGCCACCGCACGTGTACCATATGCGCTAAATAACATTCATTTCAAATGTTCAAATATAAAAAATAAAATATACAACTTTTGAATCGATGATGCACTAATGTAATAAATAAAACTTGGATCATTTTTACGATACAATCTTATACATTTTTAACAAATCCTTTTTTTATCTAATATAAGTACTCCTTATATTCAATTTAATTTATGATTAAATATAATAAATTTGTGTTATAGATATCTTGTCTTTTTTATATCAGGTAATTTATATCAAAGTAATTCATAATGTTCCCCTACGGCCAACATATTAAATAATAATAGGAGTTTATTTTGTTAAATATTACGTTTAATGAAGTCCCTATTTTTTCATACTTTGATATTTTGTAATGCAAAGAGTTTCTTTAGACTTCGTTTACGCAGACGATATTAATCGTAATACTGACACAGGTGCTATTTCCGAGCCCTGTTGCAGCACGGCGCCGAGATTGAACCAGAGTGCGTTTGCGAGCGTGAACTGGTTCTCGAGAGTCGGTGGCTCCTCCACGCAGGGATAGGGGTTCTGCCACTCGTCGGGGCACAGTCGCCCCACCACATATAACACCAGCGACGTGCCCAAGTAAGCTAGACCCAGGCACAGCCATACCTATCATTAAGGTTATAACAATAAATTAGGTTCTTATACCCTATAATTAAAAAAATGCGAACTTTATAAGTTCAACTTGATAAATATCAAAGTAAATATTTGTAATCTAAATATGTATAGAGTGTGAATTCAAAAATGTAAACAAGTACATTGATTTCATTTGGTTTTTCTTCGTGTTTATTGAATTTATACTAGCGAAGTATAAAAAATATTCTAATATTATATATTAGGTCCTTACATATGAAATTAGCGTTTTGTCGCACTGACCACTTTGATCTGAAATATCTCCTCTTTGGTTAAGAATTCCAAATTCAAATTTATAAATTCATTTAACTGGTACATTTGAGTTTTGAAAACAGTCATTCATTTGTTTTTTCCTCATTATTTTTTTCTTTGGCGTCGCTTATTACCGCACAATGGAAAACATGAAATATCGGTATATTTACAAGTACGAGTTCTACCGTGGCACCAGTGCTGCAGAAACAGCGCGAAGGATTAATGATGTGTACGGCGCTGGTGTCGCAAAAGAAAGCACGGTACGTTTTTGGTTTCAACGTTTTCTTTTTGGAAATTTCGACCTTCAGAACCAACCCCGTGGACGGCTGGAGACCAAAGTGGAAAATGAAGAATTAAAGGCTATTGTGGAAGCGGATCCATCACAAAGCACTTCAGAGATAGCTGCAGGTTTCGGGGTAAGTGATAAAACTGTATTAATCCACTTGAAGCAAATCGAGAAAGCAAAAAAACTTGAACGATGGGTACCTCATGAATTGAGTGAATCGAACTTGCAAACACACGTCGATTACTGTGTTACTTTGCTCAACCGACACAATAGTGAAGGGATTTTGAATCGAATCATTACTTGTGATGAAAAGTGGATACTGTACGATAATCGGAAGCGGTCGTCGCAATGGCTGAACCCTGGAGACCCAGCCAAATCCCGCCCTAAACGAAAATTGAATCAGAAAAAGTTACTTGTGAGTGTTTGAAAAGTTTGTTTAGAAAGTTGTCTAAAATCTGGCCAAACGATTACGGCAGATATCTATTGTCAGCAACTGCAAACCATGAAGGAAGAACTAGCTGCTAAACAACCGAGATTGGTCAATCACTGTAGGGCACTGCTGCTTCACGACAACGCAAGACCACACACTGAACAACAAACAACCACTATGTTAGATGAGCTACAATTGGAATGGCTGCAACATCCACCTTACTCCCCGGACCTTGCTCCAACAGATTACCATTTTTTTCGGAATTTGGACAACTTCTTACAAGGAAAAAAATTCAACTCCGATGCGTCAGTCCAAACCTCCTTCAAAGAGTTTATTGATTCTCGCCACCATGGTTTTTTTAGTAAAGGGATCAATGAACTACCTTTGAGATGGCAAAAGTGCATAGATAAGAATGGTGCATACTTTGATTAATTAAATATATTTTACAAAAAAAAAAAACTATATGCCTCACGTACAAAACGCCAATTTCATATGTAAGGATATTATTATCTAATATATTGATCTACCCCGTTAGAGAAAGGCAAGAGAAAAGCTAGCAGAGCTGGCTCTGGCTGCTGCGGCTTTCGGAACAGGATGCTGATCCCGAGGTTCATAAAAGGCGTGGTGAAGTCCACCGCCTCTTCGCGCTCCGCCGTAATGGTCAGATCCGTCACCGCGAACTGTATATCCTGTTATGTACGACAATGATTATTATTGGTCGCTGAGGATGATCTTACCTCTGATTAAAACGAAGCAAATTACTAATGACAACTAATGCCGAGGCAAAACTAACTATTGGTCACATCGTAACTGGTCACTTAGATTTGTCTGTTCGAAGTACATACGAGAGGTTGAAATTATTATATATTATATCTTTGGCTCCGTTTTTAATTGAGGTTGTCTGAATTGAATATAAAAATAAAATACTGGATCATCCATGAGACGGCGCATCATGCCGTTCCAAAGCTTCGTGGTCTTGTTGCGAACGCCGTACGCGCCGTTCGTCTGCTCCACGAACGTGTAGTTGAAGTGCAGCAGCTTTGACAGCCGGTCGATGAGTTCAATGCAAAAACCTGTGCAGCCAGTGTGAAGAATATGGAGGTAAGAGTACTTCATATTTATCATCTAGGGACAGTATAATTCGTCAAACCTTCGTATCGATCGTTGCCAAAGAGACGATCCGAGGATTGCTTCTTCATTATGTAGGGCTTATTCTGAAACGACAACATTATGTGAAGGATAACTTGTCTCTAAAAAAATAATGGAATAGCAATGACATTATTAATTGTAGTCGCCGACTCACCATGGCAATGAGTACGTTGAAGGTGCGGTTGGTCATGAGCCCGCCGGGCGGCGCGGGCGCGGCGGCGCGCGGGCGCCACGCCAGGCCGGCGCTGGGAGCCCACGCCGCCACGGGCGCCAGCCGCCCGCCGCGCTCCAGCTCCGTCACCTGCAGCAGCACCTCGTGCCGCTCGCCGCCCGCCTCCCACGCCAGCGGCCCGCTCGCACCTTCCCATTTTTCCTGCATGAGGTCGCGTTGCTGCGATTAATTTATTTTACACTAGTTTTCGCCCTCGGTTTCGCTCGCGACTTCATACGCGAGTTACGCTAGGGGGCAAATTAATATATATATATATAATATATTAATATATATATATATATATATATATATATATATATATATATATATATATATATATATATATATATATGTAAAAAAGTAACCTATCTCTCCTTGGAGTTCGAGCTTGCCTCATACTAAATTTCATTAAAATCTATTTAATGGTTTCGGCGTAAAAGCGTACCAGACAGACAGAGTCACTTTCGCTATTATAATATCAGTATCGACGATCGACGGTCGACGCGGCTTCTTACCGAACGCAAATAATTAAGAAGAGTGTCGGCGTGAAAGGAGGCCGTTCCGTGCTCGCAGGAGCCGGGTTCGTCCGTCGGCAGGTCGAGGTATTTTATCGCCTTTGCTACGATAGTAGCGGCATCGTACGACAGGAGAACTGCAGTCGGAGGGTTATCCACGATCTGCGAGACATTTTCAATATTATACTCACGTTCGTTTCTAATAAAATATTGATTACTAAGCAAAGCAAAATCTTTAAAATCTCAAGAATAAAGGAGAAAACAAAGAAAAGTGTCTAATTAAATAATACTAGTAAGGTATTAAGTATTTACCTTGGCGATTTCTTCCTCGTTCCCGGTTTCGCCAAGTTGCTGAGCATACTCTTCACGCCATGCGCTCATCGCTTTTAGCACTTTGCTGGATTCCGCGTTAAAGACGCGCAGACCTGTGAGCGCCAGATATGTAATGCGATATTGATTGAGCCGTATCGATGTAAACTAACTAAATCGATAAGCATTTCCGAATAGAGGACCAGTAATATTCGCGCCGCCGTAGCTGTAGTCGGCGAGCGGCAGCGTGTGCAGGTCGAGCGCGGTCAGCAGGTAGGAGTGCCGGTCGGCGAGCAGCCCCACGCGCTGCGCCGCGTCCAGCACGCGCACGGTGCACTCCGCGTCGCACCACACTATGAAGTTGATGGCGCCTAACTTCTTAAGAACCAGGAGGAGATTTCTGAAAGTTACAGTTGCGTTGTTGTTGACACGTTATCGATAATATTCATACGGCGGTTGGTACAATACTTAGTCAATCATACCACATCATACACACAATAACACAAACAACGGATCATGTAACCTGAGCGCATTGTCATCGTGGGGCGGCGGCAGTTGCCGCGCTCGCAACGCCAGCGCGTCGGTGTCGGGAGCCAGGCGCGGAGCCACGCGCGCACTTCCCTCGTGCAGTACCACGGCGTTTTCCCAGCCCTTGGCCTCGCATAGCGCCGCACACGCCTAGCTATCACAACACCACACGTGGTAAAAGAAGTTATTTGATAATTGCATCCCGGACGAGACCTAATCGTGTCTCTTGTAAAATTGTAGTGTAACCAGAAAATTTCAGTTAAGTAATATTACCCGAGCGAGAACATCGAAGTGCGGATACAGTTCGAGTGCAGACGATAAGTGACGATTCTCGGGTGCCGGTTCAGCGAGTAGCAGGGCGAGGCCAGCTCGCGCAGCCGCGTCTGCGCCTGCGCTGCCACCGACGACAGCGGTTGCGCTTTGGCTGGCCTACGAGTTGAATCTATTTATTTAATACATGAACAAATATTTACTTATTTTGTATTCAATATTAACAAATAGAAGAAAAATTAAGTTATAATAACTTTTTATTAAATAATAATATTAAATTATGGTATAAGATGTATTTCGACTAAGCTTGTGCACACCTGCCTGGGTGGATACTACCCACATTACGGTTATTGCTTCGCCAATCAGCAATACTTTAAACTTTAGCTAAAGCTTAATTTTTAACAATATCCAGCGAAGACCCTTGAGGCTCGTCTGATGTTACGAGCACCACGCTACAAACAATGTGATACTTATTTGTATTAAGCCGTACACTTTAGATTAGCTATGAAAATCGTCCTCTTACTTGTAAACATATTTGTCCGGGCTCGGCGAGAGGCTCCTGCGGCTCGACAGGTGCGGGCACTTTCAGCAGCGCGCCGTCGTGGTCACGCAACACAGCGTTGACGGCCGCTACCAGTTTCACTGCGATTTCCGGCCGAGCTTCTACCACGCCTGACCTCGGCGGTGATGTATAAAACAGCCGGTATTTTGTTTATTTGTTTCATAATTTCATTGACGTGTCAAAACAAGTTTTTAGTAAATTCCATAAAAGCTTCCTTACCTATTTGAAGCGTCTGCGCATCGTAAGTCGGTAAAAATAACAACAACACCACTACGCAATTGTAATTGTTTCGTGAATACATAACGGCGCGCGGAGCAGTGCAGCAGTGAACTGACGGCGCGCACGTGCCACGTGATCGTCGCGAGCGAGCAGTGTCTCGGCTAGAGACGTCCCTTACGCCTTAGAGATTTTGAGAGTCGATTATTATATCGATAACAAAAAATATATTTTCGTGTATTATTAGTATACAACTAGGTTAGCAGCGTTCGAGGCGATAATTGTTTTTGGTGTTGACAATATGAACGCTAGCTGTACACATAAACACTATGTAAGAAACATACTTATCAAGAGACATTCAATATAAATAGAACCATCGAATTAAAATTAAAGCGCATCCTTGGCGAACGGCGACACGTGCTGCCGCCCGCCGGCGCCCCCGCGCTCGTCGCGGCGCGACGCGAGCTATTCTGGAAGCGGGTCGCGTCATGGTCACCGGCGGGCGCGGTCGAAGCGTTTCATCTGCCCATCGATACGCCACACACCGACTATTGTGAACATATAGCCGTGTTGTTTTTAAAGATGACAAATTTACAAATGGGCCCTCTAAGGATAAATGATCACTGAGTAGGCTGAGTACAGGCATCCGTATGTTGTTATTAGACGTCCTTGTATTATGAATCACGTCAAAAGTAATAATCTATAATATCGAAAACTAAAATGTTAACTTAAGAAAGCAGCTATATGATTTTAGGTCGGAATAGAACTCGGTCCAGTCGAAAAATCGTAGTACATATTTCGGACCTTAAGGCCAACCAATAGTTATACGGCGTTATGAAATTTATGAACTGAATCTTTCATTATACTAATATTAGCATGTCGGGGACGTAAAATCAAGAGTTTTTAACAACACAACGCGCCTTAAAAAGTTTTCACTTCAAAAAGAAACATAATGTCATTACAAGAATCGTTTTATGTGACCTAGGTTAGGTTAAAAACATAACATAATATTTTTAATATATAATAAAATAACAAGTACAGTGAACACCGAAGGAATAATTCTTTATATACTTTTTATACAAAAGGAATAAAGCCTTATTTACTTTTTGTTTATTATGAAGATATTTTTTGTATACTTTAGCAGAAGGCCTTTAGTGTTACTAATTAAAATAAAATGGAAATGGTGTCTGAGCAGCATGAAAAAATATGTTACAAATCTTAGAAGAAGCCAATGTCCAGCAGCGGGACATGATTGGGCCGTTACTTTATTCGTTTACCTCGTTTTCAGATCGGTGTTACCTCGTTCGTGTCACACCGTGGTTGCGAGGTCGGTTTGCCCACTGGTTACGCGAGTCACCTCATTCGCCAGCTGTAATTGAGGTATCATTTAATTTAATTTTAAATTCATAAGTATTCATACAGTCGATAGAAAGCGCTCAGCGCTGCTATCTCTCGACGCAATTGTAAAGGCTCGAGGGTGTTTGTGACATTTACGTCGCCAATAATGCGGACCGCACGTCGCTGCAACCGGTCCAAGGCCTCAAGTAGATACTTAGCGGAGCCATCCCAAAGGTGCGAGCAATATTCAACGCAAGACCGTACCTGTGTTTTGTACAACCGGCACAGTTGTAGCATGAAAAAACGTCGCACCTTGTTCAGAACTCCGAGTTTCCGTGAAATTGTTTTTATAACAGCCTCGATGTAATCCCTTGGACTAAGGTTGCAGCAAACGTCCCCAGCATGGCGATTTTGCTTTGTATCACCAGCCGAATGCCACAGAGGAAGGGAAGAGGTGTAAATGGTGACTTTGTCGCTGTGAGAGCGCATATCTGTGTTTTCTTGGCATTAAACTCAACAAGATTATCAGAGCCGCATTTGGCGATGAGCTCTAACGTCCTATCAAGTTCAATGACAAGATCCTCCCGCCTTTCCTCAATTTCCGCTCACCCAGTAGGACGGACCACGACGAATACTGGTTGGACCACGTGGTTTTCACCATGATACTATCGTCTGCATAGCAATGAATGTTCTCGAGAGAGAGTATATCATTGATATGCAAAAGAAAGAGTGTGGGAGATAGCACAGATCACTGGGGGACCCCAGCATTCACTACATAAAATTGTGATGCGCAACCATCACCTAAAACACGAAGGCTGCGCTTGTGTAGGAAGCTGGCAATCCAGGTGCAAAGCTGAGCAGGCAGACCATATGCCGGCAGCTTGAAGAAAAGAATTCTGTGCCAGACCTGTCGAAAGCCTTGGAGATATCGAGGCTGACAGCTAACGATTCCCCATGCTTGTCGATAGCTTCACCCCAGAGGTGTGTTACGTACGCTAGAAGATCACCTGTAGACCGTTTCGGTCGAAACCCCTACTGACGATCATTAATTAGATGTATAAACTACATTATAAAGTCCAGTTTAAAGTTAGTTCAGTAAAGGTAAAATTAAAAAAAGACATCTTGGCAATATATCTTTTTCAAATAATCTTCAAAATGTAAATTTCTTAAGAGTAAAAATCCAAAATAAGTCTTCTAAATATGGTGTGAAAAACAATTGAAATGTTGAAAACAGCCATAGATAAGAATGGTAGAAAATAATTGAAGATAATAATCCACGTTAATAACCATTGAAAGTAATGGTTGAAAATAAGAAATAATCCTAGTTAGAATCCAAGTACATCTTTATAACTTTTTCTTTATAATTTAAAATTATAATCCCGTTTATTTTTCAAAAATAGCAAAATCCATCATAGAAAATATTTTAAGAATTTCCTATACAGAACCACAATCGATGTTACGCACCAGATCAATTAAAATTAAGTTCAAATTTCTAAGAATTTTTTAAAAACTTACCACGAGGTGAACTTGAATATTAGCACAACCATCCTTATTTAGACACTTCATAAATAAAATAAAAATTATAAATCTTCGAAATTAAATGTAGTCATATTAAGACTCAAAAACCGAAACGAAAATGAATTTTTTGAAGAAATTCCATTACAAATGTCAAAGATGCATAAAAAGTGCATTATAAATAAATGTCAAAGTTAGCGGTTTTTTTTCAAATACCTTAGTTGTACATGTCAAAATCAATTAACACATGCCAAATAATGATCGATGTCAGAAAACTTGTTAAAAAATAAATGTAAAGTAATATTAATATATATTTTTTTTCAGTTATAACTTTCAGCTTTCAGTTATAACAATAAAAAAAATGCAATCGTTTGTTGTCATATGTGGCATAAATTACTCTCGTAATAATAAGATTAAATAAAGTAACGATTAAAAGAAATTCTAGAATATATTGCTAATTTTAAAGTGAAGTGCAATTATCAAAATATTTATAATAGGTAGGCAGGCAGGCAGGCAGGCAGGCAGGCAGGCAGGCAGCATGCTAGCAGCTTGCTAGCATTTTGTATAAGGTTGTTGTTTTCCTGCAGATATTCGAGATGGGCATATTGAAGGTCAGTTTTGAGTCGATCGTAACACCCAATAGTTTTATAGTGTTAACATGCACCACGCATGCACATGGGGGGAACCGAAATTGACAAATTTGATTTGATTGGTTCGGTTTTGAACACATTCAAGTCTATTTATGTGAACCTGATAGCAAGGGCTCCACACTACACTGCTATACTCCAGGATATTTCGAACAAAGGTATTAAATAAAAGAATAGAAACACTCGGTTGCTTAAATATTTTTAACTGTCTGTTAATAAATCCAGATAGTTTTGACGCTTTTTTATTATATTATCTAGATGTAGCCTAAAGCTTAGTGAACTATCAAGTATAACGCCAAGATCACGTATGCTCGTTACTTCTTGGATAGTTGAATTATTATTGATATAATATGTCACCGTATCAGAAATAATCTTGCGAGAAAATTTTATGTAAAAACATTTTGTGGTGTTAAGGTACATTTGATTTAAGTGGCACCAATCACAAATATAGTTTATATCCGTTTGCAATATTAGTTTATCTAAGTCATTATTTATTACGCGATAAATTTTCAAGTCATCAACATAAAATTTGAAATTCGATTTTATATTAACACATAAATCATTTACGAAGATTAAAAAAAGTAAAGGGCCTAAATGTGATCCTTGAGGGACTCCCGAAGCTACCTCAATTTCGGCGGACTTAAAACCACAAATATTAACTAATTGTGACCGTTTTTGTAGATAAGACTCAACCCATCTCAATAAGGAACCATGAATGCCCATGTGTTCAATTTTTTCAATAATATCCTGTGGTTGACAACATCAAACGCTTTTCTGAAATCAGTGTATATTGAATGAACTTCTTTTTTCTTATCTAAAGCTTTTGCAATTACCGATACATAAGACACTAAATTTGATGCTGTTGATCTACCAGCTAAAAAGCCGTGCTGATTACAATTTATATATTTACGTGTATGGCCTAGTATTTCCCTAAGCACAATTGACTCCAGTATCTTACCACAATTAGATAGTAATGATATAGGACGATAAGCGGTTACATCACCTACATCACCCCCTTTGTGGATTGGTATTAAATGAGCTTTCTTCCACATGGAAGGGAATATGCCCATCTCTAACTTATTATAAATTGTGGTTAAGGGCTTATACAAGTTTTTTGCACATTTTTTCAAAAATAATGGAGATATTCCATCGGGACCGGATGATTTATTCATATTGTTATTATTGATTTGTTTTGTTTTGTAACTTGCTATTTTGATTAGTCTTTTATTGGCTTTTTTGTGGTTTAATGTATATGTTGCCTTACTGTTCTTGCAGTTATCACCTGTAATTGAGGTACCACTTCTTTTATTTTTTATTTTACGAACTGTGTGCAATCATGTATCAGTGTGTACTTTGTTGGTGATCTAATAAATACATAAATAAATAAAATAAATATTTAAAGACTGAAGACATCTCAAAACGTCGACTTCTTCTACGAATAATTTACTGAGTGACATAACGTTGCCATATGGATTAGTAATATCTGGCGTTGGTAATCCTGAGTATGCACGGCTTAAATTATATGTATTCTGGAAATGCCTAGCAAAAAGGTTAGCTATGTCCTGTCCACCCATTGCTTTTTCGATTCCTAGGGTCATTTCATTGGGAATTGAAGTACAGTTACTCATTCTACTTTTAAAAAAAAATCCAAAAATACCTTGGATTTCGACGTAAATTATTAGGTGTATTATTTATAAAGTTAGTATAACATTCTTTTATCAAAGCCTCACATCGTTCTTGTAACAAAGTGTAACTAAGTTTATCCATTCTATTTCCGTAAGATTTGTATCGTTTATGGTATTTCGCTTTTTCTCTAAGAGCTTTAATAAGGGATAAGGAATACCAGATAGGGAAGGTCTCATTCGTCGGCAATTTAACTGGAGTAAATTCATGAATAATTGACATTAATTTCGAGTAAAATACTTCAACCATTTCGTTAACATCCGAGCATCCCACCCATACAGCTGTCCAATCCATAGTTTCTAAGGCAGTATTCAGCGCTTCATAGTCACATTTTGTGTAATTGTATCTTAGGATTTTTTTGAATTTGACAGTGGCATGTGAGGACTTCTGAATTAATATTTTGAGAGGAGGATGATGAATGTCAGACGGTACTAGAGGTGTTGATACTCTAGAAATAGCTATGCAAGCTGGGTCAGTGGAAAAAACTAGATCTAACATTTTTCTATTTTCATTCAAAACACTGTTACATTGGTACAGATTATTGAATGCAACAGTGTCTACAAATCTGTTTACTACGTAACTATCAGAAATCGATGGTAATAGAAAACTAGTTTCAGCGTTGTACTCCCACAATACGTTACTTAGGTTAAAATCCCCCAGCAACATAATAGATGACTTTTCGTTTACTCTCGTTACTACCCGCGATAAGTTATATAAAAACGTGTCAACATAATTCCCATCTAAAGGTGGTGGCAGGTAGGCAACACATATATGAATACTGCTGCTCCCTTCTAATTTCAAACTAATCCATAAGTCCTCACACGCCGACTCCCAATCATGCTTTCGAGTAACTTCGAATTTCTTAGAGACAGCAATCATTATGCCGCCCCCATCTTTTTTGTGCGAAGAAAATGAGGAGGAATATCTATCTCGAATAAATATATTATATCGCTGATCTATTACCTCGTAATCAAATACGGTATCGTTTAGCCACGTTTCGGTCAAAATTATCATATCATAATCATTAGCTAATACGGATAAATGAAATTTTTCTACCTTTGTTCTTAAGCCTCTCACATTTTGGTAATAAATACTTAAATTGAATTTTATGAAGAATTAAAACATAAATACGCATGCTTTACATTAATCAAATTAAAAAGTTTATAAATTTTGCAAAAAGCCTTTATCCCTAACTATTTTAGCCTCCGACTTAATATTCTTGCGCACGAAGATCTTCCCATTGCGTATCCAAACAAACTTGTAACTCTTCTCTTTTGCGACTATGTGCTGGTGCTGGTAGCTGCATGCAATTGTTTATTCACGGGCGAAAGATGTTCCATCACATAAATGGGCCGATTGACTGCAAATCCAAGGTGTGTTGAGTTGAGCTTATTATCTTTATTCTTAAGGTTGTATAATTTGACAGCTGCTAGAAAATTGTCACGAACTCTTGGACTAATCATTTTTATAATAATACTGCGAGGTTTTGCTCCCCGAGTTATATTTAGCAACCCTGTGACAATTTAACACATCTTTATTTGATAATTGGTACGACACAGTGCCTGCAAGTTTTTTAATGTGGGTAAACAAGTTTTCAGATTTGCTTTCTGGTACGCATTGAAGTTCAATATTGGAGTCTCGTGATCTCTGCTCTATTTCTGCGAGCTCCGCTGTTATTTCACCTAGTTTTGTTCGCAGAGTATTGTTTTCAGCTACGACATTCGAAATCAACTTTGATTTTTTTTTATTAATATTCACTTGATCTTCATGGGCCTCCGATAAGAAACTCACAGTCTTTGTAATCTCATCAAGTTCTGTACGCATTTCAAAAACTTTTGTGCCAAGTTCTTGGATTTCCTTTCGGAGATTACATAAAGATGAGTCGAATTAACTTAAATATGCCTGTTGCTCTTTAAATTTGTCATTCATCTCGCTTCTTAAGCTACGAATTTCATCAAGAATCATATCCTGAATAAATGATGTATTAGGAGTACAAGGATCCGGAGATTTATTGGAGCCAGTAGGAGACTTTTTCTTTGTATTATGTTTTAAGTTATTGTCTTCCGCCTTTAAAGAGTGTTTATCGCAGTCTGGACACATCCACTTAGATCGTGAAATCGCGGTCGTTTCATTATATTTCACGCATTCTTGATGATAATGGTTGGAGCAATTTGTGGACGAACATCTGATACGCTTTTGAGTTACCAGAATATTTGTAGTACACAACGAGCATAACACCATTTTTAATAAAAAATAAAATAAAATAATAATAATAATAATAAGACCCCCAAAATCCAACCTTACGTCCGGGCTGAACATCTAGTCCACGTGGGGGGCGGACGTGTAATATAGTATGTATACTATATATAAACTTACACGGCTAACAGGGCAATGGTAACCCATTAAAATGGAGACACGGTCAAAAAGAAAACGTATAGAGTCGCTACCCGGGGGTGATCGCCGGGGCACACCTGGAGCTGGCGCTGGGTGTTTCAGCATGCGAACCATCAGCGGTGAGGAGTTGAGCAGGCGGGCTCCCACCGACAAAGATGCTACAGCCGAAAGCACTGATACAGACAGGACGATTAGCCCTAGCACTATCTCCTACATACCCTCAAATCCATCATCACCTTCAATTTTTTTTTTTTTTTTTTTTTTTTTTTTTTTTTTTTTTTTTTTTTTATATTTGCCGGGAGGGAAAATGACTCTACTCCACCTGATGTTAAGTGGTAGTAGAGTCCAAACGCGAGGACGGCCAGTACAGTCGGGAAGAAGGTTCTGCACTAGCCGCCCTCGCCTTGCCGGCCCACAAGATGCCTCTTCACGCCTCGTTTGAAGGAGGATTTCATCGTCAATATCCATATCACATGAAATTCCACCCATCCCAACTTTGGATGTTGCGCGAGAGGTTAATGCCTGGTTACCCGCGTCCACCAAAGCTGGAAAACCTAGAGTACGTATGAAATGGAGCTCAACAGTAAACATGTTTATCATGCGTACCTATTACTATATAACCAGATTAGAAACCGATATGACTACCTATAGACAACAATTGCATGAACATTTCTTCAGAAAATACCCAGAAATAATTGTTAGTGAACAAAGAATTGCTGACCAGAGAAGAACAATAATCAGAAACAAATTATTAACCCAGGAAGTATTAGATAGACTAAAAGAAGAAGCACGAACACAATTAGAAAAAGAGTTACAGAATAATATAGAACCGATATATCACACACAAACACTTCCTGAAATACAAACTCAAACTCACATTCAAAGTCAATCATACAGCCAAAGCACTCAGACATCATGTTCATCCACCCAAACTGAGTCTATAGCTTTAACACTAGAAAATGATATCGAGACATTAGACCTTCACAACACTATAACTGAAACACATACCCAAGAAATACATGATAAATTTAGGGCAGCTTTAACACAGTATTCTGGGATGGACCCAGCCGCTCGACCAAAATTACCAAAACTCAAATACAGCCCTCAACTCTCTCAACTTACTAATTTATTTAATCAAAAAATACTGAACCTGTTTATATCTAAGGACACAAAGCTCATAGACATACAAACTCTCATTTATTGTACAGCGTTAGTAATATCTGAAGAACTCAAATATAAAATAACAGAATACACAGGAAATAGGAGACCACGACTTGATTATAAGCCCCCGTGGCAAATTAGACTAGAAAAAGACAAAGAAAAACTAAGAGCAGATTGTGGTAGACTAACACAATATATCAACAATAACAGATCGAAAAAAGTTCTGAAGAAGGTTGAAGTAATATTTAAAAGTACAAAATTACATACAAAGCACGAAAATAACAATAGGACACCTGAAGAATATTTAGATACGTTAAAACAGAAACTAGCACTTAAGGTTCACAGACTAAGAAGATATAAAAAAGCACAACAACGCAAAAATGATAACATCACATTCATTACAAATGAAAAATTATTTTACAGAAACTTATTAAAACCACAAACTCGAACTGTTTCTAGAGAAAATGTCAAAACACCAACACAAGAAGAATTAGAGACATTTTGGTGTGATATATGGGAAAAACACACACAACACAACGATAAAGCAGATTGGATAGATAAAGAGAAAAATAGATGGAGCCTAATAGAAGAAATGGAATTTGTTGAAATTACAGCGACCGATATAACATACATCACATCTAAGCTACATAATTGGAAATCACCGGGAATAGATAAAATACATAATTACTGGTATAAAAAATTAGTAACACTACATGAATTAATAGCTAATAATTTAACAGAAATTATCTTAGAGAAACAAAATATACCTGAGTTCCTATCAACAGGAATATTTTATTTGTTACCAAAAACTACACATTCATCACAACCTTCACAATACAGACCAATTACATGCCTACCCACAATATATAAGATCCTTACATCAGTAATAGCTTCAAAAATAAATAACCACATTGAAAAACACAATATAATTGCAGAGGAACAAAAAGGATGTAGGCGGGGCCATATGGGATGCAAGGAACAGTTAATCATAGACTCAATAATTCACAAACATGCCACTACCAAAAACAGAAATTTACATTGTACTTATATAGATTATAAAAAAGCTTTTGATTGTATTCCTCACTCCTGGCTAATACAAGTATTAGAGATATATAAAATTAACCCAACTATAATAAACTTTTTAAGCACTATTATGAAACGATGGAAGACAACTTTACAATTAAACAGCCAAAACAAAACTATTATAACTAGACAAATAGCTATTAAGAAGGGTATCTTTCAAGGTGATTCCTTAAGTCCTGTATGGTTCTGTCTGGCTCTGAATCCTCTATCCCACTTACTGCACACTTGCCAAGCTGGATACTCCATTAAACAGTCAGCAAAAGAAACAATTATCTCACATCTCATTTATATGGACGATATTAAATTATATTCAAAAACCGAAAAAGACATGAAAATACTAATAGACATTACAACAGAATTTAGCAAAGATATAAATATGGAATTTGGATTAGACAAATGCGAAACTATACATATAATTAAGGGTAAGATTAAGCCTGGCAACTATGCAGTTAATGATAAAGAAATAATAACAGCTATGGAACCAAACGATTTTTATAAATACTTAGGCTACAAACAAAGTAAAGGACTAGATAACACAATAATTAAACAGACAATTACAACGGAATACAAAAAAAGAATAAATGCTGTATGCCAAACACAACTTTATGGAAAGAATTTAATAAAAGCCTTAAATACCTACGCTATTCCCATTTTAACGTACTCATTTGGAATAATAAAATGGTCAAAAACAGATTTAGAAAACATAGAACAATTCACACGTACCACACTTACAAAATACAATAACCTACATCCTAAATCAGCAATAGAAAGACTGACTATTAAAAGACAAAACGGTGGTAGAGGTTTAATAGATATCCAAAACTTATGGCAAAAACAAATCAATAAACTTAAAATATTTTTCGATTTAAAATCTCATTCCAGCCACATACACCAAGCTATAACTGTGACTGATCAGAACTTTACCCCACTTAACTTAAGCGAACAGAATAAAATAGAAAATAATAGTAATAATGACCCGCAAAAACAAAAAATAGACAACTGGAAAAAGAAAATACTTCATGGGCGACATACTCATGAACTGGAACAACCCCATATTGATGCAATAGCATCAAATAAATGGCTGCAAATTGGTAATTTATTCCCGGAAACTGAAGGATTTATAATAGCAATACAAGACCAAATCATTAACACAAGAAATTACAGGAAATATATAATTAAAGACCCTACTGTGAAAAACGATAAATGCCGCAAATGTCATAAACACCCGGAGACTATACAACATATCACAGGAGCTTGCATAACCCTTACACAGACTGATTACACTCACAGGCACAACCAAGTAGTTAATATTATTCACCTAAAGTTGGCACTTACACATTCACTAATACAAAACACGAACACTCTTTACTACAAATACACGCCCCAAACAATTCTTGAAAATACATCACACAAACTCTATTACGACCGCGCCATACTCACCGACAAGACTATTCACTACAATAGACCCGATATAATTTTACAGAATAAAAAAAACAAGTCGACTTACATAATAGACATAGCAGTTCCTAACACACATAATATACAAAAAACAATAACTGAAAAAATAAACAAATACACAGAACTTAGAGAAGAAATCGCACGAATCTGGAGACAAGAAAAAGTATATATCGTACCCATAGTCCTTTCAACCACCGGTGTTATTCCTAGTCACCTCCATCACAGCCTAAAATCTAAATCACAGCCTAAATTATTGAATCTGAAAAAATCTACATACATACCACTACAAAAAGCAGCTATTTTAAATACTTGTAGAATCGTGAGAAAATTCATGCAAATAGAAGAAAATGACAGTCCTCTACCAAATTAACACACCACATGCTGCATTTACTTGGTTAGCGCCCGTAAATGTAGCCAAAACCAGCCATGAGCTGAGAAATATAAATATGATAATAATAATAATAATATCAGTACTGCTTGGAATTGAACCTAGCGTGTTATGGGTGTTGATGTATAAACGATACCGTTCGGCCAACGTTGAGTTTGTTAAAGCAGTGAAATTACTGTACTGGTTTTTCAACGAATGTTGTTGTTATTTATTGTTTCCTATTTGTGTGTGTTGTTTCCTTGTTGTTCACTTAATGGTAAACTTGTGCCCACCGGCATTCACTTCATTACTAAATGTATTTTAGCACATAACACTTAAGTTTTTATTAAATATTTTTTACACTATATGTAGATTATCCCTTAGTAATTTAAATAGTATATAGTTTTCTACTTAACGCGGACTTTTTACGGAAAAAATTAAATTAACTGAGGAGCGAGTACGTTGCTATCGAAGACGTGACGTGATATATCAATAACTTGCCCATTACGGGTAGTAGGCCAATCGGTCTGTACGATTTGGGCGAGGAGTAATCATCCTTGCCCGGTTTTCGTAAAACTACTACCGTAGCTAGCTTCCACGATGCTGGTAAGTATGATAGGCTGAGGCATCTGTTGAATAATTCCAAAAATAGCACTCTTTCCGACTCGATCGCCTCCATGCATATATCCGAGGTAAAGCCGTCCATTCCTGGGTCTTTTTTAGGGTTGATCGATTTTGCCGCAAACCGGAGCTCCTCATCAGTAAACAGTGGATCCATAGCTTCCCCTGTTCCTGGAGCAGCTGCCGCTCTCTCTCTTATCTTTTTATGTACCTCATTGTCGTTTTCTTTTTTGTCCTCCTGAAAGAAGGTCCGAGCGATGAGTTCGACGGAGTCCCTAGAGCTTAATACTGTGCCGTCAACCATCATTGGTTGGTCCTCCTTTTTTGCTTCGGACTTACGTATCACCCTATAGACCCCATCCCAGAAACTCTCTCTCTGTTTTGCTTGCTGCAGTACCTCTTCTAGCTCTCATTTTGGGCTAGCTCCGCTTCTTGCTCGTATGCCTTTTTGGCCTGTAAATACCTTTCTACTACATGGGCTCTGCGACTTTGTGCTGCACACGGGATCCTTCTTTTCATAGTCACCATCTTTTCCTTTAGTATTTCTAGCTCCCTTGACCACCACGGAAATTTATATTTTTTCTTTTTCTTAATTTTTTGTATTGTTTCGTTACATGTTTTTTCCATTATATTTTCTAATTGATTTATCGAATTATCTATTTCTTTTACTGTATTTATGTTCCTTATTTTTTCTACGTTTAAATTTACTTCCAACATTTCTTTCTTTATTTTTTCTCTAAATTTTTGCCAGTTTGCTTTTTTTGTATTATATTTCCGGGTTGAGTTATTTATTTTGTTTGTCATTTTTACTTCTGCTTCAATACTAAAGGTGATCGCGTTATGGTCAGAGCTAGTGACTACTCGATCTACCTTCCAGTCCATAATATGTTCTATCATGTTATGGCTGCAAGCGGTTATATCCACATAACTCTGACAGATGGTGCCATTTCGAACCGTGAAGAAGGTAGGAACTGTTCCTTCATTTAAGATATGCAGTCCCATCTCCTCCACCATTCCCGAGAGTGCCTCTCGTCTATGGTCTTCTCTGTCGCTTCCCCACCATGTGCTCCAGGCATTTACATCTCCTCCCAGCAGCACTGCGTTTACGTTTACGCCCGTTTTTACTACTGCTGCTCTTACTTGATGGAGGTACGGATCAATCGGGCTCGTGTCTTCAAAGTAGATCGAAATCACCCCTATTCTCCATTTTTTAGTACTGAGATCTGCGACTGCTATATTCTCAGTAGTTGATCCCGGATGACTGATAATATCAATATCATTATCAAAGATCAAAATGGCCGACTTTACTGGTTTCGATCTACCCTGAGTGCACTGGATGATCCTATATCCTGATCTTGGAGTTGCTTCCCCTCCTGATCCCACATACGGCTCTTGTACAAGAGCGACAGCTACCTTCCTTTTTTCAGCCTCTACGACCAATTCCTGTAGGGCCAGCCTTTTTCTCTGGAGGTTCGCTTGCAGAAACAGCATATTTTTTGGGCTGCCTTCCTCGCCTTAGCAGTATGCCACGCTCGACCTCGCCAGCTTGTCCCATTTCCGACGCACTGGGCAGTCATGGTTAAAGCTATCATGGTCAGTATTTTTAAAATTTCCGCGCCGGCAGTTTATGCAGGTCGGCGGGCTCCGGATGCTAATCGATCCGGGCAGTCTTTACGGAGATGGGGTCCTGCGCAGTGACTGCACAGGTCAACTTCCGTTTTGTAATTTTTTCGCCCGTGTCCAAACTCGAGGCATTTCGTGCACTGGATCAGAGGTGACCGGTCTTCCACCAGTACCCTTTGGAGGTCGATATGGAGTTTCCCTGCGTCGATTAGTGCTCTCCAAAGGCCCGGAGACACCTGCATCACCACGTGATTTTCGAGTTGGTTCCTAGCACGCATCCTGTATTTGATAATAGCCCTATACTCTGATTCTGGTATGTGTGGTATTATTTTGCTGTTTTGTGTTTTAATGGAGCTTAGGATATCATCGTCGCTATTATGTGTAAGTAGGTTTCGCAGGATTACGAGAGGATCTTTGTTTCTTCGCTCTTCGACCTTCAACTTGGAACCTACCAACAATTTCGACACTTTATCTAGCTCCTTTTTTTCACAGCAGCCCAGAACCACTTTTTGGTCGCGCACCTTCCTCAGTCTTTCCACCCTGACGCCGGATGTTCTTGCATCGATCGCCTCTCGTATCTTTTTCACCACATCGTCTGACGTATCGACTACGTTCTCCGATGAGATGATTAATGAGTGGACAGACTGGGTTCGGTTCGCCACTGGTGGAGTCGCGGCTTTTGATGCGTACGTGGCGTGATTTTTTTCTAAAGTCTGGTTTGTTTGTGCTACTTTGTTCATCTGCTCTACTTGTTGTTTTGTTTCCTTTATTTCTTTCTTTGTCTCCTCATCTATTTTTGTCTGATTCTGGATATGCTGCAAAATGTGTTGTTGTCTTTTATACAATCCTCCTTACTTTCACTATCCTGTGTATTTTTGGTCTGAGATTCTATGTTTTTTTTTTTAAATGAAACAACATCCAAGGGCTCAAAGTTGCCCGTGCCTTTTTTGTAATATTTAGGTTTAATTCATTTTTATGCGAATTTCTGGCGTTTAGAGCGCTACAGTGGTTATTACATAGTTACATTTATTGTTATAACATCCTAACCACTGCAGCGCTGCGGCAGCAGCTGGTCTTCTTCTCCTCCGGAGCTCTTCTATGGAGGGGTGTGACCCGTATTGACCAATTTTTATTATTTTTATTTGTAATTTTTTTTTCTTTCTCTCTATACTTTGTTATGTTGTATATATATATAATTTTTTTTCTTCCATTTACATTTATATCATCGACTTACCTATTTATTTATCTTATACATTATTTGTTTATCTTATTGTATATCTTATTTTTACATTAATTAATTATATTATTTTACTTTAATCGTTTACACACTTGTTGCACACTTCATTGATATAGCGTATTATATATAGTTTTACGGCGCAGCGGCGGGCCCTGCGGACCATGTTCATTTTTTCAGGAGTGAGAGCACAGCCTCAGCGACGATGTTGTCTCGTTTATGTATTGCCATTTTCAGGCTGTGCTCCAAGATTATCTTTCTTTAGATACCCACCGTTCGGCTAGTAAAATTGCCGATTGCATCGTCACAGTCGTCCGTATAGTAGACACAGGTGTTCGTGTGTCTTGTTATTGCTAGCACAGCGTGAGGTACGCTCCGATAGACCGTGAGCCCCGTACGTCTGGTTTGGACGATGATGACTTTGCCGTAGGTCTGTCCTTGTGATTCATGGATGGTCGCGAGATCCTTCGCCTGGTCCATCAGGAGTTTCTTTTCTTGCGTATGGACCAGATATAGGGTTCCGGCTTGGTCTGATGGTATTTTCGCGCCAGTGAACCTTTTCATGCTTAGGGAGTGGACGATGGGATTGGCGGAGTAGATGGCTCTGTAGACGTCGCTGATGGCAAATGCGACGTCCATGGGGCACCGGTATGTGTATGACAACTCCCTGGTGATGATTGTCAGGTTTGGGCGACAGTACCTCATTTCGAACAGATTTTCTCTGTCGATATAAGGCAACTGGTTTATATCTCCGACGAGAACCACCTCCTTGGCCCCGGATAGTCTAGCCGCCATCACTATGGCTCCGAAATGGTTCATGAGGGCTTCGTCAACTGTAAGGCGGTCGCACTTTATGTCCTCATGAATACCATTTACGAGGATGGAAGCCATAGTTCGTACCCTTGATTTGGCTTATTCACCAAATCGGTGCGTCAGGTGTTCTTTTAGGTCTTTGGCGGCTTCCACTGTATTGTTGACTACTATTTCGTTGTTCTCATCGAAGTTCCTGACTATGTGAGTCGTCTTTCCGCAGCCCGGTACTCCATTGATCCAAGATATTTGCGGTAGTTCCCAGTCCACGAGAGGTGTGTCGTCATCTGGACTACCTGAGAAGGACTTAGCCAACTCCAGGATTCTGTCATTCAGCATTATTCTCGTGCATCTGGCAACCACCACTACGGGGTCCCCTTGGGAGCGAGAAATTTTTGGTGTGAGTCTTCTCGCCCTTTCGCTTCAACTGGGCCCACACAACCTCCCACAGTGCTATAAGCAGCCATGTACCACCCCGACATTTTCCCTTTGATGATTTGGGATGTGTCGTTGTTGTGTATGGCCGCCTCGGCTTCATTGAGTTCCACCTCCAGCAGCTTTTCGTTGCCTCGCTGGTATGTCTGCATGATTTTTTTGCAGGTGGCTAAGAGAACCTCACGGGTTGCTGACACTATAGCCTGGAACTCTAGGAATGCATTCACTGCGTGGTGTCGTGGGTTTGACGCCGGTCTTCGCTTTGGTGGTATGACTTGACCCCAGTCGGCCCTCGTTGAACCAGTGCGAGACGTTTTGGGTTTTCCTTTGTCTTCTGACTTTAGAAATTCCCTCATCGCTGTCGCCTGTCGGTCAAGTAGGGCAAGTTGGAGCGATTTGGACTCTTTGTATCTCGGGGAGACCAGATCTCGGATCATTCTAGACAGAGCCATTTGTGGTTTTCTGGGGCTAGGCTCCCCACGGGTCTGTGAGGCTTGGGCAGTCCGCTTCGCCGCCATTTTTATTTGTAGACGCTCAGATGCACTTAGAAGGGGTTCAATGCTAGTCGGCGCCGCAGGGGGGAGAGGTGTTTTGGCCTCTGGTTTCAAGAAACCTAGGTCCTCATCCCTGTCTTCGTATACGATGACCTCGTGTGCTTGTGAGGCCATCAGGCACCCGTAGCGATCTGCTACGTCACCTTTTTCGGCGCCGACTTTCATGGCATCCACACTTATCCGGCGTGGTGTGCCGTCCCTGTCTTCCTCACCGAGTTTTGAGAGCTGTGTGCATGCCAATGCAAAGGGGGTATCCCCTCCCCACTCGAAGAGTGCGATCACTTTGTTTTGTGGCCGCACCAATCGGCAGGTCAAGGCACCCGGCATTAGCGTGGTGAGCGCGTCGATGGTAGCGCGCTTGATGCTCACTTGTGAAGTGCTCCCTTTAATTAGCAAGGCTAGTCCAGGCGACACTGTCACGCGATCCGAGCCGTCTGGGTTGGGTTAGGTTAGGTTAGGTTAGGTTAGGTTAGGTTAGGTTAGGTTAGGTTAGGTTAGGTTAGGTTAGGTTAGGTTGTACCGCAGACGTCTGCCGCACTGGACGCGGCGGTGCAGGAGGCGCTCGACGTGGTCCTGCAGGTTGCCGATAAGTCGGGCAACCTGAAGGGCACGTTCGTTCGGGCCCTGAAGACTGCCGCCGACACCATCAAAGGTGCGGTGGCGGATCTAAGGGCCCTCACAGTGACGGAGGAGGTGGCGCGTTTGGAGGCGGCTAACGCGCAACTTTCCGGCCAATTGGCTGAGTTGCGCCGGGAAGTCGCGGAAATGCGCAAGCAGCCAGCGGCGGCGACGGAGGCGAACCTCCAGCACATAATGGAGGAGGCGCTGCGCGCGAACCGCGAGCAGTTCAGCACGATGCTGAACGCTCGCCTCGAAGGAATCGAGGGCCGCCTCCTTCCGGAGCCTCGGCTGCGGCCTCCACTGGCCGCTGACCGTAGGACTGCGCAGGCAGCGGAGGCTCCTGCCGCCCCTCGTGCACCCCCGAAAACCCCGAAACGGCCGAAGAACAGTATGGCTGCTCAAGAGGCGGCAGCCAGAAGGGAGGCTCCTCAGCCGTCCGCGGAGCCGGCCGCCACTCCGACCACCTGGAGCGCCGTGGTCGGAAGAAAGTCGAAGCCGAAACCTAAGAAGACCGAGAAGCCGAGCGCCAAGCCGGCGGCGGCGAAGCCGACTTCCTCCGGGGCCCCCAAGAAGGCCCCGGCTACGAGGAAACTCCGCCCCCCTCGCACCGCAGCGTTAACGATAACGCTGAAACCCGGTGCCGAGGAAAAAGGGTGGAGCTATGAAAAGGCTCTGGCCCTGGCCAAGAGCCGGATCAGCCTGAGGGAGGTCGGCTTAACGTCGGTGCGGTTCCGGACCGCGGCCACGGGCGCGAGGATGCTCGAGGTGCCGCCGGGCACCAACGAGGCCGAGAAGGCGGCGGATGCCCTGGCGGACAAGCTCCGCGAGGTATTGAGCCCGGAGATCGTCCAGGTCCATCGACCCACGAAGTGCGTGGAGTTGAGGCTTTTAGACCTGGACGACTCTGTGACGGCGGAGGAAGCCGCGGCGGCGGTCGCGGAACAGGGAGAGTGCTCGGTCGGAGCGATAAAGTCCGGAGTCATCGCTCGGGGCTCGAGTGGCTCTGGCTCGCTCTGGCTGAGCTGCCCGATAACGGCCGCGAAGAAGGTCGTCGAGGCAGGCCGCATAAGGGTCGGGTGGGTGTCGGCACGAGTGGTGCTGCTCGACCCCAGACCCTTGCACTGCTTCAGGTGCCTCGAGCGGGGGCACATGGGTGCGAAATGTGACCGGGGCGTCGACCGAAGCCGTCTGTGCTTCCGCTGCGGTCAGCCCGGTCACAGGGCTCGAGATTGCTCCGCAACCGAGGCGAGCTGCGTGGTCTGCACGGCGGCCGGCAAGCCAGCTGCCCACGCCGCCTGCAGCAAGTCGTGCCAGGGAGGGAAGGGCGCTGCACCCCCGAAGAAGAAGCAGAAAGACGGAAAAGCGACGACGAAAGGCCCGGTAGCCGCGTCGTCGCGCACCGAGGCGGAGCCGATGGAGACCGCGCAGTGATGGCCCTGCGCTGTCTCCAGGCCAATATCAACCACTCTGCCAGGGCTCAGGACCTCCTAGTCCAAAGCATGGCAGAGTGGCAGATCAATGTGGCGGTGGTATCGGAGCCCTACTTCGTTCCCTCGCGGGACGACTGGGTCTCCGACCACGAACGGGTCGTGGCCGTCGTCGCCCCTGCGGTCGCTGGCGCTCCAGCCATCGAGGGTGTGGCCAGGGGCAGGGGGTGCGTGCTGGCCGTCGTCGGCAGTATAAAGGTCGTCGCCGTCTACGCCTCGCCCAGTCGGAGTCTCGCCGAGTTTGAGCAGTTGCTGGTGGAGGTCGGGGCTCTGATCGGGCAAACAGCGCCCGCACCTGTTTTGGTCGCGGGGGACTTCAACGCCAAATCGACGGCTTGGGGTTCTCCCGTGACTAATGCCCGGGGTGAGGTGCTGGAGGAGTGGGCGGTCTCGCTGGGGCTGGCGGTCCTCAACAGCGGGTCGGAGAGCACGTGCGTGCGGCGGCAGGGCGAATCGATCGTCGACGTCACGTTCGCGTCCAACGCCCTGGCCCGCCGTGCTCAAAATTGGAGGGTGGAGACCGGCGTGGAGACTCTGTCGGACCATCGATATATTCGGTTCGATGTCTCTACGTCGGTTCTTCTGGACGTCCGACCCGCTGTTGGGAGAACGGAAGGTCCGCGTTGGCGTCTGGGTCGCCTCGACGGTCAGTTGGCGAAGGAGGCGGCCATCGTCGAAGCCTGGGGGGCCGGTTCCGACCCGGTCCTTCGGATCGATAAGGGGGCGGACCGGATGGGAGATGCCCTGTCACGCGTCTGTGACGCGGCGATGCCGAGGGCGAAACTGCACCTGCCACGTCGGCGGGTGTACTGGTGGCGTCCGGAGCTCCGTCGGCTGCGCAAGGCGTGCGTGGCGGCACGGCGCCGTTACGTTCGGTGTAGGAGACGAAGAGTCCGGGATCACGACGCGGAGGACGTCTTCTACACCGCATACAGGTCCGCCTGCCAGGGCCTACAAAAGGCTATAGTGCAGGCCAAAGAGGCGGCGTGGGAGGAGTGGCTGGAGACGCTCAACAGCGATCCGTGGGGGAGGCCTTATCGGGTCGTGAGACAAAAGCTCCGACCCTGGGCTCCTCCGCTGACCAGCAGTCTCCAGCCGCAGCTCCTGGCGAGGGTGGTGGACACGCTCTTCCCCGAGCGGGGAGAGTTCGTGCCACCGACCATGGTGCCGGCGAGCGGGCTCGACGAGGAAGAGGGTCCGGTGATTCCCATCACCGAGGCGGAACTACAGGCGGCTGTCATCAGACAAGGGTCGAAAAAGACAGCCCCTGGGCCGGACGGAATCCCCGGTCGAGCCCTGAAGATCGCGTCGGAGGAGCTGGGCGAGAGCATGCGGCGCCTCTTTACCGCATGCCTGGCTCAGGGCAAGTTCCCGCAGCGGTGGAAAACGGGCACGCTCGTCCTGATCCGCAAGGACGGGCGTCCGCCCGATCAGCCGTCGGCCTACCGCCCGATCGTGCTGCTCGACGAGGTGAGCAAGCTCTTCGAGCGGGTGCTCGCTGCCCGTCTCGTCGGCAGCATGGAGCCGGGACTGGACGAGCGGCAGTACGGGTTTCGCCCCGGCCGCTCGACGCTCGACGCGATCGCCAGGGTGAGGGCCCTGGCCGAGGAGGAGGTGTCTCGGGGTGGGGTGGTGTTGGCAGTCTCGCTGGACATTTCGAATGCCTTCAACACCCTGCCCTGGGCGACCGTGATGGAGGCCCTGCGGTACCACAACGTGCCGGGCTACCTGAGGCGAACAGTGGCCGATTACTTCGCTGGCCGAGCGGTAGCCTACCCGACGCGGGAGGGCTGGAGCCGGAAGACGCTGTCGTGCGGTGTTCCGCAGGGGTCGGTACTAGGACCGCTCCTGTGGAGCATCGGCTACGACTGGGTGCTGCGCGGGGCCACGTTGCGGGGGGTCAGCGTCACGTGCTACGCTGACGACACTCTCGTGTCGGCCCGCGGCAGCACCTACCGGGAGGCGGCCTATCGCGCGACGGCTGGGGTCGCGCACGTGGTCCACCGCATCCGCGCGCTGGGCCTAGAGGTGGCCCTACACAAATCCGAGGCCCTCGTTTTTCACGGGCCTCGGAACGCGCCACCACCGGGGGCGTCCATCACGGTGGGGGGAACTTCCATCACCGTCGGGTCGACGATGAAGTACCTGGGACTCGTCCTCGACGGCAGGTGGAAGTTCGAAGAGCACTTCCGGCGCTTGGCCCCAAAGTTGGTGGCTGCAGCCGGAGTGCTAGGGAGGATCCTCCCGAACGTGGGTGGGCCAGGAGGCTCCTGCAGGCGCCTGTACACCGGCGTCGTGCGCTCGATGGCGCTCTACGGGGCGCCGATATGGGCGGACGCTCTGAGCGCTCGTAACGTCGCGTCGCTGCGACGTCCGCAGCGAGCGATGGCGCTCAGGGCGGCTCGAGCGTACCGCACGGTGTCCCACACCGCGGCGTGCCTGCTCGCCGGAAGTCCGCCATGGGACCTCGAGGCCGAGGCTAACTCGAGGGTCTATTGGCGGATCAAGGCGGCGAAAGCGGAGGACGAAAACCGGCCTCACCCACGTGAGGTTCGACAGTGGCGGGCGGAGGCCCGAGAAAGACTCTTCGCCGAATGGGCGGAGCTACTAGGTGTTCCGGGGGGGGCTAGCCGAGACCTCGCTGCGGCCATTCGGCCGGTGTTGAGGAAGTGGGTCGAGCGCAAGCACGGCCCACCCACGTTTCACCTCACACAGCTTTTGACCGGCCACGGTTGCTTTGGCCGGTACCTGTGTGAGGTGGTCGAAAGGGAGCCTTCGGCGGTTTGCCACCATTGTGGCGGAGGAGCCGTGGATACGGCCGAACACACGCGCGCAGAGTGCCCGGCTTGGGCGGAGCCTCGCGCAGTCCTATCCACGGCTGTAGGAGGGGATCTGTCGCTTCCGGCCCTCGTCGAAAAGATGGCCGGAAGCGAAGAGATCTGGGCGGCAGTGTCCCGGTTCAGCGCATGCGTAATGTCGCAAAAGGAGGCGGCGGAGCGGGAGCGGGAGGACGACGTGGACTCGCTCCCGCAACGTAGGAGGAGACCGGGTCGGCGGCGACGTGCCTTCGCAGGCCGGACGCTGCCGCAGAGCTGAGGTGTGGTCGGCGGCGGAGCCAGTAAAATCTTGATCCGCCGCGGGGCGTCGAGCCCTGACGCCCAGCCTCCAGTGGCGGGCTCGGGGGAGTCCGTCACGGTACGGGACGGAGGCAGAGAGGAGGGAGGCGCGCCCTAACACCACGGCGCGCTCTCTAGGTGGGTCGCTCGAATAGCGACGACCGCTGGCGGGGTTGCGGTTGTAAGCCACAGCGTTCCCGTGACCCCGCCGCCTTGCGGAGAGGCGGAATTCCGGGGAGGTTTTAGTGGGTAGGACGGGGCCTTCTGCCCCGTGAGTCCCACATACCCGTCCCGGTCCCCCGACCGGGCGGCAGGCGTAAATGCCTTTCCTCCCCGAAAACAAAAAAAAAAAAAAAAAGGTTAGGTTAGGTTAGGTTAGGTTAGGTTAGGTTAGGTTAGGTTGGGGTGCATGTCAGTCACCTCCACGTGGTGCACCCTGGGCAACGGGGTCGACCAGCAATCCGACGTTTTTTCCGGAATGCTTGTCGACCGCGGCTGAGACTGACGCGGCGGAAGTGTCACGGGCCGCTCCTGGTACTTCTCTGTTGCAGCAGAGTGGACTAGCGAGCGGCTTCGTGGCAAGTAGGTGGACTCCGGGGTCCTTTGGACTGCCGGAGGGAGGAGGAGTTGGTCTCCGGTGTCCTTTGGGGCAGCCGGAGACAGGAGTAGAGTAGAAGGAGGAGGGAGAGGCGGGTTCGCCCAGCTTCGGTGTCGTTGCTGGGTGGACAGACCGTCAAAAGTCACCGCCTCTCAAACTCGTTTCCCCATCCAGGCGTCAGCCTGCGGTGGGACCGAGGGTCTGGCCTTCACCGGCTGGGCCAAGAGGAGACAACCTCAATAAAAAACACCCGGTGGGTCGCTAACCCATAGCGACGGCCGCTGGCGGGGTCGCGGTGGTGAGCTAACGCGTTCCCGTAACCCCGCCGCCTGCGGTGAGACGGAAACGGGGAGGTTTTAGTGGGTAGGACGGTGGCCTTCTGCCCCGTGAGTCCCACATAACCGTCCCGGTCGCGGACCGGGCGGTAGGCGTAAATGCCTTTCCTCCTCGACAACAAAAAAAAAAAAAAAAAAAAAAAAAAAAAAAAAAAAAAAAAAAAGGCGGCCTATCGCGCGGGGTGCATGTCAGTCACCTCCACGTGGTGCACCCTGGGCAACGGGGTCGACCAGCAATCCGACGTTTTTTCCAGAATGCTTGTCGACCGCGGCTGAGACTGACGCGGCGGAAGTGTCACGGGCCGCTCCTGGTACTTCTCTGTTGCAGCAGAGTGGACTAGCGAGCGGCTTCGTGGCAAATAGGTGGACTCCGGGGTCCTTTGGACTGCCGGAGGGAGGAGGAGTTGGTCTCCGGTGTCCTTTGGGGCAGCCGGAGACAGGAGTAGAGTAGAAGGAGGAGGGAGAGGCGGGTTCGCCCAGTTTCGGTGTTGTTGCTGGGTGGACAGACCGTCAAAAGTCACCGCCTCTCAAACTCGTTTCCCCATCCAGGTGTCAGCCTGCGGTGGGACCGAGGGTCTGGCCTTCACCGGCTGGGCCAAGAGGAGACAACCTCAATAAAAAACACCCGGTGGGTCGCTAACCCATAGCGACGGCCGCTGGCGGGGTCGCGGTGGTGAGCTAACGCGTTCCCGTAACCCCGCCGCCTGCGGTGAGACGGAAACGGGGAGGTTTTAGTGGGTAGGACGGTGGCCTTCTGCCCCGTGAGTCCCACATAACCGTCCCGGTCGCGGACCGGGCGGTAGGCGTAAATGCCTTTCCTCCTCGACAACAAAAAAAAAAAAAAAAAAAAAAGGCGGCCTATCGCGCGACGGCTGGAGTCGCGCACGTGGTCCACCGCATCCGCGCGCTGGGCCTAGAGGTGGCCCTACACAAATCCGAGGCCCTCGTCTTTCACGGGCCTCGGAACGCGCCGCCACCGGGGGCGTCCATCACGGTGGGGGGAACTTCCATCACCGTCGGGTCGACGATGAAGTACCTGGGACTCGTCCTCGACGGCAGGTGGAAGTTCGAAGAGCACTTCCGGCGCTTGGCCCCAAAGTTGGTGGCTGCAGCCGGAGTGCTAGGGAGGATCCTCCCGAACGTGGGTGGGCCAGGAGGCTCCTGCAGGCGCCTGTACACCGGCGTCGTGCGCTCGATGGCGCTCTACGGGGCGCCGATATGGGCGGACGCTCTGAGCGCTCGTAACGTCGCGTCGCTGCGACGTCCGCAGCGAGCGATGGCGCTCAGGGCGGCTCGAGCGTACCGCACGGTGTCCTACACCGCGGCGTGCCTGCTCGCCGGAAGTCCGCCATGGGACCTCGAGGCCGAGGCTAACTCGAGGGTCTATTGGCGGATCAAGGCGGCGAAAGCGGAGGACGAAAACCGGCCTCACCCACGTGAGGTTCGACAGTGGCGGGCGGAGGCCCGAGAAAGACTCTTCGCCGAATGGGCGGAGCTACTAGGTGTTCCGGGGGGGGCTAGCCGAGACCTCGCTGCGGCCATTCGGCCGGTGTTGAGGAAGTGGGTCGAGCGCAAGCACGGCCCACCCACGTTTCACCTCACACAGCTTTTGACCGGCCACGGTTGCTTTGGCCGGTACCTGTGTGAGGTGGTCGAAAGGGAGCCTTCGGCGGTTTGCCACCATTGTGGCGGAGGAGCCGTGGATACGGCCGAACACACGCGCGCAGAGTGCCCGGCTTGGGCGGAGCCTCGCGCAGTCCTATCCACGGCTGTAGGAGGGGATCTGTCGCTTCCGGCCCTCGTCGAAAAGATGGCCGGAAGCGAAGAGATCTGGGCGGCAGTGTCCCGGTTCAGCGCATGCGTAATGTCGCAAAAGGAGGCGGCGGAGCGGGAGCGGGAGGACGACGTGGACTCGCTCCCGCAACGTAGGAGGAGACCGGGTCGGCGGCGACGTGCCTTCGCAGGCCGGACGCTGCCGCAGAGCTGAGGTGTGGTCGGCGGCGGAGCCAGTAAAATCTTGATCCGCCGCGGGGCGTCGAGCCCTGACGCCCAGCCTCGCGCGCAGTGATGGCCCTGCGCTGTCTCCAGGCCAATATCAACCACTCTGCCAGGGCTCAGGACCTCCTAGTCCAAAGCATGGCAGAGTGGCAGATCAATGTGGCGGTGGTATCGGAGCCCTACTTCGTTCCCTCGCGGGACGACTGGGTCTCCGACCACGAACGGGTCGTGGCCGTCGTCGCCCCTGCGGTCGCTGGCGCTCCAGCCATCGAGGGTGTGGCCAGGGGCAGGGGGTGCGTGCTGGCCGTCGTCGGCAGTATAAAGGTCGTCGCCGTCTACGCCTCGCCCAGTCGGAGTCTCGCCGAGTTTGAGCAGTTGCTGGTGGAGGTCGGGGCTCTGATCGGGCAAACAGCGCCCGCACCTGTTTTGGTCGCGGGGGACTTCAACGCCAAATCGACGGCTTGGGGTTCTCCCGTGACTAATGCCCGGGGTGAGGTGCTGGAGGAGTGGGCGGTCTCGCTGGGGCTGGCGGTCCTCAACAGCGGGTCGGAGAGCACGTGCGTGCGGCGGCAGGGCGAATCGATCGTCGACGTCACGTTCGCGTCCAACGCCCTGGCCCGCCGTGCTCAAAATTGGAGGGTGGAGACCGGCGTGGAGACTCTGTCGGACCATCGATATATTCGGTTCGATGTCTCTACGTCGGTTCTTCTGGACGTCCGACCCGCTGTTGGGAGAACGGAAGGTCCGCGTTGGCGTCTGGGTCGCCTCGACGGTCAGTTGGCGAAGGAGGCGGCCATCGTCGAAGCCTGGGGGGCCGGTTCCGACCCGGTCCTTCGGATCGATAAGGGGGCGGACCGGATGGGAGATGCCCTGTCACGCGTCTGTGACGCGGCGATGCCGAGGGCGAAACTGCACCTGCCACGTCGGCGGGTGTACTGGTGGCGTCCGGAGCTCCGTCGGCTGCGCAAGGCGTGCGTGGCGGCACGGCGCCGTTACGTTCGGTGTAGGAGACGAAGAGTCCGGGATCACGACGCGGAGGACGTCTTCTACACCGCATACAGGTCCGCCTGCCAGGGCCTACAAAAGGCCATAGTGCAGGCCAAAGAGGCGGCGTGGGAGGAATGGCTGGAGACGCTCAACAGCGATCCGTGGGGGAGGCCTTATCGGGTCGTGAGACAAAAGCTCCGACCCTGGGCTCCTCCGCTGACCAGCAGTCTCCAGCCGCAGCTCCTGGCGAGGGTGGTGGACACGCTCTTCCCCGAGCGGGGAGAGTTCGTGCCACCGACCATGGTGCCGGCGAGCGGGCTCGACGAGGAAGAGGGTCCGGTGATTCCCATCACCGAGGCGGAACTACAGGCGGCTGTCATCAGACTAGGGTCGAAAAAGACAGCCCCTGGGCCGGACGGAATCCCCGGTCGAGCCCTGAAGATCGCGTCGGAGGAGCTGGGCGAGAGCATGCGGCGCCTCTTTACCGCATGCCTGGCTCAGGGCAAGTTCCCGCAGCGGTGGAAAACGGGCACGCTCGTCCTGATCCGCAAGGACGGGCGTCCGCCCGATCAGCCGTCGGCCTACCGCCGTCATGTCGCAAAAGGAGGCGGCCGAGCGGGAGCGGGAGGACGACGTGGATTCGCTCCCGCAACGTAGGAGGAGACCGGGTCGGCGGCGACGTGCCTTCGCAGGCCGGACGCTGCCGCAGAGCTGAGGTGTGGTCGGCGGCGGAGCCAGTAAAATCTTGATCCGCCGCGGGGCGTCGAGCCCTGACGCCCAGCCTCCAGTGGCGGGCTCGGGGGAGTTCGTCGCGGTACGGGACGGAGGCAGAGAGGAGGGAGGCGCGCTCTAACACCACGGCGCGCTCTCTAGGTGGGTCGCTCGAACAGCGACGACCGCTGGCGGGGTTGCGGTTGTAAGCCACAGCGTTCCCGTGACCCCGCCGCCTTGCGGAGAGGCGGAATTCCGGGGAGGTTTTAGTGGGTAGGACGGGGCCTTCTGCCCCGTGAGTCCCACATACCCGTCCCGGTCCCCCGACCGGGCGGCAGGCGTAAATGCCTTTCCTCCCCGAAAAAAAAAAAAAAAAAAAAAAAAAAAAAAAAAAAAAAAAAAAAAAAAAAAAAAAAAAAAAAAAAAGGTTAGGTTAGGTTAGGTTAGGTTAGGTTAGGTTGGGGTGGGGTGCATGTCAGTCACCTCCACGTGGTGCACCCTGGGCAACGGGGTCGACCAGCAATCCGACGTTTTTTCCGGAATGCTTGTCGACCGCGGCTGAGACTGACGCGGCGGAAGTGTCACGGGCCGCTCCTGGTACTTCTCTGTCGCAGCAGAGTGGACTAGCGAGCGGCTTCGTGGCAATAAGGTGGACTCCGGGGTCCTTTGGACTGCCGGAGCGAGGAGGAGTTGGTCTCCGGTGTCCTTTCGGGCAGCCGGAGACAGGAGTAGAGTAGAAGGAGGAGGGAGAGGCGGGTTCGCCCAGTTTCGGTGTCGTTGCTGGGTGGACAGACCGTCAAAAGTCACCGCCTCTCAAACTCGTTTCCCCATCCAGGCGTCAGCCTGCGGTGGGACCGAGGGTCTGGCCTTCACCGGCTGGGCCAAGAGGAGACAACCTCAATAAAAAACACCCGGTGGGTCGCTAACCCATAGCGACGGCCGCTGGCGGGGTCGCGGTGGTGAGCTAACGCGTTCCCGTAACCCCGCCGCCTGCGGTGAGACGGAAACGGGGAGGTTTTAGTGGGTAGGACGGTGGCCTTCTGCCCCGTGAGTCCCACATAACCGTCCCGGTCGTGGACCGGGCGGTAGGCGTAAATGCCTTTCCTCCTCGACAAAAAAAAAAAAAAAAAGGTTAGGTTGGGGTGCATGTGGGGTGCATGTCAGTCACCTCCACGTGGTGCACCCTGGGCAACGGGGTCGACCAGCAATCCGATGATTTTTCCGGAATGCTTGTCGACCGCGGCTGAGACTGACGCGGCGGAAGTGTCACGGGCCGCTCCTGGTACTTCTCTGTCGCAGCAGAGTGGACTAGCGAGCGGCTTCGTGGCAAGTAGGTGGACTCCGGGGTCCTTTGGACTGCCGGAGGGAGGAGGAGTTGGTCTCCGGTGTCCTTTGGGGCAGCCGGAGACAGGAGTAGAGTAGAAGGAGGAGGGAGAGGCGGGTTCGCCCAGTTTCGGTGTCGTTGCTGGGTGGACAGACCGTAAAAAGTCACCGCCTCTCAAACTCGTTTCCCCATCCAGGCGTCAGCCTGCGGTGGGACCGAGGGTCTGGCCTTCACCGGCTGGGCCAAGAGGAGACAACCTCAATAAAAAACACCCGGTGGGTCGCTAACCCATAGCGACGGCCGCTGGCGGGGTCGCGGTGGTGAGCTAACGCGTTCCCGTAACCCCGCCGCCTGCGGTGAGACGGAAACGGGGAGGTTTTAGTGGGTAGGACGGTGGCCTTCTGCCCCGTGAGTCCCACATAACCGTCCCGGTCGCGGACCGGGCGGTAGGCGTAAAGGCCTTTCCTCCTCGACAACAAAAAAAAAAAAAAAAAAAAAGGTTGGGGTGCATGTCAGTCACCTCCACGTGGTGCACCCTGGGCAACGGGGTCGACCAGCAATCCGACGTTTTTTCCGGAATGCTTGTCGACCGCGGCTGAGACTGACGCGGCGGAAGTGTCACGGGCCGCTCCTGGTACTTCTCTGTTGCAGCAGAGTGGACTAGCGAGCGGCTTCGTGGCAAGTAGGTGGACTCCGGGGTCCTTTCGACTGCCGGAGGGAGGAGGAGTTGGTCTCCGGTGTCCTTTGGGGCAGCCGGAGACAGGAGTAGAGTGGAAGGAGGGGGGAGAGGCGGGTTCGCCCAGTTTCGGTGTCGTTGCTGGGTGGACAGACCCTAAAAAGTCACCGCCTCTCAAACTCGTTTCCCCATCCAGGCGTCAGCCTGCGGTGGGACCGAGGGTCTGGCCTTCACCGGCTGGGCCAAGAGGAGACAACCTCAATAAAAAACACCCGGTGGGTCGCTAACCCATAGCGACGGCCGCTGGCGGGGTCGCGGTGGTGAGCTAACGCGTTCCCGTAACCCCGCCGCCTGCGGTGAGACGGAAACGGGGAGGTTTTAGTGGGTAGGACGGTGGCCTTCGGCCCCGTGAGTCCCACATAACCGTCCCGGTCGCGGACCGGGCGGTAGGCGTAAATGCCTTTCCTCCTCGACAACAAAAAAAAAAAAAAAAAGGTTAGGTTAGGTTAGGTTAGGTTTCTGAGGGGTGCATGTCAGTCACCTCCACGTGGTGCACCCTGGGCAACGGGGTCGACAAGCAATCTGACGTTTTCTCGGAGTGCCTGTCGACCGCGGCTGAGACTGACGCGACGGTAGTGCCACGGGCCGTTCCGGGTACTTCTCTGATCAGCAGAGTGGACTGTGGAGCGGCTTCGTGGCAAGTAATAGGTGGGAAGAAGAAAGTGTCTTCGTAGCTTTCTTCCTTTTGTTTTCTTTTCTTTTCTTTTCCTTTTCTTTCCTTCTTTTGGTTTTTGCTTCTTTTGGTTTATTGTCTAATGTTGTTATCGTTTTATTTTGCTCTCTTTTTATTTTGTCTTGCTTTGTTTTGTTTTCTTTTATTTATTTTATGGGCGGGCCTCCCGACTCTGAGGTCTCGCGATCGTTTCGGCGACATTAGTTGTCAGGTCTCCGGGGTCTTTTTGGGCTGCCGGAGAAAAGAGGTGGGAGAGGCGGGTTCGCTCAGTGTCGGTATCGATGCTGGGTGGACAGACCGTAAAAAGTCACCGCCTCTCAAACTCGTTTCCCCATCCGGGTGTTGTGGACACGTCTCGCAGCCCCTCGTGCACCCCCGAAAACCCCGAAACGGCCGAAGAACAGTATGGCTGCTCAAGAGGCGGCAGCCAGAAGGGAGGCTCCTCAGCCGTCCGCGGAGCCGGCCGCCACTCCGACCACCTGGAGCGCCGTGGTCGGAAGAAAGTCGAAGCCGAAACCTAAGAAGACCGAGAAGCCGAGCGCCAAGCCGGCGGCGGCGAAGCCGACTTCCTCCGGGGCCCCCAAGAAGGCCCCGGCTACGAGGAAACTCCGCCCCCCTCGCACCGCAGCGTTAACGATAACGCTGAAACCCGGTGCCGAGGAAAAAGGGTGGAGCTATGAAAAGGCTCTGGCCCTGGCCAAGAGCCGGATCAGCCTGAGGGAGGTCGGCTTAACGTCGGTGCGGTTCCGGACCGCGGCCACGGGCGCGAGGATGCTCGAGGTGCCGCCGGGCACCAACGAGGCCGAGAAGGCGGCGGATGCCCTGGCGGACAAGCTCCGCGAGGTATTGAGCCCGGAGATCGTCCAGGTCCATCGACCCACGAAGTGCGTGGAGTTGAGGCTTTTAGACCTGGACGACTCTGTGACGGCGGAGGAAGCCGCGGCGGCGGTCGCGGAACAGGGAGAGTGCTCGGTCGGAGCGATAAAGTCCGGAGTCATCGCTCGGGGCTCGAGTGGCTCTGGCTCGCTCTGGCTGAGCTGCCCGATAACGGCCGCGAAGAAGGTCGTCGAGGCAGGCCGCATAAGGGTCGGGTGGGTGTCGGCACGAGTGGTGCTGCTCGACCCCAGACCCTTGCACTGCTTCAGGTGCCTCGAGCGGGGGCACATGGGTGCGAAATGTGACCGGGGCGTCGACCGAAGCCGTCTGTGCTTCCGCTGCGGTCAGCCCGGTCACAGGGCTCGAGATTGCTCCGCAACCGAGGCGAGCTGCGTGGTCTGCACGGCGGCCGGCAAGCCAGCTGCCCACGCCGCCTGCAGCAAGTCGTGCCAGGGAGGGAAGGGCGCTGCACCCCCGAAGAAGAAGCAGAAAGACGGAAAAGCGACGACGAAAGGCCCGGTAGCCGCGTCGTCGCGCACCGAGGCGGAGCCGATGGAGACCGCGCAGTGATGGCCCTGCGCTGTCTCCAGGCCAATATCAACCACTCTGCCAGGGCTCAGGACCTCCTAGTCCAAAGCATGGCAGAGTGGCAGATCAATGTGGCGGTGGTATCGGAGCCCTACTTCGTTCCCTCGCGGGACGACTGGGTCTCCGACCACGAACGGGTCGTGGCCGTCGTCGCCCCTGCGGTCGCTGGCGCTCCAGCCATCGAGGGTGTGGCCAGGGGCAGGGGGTGCGTGCTGGCCGTCGTCGGCGGTATAAAGGTCGTCGCCGTCTACGCCTCGCCCAGTCGGAGTCTCGCCGAGTTTGAGCAGTTGCTGGTGGAGGTCGGGGCTCTGATCGGGCAAACAGCGCCCGCACCTGTTTTGGTCGCGGGGGACTTCAACGCCAAATCGACGGCTTGGGGTTCTCCCGTGACTAATGCCCGGGGTGAGGTGCTGGAGGAGTGGGCGGTCTCGCTGGGGCTGGCGGTCCTCAACAGCGGGTCGGAGAGCACGTGCGTGCGGCAGCAGGGCGAATCGATCGTCGACGTCACGTTCGCGTCCAACGCCCTGGCCCGCCGTGCTCAAAATTGGAGGGTGGAGACCGGCGTGGAGACTCTGTCGGACCATCGATATATTCGGTTCGATGTCTCTACGTCGGTTCTTCTGGACGTCCGACCCGCTGTTGGGAGAACGGAAGGTCCGCGTTGGCGTCTGGGTCGCCTCGACGGTCAGTTGGCGAAGGAGGCGGCCATCGTCGAAGCCTGGGGGGCCGGTTCCGACCCGGTCCTTCGGATCGATGAGGGGGCGGACCGGATGGGAGGTGCCCTGTCACGCGTCTGTGACGCGGCGATGCCGAGGGCGAAACTGCACCTGCCACGTCGGCGGGTGTACTGGTGGCGTCCGGAGCTCCGTCGGCTGCGCAAGGCGTGCGTGGCGGCACGGCGCCGTTACGTTCGGTGTAGGAGACGAAGAGTCCGGGATCACGACGCGGAGGACGTCTTCTACACCGCATACAGGTCCGCCTGCCAGGGCCTACAAAAGGCTATAGTGCAGGCCAAAGAGGCGGCGTGGGAGGAGTGGCTGGAGACGCTCAACAGCGATCCGTGGGGGAGGCCTTATCGGGTCGTGAGACAAAAGCTCCGACCCTGGGCTCCTCCGCTGACCAGCAGTCTCCAGCCGCAGCTCCTGGCGAGGGTGGTGGACACGCTCTTCCCCGAGCGGGGAGAGTTCGTGCCACCGACCATGGTGCCGGCGAGCGGGCTCGACGAGGAAGAGGGTCCGGTGATTCCCATCACCGAGGCGGAACTACAGGCGGCTGTCATCAGACAAGGGTCGAAAAAGACAGCCCCTGGGCCGGACGGAATCCCCGGTCGAGCCCTGAAGATCGCGTCGGAGGAGCTGGGCGAGAGCATGCGGCGCCTCTTTACCGCATGCCTGGCTCAGGGCAAGTTCCCGCAGCGGTGGAAAACGGGCACGCTCGTCCTGATCCGCAAGGACGGGCGTCCGCCCGATCAGCCGTCGGCCTACCGCCCGATCGTGCTGCTCGACGAGGTGAGCAAGCTCTTCGAGCGGGTGCTCGCTGCCCGTCTCGTCGGCAGCATGGAGCCGGGACTGGACGAGCGGCAGTACGGGTTTCGCCCCGGCCGCTCGACGCTCGACGCGATCGCCAGGGTGAGGGCCCTGGCCGAGGAGGAGGTGTCTCGGGGTGGGGTGGTGTTGGCAGTCTCGCTGGACATTTCGAATGCCTTCAACACCCTGCCCTGGGCGACCGTGATGGAGGCCCTGCGGTACCACAACGTGCCGGGCTACCTGAGGCGAACAGTGGCCGATTACTTCGCTGGCCGAGCGGTAGCCTACCCGACGCGGGAGGGCTGGAGCCGGAAGACGCTGTCGTGCGGTGTTCCGCAGGGGTCTGTACTAGGACCGCTCCTGTGGAGCATCGGCTACGACTGGGTGCTGCGCGGGGCCACGTTGCGGGGGGTCAGCGTCACGTGCTACGCTGACGACACTCTCGTGTCGGCCCGCGGCAGCACCTACCGGGAGGCGGCCTATCGCGCGACGGCTGGGGTCGCGCACGTGGTCCACCGCATCCGCGCGCTGGGCCTAGAGGTGGCCCTACACAAATCCGAGGCCCTCGTTTTTCACGGGCCTCGGAACGCGCCACCACCGGGGGCGTCCATCACGGTGGGGGGAACTTCCATCACCGTCGGGTCGACGATGAAGTACCTGGGACTCGTCCTCGACGGCAGGTGGAAGTTCGAAGAGCACTTCCGGCGCTTGGCCCCAAAGTTGGTGGCTGCAGCCGGAGTGCTAGGGAGGATCCTCCCGAACGTGGGTGGGCCAGGAGGCTCCTGCAGGCGCCTGTACACCGGCGTCGTGCGCTCGATGGCGCTCTACGGGGCGCCGATATGGGCGGACGCTCTGAGCGCTCGTAACGTCGCGTCGCTGCGACGTCCGCAGCGAGCGATGGCGCTCAGGGCGGCTCGAGCGTACCGCACGGTGTCCCACACCGCGGCGTGCCTGCTCGCCGGAAGTCCGCCATGGGACCTCGAGGCCGAGGCTAACTCGAGGGTCTATTGGCGGATCAAGGCGGCGAAAGCGGAGGACGAAAACCGGCCTCACCCACGTGAGGTTCGACAGTGGCGGGCGGAGGCCCGAGAAAGACTCTTCGCCGAATGGGCGGAGCGACTAGGTGTTCCGGGGGGGGCTAGCCGAGACCTCGCTGCGGCCATTCGGCCGGTGTTGAGGGAGTGGGTCGAGCGCAAGCACGGCCCACCCACGTTTCACCTCACACAGCTTTTGACCGGCCACGGTTGCTTTGGCCGGTACCTGTGTGAGGTGGTCGAAAGGGAGCCTTCGGCGGTTTGCCACCATTGTGGCGGAGGAGCCGTGGATACGGCCGAACACACGCGCGCAGAGTGCCCGGCTTGGGCGGAGCCTCGCGCAGTCCTATCCACGGCTGTAGGAGGGGATCTGTCGCTTCCGGCCCTCGTCGAAAAGATGGCCGGAAGCGAAGAGATCTGGGCGGCAGTGTCCCGGTTCAGCGCATGCGTAATGTCGCAAAAGGAGGCGGCGGAGCGGGAGCGGGAGGACGACGTGGACTCGCTCCCGCAACGTAGGAGGAGACCGGGTCGGCGGCGACGTGCCTTCGCAGGCCGGACGCTGCCGCAGAGCTGAGGTGTGGTCGGCGGCGGAGCCAGTAAAATCTTGATCCGCCGCGGGGCGTCGAGCCCTGACGCCCAGCCTCCAGTGGCGGGCTCGGGGGAGTCCGTCACGGTACGGGACGGAGGCAGAGAGGAGGGAGGCGCGCCCTAACACCACGGCGCGCTCTCTAGGTGGGTCGCTCGAATAGCGACGACCGCTGGCGGGGTTGCGGTTGTAAGCCACAGCGTTCCCGTGACCCCGCCGCCTTGCGGAGAGGCGGAATTCCGGGGAGGTTTTAGTGGGTAGGACGGGGCCTTCTGCCCCGTGAGTCCCACATACCCGTCCCGGTCCCCCGACCGGGCGGCAGGCGTAAATGCCTTTCCTCCCCGAAAACAAAAAAAAAAAAAAAAGGTTAGGTTTCTGAGGTCTCGCGATCGTTTCGGCGACATTAGTTGTCAGGTCTCCGGGGTCTTTTCGGGCTGCCGGAGAAAAGAGGTGGGAGAGGCGGGTTCGCTCAGTGTCGGTATCGATGCTGGGTGGACAGACCGTAAAAAGTCACCGCCTCTCAAACTCGTTTCCCCATCCGGGTGTTGTGGACACGTCTCGCAGCCCGTGGTGGGACCGAGGGTCTTGCCTTAACCGGCCGGGCCAAGAGGAGACAACCTCAATAAAAAACATTAGTATTAGATCCCGTGATACCACCCGACCTCACGGTGTATATAGGGTTACCAAGGTACAGGGGGCACTGCCTTGGTGGACTGTTTATTTCCCCCATACTCGTGGGATTAGTCATGAAAAAAACAACTATTAAAAAAACAAACAACGACCTTGGCGAACGAAAGGAAAATGACGAAATGGCGGTGGAGGCGGGCGCCCCGATGGCGCGCGCTAAAACCAACGACCTCGGCGCGAAAAAGGAGCTGGTGGTCCGGCTGGAACGGCTCTCAGAGTCGGACTCGTCGGTCACCAGCATGGTGACGGTCTCGTCGAGAGACTCTGCCGAACTACGGCGTAAAGTGGAGAAGCGGCCCCGTCCTGGGGAGAGCTGCTCGGGCTCCGAGAGTGACGCGCAAAGCGGAGACTCTGAATCGGCCGTCGCCAAATGGCTTAAGCCTTCCCCAAAAAGGGGGCGTGGCCGACCGCCCACGACGGGCCAGTATGTCGGCCTCGGGCGCTCCCGGGAGGAGCTGAAGGCCGCTAAGGCCAAAGAGCGGCGCTTCGAGGCGGAAGATGCACTGGCCGCGTACAGTGCGGCGGCCAAGGTGGCCACTGAAGAGAGGGCGGCCCGTGTTCGGAAGCGCCAACCCGGCGGCGCGACCGAGGACGTGCCGCAGACGTCTGCCGCATTGGACGCGGCGGTGCAGGAGGCGCTCGACGTGGTCCTGCAGGTTGCCGATAAGTCGGGCAACCTGAAGGGCACGTTCGTTCGGGCCCTGAAGACTGCCGCCGACACCATCAAAGGTGCGGTGGCGGATCTAAGGGCCCTCACAGTGACGGAGGTGGCGCGTTTGGAGGCGGCTAACGCGCAACTCTCCAGCCAATTGGCTGAGTTGCGCCGGGAAGTCGCGGAGATGCGCAAGCAGCCAGCGGCGGCGACGGAGGCGAACCTCCAGCACATAATGGAGGAGGCGCTGCGCGCGAACCGCGAGCAGTTCAGCACGGTGCTGAACGCTCGCCTCGAAGGAATCGAGGGCCGCCTCCTTCCGGAGCCTCGGCTGCGGCCTCCACTGGCCGCTGACCGTAGGACTGCGCAGGCAGCGGAGGCTCCTGCCGCCCCTCGTGCACCCCAGAAAACCCCGAAACGGCCGAAGAACAGTATGGCTGCTCAAGAGGCGGCAGCCAGGAGGGAGGCTCCTCAGCCGTCCGCGGAGCCGGCCGCCACTCCGACCACCTGGAGCGCCGTGGTCGGAAGAAAGTCGAAGCCGGAACCGAAGAAGACCGAGAAGCCGAGCGCCAAGCCGGCGGCGGCGAAGCCGACTTCCTCCGGGGCCCCCAAGAAGACCCCGGCTACGAGGAAACTCCGCCCCCCTCGCACCGCAGCGTTAACGATAACGCTGAAACCCGGTGCCGAGGAAAAAGGGTGGAGCTATGAAAAGGCTCTGGCCCTGGCCAAGAGCCGGATCAGCCTGAGGGAGGTCGGCTTAACGACGGTGCGGTTCCGGACCGCGGCCACGGGCGCGAGGATGCTCGAGGTGCCGCCGGGCACCAACGAGGCCGAGAAGGCGGCGGATGCCCTGGCGGACAAGCTCCGCGAGGTATTGAGCCCGGAGATCGTCCAGGTCCATCGACCCACGAAGTGCGTGGAGTTGAGGCTTTTAGACCTGGACGACTCTGTGACGGCGGAGGAAGCCGTGGCGGCGGTCGCGGAACAGGGAGAGTGCTCGGTCGGAGCGATAAAGTCCGGAGTCATCGCTCGGGGCTCGAGTGGCTCTGGCTCGCTCTGGCTGAGCTGCCCGATACCGGCCGCGAAGAAGGTCGTCGAGGCAGGCCGCATAAGGGTCGGGTGGGTGTCGGCACGAGTGGTGCTGCTCGACCCCAGACCCTTGCACTGTTTCAGGTGCCTCGAGCGGGGGCACATGGGTGCGAAATGTGACCGGGGCGTCGACCGAAGCCGTCTGTGCTTCCGCTGCGGTCAGCCCGGTCACAGGGCTCGAGATTGCTCCGCAACCGAGGCGAGCTGCGTGGTCTGCGCGGCGGCCGGCAAGCCAGCTGCCCACGCCGCCTGCAGCAAGTCGTGCCAGGGCGGGAAGGGCGCTGCACCCCCGAAGACGAAGAGGAAAGAAGGAAAAGCGACGACGAAGGGCCCGGTAGCCGCGTCGTCGCGCACCGAGGCGGAGCCGATGGAGACCGCGCAGTGATGGCCCTGCGCTGTCTCCAGGCCAATATCAACCACTCTGCCAGGGCTCAGGACCTCCTAGTCCAAAGCATGGCAGAGTGGCAGATCAATGTGGCGGTGGTATCGGAGCCCTACTTCGTTCCCTCGCGGGACGACTGGGTCTCCGACCACGAACGGGTCGTGGCCGTCGTCGCCCCTGCGGTCGCTGGCGCTCCAGCCATCGAGGGTGTGGCCAGGGGCAGGGGGTGCGTGTTGGCCGTCGTCGGCGGTATAAAAGTCGTCGCCGTCTACGCCTCGCCCAGTCGGAGTCTCGCCGAGTTTGAGCAGTTGCTGGTGGAGGTCGGGGCTCTGATCGGGCAAACAGCGCCCGCACCTGTTTTGGTCGCGGGGGACTTCAACGCCAAATCGACGGCTTGGGGTTCTCCCGTGGCTGATGCCCGGGGTGAGGTGCTGGAGGAGTGGGCGGTCTCGCTGGGGCTGGCGGTCCTCAACAGCGGGTCGGAGAGCACGTGCGTGCGGCAGCAGGGCGAATCGATCGTCGACGTCACGTTCGCGTCCAACGCCCTGGCCCGCCGTGCTCAAAATTGGAGGGTGGAGACCGGCGTGGAGACTCTGTCGGATCATCGATATATTCGGTTCGATGTCTCTACGTCGGTTCTTCTGGACGTCCGGCCCGCTGTTGGGAGAACGGAAGGTCCGCGTTGGCGTCTGGGTCGCCTCGACGGTCAGTTGGCGAAGGAGGCGGCCATCGTCGAAGCCTGGGGGGCCGGTTCCGACCCGGTCCCTCCGGATCGATGAGGGGGCGGACCGGATGGGGAGACGCCCTGTCACGAGTCTGTGACGCGGCGATGCCGAGGGCGAAACTGCACCTGCCACGTCGGCGGCAGGTGTACTGGTGGCGTCCGGAGCTCCGTCGGCTGCGCAAGGCGTGCGTGGCGGCACGGCGCCGGTACGTTCGGTGTAGGAGACGAAGAGTCCGGGATCACGACGCGGAGGACGTCTTCTACACCGCATACAGGTCCGCCTGCCAGGGCCTACAAAAGGCCATAGTGCAGGCCAAAGAGGCGGCGTGGGAGGAATGGCTGGAGACGCTCAACAGCGATCCGTGGGGGAGGCCTTATCGGGTCGTGAGACAAAAGCTCCGACCCTGGGCTCCTCCGCTGACCAGCAGTCTCCAGCCGCAGCTCCTGGCGAGGGTGGTGGACTCGCTCTTTCCCGAGCGGGGAGAGTTCGTGCCACCGACCATGGTGCCGGCGAGCGGGCACGACGAGGAAGAGGGTCCGGTGATTCCCATCACCGAGGCGGAACTACAGGCGGCTGTCATCAGACTAGGGTCGAAAAAGACAGCCCCTGGGCCGGATGGAATCCCAGGTCGAGCCCTGAAGATCGCGTCGGAGGAGCTGGGCGAGAGCATGCGGCGCCTCTTTACCGCGTGTCTGGCTCAGGGTAGGTTCCCGCGACGGTGGGAAAACGGGCACGCTCGTCCTGATCCGCAAGGACGGGCGTCCGCCCGATCAGCCGTCGGCCTACCGCCCGATCGTGCTGCTCGACGAGGTGAGCAAGCTCTTCGAGCGGGTGCTCGCTGCCCGTCTCGTCGACAGCATGGAGCCGGGACTGGACGAGCGGCAGTACGGGTTTCGCCCCGGCCGCTCGACGCTCGACGCGATCGCCAGGGTGAGGGCCCTGGCCGAGGAGGAAGTGTCTCGGGGTGGGGTGGTGTTGGCAGTCCTCGCTGGACATTTCCAATGCCTTCAACACCCTGCCCCTGGACGACCGTGATGGAGGCCCTGCGGTACCACAACGTGCCGGGCTACCTGAGGCGAACAGTGGCCGATTACTTCGCTGGCCGAGCGGTAGCCTACCCGACGCGGGAGGGCTGGAGCCGGAAAACGCTGTCGTGCGGTGTCCCGCAGGGGTCGGTACTAGGACCGCTCCTGTGGAGCATCGGCTACGATTGGGTGCTGCGCGGGGCCACGTTGCGGGGGGTCAGCGTCACGTGCTACGCTGACGACACTCTCGTGTCGGCCCGCGGCAGCACCTACCGGGAGGCGGCCTATCGCGCGACGGCTGGGGTCGCGCACGTGGTCCACCGCATCCGCGCGTTGGGCCTAGAGGTGGCCCTACACAAATCCGAGGCCCTCGTTTTTCACGGGCCTCGGAACGCGCCGCCACCGGGGGCGTCCATCACGGTGGGGGGAACTTCCATCACCGTCGGGTCGACGATGAAGTACCTGGGACTCGTCCTCGACGGCAGGTGGAAGTTCGAAGAGCACTTCCGGCGCTTGGCCCCAAAGTTGGTGGCTGCAGCCGGAGTGCTAGGGAGGATCCTCCCGAACGTGGGTGGGCCAGGAGGCTCCTGCAGGCGCCTGTACACCGGCGTCGTGCGCTCGATGGCGCTCTACGGGGCGCCGATATGGGCGGACGCTCTGAGCGCTCGTAACGTCGCGTCGCTGCGACGTCCGCAGCGAGCGATGGCGCTCAGGGCGGCTCGAGCGTACCGCACGGTGTCCCACACCGCGGCGTGCCTGCTCGCCGGAAGTCCGCCATGGGACCTCGAGGCCGAGGCTAACTCGAGGGTCTATTGGCGGATCAAGGCGGCGAAAGCGGAGGACGAAAACCGGCCTCACCCACGTGAGGTTCGACAGTGGCGGGCGGAGGCCCGAGAAAGACTCTTCGCCGAATGGGCGGAGCGACTAGGTGTTCCGGGGGGGGCTAGCCGAGACCTCGCTGCGGCCATTCGGCCGGTGTTGAGGGAGTGGGTCGAGCGCAAGCACGGCCCACCCACGTTTCACCTCACACAGCTTTTGACCGGCCACGGTTGCTTTGGCCGGTACCTGTGTGAGGTGGTCGAAAGGGAGCCTTCGGCGGTTTGCCACCATTGTGGCGGAGGAGCCGTGGATACGGCCGAACACACGCGCGCAGAGTGCCCGGCTTGGGCGGAGCCTCGCGCAGTCCTATCCACGGCTGTAGGAGGGGATCTGTCGCTTCCGGCCCTCGTCGAAAAGATGGCCGGAAGCGAAGAGATCTGGGCGGCAGTGTCCCGGTTCAGCGCATGCGTCATGTCGCAAAAGGAGGCGGCGGAGCGGGAGCGGGAGGACGACGTGGACTCGCTCCCGCAACGTAGGAGGAGACCGGGTCGGCGGCGACGTGCCTTCGCAGGCCGGACGCTGCCGCAGAGCTGAGGTGTGGTCGGCGGCGGAGCCAGTAAAATCTTGATCCGCCGCGGGGCGTCGAGCCCTGACGCCCAGCCTCCAGTGGCGGGCTCGGGGGAGTCCGTCACGGTACGGGACGGAGGCAGAGAGGAGGGAGGCGCGCCCTAACACCACGGCGCGCTCTCTAGGTGGGTCGCTCGAATAGCGACGACCGCTGGCGGGGGTTGCGGTTGTAAGCCACAGCGTTCCCGTGACCCCGCCGCCTTGCGGAGAGGCGGAATTCCGGGGAGGTTTTAGTGGGTAGGACGGGGCCTTCTGCCCCGTGAGTCCCACATACCCGTCCCGGTCCCCCGACCGGGCGGCAGGCGTAAATGCCTTTCCTCCTCGAAAAAAAAAAAAAAAAAAAAAAAAAAAAAAAAAAAAAAAAAAAAAAAAAAAAGGTTAGGTTAGGTTAGGTTAGGTTAGGTTAGGTTAGGTTAGGTTAGGTTAGGTTAGGTTAGGTTAGGTTAGGTTAGGTTAGGTTAGGTTAGGTTAGGTTAGGTTAGGTTAGGTTAGGTTAGGTTAGGTTAGGTTAGGTTAGGTTAGGTTAGGTTAGGTTAGGTTAGGTTAGGTTAGGTTAGGTTAGGTTAGGTTAGGTTAGGTTAGGTTAGGTTAGGTTAGGTTAGGTTAGGTTAGGTTAGGTTAGGTTAGGTTAGGTTAGGTTAGGTTAGGTTAGGTTAGGTTAGGTTAGGTTAGGTTAGGTTAGGTTAGGTTAGGTTAGGTTAGGTTAGTTAGGTTAGGTTAGGTTAGGTTAGGTTAGGTTAGGTTAGGTTAGGTTAGGTTAGGTTAGGTTAGGTTAGTTAGGTTAGGTTAGGTTAGGTTAGGTTAGGTTAGGTTAGGTTAGGTTAGGTTAGGTTAGGTTAGGTTAGGTTAGGTTAGGTTAGGTTAGGTTAGGTTAGGTTAGGTTAGGTTAGGTTAGGTTAGGTTAGGTTAGGTTAGGTTAGGTTAGGTTAGGTTAGGTTAGGTTAGGTTAGGTTAGGTTAGGTTAGGTTAGGTTAGGTTAGGTTAGGTTAGGTTAGGTTAGGTTAGGTTAGGTTAGGTTAGGTTAGGTTAGGTTAGGTTAGGTTAGGTTAGGTTAGGTTAGGTTAGGTTAGGTTAGGTTAGGTTAGGTTAGGTTAGGTTAGGTTAGGTTAGGTTAGGTTAGGTTAGGTTAGGTTAGGTTAGGTTAGGTTAGGTTAGGTTAGGTTAGGTTAGGTTAGGTTAGGTTAGGTTAGGTTAGGTTAGGTTAGGTTAGGTTAGGTTAGGTTAGGTTAGGTTAGTTAGGTTAGGTTAGGTTAGGTTAGGTTAGGTTAGGTTAGGTTAGGTTAGGTTAGGTTAGGTTAGGTTAGGTTAGGTTAGGTTAGGTTAGGTTAGGTTAGGTTAGGTTAGGTTAGGTTAGGTTAGGTTAGGTTAGGTTAGGTTAGGTTAGGTTAGGTTAGGTTAGGTTAGGTTAGGTTAGGTTAGGTTAGGTTAGGTTAGGTTAGGTTAGGTTAGGTTAGGTTAGGTTAGGTTAGGTTAGGTTAGGTTAGGTTAGGTTAGGTTAGGTTAGGTTAGGTTAGGTTAGGTTAGGTTAGGTTAGGTTAGGTTAGGTTAGGTTAGGTTAGGTTAGGTTAGGTTAGGTTAGGTTAGGTTAGGTTAGGTTAGGTTAGGTTAGGTTAGGTTAGGTTAGGTTAGGTTAGGTTAGGTTAGGTTAGGTTAGGTTAGGTTAGGTTAGGTTAGGTTAGGTTAGGTTAGGTTAGGTTAGGTTAGGTTAGGTTAGGTTAGGTTAGGTTAGGTTAGGTTAGGTTAGGTTAGGTTAGGTTAGGTTAGGTTAGGTTAGGTTAGGTTAGGTTAGGTTAGGTTAGGTTAGGTTAGGTTAGGTTAGGTTAGGTTAGGTTAGGTTAGGTTAGGTTAGGTTAGGTTAGGTTAGGTTAGGTTAGGTTAGGTTAGGTTAGGTTAGGTTAGGTTAGGTTAGGTTAGGTTAGGTTAGGTTAGGTTAGGTTAGGTTAGGTTAGGTTAGGTTAGGTTAGGTTAGGTTAGGTTAGGTTAGGTTAGGTTAGGTTAGGTTAGGTTAGGTTAGGTTAGGTTAGGTTAGGTTAGGTTAGGTTAGGTTAGGTTAGGTTAGGTTAGGTTAGGTTAGGTTAGGTTAGGTTAGGTTAGGTTAGGTTAGGTTAGGTTAGGTTAGGTTAGGTTAGGTTAGGTTAGGTTAGGTTAGGTTAGGTTAGGTTAGGTTAGGTTAGGTTAGGTTAGGTTAGGTTAGGTTAGGTTAGGTTAGGTTAGGTTAGGTTAGGTTAGGTTAGGTTAGGTTAGGTTAGGTTAGGTTAGGTTAGGTTAGGTTAGGTTAGGTTAGGTTAGGTTAGGTTAGGTTAGGTTAGGTTAGGTTAGGTTAGGTTAGGTTAGGTTAGGTTAGGTTAGGTTAGGTTAGGTTAGGTTAGGTTAGGTTAGGTTAGGTTAGGTTAGGTTAGGTTAGGTTAGGTTAGGTTAGGTTAGGTTAGGTTAGGTTAGGTTAGGTTAGGTTAGGTTAGGTTAGGTTAGGTTAGGTTAGGTTAGGTTAGGTTAGGTTAGGTTAGGTTAGGTTAGGTTAGGTTAGGTTAGGTTAGGTTAGGTTAGGTTAGGTTAGGTTAGGTTAGGTTAGGTTAGGTTAGGTTAGGTTAGGTTAGGTTAGGTTAGGTTAGGTTAGGTTAGGTTAGGTTAGGTTAGGTTAGGTTAGGTTAGGTTAGGTTAGGTTAGGTTAGGTTAGGTTAGGTTAGGTTAGGTTAGGTTAGGTTAGGTTAGGTTAGGTTAGGTTAGGTTAGGTTAGGTTAGGTTAGGTTAGGTTAGGTTAGGTTAGGTTAGGTTAGGTTAGGTTAGGTTAGGTTAGGTTAGGTTAGGTTAGGTTAGGTTAGGTTAGGTTAGGTTAGGTTAGGTTAGGTTAGGTTAGGTCTAGGTTAGGTTAGGTTAGGTTAGGTT